>OW964176.2:10000000-12400000 GCA_943136025.2 Agrotis puta | reverse complement strand
AGGGCTTTTGAAAGACACCATGGATTTTAGTCAGTACGAGTCAGATAGTCCCTCCCGCTCTGCCCTGGGTGGGAGGACTCATTTGATAATTTTACACGTATAAAAAAAAGTGCTTAGATATTACAAAAAATAAATCTTTTTTAAATTAATCCAATATTAGAATCCCAAAAAAAAAGTCACATGACTTTCCTACCTATTTATTTTCACGTACCTCTTTTAATAATAGGGTGCGTGGAATCTAAGGGGATTATGACATCAGGTGCGTCAATGCACACCCTTAAAATCTGTTTGTGATTTGAAGCGCGTAAAATGATTTTTTTAAAAAATAACAACAATAATTCAATTAAAAATCTTTTTCAGCTTGTTTTGCCGCACGGAGCAAATATTTGTATGATCTGCAAGTAGTTGTTTCGGGTCTGGGTGTTTGTGTATGTGAGTTTCTATGTAAACGCACCCACGATACAGAAATAAATTCTTAATGTTTATTTAAAAAAAAGTCTACGCTTTGCTACGCCGTAGCAGCTGTAGACCTTGCTACAAATTACATCCGTAGCAGATAACGATACAAATAATATCTTTTAACTCGGAATCAAACGAACCTAATTGACTCCGGTCTCAATTAAAAGTAACTGGCGATATTCTTCTAATGATGCTATTTATCTAAAGGAAAAGGGGAGTTTTCTTTTTATCTCTTTATTTATAGATATCTTGAATTGGTATTTATTGCAGTTGGCACAGCACGGTAGGTGCAATGGTTGATCGATTTGCTGCTGTGATGCGTATCATAGGTTTGAATCCTGTATAGACCAAATATTTTTATGGTTAGTTGCCTTGATGTGTTTGTGAATGTGAGATTAAATGTTTTTCTTTTTCCGTTTCGAGAGCAGTGATGATGAAATAAATATACACAAAATAATGCGCCTAATAGAATACTCATCAAACATAAATAAGGACATAAATGTTAAAAACACATAATTCGAAATCAACTTTAGCAGATCATTGTCAATAAACAAAAGGCAATAAAACATTCTATTTTTAAATTAGTATCATAATTATTGATTGAAAGTTTGTCACATAATTTTTGACAAGAACAATATTTATTAATTCATTTTGTTCAGCTGGTTAAAATAAATAAATATTCCACAACTATCACACATCGCCATCTAGTCCCAAGCTAAGCAGAGCTTGTGTTATGGGTACTAGACAACTGATAAACATACTTATATATTTCTAAATACATACATATTATATTATATTATATTATAGATAAATTACACCCACACACAGAACAAATGATCGTGCTCATCAAACAAACATTTGTCCTGGGTGGGAATCGAACCCACGACCTCCGGCATAGCAGTCAGGGTCACTAACCACTAGACCAACAGGCCTGCATATGTATGACATCACATTTAGTTGGTTTATGTCACTACATCATGCCTAACTGTGTTACGACGTGTTGAACTGCAACTTATGAATAATCATAATGTTTGACACACCCTTGCTTTCATAACACGTGCCTACACTTCATATCTATGTATCGACAAGACCCCCACACACAATGTAAATAAACATTGAAGCAAGCATGATTGTACATTTGTACAGGTACAAGCAACGATAATGATTGTATAGACTTAACCAGATTAGATAGTATTTTTCTCGTAAAAAAATGCCTTTACTATAAGATACTTTATCTTAAACTTGAATATTTTATGATCGTATGGCTTTCAAAAATATCTACTATGTACCTGAAATCCTGGTAGGATTTCAATACTGCCTTAAAAAGATACCATGAACCTAGAACGCAAAGGGTAATCGAAGTAACTGGGTGGATTCAGTGTTCAGACATTAGGTCAGTAAGAGTCTGACAGTCTTTCCACTCCTCCTCCAGGTTGGAGGACTCATTTGATGATTTTCTGCTTCTTAGTCTCTATACTCTTGGCAGAGAGGTCGTGGTTACCAACACAAAAAAAAGTTCCATAAATCTTGAAGGGTTAATGAAAACAATAGGAGAAAATCACTATTAAAAGTTGCATGGTGCATCCATTTTCTTTCTTGGACCGTACATTTGTACATGATCGTACCTACAAGGACCTATAATTGGTCTGTAACTGTATCAGCCTACAAACAGCCTTTTTCTATTTATGCATTATGTAAACAACCACCTCTAGCCCCGTTTTTATTCACAACAACAATAGGGTCACAGGAAAGACAAAACATTAAGGCACAAAGCTGCGAATATGTCGCAAAAAAGTGTCAACGCGTGATGCGACTTTCTATTATATTTGCCTTTACAAATCTCATATCATGGGTACGAAACAAAAAGCGTACGTACCTACGCCTCGTTAAAGGGTTAGGGACTAGTTAGATTTGGACGCTTCGTTACGATGGCACTCGCGCGATATGGAAGTATGGAGTCTCGACCGTATTTAGATAATATGGTCTGTGTCTGTGTATGTCAATGGAATAGCTTTAAGGTAAGAAATCACGAATTATATTAGAAAAGTCTTTAAAAAGTAGATTGTATATCAGTCAGTCAGTCAATCTCATTTAAAATTATACAATTTAATTCAAGGAGAAAAGTAACCAAAACTATATTTTTTATGCTTGCTTTACACGACGCGTAATCGCACTCACGTAACGCATCGCGCCGCGCCACGCTCCGTGTGAAGGCAATGGCTGGGCGCGGTGTTTCAGATTTTTATCACGCGTAATACATATCCCTTATGAATGTAAGAAAATTGCATAGTTTTCACTTTACTTCTTTGGATAAAAATAAAACACCTACGCAGTTACCTAAAATATGGATAAATCAAATCGAAACAAAACGCTTTCCGATTAAAAGAACAAACACAAAACCGTGACATGTAACCTCCCTCAAAACTTTTACTGACTCGAACTAGTCAAGTCCGGTGGCGTGTAACGGGTCCCTAACAAAACTAGAGAGTAAAAACCCGCAAGCCGTACGAGGTCTGAGGGCGAGGCAAAAAGTTAAATTGAAACATCCCACGGTCTGGTCCGACTAATGTGGTCATAATTAGCGCACTGCACTATGTAATGTTACGTAACTTACTCGTATGTATGATGATCATTAAAAACTAAATGTTAGGATTATTTTGTTAGTAGTCTTCCCTGTGTCTATCATGGGGTGTATTATAAACTACTTTTTATTGTAGATTAATTGTACATACTTCTCTGTATAATTTGAATGTATACGAGTAGTAATCTCCTTTTTATTTTGCACCATTAAATAAAAAATAGATATTACACGAGACCTCCTCCCCCCGCTGAAAAAAAAACTATCATGTTCTTGCAATTGCTCTCTTCGTTGCAGGGTTACGGGTATCAGTTTAGACAATCCCCTGATCCCGGCTAAGTAAACGAGTAGCATGGGTTAATAAAAATGTCCCATGGTATCTTCTACTAGATCGTTTAATAGTTTTTACAGCCTACACTGTCCCACTGCTGGGCAAAGGCATCCCCTTCCATGTGTTCTTGTCCAGCGCCACTTCGAACTAGCCCTCACGGTATGAGTCCAACTCGTCCCGCCACCTCTTTCTGGGTCGGCTTCGGCGAAGCCGTTCATCTCCAGGCACCCACTGTGTGGCGGCATTCGCCCAGCGGCTAATGTTCATGCAACTGACGTGACCTGCCCAGTCCCATTTCAGCCTGGCAGCCTTCTTGCCTCGGGAAATTTTTTACCTGTGGTTCTACTGGTAGTGCAACGAGTGGTACCACAGACGATAAACGGATCGCTCGGCCACTACAACAGCCATGCCATAGATAATATAGTATGGTTATAGAAACTCTTCAGTCTACATCCCCACTGAGCTAAATAATTTGCTGAAAAAAGAACACACAAGTACTCTACGCTGTTGCTTTTAAATTACACATCCCGGAGCTCTTACAAAAGAAACTTGGAATCAGGTTAACGAAACAAGACCGACGAACAATTAAAGTTTGACGTCTACGAAGTAAAAAGCCGAAGCCCGCTCTAAGTGCTTCGGCTTGATTTGTTTGAGTTTCACGACATTTTCGAGAGGAAAAAACATGAATTGCAACTTTTCGATTAACCGAGAGTAAATGATTTTTGTTTTTGATGGAAAGATTCTTGTAATTACTTGAGTTGGAAGAAGTCAATTTTTTTTGTATCCATTAACCTAATCTACTGTTGCTGTAGCCCAGTCCAGTCCAGTCTATTTTAACTTCTTACAGTTCATTTAAAAATTGTCTGAAAGGTATCGCTTTGTAGCGATAAGCACCGCTGTGTTTGAAAATATTGCAAAAGAGCTGTGAAAAATGGTGGTGAAGAACATGTACTCAGTTTCTACAGTCATTGATGTCTTACAGGCTGCAGTCCCCAAACGTTGAGTGATCATGAAATCTTTTTATTGGGCATCATTAATCTTTCCACGGCAATAAAAGTAGGATTAAAGAGGATTAACAAACAAATACTACGTAAACAAGTTTTCATTTCTGTGGTTTATAAAGGTATAAACCACAGAAATGAAAACTTGTTTACGTGACGTTACGTGACCGCCGTGCCCCCATAAGGATGAGGGCACGGCGGTCTTGGAACGCAAATGTCATATGAAGTAATTTTTTTAGGTGGAAATCATTCCTTCCTTCCTTTAATGATTTCCACCTAAAAAATACTTTTTCTTCTTTGATCTGAAGAAAAATGCTAGCGTCCCTTCACCCACAAAAGTACAAAACTCCAATTACAAAAACGACCATAATTACGGCGACACCTATTTATTACCCAAAATTGATGTCAAAACTTTGTCGCTCAACAAATCCGCGTCAATTTTAAAAGTAACCAATTAATATAACAACTTCCAGGGTTCCGTATGTCGTTCCAAAGTAACATTTGTCAACCTTAATAGCAACCTCGTAATTCCGAAACTTAAAGTGTTCCTCGCTTTCGTCTATATAAATTAAAGTGATTTATAGACGCGAACTGTAAGGGCTGAAAACTTTTGTCGTTTTCATTTAAAAAAGAAGATTTTTCTCGTTGACTAATGAAAAAGGCTTTTTGTTCCTTACCGATTGTACTAAAGGATCGTAGCATATAACTTAAGGAGTTTTAGGAGCCTATTGTGGATCATTGCTGGACGTTAGTCTCCCCCAAAGAGCGTCACAGCGCAAGATACCTGAAGAAGGTAGTTTGCTAGCTACCTTCTCCGGTCTACTACCGGTCATCCGTTCATCTTCAGCAGTGGCTGGATGAAGATAGCGTCGATCTTGCGCTGTGACGCTCTTTGGGGGAGACTAGCAGCTAGCAAGCTACCTTCTTCAGGACATCCGTTCATCTTGCCAGAGGGTGTCCCACTCTACGTTATTCCGCAGTCTCCATTTGAGAATCCATAATTAGAAATCTAATTTTATATTTTAAAAGTAAAATATTTACAAGAATGACTAAATTAAAACTAAAATAAAAAATTTATAGGGCGTCAAAAAATTCGTCCACATCGCTGTCAATGGGGAAAGTGCCCAGAACGCTGGCAGCATTGAGACGTTGGATTAATTGAATTAAATTTAATTTTAGTTTCTAAATGTAGCATGTAAATTAAATTGATTGGAACCGTAACAAAAAAAATTGATAAACTATCTAACACATTTTAAATAGTGTCTAATTATAGTCATAAGTTGTCATCACTCAATTGTTTTGCCTTCCCGGAACCCCTCCACTAACACTTAAACTTTATGGTATGATATTAAAGTTCAAACTGATTTTTAAGTATTGTTACGAATCTTTTGTATGGGAACATAAAAAAAAGTATTGTTTTTAGACTCTTTAGGGGCACGTTTTAAAATATTTCTCTCTATAAGAATCATTCTCGTACTTCAAGGTATATTATAAAAAAAGAATTAGCGAAATTGGTGCAGCCGTTCTCGAGATTTACACAACAACACATTCATTCATTTTTATATTATAGACTAGCTGGCCCCGCAAACTTCGTACCGCCTATATCTAAGCGCCAAGCCTCGTATAAATTTTACAACTGACAACATAAAAGCAAGAAATATGTTTACAGTTTTTTTATTAAATTTTTTTTTAGAAAGATTAAGTGCTGAAAACGGCCAGTATTCTAATAACTCCAGGGCCCTGTTTTATAAAGCTTACAATTCGACATTTATGACAAAAAATTATAAATTAGTTTGACTGATGAAGTTAAACCTTCACAGTGCTGCGGTTTATTTTAGTCGTAATATTGAATGGCTTATGATACAAGAAAGGCTTTGGCATGAATTTTATTTGCTTGTTTTATATTTATCTCAGTTTTTATGAGAAACCTTGTTTTTTACTCTTTATTAGTGGATCCATATTTTGACGTTGAAGTAAAGAATTTTTCTTTGTTCGATGTAAATATTCCGGATGATTTGAACGAAAGGTGTAAAAAGTTATGTGACTTTGATCTTTACAAGATTTTGTTTTTATTAGCACCCAAAATATTTAGTCAAACATGACAGAAAAAAAAAATATCATGAATGGCATAATAATATTTTTTACCTCTGCGTGCCGTGCGAGCATCATTTTATAACCGCCTTTAAAAAAAGGTGAATGTTAGATCACCTATTTAAATGTAAGCTTTCTATACATATATACTTATGATGCTGCTATACTGAATGCAATTAATTTATTTGATGATTTCCAATTGCAATTATCTGTGACTATAAGTGTCCATTCCGTTTCAATGAAAGGTCTTTATAAAAGCTCTTTATACATTTTCTTCTAATAATTCGGATTATTCAAAAGCCATACGTCTTCGTCAGAATAATGAATCGACTTTTCGACGTTAACCGAGAGCCTTCAGTAACTGATGAATGTATTAATCTCCGTTTAGGAGAAAATTTAGATTTATTTGGTTTTAAAGTTTTACAATAATGTTTTTGATATTATTTTCTTTAACTTTTATTAAAATGAAGTACACTAGGTATCTGTAAATTGAATATCGGGCGATTTCAGGCCACCGCATATTCAGGACGAATTGATGGAATAGGTTACTTTATAGTTATTTAAATATGCAGTATTTAAACAACCGGTTCCTTAACTACTCTTTCTTCCCTTTTGCTCCAACAAGCGAAAAAAACTGTAAAAGCGGAAAATAAAAATGGTTTGGTATTACTTCATTTTGAACTCAGGGATAAAATAAAACAATAAGTACTGGAACAAGATTGTTGTTGTACTAAAAGATAAAGTATGCGCTGGCACTCTGACAAACTGGCAAGTGTCACTACATAGTTTTGCTTTTATTTGACTTTTCGAAAACTTGGTTATCCAAACCTCTTCTAGCACAGTTAAATAAGTTTATGATTGGTGTGTTCGCTAAAATTACTACTATTATAATAGTATGTACTCAAATGATATTACATGTAATCATTTTTAGCAAGCGCTAATTGATGCAAAGACAGGTATAAAAAATATCCTATATACATAACTTCCTTCTTCTACTCTCTTGATAAACCTATTTTTCTCAACTTTTCTTTACCAATGAAGTCGTGAATTTAGCCGTCCGGGTACTTAAAGCATTGATCCTGCTGCAGGTAACATGAGTCCTACCGCCCTGGGTGGAATGGAGTATCGGATTCTGGCTGACTTAAAATTCATCTTTGCGTTTCAGTCCCGCTACCCTGGAACAATCCCACGACCACAAGACAGACCCGCGACCCTGGCTGTTGACCATGTGATCTTTTGTAAAAATCTTCCAATATTTTGACTTGGTCGCGGGACTCACGAATTACCGTGACCCCAGTACGTAAAGGGCTATTGAAGGACACCGTGGATTTTAGTCAGTACGAGTCTGACAGTCCCTCCCGCTCTGCCCTGGGTGGGAGGACTCATTTGATGATTTTACCACGAAAAAAAAAATTGGCTTCAAAATAATGAAAAAGAACCCAGAAAAATTATGTGCAACATGCGACTTTACTTTACTTACAAAACCCTCTCCATTTTCAACAAAAGTAAAATGTATCCCACAAAATACACAACACAAACTCATGAGCCACATAATATTAACATAATATCATCCTCAAAATATCTACTTACCCCAGTAATCATGTAATCCTAGACACTTAGACAGATTCCCTGGAGGCACAATATGTAGATGACAGCGTACATAATGTAGAACCTTGACCTAACTATGTGAAAAGGGTTTTACTCTGAAGATCGATAATTTGATGTTAAGATGTAACCAAGGGTATTGTTATAATTTCCTGATTGTAAAAGAGTGTCCATGAAGTTTCATGCCCTTTCTTCTCCATGGATATCTATGCTTTGGAATAAGCAAAACCATTCTTCTTTTTTTTGTTTTTGTCTTTGACAATTCAAAAGTATTTTAAATAAATGCTTTTATGTTGATTTATGATTTTGAAACGAGTATTCTTTGAGCTTATTGACAAGTCATACCTATATATACATTAAAAGAAAAGTAGAAAATAATCTAATATACCATTTCACCTTCCTACGGGCACAAATCCAGTTGATGAGGTACAGTATCCTGCAATCGTAAATTAATAACTTTTTTCTTATCAAGTTTGGATCTTGCACACAGTGTTTAAGAAATATTGAAGTGCTTACTGTTAACTACAAGACAGTCCATAAATTATTGCTTTCAAAAACGGTGAAGGAAAACATCATGAAGAAACCGGCATGTCCTTGAACCAAAATGTACGTAATAAATTAAGGCTATTTACAAGTTTCCACATGAACCAACTGTCGGTTACTCAAACCAAAACAAAACGATTGGGTGCTTGTCTCAAACTGTCTAAAACCATATAACAGGCCAAAAATATTCAAGTTTTGGTAATAACTTATTCAAAACGTAAAAGGAATAACTTAATTCCGAACATAGAAAGAATCTTTGTAAGTTGTTTTGGTTACTATCTTATACTTATTAAGCAGTTTACTTTTATCTTTTTCGTGATCTTTTAACAGCTTTAAATGAACGCTTCTCTTATCGAAATAAAGTTGATTGCGATAAAGATGTAGACGGGCGATACAATCACGTATTATGTGTTGCGTTCAATTTAGAAATCTTGCTAACGAATTTTATGTTTTGTGTGAAAAACGTCTCCGTTCTAAAACGTAATCTACGTTTTAGAACGGAGACGGAATTTACGAGTAATTATCGCTATTTTATTATTTGCGTATCACGAAAATATATTTGTGTAACAACGAAATCATTATTAAACAAAACGAAGACAGTTCGAAGAAGTTTCAAAAAAAGAAGACAAATTAATGGAAAAAAATAAATTAAATTAAAAATTATTATTATAAGTTATTGATATAAAATCACCCCTTCCTGCTATATTCACCTGTCGAAACCAATCACAGTACAAACAGCAATAGAATTTGACAGTTTCAAACACCATTAGAATTCGAATTTTAAAACCCCACTTTTAAAAACGTCCTCAGAGATCTAAAACAAAATCGCATCGGGTTTTTTCCCGCTCGTATACAGAAGACAGGACTCCAATGTGTCCTAAGGCAATTCTCACACTTACCTGTAAAGTAGTGTTTCGTGTACCGGATCTATCTGATAAATGGATTGATCAGGATACAAGTGTGAACCAGGCAGAATCGCTTCCAGCTAACTTATAGTGTAGCTCGTAAATTCGTTTGAATATCTGTTGTTTTTTTTTCTGTTAGTCTTTGTATCGCTTCGCTGTTTCGAAATGTAGAAGAGATTTTTACGATAGAACCGTTTCTAGAATGTTGGAATTCCAATACTTATCGGGGTATAGAGTTTTTAGCTGGAAAACGTATTGTTTAAAGATAAAATAAAAAGCTTACGCGTTGCTTGAGAAATTGCAGCATCTCTTTGTTAGGAGCTTAAGTCTGATACAGTCACCAATGAAAGTTTATGTAATTTCTCCTATAAACCGGGATGTACTTTTATTTTCTCTAATTGACAGTGTAGGTATGTCTTTTTTTTTTTCGTGGTAAAATCATCAAATGAGTCCTCCCACCTAGGGCAGGGCGGGAGGTACTGTCAGACTCGTACTGACTAAAATCCACGGTGTCCTTCAGTAGCCCTTTACGTACCGGGGTTACGGTAATTTGTGAGTCCCGCGACCCCGGCAGGCTTTGGCCCTCTACAGGCCCCGTCACTATGCTGACACTCCTTGAGGCGCGCGTGGAACACAACGCGCCGTCGACCCGGGCATGGTCCATGGTCGGACAGCGAGTCGCCCATAACTCGCCGTCCGCATGCCCGCGCCTACGGTGGCCGGAGATCGTCTTGCGACGTCCATCGCCGTGGGCGTCTACCACTGCGGCTGGGGTGGAGGTAGGACGCTGTCCTCTCCCTCACGCGGCCCGCCTCCTCCTTCGCGAAGTGTAGGTATGTCTAGTACAATGATATTGAGTTTTATGTAGAAAGTACTATCTATTATCCATGGTTTCACCAATAGCCTATAGCCTTCCTCGAGTTTATTTCAATTCGAACCAGTAGTTCCTGAGTTTAGTGATAGCTTTATAATATTAGTATACTATTAGATAAACTGATTAATAATGTTTTTTTTTAAAGGCTTTACTCTTAATATTAGTCATGAGTCGTAATGTCTGTAACAAACCTTACACAACTCACACCAAACTTCAAAACCGTCTCCACCATAAAAGGCGGAGGCGTAAATTTTAATAATGACTCAAAAGAAAACACGAGAACTTGCCTATAATGAAAACAAGGCTCCTCCCACGACATTACTTGCGACTGCACACACAAACTAACGGGTTAAATTCTGAATAAATAAATAGTCGAGCACCTGCATACGGCGTTTAAGTGGCCATTAGCTTCTCAAAATGCTATCATTGTTATTATAATTGTATTCTTATGGCTTGTGGGAGAGTTGTTGGCTTTTTCTGCATTCATTTATTTTGGGACTGAAATTGGTTAGGTTATGCTAGAATTTTGTATAGGTGAAGTGGAGTCTGGTAGCAGATTTCTAGAAGCCTATTCATACTCAGTGATGTATGGCAAGAAATATAGATGAAAAAAATCATGAAATGCATTGGAATGGAGCTTAAGTTTAAAGAAATAAACTTAAGATGCTCAAAACATCGTCATTTTGTATTTAAGACCTAGTCAATATTAAAGACTAATTCTCTTAAAACTCTTATTTATCGTCTTAATAGCTGCTGCCAAATTTCATCATGCTCCGTTCAGTTGGTCTAACGTGATTGAGTAACAAACATCCATCCATCCATGCAATATGGGAACAGTGTATAAGACGGGGACGCGAGGTATGATGGGAAATCACACACTTAAGGCAAACTTAACACAATACTAATGTAGCGTATACGCCAACAGGACGTCATTTGTTAATGGCCGCTTGCAAATGGCGTCCTGATGGCGTTTGCGCTACGTTAGTGTTGTGTTAAGTATGCCTAAAGAGTGTAGTCCCCATTATACCTCGCGTCCTCGTCTTATACACCGTTCCCCTACTTCCAAACATACCAACTTATAATATTAGTATTTTATAAACTCATTTCGATATTCTTCAGTACAAATCTTACCCAGCCAGTCAGCCATGCCAATTTTAACTTACGTCTAACATTCATCTTAATCCAGAAAATGTTCTCAAATTTTACTCCAACGTTTTTCTTCAGTAGTAATTTGAGTCGCCTCTCGATCCCGGCCTTTTGCACACAACAGTATGACCGTATTATGCTAAACAACTCGAGGCAATTGCAGAGCGCCTCCGCCTGCATTCATGGGCCATTCTCACTTCAATGGCGAATTACCATGGTAAATTGAACGAGCGAATTATGTGCCTACCCGCCTTTGCAAGGAAATTTGATGAATGTGTCTAGATGATACGGAAGAAAATGAGTTGTAGAATCTTGCAGGATATTTGGGAAAGTTTCTAATTTTCTTAAACAATTGTTAAATATTAGTCGCTCATTGAGATTACAATTTATTAATTTAGCTCTAATTATATAACGACACCTAAGTATTTTCCAAACTTAGAACTTCTTGGCAATTGGATGAAGTTGAATACCAGTATATTACATAGCGTCGTTTTAATAATGGCTAACGAAAATAATAAGATCTGTAACTGTACAAGCTATGTAATGTTTATGAACCTTTTTCCCTACTATGTTTTATGCCTTTGTCAAACAGACAGGCGAAAGCGAAGCGTTTCCGGAGCGATACCGAACCGAAGCGAGACGTCAGTCCGATAGTTCTGTCACGCTATCGGATCGCTTTCGGTTTTCTATGTGACTGGATTCAAACAATTCCATACATTACAAATAAAAACGTCACGCTTCGCATTCGCAATGCCTGTCTGTATGACAAAGGCTTTAGAGTTGGTAGGATAACCTCCAATTGGTCCACTTCGGGCACCGGCATGACAGACTACCTGTCCTGTTTTGATGGCTGAGCGAGCACATTAGCGATGGTAGGCCTCACCATGGTCTCCTGCATCACGACCACCATTCTGTCTTGGCCCAGCCAGAGTTTTTACTGTGCTCCGTCGGTGCACATCAGTTCTATTTCCTCCTGGATGTACTCGCTCCAGTTAAGGTCCCATCTTTGTTTCTGGGCTAGAATGAAACAAGAACCAATCCATAAAATAAAACTATTTCTTTAATTCCTATTAGCTGATGACACCAAATAATGCTATTAAATCAGCAGAGATACTTAATATTTGAGACCACCAATTAAAGAGCACTAAAAATTAGTGCCAGCCATCAACCACAATGAATCTAATCTATCAAAAAGAGACATTTCAACTAAGTGTCACACAAACAATTATCTCCTTGTTCACATTATGAACTCATCTGAAGAAACCACATTAATTTAACTTCCATAAACTAATTGTATTTATCAGAATGCGTGGCGTTGAGTGAAGTTTTTATATCGTCTCAATTAGCGAGCAATTAAACACGTAACTGGTAAGTTAATTAATGGCTGGAAAATAATTAAGATAAGGTATTTACGAGTACTTGTCTTAGAACAACGTTATCACTTCGCTTTCGTAGAGAGTGTAATGGAAAGCACTTTGCTGATGAATTATTAGGATTAAAAAATTAAATATCGGTATATTTTTAAGAACAGATATTAACTTCATTTCTACCAAAAATAATCAAGGCTATTAAAAACGAAAGAAATGCGACCGCATTTCCCAGAGACATTTTTTTAATTGTGATAAAATCATTAAATGAGTCCTCCTACCCAGGGAGGGGCGGTAGGGACTGTCAGACTTTTACTGACCAAAATCCCGGTGATCCTTCAACAGCCCTTTACGTTCCAAGGTCACAGTTACATGATGAGACAGCCCCGCGACCCCGGCAGGCTTTGGCTCTCTAAAGGGGGTACCGTCAGATTGCTGACAGCTGTTTGAGTTCCGTCAACCCGGGCATGGTTCATGATCAACATTACTCGCCATCCACTTGCTCGCGCCTACGGTGGCCGGAAATCGCCTCGCGAAGTCCTGTCGCCGTGGGTTGTCATGAGGTGGACGCTGTCCTCTCCCTCACACGTTCCGCCTATCGCCTCCTCCAGGACACGGCGGCGGTGTTCTGCCCAAGCGAGGCAGTCCTCCGGGCGCTCCTCGCCTGGACCTGCGTCATGCAGAAGGTAAGCAAGCTGACGATACGGGAAGGTAAGTGACGCCTCTTCAGAGAGGGTCTTACCGCCGCTGTCCCAGCGTGCCCGTTCATAGGGACCTGGACTTGAAATTCTTTTAGGCATGCATTAAGAAAAAAAAACATGCTATGATTTCAAGTCAAAGCTTTGCATTTGATAAACATATCAAATAAATTAGGAGGATAGTATCTAATTACAGATACCATGATTAACCAACTCTTTTTAGAAGAAAATCATTGGTCACTTCATCTGCCTAGCCATTTACTACCAACTACGTTGGGGTCGGCTTCTAGTCTAATCGAATGAATTTGAATACCAGTATTTTACACGGAGCGATTGCCATCTGACCTTAAAAACCCAGTTACTGGGTAATGATACATTTACCTCCCTATTAACAATATCGTTGAGTAAAATATAATTCAGTCCGGTGTCAGACTAAAACTAAACTGGACATTTCCATTGCATGTCCTAGATTTATTTACATAGAAGGTCATCTAAGAACATGAGAATAGCAAGCGGTGTTCACAGAATGTGCGCGAAATGTACTAGTTTCTATTTGGACTGTGCTCATTCGCTCGTTGATTGCAATGCATGCTAGCAACATAACAGTTTAGTGAATACATTTAGACCGTTGATATTCAGCGATCTTTTAACCGTAAAACGGGTTGATGTTTATATGCATTCAAAATGGCGGATGTCTGTCTAATGAATGGGTCTGTAGGGTTGTGTATGGGAGTGGACAGAATAGTTTAAATGTATAAACTGATAGACACAGATAGTGTAGTTTAGGATTTATGTAGTATCTGATGTCTAGTTCATGTTTTCTATATGTTATTGTGATTTAAACTTTAACTCCCTAGAGATAGAAAAATAAACCATTTGTGACTGTAGTAATGAAATTACACACTTCACTTATATTCACAGCGTCAGTAGTGTTTTCTTCTCCACAAAACAAATGCCACCAGCACCGAAAAAAATCCATTGGACTATTTCACCGGCCTTGTCTTCCCAACTTATTATTCGTTCCAAACAGAGGGTGCCTCAAACACACCACTTAGACACCAAACAAGGGTGTATTAAGTGTGAGTTAAAATTTAAATTGATTCCACCCTCCCTTGGGAGAAAATTCAAATAGTGCATGGTGTGATCTGAAGCGGGAAACACTGTGTTTGTGGGATTCTTTTTCTGTAAATTGGACGCTTCGGGGCGTTTACACACAAAAAGAATGGGGAATTACAGTGTGTGTATATGTGTGGGTGGCGGGATGTACAAACGGCGATGACATGCTTCATTTGGCTAGGGAGTTGGCAAGCTTGTGGCCAGAAACTATACAAGGACAGTTACGTCTGTGTGCGTGCACGGGTTAAAGCAAAAGGATTGGAGGATTTTTCCTGTTCAAAAACTTCTTGGCTTCGAAGAATTTATTTCAGAAGTTTTAAGGGTTACGACAAAAGTAATAATGGTCCTCAGTTCCAGAAACCAAAGAAACCTTCAAGCTATGTTTTATAACAATCCAAAAAACAAAGCCACGAATATTTTTGAATACAAAATACCGAGCGGGATACCATTAAGTCCAAATCAGTTTTAAAAAGATTTCCGTACAGAAATACCGTCAATCTAATTAGCAATTCTTCAGTAATTCAAAGGAAAAAATTCAAATTTCTGTTGCGGATCGTTTACCGCTGTACACAAGCCTCGCGAGGCAGATGAGCTGTAATATCATGCAAATTTCTACGAGTTCAAATAGGGATGTGAAGAGGAAGAAGAATCGAGTTGACTCGCGATATAATCGTTACTTGTAAGTGTAATTTGAGATCGAGAAATGCGAAGAATTAAAGTGTTCCTGTATGTAAAAAGCAACCGGCCACGTGTAAGTCGGACTCGCGCTCAGCTATAATAAACCACGTTTGTTGTATGGGAGACCCTTTAAATATTTATTTTATTCTGTTTTTTAGTATTTGTTGTTATAGTGGCAATAGAAATACATCATCTGTGAAAACTTCAACTGTCTAACGAACCTGATGATAGACAGACAGTGGAGTTTTAGTGATAGGTACGGAAGCTCCTTTGGGTACGTACGGAAGCCTAAAAACGATAAGACAAATGATGTTTCTGAAACATGATACAGGCAAGATGCGAATACAAATAAAAAGAAACTTTAGGTTCGAGTTCTTATTCATTCGTTTAAACGTAAGAGCTGCCTAGATTTCCAATTCCAGATTTGAAATTAGCATTCGAGTTGGCTCGATTCCGAAACCCGTATTTATACGATTCACTTCACTAAGTTTAAGTATGAAATTCGTTTTATTTTTTCCTTTCATTTTCTTAGGGTTTTGGGTCATGTCGTAAAAATGCTTTTACATTCGTCTCGCTTACAATGTTAACAAAGGCTCGACTATTTTCCAAGCAGAATGCTTAATTGACTGAGAATTTTGGTACATTATACTTTTAAAATGAGGACCCTAATGGCTCCAAACAGCCTGTAATAGAATATGAGACTGATACTGTGTTATTTTTAAGCAGTTATCTTTTGTGGAGGTCGAATGAAAAGACGTTTTTCTTTCCGTAATGGCGATTAACGTGTACTTGGAATGTTGGGGTCTCCTACCTTCCATTTTTCTTCGTAAACACAGAATCTTTGGCAACAAACTAACAAATGTCTCTCTTACAAAGTAGAATGCAAAGTTCTGGTAAGTCGTAAAACGTGACTGAGGTAGAAGATATACGAGTATGTGAAGAATCAAGTTATGTTTTACATACTTTAAACTTTTAAAGGTAATACAACTTTGGTCCTTATTTTCAAAAGAGTTTCGGATCAAAATTCTCAAAAACCGAGTGCAGACTCGTGATACAACACACACATAAACATTTTTGCCCTTTTCGAAAGACGATGCCCTCAGCCATCTGCCCAAATCAATCTTAAATATTGAATTTGCGTCGTAATCTGATGGAAACTTTTACGGGAAACGAGTTCTATTACATTTTAACTCAATTTGTATCGAGTTTTCACCTTCAAGCGTGTAGGTGGTACTTCAAACTTATAAACAGAGGGTTTCAAAATTTAATTGCAGACGTGAGATGAGCGAGTTTTAATACGTGATAAATTGTACAGTTATGATGTATTAAATTTAGGCACATGAAAGGGTTTTGGTTGTAAAATTATTCGCTTTAATTTTTTTTGGTTTTGTTTGTTAGTTCTGTGGAAAATTGTATCATGGTATTTTGGTCTTTATATTAAGAATTTTCTAGTTGTTCTCAAGATGGTTCATTGATCTATCCTGGACTGATAAATTACAACATTCACCTTTATCAATTTATCAAGTGGGTATGTATTAGCAACTATTTCTTAATTAATCAATTGGTTATCATTGTATTGTTCATATCCTTGTCAATAATTTTATGAAAACCTTTTTTCTATGTTTATGAAGATTTCACTCGCAGAGAAATTTAGCTTTAACGAATCAACGGTGTCCTTCAATAGACCTTTACGTTCCGGGGTCACGGTAGCTCGTTAGTCCCGCGACCCCGTTAAGGAACTCCTAGCATGACTTGTTACTTTGTGACGTAAACTGGAACTTTTTTTTTATTTGATGGAAAGAATTAGTTCCTTGTTTGTAAACTAAAGGCGCTTTTTCAATTTTCAAGACAATAAACGTTGTAAAAACTTCAAGAACGCTGTAAATAAAATACTAAACTCTTGTGATAAGACTTAGGGTCCTGTATAATGCCCGGCAGTTGGAGGGGTAATTAAGCGTGGGCCTGAAATAGGACACCGTGTGTCTTTAAGCCTTTGTCAAACAGACAGGCGTGGCGAATGCGAAGCGAGGCGTTTTTATTTGTAATGTATGGAATTGTTTGAATCCAGTCACATAGAAAAGCGAAAGCGATCCGATAGCGTGACCGAACTATCGGACTGACGTCTTGTATCGGTTCGTTATCGCTTGGGACTCGCCTGTCTGTTTGGCAAAGGCTTTAGTCAGTTGAATCGATATGCCTCTAGGCGGAGGAAGTCCATGAGGATTTTCACAAGTAAAAAAAGTGTCTTGTGCCTATAAAAATACTACCAATACCGCTGTATGTTACAGAAGCATACTGATATAGAAGCATATTTCATCCTTCGTTTATCGCATCTCATACATAATTTAAAAGCGATTTAACAATGAAAATCCTCGTGTCGATACTTTGACAGAGCGCAGTATATTCGCCTGCATTATTCCCAGCTTACTGCTGTAATCCCAATTTTCAACGGTTGGCAACACTTTTTCGGGATTCGACGGCCGGATTAAAGGCGGGTGTTGCCAAACTTTGGCCCTTTTAGACGGAATTCTGTTTTTAAGTGTACACCTTATTAATTAGTTAAACCCTTCGTTTTGTGTTCCAAGTTTTAGAGGGCGTCTGATGTGCTTTTGTTGTTTTGTGAAGGTTACTTTTTAAAAGGGATAGAATACGTCTTGAAACCTAAGATTTTTTTAAAGATTGTATTATGATTATTTTAGCCAAACAGATCTGGTTTGTCTAGCGTGATATTCTGCGAGATTTTTCATAATCTTGTGAATATTACAATTGACAGTTGATATTATTGGGTAAATAACATACGCGAAGCTGTAGATATTATTTTTTCATTAAAATAAATGGAAAGTTTGAGTGTTTGGATGGATTCATGGATGGACGTTTACCTGTCACTTAAAAACACCTGAACATATCATATCTGAATGAAATTTGGTACATAAATATATTATAGTTTGTAATAACAGATAGGATACTTTTTGATATCTTTCAACAAAATTATACTCGAGCGAAGCCGCTGCGCTTTCAACAGTTAGTTTTATTTAAAAATGTAATCTTTGTTCCATTGGAACTTTGGTTCGCATTACTATCATAAAGTAAACAAAATTTTGAAGAATAATAAAGCCATTACAGATCGTCGGATAGTTCACTAGCCACCACCCAGATTACAGAAACGACTTAACTATGCATTTCTAAACAAAATTACATTCCACAAGTCTGTATCCAAACTCAATTTATTCTTATTTGACCAGTTTGGTTATCATAAATCTTTTGTTATCTTTACGAACGTTTTCCATTAAAATTTTTATTCGGAATTTTATATTAACGTCCGCGTTTGCGTTAATGTTTTGCTTCGATTACTTTTTCGGATTCTGAATTCGTTTTTCAGCCGTTGAATTTTGTTATTTTGCAACCGTAACTTTAGATAAAGGAAAATGAACTTTATGACACGTAGAGTTGTAGAAATGTTTTCATTTGTTTTACGATTTTCTTATAAACTATTAATATTGGTCAAGACAACTAGCGACGACAACTACAGTGCCTACTAGTAGTCAACAAGACATTTTTAATAAAGCTGAATAATAATTAAAATAAATCATTCCTATCTGACAACCTAGTTGATACTAGGTAATATGTTACCGTTTAGTATAAGGGTTGGAATATGATACTTGGGACTAACTTTACGACTAGGATTATAAACTACGATTCCTCTACGTACGACAAGAGTTATAGATTACAATACCTCTTGGTACGACTAGAGTTATAGAATATGATATCCATTGGTACGACTAAGGTTATACACTAAAGCCTTTGTCAAACAGACAGGCATGGCGAATGCGAAGCGTGACGTTTTTATTTGTAATGTATCGAATTGTTTGAATCCAGTCACATAGAAAAGCGAAAGAGATCCGATAGCGTGACAGAACTATCGGACTGGCGTCTCGTATCGGTTCGTTATCGCTTCGGACTCGCTGTCTGTTTGACAAAGGCATAAACGATACCCGTTGAGAAAACTGGGGCCACTAATCTGTGACGACTGCTAAAGATCAACAAATAACAGAACGAGATACAAAGCGAATTTGGTATGTACTACATGGTCATCTATCCACAGACTAACCTTGGAAAGCGAGGTTTAACCTTGGAAATTAACACGTAAGTCTGACATTATTTAGCCACGAGCTCCTCAATTAATTCTATTAACTTATTACGCATAAAACTCAAATGATATCGCTTTTCTAAATACTTTTCCCTTAAATATATTCGTTTACGTATAGAATCGTCTAAAGTGGCGGTTTTCTGGCAGCGTTGTCCCGCCAGACATCGTAATGGGGATAGGCTTGCGACCGCCGAGTGGGGCTTACTCCACCTCACTTTATATCCAAAATGAAGCACCCGTTTACATAGTATTTGCTGTGTGGAATATTTTGTGCATTTTACTTGAGTTTTGGAGGGTTATAATTTTAATGAATTCGGTATTATTAGGGTTGCGAGTATTCTTATAAGAAAGGCT
The DNA here is from genome assembly GCA_943136025.2 of Agrotis puta. NCBI lineage: Eukaryota > Metazoa > Arthropoda > Insecta > Lepidoptera > Noctuidae > Agrotis > Agrotis puta. Next base: position 12,380,107 of record OW964176.2, on the reverse strand, counting down.
AATATAATCGGCCTCTGAAATTCTGCTTTGTTATTGTAAATGTGAAAGTTTATAAGGATGGATGGAGGTTTGTTTGTTAATTTTGTGCAAAAACTACTGAATAGATCACTTAATTGTTTCAATACAATGCGTAAGACAGTTTAAGGTACAATAGGCAAACGCACAGTATAGAGGTAACACTATGGGTCGCAGGACCGTCTAAACGGGTGACCGCCGCCCTGTAACGCAAATGGCAACCAAAGGGCAAGAGTGGATTCTAGCCCGTTCAAGTCTGACTATCTTCATTCTGCTCCAAGCAAGATGGGAGAACTGCTTGATGATTTTACTATTACCTTGATTTAGTATGACATGGCATAGTACGGAGCTGCAACAGGATAAGTTGTCAGATTTTAGACACTGACTTCTTGATATGCTGCAAAACACGACTGATCTATGTAATGGCTAATATTTAAAAAACTTCTGGTTCCAATTTCAAATCAAGCGTCAATTCCAATGAGTACTTCATCTTTCCAAAAGGATACGTTTGCTCTTCAAAAACTTCTATGTAAAAATTAAACTGCTCACGTTTCTAGTACTTTCACGATGTTCAAACATAAAGCTTAATCGAAAATACCTGAACCTATTGATCCCAACTTGTATAAAGGTCACTGAAACAATCTACTGAAAAAAGGTTACCTAGCTATAGAACTATTTTCGGTACGGTATTGATGTAACCTCCACAGTGATTTTATGACAGAACTGGCAACATCGTATAATATTCGTATTTAGAAAATATAATCTGGAAATCACTCATGACTTGCTTATAATTGAAAGTCTATATATATAAAAGGAGAACTGACTGACTGACATATGAACGTACAGCCGAAACTACTGGGGCTAGGAATGTGAAATTTTGCACACGGCTTCCTATTATAATGTAGGGGAGCACTAAGAAGGGGTTTTTGGAAATTTAACCTTTAAGGGGGTGAAAAGGGGGAATTAGGAAAGTACGTAACCCACGCGGACGAAGTCGCGGGCAAAGTGCTAGTACTACATATTTTAATGCAATTTTATGTAATGACAAAGCGCCACGTCTAAAGGTTATGAGTGGTGGCGCGGACTCTACTGTTTCCTTCACAGTTTTTTGACTCATTAGACATCACCGTCAAAATGATAGTGAACTTTCAAAGAAATTTCTGAAAGAAAAACCCTTAGCAATTACTTTATTATATTACCGTAGAATACGGTACCTATATTTTTTTTTTTTTGCGTGGTAAAATCATCAAATGAGTCCTCCCACCCAGGGCAGGGCGGGAGGGACTGTCAGACTTGTACTGACTAAAATCCACGGTGTCCTTCACAAGCCCTTTACGTACCGGGGTCACGGTAATGGGTAAGTCCCGCGACCACGGTACCTATAATATGCAAATATTGAGCATTTTACTCATACAGGCTACAGTGCAGTCTAGAACGATTGCGACTAAGTAAATGGATTAAATGTCATTGTGATGTCGAGACGTAATCCGCCCGCACCGTTTTAACATTATTGGAAATGGAGGTTCTTTTTGTTTCGAATAGAATTGTTACTTCTTCAGTAGTGCTTTGTTTTTAAGCTAGACATTACTTAATAGATATAAAAGTAAAAAAAAAAACTAAAAGCGATTTGAGAATTTATGTCGACCACTATTCAGTATCACTGTACGTATTTTTGTACCCTCTTTCTTAATGAACATTTTGCGGCAATTCTGATTTAGCTAGAAGATTTCAATCATAAGCATGAATTACTTCCCCATAAGACACATTGGGATATTATAAAACGCAACACGCAAGAGTCTCTAGTTACTGAAATACGAGAATGAATAATAATAAAACCTGAACCCATAAGTCCTTGTATCGACGACCTCAAATGAGTCCTACCACCCAGGGCAGGGCGGGAGGACTTTTTTTTTGGGACAAACCCACCACACTATTCCCTAACCACTGCAACTCCTGTAAGCCAGAATCAACAGTGGCAACCAACCAGAAAAGCGCTGAAACAATGAAGCTTGACGTGTCCCAGAGAATGAATTTACTTGTCTTGGATCCTGCAACGAAATTAATCAGAAAAGAATAGTGGAGGAGTAGGAAAAAATGCGGGTGGGAGGGACTGTCAGACTTGTACTGACTAAAATCCACGGGGTCCTTTAATAGCCCTTTACGTACCGGGGTTACGGTAACTTGTGAGTCCCGCGACCCCGGCAGGCTTTGGCCCTCTACAGGCCCCGTCATTATGCTGATACTCCTTGAGGCGCGCGTGGAACACAACGCGCCGTCGACGCGGGCATGGTCCATGGTCGGGCTGCGAGTCGCCCATTACTCGCTGCCCGTATGCCCGCGCCTGGCCTGCCGCGGTGGCCGGAGATCGTCTGGCGACGTCCGTCGCCGTGGGCGTCTACCACTGCGACTGGGTCGGAGGGAGGACACTATTCTCTCCCTCACGCGGCACGCCTCCTCCTTCGCGAGCATGACTGCTTCGCAGAAGGAGGCGACCGCTTCCCACTCCGTCTCGCCCCGCAGCATGGCCTCGACCAATGCCGGGCGCGAGAGGTCTCCGCCTATCGCCGTCGTGAGGACACGGCGGTGCTCTGCCCAAGCGGGGCAGTCCTGCACCGTATGCTCCACCGTGTCCTCCGGACGATCCTCGCAGTGGTGCTCAACGCCGCTAAAGAAGTTTTCACTTAAAAAAAAAAACTAAAAGCGATTTGAGAATTAATGTCGACCACTATTCAATATCACTGTACGTATTTTTGTACCCTCTTTCTTAATGAACATTTTGCGGAAATTCTGATTTAGCTAGAAGATTTCAATCATAAGCATGAATTACTTCCCCATAAGACACATTGGGATATTATAAAACACAACACGCAAGAGTCTCTAGTTACTGAAATACGAGAATGAATAATAATAAAACCTGAACCTATAAGTCCTTGTATCGATGACCTCAAATGAGTCCTCCCACCCAGGGCAGGGCGGGAGGACTTTTTTTTTGGGACAAACCCACCACACTATTCCCTAACCACTGGAACTCCTGTAAGCCAGAAACAACAGTGGCAACCAACCAGAAAAGCGCTGAAACAATGAAGCTCGACGTGTCCCAGAGAATGAATTTACTTGTCTTGGATCCTGCAACGAAATTATTCAGAAAAGAATAGTGGAGGAGTAGGAAAAAATGCGGGTGGGAGGGACTGTCAGACTTGTACTGACTAAAATCCACGGGGTCCTTTAATAGCCCTTTACGTACCGGGGTTACGGTAACTTGTGAGTCCCGCGACCCCGGCAGGCTTTGGCCCTCTACAGGCCCCGTCATTATGCTGACACTCCTTGAGGCGCGCGTGGAACACAACGCGCCGTTGACCCGGGCGTGGTCCATGGTCGGACAGCGAGTCGCCCATTACTCGCTGCCCGCATGCCCTGTATCGACGACCTAGCTAGAGTACTTCATAGACTTGCAGAAACTAGTCCACCTAATTAAAAATAAATGACAACCAATAAATCTTATTTCAAAATCCTAAAAGCAGTTTACAAATGAATCACATAAAGCAAGTAACCTCTTGTCAGTTTCCACATTTCTACGACTGACCATTAGGACCAGCAAAACGGTTAATATACATAACTATAGAATGACAAAAAGCTCTGTATAACAATGGTAGAACCACATGAGAGTGTTCTCTCTCTCTCACACAATTGTACTGCGTTAATTTTTTGTGTAGCACAGAGGCTTTTAGGGGGACATTGATTAATTGTCCGAAGAGGCACATGTATCTCACTTTTTATTTCACAACCAGTTAATGCTGGCCTCCTCACCCCTCTTTATCGTTTAAATTTTCTACAGGTCAGGGGTTTTGTGAACTATGATCACAGGTCTGGTTTAAATGGTTGGTAAGGTGTTTTCAAAAGTGCGTTCTGTTCAGTAGGAGAGCTCTAAAGGAAATCGCTGGTGTCATTGCCACATTATTAGTATTAAAGGCTTTTGGTAGATAGCGCGGTGTGTGGTTTATATTTATTTAATTTTTTGTACTGAAGTTCTTTTTGTATGTTGAAAAGAAGGTTTTTTTTATAAAGTTATGCCTCTTTGTTTTTGTGAATAAAAACTATATATAACGTGATATTGAGACCACTCTTTGGTATCACAATGGAACCAAAAATCTCTCATGACCTACTCCGTGTTCCGTAACTAAACAGTCGAAGTTTTAACAATGTTTATTTTCCTCGTTAATATAATAATTACATGTGGTAGTATGTTTGTTCGTTATCTTTTCACGCATAAACCTTTGAACTGATTATCCTGAAAAAAATCATAATTGTGAAAACAATAGTTTTCCCGAGGAAAATAATAACGTATTTATGATTATAGATGGCACCACGTGACTCGATTGTCAAAGTCTAAATTAAGCGAAGCCACGGGTAAAAGCTAGTTTTAATCTTAAGGCTAAAATAATGTAGATTGTTACTTCCTCCATGTTTGAGGTAGGTCTCGATACTCTAATTATAAGTAATTAGAGCGGAAAAATCACTTAATTTATTGTCTTGTAAGTAAGCAAATTTTCCGCTATTGTACGAAATTATTTCTGCTTTTCCATTAACGTTATACGTAATCCAAATGTTTTGCCTTTTTCATTCAAAACGTTGTTTACAGAATGTACTTCCCGTTTCGATAAAAAGATTTCCAAGCTTTTATCATAAGGGCACAATCCTCTTATTGTGGTCGCTAAAAATATATAAGACTAATGGTCCAAAGAAAACACAAACGGAAAAATAAAAGAATTAAAATGGTGGAAAATATTTCATTAAGAGAAAAGAAAAACAGTTAATGGTGTGATGTGAAAACGTTGAGATATTATAACCTGAAACAAATTTAGGTTACGTCACTAATAACTGGTAAAAAAGCCCCAACGAACCCACGATTATTCCAAATTCTTTAATTTTTCACTACTCCAATTTCATATTGCAGAAATTATGGCTAACAGAACACAAAAATGTTTTGATGGATTTGAGAATTGAATTCTGCAGCTTAAACCTTTGCAATCTAAGAATTTTAATTGAAATTACTTCAACATAAATCTTGCTCGAAGACTTCATTACTACCCAATTTTTTTTTTACGTGGTAAAATCATCTTATGAGTCCTCCCACCCAGAGCAGAGCGGGAGGGACTGTCAGACTCGTACTGACTAAAATTAAATACTAAAATCCACGGTGTCCTTCAATAGCCCTTTGCGAACCGGGGTCACGGTAATTCGTGAGTCCCGCGACCCCGGCAGGCTTTGGCCCTCTACAGGGGGCCCCGTCACTATGCTGACACTCCGTGAAGCGCGCGTGGAACACAACGCGCCGTCGACCCGGACTACCCAATATGATACTGAAAAATAAAACAAACACTTTCTACTATTTCATACCAGCATCACTTCCCGTGGCGTAACCTACACCTACACTTATTCAGTTACTTTCCCCGGCCATTAAAAGCCGCAGATAAGCTGAGCTGCTGTCAACTGGTAACATCGTTAATTTCTGGGGAACTCCAGTTTTTATTGTGCGTAATTTTTCCTTGCCCGGGAAATATATTGCTCGTACCGTCGACATGTGACACAATGTACGCATTTATCTTTGCGAGAGCAATAAAAATTATGCTCCGTTGATTTTCTCTGGGCAATTAATTAAGTGCTTAAGCGATAGTACTTGAAGTTAGTTTCACTTTTGTTACGTTTTTCTTGTTTTTCTTTTATTGGGCAATAAGAGAAGCTTGTTAGTTTTATTTGGTTTGTTGTAATTGTTTTCTCGGTTCATAAAATGTCTATTAGCGTGAATAGTCGTAGTTTTGGTAAAAGATTTTCTACTTAGTTTTATATTTCATCGGTTCTTTCCGGTTAACATGAGATTTAAAAGCAAGCTTTTTTAATTTCAACATTGAAATGAAAGATCAATATTAAAAGAGTATATTCAAAAAATAAAAAAGGAGTTTTTCATAGAGTCCTTACACCACTAAATCCTCAACCTAATTCAAGCCAAGGCACTTCTGAACCGCTACAAACTAAAGAAACAGCTGTTCCATTTTCAAATCCTACTTACCTGATACCTAACATATGAAGGCTCCCTTAACATGTACACAGCTTAAGGTACAGATGCGCGCGTCTGTAGCTTCCCGAACTCCCGAGCTGTCCCGAAGGTATCCCTCCCCTCAGTACCGTTTTGACTGCTGGGGAGGGTACACGCGTTTGGGCGGAAAATCCGCCCACGTAAGATTCGTGAAGCCGGTATTTTTCTTGTTAGTGCTGTGTTGTGGGACGAATTTGTGATTAGACTTGTTGAGATTTACTTGGATCTGTTGGATTGGTGTAAGTATTTTATTTTTCTAATTGGATTTATTTTCTTGTAGAATTTTCTTTTCCGGAAATTAGATTTTTCATAGAATGAAATTTCGAGGTATTGAATTTTCTGATTTGTAAGGGGATTCCAACCAGATTTTTTTAAATGATTGTATCATTACGTTCAAAAGTGTTTTCTGATGAACTATTAAGGTTTAAATCAGTGCATCCAACCAGATTCTTAAAAAAAAATGTAATGCAATTAAGATTCAAATAAGAAAGAATAATAAACAAAAAACATTATTCAGCATGTGGAAAACTAATAACTCTGTCCCATAAACGAAACCTCGTTAACGAGTACAAATAAATGAAACTGCATTTTATTGCTTGTCCAAACAATAATTATAAAGTTTCGCGTGGTTACGACGAATAAAGGCGTAAAGCGTAGCGTGATATTATTTGAGAATGGATAGTAAAATAAAATTTATAGGCCACTATTTTAATTGTTACTTTGATAAGTTAAACATGTGTATTTTTTATGTAATTAAATAGCTAAATAATCACACAATATACATATATATATATATATAAATGTTATGTTGGTTTGTGTACGCTTCAAAAACTCAAAAAGTTCTGCACCGATTAAGCTGAAATTTAAGCATGATATATAATCCGCATCAGGGATTGTTTTTATCTATTTTTTGCATCAATCACATATCTTCTCAACCATTCAATCACAATGTGCCACAGCGAACCGTGACAGGGTATAGCTATTATCAATAAAAATGCTGATGACATACATTTCTGTAGGCTATTTCATTTATTTTAATAACTTATTGACGAGTTATAAGATACAATAGTCGCTAATTTGCAAAAATCCAAATGCATGATATAGTAACTGAATATTTTTAGGACTTATATAATTATAAACAAAGTATGTTATTGATGATCCTCCCTTTTTGTTATAATTTTATGTATTGAGGGTAGGATAGATAAATAGGTTAGGCCTAAGACCTAAAAAACGAAACAAAAAGAAAACTAAATCCTGTCAAAATTCTTTTAAAAATAAATAAAACTTATTAACATTATTTTGGGGTCACAGTGAAGCTATTACAGTTCATAGTATTTTTGTTTAATTTCACAATGAAAACAGAATTAGTAGACGATTCAGTGAACTTAATTCAAAAGGGTACAACTATTTAATTAAGGCGAATGTATTTGATCTCGTGTAAGTAGATAAAAGAAAAATAAACTTTATTTATTTTATAATTCTCTTTTACATAAATCAAGATTGTTCTATAAACATGGCCACGACCACACAAGAGTTACGCATAAATGTCTTTTGTAAAATCAAATTAAAAAAAAAAACATAAAAATTTAAAGTAAAAAGGTACAAAACACCACCTCACGCAGCACAAACCAATATTTAAACTCTTTTCGTGAACACAAAAGGTAAGGTCATCGCCAAACAAAAATAACCCTTGAAGATCCGACTCACGATTATTCAAATATTATTCTTAGACCCTATCTGTTTCACTTGTACCAACAACTGTCTAACACGAATTTTAAAAAGAGTAACATAAATTACTGGGACACTTTCGAACGCGACAGTACCGGACACAGACCATCAGGAATAAAGTCATTTAAATCTATTGTCATCTTTGGTGTATCACTGAAGAAAACAACAAGGAAATGTAGCTTAAAAAACTCCTGTTCTTCAAATATGAACCTTATGACTTCCAGCGTTGGGATATTGAATAAAAAATTGAACGTATCATGATAGTTGTTATAGCACAAAGAGGTAGCGATAAAACAGATAGCGGGGCACAAAAGGCTATAACAAAAGATATTATTGCGTATAAATATAGACAACGTTTATGTATGTATAATACATTGTGTAATATACAATAACGCATTCATTGGTTATTATAGTCCTGTTCCTGATGGGCCATACCAATTAAAACGAAGTAATAACTATCAGGTATTTTTCTCTTTTGTGTTTTTTTCTTATTTTATCATTGACTGACTTTCTTCGTTATAATTTGATCTATTTGTCGCCATTATAACGTGTAATTCCAAAAACAATGTCATATAGTTTTATGAATAAAATTCACTTCGTGTGTAAGTAGAAATGTGATCTAATAATTAGTGTTATGTTCGTGAAATATTTCACAAAATAAGGGCACATTGTTACGAAACAAAACAAATAAATTACGCATTCCGTGAATTTTAGTCCCCAAGGACTATTAAACACTTATTTGACCAAATGACCGTTTCAATTTACCTTAAATGAAGGGACAATATATAACTTTTTATCATCTTCAACATCAAGCGGGTATCTATTACGAAATTGCGATTTGATAAATCGCCAAACATTATTATGGGCGGCGAAAGAAATGGACTTGCTCAACTTGAAACAGTCCTGAAGATCCCCTTATATTTCACCCAAAAAGGTACTTTATTACATTCAAAGTAAAGTCCAGTTTCAGCTAAAGGTAGTTGGGCCATGTAAAATAAATATTATGAAAGTAATAGGAAAACATAATGCTACGGATACTGTGATGAAAGCGGGTCTCTTTAATAAATTGACTGAAGGTTGAATATGAGGAAACGGCTCTTACGTGTTGTAGAGAAAACACGATAAAGTTGTTCTATATTCCACCTTTTAAATATAGCGATAAAATATACAATGAATTTTACTTTGCGTAAGAAGGTCAAAGTTCTGGACGTCTTAGCTTTTACGGAAAAGTAAAAGTTTGGGCCAAATATAATTTTAACAAAACATTGATTTAGGTAACGGACTTGCGGCTATTTTTATAAAATTGTTCATTGAAACCTTTGCGTAATCTGTACGGGTTTCGGCCTTTCTTTTACGTAAGTGCTACGTTGAAAGGTAAACGGTCTGTTGTGTTAAATTAACTTTTAGATAAAAGGAGCCGTTTCCCTATCTTAGTTTCTATTTCTTTTTTACTTTCACTGATTGTAAGAGATATTTTTCTTGGAAACCACACTGAATAAATTCTTCCTTTCTTGATTCATTACGTTAGAAAATTACAATATCAGAAAAAGCTGGTAAATTATTTTCAGTGACAGTCGCCTTGACGCTTATTGTATTACCCGATTCTGAAACATTCATTGCGACTGGTAAGAACAAAACGAACGTAAATAATATACGAGTCGTGTTTTTAAGTCGCGTATTTTACGCTTGTTTCAGAATTATTCCAAAACGTGTGATTTTTTTCGTACGATGCGGCGGCGTATAATGAGTTCATTAATTGCGCTCGTTTGGCTTTCCTTTAGGAATCTACAAACTCTTGATCACAGGCTATACCTTTTTTTCTACTTCGTGATAACCTGTTGTAGACAACTATAAGTCATCGCTTATTGTCCCATATTAATTTTTGTGATTGAATTATTTAGCAGTTATGTGATTGAATTTGTGAATGTTTTCTTACCTTCCTTGATGAATTTATCTAATAGTGTTGGAACACTATGTTTCTGCATTCGCCTATAGCTTAAACTTTTCTTTCTTTTTTTTTTATAAAACGTTGCCCCACACTAGGATTTTCTCCTGTGTCGTGGGTGCGTTTACAAACATATAAATTCACATACAAAAACGCCCAGACCCGGAACCACTACTTGAAGATCATACAAATATTTGCTCCGTGCGGGAAGCGAACCCGCGACACGCAGCGCAGCAGTCCAATCTCTCAGCCACTGCGCTAACCGTGCCGTTTTATTTTCACTCAGTCAGAGGGCAACTAACAATGGTACTTCCAACCTCGTATCACCCGCCCTCTCTACCATTGGACATTCAAACTTACTGTTCATTATCATCCATACTTATTTTCAATTCGAATAATTCGCACTAAACGCTTCCCAAGATCCTATAAAATGAGCACGGCAAAAGAGTGGAAACACTACCTGCGTCTACGTTCCTGAACGTATACAACTTGAATCTCTCCAAAGTTAGAGTGAAGAAGCTTGACTTAGAGAACATTCATGTCAAATAATAAAAAGTAAAGTAAGCTACGTCACATTTGCTTTTTGAAAAACGTTCAAACATCTTGCTCCTAGTAACGGGTTCTAAGCTGAAATTTCGTTATTAAATACCCAGCATAAATATTGAGAAAATATTCTTCCAACAAAAACATACACACACAGCAAAAATAAATAACTCAGGGAAACACAAAACAAATTACTATCCCACGCAAAAATCCATCTTCGAAATCCTTTTCTTAGATAAGTAAAACATCCATTGGAAGCGTGATACTAAATCATGAGCACCGTTTTCCTTTGGTAAAGAAAGCTGGATCGCGTGAGACACCCCTTGGTCTTTCCACGTTGCACGCGATACCAAGATTTTCTTGTATATTACGTGGCAAGTTTTCTCATGGTGCGGTACGTATGACGAGGTTTAATTATAGCGTATTTGTTAGAAGAAGTTTCGTAATTAATTGGGTGGTCATCTTCGCTGTTAGGAAAGTTCTGTTGGAGTTCTAGTTGAGGGGGTGTTTTGTTTGTCTTTTGATGATCGTTTTCTTGTCTGTGGTTAATTTGAGTTTGGAATTAGCCGCTTGTTTGCACTATGGTTGATATAATATTTATAATTGTACGAGTAAATTAAAAACACTTCGGAATGTGTGTTAACATTTTATATATGTTGAAACAATAATTGCTATGTTTTTTATTTTAGTTTTATAGATTTTTAATTGGGTAAATTTGTCAGAGAGCTAATACTGTTCTTCAACGATGGCATTCATTGCTGTAAGGCCGCCTATACACGGACTTCTCGAGCAGTGTTGAAACAGCTGGACTGGTCGAGCGGTTCCGTGCAAAAAACTATAGTTTGCTATTCAGTCGCAGCGTCAAGCATAAGATTCTGACTGCGTTTCATGCAGTCCATGTATGGACACCTAGCTGGATTTAAGAAAAACAATGACTTGTTTTTAAACAATATTAAATTCCCGACAGTAAAATCAACTAAGAACTGTACCTAAACTCACAATGGATATCCCAAATTGCAGAACGTACTTCTTAAAAATCCCTACCATTTACCAAAATTACCAGGTACTTAATTGAACCGTACATCAAATAGTTTATTACAAAACTTTTCTTGTGTACATACACGGACTCAGAGGGGTCATAGATTGGACGATGTGTTAATTTGGTCTGTCATGCGATGACTAACAACAATGTACAGATTGTGAGGGTCGTCGGTCCTCACAGAGGTACGTCACTCCTCACAAAAGGTACGCAAGCAATTACGTTTTGCGTGTAAGAGAGAAAAAAGTGGTCTTCTAATCACTTTTGGATGTATGGATGTATTTCTTTTGGAAAAGTCTGATTGATGGAGTGTTTTTTTTTGTACGAGGGGATGGTTTAATTACTTAACACGTTGACGGACAGTACTCTCTCACATGTTAGGTTGCTGAGACAGTACTATTTTTCATACATTGCCCATAGGCGTAGCGTCACAGTGCAACTATTATAATAACACATGATATGACAGAACGGATATAGACGTGAACGTCATAAGGCGTTCTGTCACATAGGTTATGTATTTTTGTAGATATATGACAGTACGTTCTGAGGCGTAAACGTCTAATATCCGTAGTGTCATATTTTATATGCCCTAAGTATATGTTTTGTGCACTTACGCCCTCAGGCGTCAATGTCTATGTGATAGTAAAAAATAAAAGAAAGCTTTAATCAGTCAAAATTAAGTTTTATTTATTTAAAATATCAAAACAATCACAGTTATTACAATGGCATACAATTTTTATAAACTAAATGTAATTAAATCTTCTCAAAAATCAACATAATTTTATTTAAATCAGTCTTACATTTTGTACGTAAGGAACGTTATATCACAATCAGTTTCATAATCTAAAAATCAGTGTAATTATTCATTATTGTCAATACTATTATGGTAAGATTCGAAACATGATGGACACAATGGGGGTTTATCGGGACATCCTTTACACCGATAGCTCGTTTCCTTTCGAATATTTTTTTTAGTACAAACTTTGCATTTTAGGAAAGCAAACTTTTTTGTTGTACCAGGTCTAGATAAAATTTGTTCTGGCCAATGACCAGTTGTGATATTTTCGGTACCAGAAATGTTGACTGCCTGTGGAGCAGATGATGTGCTTGGTTGGAATCGTCTGTTATCATGAATGCTGCTTTGATTTACCATGTCTTTTGGTTTGATATTTCGATCATGAATCCCAATCATCACCTTGATCAGTTCTTCTCGATAGTTAATATAATGATACGAAGAGGCGTTGTTTTTCTTATATTTTTTATATAAAAAGTAAGCATTCCATACCGCAATATCTAGCAAGTGAAACAATACCTTCTTGTACCATCTTATAGTTTTTCGGGGGCACGAGTAATAAGATATCATTTGATCGGACCTATCAATGCCAGACATGTACCTGTTATAAAGTTCCACTTCTGCGGGTTTCTGTCTTCTCTTGCCAAATCTGTTACTCACTTCCACAATCGAAGGATGTTGGCTTGTGGTAATCATCATTACTGGACGTTTATCTTTCCACTTTGAAACGTAAACTTTATTCTTACGTGCCCATACGTGCTCACCTCTCTTCAGCTTTTTCTTTACAATATATACAGGATTTTCTCTACGATTTGCCCGCAAGGTTCCAGTGCAGTGAGTCTTCAAATCAATCAGTTTCTGTGATAAATTCACAGAATTATAGTAGTTATCCATAAAAAGATGATGGCCTTGTAGCAAATACGGACGCATTAATCGCAATACGAGTTTTTCTGTCTTAGACCCATTTTCACCCAAGTTTTGCTCAGGTGCTTCTTTACCTGAATACATTTTCATATTTAGCACATAGCCATCAGATGTGGTAAGTTCATAAAATTTGATGCCATAGCGAGCCTTTTTCGATTTGATGTACTGACGAAATTGCAAACGACCTCGAAACAGTAGAAGCGACTCATCCAATGATAGTTCTTTTCCAGCATTATAAATTTTACGAAAATTGAGAGTAATCATATCAATAAATTTTACAACCTTATTTTCTCCTTTGGCTTCCAATTCCGATGCATAGAGGCAACGTAGGATTTGCTCATATCTTCGTCCTGAGATTATGAAACTAAATATGGGGTGATAATATAGTGGATCGGATAATGAAAAAAGGTTTCTTTGTTTATGACATTTTATATGACCTTTGAGTAGGCTAAGTCCAAGAAATTTCATAATCTCTTCTGAAGTGACTTCACGGTATGTCATTTTGCGGCTATGTCTGGTGTGAGGTCTATTACTATTGCATAAAGCATTCCCATAACTATTAGTACAGTTTACCAGGTATTCTATATAATTTTGCGGAAATGCAAGGTAGAAAAAATCAAGAACTCCGTTCATGTCATCAACATTTACGGTTATACCACATTGACAGCTATCAAAATTGAAATCTGGTATTTCGGCAATTGTGTGAGACCATGATTCATCTGCAAGAGGTATGTCTGATACCCTAGGACTCGTATTGGTAGGGTTCGGTTGATCAGAGGTGACTTGATCCACATTAGTGTTCTCTTCGTCATTTACAAACACACCAGGTACCAATGGAGCAGGTTCTTGGTTTACAGGGATCTCAGAATTTTGTATAACGTGATTACTAAGTTCATCAGGGTCATCTGTATCACTAGATGAAGAGGATGTAGACTCACCAGAGGATACTGCAGCTGTTCTATGTTGTTTGCGTCTCATTTGTGATGCCTGAGCTTCACCCTCGGAACTCGAAGATACTTCACCAGATGGTTGAAAATCGGCATCGGATCCGAATTCTCCATCATCTTCAAAGGGGTCATGACTCGATTCAGAAGTCAAAGCAGCGTCAAATAGGTCCTGGATCCGCTTTTGTTCTTTTTCATATGAATCGCGAGAACCCATCTGCAAAAATATTAGTTTACAATGTATTACAACTAAATAGTATTGAAAACATACATTAGCCACATAAATGAGTTATTTGCATATACAAATATACTAGTTTTAGTATTTTGTATCCATAAAACAATAAAATTACGTTGAAAACAAACAATACTTACGTTCGAAAAAATAATTGCGCGCCAAATCACGTTACGACCTGTCGGCGCACCACCGTGGCGCAGTACTAAACAAAATGTATGAAAACACGACGGTTATGGGCGTAGTGTGTGTAAGGGCGGTGCCAATAAAATGTGGATGTGTTAGTGCAGGTATTTTCTTTGAACAGATTTTTAAACATTGTGTGGTGACAGTACAAAGTCTAAAATATATCTTCGGTGACAGTACAACATGCCCTTCCTTATGAATGCCGGTAAAATTTTACGCCTTATGGCGTACTGTGTTTAAACTAGTCAAAAGATCGACGTCGAAGGGCGTACTGTCGTATTACTTCTGACTGGCTTGACGCCTACAGGCAGTACTGTCCGTCAACGTGTTAATCGGGGATTTGGTTCGTGTTTTGTTTGTTTGTTTTCAGGAGGTTGGTATGAATTCTTTGTTCGCATCATTGTGACTGTTTTAAAATAAAGTTGAAATATGGTTACGTCCTTTTTTTTCATTTGAAAATTGCTTTTTCTGCAGTTTCTCGTGCCAGTTCACTTTTAAGTAATACTTATAAAGGCTATGTAAATAAATACAATTTTAACATATATCATACAAAGAGAAATAAAGTTTGGTCGATTATTTCATATTCACAACTACTCGGCAGATTTTCTTTCTTTTATTTCGGTATAGATAATACCCCCGTGAGTTTGATTGTTTCCAAACTTCAAATGACTAAAGCGGTATTCCAAAACTATCAAAGTAACCCTCCGAAATTAATCCAAGCAGTTAACCCTTCACCCAACAAATCAATGTGCAAAAACATTTAACCCGTAAAATGCCCCGTCGTAAAATGGCTTAATTGTCAAAAGCCAACAACATAAAACATACAAAATGCATTTACAGAAGGTCAAGGCAACGGGAAACTAAACGTGAACGCGCCATTAGATTAGCCTGAACGCTCGACGCCCATAAATTGTTGAGAAAGGGTGTCTATCGAATTGTCTGTCCCTGTCTTTTCCCCAGACATTGAGAGGGACGCTGCTAGGGTAATTAGGCTAGCGCTGTGGTCAGGTTTACGAGTTTACTCAGTCGCTCGCCTCTATTTCTGAAAATATTTACGTAAATTATCTTTAATTGCTTTTAATTACTTTAAGGAGTTTGGCGTTTTGTTACTTTCAAGTTTTAATGTTAATCATCATTATTGTATCCATCAAATCTTTTAGATTTCAAAAAAGCTCATTTATATTTTAGCACGCAACATTATTGGAAAGAAAAACGAAAATGGTTTCAAAAGAGATATTTCATTAGTACTAAAGCCTAATAAAATTGGTCATAAATCCATCAATGATTGTCTAAAAAGTCTTTATTTAAATCCTTTGTCTCTTTTTAATACTAATGTGCGTAAATCACGTTCAATGTATTCTACAATCTCTTTACTGCTCTAAAACTTTTGCAAAAAAGGGAACAATTGTAACCTTCACAAATTCGTTCCATCTCGCGGTAAAAATATTTTGTCCACTTTAGTCCGCTTTTTTTTTTTTTTTTTTTTTATCGTGGTAAAATCATCAAATGAGTCCTCCCACCCAGGGCAGGGCGGGAGGGACTGTCAGACTTGTACTGACTAAAATCCACGGTGTCCTTCAATAGCCCTTTACGTACCGGGGTCACGGTAATCCCTTGGTCCCGCGACCCCGGCAGGCTTTGGCCCTCTACAGGCCCCGTCACTATGCTGACACTCTTTGAGGCGCGCGTGGAACACAACGCGCCGTCGACCCGGGCATGGTCCATGGTCGGACAGCGAGTCGCCCATTACTCGTTGCCCGCATGCCCGCGCCTACGGTGGCCGGAGATCGTCTTGCGACGTCCGACGCCGTGGGCGTCTACCGCTGCGGCTGGGGTGGAGGGAGGACGCTGTTCTCTCCCTCAGGCGGCCCGCCTCCTCCTTCACGAGCATGACTGCTTCGCAGAAGGAGGCGACCGCCTCCCACTCCGTCTCGCCCCGCAGCATGGCCTCGACCAATGCCGGGCGCGAGAGGTCTCCGCCTATCGCCGTCGTAAGGACACGGCGGTGCTCTGCCCAAGCGGGGCAGTCCTGCACCGTATGCTCCACCGTGTCCTCCGGACGATCCTCGCAGTGGTGACACCCAGGCGTTTCTTCCCTCCCTATCAGACACAGGAACCTCCCGAAACTTCCGTGTCCGGTGAGGACCTGCGTCATGCGGTAGGTCAGGACGCCGTGACGCCTATCCAGCCACTCCTCAAAGAGGGGTCTTACCGCCGCGATTGCGGCGTGCCCGGACCTCGGTTGCGACAGTCGCTCCCTCCATACTGCCCTGAGATCACGCCGGAGCTCTTCCCGCCGCGCCTCGACTTGTCGAGGCAGCGGGGATTCGCCCCGACGCCGCGCCTCCACGCGCCACTCATAGACGCGCTGGAGGGCAGTCGCCTCCAGATCCCAGGGCAGCAATCCGGCAAGGAGGTTGGCCGATTCGCCGGCGATCGTGCGGTATCCCCGGATCATCCGGATGGCCATGACCCTCTGGCATGCGACCAGCTTGAGTGGTCGCGTCCGGATGCTTAGGGCCCACACGGGGGCCCCGTAGAGGGCCATGGACCGCACGACACCGGCGTACAGCCTCCGGCAGGAGGCATTTGGCCCGCCGAGATTGGGCAGGAGTCGCTTGAGAGCGGCTGCTGCCCGGTTCAGCCTTGGGGCCAAATGCAGGAAGTGCTCCCTGAAGTTCCACCGGCTGTCGAGGACGAGTCCCAGGTACCTGGGTACTTCATCGTCCTCCCGACGCCGATGCGAACCCCCTCCACTTTAGTCCGCTAGGAAACCATTGTAAACCCATTTAACACCCATGAAGCATTTTTGGGAATCGTATGGCCTAACAATGGGTCAATAATTATGTTACCAACATAATAATGTTACATTGTAAACGGCCATTGTTTAAACAGAAGCGGTTACAGTCGGCCATCATTATTTAAAATTTTCGGTACCCTTCAACTAGATTTCGGGATAAGATACCTTATTGTGTCCGCTTAGAGTGTAATGTTGATTGATGTTAGACAGATGTATTTGCATTCAGACGTGTGTACGGGACTCTTGTGATTTATATTCGTCTTTTGTTTTTGGCTGTTTAGCTAGCATCAGTATCAATGGTGGAGTCTCGGAAGGTCGTTATTCTTGCATTGTAGCAACACTATTGTCTCCAAAACGATATCGTTAGGGACTACGGCGGGTGGTCGTGTCCATTGAAATTCTATTGGCGTGATGATAAATCATCTGTTATTAGAAACGATTCGTTTAATTATTTCAATTACTACAGGTGACATTTTTATGTAAATCGGAACATTTCTTATCACTCTGCTCTTAAGCGGTAACGTACGCTTTATGATTTTAAAATGCTTCTTAAATTGAATTATGAATGCTGGCAGCATATGGAAAGAAACTTTTCAAATCGATAAAAAATTGAAATAGTTCCATTCTATAATCGAACGCTTTTAAACTTTATCGATTCACGTTCGAAAAAGGTTTCATTCACTATTTTTTTTCGTTGAGAATTAAGTGTCAACGTTGATATATCACACCAAAGACAACAAAGGGAATTCACGTCCGTTTGTCAAAATAAAACGACATCGACCTACGCGTAACATGGGGACATCACACATCAAAAAACCCCATACATGGGTAAAATAAATATACCACCAGTATATCAGTTTGTTTAGAAATAACTATTTTACTTTGTGTCCAAAAAGTATTGTGGCTAAAATCGGCCAAGCGCGAATTGGTCATGATGGGTTCCGTACAAAAAAACACCAAAAAATCGCATAGTTGTGTTTATCTATTATGATATTGAAAGATGCAGCCTGTGACAGACGGACGGACTAACGCACAGCGGAGCTTTGGCAAAAGGTTCCCACTGGTAGAGAACCCCAAAAAACTACATTATTGTCAGAAATATATAGTTGTGATCGATCCTAAAGCTTATTACAAAACCGAAGTAGTATTGTTACCCGGAGACGGGTGATCTGTGATGTTGTCTATTGTCCGTGGTCGGTGTTGAACAATAAGTGACCATCAAGAATAGACTCTTTGTCGATGGCAGCTGTGTTTTTATAGAGGATGTCTATCGGACCGAAATGAGGTATATGCTTTGATAGAAAATATTGAATAGAGACTCTGATAGTAAAACTAAAATTGATGTTCGCTGTATTTAAGAGTTTTGAGACGTCGAGTTTTTCATTGTGTCTGTCTTTTTTATGGTGTGCATAAAAATTTACTTATTCGTATATTATGTAGAAAAGCATCTCGACAAAGGCACTGTTGGCGACTGGCTGGGATGCCACCTTTTCTTTTTAAGAACTATTTTTTATAATGATTTTGTCTGTTCAAATAAATGTCAGTTGTTGTTGTCAAGTGTCCAATTTGCCTTGCAAGTATAGTTTATCAAGTTATTTCTGTTAATAAATTTAATTATTCATTCTATCAGTGTTTCCATCATCCTCCAATTTCAAATTACCTACAGTCCATTTTGCTCACCAACATTTTTGGTCCATTCTCGCCTAAAAACAAACCATTTTCAACATTTTCATTTTGACGTAAGTTTTTTTCAATTTTTCATTTCGCTTAGTAAACACTCATTTCGTCATTCTTATTCATTAACCATGGTGGAAACACGTAGTCAAAGCAAGGCAAACAAGGATACTACGGCCACGGAAGTCGATCTGACGCAGCCCGAACGTCGCGAACGTTCACGGGGCGGCGCCCGGCCGGCTTTGGCAACAGCAACAGAGGATGCTTTGGCATTACCAATTAGCTCGACTACACAGCCCGCGGGCACTGAACCTTGCGACCAGGCACAACCTAGCCTCGCAATTTGTCCAAGCGTTCGATCTAATTCGGTTTTAGACGCAAATGCAAAAGCACCCTCACGCAGCGCACATAGTGTTCATAGTTTACAGTCGTGCAGTGAACGCACTCACTCCTCGAGGTCTTCGGCGACCGTCCGCGCTCAAAAACTGGCCATCGAAGCTGACGCAATGCGGCGCCGAGTGGAGCGTGCACGACAACAAGCTGAGCGTGAGGCGGAACGTGACCGTGAGCTTGCCCGCCTCGAAGCTGAGGCGCAAGAGACGGAACTACAAGCCAGTCTAGCCGCTTTGGAAGCATCAGATAAGTCTTCTAAATCCCATTGTTCACGTTTGTCTTTTCATTCCACAAAACGCACCACGGCGTGGGTCCACGAGCAGAACATGAGCACGGTAACTAACGCAAACATGCCTGGTGAGGCACCGACTGTCACCTTGGGCAACCCCCAAGGACAACATTCACAGCCGGCCGCTCCTACCAACACGGTATCGTTCTGTGTACCGAATGTCAACCATGCAGCCCCGTCGTCATTTACATGCGCCGCCGGTAACAATTACCACAACGATACAACACAACAGTTAAATACGACTGAACGCCCTATCTCAGACCCCGTAACTCAGCTTACCCAAGCTATAAACGCCCTTTCCAACAGACCAAAGAGACCGGAACTCGTCACGTTCTCGGGCGAAGTTAGTCAGTGGATGGCGTTCAAGAGAAGTTATGAACGAACTAAATCTAATTTTTCTCCGTCAGATAATTTAGATCGTTTAAACAACGCTGTGCGCGGTCCGGCGTACCAGGCCGTGGCGTCTCTTTTGTGGACTTCTGGGGAACCGGACGACATCGTGAGCGCCCTAGAGCAGACATACGCGCGCCCGGAACTTCTCATCGCCCGCGAGGTCACCGAGCTGCGCAACAGTCACAAGCTAAGTTCTCCCGAAGAATTAAACCGTTTAGCAAATAAATTACGCAACTTCGTGACAACGCTTAAGCTACTTAATCAGAGCGAATATTTATGGTCACCAGAGCTCTTTCGGTGCATATTGATGAAGTTGAGCGAGCACACGCGCGCTCGTTTTACGGACTTTGCTTCCGTTTATGCACCCGACCAACCAAACCTCACAAAATTGGATATTTTGTCACGATTTCTTTTAGTAGAGGCTGATAAACAGTTAAAATATAACTTTGTTGCCGACAGTACGGTTAAGGCACAGAACACAACGCATCCTTCTAAATTCCAAGTGAAGAAGGAAACAATTCATGCTACCGTATCTAACGACAAAGTGCCCGAGCGTTGTACCTTTTGTAAACAAGGATCTCACAACATAAAAACCTGTAAAATTTTCTTAGCGCTTTCATTAGACGACAGATGGCGTTGGGTCCGTGAAACAAAAATATGCTACCGGTGTTTGAAGTCCAACCCACACACTTGGAATTTTTGTCGCGCCAAACGTTGTGAAGTAGACGGATGCCCGAAACGTCACAACGCGCTCCTGCACGGCACAACGACAGCAAACTCCAAACCTAGCGTAGCATCCAGCAGCCAATGCAACAACATTCAAACTTTGTTTGCTGAACCACCCACTCTTGTCAACGTGGACAATTTAACCAACAAAAATGAACCATCTGTCAAAATTGGAAATACATCAGATATCTTAATAAATGTCACAGGGACTCCACAGTCAACAGATCGCCCTCGCGGGCTGCTGAAGGTAGTCCCGATCGTGCTCGAGGGTCCTGACGGCGAGTTCCAGACGACGGCGTTACTCGATGAGGGCAGTACTGCGACGCTCATTGACGGCGAGGTTGCTGCGCGCATCGGCGCCAAACCCACCTGTCAGGAACGGCTGCGCATTGAAGGCGTCAGTGGTATGACAAAAGAAGTTGACGTAAGTTACGTAGACTTTTATGTTCGAGGTCGAAATTTGTCTGATCGTTATTTAGTGAAACACGCGCGGGCGATCAAACCTTTGGGGCTGCGCGCGCAACACCCAGGCAAAATTATTTTCTCAGACTATGACCACTTAGTAGATTTATCCGACGAACTTTCATTCACTGACGTCACCCCTACTGTCCTCATTGGTGCGCCCGATTGGCACCTGTCTCTAAGTCGCGAAGTGCGATGTGGCAAGAAGAGTGATCCCGTCGCCTCGAGAACTTTGTTAGGTTGGGTAATTCACGGCGCGCTTTCCGTTTCGTCTAAGCCACTCGAATTTGTGAACCTCGTATCGGACGATTTAGACATTCTCATCAAAAGTCAATATGACATCGATGCCTTAGGCATAACGAAAAGCGCCCCTCGCCCAAACGATGACGATAAACGAGCCGTAGATATTATCGAATCATCGGCGCGCCAACTTGATGACGGACATTTTGAAGTTGGCCTACCCTGGAAGAAAGAACTGCCGAAGACTATACCTGACAGTTATCCGCAGGCATTATCGCGCTTCAAGGCCCTCGAACGCCAGATGGCAAAAGATGAATCGTTTGCCACAGCCTTTAACAAATTCATAGACGATGTTATCGCAAAAGGCTACGCTGAGGAGTGCGAACCGATCACCTATCACCATCGAAAACCACCAAATAGTTTCTGCGTTGACGTAGAAACTGGTATTCGCTGGTACCTGCCTATTTTCGGCGTATTTCACCCCCAAAAGAAGAAACTCAGAGCGGTCCACGACGCCGCCGCGGCAACGAAGGGTGTAAGTTTAAACAGCCTGCTCCTACAAGGTCCGGACTTACTTTGTTCTTTACTGGATATCTTGTTCCGCTTTAGAGAAGGCGCCGTGGCTCTAAACGGTGACATAAAAGAAATGTTCCCTCAAATAAAAATCGCTCCAAGAGACAGAGACGCCCAACGCTTCCTTTGGCGTAACAAAGAAGGCGAACTGAAAGAGTTTCGTATGTCCTCTATGATTTTCGGCGCGGTTTCGAGTCCTTTCATCGCACTCTACATTAAAAACAAAAATGCAAGAACACTCCAAGCTGATTACCCTGCCGCCTGTAAGGCAATAATTGACGACCACTATATGGACGACTATTTAGGTAGCCACTCCAGTGTCACCGACGCGGCGCAGTTGGCCGCCAACGTAGTCACCGTTCACAAAGCCTGTGGTTTTAAGATGCGCGCGTGGACGTCAAACGTTCCGGAGGCACTTTCACTCATCCCAAAGGAACTTCGAAGCGACGCAACCTCCGACGTTTATTTACCGCCTAGTAGCGAGGTTGGCGTATTGGGTGTTAAGTGGAACCCACGTCAGGATTCGCTGGGTTTCCGAGCAGTTTCGCAGTTACCGGCCGACACCTTAACCAAACGTAGTCTCCTGTCAAACGTCATGAAGGTCTATGACCCACTCGGCTTGTTAATGCCGGTCATCATCTGGGGCCGCATTCTGATACAGAAACTATGGAGGGCAGGGGTCGGCTGGGACTCACCGTTTCCCGATACGTACGTAAATGAATGTAAAGACTGGTTTCTACAATTGCAGGTCGCATCCTACATAAAAATACCTCGTTGGTATATGACTAGGACAGATGTAGTGGATACCCAACTGCATGTAGTAGCCGATGGTGGCGAACAAGCTTATGCATGTGCTGCCTATTGGCGTTTTAGTTACGATGACAACTCCGTGTCTACGACTCTAATCGGCAGTAAAGCACGCGTTTCGCCCTTAAGGCCGGTCTCAATTCCACGCATTGAACTACAAGCTGCGCTCATAGCCTCTCGTTTCGCGCAAACAATTTTGCAAGCTCATCGAATCAAGCCCTCCGAGATCACTTTTTGGACAGACTCAACCACCGTCCTTAAGTGGATTCGGAGTGATGCTCGGACGTTTAAACCATTCGTGGCGCACAGGTTGGGAGAGATATTAGAAACCACCAACCCGTCCAACTGGAGGTGGATCCCTACCTCTCTCAACGTCGCCGACGATGCTACAAAACCTAAAAAATTAAACCTCACACAGTCTCATCGATGGTTTACAGGTCCTCCGTTTCTGTTACAGCCGCCATACGCCTGGCCGACCGAGCGAGTTGCTGACATCGAGGAGACTCTACCAGACCTCGAGTTAAAATCGGAGCTGGTGGGGTTGCTCCTCGACGTTCCGTTCTCGAGTCCAGTACCTGACGCGACGCGTTTCAGCTCTTGGCTGCGCCTTTTGCGCGCTACCGCCCGTGTTCTCCAGGGTGCGCGATTGTTCCGGCTTAAATTGTCTCGGCCAATAGATCAAAATTCTAATATATACATCGACGGTACCACATCTCCTTCACAACTTCACGCGGCGGACATCATAACAGCTGAGAAGATGATACTCCAACGAGCTCAGAGAGACAGCTTCCCCGATGAGCTGAAAGCAGTCGAATCTTCACAGCCCGTGCCCAAAAACAGCCGAATAGCAAAACTCGCGCCAACTCTTGACCAGGATGGCTTGCTGCGACTGGACTCACGGATAAAGTATGCGCCAGGAGTGAGTGAGAGAGCCATATCGCCTGCAATTCTGGATGGTCGCCATCACGTCACACGACTCATCATCCTTCATGAACATATTCACGCCGCACATTGTTTCAACGAACTTGTCCTTAATGAGCTCAGGCAGAAGTTTTGGATACTCAAAGCAAGAAACAGCATCCGTAGCGTAGCCAAAGCCTGTCTCCAATGTAGAAGGTGGAAGGGTCAACCTGCTCAACCTCAAATCGGCAATCTACCGGAAGAGCGTCTCGACCATCACAAGAGGCCGTTCACGCACGTGGGCCTAGATTATTTCGGTCCGATCACTGTCACAATATTCCGACGCCATGAAAAACGCTACGTCGCGCTGTACACATGCCTAGTAACGAGAGCCATCCACTTAGAACTTGTTACCTCACTTTCATCCGATGCTGCCATTATGAGCCTAAGACGTTTTATAGCTCGCCGAGGATCGCCTTCAACAATATTTACAGATAATGGCACCAACTTCACCGGAGCCTCCCGAGAGCTACGCTCGTTACAAGACAACGCAGTGCAGGAATACGCCACAAACCACAAGATTAAATGGCGTTTCATCCCACCGGCATCACCGTTCATGGGCGGAGCATGGGAAAGATTGATAAGAACCGTAAAAACAGCCCTGAGAGCCTGCCTCGCCGAAAAAGTTTTAAAAGAAGACGTACTCTCCACACTACTCCTTGAGGCAGAGGCCATAATAAATTCGAGACCTCTCACGTATGTGCCATCTTCAACCGACTCACCAGAAGCGATCACTCCTTTCCATTTTATCCTGGGTTCCTCTTCAGTCGTACCTTGGACCAGCACGCTCACAGACGCAGACTTAGACAGAAGGTGTGACTGGCGTCGAAGCTTACGTCTGGCAGATCAGTTTTGGGCACGATGGTTGCGCGAGTACCTGCCCACGCTCCGAGCAAGGGGACCCTCCACCAACACATTCAGTTTCAGTGAGGGAGACGTGGTTCTAATCGCCGACCCTACCCTTCCTCGCGGCTTATGGCCGTTAGGAAGAATAGTGTCGATCTACCCAGGGCCAGACGGAGCGGTCCGCGTGGCAGATGTCCGCACTAGGGGCGGCATACTGCGCCGACCGGCCCGTAAGCTCGTGTTAATGGAAGCTGCTTCCCAGCCAGTAGCCACAGGTTGTTAGTGTTCCACTGGGGGTCCGGTATGTTGGCGACTGGCTGGGATGCCACCTTTTCTTTTTAAGAACTATTTTTTATAATGATTTTGTCTGTTCAAATAAATGTCAGTTGTTGTTGTCAAGTGTCCAATTTGCCTTGCAAGTATAGTTTATCAAGTTATTTCTGTTAATAAATTTAATTATTCATTCTATCAGTGTTTCCATCATCCTCCAATTTCAAATTACCTACAGTCCATTTTGCTCACCAACAGGCACCTTTATTTAAAAACATAAAATATAAAAAATATCCAAATGTGGTCCAGCCCACATCACACCCACAACACGACGCTCTGAACGGAACGCGAATAATTCACAGCATTGAATTAACTTTGAATTTTCCGATGTCAACGAGACGAAGCAACTAGCAAGAGATGTCTGTCGTCAACCCTCAAACCCTCCATAATTCGCTCATAGGACGAAAAATAATGACCATCCCCTCTATCCCAAAAACATGAGCCAAATAGCCTCTTGAGTTTAACGAAGCACGCAATGTAGAATTAAAGCGGGCAAGTGAATGTAGAGGCAGAATTAAAACGGGCAAGTGAAGTGCCCACTAAAAGATTTCACGGGCATTCGCAGTTAACACTGTCCCTTAATGAGTTGGTAGTGAAACTTTGGAAGGCTTCCAGGCTTGTCTTGTAAACAGTATGACTTGACCAGTGCAAGGAAATGGTGTTTACAACAAACGTTGGCAAAGCACCAGTTATTATTTTAATTATGAAATGTTGCATTATGAATTTCTCAAGGAATATTATTACCTTTCTATAGTGGTGGTCTGTTTTTCAGGAACTATATTGTTCTCAAATTGTCAGACGTCTTTGTTGGGGCTTTATCTGTTATTCAAAGATAGAATTAGCGATATCAGTTTAAGAAACCTGTTTTTGTTTGTTACGTGATTGTATCATCAAATGAGTCCTCCCGTCCAGTGTAGAGCGAGTAAAACTGTCAGACTCGTACTGAAATCCATGGTGTTCCTTCAATAGCCATTTACGTTCATGGGTCACGGTTGGTCGCGGGACTCACGAATTACCGTGACCCCGGTACGTAAAGGGCTATTGAAGGACACCGTGGATTTTAGTCAGTACGAGTCTGACAGTCCCTCCCGCTCTGCCCTGGGTGGGAATACTCATGTGATGATTTTAACACGTAAAAAAAAATGGGTCACGGTTGCCTGTTTCGATGGTACCGCGACCCTGCCAGGAGATCTCAGGTCTGGTCTGTGATTGGAACAGGCTTTTAGAAACTGCCTTTCATCTTCGTATGATATATATAATTTTGATAAAATCATTATTTTGACTGACTATAATTGAGGCAGATCGTCATCGGCTGTGGTATTGGCTTCGTGAAGTTATTTTGAAGTGTGAGTGTTAAGCTACCTTTTAAGGTGCTGATAGACTTGAGCGTTCATTTGTTACAGAACATCAAGCATTCGCAGTTTTTAATGTTGTCGAACTGAACAACAGACAGAGCCAAACATGGAACCAAACATCTCTACAAAAAAATTCACGATTTTTCTAGCGAACGCTCTAGTCGATGGCTCTCAAAAAATTTGTCTTCATGAACATGTCAGACTTGGCAGTCGGCTCGGTAAAAGAACTCGCCAGAACGCTCGTTACAGTGCTCGATAAAACGCTCTCGGTTGTTTCTCTGTAATGTAAGATTTATAAGAATGCTCATTACAAGAGTAAATGCTCAAGTTTATGAGTACCTTTTGAAAATTTAAGATTTGATTTTTTCTGTTATAATACTACCCATGAAACAATAAAAATAACTATATTGCTGACTTGCATTTACAACTCAGCTATCAAAAATGTAAGTACATTAGAGTAACAAGAAAATCTTTATGTAAAAGTAAGTAAAACGTCTGTGCTAATAAAATATCACGCTTTACATTTGCGTCACATAATAACATGTCCCCGAACTCCTTTTACAGTATTACACGTATACATTAGTAAGATAAAGCCGGTCTTACCCAAATATGAGGTGGCATCACATTCAGAATATTTTCTCTATTTACTTTAGAAGCAAAAACATTTTTGTAGAGAAGACAATTTGTGTGAGTGAATTTTCTTCAGGCAGATTACTTTCAGTTGACTGGCTTGAAAACTACACTAAAATAAATTGAAAATTCGTAAGTACTATGTCATTGCGTGGTTTTCGATAAAGTCTAGCCTAGAAGGCTAACATAACATACAAAATGTTTTCTTAAGACTATTCTTAAAAGCGATAAGTTTAAAACGTCTAGGAATGACATATGTTTTTTTTTTTGCGTGGTAAAGTCATCAAATGAGTCCTCCCACCCAGGCCAGGGCGGGAGGGACTGTCAGACTTGTACTGACTAAAATCCACGGTGTCCTTCACGAGCCCTTTACGTACCGGGGTCACGGTAATGGGTAAGTCCTGCGACCCCGGCAAGCTTTGGCCCTCTACAGGCCCCGCCCAATATGCTGACACTCTTTGAGGCGCGCGTGGAACACAACGCGCCGTCGTCGACCCGGGCATGGTCCATGGTCGGACAGCAAGTAGCCCATTACTCGCTGCCCGCATGCCCGCGCCTACGGTGGCCGGAGATCGTCCTGCGAGGAATGACATATGATTCCGAAAATCATAAGTATATTATTATATGTTATATACACAAATCAAAAATGTCACAGTTGGCGCAGTGGTTCAGCGCTCGACTGCTGCGCAGAATGTTGCGGGTTCGATCCCCGCACGGAACATATATTTGTATGACCTACAAGTAGTTGTTCCGGGTCTGGGTGTTTGTGTATATGGATTTCTATGTTTGCAACGACAACGGAGAAATTTCTAGTGTAGGTCAACGTTTTATAAATAAACAAACAAGCAAATTGGTATGTAATTGAACACAATTCAAATAAAAAGTGTGTGATTCATAACTACGTGTAAAAAGATATTACATACGTTGAACAAAAGTCCGACATTAATATCAGTCAAATTAAAACGTCACACTTTCAACGAAACATAAATTTCATCTCGCTCATAAAATTAACTACCCAAGGTGGGAATTCCGCACGCGTCAAGTTGAGTCGCAAAGTATTCGATACTCGACGACTCGACTTTGAGCAGTTGAGCATAGTTGAGCATTAAGAAGTTGCTCGTTCGCTTATTGAGTCGCTACTGAAATAAGCCGCTTAGTTTTCAGTATCGAAGCGTGAAATTGCACTAAATAATTAGCTCGATAGCTAATTAACTACAATTAGGGAGCTTTGAACTGGTCACTAGTCAACTTATAATATTTAATATTGTGACGTAGCACCAATTGTTATATTTAGTAGTTATGCAAAAATGTGGCTGGCATCAGGAAAATACACCCTAAATTCATGAATAATCTAACGTAACTAGACTGGATCATTCTATTTTATAGTTGAAAGTTCATTTAAAATCATCATGATCAGAATATAGCAGTTATAGCTGAGACCTATTTGTCTTTTTAGAATTACTGGGTTATCCATTTTTTTGCGTGATAAAAATATTACCATTCCGTGGGATTGTTCTCGACATATGTACATGCAGGCGAAGCCGCTGGAAATAGTAAAGAAAAAAATATACAAATTTAAATGTTGGTCTACGTCTAATACGGTGAAAGTTGCCGCAGTAACTGATCGTCTGCTGTACAGGATGCCCAGGGTGCAGGTGCAGGTTCGATCCCCGGACTTAACAAATATTAGTATGATATGCAAGTTGTTCTGGGTCTGGGTGTTTGTGTATGCGAGTTTCCATCGTTTCCATCTTTGTAAACGCGCCCATGATACAGTAGAAATTCCTAGTGCGGGGTGAAGGGTTTTTAAAACAAAAAGAGTGTTTTAAATAATTTATCTTTATGTTAATAAACATAATCACCATAAGTTGGAATTAGGTAGACTTATTCATGTACTTACGCCGATTTCATACAGCGAAAGAATAAAGTGGATGAGCCCCAAATCCCGGAATTACTTTTAAAGAGCAGAAAAATCCCATTATTTATTCAATAAAAAAGTTATTTACTTATACAAAATTTATTTGTCTAATCTATCTCTGATGTTTTTATTATTATTATTTGTAATAGTTTTTTCACACGAAATTGTCTATTAGAAATCCCGGGAAGATCCATATTAACATCAACATTTCGATGCAAATACTAAAATAACTCTACCTAATTCCGACCTCTGATAATCACCCACACACTTCCTCCATTTCCTTTCAGTTAAAAAATAATTGTATTCATGAAGACATCAAAAGTTTTAATTGTTGCTTATCTTTCAAAATAAATCGTTACCGCTTTTAGATTAGCAACTTTTGTCGAATTAAGTTTTAATTAACTTTTCAGGGAAGATTAATTAAATTATCCGAGCTACTTAAGATACTGTTTAATTTTACAGAAAATTCACCTGTCTGATGTCTGATTGAAAAAAGTTTAGGTAATTCCGTGAGACGTGGGACAGGCCTTTGTTCAAGAAATAAGTAACTGAATAAAACTAAGATATAGGTTATGAAAACTGTGGGTGTAGTCAAATATTATTTTGATTACAGAACATTTGATAAGAACGTTGCGGGTTCAACGAGAACACAGTGACAATTTAAAAGAGTATGCCTAATTAGTTCGGTCGTGTTGAGAGGATGAGTGAAATGCGACTAACAAAAGGAATTTATAAGGCAGAGATGAGTGGTAACGCCGAGAGGGACGCCTCAGGAAGACCTACACTGACCTTTTTGATGAAGTGCTTCAGAAAGGTCTTTTTTTTTTCGTGGTAAAATCATCAAATGAGTCCTCCCACCCAGGGCAGGGCGGGAGGGACTGTCAGACTTGACTGACTAAAATCCACGGTGTCCTTCAATAGCCCTTTACGTACCGGGGTCACGGTAAATCGTGAGTCCCGCGACCCCGGCAGGCAAGGTAACAAAAGTTACTTAACTTGCATACCACTATAAAGTATTACCTCGTTGTAATATCGACACGCCCTATTAATAACGCTGGATCTGAAAAGTGCCGATTTGATTTCAACTACGTTTCTGAACGGACACAAGCTTTATTTACTACCGACGATATTGACGTGCGAAAAATGTTATTTTACTTCTTCAAGTGCTTTTAAGTTTTATAAATAAAATCGTTGCTATTACGTCTCGCGAGTGACGATGAGCTGAGCAACTCGCTGTCCGACCACGGACCATGCCCGGGTCGACGGCGCGTTGTGTTCCACACGCGCCTCAAAGAGTGTTAGCAAAATGACGGGGCCCCTCTCTAGAGGGCCAAACCCTGCCGGGGTCGCGGGACTGTACGAATTACCGTGACCCCGGAACGTAAAGGGCTTTTGAAGGACACCATGGAATTTAGTCAGTACGAGTCTGAAAGTCCCTCCCGCTCTGCCCTGGGTGGGAGGACTCATTTGATGTTTTTACCAAGTAAAAAAAAAATTCGACGCTCGAAACAAAATCTTTAATTTCAATTTCTGTTTTATAATTAACTCTATAGTAGACACTTCTTCACATAAAAGCTAAAAAGTCAAAGGATATCTCCAAATCAGTTTATGATAAATCTTAAATCTGTCTACAGCTGTTAAATTAATGGTTTAAGGAAGGAAGTGTTTCCGACCGAGTCTCGGTCCATTGTTTTATTGTCATTGCTACCGACTGGTGCTTAAGTGGCATTGACGTCAAATGCTTTATTTTGAAACAGTGTCTGATATTAATAGACAACTGTATTAAGTTTGAAGTTGAAGTGTAGAGGAAAAGAAAGTTAAATTAAGAAAAAGTAGGAAAATAAAAACGGAATTAGGTGTCACTTGGTGTTATGCTGAGCTGAGGCCCATTTGGCATTAAAAGATTTATTTTCATTTTTAGTTTTAAGTGTTAATGCCAATAAACACAATTTTCTTTCTTTCTTTATTCATATTATAAACCTCCCCAAAAGCTGTCTCTCTGTATGTAATTGAATTTGTCTAAAACTACTGAACGGTTTTTGTTAGGTTTTCACTAAAAGACACTGCATTTCTTTAAGAAGGTTTATGTAATCGAACTAAAACTTTCGAAACACGTAGCGATCCCAGTAAATAGTACATTTCGGTTTTACATAAATTGACTGAAATAGCGGAAGAAGTCGCAGGAAGAGTGCTTGTTTTTTTTATTAAAGAAAACTATTCATATACTGGTTGACTAAATATTGCAAAACTGATGCCACAAGTTTAAAGTCGTTGCCAAAGTGAAAGTTTGTAAAAAGGATTGTCACTTGTTCAAAATGTTTTCCAAATTGATACCTAAACATAAAAAACAGTTAAATACTTGTGAAATATGCATACACTTTCAACCCATTAGTTGCGTAAATGTGCGCTAATACGCTTTCAAACTGAAATTAATAATAAAATAATCCGTACACATACATTTACCAACGCTTACATAATTAATTGAAATCATAAACAATTCTATTTCACAAATCAGCGGATTTAATTAGGTACATATTAATAGATTCAATAATTAATATACTTAACATAACCTATGTTAATAGAATTGTATGATTAATATAAGGCATCAGTCGTACCGCTGACGACTCGAATACTATGTTCAAAGGCCTATACTTTATTTTTTAAGCAGTCATCCGAAAATAAACATACATCCGAAAATAATAAGTGATCGTTATTTGTAGAGCTACAATTGTAGGACGGGTCCGCATTTATATTTTGATTTAGAAAACAGCCACCTTTCAAATTAAAATAAGACTAGAGGATCTGTGGCAGTTAAAAGATATTGATATAAAGCGGTTGCCTTCAAACCATCCTTTCCTTGCAAGAGCCTTACGTTTTAAAGGATTATTGTTGTTTGGAGAACATTCATCTTCTATCTTGTTTAATAACTGATTAATTCTAAAGGCCTGTCTGATAAATAAATATTAGACAGGCCTGTTGGTCTAGTGGTTAGTGACCCTGACTGCTATGCCGGAGGTCGTGGGTTCGATTCCCACCCAGGACAAATGTTTGTGTGATGAGCGCGATTATTTGTTCTGTGTCTGGGTGTAATTTATCTATAATATGTATGTATTTAGAAATATATAAGTATGTTTATCAGTTGTCTAGTACCCATAACACAAGCTCTGCTTAGCTTGGGCCTAGATGGCGTTGTGTGATAGTTGTGGAATATTAAAAAAATATTAAAAAAAAAATTAAAAATTTTATTGACTGTTCACACTTCCAGCGAGAAATCCGTCAAAATAATTCGTTCTGGCTAGTTTACTTCTCGCTAATCGTCAGCGGCAGGACAAAAGCCTTACAAAAGATAATGCTGTGTTCACCCAGGCGCCTGTGAGGCCGGCTCCATCTTTCTTTATCTTTAGATACTGTGAGCTTACCTCGACGTGAGAGATTAACCGATTAACTAGTACTGCAGTACTTTAAGCAAACTTCGTATTAACCCGTCTACTCGTCACTGGAGGTTTACGTAAACATCTCTTTTCTTTTTCTAAGAATAGATGCAACGTTTTATAGAGAACTGTCGTATCGACGGCTTTGATATGGAAGTGGTATGTCTGTGCTTGGTTTTGGCTTTAGGTACCGTCCACTTAAACAGTATTCATGTCACCATTCTGCAGGAAATTCAATGGCAATATCAGTGTATTTGTAGAATAAAACCGGCCAAGTGCGAGTCGGACTCGCCTTTAAAGGGTTCCGTAGCAGCAAGTAACATTATATAAAAGTTGGTTGTAACTTTGAAAGATAAATTGCGGTTTACGATTTATGACGTATTAAAAAAAAATGTAAGTTGGTACGCACAATATTGAGTGATTTACCATGTTATTTTAATATCATGGACTTCTTATAGGTTTTCCTATAATCTATAAGGAGATAACTAATTTCTGTATTTTTTTCAAAATTTTAGGTTCAGTAGTTTCGGAGATAAGGGGGGGGAATGGTCAATTTTCGTCTATTTTCTTGAATAACTTGGAAACTATTTATTTTAAAATTACAAAAAAATACATTTAAGATCTTCTCAACAAGACCTTTCATTTGATATGCCACACGATGCAGTTTTCAGAATTTTTTTTTTTAATTTTCCCCTTCCCCCCCAAAAATGACCCCCCATATACAGATTTCATCTGCTCACGTCACACCTCTGTGTTTGGGTTACAGGAATTGATATGTGTACCAAATTTCAACTTAATCGGTCTAATAGATTCGGAGATAATTGACTGTAAGCGACGGACGGACAGACACACGAGTGATCCTATAAGGGTTCCGTTTTTGTATTCAGACGTACGGAACCCTAAAAAGTATGTGTTCAACATAAAGTGTGCCTTGGTTAGTGTCAAATTTGTTTGAATTTAGCTGACTCTGTCTTTGTTCTAGTAGTCTTAAGTGCGACTGCTGAGCATGAGGTTCCTGGTTCGATTTCCGGTACGGGCCAGGTGCTACTGGGTTTTAAGCAGCCACGGAGTCTCGACTTGTGCCTGGTTGATAGTGATAGGCTCGCCCCCTATTAATGAAACCAAAACTTATCTGGCGCAATGTGTATATACTATTTGTCACTCCTCTCTCTAACTCTTCAAGGATTACAGGCGTGATGTTTTCTTTGAATAATTTCTAGTTCATATTATCAAGTAGTAATGTTCTTGCTTGCAGGTCCTAGAATACCCTAACTAAAGTTAGTATCTGTTTGTGTTTATGTAGCTCGATAGAATATGTTTATGTTGGTCGACATACAATAATTATTTCAAATGTTTTGTTATGCCAGTGCAGTTGTTGGTCACTACCATAACAATAGGCTGTTCAATCAATCAGTGAGTCAACTATTTATAAACTACAAAACAGAAGATGACAGCTCATAACTAAATAGTTGCTAGGTAAATTGAACACGGAAGGCTTATAAGCTTATGCCATCGACTTTGCCTGTGTTTAGTTCAATAATTGCTCCACAAGGTGGTGCAATCTTGATAAAAGTATCATCTATGTTAACAGGTTATATACTAAGCGTCAAATTACCCGAATCCGGTCAATAGCGTTTTCGTTTGAGTTACATACGAGTACATGTATTCGGTAGACTTGGTATTTATTTCTGGGTGAATATTGACCCCGGAAAGATTTTTGTTTCATTAAAATGCTTCAATCATTTGATTCTTAGAGACCATCATTGAAACACCTTGCTTCTTTGTAAGATTTTCTAAACAAAACACGTTCAATACTTTTTGGTATCGCCTTATTCTTTTTCGTCAAAGAACATTGAACGGCGCATAGCTTACATACACAGAATTGTGCCCCGTCACCACGAGTCTATTATTCAGTGCCAGTACACGAGTTGTATCAAAACCACGCGTCATAAGTGCATCAATTTGTCATTACACCCGCATCTCCTGTTTGAGACGGATCACGTGGGATTTGGTCTTAATTTTGTATTTTGTTTTATAAATGTGGAATAAGTACTTATTCAAATGTTCTCTATTTGAATAAAGTAGGGTTGTAAATGCGCTACTGTCATGTCTTTATCTTATGCTTGTTGGATGTTAACACTCTAAAAAGAGCTATTGTTTCATCACTTGCGAAATGCGGGTATACCTATAGACATAGAGAATGAACCGAGCATTACCTGCACAAAATTTCCATATCTGTAGAAAGAGACAAAATCAATAAAATATATAAACATAGATAATGATTGTGTATGGTTACGTAATTGGTGGTGATGATGATCCTATAGTTGTTTTTCTTCTCTTTCCAGAGATTACGGCAATTTTATTTGACATTTGGCTAGGGAAGGATCAATCCATACTATAAGTCTATGCGTATACCTGTGTCTAACACTTTGGGGATAAAGATGCATGCTATTTTATGTAAATATAAAAACCTACCTTTGGAAAAATAACTGCTGACAACTTTGATGTCTAGACAATAAAAAGACGACACTTTCTAAAGCCCATAAAAAGAAAAAAAGAAGTATTTTTCTACATTTCAAAGTCCTTTTTAATATGACTTGTAAAAAACAGCGAATTCAAAATAAAACAGCACAAAACTTTATCCATTTCAAGTCAATTAACTTTTATTATTAGCGAAAATGTTCTTTTTAACTACAAAGCACCTACTTATCCGTCCTTTTACTTTAACAAGGTTCTATTTAAGGACGCAGGACACAGCAGATAAGTCCAATAAGCAATTAACTAAAACATTACAGACTCCAAACGATTTTTACGTCGAGTTCTACGTGATTCTGTGTTCAGAGCATTTCCTTTTGCAGTACGGAACTAAATTTAAACCAGATCAATACGGATTATTCTCAGTGCAATGGCGAGGCAGACATTTTATTAATAGAATATCTATCTATTAGCTATTTCTAACTGATGAGATCGTGGCCACGGGCTTTAATAAAATTGGTTTAGGTTTTTTCTTTGCTGTGAGAGGAAGTTTTCTTTTTTATCCACTTTAGAAATGTCTTTTAAGAGTTTTTTAATGATAGTTTTATGAATTTCTATCGTAGATTGGTCTGCTTAAAATTGTTATGACTGAGTTTATGGTAAGTAATTTAAAAGTTGAATGCTTTCATACTATCTGCATTATGGTCAGCAAAGGAAGAGGCGGGACGCGTCAGGGAGAGGACGGCCTCCACCTCACAACCCAGCCGGCGCGGAAGACGCCCACAGCAACGGACGTCGCCAAGCGATTTCCGGCCATCGTAGGCGCGGGCGTGCGGACGGCGAGTAATGGGTAACTCGCCGTCCGATCATGGACTAGCCCGGGTCGACGGCGCGTCGTGTTCCACGCGCGTGTGTCGCGGGACTCCCTCAACCGTGATCCTGGAACATAAAGGGCTATTGAAGGATCACCGTGGATTTTAGTCAGTACGAGTCTGATAGTCCCTTCTGTCTCGCCCCGGGCGGACTCATTTGATGACCACGGAAAAAAAAAACTGCATTATGGTCGTTTTTGTGCTGAAAATTAGTGTTGCTAAGGAGTAGAATTCCGTTCCAGGGTCTTTGTTTCATGATTAATACAGCCTTATGGTCTATAAAGTCAAAAGTGAATAGTTTACTTCTGGGCAAGCGTGCTTCACCGTCGACCACATCGCTTATCAGACGAGATAGTGGTCAAACGCAAGAGTATCGCTAAAAAAGTGTCTAGGATTGATTGAAGATCAGTGCCAGCAGGTTTTCTTCAATTTTTAGCAGATGATACAAAATGTTTAAGAACACTATTTAAGGTTATGAGTAATAATTAAATCTTATTTCTAATTTACAAACTTTCAACAATTTTTTAACCTCCTTAGAATTTCCTGAAATCCATTCTTAGTGCACATTTTCGTTTTTTAAGGAAAGTTTGTGCAGTTTCATGATTCTAGAAAATTGGGGTTCAGTTGTGCGTTGATCGAACGAATTTCAGCCAGCTAATTTCTGCTTTTATATACACACAAGATTTAAGCGCGATGATTGAAGCGCGTCACACACGTCTAAGATACAATAATTTTTTATCTTAAGATACCATATCGCTCGCCATACAATTCTATCTTAAGATATCAAAATATGAAATATATATTATCTTTGTCGTGTTTGATGGTCCATTGAATTGTATGGCGAGCGATATGGTATCTTAAGACAAAATATTATAGTATCTTAGCCGTCTATGGCGCGCTTTATGGGTATAGGACAACTCTACCGGTACCAACAGTTACTCAAGCTTTTATTAACAAAGAAGCATGTTTGTACCACAGCAATGAACGATAGATTCTTAAAATTTATTAAATTATATTTTGTTTAGCATAATCAGCCTACGTTTGCTTCCACTTCTGGGACTCATTTCTCCTCTCTCCGTGGGAGACAGTGGCATGTAATCCAGCAAGTGGGGGTTGGTAGATGGCAGATGTCTTTGGTTCTAGGACATACTGATTTCCTCACAATGTGAGGGGAACTCACTGTTGACAGCAGTTGTGATGAAATAAATTACACAAAGTTATGTGTGTGGCTGGGTTTCAACCCATGGCCTGCAATTTGTAAGATACGTGCCAACACCCCCCGGCGTTACCACAGGCACCAAAACTACATTAATTTATTGTTTACTGTTAGAAAAAAAGGAGGAGGAGCTCGTGGCTAAATAAATACAGCCGCACAGGCCGATCTTTCGGGTTAAGCCGCGCTTGCCGAAGTTGGTCTGTGGATGGGTGACCATCTGTCATAGAGTTTCCTCCGTGCCTCGCAAAGCACGTAAAGCCGTTGGTCCCGGCTGTCATTAGTAGATCTTTGACAGTCGTTACTGGAAGTCAGAAGCTGTTAAGTCTGACAACCAGTCTTATCATGGGGTATCGTATTACCCAGTTTCTGGGTTGTGGAGGTCCAACAGGCAGTCGCTCCATGTAAAATACTGATATCGAATAAATATAGTTGGGAAAAGGTTAAAAAAATAGTTTTACTTTTAGTTGTTAGTATATTTAGGGAATTATTTTCGTCTAGTCTGATTTGAAACAAATGTTCCAATGAAGTTTAAAAATAAATAAACTGCCAATTTGTTTGCGTCAATATGTAGCAAAGAATAACTAACAACACAGACATGTTTTCGCAAATGTTATTGTTAAGAGTCATCGACTTCAAGAGTATTTACATTAAAAGTTCATTTTTAGTATTCTAGATTTAAGTTCTATTCACATAAATAGCCATTTGATTTTTGGTAGTTCGTTTATAAAACCCAGTTTTTTATAGAAAATAGAGTGTATCGCCGGTAGTTTCTTATTAAAATAAACACAATTTTGTATATCATTTTTAACATTTTAATAGAGTTTTAAGGGTCGACTTTGCTTGCTATTACTTAAACGCGAAAAGCTAACCAGACGGACCCAAAGTAAGGAGTATACAACAGCTAGCTGAAAAAAAAAACTTATTTGTCTAAGAATCTCAGAATACGTCAATGATTACTAACGATTGTTCGAACCAAATTATTTTCTTTAATTTTACCTCAGTTCAAAGATTTCCTTAACTTTTCAACCATGTCCAGTCTCGACCGTAGCAAAATTTACCTGAAAACCAAAAAACAAAGAACACAAACCGCCCTAACCGAAGAATAAATAAAGTTTCAACTTCAAACTCTGCTCACAGACAAAGTTTCCGATACGAAAGGCTCTTTAATTATCTTGCTTCGAAATTGCCTGCAGCAAATCTCTGTTTGGGATATCACGTCAAATGATTTTATCTAATTGAAGTACAAAGTCGACGTTATTAATACTTAATAAGATACTTCCTTATTGATGTTTGAGCTTGGCCGTTTCGGCAGTTTTCTGGGCAAATGTTGGCCGGGGTTGATTCGCCCTATGCCCCGCTCCCTTGCGTTCCCCCCTGCCGCCCTTGTCTAGACTACCGCGGAGACCAATTCAGTTCGTTCCCAACGTTCGTAGGGGAAGGGTGTCGCGCTCTCTGTGCGTTTGGCGCGAATTTTGAACGTCAGTGCGTTTCTACGTGACTTTTTTGAATTTGCAATTCTAGTGGATCGTTGAGTGTTTTAGTGATTGACTGTAGACTTTTGTTCTTGTAATGGATTTATTGTTAATGTAAGTAAGTTTTATATATTTGGTGTTCTTGTTTTTCAGCGCCAAAATACTTTGTTTTATTAATTCACAGATGTTTTCATTTTAACCTATTGTTGTATTTTATAGGTCTATGTTTTTAACCTTTTTTGTACAAACAAAATATCCATTTAAATCTTATATTCACAATTAAAAATATTATGTATCCATGTCTGTCTAAACATTAACCTGTCTTATGAAAAGGACCTACTCAGCACACAGTAATACACATTCTAAATACAAATCCAAACAGTACTTATCTTTCAAGGACCCACTAATTCCAAACCAAAGACACCGGCCGCAAAGAGATAAAATTCTCTTCATTCATCGCCAATGAGTTTTACAAACATTGGTGCCCAACACTACCAGCCTTAAGTGCTACCATTGTAAAAAAAATGTTGAAATGTACTTAAAAGGAGAAAAAGTCATTTCGAAGACATTTTGCGGGGCTCTTGAGAGTTTGCGGGATGAAAAAACCGAGTTCCGGCCGTCGCCGACCACTTATCGACGCCGAGAAGACGCGATGAATTAGCGAAAATGTACTGGAAGTGTGTAGTGGGAAAACTTGATGCTTGAAATACAGTGGATTTTAAAATTAAAAAGGTTTTAGGTTGTTTCATAAAGTTGAAAATAATTTGGTTATTTGACACGTAGGCTTTGTTGAAATTGAAGTTATGTTGAGGCTTAAACTAGTTCATAAAAAATAGGTAAACTGTCTGAAACTAAAATTGTTTTATTTTTGTGCTTGAAAAGAGCACTCGGAAACAGATATGAGCTTTGACCAGCAGTCGTTTTTTTTTACCTGGTAAAACCATGTAATGAGTCCTCCCACCCAGGGCAGAGCGGGAAGGACTATCAGACTCGTACTGACTAAAATCCACGGTGTCTGTTAATAGCCCTTTACGTTCTGGGGTCACGGTAATTCGGTCCCGCGACCAACCAGCAGTCGATAGAAAAAGAAAAAAAAAACACTACTTCACAACACTTTCACTGAAAATACTGAAACAATGTAATTTAATTATAGGTTTGTCTGGTTTATATCAAAACAAATAACACTGGATTACAACCAATCTTAAATAAAAAGAAATAATGAGAGACTAAAAAGAGAAACATTTAAACATATCGGTAAATCACAAAGGCATATAAAATACTATTGGATCTACTCAGAAATCCTTGTAATTGCCGACCGAAGATAGTAAAAAGCCGGAAACACAAGTTACAAATAGATACATTAGTTCTTGTAACCGTAACATCTGATACATTCATTTTGTGTTCACTTACTGCGACGGAAATAAAAAATAAAATATTGAAAACCCTTTCTGTAACTTTCTTCTTTACATTGTTTTTAGGGTTCCGTACGTCTGAATACAAAAACGGAACCCTTATAGGATCACTCGTGTGTCTGTCAGTCCGTCGCTTACAGTCAATTATCTCCGAATCTATTAGACCGATTAAGTTGAAATTTGGTACACATATCAATTCCTGTGACCCAAACACAGAGGTGTGACGTGAGCAGATGAAATCTGTATATGGGGGGTCATTTTTAGGGGGGAAGGGGAAAATTAAAAAAAAAAATCTGAAAACTGCATCGTGTGGCATATCAAATGAAAGGTCTTGTTGAGAAGATCTTAAATGTATTTTTTTTGTAATTTTAAAATAAATAGTTTCCAAGTTGTTCAAGAAAATAGACGAAAATTGACCATTCCCCCCCCCCCCCTTATCTCCGAAACTACTGAACCTAAAATTTTGAAAAAAATACAGAAATTAGTTTTCTCCTTATAGATTATAGGAAAACCTATAAGAAGTCCATGATATTAAAATAACATGGTAAATCACTCAATATTGTGCGTACCAACTTACATTTTTTTTTAATACGTCATAAATCGTAAACCGCAATTTATCTTTCAAAGTTACAACCAACTTTTATATAATGTTACTTGCTGCTACGGAACCCTTTAAAGGCGAGTCCGACTCGCACTTGGCCGGTTTTTTATTTGGTCTTGAGTTATGGCAAACTAACTTTTCTTATTGTTTCCCAAACACTAAATAGACTTTTTTATGATTAATTAATGCACAGTTTACAATAGAGGTACTTTGTTTGAGACTAAAAGCCCAACTTGATACTATTGGGATCAAGTTTTTTTCGCACTTCATATACCGAAATATAGTATTACCTGTTCCAATAAAATAAAGTTACATTTGTCCCTTGTCAACAGTTGTCAAAACATTTAAAGCAACAAAAACATAGAGTACAGCCAATTTTGAATACATTATTTTCAATTATGTTACAAAAAAAAGGGTTCCAACAGTGTATGATTTTGAATCTTATGAGTACTACCTACGGTGTGTACAGTACAAACAAACACGACTATTGTTAGCGTTTTGAATTTGTGAAAAATAGCTAAGAAAATCTATTAAGATTGAAGTTTTGCTTTAAAAACTGTTGATTTTAGTTTAAAGTTTATTTCCACTTATTATTTAGTACATTAATTTAGTTTTTAGCTTAAGTTATCACTTATGTTCGTGAATGTTGGTTCACCTGTTATTGGCAACTGTATAAGCCTTTTACTCGTAAATACCTACACTATTTGTTAATTTATATACAGAAGCTGTTGGTGTACCTTTATTAAGAGGCCTCTTACAGTCCACTAGCGCCGCCAATCGAAAAAATATCGTAACTCGTAAATAGAATCAAAAATACAAAATGTGGTCTGTAATTACTGAAGAAAAGGCAATGACGTAATTTTGTAACACATTGTCAACACTTGAAATATAGCTGTTTAGCTAAATCGTGCATTCTAAACATAAACGGCCGTTTTTGTTACAAATAAAAAATTTAGCTAAACAGCTATATTTCAAGTGTTGACAATGTGGTTTAAAATTACGTTATTGCCTTTTCTACAGTAATTACAGACCACATTTTGTATTTTTGATTGTATTTACGAGTTATGACATTTTTTCGATTGGCGGCGCTAGTGGACTGTAAGAGGCCCCTTAATAAATAAATGTTCAAATAAAAACAATACAGTTCTCGAACAGTCGTGCACAGTCTCAAAACATCAATGATTTATTCCAGTCTCAGCTATATCGAGACTCGAGACTACTAATGGGTTGAATCCGTCCCCCAGTGCACCCGTGGCCCAGCCTCTGAGGTCATCAGAATATCACTTAACATACAATACTGCGACATGAGCGATATGCGCATATTTTAGGTGCATCACCATCGACCCACTTAACTGCTTAAAACTCCGTGCTGTTTGCAAAATGAAGGGGAAAATTAAGAAAAGTATTTTTGGTACACTTTCATGCACGTGCGATTTCTAATTTAGTATTCATCATTGTTTTCGAGAGGTTATGTTAATTTTGGAAAAAACGAAATTTCTGTATAACGGTTATTTAAAATAGGGGAAACTTGCTGGTGCTAGCTGTGCGCAATAAAGTTAACGTATGTACCAGGATCGCAGGAAGTTGCAAGAATTCACGGTTGCAATTCGTTCGATTGGCAGGTTGTCCAACTTTTATTTTCATCGTTACTGTTGCAAAAAAATCGTTGCCCACGGCTTTGCAAGCACTACAGTACGCGTTTTTGCGTGCAATTGTACGTGGCAAAGCGCTTAGAGCACTCTGCAGCGCTTCGAAATATATAGTGCACCTTTGGCCTTTCATTCTAACACTAATGAATAAAGCGCTGACAGGATTACCGAACGCCCGGATAAATAAAATTTCAGAGTAGCCAAACAATATTAACGTTATCACAAAAATAAAAAAGCAATACAAAGAATCAGTCGCGATAAACATTTCACTTTATAAAATGAAACTTTTATCGTCGTTTTACGAGAATTTCGGTGCTATAAAAGCAACCCTTATCGTCTATTGTTATCTAACACCCGATAATCGAAAACTTTGAATTCATTCACGAAATCCGATATCACCTTAACTTTGAAACAAATGGATGGCTGGGAGTCCTGTCCGCTCGAGAACTTCCAATTCGAGGAGGTCACGTAATTATTCCACTTGGTATCAAGCGCCTCTCGTTTTAAAAGCCTATTCTTGTTACAGATAAACCGGAGATATCTTCTGACCTTTGTGTATCTTTAGGTATGTATTTTCAGGATAAGAAACAATGAATTTTAATTCCATGAGCGACTGTCGGCTCGTAAATAAGACGCTTATCATGTAGATAGGTAATTGGGAGTGCGGGCGACCGCTCCCATAACGCATGGGTTATCGATATGGGGATATAAATTAAATTGTACTATCTGAACTGGATCATGGTTTGGACAAAATGATACAAATCTCGTCCTTTCATCCATTACTTGTGACCTTGGGGTTGGAATTTTTCATGTCATTTTTACTCCAACAAAATTCGCAGTTAGTATTTTTCGTGTTACTACAATTTAATTTGGATGTTACACGACTTTAGTTAGTAATTCTTTTTCACGAGCTTAGTATTCGTTTTTTGTAAGACTGTAATCTATTTTCGTTGTTCTTAGAAAGCCAAATAGAAAACTTGTACAAATGTGTACACAGTGATTCTTATCATAATCGTCACTTCAACATAATTAACTTTTATTGCGTTGAGATAAAGTCTACAAATTACTTGGACATCATTTGTATTAAATTCTGTTGTTTGGCTTCGTGAGATGACAAACTTGACATTGACGATAGTATGAATGATTGAT
The DNA here is from genome assembly GCA_943136025.2 of Agrotis puta. Classification (NCBI taxonomy): domain Eukaryota; kingdom Metazoa; phylum Arthropoda; class Insecta; order Lepidoptera; family Noctuidae; genus Agrotis; species Agrotis puta. The sequence continues at coordinate 12,336,991 of OW964176.2, read as the reverse complement.
AGCTTATTGCACTTGTCAGAGAAACTTACTGTAAATATACAACATTATTTTAAGTATATGCGAAACCTGAATATAGTTTGTTCAGAATCAGTAACCTATTCGATTCCAATATTTTTTAGACCATGTTATATTTTTTTTCAAAAATGTTTTAATTATATTTTATAACCAGTTAATTACAATACAATCACCGTACGGTTAGGTACCTATTGCCAAGCTATTATCGCGAGAGTATAACACAGGATACGCGGTTTACGTTTGAAATTTTGTACATAGATTCTTTACACATAAAATACTAGACAGGTGTATCGGGTTTCGCATAAACAAAAAATAATGTTGTATACAGAAGACCTACATTCTTACTTAAATTTTATCGGGAAGTCTCAAAGTCAAGTTTTCTCTCTATACCGATATTTTAAAGTGGCACAGTTTGTTAATTTTTAAGTGTGTGTGTAGGAAACAATCGTTGGAACTGCTGAACCTATATTGACAATTCTTTCACCAGTTCAAAGCTTTGTTAACCTTAAGTAGATGATTTGACATTTGTTTTGTATTGATGAAATAAAAAATCACACTGAATTTTTTTTTTTTAAACGTTGCCCCACACTAGGAATTGCTTCCTGTATTGTCGGTGCATTTACAAACATAGAAACTCACATATACACAAACACCCAGACCCGAAACAACTACTTGTAGATCATACAAATATTTGTTCCGTGCGGGAATCGAACCCGCGACACACTGCGCAGCAGTCGATCACTCCGCCACTGCGCCAACCGTACCGTCAATGCGAATCCGTTTTATGCGAATTAATGTACCCTTCAGTGCTACCTTGACGGGCTTATTCATTAATGTGATAGCTTCATTGATAACTGCTAGCTTTATCTAGACCTTCAATTTCAATTTGGGACTTAAATGGAAAAAGACTAAAAATATATAAATTCCAAGATTGACATCTAACTTAGAAGCTCTAATTCAGCTGTCTAACAGCCCTAGTTCTAAAAATCGCAAACACAGTGTTACTTTAGACAGCTGTCTTTTCAAACACTAGAACGACAAGACAGCCCAGATAAAAGAGAAAAAAGTTACTCCAAACACTATTTACCCAGTTTCAAAATGTAGGTTGTGACATTTGAGCCCAAATCTTATCTAAGAAGGACAAATATATCAAAATGCTTCTTCAGAAGTTGTCTTTGTTGAACTAAGATAGTGTTGTCTAAAAAAATATTATACTTAAATGGTGGAGGACACCCAACGTGAGATGTGTTGTTTTTAAAAGATAATTATGAAAATAATCAGTTGACTTTACAAGCTTCTATAATGTAACTATCTTAAATAATATTTAACTTATTTTAAACTTGCTGTTGCCAGCGGTATAGCTTGTGTATAAGTAAAAAGTTATCCTACCCCGAACAGTGCCCTTTTTTTGACAAGGTAAAATCATCAATGAGTCCTCCCTCCCAGGTCAGAGCGGGCGGGACTGTTAGACTCGTACTCACTAAAATTCACGGTGTCCTTCAATAGCCATTTACGTACCGGGGTTACGGTAATTTGTGAGTCCCGCGACCCCAGCAGGCTTTGGCCCTCTACAGGCCCCGTCACTATGCTGACACTCCCAAACGGTACCCTTACTGTTATTCTAGACTGTAAACTACATCTGTGGCTAATTTCACCCACATGTATTCAGCCGTTCTGGGATGACTGAAAAAAAAACATCCGTTGTTTCATCCATCCAAAATTACAAACTAATACTTACTTTCGGATTAAAATTAAATACTTAAGTATTAATATTTGAACAATAGAAACTCGTTGGCTTAATTAGCTTTATGTTCGAGTGTATATTTTTGCGAATACATATTTAATGTTCGTCAATAGTACCTCTCAGTCTGTTCCTTGGTTTAAAATTACGTCTTATCGAAAACGTATCACAGCTCATCGAAACCCTTCAGAGACATCGGGACCTAAATCCACCATCCAAGTCTATCAAAATCGAATAAAGTACAATTTTCCTCCATTACCGCCCTTCATATCTTCCGTCATTTCACGTATCGCTTCCGAGCCCAAAAGAGGGTAAGATGTAAAGATGAAAATAATAAATCCGTATCGAATATGCACGGCTGGAGCGAATGAAAAAATTCTTCGCACGAAAATATTATATTCGGCCGTGTAATTCGCCTGTCGGGGATTCGTAGCGATCCATCAACAATTAAATGTTGGGTTGTTGGCGATACATTATCGGCCGTATTGCGAACGTTCTGATTGATGGCGGCTGGTGCCATGAAACCATAGATGCTTCCCGCACCATTGGACGCTAGTCTATCGAGACCACTGTCACTGGGTGACCGATCACCGATTCCGCTACTACTCCATTCATACCTATCGACACCGACCCTAATTGATATACAGCTCACATTAGCACTGAATAAACACGAAAATATACATTTTATTAAACAAATCCGTACGAATTATTCACCTCTCGGGTGGTCTTTGATAAAATTTTGTACAATAAATTTACCAAAGCAAGCAGATAATTACCTCCATTTAACAACCAAACAATGTGCACCTGATATTATTAATATTTTAGAATAGAGCGGCTTTAATCACGGCCTCGAATTTGAGCTTAATTATTCTGTCCGTCGGATAATTAATTAAACAAAAGATGGTATGCAAGCTAGGTGAGTATTGAAACTGACTTCCATTGTTGTTGGGATAACAGGGAAAAATCCGCGATGCTTCCGGCTGCGTCCCTGCTCCTTCATTGTTCAACCTTCCGCCTCATTCCAATTTACGCAGCTCTTTCATCGCGTGACTGATGCATTTATCATTCGTGTTTGAGAAATTTCTTTATTCCCTATAAATTGTTTATTGAACGGGCGTTTCTAATCGCGTCGCTACGTCTATCTCGATGTCTTTTTGATTCGTGCCCGTACGACAGATTTGTAGGCATTTAGCGTGAGGTCGTAGGGTGGGTCCTTCGTTCCCATGGCATTGGGGTGTTACGCTATTTTAGTGCGTCGTCGTAGGGTAATTTACGAGCATGCAATGCACACAAGCAGCCCTGCTTTTAGGGTGATGGCTTGGAATAACGATTTTTCGTGAATTTATGTCTCTGTAAAGATGATAAGTGATGGCACTCTGATATTCACACACGCGTTGCGGAGTACAGTTTGAAATACGTACGAGACAAAATTAGCTGTTTGGCCCTTTTATAAACTGTCGGAAACATCTTGATAGTGATCTAATATTACATGAAATTACGGTGTTTAGTGAGGTAGGTGGTAACGCTTGCGGCGATAAACTAATATGTCAGTAGTTAAATTATTACTGAACTCGTAATTGAATTAAGTTTTGGTTTTGTTAAGCGGTGTGCCTTTGAACTTTTTAACTTTGTGTTGTCCGATCATATTAGACCATAAGGATATTTATCAACAAAGATGTTGTTGTTTTTTGAACTGTCTGCAGTAAAATATAGATACTTTTATTGTAAGAAGAATATAAATAAACTTATTGCTGTAATAAAACATCAGACAGTTGCATATTAAATTTGTTAAAACGGGAGATAAGACTATCCTCATTCATATCATTATTCCATTCCGTACATTGTAGAAAGTCAACTATTAATCTATAATTAGTCCTCAATATATCGTTAATGTATTTAACATGTTCAACACACTCATTCCAAGAACACAAAAGGGAATAAAAGTGAAAGCTCTATTTCTCCATATGTGGCGCGTGAAATATTTAACTACAAAAACAAATCCATTTAATAGTTGAACTGTTGGACCAATTTGTCCTCAAATTATTTGTGAAGGCGGTCCATTCCGAAAATTGTTCCAGATTTAGAGTTAAAGGGGTTCGGATGCGCCATCGAAGTACCGATGTTGGGATTTGTGACAATGTCTCTTGCCAAAGCTGGGATAATCTCGTAGAATAGTTTAAGTTTTAAGCTCTTTGATGTTTTTTTAAAAATAGAATACGTCTGAGTTGATTAGACGGACAGGTGATCTTTTTAAAGTCACGGAAAAAAAACTTGATAGCTGTGACCCAAAACTGTCTGAATCGAGCAACTTTGAAAAGATCTACACTAAGCTTTAATTGGTGGGTAAAGAGAAAGAGAGAGAGAGAGAAAGTTACATTTTACTTTTTTTATAACATCAAGCATTATAAAGGACCAGACGAACAGACGCAGTCATAAATAAGACAGATAACGATGACTAATTATTTATTATAAATACAATAAACTTTGATGTGAATAATTAACTATCGTAATTAATGAATGAGGCGTTGATAACCTTGACTTGAAGACCACCGTAGAGAAATTCCAATGTATTCAGTATGTTTCTCAGAGAAAAGGGACAAAGTATCAAAGATATCCCGTTCTTTCTTCCGGAGGCCCACCATGACTTTTCACGTTTTTGTGACGTAAAGTAAACGGGAACTTTAACGTTAATTACATGGAAAAAAATAGTTCTTCGTTCGCACACTAGAGCCCGCTTCAATTCTGCATATAATAAACGCCGTAAATATTTAATGTAAATTTGACTGTCCTGTTGGTCTAGTGGTTAGTGACCCTGACTGCTATGCCGGAGGTCGTGGGTTCGATTCCCACCCAGGACAAATGTTTGTGTGATGAGCACGATCATTTGTTCTGTGTCTGGGTGTAATTTATCTATAATATGTATGTATTTAGAAATATATAAGTATGTTTATCAGTTGTCTAGTACCCATAACACAAGCTCTGCTTAGCTTGGGACTAGATAGCGTTGTGTGATAGTTGTGGAATATTTAATTTAATATTTAAAAAATGAAATACTGAACACTTGTTGAAAAATCCTAGTCCTACTTTCAAAATATTAAATCATGTTTCAGTTTTAGAATCAATGGAGTAATTTAGTGTTAGAGGGTCGCAAAGTCGTGGCGCCAGCTCTCAAAACGATCATAAATCAACAAGATACTTTAATATTATTACAAAACTCCATATCTTTTATGGGATCGCGCAATGTCACGGAAAAAGCAATGAGGTGTGAGCTTCGTGCATCTGCCAGTATTGTGCTTGATAATGATCATTTGTTGCATACAACGCGCTGCATAACTTTTAGCATAATCAGCCTATAACTTTCCCATTGCTGGGACGTGGGCCTCCTCTCTATGCGAGGGTTTTAGCCGAATTTACGATACTGACGGCAATTGGCTGTCGTGGAAATTAATATGGTCATTGTATTTTATGTATGTTTATTAAGCAGGCAGTTAGTGGTTGTGGATTTAATGGACAGGGGTTTGGGATTTAATTTGTTTTCAGCCAATAGGTTTAGTGGATCGGGAGTTATGATGTTGTTACCTATTGATTTAAAACTGTTAGATTATTTGTGGAGTAACAAAACAAGGAAATTACGGGAGGACGTTCCCCAGGAGTGGGATAATTTTAAGCTGTATAAAAATTAAAAATATAAATTGGCAGAAAAAGAAACAAAGAAAATAGATTTATTTGTAGCATTCTCTTTTTTTAATATTAGTTAAATATGTTAATGTTGTATGCCCATACAAAAAAATACTAAGTTCGTAAAACTGAAATGCTAAGTTCGTAATTGCTTATTGTAGACTACCCACAAAAATCTTGGACAACACGGTGGTCCTTTCATCCGGATTCAACATATACATTTCTGCACAGCTGCGATTCCGCAAAACAAACTAACACACGAAATACCAATACACAAACGGTTACAAATACAACCACAAAATCGCCTACATATTTGCCGTGTCTACGCGTAACGAGGTCTACAACCTGAACAGGAATAGAACAGTAAGTTGAGTATATAAATTAGCTGTCAGGGCGCTAATCGCTCCGACAGGCCGCGATGAAACTTTAGAATCCATCAGTGGTCTTCTCAAAGGCCAACATGTTCGAAAATAGATACACAATAAACGCAGTTATTTATATTGTTATCCTTTTAGCGAAATCCCCAGAGGTCGTTACTTTTAACGTGTAGAATGTAACTGTTTGTTTAAGGATTTTGGAAGACGCCGATTTATGAATTCGGTTTTGTAAAATTGGTTTATCGGATTATTTGGTGATTAGTGTTAAAAAATGTATTTTTTTTTTCGGATTTGTATTTTAAATTAGAGCAAGTTTATTTAAATAAACAAAATCCGACAAAAAGTTTTTGTCGGATGTCGGAAATCATCAAGGTAAAAAGTCTCCTTTATCCTAATTCGAGTTATGGATACCATGTGTACTATATTTTAACAAAGATCTTTGACGTCATCACAGGCAGAGTTACTATACAAAAAAATCATTAAAATTCTAAATAGATGAAAGCAAATTACCTGGCGCAGTCGGGTAAAAATAGAGACAAACTACACCCTTATTTCCAAACTCCATGACTAAACAGAAATCAATGGAAACTAAAATCAGTACCACTTCAAATCCAAAACCATTAAATCCAGAGTCAGCGATCCTCCACGCAAATTACGACCCCTGTCCCAAATTCACACGGTTCACAGAAAAAAAACTGTCGTCTGCCGAACAGGACAATAGAACACAATTACCGACCGACGAACGTAATGAGCGAGAATGAGATAGCAATAAAATTTCGCCACACAATACGGTCATAATTAGAATTAACTGTCTCATTCCCACCCACATCCGATGGCCATCTCCATTTTGTCCATCCGCCCCATTGATGTTGGGCAGAGTTTTCTCGGCTGTTTCGCGAGAATTATGGGGCTCTATTGAATTTGTCTCGGCTGCTGATCCTGGGTTGTGATAATGAGTGAACCTTTATGAAGTGGGCTTCTGTGAGTTGAATTGAAAAGTGTGATGGCCACTTTAACTTTGCTGCTGCTTTTGTTTCGTTAACATTTTAATCTATTTCCATATGAAAATATATTTGGCTGTCGCTGTATGTCTTCTTCCTCCACATGTCTTTATTATTCGTCGTTTCAGCAGTCATTTTGGTCTACTACGTTGTTAGTACAAAAAGAAAGACGTATTCATGTTCGTCGCATTCTGTCGAAACCGTTTATCGGTCAATAGTGCTAACCGACTAAGCTTTTTTGTCTGGTTTCAGAAATTTTCAAAGTAAAAACTAATAAACTTTCTTTCCCATTTTGAAATCCTAAATCTTTTTACTCAATTCACTATCACCTTTATCTTCGTACTTTCCCTATTTATTTGTAAACACTCATTAGAGAAAACTTTAGCAAAGAGAAAATTTTCACCGTTTTAATAAGACAGGTAATATCACTGTACCAGCTAGCATATAAAAACAAAATTAAATGCAGCTACAAAAACAAAGTCTCGCTTGCTAAAAGTACCAGGTCTAAAGTAGTCTACTTCAAACCCAACAAGACCATTTTGCTAACAGAATTTCACAAAAAAACCTTTCAAGAAAAACACATGCGTTTTCTTAAACGTCCAGTAGCAAAACATCGTAAAGAGCGCTCTTTGTTCGAACATCTGTTGTTGTAAACCTTTATACTTCTGAGTGGCAGTTTTTGTTGAACCAATTAAAACGATAGTTTCTTGTTTGTATTGAAATTCACGGATCACTCAAGCGGCCCTCATTTAGGAGATTTAAGGAATTAGGAGGGAGAATAGTGCGAGAATTGTACGAACAATGTGCTCCATTGTTCCCGACTTAAATGTGGAGGTTTTGTGTTAATAAACTGTTTCATTCAGGGCTTATTTCACGTGGTATTGTTGTTTTCAGTTGGAGAGCTCTTTATGTAGTGTTTTGGTAGCGTCGAGTTATTTAATATTCTGTTGCGTTTACCCAAAATATCTGACGATGGTACATAATGGTACTGATCGCTAGCACTATGTTGTATAGTTGTATGTTCTTGTTGTTTGTTTGTACAGTCAAAAAAATTATAGGTAGGTGCGATTTAACGGTTTTCTTAAATGATTTATGCTTGTTATAATTCTGCATGTGGGCACTCTGGCGATATGCTATATAATGCTAAAGAAATTGTCCCATAGACGTTGAAACTTAGAACACAACATTTGAAAACTTGCTGTCTAGTGATCTCTCTTGTTAACAGAAAACATTACAACAAAATTTAAAATAAATGCTAGATTAATGACTTATAATTTATCACAACAAAATGTATTTACGATTACAATTCCATTTCACACCTAACCAAACAATATCTAAATCAGATTACCGCCATTATTTAAGCTTAATCCGCAAGGGAAAAAACACACACACAGACAAAAACAGGAAATAAACGTACTGTGGGAAAACAAACACTAAAATGCAAATGTTCGTAATTAGTTGTGCCATAAATACCGGTTGATTCGAGCCATAAATAACATAATGGAATCTCTAAACCGAATTCATAAAGCATTGCTTGAAACCGGAGCCCTGAATATTAACAGGATTTGATTACGGCTCTGAAACCTTTTTGGGCATAGAGGAAAAATGTTGGCTGTTTTTTTTTAGTTTAATTCTCGCATAAAGATGCTGTTTATAGTAGGGTTAGAAGACAATAGGAAACTATTGCGTGTTACTTTTTTTTTGCACAATTACATATTTTTTGGTACGATACAATTTTAGTTGGGGTAAGATTAGTTTTTTTTTTACAATGTAGTTATTCATAATTCAGATAAATAGTGTTTCCATAGTTGATAATAAGCTAGGAAAGATTGTGAACCTTACAGCCAGTGCCCGACAATGTTTATAATCTATCAGATAATATCAGAACCAATTGTGCCAAAATGATTATTTTGGTTGCATATTTCATAGTTACCTGGCTGTTGCATTATGGTCAAAGCTTGAGAAATGTGATAGGTAGATTATTACGTCGTTATACACATTACTAGCTCTTGTCAGTTTTCATGTACCGCATGTGTTAATAACACAGGTTATAGACAATCTTTGTACCAAATTTCAACGAAATTCCTCCAGTAGTTTTTGTGTGAAAGAGAAATCCATTCTCATAAACTTTTGTATTTATTATAATACATTGTAAGAGTATAAAATATCGTGGAGCTGACAAAAAGAGTGACCCACACAGCCAGCTACCGAACTAAAGTTTACAACCTACATTTTATAGCATGTTGCTTTTGCAATACTAACGTTGCATGTCTGGTGTTCAAAAAGTTATTTGTTCTAAGTCAGAAACAATAGAAAGTCCGACATTAAACATTTAATGTCTTGTACTCAGTAACATAATAATGTCTCGTGTAGAACAAAGCTTTTACTACTCAAAGTAAAAATACTCGGCTTAATTTACTTAAGAAAGAAAAAACTTCAGTAGTATTTCTTAGGCGATGTGATGTGAGTAATTAAAACAAATAAATGGATGCTCACGTTTACGGATCGTTCACGACCTTGCAGCTATTAAGCCTTTGTCAAACAGACAGGCGTGGCGAATATGAAGTGAGGCGTTTTTATTTGTAATGTATGAAATTGTTTGAATCCAGTCACGAAAGCGAAAGCGATTCGATAGCGTGACCGAACCGATGCGAAGACGTGGCGAAAGCGTGTTTGCTGTTTGACGTCGTTCATAAAAAGTTAGCTAATACAACTGTCACGCCTCGGTTCGCTGCACCCAGTTTGACGTCTCGCATCGGTTCGTTATCGCTTCGGTTCGCTATCGACTGTCAATTTGACAAAGGCTTTAGCGGTAGCTTAGCGCGAAGCGGCGACAAATGTATACAAATTCGCGTACTTACAAAGTAGCTAATGACTTATTCGCGCCGCCCGTCGCATCGCTAACCGCTTAGACCATAGTCGTGAATGGGACGTTAGGGCTACACAATACAGCGAAACCGTAAGCAACTCGTTTCGCAAATCGCTACCTAATGTAGCCTCACCCTTAAAGCAAGTGTGCAATGTTTGTACGTTTGTCATTTAATAGTCTAAAGTAGTCCTTGAGTGGGATTTGTTTTCATGTGATGTGGTGTCAAGCTCTGTAAATATATCACGAATACTTCATATCCTTTAGTAAGATATCTAACAGAGTGCCAGCTTCGTACGATCACTTTTGTGATAGCGACACTTTTGCGTTACTTACGTGGTTATAGCTGAGTGTTCTCAGTCACAACGTGATTGTATGGAGTTTAGTTTCTGTTACATTTGCTACTCTGTGATATAAATACACCGTATTGCGTTTGTGAAATTCTGCATGAATTTAGAATGTGTGCTTTCATTTAGATTTCAATTTTCATTTGAATAGAATATTTGTAACGAGGCACGTGCATTAATTATTAATTTATGTTTTATCAGTTTCATCGATACAGGGAATTTAGGTTGAATCTGATTTTAGTATGTATTTTTTTTAATTTCTACTAGTTTCATATTTAGATTTGTTCATGTATTTCAAAACAGAATTATGATAAAAATGTTACTGTTTCTCTGATTTAAACACCTCCAGTGTCGATATCAAACATTTTTTATTGGTCCACAGACAGTGCTCTGTAACTTATCTTATGATAATTAGGCTAATAAATTCCAGAATTTAAACATGCACCATTATCGGAAACACTACGCTAAGGTAAAAGCTATCAATCAAACCCTTTGAAATTCAATCCGTATTTTAGAACCTTCAATTAAGCATAATTTTAAGATAAGCCTTTAATTTTTACGTCACGGGTGGGCTAAGGAAAGTGTGGGGCGGTCATTAGCCAGTTTTTATGTAAGCGCTTTTACTTTTTGTCTTACACACCATATTTCTCCGGCATAATCCATAATACATGAGATACCGTGCTCCTCATAGCAATTATGTGTAATAAATCTCATGTTAGATCAACAGCTGATGCCTAAATTTATTTTATTATCTCCATGCATTAAGCTTTTATACTTAAAAATATTCGGTTCAGAAAAAATATTAAATCATATTTGATTTTCGTTGGAGCACCACTCCAGTGACCTCAAATCACTCAGCGCCGCGACCAACGTTATCATCGAAAATAAATGACCAATTAAACAATCTAATTCATTTCGGTCGGGTCCCCGTTTAGGGTGGAAACATAAATCAACATGTCGTTGAGTAGCGATAAACATTTTGTGACTTCCAACCCAGGTGATAAAAAAGTGTCCACTTTTTTGGACACTGCAAACACGAAGAGCCTTTGAAAGGGTGACATTTTTTAACTCTAACGGCTCCTTAATTGTTATAGCCCACCCTTTAAGGTTAAGCACGTCCCTTTTTAACAAAAAATGATCCTAAATAAATGACCCTAACGAGCCGATTTGGAACTTCAACAGAACAAAAAACTAGTAGGTAACCGTAATTGGTCATAATTCGTGTGATAAGAGGAAATTCTTTCATTGTTGCCGTAGAGACGCCACTTAAATCAATATTTTTAATGCCGCATGCCTGGACATTAAGTGCCTGCTAATAGGGTAAGCAAATAAGGAGGTGGACACACTTGTATAAAGTGCGTACAGCGCTGCGGATAAGAGGGTCAATATTTTGATAGCGCGCGTGGTGCGATGATGGTAGAAACATGTGGTCAAACATTGAGCAATGCTGTATGGGTGTTTAATCGTTGCGGCGTGTATAACAGCTCGTCTTGGCAAAACAAATGTAACCGCGCTTTCGCCACGCGCGCACGTAAAGTCATGGGGTTCAGGCGCCAAAAATATCCACTGCGATGAATCAACCGCTAACTCGAGAAATTCCTGTACATCAAAGGCGTTTCGCGGAATTCGATTTTATATTTTGTACCTTATCGCTGAGAATGTCAGAAATTTTGATTGGAGCGAATTTGTACGTCGTTCATAATTACCGGTTGTGAATCATGTTAGAAATTAAGACAATTTTGTACGATATTCCCTTCAATAATAACATGTTTCTCAGTAGTTAGTTGATTCACAAAAGGTTTTTTGTCTACATTTTATGTACAAAATAATTTACCTCCATCAAAATTGAATCCCCAATTAATAATAAACATCCAATTTCGCAAGCCATCGTTACACGATTTAGATTGATTACGAGACCGGAGCGAATCAAAAACGCTTGTAAATTTTTAAAACTCTAATTTTAAAGTTAAAAGGCACGGTTTAATGACGTGGAAAATTTGACACTTGGCCGAGGGCGTTGGGCGAGAGTCAAATTATTCAGAATTTTATTGACGGCCCGAGAGATTTACACACACAGCTGTCTCGGTGCCTTGCCCGCTTGCCTCGTGGCAACGCCGCGCGCCGGTGAACACACCGCCTTACATTTTATATCGAGTATTTTGCATATTACATGTTCTCATGTAAATTGTGTGAATAGCTCCGATATAGTTCTACATGGTTATTAAAATTAAAAAGCCATAAATGGTGCATGCGAAGTGTGCAATTTATTACAGTAACCTAATTTTTGTTTGTTTTGCTTTCAAGACTTGTTTGTTGTTAATTTATTATCGTTCACCGTGGTATGGTAAACCGCAGTTACTGGTCTAAAGGGTTATCAAAAAACCGCAAACTGGCTATAAAATTTAAAAAGAAAACCGAATAAAAAGTGATTCTCTGTTCTATTTTACGAAAATATGAGCTAGTCTTTGAAGGATATAATCCCAAAATGCACGAAAAAAAGCAGTTTTATCACGTTTAGGCTCTAAATATTATTCATTTACCAACCAATGTTACGACGTCTTTCGTCGGTACTTAAAAAGATTCATGACAAGTACAGACCTAACGTAAATAAAGTTTAGAATGTTAAAGTTTCGAACAGAATTTTCAATTATTTTTGTTAGCAAACGTGACGTCTTAGCTATGCCTTTTAATTAAACCATTGGACAATTCCTCAACGTTATCTCACACAATTGGTCTTAACTTTTACACCTTATGGCTAAGTCCGAAACTGAGAAATATTTTCATTTATTTATCGCCTGTTTCACTTGGCTGAACTCACAAACATATAATAAAGAACCGTTTTTATTTGCTACACTTGTTTAACGATTTTAAATGAAAATCCTTAATTTCTTGCTTCAAATTGTGTTGGGTAATAAAGTACATGTTTGAATTTCGCTATTAAATAATAATAATAATAAATATTCCACAATTATCACATAACGCCATCTAGTCCCAAGCTAAGCAGAGCTTGTGTTATGGGTACTAGACAACTGATAAACATACTTATATATTTCTAAATACATACATATTATAGACAAATTACACCCAGACACAGAACAAATGATCGTGCTCATCACACATATTTGTCCTGGGTGGGCATCGAACCCACGACCTCCGGCATAGTAGTCAGGGTCACTAACCACTATACCAACAGGCCTGTCATGATTATTGCTATTCATGATTTGGATTAAATTTTATTTTCTAAAAATAAGATACCAGCAGTGCTAAAATGTCTTTTTTTCAATCTTGTGAAGTCTCATAGGTAATAAACACATTGACCAACGAATACATATTTTAACTTCAATTGTGTCTTACAGGCACATGGGTACATTAATCATACTGATGAAGAATTAATAACTACATAATAACTACAATTAATTTTGAACTAAATTTATTTTCCAAATTATGAGAACCTATTTTGCATTCTATTTACTCTCATAAAATAATCCAAAATTTTCATTCACCTATCCCACAAACGTCTGATAGAATCTTAAACACACTTTCATCGATCCTAATACATTACTTCCAGATGAACATTATCTTACACTAAAACATCCGGGAAAAATTAAAGTTCCCATGGGAATTTGAAACAATAGCAGGTGCAGTTGGTGAATTTTTAAACCATTAAAAGGTTTAGTAGATAAATAATGGGCCAACAGCTTGCACTCTATCTTTTGGACGTAGACATCTTTTTAAGCGAATTTCGGGTTTTAATTTTACTTCATTAGGTTTTAGTGACAAAAAATTATAACTACCTATCTAGTTTATTTTCCGGTGAGCAATAGGTAATATTTGTGTTTAATGAATATTAACTACTACTTAAATTAAAAGTCGATTTGATAACTGGGCGTTTAAATAGGTCACTTTAGAAGGCATAATATAAATAATAGTGTAATAGATACCCTAAATCGCCTGCATCTATACCTACGTCTATTTAAACAATGCGATTAGTAACTTTTAAAAAAAAAGCGTCGCCCTACACTATGAATTTCTCCTGTGTCGTGGGTGCGTTTACAAACATATAAACTCACATACACAAACGCCCAGACCCGGAACAACTACTTGTAGAACATACAAATATTTGCTCCGTGTCGGAATCGAACCCGCGAGTCAATCTTTAATCCAATTGATAAGCCACTTGCGCCGTTACCATGGACAACGATTTTGTGACAAAACGGCTCAAGAATGTCACGATAACCATAGATAATCCTGTCTGACTCCTATAGGTCATCATATCCTATTAATTTACTAAAGTTTATCTCTAAATGAATAATGCATCACATTCCATAACAGTAGATGTCTGTTGAGCCGTGAAATGACTCAATGAGTGTCATTTTGTGAAATCAATAAACGTATTAATATGTAATGTATTAATTTGAGTACTTACTGCGCTAATTAAATGCTAATTGAATGGCATTCTGTGATGATAAAATTGGAAAACTGCTGGTATGGAAGTGTGATGTTTATTTTTAATAAATAGAAAAGTAAAAAAAGAATATGTCAAAGATACCTTTGAATTTTTGCAGCGTCTTTGAAATCGTGTCTATAATATTGTAGGTGCTTGTGTCAGTCAAATTAATTGCAATCCAAAAATACTCTATTCATAGTTTATATTTTAATGATATAACAGTCAATTAAAAAGAAAGATTTCTTATATTTTTGATAATTTCTTGACGTTGATTGGCCTTCTGAATTTACATAGATAAAGTTCGTAGCTCATTAGGTATATGAATAGATATCTACTAAGTATAAATATAAAAGTAAAGTATAAATCACAAGTAAAGCTTTCACACCGCATCGAGAAAAGCCGTACGATAATAAAAGGCAAATTATAAACTTTAAAGCCGTTCAGTCGTCAATCAAGGTGTCGCAACCTAATAAAAATAAAACTAAATCGTAAAATTCTTCATATATATTTATCACGGTGCAGTTTCACAAGCTACCGCAAAGGAATTCAGAACTTTGATCGGTACCAACATAATAACATAAACTTTTGCTCCTTCAGACATTTTGACATGTCATGGCGACTTCAAAGTTGGCAAACTTTATTTATAATATTAATGTCTTGAGACACTATGGCGCTACGATTGGTGGTTAAGCGTGTCTTTCATGTTTTAATATGTGAAGAAGTTATTTTATGGGAAGATTAAATTTTATGTTTGGTGATTCGCAATGCGATTAGACACAATTTACAGATTATAAAATTAATAAATATTCAAAGCGATGATTGCTTGTGTTTGAAATGTTTTATAAATATCGTAAAAGCTCAAGAAATATCATGTTAACCATAATAAATCTTTTGCTACGAGTATAAAGTATCTACAAAAAATATCACATTTATGCCAAAGAATATATTACGCGGGTCTTGCAAAAAGTCATGTATGACACAACAGTCACGATATTTTCATGGGCGACTTATTTTTTACAAAAACTACAAAATAAGCCCAAAGGTCTAAAGAATAAAAAAACACATTGTCCCAGGTGCGTCATCGACGCCATTTTTGTACCAACATGACAAAACTTTAGCTCTAACTAAAGTTGAGGGTGTTAAGTTTGTCCTTTCTATTGTTGATTTTTTGTTAGTCGACCAGTTTCTTTTGACGCCTCCGCTAATAATCTCCTTTTATTTACTTACTAAGTTTGTCGGGATGCTCTAGGGTTTTTTTGGGAATTGTTGCCTGTAATACTGGGATAAGCTTTATTTATTGCTGGTATTGTGCCGACATTTTCACTTGAAAACGTCGTTATATGAGTAGGTACGAGTATCTTAGCGCTAGCTTAGCTTATTCATTTAAGCTCTGAATGCTGTATGTATAAGTAACTAAGTGTCATTCATTAAATTAGTAAGTAGGTTATTACCCGCACACATTTACCCGTATCATAAACGCTTTTGTAACCACCAAATTAAATAATATAGGTAAAGATTTCATGTAGGTTTTAAAATACGTTGGCCGGTAACATAAACTTCGAAAAACCTGCCTTAGAATTTTATTTGAACCTAACTGCGGCAATTTACCAAAACAAACGACCGAAGCTGATTATCCGTTGCAAAATATTATATTTCAAATCCCCCAATCATTCGCGAGCATCCCAAATTCCCTCTTAACAATAATCTTTCGGGCGCTTTGTAAAGCCGCTTCCGCCGTTCACAATAGATGCATGCAAACTTCGTGAAATGGGTAAAAATAATCCTCTACCCGAGCCCAATACATCACGCGAACTGTCAGTACCGACCGCACGAACAAAAATATACCATTGTGAACGACGAGACGCGCATTGTACAAAAGTTTTGTAAAAACTTGTGCAATTTCGACTGTACGCACCGAGCACCGACGCATTGACAATACTTTCCTTACCATGTCGCAACTGCCCAAAAAACTAATCTTCCCTTGTCAAACTCTTTTCACACGAAACGTCTATTTTGATTTCCAATTGTCCATTAAGACGGATCGTTAGGTTGTAAATCAACGTCGGCTGAGCGATTGATGGTACCAGCAATTAAAAAACTAGCTGCGCCGTCGACAAATAGACATTTGGGACTGTTCTTAAATTGGAACAGGCACTCGCGTTTTGTACGCACAACTGACAATTAATCAATTCCAAAAGTGGAGCGGTTAATATTTTACAAGTTTGGAGCGATCAATCCCTCTTTGTGTGGGTCTACGCCTCCGCCTGCCGTTGAGCCCTCCAAAACAAATATTATTCAGTGGATGTTTTCATTTATTTTTATAATAACACCCACCACGTTACGGCAACCGCGTGTGATCGTGCGATCGCGCAGGTTTCGTGAGATTTACCTATAAACTTAAAGGTTGCAGTCAAAATATTTTCATATGTTATGTTGTTACGACATGACTTATAAGGCCGTGTTCAGTAAATATTACATTTCGAAAGCGCGGGCAAATTCTGGTGATATTTTAGGGATTCGATGTCGAGGTGCGCTACATAAACGGGTTCTGTATACAATGTTTTCGAAGTAACTATGTGAAGAATAAACAGAATGTCTGAAGTCCAACCATTTAGTACGTTTGCTAAAGCTATCTCTGGGTCGCGCCTGGAAAGTAGAAATGTCAACAGTGTCATTATGTCTTTAAGTGTCGTCAGAAGTAACTATGGATGTTGTCACATCTACGTGGAACGAAAATATTGTGGCACTATGATGAAATGTTTTTCTAAGTAATTTTCGAGATTTCATTATCGAACACCCACGCATTATGTGAAACTTCTCAAATACCAAACTGTTAGAAAAAATATTATGTTTAGAGAAATTATCACTTTGAAAAAAAGAGTTTTCTTTTATCAACGGTCTCTTATCGGAACACAAATTACAACGCATTATTAATTTATTATAGCTACACTGAAACAAAGGGGTTTCAGTAAAAGAAACAGTTTGAAAGTTCACCTCCAACACATAAATTAAGTATCGTAAAATAAATATCTTAATTACTTTTACGATACAGTTTCTGAATGGTAGCCACCAAAGAGACCATTGTTTATTTAACTGATAATGATTTTCAACCAGTGACCTGTCATCACTAAAGTGGCTATAAATTATAAACTTAACCTTGGAGTGTTTGTTTTCGATCCATGTCTAGACGTATGGGTGCGTATGAGCATCGCATATGCGTAGAAGCATATGTGATGTGTCGTGAGAATTTTATAGAGTGGGTATTTTTATATATTTTTGGGTATTTGATTGTTTTTATAACCCACTGTATATTTAATGGGGGTTTGGTAGTCTAACGTGGGGTGTTTTTCAGAGGATTTAAAAAATAATCTGTGTTGGTTTGTCCCGCCTTGTGAGTTGATCCAAAATGTGACCCTGAAATAATATACAAAACCCTCGAAACTATTTCACTATTTTAATATTGACAACATAAGTGATTTAGTGATTTGCAGATAAATTATTTAATGTAGTATAAAATATATAGGTAATTAAGTTAAGAATGATAAATAAAGAAATTATGCTGAAACTCAATAACATAATTTCTTACATTACTTTGTTTCAAAAGGTCCATGTTCATTACGATTGCGTGACTCTTAAAAGGATAATTGGAAAACACGGAGTCCATTAATTTATTAGATACCACTAATATCAATTATCTGGCCACGACCTCAATTTTCTAAAACCAATAAAGCAATGGACACATTTTTCTCTAAAAAGAAAGAAAAAAAGTTAATTTGACTAGACAACAAGAGCATACAATACCTAGAAAAAAACAAAACAAAATGAAAATTTAAAACCTAAACAACAATAAAAAATAAAAAAACTAACATCATCTCTTCACAAAAAAATATATAATCTATATAAGTCTATATATATATATATATTTAGAAGATATATCAATACTACACAGTAACTGATTCCTGATTGTATTCCAAACAGTTGGATTATCCATCACGATAATGAACTAATATGCGTGATTACTGGGCATAGGGTTGCATCTATTTTGATACAATCAGGTTTATTGGAAGTTAACTGTTTCCCATAACTGGGTAATGTATCGTTAAACTATATCGCATCCGTTATAGTGTGTTGCTGGCTTTATTGGTGCTTCCTTCAAGTTAGGCGACGTTTTTTGGTATTTTTAACAAGTTGCTTACGTAAGTTATGCAAAGTTTTTTAAATTTTACTATCAAAATTTGAAAATGTACTTGAAGAATAATAGATATTTCGTAGAAATTAGTGTCCGAAATTATCAAATATTGTGTATGATGTGTATCTCCGTGTTACTTTAATGGCAGGTAGTTGTTAAAGGTATTTATTTTGTACAAACGTTCCTAGTAAATTTATTCGGGTTTCTGTTGTGGTCATAATTTGCTCAACCTACATACTCCGTACTATTAGGTTATAATGTTCCAATTGTTGTTTTGTTGCGAAAATAGCCTGCTCTCTGTGAGCGAGTGCGCCGTGAGTCACTCAGCTACGTATTCCTCAAAGCCCTTAATTTCTCATTCTTTCATCACAAAATCTGGCTAACGCTTCTCATTATTTACACGTTTATACTCTTCTTGTTTTATAACTATTAAGTAAGCAGTAGCTCTAACCAATTAAAGCGGTTGCACAACCCAATAAAAATCCCTAATCCTTTTATTTACAACCCGACGGCGGTATCTATCTTATCTTGGCCGCAACATCTTTATAAAGGAGATTTTGATATCATAACAAAATATTTTCGAAAGAATAAGTTATGGCCCCAATCATAGTGCTCCACTTCGGATGTTACACAAAAAATGGAACATTCAGCTACAAAATTTTGATTCCGATTTTATACAAGGATGTTGTTGCAGTTCAAAAGAAATTATAAAATATATGTATGTATTTTAGTAATCAATAACTTTGTTTCATAAATTTTCAAGGTAAGTGATTGTTTCAAGTAAATGTAAAAAATAGATTAGAAATCTATAATTAAATACTTCAAATTGTTGAGAATGAGAAACTATGTTACTCCATTAGGCAGGTTTGACAGAATAAGTTTAGGATGAAATAGAAATTGTATGAAATACTTACACTTAATTGACGGCACGGTTGGCGCAGTGGCTGAGCGATTGGATTGCTGCGCTGCATGTCACGGGTTCGATTCCCGCACGGAGCAAAAATTTGTATAATCTACAAGTAGTTGTTTCGGGTCTGGGCGTTTATGTATGTCAGTTTATTATGTTTGTAAGCGCACCCACGACACAGATAAAAATCTTAGTGGGCAATTTCTTTTTTAAATAAATAAAAAATATCATAATGAGACAGGTTTATTAATTAAGCATTACTATAAAAGTTTAACTATCATTAGGCATACATCCCTTACTCCCATTTTCCCAAACTAAAATACCATTAAAACAGCGCATTTTCATCAAGCAACAGCTATTACCAAAAGGAAAAACACAAATATACGACATAAATTACACCAAGTTCCGACAAATTAAAATTGCAAAACGCGCTCTTTATTCAAATCCGAAATGACGCTAACTTCCACTGTCCTTTAGCCAAGTTTGTATTATGTTGCTGGCATACAAGATACAAGAGACAAATAAATTGCATTGCATAGCAGAGACATTTATAGCCTCTCGACTTTATGAACACACAATACGAAGAAGGTTTTTGTACAACTTTATAAATACGATAATGATATGAAATATTTCTTGATCTGTGCAAATTGAAATTACTTTAGGTGTACCTACCTAGGGTCGACGGCGCGTTGTGTTCCACGCGCGCCTCAAGGAGTGTCAGCATAGTGACGGGGCCTGTAGAGGGCCAAAGCCTGCCGGGGTCGCGGGACTAACGAAGGACACTGTGGATTTTAGTCAATACGAGTCTGACAGTCCCTCCCGCCCTGCCCTGGGTGGGAGGACGAATTTGATGATTTTACAACGATAAAAAAAAGGTGTAAACCTAACCTAACCTAACTTAGATAGCTTGTGCTCGTAGGTATATTCGTTCAAGTGGGGTTAGAAATTATCCCACGGGGATACCTGGATGTACTTTAGCCTGTCTTTGACCAACTTCAATAGGAACTGTATCAATGGGTTCCTAGAAATAATGAAAATTTACACTCTATCCTTATAAACAAGAGTTTATAATCTACATAACAAAAAAGTTCCTCTCATCCCTACCAAGACAAATATATCCCAACACCCGATTCTCAATCTGAATATAATCAAACAATATATCCACAATTTAATACGATATTATATCGAATCATGTAGCCAATAAGCGGTCGCTACCCACCACGGAAGTTGTCAAGAGCACTTGATTTCAGATAAACTAATTTGAACCAGTCAAAAGTTAAATCAGGGTCATACATTCGATAGGTCTATTGTAAAGGAGTATGGGTACATTTTAGGTGATATTGTTTTGTTTAGTGAAAGGTATGAATGATGGGGTGAAAATGTGTCTTTTACAGCGAGTATACATTTTGAAAAAAAAAAAAATAACATGCCCGAAAAGTAACGTACCTATTAATTATAATTAAAAAATTACTGTCAATTTTCTTTAACTGAACGGATTTTGTTTTTGTTACTCAACATTTAACTATCCGTATCCTTCCTGTCTATCAAGTAAACTCGCCAAATCCTTTCACGCATATTATTATATACCCGCAGAATATAAATTAACACTTATCTTTCCCAAACCAAAATCCAACTCTATCACCCAAAACCTAAAGTACAAAATCGTTTTCAATATAAAAACATCAGCCCAACGCTTTTCACTTGTATTGAATATTTGTTACCAATCAGACGTATCAATATTATTGGATCAATGGAGAGACTGTCAGTTTTAATTGAAACATCCTTGTCAATCATCAGATTGATTTTGAAGTTCGACGAAATTTCGGAGTGGTTCGGAGTGTTTACGTATTCTAGATTGTTATGTTTTAACTAAGTAAGAGCCTTCTGGGGGATTATGTGGACAGGTTTATTAAGTTGCTTTATTAACTGGTGATTTGTTTGTTTTTTTGGAAGATTTTGTAGTTACGGTACTTTTGCGCTGAAAGTAGTGAAATTAATTAATTTAACACCGGATAAAATATGATTTTTCTGAAAATACATTTTTGCTATGTTTTCTGGGTTAAGTAATTGTTTTTGCCCT
This sequence comes from Agrotis puta, assembly GCA_943136025.2. NCBI lineage: Eukaryota > Metazoa > Arthropoda > Insecta > Lepidoptera > Noctuidae > Agrotis > Agrotis puta. The sequence goes on along the minus strand of OW964176.2, from coordinate 12,315,343 downwards.
GTATTTTACTTTTAACAGCATTACGACTAAACTCCTTGAAAGGATGGGCAGATGCTATATCTGTTGTTGTAGGTGTTATAAGAACTTTTTTTTACGTGGTAAAATCATCACGTGAGTCCTCCCACCCAGTGCAGAGCGGGAGGGACTGTCAGACTCGTACTAACTAAAATCGACGGTGTCCTTCAATAGCCCTTTACGTACCGGGATCACGGTAATTCGTGAGTCCCGCGACCCCGGCAGGCGCTGGCCCTCTACAGGGGGCCCCGTCACTATGCTAACAATCCTTGAGGCGCGCGTGAAACACAACGCGCCGTCGACCCAGGTGTTATAAGAACTAAATAACATTTAGCTTGACCAGTAGTGCTATTCACGAAGATACAGTCTCGTGTCGATATACAGTCTCGAAACTACAGTTTGGTATTCACTAAGCAATTAAGAACGACCTATCGCGACACTATCTCAAGGCTCTGTCTGGAAAACGAGCTCGTTTCATAGTGTACAGTACAAAAATTTACTTTAAGAGAATGTTGCATAATTATGTTGAATATACATAGCTGGGAATAGAATTCATAAATGTAGTGTTATGCTTCCAGTCCAGGCAGCTTAATTAAGCAGGATAAATATAAATGTTTGGTAAATCAAGCGCCTTCAGAGTACTAAAATTGACACAAAATGACACAGCAGCAAAATAAGCCAGATCTTACGTACAAAATGTATTTATCACTCGTTATACTTTTCTTGTTTTTCATACGGCATACACACACGACGTGTGTGTCAACCGTAAAGTAACTCATGTACTTCTATTTTTGTAAGTAGTGTACCAATATTCTGTAATACATATTTTTGTGACACATAGATCGAACTATGACAAATCAGCTTGAGCTCTGTTGAAATCGTGAGGAATTTTTATTCTGAGTTTAAGTCTTCAGAGTGTTTCTTAATATCTAAAATTTGCATATTGAAATAGAATTCTGGGAAAGACAAACAGTAAATGAAACACTTTATTTTTCCAGACCACATTTTGTCTTTCCGAATATTTTCTTTCATCAGTTCGAATAACTCTCAATGTTATTCCAAATTCAATGTTATTTTTCACATCAGATACAACATGTAATATATTCCATCTACAATAAATAACCGTTTAAAAAAAATAAAACATTGCCAAATGTTGCCCAACGCGTTTCAAAATTAGGTGAAACTCCGTGAAACAAAATTAATAATAATCATCGTTTTTAATGTCTTCCGACACGTAGCCCGTTTTCGTGAAATTTCGTAAACATCACATATTTCAGAAACGTCGTCTGAAATTAAAGACATTTATTGAATAAACTGCATGTTGTAACATGTCCGACGATCGGTATTTAAATGTTTATAAACATGTTATTAAAACATGTTTTAGACGAAAGAAAGTTGCTGCAAGTTTGTTGAAATGTCATGTTCATGTTTGTGTTTTCAATACCTTTTTCAGTTGATTTTAGTGTGAAATAATAACAAATCGTGTGCCAGTCACACTTCATGTTTTCGTTTGAGAGTTTTAAATAAATGTATATGAAGTTAACCACCATGTAAAACATGTTAAAAGTAATTTAAAGCGTAAAACGCACTTATTAGGAACGTACTCATTACATTTAGGCTAAAATGTTGACAGTACTTTGTCCTCATGTATAAAATAATCCTCGACCTGCACAGTTTTAAATTCACTAAATCCAAGCTCAGAAAACACTAAACATTCGAGCTTAATCCCATATTTCAGTTTATATTTGACTTACAAAATACTTTCAACGAGTCATTTGAGACAGATTTAAGAGTTTCAAATCTTTCGTGACAGCTGTTTACTGTTCTTGATAATCCAAATAAATATTATGAAGTTGTTTACATTTTATGTAAAGAGAAGTGTCGTTGGTATGCTTGATACTTTGTTTGTGTTATTTGATTATGGAGGCCCAGTGGTACTTGGCACAGATGTGGCCACGGTCCTTTAAAGTTTTGTGATTGAGTGGTTTAGAATTTCAGATGTGTCAATTCAATTTGAATTATTGGTTTTAGTTTGATTCGTCGTTTAGTGTACTTGACTAAAACACTGACTGTTTGTAAAGAAAAGAAAGCTTTGACCAAATGTTGTTCAATCTTACCTCTTCTCTACCAGATCCGTTCAAATACTTGTTGGGATGACTATAACCTCAAAGTTGTAGGATAATCCTGGATAATGGGCGTAGGAACTTGAAATTGAGGCTGAAGAAAAAGGAAGCCTTGTACTCAATAGTAGGTTATTTCAAACTTAAAAGATGATGATGATGCTGCTAGAGTTAATGGACATTTGACAAAACATTTGTTGTTATACATTTATTTCTGTTGGAAACTTATAAGGAAAAGAGTTCTAAACTTTGTTATGAGGAACGTTTATACGAACATTTAAAGACTATTTTCGCAAAAATTAACCGCATTTTCTGTTAGTGTGGACCCCGCGATACACACTAAAGAAAAACACAACAAAACAACTACTGGAGACTATCTGCATATCCAGACTAATCTACAAAACGAAGTGGCTTTTGATACCGTATTCACCACCACTTAGACCGTCTGTCGCGAAGAGTTTTTGTTGCATACGTTTTACGAGTGTACAGCTGGCAACATGCCAGTACGTTCATATGCAAACATACCTGTGAGATAAGATGGAACTTAGAGATCTCTGAGATGATAAAGAAATTCAGAATCATATTAGATTGTCTCAGTTTCGGGTTATATAATTATTATTAAAAGGCAAGAGCATTGATCATCAGTGATTACGGGACTGTTTAAAAAGTTTACTGCAGAGCTGGAAGGCAAAGGATAAATGAGAGAACCGGTTAGTTTTTGGTCAGTGTCAAGTCTGACAGTTCTTTCTACTCCATCCAATCCAAATGTCATCAAATAAGCCCCACATTTGATGACACCCCAACGCAAAAAGTTAATGATCATCACGTTTGCACATTGAACGTCTTAATACTCAAATCCGGGCAGACTATAACCCTTACCTGTTTATCTCGGATATCACCAACATCGGTGAAAGAAATAAATCCTAGATGAATATTTTCAACCATAGAACTCATAATAAATACACCCGGATCCTCTCCTCCTCAAATTTACAAGGGCCAGGCCCATGGGTCCTGTTATCTCGTTACATTATTGAATAAAAGGGGTAGGTAAGGGGTTTTACTAAATCCAACGTGTAACTAAAGTAAATTACGAAAAGGTCCTAAACTGATGAACTTAATAAAGTTAGAGCGGCTATTTGAATAAAATGTTCAAGGTGTTTATTTTGGGTCGAAAAATGGAGTTATTTGTTAGGGGTCGTTAAAAGGTGGAGGTACAGTTAATTTTGGCTTTGTTGAAGTATACACGTAGAAACGTGAACTGTGTGGCTGGAAATTTTGCTAAAAAGTTAAAAACACAACGACAATGACTCTTCACAAAAAAAATATACTATGTATCACGGCAACTGACGTCGCAAGACGTAGGCGCGGGAATGCGGGTGGCGAGTAATGAGCGACTCGCTGTCCGACCATGGACCATGCCCGGGTCGACGGCGCATTGTGTTCCACGCGCGCCTCAAAGAGTGTCAGTACAATGACGGGGCCTCCCTTAGAGGGCCATACCCTGCTAGGGTAGCGGGACTAACGAATTACCATATCTCCGGAACGTAAGGTGGATTTTAGTTAGTACAAGTCTGACCCGCCATTTCATTATATTACCACATATTAAATGTATAAAAAAAGAAATTTACTTTGGTACTGAATTTTAATTAGCTACTAACAACCGTATTCCAAAACTCGTCTTAAGTCAAATCAGCTCATGTAGACTCGCGCTCTAGATCGCTACGACAATTCTGCAACTTTTTTAAACAAGCTGCAGCTGTCGTGCTCGACTTGTGCTGATTCAAAGACTGAGAATATTGGCCTTAATAAGTACTTTTATTTTTAGGTTTCACAATCATGTCTATTCAAACACAAAACATGTAACTGTATTTATAAAAATGATATGCCAAATACTTATAATATTTTCTTTTGTTACAGATGATAGAAAAGCAAGAAAATGCTGAAGAGGCCCGTCATCAAGGAACATCACTCATCGAGCTGAAGATGTGGTAGACCGCCACGATGGACACCTTGACCGTGGTTACATCCTTACTTGGACTGATATGCTTCGGCTCAGGTAAGACTTGATTTTTTCTATCTTTTATTCAGTAAGACCACGGGGCTTCTTCTGGTTTTTATTAGTCCAAATTAAATAGCAGGATATTTTTTTCACCACTGAATTAAGTTTAAACCTCGGGTGATCTCGACCTTCCACTATCAAAATTAAATAGAATAGATACATGTAATACCTACTTGATTGGTAGTAACAAACATAATATTTAAGACAAGAAAGCCTATCTACAAAAGCAATTTGTCCCTTTAATGGAAGTGATACTTTGCATAATAACATAAATACCGACATGTAGGCGGGACCTGGACTATTTACACCAGTAGTAGTCACTGGATCTTACGCAAAAGCTGGGTCTATTTATTGTAGCAGCTTTTACTACTAGTCCTCTGAGATCCAAATGATTCATCGTATAAGGGATTACACGATGAATCAGCCAGTTTTGTTTTTTAACTTTGCTCCGAAATAAGACTGAAATATATTTATAATTCTTTCACGTTATTATATACACAATAACAAGATAAAAATAAGTATAAACAAGATAATTACGATATAAAAAATTAGTAAAAAATATTTATCTTTCCAGACATAAATCTCTAAACCTTACATCGAAATTCATTCAGACGTAATTCTAAAGTAAAAAACATCCATTCATCTAAACGTTCAAACATGAATAGTATTAAGTTACATCAACTTATGTATTTTGTACTAGAGAGTAACAAAAATTGTAAAGATTTTATGTTACGTGTCCATGTTATACCAAGTTGTTAATTATATTAATATCAATTCAGCACCACAAAATGAAAATGGCGATAAGAGCACGCATGCAATTTAAATCTATACAAACTATTTACATCTTCCTCGTTTCGTAATAGCCCCATTTTTCGGCGAAGTGATAAATAAACGCAATAGAGAGTGACGCGGTTATTTTCGGGGCAATGTTGCCACAAATCTAAGATGGTACGGCAAGGCACTAAATATCCGTAGGGGATGTCAACCCCATGGGACCAAGGCTAATAGAGGTGAACCTTGACATTACTGATTTTTTTGGATAATTTGACTGTATGCTCTTGTAATTGGTTTATACTTGGTTGCGGCTACGATGGTTTTATCAAACAATCGAATTAGGAATGTAACTTTTATTTTTCATTGATTTAAAAGAATAATAGCATTTGGTTTGGATTATTTTATTACTACTTAACCCTTACCAAAACCAACATGATAGCTTTTAATCTCTATTTGGTTTGCAAGACGAACTCGAAATGGTCTTGGAATACTCGAAAAAATCTCGTGGGAACGTAAAACCGGGGTACAAAGTATCCTATGTGTTAATTAAAGTAATAAACTATCTGTGTATCAAATGTCATCCAAATCTATTCAATAGTTTTTGTGTGCACTACACACAAAAACTATTAACACAATATACAAACATACGTCAATCCACTACATTTATAATGTCAGTTTATTTTTTTACAAATCCTCATTAGCAGTCTGAATTCCAGTTCAAAAACTCACTGTAACTTGCCATAGTATCGAAATAGCTATCATATAAAACAAGAATAACAAACATATTTCTCATTATTTTTTTATATCGTCGTGTGTTTTCTTTCAAGCGACAACCCCCAAAAGTTCTACTTCATAAACGTTACCTAATAACGTAAAAAACTATGGACCGCTTTACACGTAATAAAAACACAACCACAGTTTAGTTCTAAGCGTTAAAAATCGTGTTTTACAAATAAACACAGTAAATGATACTCCGGGGACTAATGCAAAGCGGGAAGCGTAACTTATTGACAAATCTCATTAGGTTAACAAAACACATGTGTATCCCGCATCTGTCTATCGCATATTTTACAATCAACACCGTATATAAATACCGTGTCTGGTCATTGTCGGACTTTTAAGAATGAATGCCGCTCTTTGGAAGTTATTTAGGCTGTGGCCCGTGATTGATTGAATGAGTGGATCAAAAATCACTTGTATTTTATGTTAAGAGTCATTTTGTATTCACATCAGAATACTAGAGCTGTTGGATGACAGAAGTGCAATTATCAGTAACAAAAAAAAATATAGCAAACGTTTATATATACGCAGTCGTTTAAATAAATGTAGTTCCATCTGGTTTATATACTACTGATTAACCTAATGCCAGCTATACGCTATCCAATTTGCCGTCAAGTTTACTTTACACTGGAAGTAGCGTGCGGCAGGTATGGCTATCAATGTCCATGACAAGTCTACTTGATAATCATATTCCGTCAATTCTATTGCACGCCGCTTCCAGCGCGCTAGACTTGACGGTAAACTGGATCATGTGTGATTAACATAAGTAACTGCTTACTACACAAGTTACTAATAATTCGTATTATGAATTGACTGAATTATCAGTTAAATCACAACAAGGCTCCGGTATCTCCCTTGCGGAACCCCATAGCACCCGCCCGTGTTACCCATCAAAGCGTAAAGAAGTTAAGCTAATGTCAAACGACGCCCATCTTTTGTAACTAACGCTTTATATTCCAATACACTGTAAAAAAAGTTATTCGTAGAATGGAACCGTGTCAAAATGATGTGCTATTGAAGGTTTTTTGTGATAGATGTTTGGCAAAATTATTATTAACTAGCCACCCGGCCCAACCTTCGTGCAGGGTTGTTCGAAGCGCGTGACAGGACTAGTTTTTTTTAGCGTGGTAAAATCATCAAATGAATCCTCCCACACAGGGCAGGGCAGGAGGAATTGTCAGACTTGTACTGACTAAAATCAACGGTGTCCTCAATAGCCCTTTACCTTCCGGGTCACGGTTATTCGGTAGTCCTGCGACCCCGGCAAGTTTTGGCTCTCTAAAGGGAGGCCCCGTCATTGTGCATGGACTCGGGCATGGTCCATGGTCGGACCCCGAGTCGCCCTTTACTCGCCGCCCGATACCCGAGCCTACGGTGGCCGGAGAACGTCTTGCGGACAGGACTAGTTTTCAATTAAATTATAAGAATCTTCATCATTGTCTCTATTTCTTTCACAAAGAATATTAAACAGATTTTAAAAGCGATGTAACAATAGAAAATATTAACTTTACAATATTAATAGATAAATCCACTGTGGTCCTGTAAGCTAGCTAGCCAAATTACCCATAAAATCGTTGACCGATGGTATCAAAGTGGAATCTCAATAGCCTGGCCGCATTACCCATTGAACCGAAAACCACTGGGACAGACGTGGTCTGGAGTGAATACAGCATAACAAACAGTAAATGTTGCATAGCAGATGTTCTGATTTCAAATTCTGTGGTATTTCTTTGGAAAGCTTTCTATGGCCAACGGTAGTCTTTTTTTTATCGTGGTAAAATCATCAAATGTTTCCTCCCACCCAGGGCAGGGCGGGAGGGACTGTCAGACTTGTAATAACTAAAATCAACGGTGTCCTTCAATAGCTCTTTAGGTACCGGGGTCACGGTAATTCGTTAGTCCCGCGACCGGCCAAAAGTAGTATAAGTTCAAGAATGAATTCTATAAAACAGTAAGTACTTAGGTATAAACTTTTAGTAAAGTTCAGGGTAAAATGCCCACTTTATCAGAATTGCGATAATATTCGCAAAATAGAATGTTCAATTGTTCAACCAACAGAATAGATAACTATAAAAAAAAGCTTTAAGATGCCTTTTTACCTTGAACTTTGTTACTAGTTTATATTTTACGTTTATTACCTAATTCAAGAGAAACTACATTCATCATCGCCATCAAGATCGAGTGAGAAAATACATACTCGCACATACATCTTAGCTTTTTTACAGTTCGATTAAAATGTGCAGACCATTTTAGTTGTTATTTTACGAATATGCTCGTAAAAGAACCCGGGTTTACTTCTTAAAGTTGCGTTTATTGTTTACTCATCTCTACATATAAATGGGTTGTTGGAAGTTTTAATGGACTTTTCTCTGTTCAATAGCTTCCATCGATAGGGTTTATGGGAAAATTAGATTATGGAGTATAAATATACGATGGAAGCTCTATCCGAGCACAAAGGGACGCGTACAAAATTTTGTTTCATAGGTTTTGTAACGATACACTGCCGAAACCGTTATAAAAGTTTTTCTTTAATAAGTTTACTAACCCGTATGTGTCATGACATAATAGATAATAGAATTTTTACACACCACAGGTTTTTTTTAATTTATTCGAGTAAACATACATAAAAGATACATTTATCTTCTGCCAAACTGCTGTACAGTTTGTGGGCAAACAGGAGTAGGTAAGTGTGCCCTAGCTTTCTGATGCATGTCGTTGAAAAATACTTCTTTTCTAAAACTGCATTTGAGTTTCCAATAATTTTATGCAAATTCCGTAAATTCGAAAAATCTAATTTCAAATCCAGACCGCATCACAATTGATTCTGGCAACATACAAAAATACTAAAAAAAAATCTGTTGCATGGATACAAAGGGCTTGTTCGTTTAGTGAACGTCATTGTTCGACATTTGAAAAACCGTACGTATCTCAAACGCTGGTCTAAACAAAGCTATGACATTTATGAACGTTGACACGTGTGTGTGACCCCTAATAAAACAGAAAAAAATAAGTCCTTTTTGTAGCTAGAAAAATAAACTCTAGTTTTAAAATTCTGTTGTTCATAGGCATGATGTAAATCAGGGTAAATTGAGCTTTGTTCGTGAAGTTATGACCGAAAACTGCATTTATGTTTCGAATTTAGAGCCGCCATTTCCAACTAAACTTAGAGTTCCTTGGTGTATAATGCCACTAATGACATTTTTTATTTGAGTACTTTTTATGATGCTTTCAAATATCGTACAAAAAAAATCAAATTTTATTTTTGATTTAAACTCGACTTATCTATTTATGTTTGTAGGTACCCATTCTATAATTTGTCTACATTGCTTTAGTCACCGAAATCTCTATTTTGTATAGGACACTTATTGTGTAACAAACTGTCTATTTCATCGAAACACAAATATTTAGTGCATCATGGTACCGTTTACATTAAATCCATCAGACTATTAAACTATGGGTGAAACTAAAAGGGCTAATTTATGTTTATGGCTGAAAGAAAAAACTCTTTCTCTTATGGAGAAGATATGGGGATTTTGAGCATCAATATTTCATATTATGATACATCTTTGGCAGTATTAACTACTAAGCACTAGAACACTACGTTTTGCAACAGGAACAAACAGAAGACACGTATGTGTATATTAATGAAAATGAGCAAGAACACATTTAATAAGTCTTCCCTCGAGATACTAAAACAGAGAATGAAAGTTTCAACCCATCAAGACTGGTTTTTGATTTTCATAAAACCTGGGGTTATTCAGAAATAAATCAGTAAATTTTGAACATCACTGTTTCTGCATACCTAAGCTTAGAGATATATTAACGAGGTATAAAAAAAGAAACACTTTAAAGAGTTTTATAAAAATGGCAACAAGATTCTTATCTCGCTTCTAAATATAGTCGTCGCTAACTAATCAGTAAGCAAGGAGCTGCTTTCAACAACTTTTTTGTTTCGAAGATCAGATAACTTTGAGTTTGCAAACTACCTTTTTGTATTTTTTTGGATGTAAGTACCTGGTTCTAAATAATAGCTTCCGATTTTGCTTTTTTTTTTGCTTCTGTTCGGACCGGTTAGGTCGCTGGATTTTGTTTGTTCAAGATTCCTTATTAGACGTTGCTAAAAATAAGGTTAGTACCGAGTTCCGAGACTCAATTCGTTACGGGATTGGAAGATTTTTACGGAAGATTTCTTTATTTATAAGTTTCTTTTATTTTCTTACTTTGTAGTCTTTTTGGTTCTAGAATGGATTTTATGTTTTACAATTTCTTGTCTTGTCTCGTTTTGGATACATAACGAAACATTTAAAATATTTATAGAGTATTGTAACTCTCCAAATACAATAACTGTGGGTGTTTTAACACACATGAAAGATTCAACATTACACACGCCGTATCTAAAATCTAACAACTTTTTGTGTAGTATCAAAATCTGTTATTCCATTTGCCCACGCGGCTAGCTGACACAACAACAAACCGTCCTTTAGAGACGGCGCGACTGTCGCCGACGCATTTCCGTAAACACGCCTGTCAAATGGCTACACCTAGCGAAACCAAATAAACTTTACAACTTACCAGAAACTTTCAAACAAATTCAAAGTGTAACACAACCAAACAAAGTTGAAATTTGGACGGCTACGCTCAAACGACAAAATTCGTTGTCATTTATTGCATGGATAGCTGCCCCAGTTAGCCAGGTATCGGTCCCTAAGAAAGATGACACTGTGTCAACAATTTGTCCCTTCGTACATTAGAAGAACGCCTTACAAGACAAACATGGTAACTCACGAAAAACACATTTCAGTAATCCGTCCATCCGTTTGGGCTAATTCTTAGCACATGGTGTGTGTTTTTTGCACCGTAAAATATAAGTGTTATTTCATTAAGCGTGTCGTTCGTTGTTCATTTAGTACGAGCCGACACGGCGTCAGTTTCACGTGTTCCTGTTACGTCTGATGTGTGAAAACGCTTCTAATAAAACCCTAAAGTTGGATAATGGATTTTATTGTTATCGTTTTTATTTTGGGCGCTTCGGACGAGATTTATTTGATAGATTATCCAGTATATGGGTTTTGAATGTAATCTTTTTGATGGCGTAACCCAGCGTATGTACGTAAATATTTAACATTTACCGCATAAAAGTAAAAAAATATAGAACATAAATTAATTGAACGCACGACTACATTCGCAATAATAAGTTCACACAATGACGCCCCTAGGGCGATAGAACAAAGGTGAAAACGAGTTCGAAAAATATGTTTTAATTTCGCACTAATTAGCTACATGCAGCCAGTTGAAACGTCGCGAATGCACTGGCAACTAATAACTTCAAACGCATCATATTGCAAAGGGTTCCAAAATTGAACACGTGTTCGTTCGAAAAATCATGATTACCTCCTGAGGGAGCCAATCACTGCCATTAGAATTAGATATTCGAAATTCAAACGGCTATCAAGTTACTTGGGGTGACAGTTCTGACAGTTATGAGCATTTGAAAATGTTCACTCGGTCTGTAATTACGTAATTACATGGAGCAATGTGATTTTTTCTGCGTAAATAAGTTTTATCATGAACGATCAAAGGGAATTTAGAGCTTTGATGAATAACGAACCCACTGACAGTTTTATTGCAATATCGAAGTACCAAAATCGAAAGTTGCGTTAGTTTAAATTGCCATAAACCCAAATCGATTGAACCGAGTGCAATCGTATGTTCTAAAAAGTTTAATAGTTCACGTCTATACGAGAGCTATCAATTTCAGACCGACAAAAAACATTAACGGATTAGTTCAAACGGTCTTGCAACAGTTTGGAGTTGGTTGGCCACGTGTCGGTCTGCTTAAATGCGAAAGCCATGTCTCTATAACCGATTTTTTTTATTTACTTTTCTTTTGCAACGCGTGTCGACATGTGCCTGTAGTAAATTAGTAGGGGACACGAATCACCCTCGCGAACTTTTTTTAACAAAGATTTTTGAACAATAGCCATAACTACTGGCGTGTGAGTTGTAAAGTCACTCCCGGCGGCGTTTGCATGTTCCGTGGGTGGGTAGCACACAAATATCATATTTTTGAGTTGCAATATTTCATATTTACGAGCTGTCGCAATTTCACTAGGTACTTAAATTAATTTTATCAGAGCTACTAACTAAAATGTAGTGCTTGGTTGCATGCTTAAAAGTAAGGTAGTATTTTTTCCTACCTACGGACTATGCAACTTATACAAAATTATTTTTTGTCTATGCGAAACCCGATACACCTGTCTAGTATTTTTGTGTAAAGAATCTATGTACAAAATTTTAAAACCGTATCATAAAAATCACAAAGTTATAAGTTTGTATATTACCTGGTTGTCTGTTCAAAAACATGCTCATTTCGTGGTACACTCGCGTAAACCGCGTCTCCTGTGTTATACACTCGTGATAATAGATTGGCAATAGGTACCTAACCGTACGGTGATTGTATTGTAAATAACAGGTAATAAAATTAAATTGAAATATTTTTGAAAAAAAAATATAACATGGTGTAAAAATTATTGGAATCGAATTAGTGACTGATTCTGAACAAACTATATTCAGGTTTCGCATATACTAAAAATAATGTTGTATATGGTTATAATCTTGACAATAATTATACTTCATTTTTTTGCGTTGTAGAGCAGATGACTTTTTCTAAGATATTATGTAATTAATAGTAAATAAGAGCTTTCTTTCTTTCTGACACTTTTTTCTAAAATACTTACAATCGGCTAATTTTGATCAATAACTTTAGTAAACAACTTCGCAAGATCACATCTTTCAAACGATTTGGGGAATTAAGAGCCAGAATCGATATAAATCTTGAAAATAGGTCACATCATATTTTTAAATTACGTAAATATTTATATCGCCCGATAATAAAACTTTACGTCATACACATAAAACCAAGGAAGGATATATATTGAGTAAATATGTAATAATCGATAAATAGAGTTCTAACGCACAACTATGCGATAAAGTTAGCTTTATGTGCGATAAAGTAACGTATCGAGATAAACATAAACAATATTTTATGTTAGTCGCAATCTGCTAAATCTTATTTTTATCTCTGCACGTCTTGGTATGTGGGGCTTTGAAAGCAGCGATTCTTGGCGTAATATTCGTAACTGAAATTGCGGATTCCTAACTAGATAAATACAAATAGTATTAATGTTCAATATAATACGTATAAATCGTAAATATTCATTCTTTAAACTCTTTGCATAGATAATTAGATAAATGCTCTACTCAAGATATTTTTCATTTTCTAGAATTTTCTTTTTGAATGGTTGAGCGTTTGTACTGTAGAAAAGTCGTCGAATATCAGATTATCAAAGCTTACAAAAAACTTTTGTACCAAACTTATTAAGCTTTTTCTTTTCTTTTACAATTCTATCGAAGTTACCGGACAGACTTCAAATCATTTCATGCAGCTGATGCCTACATCCTATTAAAGCTTCCGCCAAATCGCTCACACGTACCCGCTGATTCTAAAGCCCCACGCTAGTATCTATATAGTGAACAGTATCATATCGGTGTGTTCTTTACGATGGCGACACTTAATTTATAGCTGTCACACTGCCGGTATGGTCAATATTTTTTGCTCCATATCCATTCATATGGCGACTTGCTATCATGGGGTTTTTATTTTTGAGAGTGTTATGAAAGAGATTTTTTTTTCGCTGATTTGGAGATAAGAAATGTTTACCTGCATCCGTGTTGTAATAGTCATTAGAGATAATTTTACTTTTTGCGTAGGATCGAAACGCTCATAGAGTAAGGATTTTTTAAGAGGACATATTTTAGTTTTAATTTTGCTAAAAATTAAAATTGTACAACAGTTTCTTTTGTTAATGTTCCGGTGTCTTATTTGATATACCTAGGTGTGAAACAAAAATAAAATTATATTTATTTAAGTATATTGTCAGTTCAAATAATTATATGAAGCTTCTCAAAAGTGGAATAATACAAGAAAAAATGGTTTGAATATTTTCATATTTTTATTGTATTGTGCCAAAAAAACGTGAAAACATTTTATTTTAAGTTATTACACTAAAAGTTTTCCTTGAGTAATTAAACATTGATAAATATAACTTCCAGTTTTTAATTTCTAAGTTTTAGAAAATCGTCTTTCGTAACAATAGAAACTAAAATAAACTTTTTATAAGAAGCAAACACGCGAAGCAGCCATTATTTTTGTCACCATCGCCATTCGCGACGACAGTTTTTTTTCAAGTTTTTTTTTATATGTCTAATTTTTTTTAAACAAAGCTAAAGATGACGAAACTCAATTGAAGTAAACAACAATATATAATATTCCCCTATATTATTGTTGTATCAACGTTTGATAATAAAATATAACAAAGGACTCCTAGTTAATTATCCTCTTTTGATCTCATTTTATTATTTTCTAATAAATACTCGTACTATTACTTTTACGCAATTAGGTCATCCAATACTTTCCAAAAAATACGTTATAAAAATAGGGCTGTAAACGGAAAATTCGTAAAGATAGCAAATCGAATGGAGATTCAATTATAGATTAGCCCTTGTAACGTACCACATTCACAACTGTGGGACACGTGAATAAATAAACACAATTACCACACACAAAAGAGTAAATCCCTATTGATTTCGTTCGTAAAATACAAGTTCGTCTCTGAAATCGACTCGCATATCGATTATGAAGGTTCATTTTGCTAAAATCGGACACCGAATCGATTTTTTTTTCGTTGATTTTTCTACGCTACAATAGCGCGCAGTAACAATAGACATACATCAATTCGAGTGTCAAAAACTAACATCTGCGCGTTCGTTGTAAACAGAGTAAAATAGTGGGGTCTTGGATACCCCAGCATCCGAAGGGGACCCTCAGACTCTGGGCAAGCCTGTGTTTATAGCTCATTATTATTGTGCGACGCTTTAGAGTAACTGCAAATGACATAAACCGTAGGTTAGAAAGGGCTTTTGTTAGGGAAATTTTTAAAATAAAGCTTGTGTGTTGGTGAGAAATTGCAGTGGGTGGGATCGAACGTCGCCTTTCACGAGCTTGCCCAACACGCCACTGCATAAACACTTGAATATAAGTGTTTACATAGTAATTTATATTGTTAGGGTCGATGTGACGAGAAGTAGCTGTGTTAATGTTCGAAAGCAAGACAAAGAATCCGGTATTTTTTGCAATACCAACATCAAACACGACACATAATGTTTTGAGGAAAAAGAAATAATTCAACAATTTCAACCATTGTATCCATCTATTTTTCCCACTTACTCGTAGTTTTCTTACTATTATGTTTTCAACAGGTCCAGTAAACGGTGGCATGAGCGATGACTACGTCAGCACCGGAGAAGCACCTTACATCATAGAGCAACCCATAGACGTCACAGTAGCGCGCCACCAGCCAGCAACCCTCAACTGCCGCGCCGGAGGATCTCCTCCTCCTACCATCCGATGGTACAAGGGAGGTGTTCTCGTCGTCTCCGACACTCACAGGAGCCTCCTTCCAGCAGGAGGACTGTTCTTTCTAAGAACAACCCATGGAAGGGCACATTCAGACGCTGGAGTCTACTGGTGTGAAGCCACCAATCCATATGGAACAGCCAGGAGTAGAAACGCAACGTTGCATGTTGCAGGTAAGGCTTAATTATTCAGTAATTTTGTTATTGTACCGGTTCTTGCTTTCTTTTTGCACGGGTCAGAGTTAATCTTGATTTGTAAGTGGGGCAAACGGTTTAAAAATGTAGGGACGTGAACTTTTAACCTCGGGGTAGATGGTCAGTTGTTCGTGTGATTAGTTTAGCCGTTTACGTGATTGCACAGTCGCCTATGTAAATTGCAAATGTAGGTTGTCATGGACTTTTATTGTCGTAGTGTTACCTATCGTGGATAGTGGACACCCTCTACCTTATTTTTAGTAGTTTTGTTGTAATCTAACGGACCCACTTGTACCTCTAATGACGGCTGCAATTGTTTTTTTTAAGTTTCTTCTACTTTCAGTTTCACTTAACATCTTTTTATTTTCCTCTAGTCCTTCGTGAGGAGTTCAGGCTGGAACCGGTGTCGACGCAGTCGGCACAGGGCGAGACTGTGATACTGGAGTGTTCTCCACCGCGAGGTTCTCCAGAACCTACCGTCTATTGGAAGAAGAACGGACAGATGCTGCATTTTGATGGTGATTCCAGGTTAGTACTTTAATTTTTGTGTTTTTTGTTATTAGAATTTCGCATTTTTTTTTAACCTGTGTTGTCCCACTGCTGGGCAAAAGTCTCCCCCACAACTTTCCACTCTTCCCTGTGTGCGGCTTTCTCCGGCCAATTTGTCATGAAATTTATTTTTTTTGTTTTTTTATTTCGCATAACCATGAAAATATGTCTCCAATTTTTATGTAAGTTAGGGCCAGACACGAAGCCGCGGGTCTATCGAAACAGATATCTTATGACCCTAAAACGTAAAGGGCTATTGAAGGAACAGTGTGGATTTTAGTAAGTACGAGTCTGATAGTCCGCTCCACCCAGGGTCAGAGGACAGATTTGATAATTTTCCAACGTAAAAAAAGGAAAAATACAAAAAATTATGACAAAGAAAAAGTTGCTAGCTTTCTAAATCGCAGTGAATTATGTACTCAAAATGCTGTCCTTTAATTCCTTTAAGACTGAAATTAAACCTAAAAGAACCCGGAAACAAATTAAAGTTCAAACAAACCTCAGCTCCAACTCTGATTTCAACAAATCTAACATTACATACAAATTCCAAACTTACAACTTAAAGAACATGAAGTTATCCAAACTTACACCGCCTGTGATAAAGGGTAGTTTGAAGCAAATTTGAGGGTAGTAAGTGCTCATGGTAGCAAAGTGGGATGCTGGAAACATGATAGTCTTGAATAGCTACTCGAACCGCCGTTTGATATCGGATATCTTCATACATTCTACCGTAATGTTCAGGCTTGGAGTAAGAACAAATGGAGTGCAAGTATGAAAGTTTTTGAGATGATTAAAACTAATTGCAAAGTTTCAAATCTTTATTTCAATTTATATTGGACTTCTCAGCACTTTGCTTAAACATAACCATTACATGGCCTTGATTATTGAAAAGAAAATTTAAAAAAGCACCTTAAAAAATTACAGTAACTACTATCAGGGCTAAACAGTAGATAGTAACAGTTTATGTCACGATGGCAAAGCTATGTATAAATAATCACAATACCGTTGATAGGCAGTAATAAATTAATGAGCAGGTAAAACATTACGTGGTCAAAGTTTCTTCTAAATTAAAAACCTGTCGCCTTAATAAATCACCCTATTCGATTTTAGGCAAAAGTAAGACAGTAAGTAATCTATTAGCACTCCATTCTGATTATTCAGTGTTTACGGGCAATCAAACTAGGTAGTAATTTATGCGATCTTTGCTGCGGGAGCGAACATTCTTTTACGAGCGCGACTTTGTAATGGTCGTAATTAAGAGACTGAGAGTATTTACATAGCCTTTGTAGACCTGATTAAGATGTTGTGACAGTGGTTTTGCTTTCATTTTGCATTTAAGGTTAAAACTTTAATGCTGGACATTTTATTCAATCCTAGGATCCAATTTTTCCAAGTAAATTACCGACGTTTTTATTCTATCAAAACGCTTAATAATGTCATAAAGTAAAACTAACAAGTTCAACATTGTTCAAAAATGAGTTAAATCTTAACGCGGTGAATTGAATCTCGCTCAAAAGTTATATTGCCAATTTTCACTTCGTTCTCTATGAATTTTTATGAGCTTCACATCTTGAGGGCGCGCAGTTACGTATGGTGGAGCATAAAAATAATTAACAGCCGTACGCTGAGAGGGAGGTACATCAAAGTTATAAAAGAAGGGGATATTTGAAGAGCTCGACAAGCAATCAAGTAAATATCTCAATAGTTCTGACTCACCGGACCCTTTATTAAATGTTAATTTCCCATTCAAATATTCCGCCCCACATTTGAATGACTTTGTTACTATGCACTTTGTTCGAAGGAATAAAAAGCTCCATTATTAATATTAGAACAATTGTTTACTTTCAATGCTAAACTATGCTTTATTGCTTCAGGATGCATTTAGTCGACGGTGGCAATCTCATAATACAAGACGCCAGGCAAACCGACGCCGGAAGATATCAATGTATCGCGAGGAATGCAGCGGGAACCAGAGAATCGGCCGTTGCCATGCTCAGAATACACAGTGAGTTACAATTCATTTCGTACCTCGAATTTTCAACTAGCAAAGATTTGTTGAATTCAATTCATAACTCTGTAATTTCTGCTCGCGACTCGACATTTGTGAGCCATTTCTCGCGAACACCTCTTTTGTCATGTAATTCAGAGAGACATTTCTCACTGCGCAGTTAAGCCGTACTTAATCACGGGCCCGGAGGACGTTGTGGCGCAGACTGGAGGCAGCGTCACATTCCAATGCCGGGTGGGAGGGGATCCCCTCCCGGACGTGCTGTGGCGGAGGACCGCTGGAGGTGGAAACATGCCACTCGGCCGCGTCAAAGTTCTTGACGACAGGAGCCTGCGACTCGACAACGTTATTCTAGGGGACGAGGGAGAGTACGCTTGTGAAGCTGACAATTCCGTCGGCGCTGTGAGCGCTAGTGGATACTTGACTGTATACGGTACGTTTTTTATATCGATACGTTTACTTCTTTCTTTAAGCTCTACTTGAAATTAAGTTGAATTTTGTGTTCGTATGAATTACTTTCAATTTAATTAATATTCTGTTTTGGTTTTGTAGATCCGCCGTCAATTACATTAAGACCGAGTTCAGTGAACGTAGAAACCGGAACTATGGCAACATTTACATGTTCTGCCACCGGTAGAC
The DNA here is from genome assembly GCA_943136025.2 of Agrotis puta. Lineage (NCBI taxonomy): Eukaryota > Metazoa > Arthropoda > Insecta > Lepidoptera > Noctuidae > Agrotis > Agrotis puta. The sequence continues at coordinate 12,296,730 of OW964176.2, read as the reverse complement.
CAGAACCAACCATGTTCTGGAGTGTAGAAGGCAATAGAACTATCATATTCCCTGGAACATCCAGAGGCAAATACCACGCAACGACAGTACTAGATGGGGTGACTATACTAACAATCAACGACACAAATAAAAACGATAGTGGTAACACGATAGTTTGTTCGGCGGTAAACTTCGCTGGCAGTTCGTTTGTCAGAGGGAAACTAACCGTGACGTCAGACGATGACCGCCCACCGCCAATCATAACAAACGGGCCCTCTAACCAAACGTTACCTATAAAATCGATGGCAGTTTTCCCTTGTACAGCCGTCGGCACACCTGAACCAATCATCGCCTGGTATTTCGAAGGGGAAGCTTTAATACAAAATCATAGACGGAATGTTACTAATGATGGCGCTCTCATATTGAAGGATTTGGACAAAATAGACAGCGGTACTTATACGTGTGTCGCATCCTCGCATCACGGGAAATATGTATGGAGCGGCGTGTTGCTTGTAGATAGTCCGATCAATCCGAACATTCATTTTTTTCGAGCTGCCGATGTATCTTCGCTACCCGGACCGCCGACAAAACCGCTGATACACAATATAACAGAAACAAGCGTTACTATATCATGGAATCAGAACAATAAAATAGGATCGTCATCAATACTTGGATATCAAGTTGAAGTATTTTCAAGAGAAACACTATCAGGCAACAGCACTCCGAGGAATTCAAGAGGTTGGGTAGTATTGGCGAGGCGGGTCCATCATACACAATTCGTAGCAAAATCTTTAGTACCTGGGGTCACCTATATGTTTATAGTACGGACAGAAAACTCCCATGGGCTATCTGGCCCGAGTCCGGTCTCCGATGCGGTTACTATCGGTGACGATTCAAATTCTTTATGGGAAACCGGAGTATTCTCCAATAATACGGAATTCAGAAATAACATTCTAACCGACAATATTGTGGAACTGATTGAAGCAACACCGATAGACTCCAAAACTATAAAGCTCATGTGGGAAATACTGAACTTTTACTATCTAGAGGGCTTATTCATATACTTTAGACCCCTAGACAATATAACGACGGAGTATGAAATGAAAACTATTTTGCATTCCAACGACGTCTCAGGATATGAAATAACGTCTTTGAGAAAATACACAAAATATGAGTTTTTCCTCATACCGTTCTACAAGAAATTCGAGGGGAAGCCGTCAAATTCCAGAGTCGCTCAAACTTTGGATGATGGTAAATACCTGGATTATATTTTGCATTTTTATATCTTTACTGTGCCTTTTACATTTTTGCTTACATTTTATTCTCTTTTACAGTTCCTGACGGTCCTCCAATTAACATAGAAATGTTCATTTTAAATACCACCACAGTTCATTTGAAATGGTCCCCTCCGGAGGCCCATTTACAAAACGGTGTTATTACTGGCTACAACGTGCTAGTTAATTGGTTGGACATACCTGCGAACAAATCCATGGTGGCTATCAACACGACCGTTCATCAAGCCACCAGCCTAATTATGACTAATTTGACGTCTGGTGTCAGCTATTCGGTCCAAATTGCCGCCGCAACTATCGTCGGATTCGGTCCATTCAGCCAAAAAGTGTATTTGAATATCGACTCTCGCTCCGTGGGACTCGATCCTTTATCCAGGTAATTTCATTGCCCAAATAAAATCCACACAATATTATCGCAAATGAAATGTCATTACATGTAACATCGGACGGACGTTCTGACGTATTTATTTTATTTCAGATACCCGATAAACGGCGAGGTGTCTATAGTGGCGGGGGACTTTGTTATGGAAACATGGTTTTACTTTTTGATTGGAGCGATTGTTCTGTTCAAAATAATTGTGATTGGCGGTATTATTTATGTGCGGAAGCACAACATTTTCGCCAAAAAGTCTGCACTCCCTAACATTTATGGTAAGTGCTAGTAGACATTGTGACTGGGCCTACAACAACCACACCCTACAACAAACATAATAATAAATGCTCCACGTATATCTTTGATTGTTCGGAGCGGATCGCGTTCACATAAAACAACCCGACGACGTTAACTCGAAAATAAACAGTTATTCAGCTTATCTCGAAACGCTATTTTTTTCCGAGGAATCAGCATCAGAATTTCAAAATTAAAAACATTCCTCGGGTGTCGTGGGGTGGTGCAGGGCGCCGAGCGTTTGTTTGATGGAGGCTTTGCCATGCGACGGTAAGGGAGGGGAGCTAGATTACTTTCGAGTTGAAAGGTAGCGCGAGCCCTCTCGTGAGCGCAGTGGATCTCTTTCACTTTGCATTCACGTTCGGGGTACAAAGGAATGATACAAATCCGAGAAATAAAGACCCAGTAAATGTAAATGTTTTCTATTTTGTTTTCTCCGGGCGATTCGTATGTTGACTCACCCAGTTACCTTTAAGCCAATTTCCCTCGCTTTGTTTGTTTTATATTGCGTTTACATCTTTTAAGTATTCAGTAAACGAGATCATTTGCATTCGGCTTATGAAATGGTTGTCAAACGTTATTATAATGAAGGAAATTCCTGGTATGCCTAATTGGAGCTGTTGTTTTAGATTCCAACGGAACGAGCTTAGTGACTCAAATGAATATAAAAGCCGCAGTGTCTTTGTCTCATCCTCTAAGCAGTTGTTACAATAAGAACACTGTGACGAAAACTGAGTCATTGTTGTGGATGGAGAATCAGCCGGGATTATGTATGTCCGGCACTCAAACTAATCAGAGCAAAGAGAAAACTAACTCGGAGTACGACAAAGTTGCTCACCAATTACCTGAATATGCTGAAGTGACGTCTTCACGAGTGAATGCAAATGAATGGAACACAAGTAAAACTGCAACTTCCCCGGCGGCGTATGCCTCGGTTACTTTAGTTGCCAATACCAGGCAATGTGTGAGTTCATTGGTAAGTGTCCAATTATATAATGTTCTCGATTTCGAAATTTTGAAGCTCTGCCAACTTAGAGTTTGTGCCATTTAATTTATTCACTCGACTGTCGAAGCCTCAAGTAGTTGTGAAGTATCACTTGTTTGCGATGTAATTGATGCCTGTAGATTGCCAGAACTTGTCTGAATAGCAAGCCATTACATTAATTTGAATCTGTGAAACCGATTTTGTTTGTCACGGTTTCACGCCCAAAACACCACATAAATTTTTGAGACTCCTGGACCATAGCCTCGGCACAGCACGGTTAGCATAGTGGCTGAGTTATTGGATTACTGCGCTACATGACGCGGGTTTGAATCCCGCACGGACGAAATATTATTTTGTATGATCTGCAAGCAGTTGTTATATATACGTGTTTAACTCTACGAGTTAAAATATTTGTACATGCACTCACGATACAGGAGAAATTCCTGGCGTGGAGAAAACTAAAAAAATAGGTTACAAAGGAGGCAAGCGACGTAAAGGGCAATTTTTGTTGGTAGTTAATAATTGCTTTTTTTCCACAGGGATGGTTTCCTCCAACTGGAAAGAACGTTGAATCTTTCGACAATCGATATGCCCCGGAAGAGGAAATGTATCCGGCCAGTAACGGAGGCTACTACAACCGAAACGTGTACAGTGAGAAATACTTCCAAGGCCATCCCAACGTACTGAAGTTTTACGACTTGCCTTCATTAGAGAAAACTCAAAAGGCCCAGATACGATACAATCAAAGCTTAGACGACAGAAAAGGCGACAAAAACTCAAAGACTGATGCAACACAATCACTAATAGGTCGCACCTATGGAATTAGTTCTAGGAAAAATTCCGAGACGGAATCGACGTACAGAGCATTTGGCGAGGAAGAGACGGATGAAGAGAATTATCCAGAGGATGGTGGTTACGATGAGTTGCAAGCGATGCAACCGCAGCGCCAGAGACCGCAACATCAGTACGAAAGGCCTAATTTTGACAACGATGCGACGAGAACGCTGGCCAGGCTGACCTCGTTCAGGCAAGGGCAGGGGCTAACTGGTGGTGCCAAATCTTCCCTCCCCCCCACGCACCCGCCCCCAGCCCCTCACCCCCGCGTCGACTCGGTGACTCGGTAGTATCACGCCTTGCCGGTTTTCGGCGACCTGTGCCAAACGGACGTATAGACCGATATAATCTTTTCTAGTAGTGTAGTGACGTCACTAAGATCGCAGTTCTTCCTCACGTAGTAGTTGTTGTACTCGTGTAAGGATCGTAATTGGTTTATTTTTTGAAGTAAAAGTGACAGTGAGTGATTTTTAGTTTTGATTGCTGTGGACTGCAAAGGCCTAATTTGTGATTTGAAAAGTGACTGGCCTATTATGTTACAGCGCACGAAAAGTGACAGTGAATTATCTGAAATTTCTAATAATATATTTTGAAAGTATTCCTAGTCTTTGTAATTATAGATTAATTATTGTAAATTTTGTAAATAATAATTATTAATTTAACGAATACGAATAACGTTCTTGAAGTAACTAAACTTGGTGAAGTTAAAATATCAATTCTGATAAATGTTTACAATGTTATTATTGGAATTGTAAATTCAATTGATATGTCCGTCTGAATATCAATAAACGAATTTGTAATCCTATATCATTAGTGTAAGTGTAACAAATAAAAATAGAAAGAACAAATTAACGCTTGGCAATAATTTGAAATAACATAACCTTATTAAAATGATTCATAGCATTGTAAATAATAATAAATAATAGACTTCAAACTCGAATAATAGGGTTTTGTTTGGTACTGCATTTAGAAAACAATAATAAAATATTATAAGTTTTATTAAGTGTATCTAATTAGTATTATTATTTAATTCATTTCACGTGCCATAAGTAGGTATCATAGCTAAAAATAATAATAAAGTAACATTGGAGTTGTGAGATAAAATTCAAATGAAGCTTTTACAAAACTAAAATTATAATCTACGTAAGATCATGTGATATGAGTTTATATAGCCACTTGTTATAAAATTAAATAGCACGACTTGTATTGCATATCATATGTATTAGTCATGTAATAGTTAAAAAAATGTATTAATTAGGACGCTTCCATATCTGAGAAACAAAATTATTATGTATAAATGTGTATTCGTCCTTCATTTTGTAAATAATGTAAAATGGAGTTGACTCGCCTTTTATACTTCAAATTGAATGTATCAACTGTTTTTCTTTTATTCTGTCGACTGTTAAATGAACTATTTTAGGCTGAGAACACAAGATCGCGAGTTGTGGTGACAGGACAAACGGTCGAGACATTAATCTAAATGAAGAACGCTCTCGGAATTCTTCCAAGCACGTTTGTCAAGAAACTTCGCGTGTTGTCATTTAAATTGATGTTATTACTGACCGACTGGTCGCTCCTCGCCACTTGCGTTCTTGTGTCCCTGCCCTTATTTAGATACCATGCTTTGCTATGTAAAGCAAATCAATATAAAGTAGAGTTTAGACTGCAGGTTCGAAAAGTCTTCGTAGTTCCTATTTTCGCACTCTGTTCAAAAATAATAAAAGCAATAGGCAATTCACGTAATAATACTAAAATGAAATATTGTTTATTATTATTAGTTATACTTATGAATAATAATGAGTCTCGATACGTGTTTATTAATGTAATTTTGTTTATTGCAAATGAATTGAAATTGAATGAGTTTGTTTATGGATCGCGGAGATCTAGAATCATGTTGTTCCAGATTATAAACTCTTAAGTTCCATGTTAAAAGTCTGTCTACACGTCGTCGTTTTAGTAACCTAACAAATCAGAATTATTTTATGAAAACTGTATTAAGGTAGTATCTTTGACACAATTCAAAGGATTACGAATTCAGGAACACATACATTTATTTTTTGGTTTCAAAATAAATGTTGACAAATTGGATCTCGTTCTGTTTTTAAATAAAACACAATTTGGAAATTAGAACACGCCATATTTGTACAATGTTTTGTGCGTTATCCAAATATTGGTCAAGCAATCAAAACAATTAATTCATTATTCTAAAATGTCTTGTTTAATTATATTTATGATGCACACTGCGTTATTTCCATGTCCTCAAGTTGGGTCTAATTGGAAGACTTTAATTTGAAATTAAAACCAATGTATTTTCTTTTTTTTAAATGTTCTTTTTTTTATATTTATGAATAAATGTAAAGGTATATTCCACTTTCATGTTTTTATACAAGAATATGTATAGACGTTACTAATAACAAAAAATCTAAGTAACTAATTCCGTCAACATTTATTTGAATTCAGCCAATTTCAATTAATTACAAATTAGTTTACAAATGAAGATGTGTATAGAGATTTTTAACACAATTATCAAATGAAATAAAATGTTTAATTAAATAGCAAGGTGTCTATTTATGAAAATTGTAATAAATAATCAACAAACATTGTAACAATCCTAAAGGCCTATTTTTATGTGCGATATGCTACGACCATACATTGAAATAGACAACAATAATTATAAAACTTTATGGATTTTAATTTTTGTATTAGTCTTTGGATACCTATTTTTTAATAAAAATAATTTAAATACTAATAATATTGCATTTTAATTTATCCTTTACTTTATCGCAACCACCCTTCAATCTATACTAATATTATAAAGAGGTAAATTTGTTTGTTTATATGTAGGGGGTAATCTCAGGAACTGCTCAACCGATTTTGAAAATTCTTTCACCAGTAGAAAGCTGTATTGGGACTGAGTGACATAGGCTATAAAGTGGGGGGGGGCGTAAGGAGCGGGCGAAGCCGCTGGCAGAGGCTAGTATGTTGATAGAAAGCTAGCCAGCACCAGGTGACGGCTCGCGGCACTGTCCCATTAGGTAACCGTGACCCTGGAACGTAAAGGACTATTTAGGAACAGCGTGGATTTAGGAAGTGGCAATGAGCATGCCATATCACTTGTAGAATTGATAAGAAAGTAGCAACACGAACCGAAAGACGCAACGTAGGCTAGTCTCCCAGTTGGTGGACCGACGACGACTGACGGATGCTAGTGGCGGATTGTATGATTTGTTGTTGGATTTGGTATTTTTCAGAAGTGCACGCTTCTGATAATAATCATCATGAAGGCAGAATATTCTTTTGATTAATTTAAACATGAGCATTGATTATAACGAGGCTGACAAATAATACTTTATGATGCTAAAATTGGATAGTCAACTATTTCAGAAATCATAAATGAACAACATAAATTATAATTAATAATGTGTTATTCTATGAGGGTGTTATTAAACAAAATAACATGTAGTGTATCATAATTGACATAATAATTATGTACTGTCACACAATACCGATGCCGATGGTTCGATCGGTCACTTAGCGGAAGCTACTACATACTTTTTTTTTTTTTTTTTTCGTGGTAAAATCATCAAATGAGTCCTCCCACCCAGGGCAGGGCGGGAGGGACTGTCAGACTTGTACTGACTAAAATCCACGGTGTCCTTCACGAGCCCTTTACGTACCGGGGTTACGGTGATGGGTAAGACCCGCGACCCCGGCAGGCTCTGGCCCTCTACAGGCCCCGTCAGTTTGCTGACACTCTTTGAGGCGCGCGTGGAACACAACGCGCCGTCGACCCGGGCATGGTCCATGGTCGGGCAGCGAGTCGCCCATTACTCGCTGCCCGCATGCCCGCGCCTACGGTGGCCGGAGATCGTCTGGCGACGTCCGTCGCCGTGGGCAGCTACTACATACTAAGCTATAATTTCGATGTCTATTCTAGTAGTTCTTAAGTAAGTAAGTTATGTAGATACAATGCGAGCATTCGCTTTACTAATTTCAGAAAGTCAGTTTTTGTTACACAACGCAACATTCATAAGAAAACAACTACTGGAGAAATGTATTTTGTGGTGTTGCTTACTAAAAGGATCACCCGCAAGGTTAAAATCAGAATACACGCAATCACTGTTTCTTTTTGTAAATTTTATTTCTTATAACGATTGCACAATTGTTTGCCTACAACGCCGAGCTCTGTCCAAAGACCTTTGCCATTGTTGGAGAGATATCTCTGTAAGGTGAATATTCGGCGCGTAACAATGATGCCTTTGTCAAACAGACAGGCAAGTCCGAAACGATAACAAACCGATACGAGACGTCAGTCTGATAGTTCTGTCACGCTATCGGATCGCTTTCGCTTTTCTATGTGACTGCATTCATACAATTCCATACATTACAAATAAAAAACATAACCCTCCTTCTAGCGCAGTCGGGTAAAAAGTTCTCGCTTCGCATTCGCCACGCCTGTCTGTTAGACAAAGGCTTTAATGTTCGTACAACGAATGTGTGCAAAACCAAATAAGGGCCGTAGTTACCTAGTAGGTTACTTATAGTGCAAACTGTCTACATAATTTGGTGTGATGGTGAATGATCAACCACATCACTTGAACGACAAGCAGTTATTTAATTACAAACTGGTAAAATCAGTTCGTAACTTTAAAAACAACATAAAGTTTGAACCCTAGGGGTGAAATTTCATGCTATTTTAGACCGTTGGTGCCGATAGTCAACGCAGTTGTACGACAAAACTATTCGGTTGCGGTAATGGCCCAACTGTCATTCGCAGACAAAACGACAATTTCATTGAGTCCATTGTGTTTCAATACATTTTTAAATATTGCTTCAATTGTATCAAATAAATCGAATCAGCTTTCTGTAGTTCATAGTTGACCCGGTTTTTTTTTTATAAATTGGATTCGCAAAGATGTGAGTCGAATATGAACTAATGTCATTTTTAGTAATCCTAACTTTGTTTGGTCAACAATTTAAACCTTAATCGCTGAACTGATTTAGGTTTAAACTACTTCTTATTGTATAAAACATGAAGTGAGAGAATTGAGGAATGGGCGATTGAAGCCGCGGGCAGAATGTAGTATTAAATAAAGAATTAAAAATATTTAGAATGAGTCCTTTAAGCCATTTAAATCATGGAAAATCCTCATAAATTAAACTTAAAACCACATTTGTCTTTTTTTGCAAACTCACTTATACATCGCCACTTCCGCATGAGTCCATTTGACACTCATAACACGATTAAAAATATCACTTCTGTGCGAGCAGACCTGCGGTCAAAAGCCATCACAGTCGTCCTTATCTAACAGCCATTAATTAAATTCAATGGTAGCCACCAACAAAAGCATTACGTATGAATGAGAATTTAAATCGGGCCAAACATGAGCTCGCTTTGTTTGATGGCTTATTCAGAGTTGTTCCACTCTGCTCTACGAGGTCGCCCCACTAGCTGGACAAAAGTGGAATGTTTAATGATGGCCATTATGTCTTACAAATCGATTGAAGACGGCCATTCGCCGCCCGACCGCCGCCGCGTACGGACGTCTCCTCGTGTGTGCTCCGTGCCAGTGCTGTGTTCTCCGCTGCGATTTCGTCGTGTCCTGCTGCGACGTGTCAAGAGAGTAGTCAAGACTACTCGAGTAAAAATTGTCCTTTTCAGGACAATTCTTACTCATCTTATTTCCCTTACGTCCCGCGTGTGTTTTTGCCCCTTCAGGGAAAATCCACAGTTTCGTGGTTCTTGGTGGAAACCTTACGGTGCCAACGAAGCCAAGAGGGTGGTGCCCCAATCCATCCCGCCGAACCCCTTCAGGGCGAGGTTAATTTATTGGAGTCGGGAGCTAGGACCTTGGCCTTGGGGGGACTCCTAGTCAAACCTAGTCTCCGGTTTCGTTCACAGCTACACACCTGGTGTCGGTTGGGTGTGTCTACCCCTTCGCACCAGACCCAAATAGGGCCCTGTTGCACATTAAGATTGGCAACAGGTTTACAAGCTTAGGGCACACCGTAGGTACACACCTCCCTGCCATACACAATCCCTCGGCAGGGAGGCTACTCACCCCCGGGCCCACCCACCCAGGGAGTTAGGTTGTTAGGGTTAGGTTTTACATCCCGAGAGCTTCACTCTCATGTCGGCCGCTCTTAGCTGACTTAATCATGGACAAACTCCTCAAGTTTGTCGAGACCCTCCTCCAAGACCCTTTACTTAAGGGTAAATATGACTCGGCCTTCGCTGCTCTTAAAGCAGAAACCGACGTCACTAAATTTAGTGATGCGCTCGAGAGCCCACTATCTCCCCCGCCCGCCGAAAAAGGCATCCCGGTCAAATCGACCTCCCTGTCTGTAAAGACAAAAATCCCCGCCTCTCACGGCCCATCTCCCAAAACCGCTTCTGCAAAAGCGGCCCCTGTCCCTTCTGCGACTTCTGCCCCCACTCCCTCAACATCCAAACATGTTGTTGAGAAAATGGACACATCAGTGCCCATTTCGGACTCTGAACAGTCCGACTCCGCATCCTCCTCCGATGAGGACTTTACAGTCGTCATCGGAAAGAGGAAACAAGGGAAACACTCCCAAGCCGGCAAGGCAAAGAAACCCCTTGCAGCCCCACCTACCCCCTCTCCTCCGACCTCCCCACCGGCCTCTCGTCCGGTTTCCCCCACCCCTCCGGCGGCCCCCGCCAGCCGCCCCTCCAGCCCTATGGCAATCGCTCCCGCGGCTTCTACCAGGAAGCCTAGGCCCCCACCACCGATTTTCATTCAGGAGAAGTCCAAATGGACAGAAATCTCCAAATTGTGTGCGGATCGAAAGATCCAGTACACAAAAGCGACAAATACCCAACAGGGTATTAAAGTCATTATCCCTACGTCTTCGGACTACAGGGAGCTCTCTCGCCTACTCCGTGGAAGGAACGTAGCCTTCCACACTTACTCCCTCCCTGAGGAGAAGCCCACCCGTGTGGTGATAAGGCGGATCCCCAAGGAGATCACTACCCAGGACGTCCTCGACGACCTTCTTTCCCAAAACGTCCCTACCTCTGCCGTCCACCGCCTTCACAAGGCGAGGGGAGGCGAACTATACGACATGGTGTTGGTAGTTTGCGACCCTGTCGAGTCCGGTCCCCATCCCATTTTCAAAGTTAAATCCGTGTGCTCCCTGACGGGCATTTCAATTGAAAAGCCCTACAAAGCACACACAGTAGGACAGTGTCACCGCTGTCAGCTGTACGGCCACAGTCAGGCCCACTGCTATGCACCACCCAGGTGCGTCAAATGTTTAGGCAGCCACAGCACGGCTGATTGTCCCCGTCCTAAGGACAAGTCCCTCTGCACCGAACCCCCTAGCTGCGTTCTGTGCGGCCAAGTAGGACACCCGGCTAACTACCGCGGTTGCCCCAAAGCCCCCAAATCCGCTTCTCCCAAACTGGCAAAGCGCGCTGCCGCCCGCCAGCAGAGGGAATCCCCATCTGTGAAGATTCCTTCCTCACAGATTCCCGAGAGGCTTAGCCCTCAGCGACCCTCTCCGTGGAACTCATTGAACCACCAAAAGGCCTTCCCAGCCTTAGGTTCAGCGTCCCCAAAACCCACCCCAGGGCTACTCGAAGCCCCCGCCCCCAAACCCGTGGCTCCCGTGACTGCCCCTGCACCTTCGCGCAAGGTCGCTCCAGCAGCCCCGCAAACCATCCCTCCCGCGGTACCCTCCGGCCATGTGCCCGACGTTGATCCTAATGACATGTATGTCATAATCAATGCCTTCAAAACGGTCCGCAACCACCAAGAGATTTTGAGATCCAAGGCGAGACAATTGGCAGCCCAACTCAGGGCTTCCAATGGTAGTCCCGAGGAGTACTCTAAAATCTTTGACGCTCACCCCGAAGTGGGTGACGCCCTATTAGCCCTCCACCTTGTTTAGTTAGTCCAATGGCTACTAAAAATAAGAATGTCCTCAAACCGCGATCCCTTAAATTAGGCTTTTTCAATGCCAACGGCATTAGAGGTCAGCGTGACGAAATCGCTGCCTTCCTCCGCGATAACCAGTTAGACATCCTTCTCGTTCAGGAGACTTTCCTAAAACCGCACCACCGTGACCCTAAAATTGCCAACTATCAATTAGTTCGCAACGACAGGTCACGCTGTCACAAGGGCGGTACGCTCATCTACTTCAAAAGGACCCTGCATTGCATCCCTCTAATCCCCCCTCCCCTCGAGTCTCTTCTCGAGGTTTCAGTCTGTCGGTTAGGCATGACCGGCCACCAACCGATCACCATCATATCCGCCTATCTTCCCCCTGCCCTCGGCGCAGAGGATCACAATTTACTCACCAAAGACCTTACAGCCCTCTTCGGCCTGAGCGACTCCGTCATCATGGCGGGCGACCTCAACGCCAAACATCCCGCTTGGAATAGCACTACTACCACCCCTAGAGGGAAGGTAGTGTTCAATCTAAGCGCCTCACTAAACTTTGACCCCATCGCTCCTCTTGAGCACACCCACTATCCCGGTGATCCCAACCACCGTCCCGACGTGCTTGACATAGCGCTTCTCAAGAATGTCAACCTCAAGTTGCATTCTATTGAGACGCTACACGAGCTAGACTCTGACCACCGTCCAGTGCTCCTGCACTTAATCCCTCGCTCGGGTCCCTCCGACCCCAGCCAGCCTCCTCCAACCAAAGTGATAACTGACTGGAAGAAAGTAAGCGATAAGCTGAAATCAACCTCGTCACCTCACTTGGACTCTATCCCCGACCACATAGTCTCCGTCGCGGACACGACGGCCGCGATCAACTCGTTTACAGAACACGTGCAATCCGTACTGACGGATTGCTCACGGGAAGTCCCAGAGATGAACGATCATCGCTGGAAACTTCCCGATGACGTACGTGACCTGATAACCGAGAAGAACGCGGCCATCCGTGCCTACAGCAACTTTCCATGCGACTCGAACAAGGCTCACATGCGCAATTTACAGCGTGCTGTAAAGAAACGCATCGCTGAGCTTCGCTCGAACCGCTGGAATGAGATGCTGAGCGATCTCGAGCCCACCCATTTAGCCTTCTGGCAGCTGCAACGAAAGTTGCGTGCCACCGAAGAGGCCACTATGCCTCCCCTCAACCGTCCCGATAAGAGCGTCGCCTTTGACGACTCTGAGAAAGCCGAATGCCTGGCCGACAGTCTGGAATCCCAGTGCTCTCCCAGCACCCAACCGGTAGACAAAAGTCACCTCCTCAAGGTCGACTCTGAAGTCCAACGTAGGACCTCCCTCCCTCCCGTAGAAGACCCTGATGATCCTCTGCCTCCAGTCACTCCAGACGAAGTGCAGGACATCATAAAACGTCTCCGACCCCGGAAAGCTCCCGGGTCGGACGGTATCAATAATAAGGTATTTAAAATCCTCCCCGCCCAGCTCGTTATGTTAATGACCGCCATCTTCAATGGCGCTCTGACCAACAACATCTTTCCCCAGGCATGGAAAGAGGCCACTGTTATCGGTATCCCTAAGCCAGGCAAGCCCAAGTCTGAGCCCACGAGTTACCGTCCCATCAGTCTCCTGAACGTACTCGGCAAAATCTACGAGAGACTTATTTATAAGCGACTCAGAGATTTTGCCGATGCCAAGTGCCTCATTCCTCACGAGCAATACGGCTTCAGGACCGGTCACTCGTGCATCCATCAAGTCCACCGTATAGTCGAGCACATTAGCGCTGGGTTCCAACGCGGTGCAATGACTGGCGGTCTATTCTTCGACATAGCGAAGGCCTTCGACAAGGTCTGGCACAATGGCTTATTATATAAGCTCTACCAAATGGGTGTGCCAGACCGTCTCGTGCTCATCTTACGAGACTTTTTGTCTGATCGCACATTCCGCTATCGCATCGGGAATGCCCTCTCCTCCCCTCACCCTATCCGAGCCGGTGTCCCTCAAGGTTCAGTCCTCTCGCCCCTCCTATTCACGCTGTTCACTAGCGATATTCCCAAGAGCAAAAAGGCTCAGTTAGCTCTCTTCGCGGACGACACGGCCATATATTACACTGGTCAAAGTCCAACCGCTATAGCCCAAACCCTCCAATCCGCAGCCAACGCCCTCGGCGACTGGTTTAGGAAATGGAGAATTGAGGTTAACCCTGATAAAAGTCAGGCGGTCCTCTTTAGGTCGCCGCTCAAAAGACTTCCCCTCCGCCCCCTCAGTCCGATAACCATGTACGGCAAGCCTATCCCTTGGGAGAAGCAAGCCAAGTACTTAGGCGTTATCCTCGACAGTAATCTGTCCTTCCGCGCCCACATAAAAGCAGCCCGTAATCGGGCTGCCTTTGCCGTAAGCAGGCTCCACTTCATGATTACAGCGAGAAGCAAATTATCGCTTAAATGCAAAATTCGCCTCTATACCGCTGTAATCCGCCCCATCATGACATATGCCGGTGTCATATTCGCGCACTCCAATCCCCGCCACCTTTATAAAATGCAGGTCCTTCAAAACCGTTATCTTAGGAAAGTCACGGGAGCCCCGTTCTATGTCCGCAACGATAGCCTCCACCTCGACCTTAAAATCCCCACCATTCTCCAATTCATGAAACGCCTTTCCAAGCGTTTCTTTGACTCTGCCATCAGGCACCCCAATCCCCTAGTCGCAGCGGCCGCTCGATACGAACCGTCTCGTATCAGCAAAATTCGCCGACCAAGGCATACTCTTGTCACCCCCGACGACCCCATCACTCTCCTCCAGGAGAGCAGTAGGGAAACTAGCACGCTCAGAAAACACAAGCGTAAACCGATCCCGTCATTTCGTCCTCGCCGCCGAGGACGACCGTCGCGACGTCCGAATCAATGCCCTCCCCGTCCCTCGCAAGAGCCAGCCCGCGATGCTGAGCCGTAGAGTTTTAAAAATCTGTCCCTAAATAATGAACCATTGTGATCCAGCCTGTCCCTTGCTGTCCTCTCTCAGTGACGCCCTAAGCCGAGGTCCGAACCCCACAGGGGGTGCCCTTAGCGTGCGGTCACTTAGTTTGTAGTTTTTATTTAGTTTGTAAGCTCTGGCTGGAGGCCTTAAAGTAATTTAAGGCATCTCTACAGAAAAGTCCGGTTAAGCAGCTCACAACCTCTTCTAGGTTGACCTGCGAGATGCCATACACAAAAAAAAAAAAAAAAAAAAAAATTACAAATCGATTTTGGTGGACATACATAATTTCTATTGTAGGTACAGGCTATTAAAGAAATGATCAAAATAGATTGTCTTTTTGCTGCCTTAAACTGACATTTCTTGAAATTTAACGGCACAACGGAAATATTTATAAAATTGAATCAAATATTAGGTAGCTGTTTCTTCTGTTCTATTTCTCTAGTTTATGTAGTAAAAGTTGATAGTCTATGTATGTACACGTACAGACTGCTTCACAATTTGGTCACTTCCCTTGAAAGTTTTTATGCTTTCAAGCTAAACTACGCATGCAACCACATCGTGACGCTGTCTGTTCACAAGTCTCTATTTATTGTTTTTCTTTTAATATTAAATTTTCTTAATTTAATAAACCACTGATAATAATTCTTATTTTAAAGATGACAACAAAATTGTAAAGTGTTTACTTTGTTGCACTTTAGGAACAACTAGACAGAGCAGAGTGGAACAATCCCTCATTCAATTTATGGCTGCAAATCTCTGTCGTACACTCTTCGTAAGTATATTATTGGTATTTAGCAGGCTCGCGGACAGCTCGTCTGTCTCGGTAGATAGCTAACATACATACACGTGCCGATTGGATTCCGCTTTGTCTTGTAATGTGGAGCGGTGGAATTGTAAAGTTATGTGTGTGGATTTCGGAAATGTTCGTTTTAATTGAGTTTAGGTATGGCAGTTTTAATTATCTGCAGATATTGATGATGTAGTTTAGATCATGTTATCAAGCAAAATCAGATCTTTGTGGGGAAATTGTGATCGTAAATTGTCTGATGTCAATTAATTATATTTTTTTCTGTAAATTCGGTCAAAATTTTTGGGTGCTTGGATTACAAAATTATCATGTATTTGTGTATGTGAGTTTCTTTGTTTGTAAACGCACCCACGATACAGGAGAAAATCCTAGTGTGGGGCAACGTTTAAAAAAAATACAATTTACTAAAATGTCATTGTATACTTTTTCTAACCAATTGTTATGAGAAGACCGAAACAAATGCAAACGTAGAAGTGACAGAACACAATCTTAATTTCATTATCTTTCTACTCGTATAATATTAGGTCTGCCGTCACTGGTAGTGGTGGCTTTTTGATTTCTAGTCTTGTTAATTGACTCGTAGTCGAGTCGAGTCGAATACTATGAAGATTATATGGGAGTGCACTGATTACGTCAAAATCTCAAACCTAGTCGAATGCTATGAAGATAAACCAGCCGCTAGTAACTATTAGTCATTATAATAAGTACACGGATACGATTGGGAAAAAAGTCTCAGCGAAAAAAGTCTGATCTTACTCTGGATGTCTCCGTCTATGGACGAAGCTAACTTCCTACATCTTTGATAAAAATGGTGTTAGAGAATACCTTTAAGCTTTTTTTTATCATGGTAACATCATCAAATGAGTCCTCCCACCCAGGGCACAGCAGAAGGGACTGTCAGACTCGTACTGACTAAAATCCAGGGTGTCCTTTAATAGCCCTTAAAGTTCCGGGGTCACGGTAATACGTACAGTCCCGCGACCATACCTTTAAGCTTGTAAGAACTTGTAACTGTGTAGAACTGTAGGTACCGAACTGTTAGTACAGTAGTAGTAGCAGATTCCCGTCACGGTTTAGAGGTATTTAGCTTGGCTTGTCGGTTTCCGGCTTGTCTATAGACTGTAAATAACTTCACATGACTACTGGATTCCATGTTGTATTGTACACTGTACAGGATAGTTATACCTAGGAATTACATCACACATTTGGTGGTAATGTTGATTCTTTCACCAAAACAGAGTAACACTCTGGTCACCCGAAGAATCAGCTGTACGCTCTAATATTTATTAGAACTTCTATTTTATAGTTTTTATATACATATTATAGGTTAAAATTAATTAAATGAAATGTCTTGCTGTCCAAAAGATTAAGAAAAAAATATTTAAAAACAATTTAATAAACCTTTCAGACAAAATTCAGATTCAAGTAAGTAGGTTGCAACATTGAGTGATGAATATTGTGGAACGAAACACAGAACTACACAAAACGCACATCACCATTTCCCAAAAGACATACTATGTACATTCGAACATACTGCAGTTCGCAAACATTCAAACAACGTAGGGAAATCCGTCCAACTCGAACCGATAAACTTTTTACAGTAAAGTAAACGTATGAAAACACGCGAAGTTTTTCTCTTTCGTTCTACTTTCATACCCACAGTACAATAGGTACCCCGCCGGTGTGTGCTACGCCCCGGGTGCCATTTTAATTTTCCGCCAGCCTGAAAATTTACACGAAACGAATGAACCATCTATTTTAATGAGCTTTAAAAGTTAACTGATCGTGGTAGGGCTCGAGAATGCTCGAGAATATATGACTGTGGAGTTCACTATTCCGCATTTTTCTATTGTGCAACTGTTCCATATTTTTGTGGAATCTACCGTGTCAGTTGGAATGATTTGTGGGATGGTTGCTTCTGTATTTGTGGGTGGAAGTTCAGTTTTGTATTGAGATTGGAATTTCTCTTGTGCAGCCGAAATTTTAATGACCTTCATGCAGTGCTTTGAGTTTTGTGGAAAATTTTCCAGTATTTTAAGCGTAGTCTATGGAGCCTTTTTTTGGTATGCTACAATCATCAAATGGCTCATCCCATCCTGGGAGGAGCGGAAGGGACCATAATAATACACCCTGTTCCTTCAAATGCTGTTTTCGTTCCAAGACCGTGTGGTAACATGCTTGAACAGTCTTGCCACTAGTAGGTATACGAGGCCTAAGTTCACCAAGTGTTGATCGAAACTCTCAAGAAGCTTTCTTAATTTCGATCCTCAATCAAAAATTGCACTGGCTACTTACCGTGCCATCAATTCATCACTCATCAGTTGTATAAAGAACAACAAAAAAATTAAATTGAGTATTCACTAAAATCACACAAAACCGTGACCGAAAACAATCAATTACACAATCCCGAAAAATAAATCAACTGCCACTCATCCAGTCGTTTTGGTAGACCTCAAATCGGCCATTCACGTCAGAACCAATGACGTATGTAATCAAATTAGGGGTTAATTGCTAAATTAAGTGTCATCGCACTTTGTCTTTTTGCCTGATATATGATTTTGTCAGGAAGGCGTGTGTCCGCCAATTAAGGTAATGGAAAACTGGGCAGTAGCCACCCAATTTGGTCGTAAGTGGACGGTTGTAAAAGTGATCTGATGAATTGTTTTCAATCAATTAGTGATAAATGTGGAGATTTAAATTTTCGGTTGACTTGTTGACGTTATTTTATTTCATATTTTAATTTGGCTATTACAGGCAATTTTACAAATCTTTGAAATTTTTTAACACGAAGTGAAGCTGCAGGCAAAATAACTTACAAAGCATAGATCTCCATGGAGAAAAACGGGCAATAATATCCTCTTTTGAATCAAAATATGATTTCACAATTTTGCATACATTGCAATGTGCACCAACTTGTAAGTGACTACCTCTTTTGGTCTAATAGCCACAAGCGTGGCTGCTTACTATAAGGTCCCGGGGTCGATTTTCGCATCGAGCTAAGTATTATAGTGTACGGAGCCTGGATCTGTGCCCAGTTAATGGCAATAGGCTCACCTCTATTGCTTGGGACTTAAACAATGTATTAGAAAAGTATACAT
The DNA here is from genome assembly GCA_943136025.2 of Agrotis puta. Lineage (NCBI taxonomy): Eukaryota > Metazoa > Arthropoda > Insecta > Lepidoptera > Noctuidae > Agrotis > Agrotis puta. The sequence continues at coordinate 12,278,169 of OW964176.2, read as the reverse complement.
GAAGTCACAATATGGCGTCGGACTCATCCTATTCCACTTTAAAGCACATTTTAAAGCATTTTACTTTTATGAATAAAGCACTAATATCTTAGTCGTTTTAATCAATGATGTTTATTTTGTGTCGTATTATTTAGTGTTATTTGGACCAGATTTTTAGAGCCTATTGTTAGCGTCGATTTTGTTTGGAGTTTAGGTTTTCAAGGTCAGGTAGCAACGCAGGTTTATGGGGCATGCGGTGATTTAGGGCCCTGCTAAATCTTATCATTAACAAATTAACTATTCACAAATCATTTTTATAGTCTATACTTATGGCAGTTGTTCTACCGCCGGCGATTAGCGAGTAGAGAGAGCGACTCGCAACTACATAGTTTGCAAGCAGTGAGTACCAAGTTTATAGTTCCAATAAATTTGTCAGTGCGCTATCTGCGAGTGTCTGAGTTCTACGAGCTTATACTTCTTTTTACTATGTTCCATCGGTGCGCAAGAAGAGTTTGAGTTATTCCTGGGTGAGCTCACTATATCTTAAGTCTCGTCTATAACTCTGGACTAGATTGATTCTAAAATCAAACCTATTTCCTATACCTTTTCAATATTGGAACACATCGTTCCTACCACTACCTTGGCAAAAGAGATTGACATACTATCACGTCAAAAAGTTCATCCACAAGAGATCTTAACAAAACACAACAACAAAACCATCAAACAATAATCACACAGCATTAAGTCTCCTTGTTTCCTGACACATTCCCTTTGACATGAAAGCGAAAAAAATAACATAATGCATTTATATAATATCTCACATATACGAAAGTGCAGCTATAATATACGCCGGCCCTTAAGCCAAAAGTGCCCTTAATACAGTGCTTAAGTGGGCAAGCTTCAGAAAATGTTCAGCGGCTTTTCAGGGCAACACTCCTAAGCCTTTTAATATCGCACCCCTAGACGCGTGCTTATCGGATCTCTTAACTGTTGCCGTTTTTAATGGCGTTTGCAGTTAAATCAGGTGTTCTTTTTAAGTGCTTGCATGGGGAATTGAAGACGGCTGGTTGTGGATGTGGCTTTAAAGCGAAACGAAATTGCGTTCAACATTTGTCGTTGTCATAATTTCAATGTAATAGGCTATTTTTCTTAAAAAATATTAATAGTCCGAAAGATACTCGTAGATTATCCAAAAATAGTAGACCCGTATTTTTTCTTTTGTTACGTAAAACAAAATTGTCGAAAATACAACGCTTCTAAAAATCACAAAACGTCACTCGCTCGGTATAATTTTACAGGTGTTGTGACGTCACAAGCCCCCACTCCCGAATTTCAAAGCGTTCATTTAAACAAAAAAACAAAAACTAGGTGTCCATTATTTTTCAATACTGTATCTGACGGGCTTAACAGATTTTGAATTTATTTATGCAGAAAAGTACCGTATTTTGTGAAGTTATATCTTAATGAAGGATGTTTTTATAGTCTGCCGAACTGAAACTACGTTAGACGATGCGGGGTGTTAGGTATTTCTGTTAGGTTTTATTTTCGTTACGGATTTTGTTGATTCGGTCGCCGCTTTGAGCCCGCGATAAAAAATTTGCTGTTAGTGAATTTTACAAAAACCTAAAAGGGGTCACTTATTGATGATGTCACAGTTTTTTCTATCATTAAAACTGCCTACATTAAAACAAACTGACAACTCACTTTACGCACTAAATAAGCGCAAGTCACGCCTGCATAACAATGAAAGCTCACAACGAACGTGTCTCAACTTAATTCACTTAATTCACACTTGGGGTCACTGTCAAAGTAACGTTCTAACAAATACTGCGACAATCGTCCAAATTTAATTACGTCACTGCATACTTACCCTTTCGATGCGACTGGAAAGTTTTATAGCGATGTGACGATAGTTATTTTACTGTTAAAGACGTATAGTTAGGATTTTTTTGATGTGTTTCCTACTTTAGTAATGTGAAGTTGGATTGCTAAACATAATAAGGCTATCGATGTTTAAACATATCAAATTGCTTTTTACAGATAGGTTCAGAAAAGCATTTGCAGTCACAGATCTGATTTCGAAGACATATCATTTTAATTAAACTAGGCAAAATAGCTCATTTTGAAATGTCAAACTTTATACATGAAGGACATAAAATTGATTTCATACACATTTTTGAGGTTAAATCTGTATGAAGAAGAGTGGGATAAAAACTCCATCGTTACTCTTTTAAAAACTTAGTATCAAATCTTTGAGGTATCTCTGTACAAAATTGTACTTATCTATCAGCTAGATAATGTTTATAAAACAATTTCTTCTATCTTGCACATTCTGCGACAATCGTCTAAACTTAATTACATCTCTGCATGTCAACCCTTACGATGCGACTCTAAACTTTAATAGCGATATGGCGATGTGGCGATAGTCACTCTCACCCCGCAGTACCCCGCACATGGGCCCCGGGCCCGTACTTTTGTAATTTTATTAATGACGTAATAACAGTTCTGTCAAACGCATGTGTGTGCCCATGAGCGATAGTGGAGTCGTTAGCTCGGACGGGTTAATATCGGAGGGTTGAATTGGGGATTATCTATGAAATCTATGTGTTATTTGGTATTAAAAGTGGGTGTTGAATGGATGGCGTTTGCGTGTGCAGTTATGTATTATATGAGTTGAAATTGCAAGCAGGCAAACATGCAATTAATGCTTTTATAACGTATTTCACATTGTAACAGTGATTATGATTATCAATGAAGAAACAGAGCGATCGACTGCTGTTCAACGTGTCGAGAGTGGATCCTCGCACTGATAAAATATTTGCATGATCTACAAGTAGTTGTTCCGGGTCTGTGTCTTTGAGTTTGTTGGTAAACGCACCCACTACACAGGAGAAATTCCTAGAATGGGGCAGTTTCTTGTAAAAAAAAATCTACAAACTTAAATTTTTTACAGAAATAACAACAATTTTTAATTCTACTATCTCATAAAGATCATCACAATTTATTAAACACCATTAGTCAGACAAATTCCATTCATTGTCATATTTAATTTTCCCTTTGAAACCCCTTTTCATTCCCTGCAGTGAATCTGGTTACCTAAAACGATTCCACCTGTACATTGTTGTCTGCATTCTATTGTTTTCAATTCTGCATTGTGTAATTTTCGTGTGCTTTGTAAGCTCCATTTTTCAGACGCTTCCTTAGTTACGCTTTTATCTTTTTATACAGTGTGTAAAGTAAATAAGTTTGAGAGCTGACTTTTCATTCATAAATACTGATTTTTGATTATTAAAATGACGGATTGTTGTTGTAGTGGTGTGTAAGCACGACTGTTAAGCATGAGATCTGGAGTTGTATTCCAGGCCAGGTACTGAGTTTTGCCATCTGGATTTACTACCTTATAATTACAAAGTCTGGATTTCCACATAACTAGAGGTGTGTGGGTGTCCTGTTAAGATGGCGTGAAGTTACATTATTTTACGAGCCTGTCAAAAATTCCAGTTATATTTTTTTTCACAAGGTTTATTTGACTATCAAAAAGTCAAACGAAAATTTCTCAAATATTTTCAGGGTTAAATACCCAATTTTCTCTTCTACTTTACAGCAACCAAATGCGCCGTAAAATAACGGGCAAATTGGAACAATTTACAAGTTACCAACTAAGTACATCACAATAATGGTCAGATTTTGTCCGAGCGAGATTAAACCTAAAATGTTCTGACAACAAGCTTCTATTACTGCCAAAGTTGATCGTATTAAAGTTTTCCAACGGCTGCTCCGAAATATGAGCATGGAATGGCTCGCTGAAATTTAACTTGCTATCTGATCGAAGTATTTAAGTGGCAAGTTGATTCTGTTGCATTCGTTATTTTGGTGGTAACGAAAAATGTGCCTTCATGTTGTGTTTTACAGTTTTTTTGTTGGATCGATTCGTGCATTTGGTTTTGTGGCGCATAATGACTATATTGTGTCCTTGAAATACAGTCTTCTTACCTTAACAGTATTGAGATATAATACTTGCATGATGTGACTTTTCATCTTAATTTTGCCGCCAGTCTCTTGGCCAAAGTACCAGCTGACAGCGTTGAGGATGAATTTTTCGATGCTCTGTAATAGTTTAGTTTAATTTTATTTTAATTTAGTATTTTTATATTTCTATAGTTTAATTAATATTTATGTATTTGTATAACAAAATATTATCCCCACAAAAAAATGTATGATACTAAGTTTTATATGTATAAAGAAATATAGTCTACTTAAAATTAGGGAACTTGCTGACGCTTATGGAATTTAACTTATGTTGAAAAACCAGCTAATCAATTAAATACGTAGCTTATTTGCAGTATCATAAAAAAATACAGGTTTTTATCTTCACTTCCAGTACCAAGTTTCATAACAGATAATTACGTCAACGAATAATAATAATCAAAACGACATATAGCAGAACTATACGCCATTCTTTCCCATAGCCCCCTTTAATAGTACAGTCAGCGGTAAATAGGAACCATCAAAGTACAAAAGACATTCCTCGCAGAACTATTGTGTCATCGTACGAAAAATATTGCGTGAACGTCACCAATAAATAGAACAATATTCTTAGCTGTTACACAACTTTGTCGCTTTTGACTACGTCTAGACACGTAAATATGGCATACATTTGTAGCTGACTGTAATTATTCATTGTGCAAAACTTTGAATGGCGGTAGAACTCCTCATTTTGTATAACGAGTTGTGTTTAATTCGTTTTAGCTCAGCGCGGTGTCTGCCAGATGGATTTTAGCGAGTTGCAGTTGTTTTTAATTTGAGGTTTTTGGTAAATGTTTTGTACGTGATTTTGCTTGTGGAATTGTTATGAAAGTCAATGACGTATTTGTAGACCTGTGCATTGAATAAGAAGCTAATCTTTTCTTAAAGCAAAGGTTACAGAATACCTTTTGATTAATGAGAAGTTTGTATCAAAAATCACTTAACAGTCTCATCTAAGTGTGCCAAAAGACCAAAACTTTTTTTGAAGTGAAAACTTCTTTAGCGGCGTTGAGCACTTTTTCTGTAATGGGTATAAAATCTTAAACTCGCGTCAGGACACTCGCGTCAGGACACGTGACCCTGACCGAAAAAGCGTAGGACGGCGCAGGGCCCTTGCGTGAATGTTCATGTGACTTTATTACTTTTAAAGAAGTTTGTATGCTGGATACATTCGTTGCTAGGTAACATTGTTTATAAAAGATGTACGTCACATTGGAAAATTATTGAAATAAAAAGTCAACCATTTTTGCGAGTTTTACTAAAATCTGTTCACAAGATATTTCCAACAATTACTATTCAAGTTTTCACTTCTGCCGGCACTCCCAGAGTGCAACCCGTCGTTTTTTATTTTATTTATCCACATATTAGAAATTTCTCCTGTATCGTGGGTGCGTCAACAAACATAGAAACTCATATACACAAACGCCCAGACCCGGAACAACTACTTGCAGTTTATACAAATATTCTTTCCGTGCGGAGATCGAACCCGCGACATGCTGAGTTGATCGCTCAGCCACTGCGCCAACCATGCAACCAAACTGTTATTGAAACTCAATAAAAAAAAATGAGTTAGACGCTCAGTAATTAACTCTCGTAACTTCTGACCAGCTGGTATCACTATATCAACCCTGGCCAAATTCCCTCTCATTTTCACCCCTCACTGCACCATACGGTACAGCATACGGTGCACTCTTTTTATTTTATCGTCTTTGATAGACGACTAAATGAAACCCCTTCACCTGATTGATTAACAGAACCCAAACATGAGCTGGCCACGATAAAAGGACGACAACTTGACTTTATCGCTTATGGGAGTAGCAAATGCGAGGCTATACTATGCGATGTGCATATCAGAATACCCATAGGCAAAATATACGGTGTTTTAGTAGATCAAAAGCATGAATAATGACCTCGATTGATTATATTGCCTAGTATATTAACAGTTTTAGCGACATTTAAAAGTTTGTTTTGAAAGAGTAACATTTTTTAAATTAGCCAATGGGTTTTTGGGATAGCACCATGAGATCTGTCTAATAAAACCTGCGGGTTGTGCTCAGCAGTGCAAAGATTCTAAGCTGTTTATAGTGTTTATACAGTGTTACTATTTCTACGACAAATGTCGTTAGAAAAGCTTCAGATTTTTATGATGAACTGCATTTGATTTATAGCTTTACATCGTCACTCTTTAGCTCTTCTTGTAGGACATTGGGTTAAAGTCGGACAGTGATGTCGCGTATAGATAAGTGGTGCGCTATCCATCATTGCGTTAGGGGGACGCAATATTCTATTGATTTTTCGTGTACATATTTTTGCAACATTTTCCCCTTTGTAGTGTTTATGATAGACCAGCGGCTTCGCCCGCATGCATCTGAAGAATTAAACAACGGTAGGTAACTGTACGGTACGGTAGGTAGGATACTGTTGAAAATGGTATCCTAAATGACATTTCCGACTATAACCTTTTTCGCCTTTTCTGACATAATTCAAATATCCATCCATCCAAACATTCAATTATTTACATTTATAATGTTATATTTTTGTGCAGAGTGATCCCACTCTCAAAACTATTTGGAATTAAGAGTGAAAGTACTTTGACAGTTTTTTTTTTCATCTTCAATGCTTGTTTGTTTTCTAATCAAAACAATACTCGTATTACGAGAAGTTCTGGATGGCTTACGTGTTCAAGGAGGCTCAAGAGCTTTGTCAATCCTGTTCTGGGTGTATTTTGGAGCCAATAAGTCGATTTAATTACAATCGTGTTTTACTATATTTAGTTTAGCCAATAATAGCTTATCAATTCTATTTAAAGTCCGCATTATCGCCTAAATTAACAGATACACGATAATCGTGTGGTCAAATAAACACAGAATTATCCCAATTAGTGTGTTATCGAAACACTATAATCCTATCAAACGTTTAATCTCCTATAGTAACTGTCGGTAAGTTACTACGTTCCCGATCGCGAACCATAATGAGTTTGATAGCAAAGTTGCGTCTTAATTACGACCACGTATGTTCATAACTTACTAAATGGATATTTGAATAAGTAAACACAGTTTGTAACAGATAATTTGAACTCCAAAACTTTGTAACTTTAATACGTCATTTAAATTGGCAATTGTAAATTAATTTTGTGGCTTTCTTCAACGTAAATAGGCTTGTTTATAACCACAACTTAACTGTTTCCTTTGAAAAGTCTGTTTTACTTAAATTATTCGGTAAAATATTGCGTATTCCACGGGTAGAGCTATTTCGGTCCGCACATGTTCAGTTCACTCAAATTGGACTAAAATTGTGTGCCACCTAAACACACGGGAATATATTAGAAAGCTCAGCTGTTAATTCTTAATAGTTTATGCAAATCTGTGTCAAACGGTCCCTGTGTAAACCTCTCATCCCTCTGACGTCATCTCACAAGATGAAAACAAAATGCTGATTTGCATGTGCAAATAACATTGTAGTGAAATACAAACAGCAATTTGGGAGACAATTGGGGACCAGATGCGACGTCCCTTCCGAATTCGGGGACAACAATTAAACAATAATTTCTTGCTTCTCAGTCAAGAACTACTGTCAAGGGCTTCATTGTCTTCTTGTTAGAGCACCTGATTCGTGAAAATGCCCTCGAAGGGGTCTGAATCCGGAATTCGAGTTAATTTTGAGGAAATTTTAGACACACAAAGGATGGCAGTGAGCCTTTGTTGAAATTAATCGGCTATACCTAATACTGTAGAACTGTTGCCTTTACTGTAAATTGAATATTATTAACTTTTTTAAAGAAATTGTTCAGAAACTAGCACAGGACTGGCGGCTTCGACCTCGTGGACTTCGATAATGATCCCAGAGTATATCACTACCGGGGATAAAAAGTATCGCATCTGATTATCCGGGTTATAAATTACCTGTGTAACAATTTTATCCGAATCCATTCAGTAGTTTTTGTGTAAAAGGGTAACAAACATCCATCCGGAACCAATCGCACAAAGTTTCGGATTTATAAAAGCAGTGAGATTAAAATTACCATTAGATATGTGAAAAGTAAACACGGTTTATAAAATTAAATACGTACTTAATAAACACCGATAACAAAAACAACATTTCAATTTTCGTTAATCAATAATCTATAAACTCTAGAACACATACAATAGAAATGATTGATGATAAAATCTGCAAACGAAGTTGCACAAATAAAAAGGAATCTTGCAACAATAGTTTTCTATCGAACGCAACGCCGAAAACATAAAACTGTCATGTGCATTATGCACCCAATAAATATTATTCCCAGTAGACACTACTAATGCTATTTAGTCTCTCCAGAGATGTAGGTCACTATGTTATCTATGATTTTCTGATCCCAGGCAAAATACCACCTTACCTGATTAAATTAAAGTTCCATTTCCATCTGTCCTAATTTTCATATCCAGAGTCCATCAAAACTAAACTTTGAATCAAAACTTCAAGGTTGTTTTTTCAATGACAGTTGCATTCTGTGCAAAAAATAATGCACACGCGACTAGGGTAGCTACTGATTTGTGCACGCATCTATTGCGTGGGGCGTCTAATGGTTTCTGCATTCGTTCAGAAGTTGAAAACACGAACGCATTTAATTTATGGTCGAACCAAGAACGTGGGATTATCTATTGTCAACATTATCTTAAATATTTTATGTTCAACTATGTCCATTTTTATTTTCTACTGCTATAAATTTCGTCGTAACATAAGATATCGTTTTTGGGGTCCGTATAAGTACACTAACCCTTTGTTTTCCTTGTTTTCTATAATATATTACTTTGGATAAATATTTATCTTGCATATTATGTAATAATATTATGATTCTCTCACGTTTTTTCTTCGACCCAGTTTCTGTTGTGTATCATGTTTCTTCTGACAGTTTGAGTAACTTTATATTTGGTGCCGGAAATATAAATATACATTAAGCAATATTTACATATAAATATAAATCAGTCTCAAATGCATACAAACCTGTTGATTTACAAACTCCATGTTTCGTTTCCATTATCTATCAAAACAACTCTTATTGTTACGATTAGATATTAGGAAAAGTTAGATAAATTGTTTAAAAATAAGTAGAATATTTGACTAGACTAAAAATAGTTAAAATGTTAATCTGACATAGCTATTAGCACTGTTATAAGAAATAGAAACGGGATATACACCATGCTTATTATGTTCCTGGTGCTGGATAACCCAATATTACTTAATTTTTAAAAGGCTTTTTTATCTTTTAAAAATTCAAGAAAGAAATTAGGAGTGGAATTCCGAGCCGGAGTTTGCATTTTCTGATAGCTACAACCTTGGGGTCTTCGAGTAAAGAGTAAATAGGTTACTTCTAGACAAGAATGCTTCATTCGCAACCACCATCTTCGCTTACCATCAGGGCAGATAATGGTCAAAGGCGAGGCAGTCGCTAAATAATTTAAAAAAAAAACAATTTGACACAAATAACTTTCCGATGACAAACACTTCTCTAAAACAAAACACACCTGACATAAACCAACGAAACTAAAATCCCAAACAAACTTAGTAAGCCCATAATTAAAATAGACAATAAACTTTATCCTTGCAAGCCGCTTGTCTTAAACCCTATCCAAAGGGCAACCACCCCGGTCTGTTTACACAGTAACCTACATTACTGCTTATACCATGAGGGATGGCATCATTAATGATAGGGACTTGATCGGGGGACCCTTCGTGACTTTGAATGCATTGAGCGTCATTCCAAACGGTTTGCTTATAAGATTTCGCGGCCATTTTGAATTTTGGAAGTGTCAAAAATTTGCTTGGATTGGTTTGTTACTGTTAGGTGAAGGGCATGGTTGAAATTAATTTACTTTAATAATGTTCCTAATAAATTATCAGATTTTAATTCATAAAATCATACTTCCATAATTTTTTCTTAGAGTTGTCTTTCATAAAATACCATACTTACATACTCGTTCGGCTCATCCACGAACATACGTTTGGTCATATACACACATCATTTGCGAGTACTGCGCACCTGACCAGCATATCCGGAAGAATATCACGGATAAGTTAAGTTCTGGCTATTTTTGAGCTTTTAATACAAACAAAAAAATGTGAAACACCACCAAATCTAACAATACAAACCCAGCCCTTAGTTAAATTATGTTTTTCTCTATTACATATCCACTGATTGGATTCCGTACAAAACCACGGAACGCATAAAAGAAAATCGACGTTAGTTCAGTTCCAATTTCAATATCACATCGAGTCCGTGCCGATCTATTGTGAAATACGTCCGAGTGTTCCGAAGTAAGCACGATGAGCCGAGGTGGGCGTCACCAGTGCCTTTCATGGCGCCCTGTACGTATATTCCATTCAAATTTTTACCCTCAGAACGGTAGGCATGCTCGATGAGTGCTCTAACGTCCATTCAATGCAATTTGATGAAGCCAACGCGGTGAACGCTATTCAAACTGAATAGGACTAGCCACGACAATACCGTGATTTAATAGAACCTCAATACCGAAATACCGGTTTACATGACATAGTGTTGTTCCCGGCGTATTTGTCATACAGTAATTGAGTTAATATTTTGGGGAATTTAAGATATGATCAAAGGATGGGTTGATAGGCATTCTTACACAAAGGTGTGTGACGATGTTACCATAATATAATTAATTTGGCTTTATAGGCATCTATTTTGGATCACCATTTTGATGAACCGCAAAGTTCATCAAAATGTTTGATGTGAAACAAGGTTATTGATCGAACTATATTTTAAGCAGCGTCTGCCAAGTAATCCCTGGAGTGCGCTTTATATCGATTTAAACATTTTAATACTCATTCGCTTTCCCCCTTTCGACAGACTTTTAAGTAGTACAACTGTTTTTAAACAGTGATTAAAAATCTTTATAACATAGAAAAACTTATACATTTGACTAAAATGAATATAATTCATCACAGTACATAGATTAAAAATGGTAAAGCCATAAAAACTTGTGTATTTGATATAAAAATGGAGAAATATAACACAATACTACATTCTCCAAATCGTCAAAACCGCTTAGATTTAAACAATTACAAAACACATTTAAGCCCAACAATACTTGTGACTGTTCAACGAATTTCACTGACGCAATAAATCTGCCGACGACGACAAACAACTAAAACTGAATTATAACAACAAAGTCAAATTACTGAAGGAGTTTACCGCATCCAGGGTAGAAGGGGGAGCAACGAGCAACCGACACCGGGGTGTTGTACGACCCCGGAATACTGATGCACCTAACTCTCCAAAGATTTTCGGATCGAGATTTTCCTTTCTTTACAATGGGTCCTACTCTGGGGGCATATCAATTGCACGCGGTTATGTCGTTAGAAAGTTTCTTCGGGCCACACCGTCGACATCGATTTTCGGGCTTAAGGAGGAGTACGCGTGTGGTGAGAATAATACTGAGCTTGATGTTGAAGAGACTGATATATTGGGTTGTGCACTGGTGTTTGTTATTGTTTAATATTAGCTTATTTTCATGATTTAGAGAAATATATGCCTGCAGTTATTTTTCATTTGACAATAATCTAAGAAACAACTTTATGGCAAATAGACATCTTCCTATTATCGACCACTAATAAAGTAATCCATCGATGTCTAAGTATCGATATGATTATGTGACATTGACAGCTAAGTCGAAGCAGAGATAAATTCTTTGTAATAGCACTGTATAGAAAATATATGGATTATAAAAGTCTTGTTTTAATTTGACATAGAAATTGTCCCACAACAATCAACTATATTCCAAAACATTATTTTGTTGATGGTAATGAGTGATTTATCCCAATCGTCCCTAACAAGATTAAATAATCGGAGAAAGTTTACTCATAAAATCTTAAGTGTACAATAGAAATAAGTAGACAATTAAATGCACCTTGAACTCATAAGCTTCAACATGCTTCGAATACACTCCAATAAATCACCAAACCATGCCATAAGAAGAAAGAAATTAAATCAATCAAAATATAGTACAGTTGGCTGGCATTAGAGAAGCTTACAACTAATTCTATATGAAATAATCGATCTCCCTTCACTTAACTAGAACATTAGGCACATGCGATCCCGTCATTTAATTTACATGAAAGTATCGACTATTCATTTTTCTGTAAAAGGGGATTATCTATACGGAATAGTGATCCCCGGGGCATTAAGTGTATTGTTATACGCTGTATGTCCCATACGTTCCCTGGATTTATTGAATTATGAAAATTAAATGAATGGGCAGTTGGAATTGGGATTTGGAGTTTCTTTTTGGATGATTTAATGAGGTTTGGTTATTGTAGCATGAAATTTGTGTACTTCGATCACCTATAGAAAATAAAAATACTGTTGTAAGCGTTGATAATCTTAAAACAAGTTTCACAGCAAAAATATTGCCCGAATAAATAAAAAAAAGATAAGTATTTATTAGTTACTTATAAGTCTTACAAACAAATAAATTTTCCTTGATACAATGTCTTTATGTATGAATGAAAAAAGTCGGATCTAAACAGTTATTTATATTCATACTTTTATTTGCATTCCACAATGTCAGTTATCGAAATGGCATGAAAAATTAACAGGCATTTTGTAACATAACTGTGTATAAAATAAGTAACTATCGGTGCAAATGAAAGTATTTTAGTTCTACATAGGTTTGGAATTACCCATGCACCATTTTAAAAAATCTTGTCATTAGAAATAAAAAAAACTTAGACAAAAAACATAACCCTCCTTCCGTCGCATTCCGGTAAAAATAACATGAAACATTTACACCCAATTTATTTTACCTCCAATATCCCATAACTCTCAAACATCTAACTAAATCAATGCCATATAAACACAATGTATTGAAACAATGAAACCACTATGTACTCCTTCCATTGCGTTCCCTACATTCAGGTAGCAACGCGTAAGAGCCAGGATCAGTACGGGCCCGCCTAAACTCTGCTCACGGAGTTGGAAAATTGCATTCGTTATCGCATATCCGTATCCGGACTGCCTACTTGCATTCTAGCATTGTTTTAGGGGAGATACGGCAGGACAGAAGGGGAACAATTGTTAAGATGTTGTATTAGAGTGGCGTAGAAATAATAAATGTGGTATTGCAGTTAGGAATTTATTGACATGTTAATTTACAGCTATACTAATACAACAAAAATATCATTAATTATATAAGATTGATTTAAGAAATAAAAAAATCTGCATAGAAAAAAGTTTGCCTATAATTTGAAACATGTCTGGAATCAAAAACTAATCTTGAGCTAACATAGTACTCGTGGGTTATCTGTGTTAAATTAGACGTTTGCCCAATAGGGGGCATGTAATAGACTGGTATTATTAGTTACTATACCAATACCAATTCTATGTTACTGAAATATCAATCGTCTGTGTTCTCGATTGAATCATGAGTTATCTATCGTAATTAACATTATGAAAGCGTTGTGCCGTATTCCACTCCTTTTCGAAACTTATATTGTCTCTGAAATATATAGTGTCAAAAAAGCTACAGAAACTTCATAAAAATGAACTAAATCTAAACAACAAAACCCAAACAGATAAACCACAGAACCCGCAGTTACATCCATGTTATGTCCCACAACTAACAATGCCGGTAGTCCACTGTACGGACAGTGAGTAACAAATGTCAGCCGATCTCGGTAAATAAATGTCTGACACAAATTGATTTATTGCCGATCGCGACTCCAATCTACTGTGATGTCCCATCATGATGGGTGCCATTACTTTTGGGTCAAAAATGGACGTGAAATGAGGTTGGACGACGAAATTCGAGAATACTTTCCGAAAAAAAAAATATTGATAAATTTATAAATACATAGGTTCTAAAAACTTTAAAAATATGTTATGAAAAGTACCGAAATTATTATCATTCCACTAGATGGCACTTTATAGAATGCTTCATTGAAAACCCAACCAATTTTAAGAGAGTCGAGTTATTTTGATGTGGTGTGTCATTTCTTAAATAAATCAAACCAAAGCAATAATTTGCATAAGATAGGTTCAGATTTTAAGTGTGGTAAACATAGATAAAATGACTAGCACTTTGCCCGCGACTTCGTCCGCGTGGGTTACGTACTTTCCTAATTCCCCCTTTTCACCCCCTTAAAGGTTAAATTTCCAAAAACCCCTTCTTAGTGCTCCCCTACATTATAATAGGAAGCCGTGTGCAAAATTTCACATTCCTAGCCCCAGTAGTTTCGGCTGTACGTTGATATGTCAGTCAGTCAGTTCTCCTTTTATATATATATATATAGATTACTATAAAACTCAAAAAAATAATGAATACACAAAATATTCGGTAATAAGTTATAACTTTGTTAGTTTTAAAACTGATTTAAAAGGATTCATAGATTTAAAGTCATCGTAAATTAGCTTTCTACCAAAACCATTAAACTGCTATTGTAAAGTAACACATTTATATACGTTGTTACTAACAGTAGTAATAAATAACATCATTTAAATGTATAAAACAACTCATTATTACAAAAAATAACTTATCATCTGCCTAGCCTTTTCCCAAATATATTGGGGTCGGCTTCCAGTCAAACTAGATGCAGCTGAATATACATGGAGCGACTAGCTGTCGGACCTCCACTACCCAATAACCGGGTAATACAATACCCCATGGTAAGACTGGTTGTCAGACTTTAGAGCTTCTGACTAACAGTGACGACTGTCAAAGATCTACAAATGACAGCCGGGGCCAATGGCTTTACGTGCTTTCCGAGGCACGGAGGAAACTCGTTACTCGTTCATATTATTTACAAAACATTACTACTGAACCAAAAAAATATTTTCACTTCTGGCCACCCACGAATCATTCAGTCCTTACCGTTCCTAATTACTTATTTCTCCCACCTGCCAATACATTTCCTCATCCCCATACAGAACCGTCGAGACAACAAACCGTTTCGCTACCGAACGAAAGGCATACTTCCCTACACCCCCGTCTACATGACAGACGACAGACGACGTCCCTGAATGACCTATTCATCCCAGCTCATTCTACTAATGGAGTTGCCTTTTTGAGGTGCAAATAAATACTCAGTGCACCTCAAAGACCACCCCGACTACCCCGAAGTGTGGCTAATTAATTAAAATTTTCTTACACTTTAGCTACGTTGGTAGTTGGCAAAAATATTCCCGTAATTTTCTTCTTTGACTTTTTCTTTATTTAGGTTTAAATTTCGTTTCGCTGGCTTCCTTTTAGTTGGTGTCTGAGGGCTTTTAAGTCACTAGACTTCTTATAGAAGTCTGTGAAAAGACACTGATGTATTTTTTGAATTTTAAAGATTATTTTGTTGAGAGGTTTTTTAGTTTTTTCCATAGAGTTTTTACAAGAGTCGTTTATTTAGCTCTTCCTGTAATAGTCTTTTTCGATTTTCCACTCTTTGATACACTCAGTTGTGCTATGCCTAAATATTGAATGTTGAAAGGAGACCTATCAACAAATACCCGGGCCATACGACTGCCGGTGACGCAGAGGTTCCTAAGCTGGATACCGCGGCCCTGTCACGCAAAGAGCATGTGAAGGAAGAGGGTGTTTGATGATTTTTACATCTCAGTGATATCGACTTTTAAATAAATCAGAATTTTTATTGTTTCTCATTTCAAGAATAATGATGTTTCTTCCCTTTCTTCAGCAAAACCAAATAAAGCGTGATTCCAACAACCAAAAAACGAAATATTCATTTAAGATTCCGTTATGCAATATTAGAATGGAAGACGCCAATCTCGCTGGAGGCAGCATTCTTCGCAACAGATTCTATTATCATCACATGCCGATATAATTGAACATTCTCAAGTGCCTGAAATATTTTCGAATAGCGAACAAGGATGATTTTGCCCACATCCATGTTTTATGGATATTTTGTGATGAAAGATGAAGATTAAAATCTGTTTGTTATCTCATAACGATGACAACACATTACGAGCATAATTACGCGTGGCCAAAATTTCAATTTAATTAATTAAAAATAGTCATTTTTTTTGCGTGGTAAAATCATCAAATGAGTCCTCCCACCCAGGGCAGGGCGGGAGGGACTGTCAGACTTGATGACTAAAATCCACGGTGTCCTTCACTAGCCCTTTACGTACCGGGGTTACGGTGATGGGTAAGACCCGCGACCCCGGCAGGAAAATAGACACCTTATAAACTTTACCTGTGTTTTACCTGTGTTTGTTTCGTCTTCGTAATTTTTGCAAAAAGCATTACAATGTTTTTGCTAAACGTATTACTTTTGCATAAAAATGTTCTTCAGCGTAGACTAGAAGTCTACCCAATATGTAAAATGATATTGTTGTCAACTTCTAACAAATTCAGCAGTAAAAAGGACTATGTATTTACTCTTACAAAAAATCCTACAATAAATCCACCATTTCGTAATCCAACGTGAGTATTAATTTCGCTTTCCGCTCACCAAGCAGAACCAAAGACAATAGACAGACAGATGTGCCAGACACTCCATTTCATACTGTTTTGGTAATAAGTCGGCAATAAACCCGGTCTTGCATTTATAATCCCCTCCCCCCCCTTTCAACCCCGTTTAGATCCGTTCGTATTGGTAATGAAAATTCGAGACGTCTCGCCGCGGATTTTACTCTTGTTTGGGGAATCCGATTCCTTTGAATGGAAGAAGGATTGGAAAAATTGTGACTGATTAATCTGGAGGAACATTTGTTGCTTTCCTTTATTACTTGACGTAGTTTTTAAAAGTAAATGGAGTTAATAAAACGAAATTGAAATGCCTTAAAAAATGATGTTCATTTTGCCTAATGCCTTTGTCGAACAAACAGGCGAAAGCGAAGCGTTTCCGAAGCGACACTGAACCGAAGCGAGCCGTCAGTCCGATAGTTCTGTCACGCTATCGGATCGCTTTCGCTTTTCTATGTGACTGGATTCAAACAATGCCATACATTACAAATAAAAACGTCACGCTTCGCATTCGTCACGCCTGTCTGTTTGACAAAGGCTTAATTGTAAAAACAGAACAGAACAAAATTCTTCAGCCAACAAAATCAATAAGTAATGCAGGTCTTTGTCATTTTCTCAGGTAAGCAATAGAGTGACCAATACTTAGCAAGGGATTAAAATATATATAGACACATCTGCCTAACTGTTAACTGTCCGTTAGTCCATCAGCTGTACTTAATAATGTATTAACCCAAGAGCTGGCTGCTAGCAGCTTGGTTAACCAAAAGGTGGATTAATATGGACATTTACAAATCTATGGTTATGATTATTTGTATGAAACGTTGACTGTTAAAACATAGTTGTCACTAATAAAAACGTGACAATCACAAAGTAGTTAAGAATAAAATAAGTCAACATGACAGTTTAAAAGTAATAACGTCTTGAATAAGAAAGTATATAGGTCTCAACACCTTTAGACACAGCAAGAATTAAATTGTTTAGTTGGTTTGTATAGCTACTGATAAACGTAAATCGATAACTGGAATCCCAACCCTACGCATCGTCCCTAGCGGAGCGAGCAGAGACAAGACGGGGTGACGTATGTCAGCCCGGTCTTATTGGACATGACCGGCAAATTCAAGTTCCAAGATGATAATTATATTTTATTGAATAAATTGTAGATTCAGTATTGATTCAGTTATCCATTTAAAACTACCAACAATGATATTTTGAGGATTTAGTTTTATCATTTATAAGGTTCTCAAAGGGTACCACCATTTTAAAATATCGTATCTTTTCTAATGTAAATATATGAAAAACAAAAACTTTTATAAAATGATTGATACAACCCTTACGCATAAACTTTTCACTAATTGAACCATAGAAAATGTCCCGCATACCAGATTTGGCGACTTATTTGATATGATTTGTTAATCGCTAAAGTGGGGATTTCCGAGGGTGAAATGCTTCCCCCAAACCATTATTGTGACGATGCATTTCCGCAAAGAAACGCCTTTTTCAATAAATTAGGCGAATATTAGCCCTCCAGTTACCTCAAAATAAATTGCTTTGAAGACGGAAAACTTTAAGCAATGTTTTCTGTAAGACAGTGGCAATGAGGAACGTTTTATTTTATAAATAAATACTTACTGTACGCGTTGAAACAGGTCGGTTAGAAGTTCTAGCAAATGTCTTTCTGTTTTTTTTAAATAAGCAATTTCTGGCCGATTTTATAAAACAAAAATGGAGAGAATTGCTCAGTAGTAGGATACATGATCTAATAAATAAAAGTCTCGTGTCACGGTGTTTGTGATTGAATTCCTAGGGAACGGCTTGACCGATTTCTATTTATATTAATTGGTAGGCATGACATTAAGTCGTATTTTAAGTATTTTATAACATCTAGGGTACCCCATTAAAATTGGTGATTGAACTGGATACTGAAAAAAATTGGCAGAAGATTAACAATTAAGTGGTTAAACAAGCAATATTTTTTGAAGCTATTTGATTGCTCTGTTTTGAAGCGCCAGTGCCTAAAGTCAGAATAACAACTTTTATCACAACGTACCCTTTCTCCTGGCCAAAGTCTAGCCACCCTTATAACTTATTCGTCCTCAAAACTTCGAAACGATCATCCAAACTTAACCCGTCAAAAGTGGCGTCGAAAAAAATGGTACAAAAGTTCCCAAACTTTAAATACAGCTAGGATAACCGTCGCGTTATCCCGGACGCTTTGTGATCGGGATTCGACGGCTACGGTATCATGAATGAGTAACGCTAGAGGTCATGAATGTTTTATAAGTCGCTCGGTGATACCCGGGTCGATCACACCTCTATCGCCAAGGACACAGGATACGGTAGGGGATATTATTATAGCGTGGCCGTTTGAGAGTTGGTTTTCGGATGTCTGGATTTTTCTTTGATTGTTGGTTTACTTTTTTTTCTTTGACCGATTTTTCCATTACTGTAACAATAAGCTATTTGACAGTATTAATAAATTACAAATTTAATTAGTCCGTAATTTTGAGTTTTGAAAAATAACGGACACATATTTTTTCTTTTGTAAAATCAATGAATGTAACCAAGACTTTAACGCATCTTAACTAGAGAGTGGGGGCTGGTGACGTCAGAATTCAATAATTTTTTTATTAAATTGTGACGTCTTGCTAATTTTAAAATCGTCGTATCTCCGTCAATTTTGCTTAACGTTACAAAAGAAAAAATACGTGATGAATATTTTTTTGATAATTATTGGACTAATTAGAATTTTTTAGTCAAATAACTAATTAAAGAGCACTGATTCATTTTTTTTAACGTGGTAAAATCATCAAATGAGTCCTCCCACCCAGGGCAGAGCGGGAGGGACTGTCAGACTCGTACTGACTAAAATCCACGGTATCCTTCAATAGCTTTATACGTTCCGGGGTCACGGTGATAACGTTTAATAAAATTCACAACAGATTACACGACGATTATTAGTTTAACAATCTAGGATGATTTGATTATGATCGACGACTTCAAAAAACTTGTAAAACAAGTGCATACTTGGTGCATACCATAATCTGTTTTCCTATCAGCTATGTGAGTTCTATTTCTTTTGAAAAACGCTGGAAAAACACTTTACTTTGTACAGTACACAACAAAAAAAAACATAATTATTGATATCACTGCACGGCTGCATCATCAAAAAAAAAACATCAGAAACAAAAATACCAAAATAATTCATCACATTTCCAGCAACAGACCCAACATAAAGGTATAAACACACGAAACAATCGAAGCACACGTACAACAGATTTCCCGGATCGAAGCAGACCCGGACGTCCTTACCCTATCCGATAATGGCGGAGATTTATAAAATATTCAACGTCTTCAGCGTTATTTATGAGCCCTTCATGCTGGAACAAAAGCTTTATGTTAGTCTCCTAAGGTTTGTTAATGTGAAAATAAAAACAAGTTACCGAATAATGTTGGGTAAATATAAATGTTGTTTCCTTTGCTTTGTTATTTTACTGTCAGTCATTTTGTGATTTAAGACACATATCCTTATTTTTCTATCGATTGCTCTTTTTAGGTTACGAGTTATTAAAGTCGACAGTTCGTAATGTTAGATTTAAAAAAATGAAACATGAAAAACTTTGTCAACGTAATCATAATATTAATCCCCGAATAAATTTTAATTAGTCTGCATGAGTAGGAAAAAAAATAATAATAGAATATTCAATTTTACGAATTGTATAGCAATTCTTATCATGGATCTGGTAAAGTGGCTTTTTTAGATTCATCGCACTGTGATTATATATTCTTCTAAAGATACTCTTAGATAAATCTCGTTGCTAATATAATTTAAATAATTTAGAAAAAATATTCAACGGTCAAAGTTATTAATTTAAAAGCCTCCAACAAAATCAAACCTTGTATTCCCCACACTAAAATTCTACTGAAAAAATTCCACCCTTATATAGAACTTATAATTAGCAACTGAAATCCAAAACGTATGATAAAGACATATGATTGAAGAGTAGGACAGGCAGATAATTACATGTTTGATGCGTATTCATACGGGGCGATTAGTTCACGCCCCTATACTTACGGGCCCGACACACTGGCTGTAAAACTTTATTATAACAACTCAATTTTTAACCCTTTTCGGGAGAAGTGAGGAAGGGTTAACGATATTAGACCCCCGTGATACGTACTAGGTGGTTCTTAACCACATATTAATACAATTCACAACAGATTTGGATGAAGTGGCGTTGGCAAATGCAGGTTGGCATCGTCTTATCTGCTTAGTTTTTCCCAACGATCTTGCAATTTAATTCCAGTAACTAGTTAGCAGCTGGAAGGCAAAAATAAAAGATTTCTTAAAAGAAAACACTTTATTAACAATCAGTCATGATTTCTGTCTGAATGAATAAATGCGAATGTAAGTTGGTATGTTTGTTTGTTACATTTTCACGACCAAACCACTGAACATGGTGCATATACGTTGTCAAGTGTACAAAGACGGACATAGGGTAACTTTTATCCCGCAAAAAAGCA
Organism: Agrotis puta; assembly: GCA_943136025.2. Lineage (NCBI taxonomy): Eukaryota > Metazoa > Arthropoda > Insecta > Lepidoptera > Noctuidae > Agrotis > Agrotis puta. The sequence goes on along the minus strand of OW964176.2, from coordinate 12,257,173 downwards.
ATGTTCTCTAAAAAACAGAATAACGTTCAAATGATAAGATGGCGCTACATGAACGATCTGTATTAATTATCAAATTATAATTCACGCGCGCTTAGTCGTGGGAAAAAGCCAGTTTTGAATAAATAATCACCATAATAGCATTTCATACACCAACCTATTTTAATAAAAACCCATTTTCATTTCGCAATGAAGTTAATCAATTATAATTTAAACCGTATCAACATTACGACAGTACACACGGAACTTTTCACTGCATTACACCGAGGAAACAGCAACGCCTTTTGCATGTCGCAAATAATAATTACCAACAGGTCTAGCTTTATAACTAGTAGGCAGTGGCATGAAATATGAGTGTTTTGTTCACGGTGTTACGTGATAAATTATGGAAAAGTCTAAATGAAATCTTAAATCAATTTAAGCTTGGAAAGTATTTAAAAATACTAAAATACGTATATAAATCACGCACTATTTACAATATATTGACAGAATATTGTATCATAATTGGTTCATTATTTTTTATGAAGTTTACTGTAAACACATATAATTATAATTATTTTAGCGACAGTAAAAAGAAAAATTTTAAATATAAGAATGATCAAAACATTGACATAGATTTGGTCAAAATTGGTTAAATTTCCGAAATCTCACTTAGGCTACTACGATGGAATCACCTTAAGGCGATATATTTACAAGCAACATTGTTGGCAATTATAAATCGAAAAAAATCGTATTGAGAAATAAACGTTTGAGTAACAAGGAAAAGAAAAAAGAGACAGGGTAGAAAATATCGTACGGATGCAGAAATAAGATATTAGTTTTTAAATTCTATTCTTCTACAAAATAACTTCACATACAAATAAACTAATAAAATTAACTGTACAAATTTTCTTTTTAAATTATTGCAGTTCAATTGTATGAAAATATACAGGAATTGAAGAAAAAACAAGTATATATGTCAGCTGTTTCTAGTCTCACGGGTGTTGTAAATTCATGTGCCTGCATGAACCAAGGAAAACACGATATCATGTGTGCAAGTAGGCAATGAACTTTACTTGGATGTCAAACAGCGATAGAAAACTGATTTATAACTCAAATGGTTGAAAATCAAAGTCTTTGGTATGTTTCACAGATCTTAAAAGTCTTTGGTTTCATATAGCGGAAATTATTGAGGAGATATCAAAGTCTTTGATAAATTTCAAAGAAGTTAGGAATATGATTAAATCATATTTTTGAGGATATCAATACTTTACAGCAACAACCGGGTGTAATAAATTGAGTAAAAGGCGATAGAAGAAAAAAAGTATTCAAGGAAAATTGGGGATTAATATTTTTCATCAGACACTCAAACACAAGCCTGAAAATTAATCCCGAGAAAACCCGTCCTAATACTTTAATCTTCCATAAACTTCAAAGACTGACCTTTGCATCCTGAATTTTAAGGTCAATTTTCTAAAATACAGAAATCAATTTCGTTTGAATTAAAAAATAAAAGAGGTAGATGTCCAAGGGGAAAGTTTCCCGAGATTAATTCTCTTGATAAAATTTCACGGTTCGAGAAATCCAACTACCGGTTGCGTGGGGCGATGAACGATACTGATTACGTTCGTCTCAGCGAAGACTTATGACTGGGTTAGACCTGACTGTTTATTTAATTCAAATTGAAAAAGCTTGGAAAAGTTTCTCTTCAAAGGTTTGAAGACTCTAGAATTTTAAAAGCATTCATGAGAATTATATTCAACCCTTTTTTGATGTCTTAAAATCATAAAATGAGTCCACCCGCTCTGGGTGGAGCGAAAGATACTGTCAGACTCTTACTTATTAAAAATCCACACCGTTCCTTTAATATTGCTGTTTTCGTTCCAGACAAACTGCTTAGATAATCAGCTATATATAACCCCTTTTTTATCGTGGTATAATCATCAAATGAATCCTCCCACCCAGGGCAGGGCGGTAGGGACTGTCAGACTTGTACTGACTAAAATCCACGGTGTCCTTCAATAGCCCTTTACGTACCGGGGTCACGGTAATCCCTTGGTCCCGCGACCAGCTATATACTATATAACCCTTGGGATGTTATGTGACCTTTTATTATAGATATTATTATTGTCAGAAATCATTTTTTATTTCTTTTGTGGTAAAATCATTAAATGGCTCCTCCCGTCCAGTGAAAGTCTGTGACTAAAATCCACGGTGTTCTTTTAATACGTTACGTTCCAGGGTCACGGTAACCTGCTTAGACAGTCAGCTATATTTAACCCTTGGGATAAAAAGTCGAATACATGTCAAATTAAGCTAAATAAGTTGTTAAAATACTGAAGAAACTCGTACAAAACCAACAATATTTTGCTCTAACCGTCAATCAGATTAAATGTATTTCAAACCAAGATTTCAGATTGAATTGTAGATATCTTTAACTCAACGGCAAATAAGCGTTTTCTTATTCCATTTCTACCATTTTACTCAGTCTATTTTCGTAGCCGTAGCGCTACGTCTGTGCTACGAGTCGTAGCTGGCGCTACGAGTCCCAAGAGATAGAAGGCCTTCGTAACCATACTACGTTCTGCCTTCGCTTAGAGCTAAGCTGCCGTCTTATTATTTTCTAGATCATTTTCAGAAGCTGTTTGCATAAATGTATGTCTATTAAGTTAAGAAGAGAAAAGGGTCTAGCAGGATAAGGTAGGGTCAGCGGCCCCAAAGAGATATTTCCAAAATAAATCATGGTATTACATCAGTGAGATGTATTATTACTATTGACGCGAATTCAGCCTTCCATCTCACTGCGATACAGAGATAATTGACTAGATAGACACTTTAGCAGGTATTTTTCAAAAATATTTTTTTCAGAAACTTTTGTAGCTACACTAATAAAACCAAAGCGGTTTGTTAGAGGAGGAATTGTTGTATACTATATATTTTTTGCATATTTTTATTGTCTTAATAACTATTAAAAATAAATAAAAATATTTTTATTTATTTTTTTATTCACAGTTCACAAAGAGGTACAATCACAGTAAAAATATATAATATAGCTTACAACGTCTAGTATTACCACCATAAAGTGCATCAATATCAAATGGGTGCAACACTTCCAAAAAAAAATAAAACCTTTCATGACCATCTTGGCTCGTGAGGAAAGTTCATCTGTCTTTTGAATAAATGTCCTTGTAAATATATACACCACCATAATATATTTACTATTGAGAAAAAAAATTAGTTAGAGGTAAAAAATGAAATATAAAATTAATTTTACTAATTTTTTTATTCACAGTTCACAAAGAGGTATAATCACAGAAAAAATCTATACATATAATAAATCTGTAGAAGGGTCAATTCTGTACATTGAAAATATTGAAAAAATAAATAGCGGGGGGTGTTGCTGGATCGATACCAAACCCAAATATGTGATTAAAAAATTTTTTGTCTGTCTGTCTGTCTGCCTGTCTGTCTGTTTGTGCAGGCATCACGTGAAAACTAACGGTTCGATTTCGATGAAACTTGGTATAATTATTCCTTATTATCCTGGGCATAACATAGGATACTTTTTATCCTGGAAAAATACGTAGAAAAAAAATCTTATTTTTCAGTTTTATTCATAGACGTTGTTCTGTAGAACCGCGAACACACGTTGCATTACCCGCAGTGGATTCAGCGCCGTAATATTTATAAGATGTCATTGTCAGAGTTACTCAAAATGGGGAAATAAACCATCCACGCGAAGACCGACATCCGCGCGGACGGAGTCGCGGGCGGAAGCTAGTATATAATATAGCTCACGACGTCTAGTATTACCACCATTAAGTGCATCAATATCAAATGGGTGCAACACTTCCAAAAAAAATTAAAACAGTTCATGACCATCTTGGCACGTGAGGAATGTTCATCTGTCTTTTGAATAAATGTCCTTGTAAATATATACACCACCATAATATATTTACTATTGAGAAAAATATTAGTAAGTGCTCAAAAATGAAAATAAAATATTAATTTTACTCATAGGGAGCCTTAAAATTATTTATTGAACTTTAACGTCTTTGTAAAGAACAAGACGTAACACGTCGTATTTCTGTTGATTACGTACGTATATGTATTGTGTAGTGTTATGTTTATCTACCATTCCCATATTCCTACTACTAACTATAGACCCTTGATTTCAATCACCGTGTGCAGATTTTTTGGAATATTTCAATCTTTTCTTAGATAAACTATTTTATTGTGTCCAAGTGATTAATTGAACCTGAAACGTGTCTGGTAAATGTCAAAATTGTGGCATGTATTTGCGCAAAGATAATAAATATAGGAGAGTTATCAAAACTGAAAATGAGGCAGTTACATACAGTGATTCGGTGTTTACGGTGATTGAAATCAAGGGTCTATAGTTAGTAGTAGGAATATGGGAATGGTAAATAAACAAAACACTACACAATACATATACGTACGTAATCAACAGAAATACGACGTGTTACGTCTTGTTCTTTACAAAGACGTTAAAGTTCAATAAATAATTTTAAGGCTCCCTATGAGTAAAATTAATATTATAATTTCATTTTTGAGCACTTACTAATATTTTTCTCTATAGTAAATATATTATGGTGGTGTATATATTTACAAGGACATTTATTCAAAAGACAGATGAAGTTTCCTCACGAGCCAAGATGGTCATGACAAGTTTTAATTTTTTTTTGTAAGTGTTGCACCCATTTGATATTGATGCACTTTATGGTGGTAATACTAGACGTTGTGAGCTATATTATATATTTTTTCTGTGATTGTACCTCTTTGTGAACTGTGAATAAAAATATAAATAAAAATATTTTTATTTATTTTTAATAGTAATTAAGACAATAAAAATATGCAAAAAATATATAGTGTACAGCAATTCTTCCTCTAACAAACTGCTTTGGTTTTATTAGTGTAGCTACAATAGTTTCTGAAAAAAATAATTTTGAAAAATACCTGCTAAAGTGTCTATCTAGTCAATTATCTCTGTATCGCAGTGAGATGGAAGGCTGAATTCGCGTCAATAGTAATAATACATCTCACTGATGTAATACCATGATTTATTTTGGAAATATCTCTTTGGGGCCGCTGACCCTACCTTATCCTGCTAGACCCTTTATTTTTAGGAAAAATAGTAGGTAATTGAGGAAGATTTGCTGCTTTTTTGTACGCCTTGTTGCATTTTGTGGATTCTTTCGATTTTTTACAGTATTGACCATTATTATCATCTTATTTTTATGTTCTTACTGTGGGGACAAAGGCATCCTCCCTGTGAGAGGGAGGGTGCCATAATCCACTACGTGCGTGCCCAGTGCGGGTTGGTAGATGATACATGTCTTCGAATTTCTGGTTCTAGGACATACCGGTTTCCTCACGATGTTTGCCGTCACCGTTTTAAGAGCAATGGTGATGAAATAAATTACACGAAGTAATGCAACTGGCTGGGTTCGATCGATACCACTGAGCCACCACTGCTCTATTACACAGTATTGAAAGCAATCGAAATTGAGTTCGCGCAGAATGTTTGCCTTTTATTCGAGTATAAATAAGGTCACACACATTTATATTCGATATTACTGATAGACCAAACTATATTTTTTTTCCTTAATAAATCCTCAAAGGACAAATTCTAATAATGATAAAATTGACTCAAACCTCTCTGTTGCGTCTTACTTTAAAATTACTTGCCTTACTGTAGTATATGTGGGTAAACATTGTAAACATAAATCAATATTGCAGGTAGACGTAAAAATACATATAAGTAAGATGACGGATATTGTGTTTGGCATTCGAAATACAACTGTGTTTCCGAATAAGTCGTTTCCTTGTTTCTCCCGTAGTCAGTCATTACACTTACATTAAAATATCCATCATGTAAAAAAAAACTGACATCGAAACAACAAATTAATAGAAGATTGGACCCACAAAACACCCATTAACAGTAAACAAAGCGAATTAAACTGTGCATCGGTAATTCTAAGTCGTTTAAACAACTTCTGTTATGTGTTGTCGTAGATAAACAATCGAATTAAGAGCTTAATGGTGCCACAAATTGAAAACTACTGTTTTGTTGTCGCTTCTGGTTTAAACTGTTATGAGTTCGTGAATGTTTATGCTGTTCCGTATAGTTCACGACTAATATGGTTGTGATATGAATAAGTATTTTTATTCATCGAATGGAGAATGAGAATGGGAGAGGCCTTAGGTGATTTTTCATCCCAAAAAACAGACATCACACGAGAAGATAGAGAGACGTAATTAACAAAGCGATCCTAACAAATAAATAGTTGTTATGACTGTTTAGTGTCAAAACAGCCGATGACGCAATTAAGCCTTTGTCAAACAGACAGGCGTGGCAAAAGCGAAGCGAGGCGTTTTTATTTTGTAATGTATGGAATTGTTTGAATTCAGTCACATAAAAAAGCGAAAGCGATCCGATAGCGTGACAGAAATATCGGACTGACGTCTCGTATCTGTTCGGTATCGTTTCGGACTCGCCAGTCTGTTGGACAAAGACATTAGTGTTAACAATTTACAAATGACAGCAGATTAAAATGCACAAACAGTCTTGCAACTTCCTTAATGTAAACTTGCGAGCACATAAAAACAACAAAAGATAAAATCTATCAAAGCTCACAGATTTATTTCCCCACCTACCACCGACACACAAAGTCTTTCCCACCTCCATCTTATCTTAGACCAAGTTCTAAGAAACTTCCTACTTCACTACGGCACCGGAGGCTATGAGCCAACCACCCACCTTGTTATTTTACACAATTAGCCCGACAACACGCCTTCTACTAAGTTAGTACAAACTTTTAGTTAATGTTACGCTTTTTGGCATACAAAGTAAAACAGTTTTTCTGAGAAAATGTTCCATTTTTTATGAAGGTTCAGAAGTTGGATGTTGATAGAGTTTTCTAAGGACTAACTTTAAATAAATTTCGGTGTGTTTCTGAAATCACGTGGAAGATTGTGGAAGTCAGCAGCTGAAGAGGTTACTGTTGTAGGTGAGTTGCTAAAATAATAAACGTGGTAAATATCCCGCATTAAATCTAAATAACAGTTGTAGTGACTATGTCAGTCTAAAAACTAATATTTTTCTCTGTATTTTCCAACAAAATATCAATTACTTAAGGAAAAGGCCTTAAAAAAAACATGGCCGGCAATAAAGAGTAAAATAAAAAAGTATCTGAAGATAATATTTATGAATCTTGTATTAATTACACGTAAATATCATTATCTCATCACTGTAATTCAGCAGGCTGTTATTACATGGACATCTTTCAAGAACAGGGGCTCGACGTGCCATAATTTATGTGCTAGGGTGAGGCCTGCATCGCAGGGCACATCTGGTTTTATTCAAGGCACTACCATTCCGAAGAAGCCTTCAAATAAGGTAGTTACGGTCGGATACTTATGTTTATAGAGATTCGACAACGCCTGTGAAAATAATGTTCTAAGTCGTAATCTGCTTGTTGTTGAGTTTGCTATTAAAATATTATCAGGCGTTGTTATTTGATGAGCGTTATTCATAATAAGTGCGTACTGTTATATTTTGGTAATTTAAGGTTTTGGAAATAACATTGGCACTGGCACTAATTAACTTCGACGGAAAGTAGGAATTGACTGCTGTGCTGCGAGGTGTCGCGTATTCAACTCCCACGCAGAACAAATATTTTGTGCGATCTGCAAGTAGTTGTTCCGGATCTGGGTGTTTGTGCATGTGAGTTTCAATATTTATAAACGCACCCAGGATACATAAGAAATAACTAGAGGGTACAAAGTTAAAAGTAAAAAATCTCCAAAGAGGTTTCCTTTTGTTTAAAAAAAGTTTTATTCCAGAGTGTTAACAATCTTGCAGTGGTAACTTGACTTTTAAAACGGAGTCGTGCTTAATTATTATTCATGTTTCAGTATCTTGCACCGTATTTCGGCTAAGTTTGGTAATGGAAAAACTTTTTTTAACTGCCCAAATCTCGGGGTCCGTTCATAAATAACTGTTACAGCAAGCTGTTACGCACGACCGATGACTTACGGGGTTGCCAGTGTTGAAGTGGGTTTATGCCATATTTGACTTATTTATCATGTTTTAATTGTGCCGTATGTGGTAGGTTTGTTAAAATGTTTATGAAAAAGAAAGAAGAATAAGATGACGAGAATTTACTGGTTCTGATTTTTAGAAAAGATACTGCTTGTAACACAAACATTTTTTTTGTAATCAAAATCACACGATTTTAAAAGAAAAAAAATATGTCTCGACTGTCAACCCTTTGCTATCGTTTCCCTATCGCCATTGTCCTTTAAATCGGGGAAGACAATAAAAACCTGGCAACACTTTCAAGCCATTCCTTCCCCAGATCACAACGAGGGGTCAAACAGCACGTAGGTTTTAAAAGTCCCTGTTGCCAAAACATTTTTGTTTTTTTTTAGCTATAACCGTGGAGAAAATAAGCGATTTTCCTTAAAGATTAAGTTAAATTAGGTGTGGCGTTAATATGTTTGGAGTACCTTTTACAATTTTACTCTTATCTTTACCGTGTTTTATGTTTCTTTTTTCAAAGTTTTTTTGGTTTGTTATTTTTGTAAACGATCAAGATTTTATGTTTTTTTTTTAAACTTCGTTTTTAACAGCCCCACACTAGGAATTTCTCCTGTGTCGTGGGTGCGTTCACAAACAGAAACTCACATAAACAAACACCCAGACCCGGAACAACTACTTGCAGATCATACAAATATTTGTTCCGTGCGGGGATCGAACCCGCGACACGCTGCGCAACAGTCGATCACTCAGCCACTGGGCCAACCGTTTTTGTTTTGTTCATGTGTATCTATTTACTTGGAAATAAAAGAAGGAAGTTTTTTAGTAAAATTAGGTAAAGTCACGTTTGATCAGTGTCTCGCTTGATGGTAAGCAATGATGTGATCGACAGTGAAGCACGCTCGTCTAAAAGCGACCTATTCACTCCTGACTTCAAGATCCCTAGGTTAAAAAAAAAACACTGGTTACTGGAATACGTGGTCGCGGGACTGTCTAAACAAGTATCTGAGACCCCGGAACGTAAAGTGCAATGGAACGAACACGGTGGATTTAAGCCAGTACTAGTTGACCCGGAAAACTTCGTACCGCCCCAGAATCGTTTTTTGTCATATTTGTTCACCTTTTAAACCTTCTCTGGACTTTCAATAATTCGAAACCAAAGTTAGCCAAATCGGTCCAGCCGTTCTCGAGTTTTAGCGAGACTAACGAACAACTATTGGTTTTTATAATAGTGATTAGTCTCTCTGCTCAACTCAAGACTTATTTGATGATTTTCCACATGTTTTGTTAAATACAAATCTTTGAAATGGCTCTACCTGATCCTGTTTCCACAAATCATATACAGTTTGTCTTTTATAACATAAAACAACTTTTCAAAACAGAAAATAAATCCAGTCTTTTCGATAAAAATATATTGCCCGAACAGCCATTGATAACACAAAATCAAAGCCTCACAAAGCGTTTAAAACCACAAAAGGAGGTTGTCAGGTCGAACTAGGATGCGCTATCAGCTGCAACCCGGACGTTCTCTCTTTGAGTTATGGCGGACCACATCCGTTGAATGTATTTCCGGTTGTGTGTGCCCGATCGCCACGGACAGTTGACCGCTCAATGAATCATAGCTAATCAGTGGTTGGGCTAATGTCTTGTTAGCTTTTTAGCTCGCTTTGGATGGCTAAGGAAATTGCTCGGTTTATTTATTGCGTATTCGATATTTTTGGTGATAACTGCTGCTGTTAATGATGTTTAGTTAATGGATAATATAGAATAACAATTAATGGTGTATTTAAACATAAGGTGATTGTCCAAAGACTTCAGTAATTCATCGACATCTGCATGAGGCTGCGACGGCTTTCTTTGTTTGCATCAGAGAACGGTAAACGTAAAATGTAGCCTAATTTAGGACCAAAAATATGAAAAGTTTTAAATATATAATTATATTAGCTTAGCTTACACTGATAAGGAGGATTGTCTTATTATTATTTTTGTATTAAAGTTGATTCGTAGAAAGTAAATTGTATTAGATTTTATTCATTGAGTATTCGATATTTGTAGGTGATCATTGCTGATGAGTTATTTGTACTTTATATATATTTTTTTATATTATGAAGGTGTCAAATAACCATATCTACGACTTGCAGTGACAAATGGGAATAGACCCTATGGACGGACGCCTGCATCACCAGAGATATTGCCTGCACGTTGCTGACCCTGCAACGAGATAAGACATAGCGTTATTACGACACCAATAGTAATTTGAGCCAAATTAATACCTATTTAAATATAATTATATTTTCTAATTCTGCAGAAGATCTATGCAGCAATGTAGCTCCACATTACAGCAATTTATATTGATAGTACGTGGGTGTTCGCAAACAGTACATTCTTCAATAACTATTCCACTCAATTCTAAGCTGTAGGAAACTTCCCTTGAGAGTAACTCATACTTCGAACATGTATCTAGAACAGAAGACTTGGCATGTTAGGGGTGAAGAACTATCTTTTAACTGATGCATCGATACTTGGATAAATAATGTATTTTTGTGTGAATACATTATGTGAAGCGCCATGGCGCATGATGTAACATTTGTAACGCGCTTAGCTGCGACCTAGCCTCACTTTTCACATTTTTTGAACGTAAATGGAAGTTTTGGAGTTAATTCAATGGAAAAGTTACTATTCATTTTTCATAAAAAGAATGCTGTAAATAAAATTCGGAAATCTTGAGATAAGGTTGTCTCATTAAACAATCTGTAGTATTGGTGTACTTACTAGCACTAGCACCATATTGTCAACGATCAGTTTGTTAACGGAAAAATCCAATAATCTGCCTGGGAACCGAATTCGCAATTACATATTTAGCAGTCAGTATTCACGAAGTAGTACTCGTATATCGATAACTTGTTGAGAATACAAAAACAAATTGAACTGAATCTTACGTTATCACAAGCTTTTATCCAAAATATTCTTATTATTAAAACTACCCCACATCAAACGTCCGAAAAACAAAACGAAAGCAAAGCAGAACTAAACTTAATTCACATTCCAATACTTCCGTTGTCCTATTATGATGTAAAAATTCATTTCTTTATATATATGTAGGTACGGAATATTTAAGCGTTCATTAATGTTTGACTTTCTCCCTGCGATCTCGGTTAAGCTGGCTTCACACAGCGCGTATCACGCGCCCACTCGCGGATCTCGACGTTTGAAGGCAATGAGGCTCGGTGCACGTCTTCGATATTATACCCTCTAAGCACCATACGTACCCGTAGTTTCGGCTAAAGTTTTGGGCATTTTCTTTCAAGGAGGACAATATTTGTACCAACAAGGTTGTACAGTTGTTTTAACTCCCGATGTATTGCCAAAACTCATAAATTCGAAAATAATTAGAAGTTGGTTTCACTCTAAAATATCGAGATACTTTTGTACGAATACGTATATTCGTTGACAGACTCAGAGAGTAGACACCATGCCTGGAGCTTCCGATCTAAAAATTAATGTCGGATAACTACAAGGCGTTTCGCGACCGCATTCATAAAGGTGCAAGCCGCTCGTGATATCCCGTGAGCCGTCAGCTTAAGAAGTTCATAAATATGTAATGGTGCGCTCTGCGAGCTATGCAAAATATGGGTTCCCTTTGGTAAACAGGTCAACTTGAATTTAGAGTCGGTTTATATCTGTGGTTGATTAAGTGGAAATTGTGATAGAAATTGGTGAGAAGTTGGTTAAAAGGTTGTGAAAGCTTTTTGATATTAATTTGTGATCACGGATGTATGGATTACTTATTTAAATATATAGTCACATAAATATAATTTGTAACCTGGACCAATACCTATTTTCTCTTTTCAGGTAAATCATTAAATTTGTTCTCACGCTATGGGTGGAGTGATGACTGCAGTCAGACTAGACTGACTTAACACTAACCTGTTCCTTCAGTAGCCCTTTGCGTTCCAAGGTGACGGTGCCCTGTAAGACAGATATACCACAGCTAAATGCTGACTTATGGAAAAAATATAAAAAGTTTTAAAATAAAACAATCTTCAGATAATTTCTCTCAAAAGAAGCAGTTAGTTTTTCTAAAGATACTCGTTCCTAAATAAATAAATTTCTCAAGCATATAAAGTCTCAAATCTGTCTCAAAGGGATTGATTTCAAAATTGAATGTTTGTTATAGAGAAGTTATAAATATCTCAAAATCAGACGCCACTGAGATCCCTCAAACTAAGTGCTGAAGATTTTATTCAAGTTAAAAATAGCCAAGACTTTTTAAAGGTCAGAAAGGCATTCCATCTGTTCAGCAAAATGTCGATTTGGCTTTATTTATTAAATTCTTTCCATACCCCGTAACAGCAGCAGCATAAATATTTAAAAATTTTACATTTATTTATGTTAAAAATACCATTGCTTATGGCATGAGAAAGATCTTCTTGGAATTTAATTTAGTCTTGAATCGCTACTGGTATTACATAAGTAGGTAGTTTAATTTTAAAATAACAGAGTTGAGACTGCCTTGAAACATATTAAAACATAATTTGGATACCGAGCGAAGGGAGCAGGGTTAACTGGATGCCTTTAATAAAAGAAGAGACGCGACGAGTCAGAAGGGGACAAGGAGATTTTCGTTTGGAGGACACTGAAATGTGAATACACAAAGGTTGCGTTCAAATAATTCAGTGTTTTGTGGTAGAATTTACATTAGTCGTTACTTTTCAGGGACGCGGACTTTCTTGACTTTGACACTTGCATGACTTTTAACGTTTTTGTGACGTAAAATAAACGGGAACTTTGATGGAAAAAAATTAGTAACTCGTTCGTACACGAGAGGCGCTTTTTCGATTTTCCATACATTAAACGCATTAAACACTTCAAGTACGCTGTATGTAAAATACAGAAATCTTTTTTTCAAGAAAGATTATGATGAGGCCTACTTTGACATTTATAATGTGAGTAGGATTTATGATGATTTGTCAAAGAATTTGAATTATGTAACAACTTCTAATCAAAATACACAAAAATCTGAATATTAGTCGTATTACCAAATACTAACCCAACTTATAATCAAAATTACCCAATCTAATCAGCTTTTTACCATCATGGTTGACCCAAACCTATAAACCCGATCCCATCTGTCCAATATAAGATTAATAACATATCCATACATTCCTTTTCTAAAAAATTCGTCGCACATCTGAATAAAAGTCCTTCCGCTTGACCGCGGGTCCTCATAACTCGACTCGTCCAATAATATCGTCATATTTTTTTCTAACATCGCGAAATTGGTATAAAAGGACGGAAGGGAACATTCGGGACGTTATTGCTGGAGGTTCTGTAATAAATAATATACGCAATCTGCGGACTGTTATTTGGGAGGACACGTTTTGCTTTGCACGTGTCTTTGAAAGCTAACTTGTTTGAGAAAGTGTGCTACAATTATTTAGTTAGTTGTGGTAGTTTCTGTCAGAAGCGATTATAATAGTAACCTCATGGTTCATGGTAAGATTTTGATATAGGTACAGTACGTACCTGTTCTTTTTAACATTTGAAAAATATCAATTTAGCGCTGAGGTGAGCCCTGGGTGGAGCGAGGAGAACTGTCAGATTTGACTGACAAAAAAACCAACATATTCCTTCAGTTGCGCTTTGCATTCTAGGACCGCGATATTCTTTTAGCCAATTGAATTGGCCGCAGACTGTTATGTTGCTATTTAAACTTGATATTTTGCCTTACCAATAAGAGTTCATCGTCACCATCACATCATTCGCTGGAGACGTCTACTGCTGAACATAAGTCTCCCCTTAGACTGCCCCGCCGAACGACAATTCGCTAGTTGGTTCACCTAGTCTCCCACTTGGTATGAGTACAGTACAGTCCAGTAGAATTAATATTCCTGAAAATAAAAAGATAAGCATACTACGGTTTAAAAAGAAAACATCAGCCAACGTTCAAAACCAAGTTTCCTACTTTAAAAATAAACGCAATCACAGCATTTCCTTTGACTGCAACGCGAACTGTACGAATTTTGACAACAGTTCATTATTCGCTTCCGCGATATCGTTTACCGCATGAGGTGGTCGTCAATTATCGTAAATAAGTGAACAGTCGGTGCACGGCTGTCGGTCGGGGCCGCCTATTCGCTGTCTGTGGCAAATGAGACGGCTTGATGCGCCCCTGCACTGACGGTAAGTTTTAGCTAGTGGTCCAGGTCTGAGACTAAAGCGGGTGTTTTTATTGGGATAGTAGCTTTTACTGGCGGCAATTCGCATACATTTCAAAATTTTCAATCAATTCCACAACACGTGGCGACTTCAAATCTAATAACGTTATTGTTGTTTTTTCTCGGGAACAGTATTTTTTTTTTCAGATTGTTTGGTTCAGTTGTTGAGACGTAAAAAGGTTACATACAAAGTTACTTTACAATAAGTTTATTATTTGTAATAACATGAAGTTTAATATTTAGAACCTACCTCAATAAGGTAGGTAGTTTACTGCATAAATAAATTGAAAAACTCTTTAGTCCGTCACAACAAAAAAGGAAACATTTTTTTTGTTTCTCTAATCAATGTATATTGACAAATATAAATCGCTTCGAAATTCGGGAGTGGGGGCTTGTGACGTCATAACGCCTGTAAAATTACACCGATCGAGTGACTTTTTGTGATTTTTAGTTAGAAGCGTCGTGAATACACTTTTGGTTTAGGTACGTAACAAAAGAAAATATACGAGTAATTTTTTAATATATTTTTCGCACTAATTAATTTTTTTGAATAAAATAACCCAAGATGTTGTTAAATCCAAATATTCCATTTAACAACATCTTTTTGTCTAGCAAAATTATGTAGTTCACTTTTGTTATCGCTTAAAGCTTGTGCGTTGAGCCTAAAGGTTTCTAAGAGGGTGAATTTACACCTATCCAAATAATAGTCCGTTTATGCGAGATTCAACTCTACGCAATATTGCACCAGTTACTTTGCCAGCATTTAAAGTCACTTGAGGGGAAAAACGCAATGCTACAAGTTTTTTTTCATTACCAGTTTATAGGTAGGTACTTAATAAACAAGAGGATCCCAAAGCAGTTGTCTACAGTACAGTACAGTAAACAGGCCTGTTGGTCTAGTGGTTAGTAACCCTGACTGCTATGCCGGAGGTCGTGGGTTCGATTCCCATCCAGGACAAATGTTTGTGTGATGAGCACGATCATTTGTTCTGTGTCTGGGTGTAATTTATCTATAATATGTATGTATTTAGAAATATATAAGTATGTTTATCAGTTGCCTAGTACCCATAACACAAGCTCTGCTTAGCTTGGGACTAGATGGCGTTGTGTGATAGTTAAAAAAAAAAAGCAGTAATAGCCCTTTCTATGTTCATGTGCACTATATTAATTCAAGGGATATTTATATAGTCAGCTCAGAAATTAAACCCCTATATATATATACTGTTCGGCCTACTAACTAGCAGCTAACTAGACCTTCCTATTTGATAAATATTTTGCGTTAGCCAATGCCTGCGGGTAAGCCTTTCGGGATCGCAGGACTGTCTAATCAGGTAACCGTGACCCCGGAACGTAAAGGGCTATTAAAGGTAACACCGTGGATTTTAGGCAGTACGAGTCTGACAGTCTCTCCTGTCCCGGGTCAAGGGTCTCATTTGATGATTTTAAGACGATAATAAAATGCCTGCGGATACGTCCGAGCGGCGTTTGGAAATTGAATCATGGGTCCAACCGTCATAGAAAATGATGAAAATGTTGTGTTGATTTAAGAAAAACTGTGTGCCATCGAAATCTGTTCAGCAAATTATGCGTGAAAAATCAAACATTCGTTTATCATCACTAATATTTTGTAACGTGAAGTTCGGTAAGCATTTAACAAGAACGTCATACCGTGATGAAAAACATACCCTATGTATTAATTCAGGTAAGAGGTCGCGGGACTAACAAGCTACCGTGACCCCGGAACGTAAAGGGCTATTGAAGGATACCGTGGATTTTAGTTATTACAAGTCTGACAGTTCCTCCCGCACTGCCCTGGGTGGGAGGACTCATTTGATGATTTTACCACGCTAAAGAGATGTATTTCAGGTAATTAACTATCTATGGATCCATCCAAATCCGTTTAGTAGTTTATGTGAGTAGTAAGCTTCGAGCTTACTGAGCTGTTCAGCTCAGTAAACTCCAAAAAATGAGTCTAAGGTCAGATTTTAACGGCAAAATGCGCACTTATTCCCAACTTTATCTAAAGTGCCTCTATTATTCGAAAATAATACCTGAATACTTCCACATAAGCCTGATTCTAAGCGCTAATGCTCGTGAACGACTAACTTAAACTGGCATTCGAGTCACGTTTTAGCGGATTTTATACACCCCATCTCAACTCTTAAGTCACTGGTTTTACCTGTTATAAAAATCGTATAAAATGTTAGGTACTTGAGTCACCCATTTTTGTGATGTTGGATATATAATCCTATGTTAGTACTACCAACCTACTTACGCAATGTCTATCGCTTTACAGGAGTACATAAATAATGTTTATGTTTACATTAAAAATTTCGAAAAGTGAAGCTTGATATAAATAATCTGGGGCTTTATTACATTTTCGAATTTTGTGTACAATGTACTTAATGTAGTTAATCGTTTATGTATGGAAAATGAAAATGCGCCTCTAGTGTACTAACTTTTCCAGAAAAAATTTACATGAAAATTTCTATTTTTAAAATACTAGAAATAAATGTTGAAACTTTTAATTAGTATAAACTGATCATTTAAACACCCACGACACAGGAGAAATTCCTAGTGTGGGGCAACTAATATTTAAATAAATTTAAAAAAAAAACACGTTTTAAAAATATTTTTCTTTATAATTGATTAACTCAAAATTTACTCAACCGGTATTTTTTTAATTATTTTACTGTGTGAAGCCAAGGCTTCTGTTGGTAACTAAATAACATATCATTTCAATTGATCATCTTAATGAAACAGGTACATCATCAAAAGCAACTACAGCCCAAGTCAGCACACACTAATCAAAACTCTGCTTAAACCTGAACACGAACACCAATTTCCCGATCGACTTCTATCCCTTCACGTACAAAGACATCGATTGTTTATATACGTAGAAGTTTGTCCTCATGTTACAAGGAGTACAAAGTGCATGGAGTGCTCAGACTTTGACTCGTTTCTCTATGTAACGGGCCTTGAGAATAGTGGGTACGTGTCTTTCACGCAAACATGTATATATACAACTATATATGCTTGCAGTAACTTAATAATAGTATTCATAAGTGACTATTAAAGAACAGGAGGGGGGGATATGAAAATAATTACAGATTTTAAATCTTGACCACATGGTAACATACTTAATTTTTAAACTATAGGTACCTTAAAATCTCGTCCTGGAAGTAGGTGCAAGTTTAATGCTAGACTTTAGTTGAAACATGCTTACATTTTGACTGACTGGATAGTCAGTCAAATATAAGTATTTTTCATCCCATGCTTACTTATGACCGCTAGTCTTCATACAGAACCCATGTCACACAAATTGTCTTGTCTTAGACCACTACTATCCAATTGTGATGCCAATACACCCATGTAATGTAACCGGAATGTCTTAATTGATGTTCACTCCATTTGTTTCTAATCCGTGATATAAAAGTTTTTCAGGAAGTTGTATTGTGGGTTGACGGTTATGCGGGAACTTGGTTCCTTTACACGTTTAATTCGACAGTGAGAAGCGTTCGAATGTGGAGAAGCAGAAGTAGTCTCGCGATTGTTGCGGAAAACGGTTGGTTGCTCTCTTTATTATTTAGTTTGTTACTCGATAACAGTTGCTTGTTTGACGCATTATGCATTTGTGTGATTATTAATAAATCAAGGTTTAATACGTTCTCTTCAAGTATTACAAGATTTTTCCTTAGAAGATTGGAAGTGTAACGTTGTTTTAAGCTCTCCTCATGGCTACTGAACATCATTGATTTTCCAACGTCTGAATGATCAAGCCTGTATAGTCCTTATTTTATCTGATTCTTTATTGAATAATATTACGGCACGTTTGGCGCAGTGGCTGAGCAATTGGACTCCTGCGCTATGTGTCGCGGGTTCGATCGCACGGAACAAATAATTGTTTGATCTGCAAGTAGTTGTTCCGGGTCTGGGTGTTTGTGTGTGTGAGTTTCTATGTTTGTAAATGCACCCACGATACAGGAGAAATTCCTAATGTGGGGCAACGTTTTTATAAAAAATAAAACTAAAAGTTATATTTAGGTGGCTTCGACAGTCTACAAAACCAACTGGGAACACAATATGATAAATAATAAATCAATCAGACGTTACCTTAATGAAGAAAAACATGATAAAGCTGCCATTAGCCATGCTTTGTTACCTGGTTGAACCCATTTGTTTCTGATTCACTCCACTAGATAAAATCGTTGAACTTAACACGGCCACAATAATGACCGAAATCGGTGTAGGTAACCATTGTGATCGATGTAAAACCAATATCGGAATCATTTTAACGTGTGCCAGATTCAACCAATTTGATCCATTGGGCATGATTCCAATAACGTGATAGGTTGAATTGACCGAATTTGAGTTCAATATACACTGAATAAAATACCAAATAAAGGTTCACCCACATACTTTTTTGACAGATAATTTTAATTAAAACGAGAAAAATATATTTTTTTGTTTAAAATAAAACCTTTTGAACATAAAAAAGGTAATGGCCGTTACCTCTAAAACAATTAACCAACATGTTCATAAAGACCTCGAAATAACAAAATTAAAACGCGCAAAAAGTATCGTCACGCACAAAAGTTTGTAACAATAATACTGGGTGTATGTACAGAATTAGCATAATGCTAACATTGGCGCCCGTGGGACCGCACACGTGGGCAAACAGAGACAACCGTGCGCGCCTGTACCGCGCGGCCACCGGAAAATATTGTGACGTTACAAAAATACAGAATTGCAAAAACAAGGCTTGTTGATGTTTCTCATGTTTTTGTTTTAGATATGAAAGAGAAATTCTTAGTGGGTTAACCAGACGAAATAGGTTACCGCTTTGTGGGGCGAGCTATGAATAAAAAACATCGTGACATGGAATATGAAAACAACCTTTAGGTCGGTGCTGTTTACGTTAGATAAATCTTAAAAATTCTGTACTTTATAGTCATTTACCATATATTTTGGCAGTAAACATCATCAATGTTGTTAAACCAAAAATAAAAGATTAGGTATAGCAAGTTTTAATTATTTAAAACATTTCTATTACAAAACACAACCACTTCAAAATACCTCGAACAAAAAATCTTCACAGAAAATTTCCTTTCACAATCTAGACGAGGCGCCTTCACAAAATTAAGTCCAACTTGTTGAACCTCTGTTACTCGTACAAGCGGCAGAAAACATCAGACTTGTACAATAATATTTTAATTACTTCCCTTTTACTCTCTTATACTACTCTGAGCAATAAGCTATCTTCTGAGCATTATTTTAGCATTACTTTGCTAGCCTAATTAGACATGAGGCTTTTAATTACGCTTTATAGACGAACAAAGAATTCTTACGTTTGCTTAGAGAACTAGGGGACTTATGCATTACGCTTAGCTTATAGCCTCTTGGCCACGATTTACACGATTACGCGAGTTGCAAAAGCGAAAATGTAAAATAAAGAAATAGAAGAACGTCAAAGTATGTATTTTATTTCAGGCTGAAAACTCCTACCGATATTATTCTAACTGTTATTTTTTAGTTGTATTCTCAATCAATACATAGTTGAGTTATTGAATTAGCAAATAAGTAATGTCACAGGTTGGTTTGCTTTAAAAAATCTATGAGAAACTCTCGTTTCGACAGATCATAAAAGTGTGTCAATTGATTTGTGCCGCGTCAACGACGGTTTTAGTGGCAAGCCATTAGTCACCACAACGTGACAACTCCCACGTAGGAAACAAGTAAAACACATGCGTTTTGCCTAATGTACGTCGTAATACCTGAGGTTGTGATCGGGCCGTAACTTAGTTCTATACTTGAGATTAGGTTAAGTAAGTCCAGCCTTAAGATCTTAGCTGGGCTGTTAGGCGAGTAAGTTGTGTTTGGAATAGTATAATATTATAACAATAAGTCCTGTGCATGTATAAGTGGGTTGTGGGTAGAGGCTACACTTACTGAATCCTATAGCTTCTTGTGTTATGTAAAGAGAAGTGTATCCGAGGGATTAGTTGGTTGTGCTTTTTTTAATCTATGAATGTTATTAAATATCTTGAAATTTCATCTACCAACTCTCAGTCCATAAAAAATACTACTTAAATCGCAAACGCGAAACCTACGCACTGAAGATTTAATAGACTTAACCTAGATTCTTGAGCTTAGAAATTTTCCATATTAGGTATATCCATTTTCTTAATCTGAAATAGTTTTCACAAAGTAACGCCCGTCTAATTCCATAATTTTGAATGGAACTGTTATGAATACTCATAATTAAGTTTGGTTTATATATTTTTTAACTACTACTCGTTTAATTCCAAGTTTACCTTACCATTCACTGGCTCATAACAGAGACAAAAACAAAAGAATAACAGACAGCCATTACTTAACCGTAAACAACAATCCAGCCACATAATTATTATGCAAATTCCACAAACACATAAAAGCCTAATTCCTCCTCTCGAAAACCTAAACCAGCGACCTTCTATAAATATCATATGAACTTTGTTTGTATGTGTACTTTTGAGCAATCCATCCGGACAGCGTAAGGATAATCTCTTCTATGTATCTCTGGCCTCTGACATGAGACTTGGGGTCAAACGGAATTATAAATCATCCAACAACGCGGGCTCCTGAGTGTTTAATATAATATTCATACTGTAATGTATGGTTCGTAATGTTAAGAGTTGGAAGTAGGTCATATTTACATAGATTATGGCCGAGTTTTTGGACGAGGATTTAGTAGCCGATTGTGGTTGCCTTATTGTTGACGGGTCTATAAAGTGATACTTGTTTGGACTTGTTTTATGTAGTTTTTATAGCTATGATACTATCAGTCTCCTATAGACTGTACTTCGGAGAGTGTGCGCAAGAAATCCACGACCTCATCCCACCAGTCCGTTCTATTATCGAATATTTAGACATACTGCTAATTACTATTCATATTAAGTTGCCAGTCCACGAATTCGCACCAATTGCTTCCAATCATCGTTCTTGAATAAGTGGCAAAAGAGCCTAGCTCGAGGCTCGAACTCACTTTCTGTGCTTTTGTTCCCGAACGTACATAATAATATAACCTGAATCTTTTTCATGTTGAGTGAGTAAAGTTTTTCTGAGTAAGCACACTCCTAATAGACTTTGTTTCTGCCATCTTTGAGCTGACTAGAGTCAAGATGGTCTATGGTCTCTAATTAAAACACACATGATGTTGTTATGCAAGAGTTATTCAGATTTTAGATCAGAATTTTATGCTGCATTCATTTATAAATATGTGCGAGTATTATTATAAAAATTATAGGTATGTCAAATAAATAAATAGGTTCGCTCCCGTGAGATTCAAAAATAGCTGGTTAAATTAAGGTACACCTCTGCTTGACTCTTCGACGATAACAGTCGTGATATATTATGTTCAGTCACTAGGTTAACTTCAACATCCATATTTCATTTCAGAATAAACTCCGAAATGAATGCAACATTGAGAGCGGAAACGTATGGAATTTTTATATCATTCAATTTTCCGTATAACATATCTAACAGGATTCCGCCCCGGGCCGGGACTGGTGCAGATAGGAATTGAAATAAAAACATTTGAGCCCGTTTCCAACTCACCTACAAGCTTCGCCTACAGCACTTTATCGGGCGTAATTAAATAGGTACCTTTAATAGAAAAAAGGAAAAAAATCCGTTAAATTCACTGAAGTATTGGAATACATACATTTTCATAAAAAAGTAGCAACTTACAATGCTTGTAACTATTTCTACATTTCCATTTTTTATTTTGCCCAACTCTAGGAATTTTTCTGTATCGTGGGTGCGATTACAAACATTTAAACTAACATAAACGAAAACACAGAACCGGAACAACTTTTGGATGCTTGATGGATCTGCAAAGTTGTTTTTTTGGCGCAAGTTCTTTATTGAAAACTGAGCAAGCGAAGGATTCTAGGATTAAATCGCGAGCAAAGCGAGCGTTCAAATATAGAATCCTGAGCGTATCGAAGTTCGCAAAGGTACGAGACGCAGAATAGCTTTGCTGCCGAGTGCAACACGCAGCTTTTCACCTTACTACAGCGAGGAAATGCAGTGGGGTCGGCTCGCCTGTCAGTGTAGAAAATAATTGAATACGTGTTCGAATCTTGAAAACACTTTCCGCGCTAGCGGAAAGTTTTGCGCTCAGATTTCGAATGGCAAATAGAATCTTTCCCAGCGTGTGAGGTGAATATTATATTTTGCGTGCGGGAATCAAACCCGCGACATGCAGCACAGCAGTCAATCGCTCAGCCGTGGCGCTGTCAAAAATCATGTTCAAAACTGTACTAGTGATATACAAGAAAGACAAGACCTGTTTAAAAGTTGACAATAAAATAATTGAGTAGGACAAAGAACGATGGCGTAACCAACATGCTAATTTCCGTTTCTGTTACTGTTCATTGTCGTACCGTCAAATTACAGAAAGCAACTAACAAGCCGCATAAGTAATATTAAAGAAGTAAGTAATCGCTCAAAGGAAACCGTCCTTAGAATAAGAATTGCAAAATTATAGACTATGAACGATGGCGTAATTGGAAAAATTGTTGAGCAACCAGCGCTGGACTAAAGCATACCCACGATGTCAAAGGTTGATCACCTCTGCTACTGCAATTGATTTTTTATTGCAGCAAAAAGTATTACTATGGAACGAACAAACGATTCGTTTTGCTAACTAGTCGTAGTTTTTATACGTTCGAACTGTTCAAAGTTTCGAACGAACTTTGTTTGAAACTGTATGGCTGATTCTGTTACCTTTTTTTTTACGTGTTAAATCATCAAATGAGTCTCACCCATGGCAGAGCGGGAGGGACTGACAGACTAGTACTGACTAAAATCCACGGTGTCCTTCAATAGCCCTTTACGTACCGGGGTCATGGTAATTCGTGAGTCTCACGACCCGAGGTTCTGTTACCTAGGAAAATTTGAATTAAAACCAAAAACTGTTTCATGAACAAATAAAAAAAATGCCCCTAACGTAGGGGCAACATTCGTTTTTAGAATAATAGAAATTATTATAATATTATATGTCGTTAGTACGATTACATACATTTTTTTTAACGTAGGATTTTCTCCTGTATCCTGGGTGCGTTTACAAACATAGAAACTCACATACACAAACACCCAGACCCGGAACAACTACTTGCAGATCATGTAAGTATTTGTTCCGAGCGGGGATCGAACCCGCGGCACACAGCGCAGCAGTCCAAATACTAAGCCACTGCGGCAAACTTGTCGTCTTGTCGCCAAATGTATGCTACAAATGTCTGTACGCCCCTGAATGACTTTTTCTTGTGTTAACGTCACGATGATGCTTTATCAGGCTTGTCTTATTAAAACTCTGAAATTAGAATTGCAGCCTACCAAACATTCGTTTAAAACTGTAGGAAACTAGGAACATGAAAATTATTTTTCCTGTACCGAAGGTGCGATTACAAACATTTAAACGAAAACCCAGAACCGGAATTACATCCAAAAAATATTTCATCAAAAAAATCTATCGACTAGTAGGGGAACAGTCTATAAGACGGGGACGCGAGGTATGATGGGAAATCACACCCTTATGGCAAACTTAACACAATACTAACGTAGCGCAAGCACCAACAGGACGCCATTTGTTAATGGCCGCTTGCAAATGACGTCCAGATGGCGCTTGCGCTACGTTAGTTATGTGTTAAGTATCCCCGTTTAATACACTGTTCCCCTAGATATTCAAAAAAATCTGAACAACGTACGTATGCGTATACGTATAAACGGCGATCACGGCGTATTGCCATAACTCACTGTTCTCCCAAAAACGTTATCAAAACTGAAAGCTTCGAGATAGCAAACAAAGACAATTGAAGCATTAAAACCGCCTTTAGATCCTTCCTTTATCAAATACGTTTACAAAAGAAACATTTAATGTAAAGGATAGCGGTGAAAAATTAGATAATAATCTTAAGATTTTCTTTTTTCTTTTCAGCCCTTCCCTGTAATTACGTTTTTGTTCATCTAGGAAGTTCTTTTGTTTGAAGGGAAGACTCAGGAACAAAAGCCTCCGTGAGGGAGGCAAACAAAGATGTCTGCTATGAAACCATAGCTCGATGGTGTTTCCCATTCATGTCATCCAAAATCGATGGCGATATGAAGAGCATAAGAATGCCTAATTATGGATATGATGTGGCTTGCGTCAAGTTTCTTGTTTTTTATGTTGTTTTTATTTTTCGCGTTCGAAAGAGTCGAAGAGTCGTTCTCTATCAGTCTAGCAAGATTGAAGAGATTATAATTATGACAGGTAGATTTTCTCCATTTTATTTTTGTGTAATCAGTATCCCACAAACATTTTAATTAACAAAGAGTATAACCTTGTGTACCTTGTTATTTGTGAAAATGACCTATCGTAGGTAGCATACTTAACATTTTTTTTTCTTAGCGTTGTAAAATCATCAAATGTACTCCCACCCAGGGCAGTGCGAGTGGGACTGTCAGTTGACTGTCCTTCAATAGCCCTTTACGTTCCGGGGTCACGGTAATTCGTGAGTCCCGCGACCCCGGCAGGCTGTGGCCCTCTAAAGGGGGGCCCAGTCATGATGCTGACACTCTATGAGGTGCGAGTGGAGCACAACGCGAAGTTGACCCGGGCATGGTCCATAGTCGGACAGCGAGTCACCCATTACACGCCACCCGCATGCCCACAATAAAAAACGTTGCGTCGCACTAAGAATTTCTTCTGTGTCGTGGGTGCAATTACAAACATAGAAACTTACATACACAAACGGCTAGACCCGGAACAACTACTTGTAGATCATACAAATATTTTTGTTACGTGCGCCAATTGAACCCGCGCGTGACACGCTGCTCAGCTGTCAATCGCTCAGCCATTGTGCCAATCGTGTCGTCAAAAGGTTTTCAATTTTGAAGGAACACAATATGAAAAGGTTCACATACAAAAAGGCTCCATAGCTAAGAGCTAATAAATATCACAAACCACCTATCAACAAGAATTATCCGGTCGAACACCTCTAAAGATAGTTTTTCATCTGTCCAGACATAATGCTCGATTAACACTCCATAACGGTCAACCGGATGTGCGGACGCCATGTTGGCGGCGAGATAGCGGAAATATATCGCCGGAAGTCGACACCCATTATTCAGGAAAGGAGTTCTTCCGTCATCGGTGTATGGCTCTTAATATTTTTGGCGAAATCCTGGGTAACGATAAGGTAACTTGTAATGAATTTTAGGGATATTGATAGGATAATAAATAGGTTGTTATGGTTCATTATTGAGCTTCATTAATGATTGTTCATTAATGATTGTAGGCAGAGCTTATTATATTAGGTAAAGAAAAGTGTTTTATTAGAAATACATTAGGCAGACTCAAGGTTATATGAGAGACCACATAGTATTTTTCAGAAAACTAAGCAAATAATTGGACAAGAAGTACACAACAGTTAATAAAAAAATGTCTACTGCCTACTCGTACTACCAAATAACTTATCATTGAAAATATTCCCTGTTAATACAGCTACCCACATCCTCCATCTAAATTATATTGTACGTCCTATAAAAGGCAGGAGGCGGGCCGCGTGAGGGAGAGGACAGCGTCCTCCCTCCACCCCAGCCGCAGTGGTAGACGCCCACGGTGACGGACGTCGGCAGACGATCTCCGGCCACCGTAGGCGGGCGGCGAGTAATGGGCGACTCGCCGATCATGGACCACGCGATGCTAAAAAAAAAGTCCTATAAAAGGCAAATATTTTAGAAGTTTTCTAGCAAAAAATTAAGAATGAACTTCGAAAAAAAAACGACGAGATAGAAAACGCTTTGATAAAAATCTCTAATTGAAATTAAAAACTTAGTTTGAGCTTACCTACTCGTATTAACAGGTCCAGTGGTAAATAAAATATACCTACTTAGAAACTCATTTTACTCGTAGCTAGTGTTAATTACAAAATTACAAAGTAATGAGAGCACTCCAAACTATCGCTCCGGTGGAAATTTAAAAAGCTGGAACTCCCCTTTAGTCTCAACTTTTGCTAAAACTTAAGTTATAAGCGAAGGGCGGGTAAAAAACCTGACAAATACGGAACAAAATCTAGGAACTGAAACTTGCCTATACATAAAACTATAATATGATAGAATATAAAAAAAAAAAATTTTTCCAGTTTTCTCGAGCTAATTCTAGCTAGTCGCCATTTTTTGTAAGTATTCCTTTGCTCCTGCAAGTAACCCTTAGAAACCATAAAACCGATCGGACTACGAATTTATGAAAATCATGCTAGTAGCTTTTCTAATAAAAATGCTCTTTTCATCGATCGGGGCAAAGGCATACATTGATGCCCATTCTCCTTTAGCAGTTTGTCCATCCTGGGGCCATACATATTTATGCTTTTCACTTTCTGCTCACTTCGTTAACCAACTTTCGTTTTTTTAATATCTTATGGAGCTTACACACCTCATCAACTTTTGTAAGCGTCTAGTTGACATGATCCCCGGATAAGCCTAACAGAAAATGTAATTGGGCCTATACATTGCACACACACAACATTCTGGAATCGCATCTCTCTGTTATCATGACTTAAGTCCAAATATCGCTACAGCCTCATCGCGGTCCACTCGTAACATGCACCACTAGCAGTTATGAACAAAAAAATGTCGTAGTCCCTCCCTAGAGACGAGTCGTGTAGCTAATGACGTGTTCTCGTCGAGACACGTGTCTTGCACGCGCCGACATAACCTCTAATGTGTAATAGCGTGCATAGAGTGCTCGGCAAATTGGCAAGACGGATTTGTTAGTTTGACGATCGAAGTGTAAAGGGTTTTGGGCTATTGAAGTGTCTTTGTTGTTGATTTTTATAGCGCTCAGGTTTGAATAAAAGACGGAAGCGATCTTTTCATTTTCCAACCACCATTTTAGTGGTAAAGTAAAACTGACATTTAAGTTTATCACTAAAAATACGTTGAACTTTCAAGTGTCTACTAATAATTATAATGAAAAAGTAAAAAAAAAGAAAATGACCACTGAAAATTGCTCAATATTCAGGTACAATTTTTAAGCTGTTAAATACCTTGGTTAGTGGATTATACACCGTAGCATTACGTAAATACAAATATAATATAATCACATTATACATTATACAAGTTTATTTATTTATATTTGGGATTTTTGTCACCTATCAAAACATGTTTCAAGTTCACTCACCTCTCCAACACTACACCACTTAAACATTGCCACGCAAATAAGAATAAAATCACTCAAAATTAGACGTAATAGGGCTGCACCTATAATACATTATGCATTACGATAATATAATGAAAATCCATTAGTTCTAGTGAATCGACACTACTCACTGTTGACATTGAGGTGTTGTTTATCAACCCTAGATCGGAGATTGATTGATAAATAAGCTAAAAAGCTGTAGCGGGGTGATATAATTGAGCGAATTTCCTCACTTTCCCTCACAGGGTAGTGTTATCGTGCATACCAACGATTGTGACATACTGCTTTGGAGTTTGACAAACACAACACGAGGATTATTTTTTAAGTAGTGCGGAAAATTTAGTACCTATGTTACGCAGTAAGAAAACTAAATAAACACGCACATACACACTAAAGTAATCATTAATTAATAATCAAAGATTTTATTTACTTAGAAACAGATTTTTATGGTCATCCGCTGGTGACACATGACACTTGTTACCCCGATCTTGTCTTATAAGGGCACCAAGGCCTTGGGACGCAAAAAGCAACTAGAGGAAGCGGTTGATTTATAATCAGTCAAGTCCTTTCCGTTTTGTGAGAATACTTTTGTTGATTTTTCAACAAAAAAGTAAAAGAGATACATTTAAATAAAACAATAAAAAAACTCAAAATTGTTGCTAAAATAATTAAAGTCCGTGTGTATCACATATTAGGGTGTGCATCGTACCGTGCGACATATCTCAAATTAAATTCATGTTTTGTCATACCCCCACTTTATATTCACAGCTTAATGACGTAGCACTATAAAACATAGTGAAAGCCTTTATCCAATGCGTAAGATATCGCGAACGTGCGTATCGTTGTAAATGGAAAAACATGGCTTTGCTCTTACTGGACGACGGGTATAGCCGACAAAAACCAATATTTGGAAGGGGTGCCATTGAAACGCACCCTTTGCTTGCAAAAAATGGGATATCTTTTGATTAATATATCGTACACACGTTATTGATTAGTTGATTTTTGGTGGACCTATTTATTCTTTTGCTTGTTAAGCCGACTAAAAAAGCTAACACGTGAAACCTTTTACTGTGGAGGTTTTAGTGTCCATTCATCCATCACCACTTTTTCCAAGAGTATTTTTCTATAAGTATTTTACGAAAGTACGGACTGTAAATGTGTTGTTGTGAATAAACATATTACATCTGCATGTCAAAGTAGAAACGTAATTCGATTTAACCATTTTCATTTAAAAACAACATGCGCCATTATTATCGAATATCAATTTGTCTTTATATAATTACCTGAACACACAAAGGTGTATAAAGTCCAACAAAATGATGATGTATTTTGTAATTAATTCTGTCTGTGGTTTTTAATCAAGCGGTATGTGTTGAAAATATGCGGTGAGCAACCATGCATTCGTTTAAAACAACTATTTTAATTATTCACTGAGAATCAACTCCTGTTTGAATGGCAACAAAGTTATACGGCACAAAATGTTCGAAACACAAAATGTTCGTGCCCAAAATTGGTTCGTACGTAACGAAGTGTGACACAGGACATATTATTTAAAAGCTCAAACTTTGCGCGATTGTTAACCATAAAAGAAATATGAATATATTCTCAACTTTACTCAGATTTATTAAGGATATTACAGGGAAATGGGAAAGCGTTATTCAAGCGCAGGTGTGCTGACGATTTGCTAAGTTGCCATATTTTTGTAAGAGAATTGAGTTGGAGCATTTCGTAGATAGCACCTCGTAAGGTATTGTTCAGAATCTTATATCTCGGGGCCATTATTTACTGTGAGCGCCTATTCAACGATGTGGCACATTTATTGCGTCATAATTTAACACTCACTCCACTCTAAACGTATGCTTAATATTACTTTGTGTCGCCAAACGTCTTACTTTTTGGAAGAAAATAAATATGGTAACAGTAAATTAAATCTGCTGTCTTGCTGTTCTATTTTTTTTTTTTATTGTGGTAAAATCATCAAATGAGTCCTCCCACCCAGGGCAGGGCAGGAGGGACTGTCAGACTTGTACTGACTAAAATCCACGGTGTCCAATAGCCCTTTACGTACCGGGATCACGGTAATCCGTTAGTCCCGCGACCGTTGTTCTGACTATAGCATTAGTTTCACGGATTAATTATAACTAAAGATTTGATTTTTTGTTTTTATTGGATAAACATAAAAACTATACTTCAACAATTCCAAAAATTTGTTCACCAATAAGAAGTAAAATAGTTAACGAGTGTTATAAACTGTATATTTATTTTACTATTTTGAGCTGGTGAAGTCGCGGGTGGAATACTAATTATTTGGAAAAGGTATGCAAAAATAAATATATTACAGTACCTTTATGTATCCGTTGAGTACAATATTCAATTCATTTGAAATCACTATTTCAAACCGAAAAGAACATCATCAACATAAAAAAGTTATTTAAACATTTCATACGTTTAAATAAACTGTACTGTATTGTTTTTGGCACATATTTCAATTTATTTTTCAAAATTTAGATAAACATATCCCATCAAAACCCTATCCATTCAGGGTATCATCGAAAATAATAAACAAACAAAGCATCTAGTACTTGATAATAGCCAATATGCGATGCCAAAATTGCTTTCCTAACGTTGTTTCCGTAACTAATATTGTAATAGCATTATCGGCTTCAGCTTACATGCGTTGCTTTCTCTTTTTCTTTGACTATTCTCTTCTCATCTTCTCGTGTTTTTATTAAACATTCTAATAGCTTTTTGTTATCCCTTTTCCTATACGTGATACCGTTTGCTTTTGTTCTGTATTTAATTAAAAGTGGTATTCTGTTTTT
The DNA here is from genome assembly GCA_943136025.2 of Agrotis puta. Classification (NCBI taxonomy): domain Eukaryota; kingdom Metazoa; phylum Arthropoda; class Insecta; order Lepidoptera; family Noctuidae; genus Agrotis; species Agrotis puta. The sequence goes on along the minus strand of OW964176.2, from coordinate 12,226,876 downwards.
GCAGCTCACAATTTATGAAGGGTATTTTATTTGAATGCGGGATTTTTATCCAGATAGTAATTAGCAGTAAAGTTTTGTTATTTATTTATTGTGGTCACCTTTTACAAGTAATGTAATCTACAAAATTATTGGTGTTTATTCAATCCTATCTTTTTCAGAGTATATTTTATTATTTAGATTGATTATTTCGTTTCTGTGTAATAAAGTCTTTTCGTTCGTAACATTTTCAGGGAATAGATTATTTTGAATCAACTTGTTCCGTTCCTAGGCAAAGGCCAAATTATGTGATGTTCTATCAGTAACATTAATGCCTTTGTCAAACAGACAGGCGAAAGCGAAGCGATACCGAACCGAAGCGAGACGTCAGTCCGATAGTTCTGTCACGCTATCGGATCGCTTTCGCTTTTCTATGTGACTGGATCCAAACAATCCATACATTACAAATAAAAACGTCACGCTTCGCATTCGTCACGCTTATCTGTTTGACAAAGGCTTAATAGCTTATTTCATTGGAAAATGAAAAAAGAATACAATGTTTTACATCAGACTATCACTTAAAGATGACTTTACAACAGAATTCTTGGTACTTGTCACAGTGTACATTTTCTCGCTCAGTTATTTTTAGCGCACGTCCATGGCGCCCAGACGACTTCTCGTTTCACTAATGGTACAACTACACTGAATTGGATCTGCTTTTTGACAAATCAATTTGTCCTGCGCACGTCGCCTTACATTTTTATCTGGTTAAAAGTTTTACTGGATTGTCGTTGAAATGCAGGTACTTTGGTTTTTAAAGGTTTCGGTAAGATTTTTAGTATTACTCTCTAGAGGGAAATCTATCACAGGATGCATTTTTTTGTGTTGAATTTTGACCTTTTTTTTCACTGTCATACAGAACCTGAAGTAAAAATATCTCAAAGTTTATATTAGCAACAGTTTTTTTTTTATTCTACAAGCTCAGTGGTTTTCACTGTTTTTTTTTTAAACTTAAGACAAATAAATAGTGTCAACGATCTGTGATGATATCTTCTGTTGGAGATCCTAAATAAATACATCGACACGGAAAATCCTATAAAAAAGGTTTTTTATTAACGATATGCTGATGATTTTTTAAAGCAAATAAACATTAAATATATCTTGTATTTACACAAATAAAGTATACCCATTGAACAAATACTTTCTTGCTCTTCAAAAATACAGTCTCCATATCGTTGCAGTATCTAGTTTATAAAATTCTCGAATAAAATATTTCAAGTGCTTTTATTCAATATTACATTCTTATTGCATTTTCTACATTTCCCTACTATAATTCAACCGCACGTATTGGAAACAGTGATTTTTATTGCTACTCGATTGATATGATTGGTATTTCAAGAGTTTTCTTACACGGCCTGATGAAAAATATCACTGCATCTTTCATTGAGGATGGTATTATCTATCTTCTATCTATATATATAAAAGGAGAACTGACTGACTGACATATCAACGTACAGCCGAAACTACTGGGGCTAGGAATGTGAAATTTTGCACACGGCTTCCTATTATAATGTAGGGGAGCACTAAGAAGGGGTTTTTGAAAATTTAACCTTTAAGGGGGTGAAAAGGGGGAATTAAGAAAGTACGTAACCCACGCGGACGAAGTCGCGGGCAAAGTGCTAGTTATATATATAAAAGGAGAACTGACTGTCTGACATATCAACGTACAGCCGAAACTACTGGGGCTAGGAATGTGGAATTTTGCACACGGCTTCCTATTATAATGTAGGGGAGCACTAAGAAGGGGTTTTTGGAAATTTAACCTTTAAGGGGGTGAAAAGGGGGAATTAGGAAAATACGTAACCACGCGGACGAAGTCGCGGGCAAAGTGATAGTTATTGGTAAATCAAGAGGTGTGGGGGAAGTTAGACTAGACTCATTTCCCCCTTTATCTCTATTTGATTCAAATTATTAAATTTTGGAACTACCATATTGAGCAATAGTTAGGTAGGCAAATGTGTGTGCTTTGCTAAACTAAAATTACACATTTAAAACAGTAGGAAGTGGGCTTTTTTGGAGGACTGTTTTAAGTAATTTTGACAAAAACTGCAGTCTTTTTTGGGTGTTAAAACCACCAAATGAGTCATTTTGTCCTGGGTAGCAGAAAAAAGTTTACTGAATAAATAACCCACGCTGTAACTTGACATATCCTTTGCGTTCTAGTTTCTTAGACAAGCCTTCCCAGACTGTCTCAGAACCTTTTAAAAACTACTAAGTTCCGCCGTAATTGAAATAATTATTGACTCTGTGAATATTACTTTCTCAATTTTAATGTATTGCTATAGATATCCTATGGGATATTTATTATATACTGGATAAACCCAAGGGATAGTCCAGAAAATTTATTTCCCAACCCAAATTCAAATAGACTATACGATACTTTATTCTTCTTATCTAAACTACAATTCCATGAGCAAAACAAAAAAAAGCAACACACAAATCCTACTGATTTCTATCTTTATCGACAACGGCTTACCCTCCCAGCTTATTTTACAAAAACCCTTAGAAACAGAACCTTCCAGTGTTACCGGGATCCTATGTAAATATGGTTGTATGAATCTAAATGTGTTTTAAGTAGATACCATACGTGGTGGGCTTATGTCGTTACCTTATGTTATTGGTGCTTCTTGGTACGTGCGCCATGGCACGCCATGTTACAAATAAAAGTGTAAGGGACGGTATTAACGGTGCTAGGTTGGAATATAGACGGGAGTATTAAGATTTCTTTTGATTCGTTTGTTTGTTGGAGAATTTTTGGGGATGGTGGTATTTGTATTCCATGCGGTTTTGGCATGGTTTGAGCAATAAAGTTTCAGTGTTGTCTGTTGTGTTTGTAGATTTCGTAATGATCTGAGTTATTTAACGCTGTACTCACTGCGACGGGTAGCTCACCATCCGATAAAAATAAGGCTGTTTTCCAACAAGGATGTGCTATCCTACGTTGCTATGGATGCGTTTGATATCTACCAATCATATTCATTGGTACACATAGTACAGTACTGGTGGAAACGGATTCAACTAAGATATGTTTTTGATATGGAAGGATGCGTGCTATGGATGCGTGCTATATATGTATGCTATGGATGTGTGCTATGGACGCGTGCTATAGATGCCTGCTATGGGTTGTCTTCCTTACCATCGATACATCGCATAGCTCGAGCTGCGCATCTTCCACGCGCAAATACTTTACGGCGGCTCATCTTCATAGCACATCTTACTCGCACCGCTACATAGCGTAGCATCAGTGGAAACGCTCACATAGTTTTGAGCTCAGCTTTAACATTCCCGCAGCATACCTGCATAGCACATCTCTGGTGGAAAGGCACCTTAAGACTCGGCGCCGCATTTAAATCCACACGTGTCTCAAGACTTAGCCAGTATAAATATCGAGGCAAAAAAGACAATAATCACCAAATATTCGGCAATCGTGGGTCCTTCTTAAATACTCGAAGTTTCGTTATTAAATGTCGCTCCACGTAAAATATTGATAGTTATTTGTATGAGTTTACTGGACGCCGACCCCAATATACGAGTAGTTGGGAATAGACTAATGCCTTTGTCAAACAGACGGGCGAAAGCGAAGCGTTTCCGAAGCGATACCGAACCAAAGCGAGACGTCAGTCCGATAGTTCTGTCACGCTATCGGAACGCTTTCACTTTTCTATGTGACTGGATTCAAACAATTCCATACATTACAAATAAAAATTCGGTACCGCTTCGGAAACGCTTCGCTTTCGCCTGGCTGTTTGACAATGGCATAAGCAGATGATGAGATGATTATGATTAAATGCCTCAATTTTCTAATTCGATATCCAAAATAGGCATTAATTAATTATAAATATTTCTAATCTACTAACTATGACCTTCAAAATATTAACGATCGCGTTTGCACATTAACGAAATATTGCTTTTCACGTACCATAAAATCGACCATATATAATTATGAATTGCCCCGTTTGGCCCAGCCTGTAGCCTCTTTTATTAGAAAATATTGCCCGAGCCGGCCACCACAGGCTTTGCCACAATAATTATGCAGTAACTACCGTATGTGCTAACGTGTTATGTAAGTACATTAACGATTATACTTAATGAATTTTCTTTTAACACTTTTAAAAGAAAAAAAGAGTCACGCCTTCACGGGTGTTGAGCAGGATGATGCACTTAACACCTATGTCAAGGATAATTCTTGAGAATGTCTGGTTATTACCATACCAAAATTGAAATTATTGTTTTTTAATGTAAAAAAATAAAGTATGTTTTTTTTTTTGTTTGTTTGTGATCTCTATAGAAAGGACACAGATAGAAATCATAACATCAATAAAAATTATGGCTCTGATTGTTCATAAACATCTGCTCTCTTAATAATGAAACCACGCCAGTCACATACAACTTGATAGAAAGCAGAATAAAAGTAAATAAGTAGCGACACAGATAATATAATACTAGCGTAGGTAGTAGAGATAAGTAAATAAAATTGAGTATAGTGTGTATGGTAAACGTAGGGTGGGACGCCCCCCGGTAAGATGGACCGACGACGATGAAGAAGGTAGCTACCAGTGGTTTTTTTTTTTTATATCGAGGTAAAATCGTCAAATGAGTCCGCCCACCCAGGGCAGGGTGGGAGGGACTGTCAGACTCGTACTGACTAAAATCCACGGTGTCCTTGACTAACCCTTTACGTACCGGGGTCACGGTAATTCGTAAGTATCGCGACCAGCTGCCAGTGGCTGGATGAAGTAACGGGAGATCGTGCGCTGTGGCGCTGGCCTATGTCCAGCATTGGACTGCAATAGTCTGAAATGATGATGAACGATGATGATAGTGTGTGTGTGTGTGATTAAAATGCAACTACTTTGATAACACGCAATTTGTTTTATAACCTTTCCCCACACAAGGAATATCTACAATATAGTAAGTGCGTTTATATTAAAACTCACATAAACAAACAAACCCGGAACAACTACCTGCCGGCCATACGAATATTTGTTTCGAGCCGGAATTGAACCTAAGACACACAGCACAGAAGTCAATGACTCAGTCACTGCACCAACTGTGTATACTTCACGAAGCAATATAACGCATCTCACACGAGTATTTTATGTAGTATCACAAACAAGTCACATAAATTATATTCCGCAACATCATCATCTCAGAAAAAAGGTTTTATTAAAAAAATATTCTTCCAAGATGCAACAACGTGTATAGGCACGCACCACACAGGGGTCTACCATACCCCGTAGTACCTACGTACGCGTACGTAACAGGGAGTTCTGTGAATATGCATATTGTCTGGGACGAGGAGTCCTTAAGAGCACTCCAGTCGACTACAATAGGCCGGGCGTAATTTCAAGTTTTTATAGCCTTATTGTGGATGTACCCGTCTATAGTATCTAGACAATAAGTTGTCCTTACTATGTGTTGTAGAGTTTGTTTTTAATTTTAGATAGCGGTTAGTTTACCTTCGTTGCGCTTATTTTGTTTTGTGCATGTTTCAGTTCACGGGGAACGGATTTATGGTTGTTTATTTTAAAAGAGGAAGTTCGAAATTAATCTTTAACAGTATTATCTACAAGTAAAATACTGAGCTTACTAGAAAACCAATTATTACCGTTTCGCAACCAACCAACTCTAAATTTTACGGCCATTTTTAGGCCTCTCGATTTAAAAAGAGATGAGAGAGAGAGAGAGTGTTAAAAGTTTGACCGCTTTGTATGTATGTCTGCCTGTCAAACAAATAAATGTTGCCTTACACTAGGAATTTCTCCAGTATCATGAGTGAGTTAGCAAACATTTAAACTCACATCCATAAGCAGCCAGACCTGGAACCTACCTACCTAGAGATCATTCAAATTTCCATATCATAAGTGTCCATATAATTATTAAACAAAGAATGTTTCTATCTAAACATTTATATGAGATGCAAACACTTAAAACATTGGGTAATTGGTTTAAACCAATGTCTTTTAGCGTAACATTCAATTAATTACAATAGGTAAGTAATATCATCTTTACTTGGAAAAATAAAAAAGTTTTACAGTTCGAGAACCTTTTTTCTGGGTGTTAATTATCAAATAAGTTCACTTGCCCTGGTTAAGAACCCTCAAATTAAATTACACTGCTAAAATTAACACGATCACTTATTACAATAAAACAAACACGAGTGTATTTTGAAATTCTCAAAGCTTTTTATACACACATGTTCTATAAATGTAGGAATCTCATCTCCTGTTCTATCTATGCAATAATGGACTCGCACGATGCTAAGTTTGTTTTTAATTTCAGATAACGTCACGCTGAGTAAGGAACAGTACATAATTTCTAAATGGCCGACAGTTTAAAGAATGGTAAACAAGTGTGGGAACGAATTAACGTGTATTTTTTACTAAGCTAAAAAACTAAAGAAAAATTTTTAGTTCTTCTTTTACTACTTGTGTGGATTTTCGTTCCCCCTCGTTTTATGTCACGTTCCATCTCTTGGTATGAAATACAATTTCCTAAATTCACAAAAAATAAACGTATTTCTGACCGCAGATTAAGAGCACTTTGTGGTGTCTTGTCACTACAAATAACTTTTAGTATATAAAATGCTATCACGATGTTTTTAGTACTTTCCTCGGAAACTACGAGGCCGATTTTGATGTGTTTTTTTTTTCACACATCTAAAAGTTTGCGATCGCGCAACGGTATTTTAAATTATGATTTCTTCTCCTTCTTTTTAATTTCAAACAGGTTATTTCTGTCTAAAGAAAACACAGAACAAAGATTTTTCTTGATGCTAATGATTACGAACTATTTTTGATGTGTGTATGAAAATAAGTCGTCAAGATTAACAAACGGAAATACCTCGATATTTCACTGATTTTTTTCTAGCTTTTATGAAAGTGATCATAGCAAATATAGAATATAATTTTACCCAGTAGAATCTACGAAATTATATTTTTCAGGACAGTCAAGTCTTGTTATACATTTTCTGAAAAAAAATGTCATAACCTGCAAAGTTCTTTTATGCCTTAAGGATCACATTTCAGAATAAACCCATTGATAATAAAAAAGCAGCTTCCAGAATTGTCAGTTCACGCACTCAAAGAGAAATTTCAAGAGAAATATTTCAGTGAGTTTCAGTATTTCTATTTTCCTTATATTCTAGGTACATTTCTGTTTCATCCAGCAAGGCTTAGTGTATACCAAAGCGTATTTATCAAAAGAGATTTATCTAGTAGATAGCAAGTGAAATAATGGCCATGTTTCCTGATCTGCAGGTGTAGTTCGCAGGCGGTAGGTTAAAAGTTCCTGTTTAGTATTTTAAACTGATAGTACAGTTTTACTGAATAGTACTATTAAAAGTTTATAAAGTTCTTTGTATATTTATTTAATACTTTCAGCAGATAAATGTACAGAAATGGACTTAGGTGAGTCTCACATTAACATCTTTTTCAATTCACATTCCCTTTTTCAAATGTTTTCCGGCTATTTTGCTAGTGGCTTACAATGCTATCTGTTTCAGTTTTCGTTAAAATCCAGCAGTAGTCTGAATGAACACTAACACACTTTTTTGTAACCAAGTGGAAAATGACGACTTGAGCATTTAGGTACTTATAAGAGAAAACCGAACATTCGCCGTTTTTAATTACGCTGAACTGAACATCGAACAATGCCGAGCATAGAACTAAACATCGCTACAAATATTTTCACGATCTTTCTACCGAACAATCTTGTTGATGGTCGTCAAAATTTATCCTTCCTTCCTTCCTGAAGATGTCAGACTAAGCAGTCTGACATCTTCAGGAAGAATATTTTTTTTAGAGATGTCTTTACAGTCGGCTCAGTAAACAGTGACAGAATGCTCGCTAAAACGCTCTCGTTTATTTTTATGTTATATAACATTCACAAGAATGCTCATCACAAGGGAAGCTTATCAGCACCTTCATATAAATGTTATGCAAAATATTGAAAATCAACATCACTTTACACCTCTTCAATCCCAACTAAAACATCATTACACAAATTTGCACTTACTTCCACTATGTTTCTTTAATCCTAGTACCTACCTAGTACATAACCGCGTGCTAATAAATTATCAAGTAAGTCAGCCATAGCCATTACGCTAATAAGGCATAATTAAATAGGCCGAGGCATGTTTGGTGTTAACAACGGCACGATACTCGAGTTTGTGAGTACTTAGACCGACACCTCGTCGTTTGTGAGCTTATGTTGACTAAGTATGTGGTTTGTTGCGGAGGTAAGTAATACACTGTACTCATGACATGTTATGATAATATAATGAGATACATTGAGATTTTGGAGACTTTTATATTTATAACGAGTAACAGTTTTGGCATAAAATGCAATATCTTAAAGTTAGTGTTTGCATAAACTATAAAAAAATATCTTCTAGACGTCTGTTTTCCTGCTACAGCCAGCAATAAAATATAGGTATGATTTTTTTTTCTTTTTTTCATGGTAAAATCTAAGAATGAGTCTTCCCTCCCACCCATACTATCAGACTAGTACTGACTAAAATCCACGGTGATCCTTCAATAGCCCTTTACGTCACAGGGTCACGGTTACAGCTAGTAAAACAACGCAATCGAATTCCTTTTTAGTTATTATATGTTTAATTAAACTTTGACAATCAAACAGTCATTTTGTTTGTATGATGCCTTAATATTTAAAAAAGGAAGAAAGAACCAGTAATATCAAACCCACATCAAAAGAAAATCTAAAAAATATCACAAAAAAGGTTTACTATCCTTCAAAACCCAACCCTCTATCCTACGAGTAGTTATTTAAAACTAAAACGAACCAAACTGATATTAATAACACGTAAAACTTTACGAAATACCGGCCATACCATAGAGCTTCACTAATGAAATAAACTTTCAGGTAACAGGCATTCGGGAGAAAGTAAAGTATTAATATTCATGTTACGTCCCTGAGACCCTGGTAAATGTTTTATTCGTTAACGAGAGTACGGATTAGGGTAATCATGTCACGTCGTGTGTTACGGGCTCGCAATTAATTTGGAGCAATCAATTATGTTTTAGTTATTATGCTGTTGTTGTGTTTTGTTCTTAGTTTTAATTTGTTTTGTTTTTCAGTTCTTTATTGTTCTTGTTTTTTTCTTGAAAATACTACAATTTAAATAATAATTTATTGAGCAAGGGGTTGTGATGTCTCTAAAATTTCAAATGCAAAAGCTTGTATATGCAAGAAATTTATTTAAATTACTCTTTCCCTGTATTTGTATTTCAAGTGACATGCGAAAAGTAACTTTTTGAAGCACGGTTGGCGGCAGTGACTAAACGATTGACTGCTACGCTACGTGTCACGTGTTCAATTCCGACACGTGGCAAATATCCGTTATTATGAAAACGTTAAAAAAAAAAAACAAAAAAATATGTAAAGAAACACCTAAATCTATGATTTATACATTAAAGCCTTTGTCAAACAGACAGGCGTGGCGAATGCGAAGCGTGACGTTTTTCTTTGTAATGTATGGACTTGTTTGAATCCAGTCACATAGAAAAGGGAAAGCGATCCGATAGCGTGATAGAACTATCGGACTGACGTCTCGTATCGGTTCGTTATCGTTTCGCACTCGCCTGTCTGTTTGACAAAGGCTTAAATATTTACCGCAGAACATTCTAAAAACAATTGACAGTCGCGCCGTCTGTCGCACAATCGATGGCCATTATGATCACAAACTGCGTTTCATTTCAGTATAATTTGCGCATTATTTCCGCTCAGACGGACGCTGTGTAAGGATTATCTGTAGGAGACGTCCCGACGGTATCGTCAGCGACTGTAGGCTTAAATTTTCATTATGTTTATTGGATAATTCGCTTCTGAAGCGGCGTGAGGCAAGGAGATAGAGGGGATTGTCAATGCAACACTGAGCATTCCTTAACGCATCACTATCAGACGTTGGTAGTCGGAAAATTTGGAGTATACGTTAAAATTTTTACTTCACTGTCCATTGTCGCTTTTGTAAGCAACCGTGGACCGGGTTTGAAAGAGTGTTGGATAAAAGTAAGCAATGTATGGCGAAGTAGACGGATTGATCTTTTAAAATGAGTTTTCATGGTAAGAGGTTATTGTTTCAATTCATGAAACGCCTTTTTAGAAGGGCCGCAGTACTTTCGAGGTTGTTATGATGTTACGTTATTTTCAAATTACTGAGTCTTGACTTTATTCAGAATACCAAAATGTTTAGTGAAGTAGGAAATAGTACATTCACTCATAAATTGGGTTTTCAACAAAAAAATGTGTTTGCATGAGAGTGTTACTTAATTAAAAAATACTAATAACCCTTAAGCATATTGGTCTATTTTTAGCAAAATACACTATTTGTATAAAAAAACTAAATATTGCCCTTTGTTAAAAACTTGAAAATGTAATGAAGACTACTGAACGTTTTCATTTATCGCTTGCCACTTGTCTACAGGGTCTGGTCCAATGTCTTTTTTAACATTAACTGTTAGAATGTCTTTATATCTAAGCCCGTTTTTTATCGTGGTTAAATCATCAAATGAGTCCTCCTACCCAGAGAGCACCGGAACGGACTCTCAGATTCGTACTGACTTAAATCCACAATGTTCCTTCTACGTTCCAGGGTTACGGTGACCTGTTCAGACAGTCCCTCAACCCCGGTTTGTCTAGCCCCTCTGCATGCGTAGCATGACCAATTCTAACTCTATTCTACCAAGAATAGAGAAACTTATTTCATCGTTGTTTCTATTCAAATTGACTGTTTCTTGCACAAATATGACACGATTTGTAGACCATTTTTTTTTTTATCGTGGTAAAATCATCAAATGAATCCAGAGAGGGAGGGACTGTCAGACTCGTACTGACTAAAATCCACAGTGTCCTTCAATAGCCCTTTACGTTCCGGGGTCACGGTAATTCGTTCAGTCCCGCGACCATTAAAGAATTAGTAGACCATTAAAGAATACCAACATTTTATTTATATACATATCTAAAACATTGCCATTCTTAAAACTGTAAAAACATTTCTACGTTCTGTCTTTTTGTCTTATCTTCCGTCGACAAAACCCATTTTTACGGCGCCATGCAACGCATGCAGGAGGTGAGTCTTTATAAAGCCGTAAACAATCTTAAATACTTAACCAATTAGAACCTCCAAAACATTACTAAAATAGCAGACAAATAGAGCCCTAACCACATATACATATAACGAGTATATTCGCATGTTTTTGGTTAACTTTCACTAGTTTATGTCGGCGTCTGGCTGTTTGCCACTACCTGCGTAGTACCTACCAATTACGCAGAGTGTGCTGAACCAATAAATAGTATGTACAGTTTGTTGGTGACGCGAGGGGCTTGAGCCTTAAGGTTTAGAGTAGATCGATTTGTCTAGCAAGTTCAAGCATGGTTTCTGCAGGTGAGTGACTGGTTGGGTGTTTGATTTATGTATTTACTAGCACTTTTCCCGCGACTTCGTCCGCGTGGGTTACGTACTTTCCTAATTCCCCCTTTTCACCCCCTTAAAGGTTAAATTTCCAAAAACCCCTTCTTAGTGCTCCCCTACATTATAATAGGAAGCCTTGTGCAAAATTTCACATTCCTAGCCCCAGTAGTTTCGGCTGTACGTTGATATGTCAGTCAGTCAGTTCTCCTTTTATATATATAGAAAACTTTAAAGCCTTTGTCAAACTGACAGGCGATAGCAAACCGGACCGAGTCCGAAGCGATAACGAACCGATACGAGACGTCAAACTGGATGCAGCGAACCGAGGCGTGACAGTTATATTAGCTGACTTTTTATGAACGACGTCAAACAGAGCAAATACGCCTTCGCTACGTCTTCGCATCGGTTCGGTCACGCTATCGGATCTCTTTCGCTTTTCGACTGTGACTGGATTCAAACAATTCCATACATTACAAATAAAAACGCCTTGCTTCGTATTCGCCACGCCTGTCTGTTTGACAAAGGCTTAAGCACTTTAAATAAGGAACAAAATTGTATGATTTTGTGGGTGGACTATAAAAAGCTTGACGTCGGCAGATGATCTCCGGCCACCGTAGGCGCGGGCATGCGGGCAGCGAGTAATGGGCAACTCGCTGTCCGACCATGGACCATGGCCGGGTCAACGGCGCTTTGTGTTCCACGCGCACCTTTAAAGAGTGTCAGCAAAAAATGACCCCCTCTACAGGGCCAAAACCTGCCGTGGTCGCGGGACCTACGAATTATCGTGACCCTGGAACGTAAAGGGCTATTAAAGGACACCGTGGATTTTAGTCACTACGAGTCTTACAGTCCCGTCCGCTCTGCCCTGGGTGGGAGGACTCGTTTGATGATTTTACCACGATAAAAAAAAGAGGTACCGGTGTGTAATCTGTAGGTTACCTGCATAATACATATAACTAAATAAAATAATCGTCGTGTGTATGTGAGTTTAAATGGCAACGTAGTATGACAAAAAAAACATAAATTGTATTGACCATAGTTTTGCTCTTGGACCTTTTTTGACAATGGTAATTTTGAGCTTAACTTTCCATTTAAAATGTACTATTTTTAGCTTTTTTTCTTTTATAAAAAAACCCTTGCCCCACACTAGGAATTTCTCCTGTATCGTGAATGTCTTTACAAACATAGAAACTCACATCCACAAACACCCAGACCCGGAACAACTACTTGCAGATCATACAAAATGTTTTTTCCAGGCGGACATCGAACCCGCGACACGCTGCACAACAGTAGATTACGCAGCCACTGGGCCAACCTTGTCGTCATTGTTAACAGACCCTTAAAAGGTTGTATAGTTAAAATCTTCTCAGTAAAGAAATAGCAGAACTTATTTGTCCAAGTTCAACAATGACCTTAATTCTTTGACTTGGAAGACAGTAATCAAGAATCTCAGCCTTTTATATCTTTTAACAAAAGAAATTGTTATTTATGAAAGAATTGTTATTTTAAAAGAAAATTGTTATTTATTAAAACAAAGGCTTTGAGAGGAACAAGGAATTACGTCAGCCATCCGAAGTAGCGTTTTAATAACGAGCAGTTTCACGCTACGTTGTCCTTGCAAGCAGGAAATTATTCCATTTTGTATATCCAAATCCTCTTTATTGAATGGCGGAAATAAGAGAATTGGAACTTCGTGTGTATAAAGACAATAAAGATTGGAGTAATTGTGTAGCTGTTTAGTAAGTTTGAAAAGGTTTTTTTAAGTAAATGTTTTTAGTAACACCTATCTTGCCTTTCCCAATTATGTTGGGGCCAGCTTCCAGTGATATAGAATGCAGCTGAAATTAGTATTTGATATGGAGTGACTGCTTATCTGACCTCCACTCCTGGTTACTTTAAAGCCTTTGTCAAACAGACAGGCGTGGAGAATACGACGCGAGGCGTTTTGATTTGTAATGTATGGGAGTGTTTGAATCCAGTCACATAGAAAAGCGAAAGCGCTCCGATAATGGACAGAACCGATGCGAAGACGTGGCGAAGGCCTATTTACACTGTTTGACGTCGTTCATAAAAATACAGCTAATGCAACTGCTACGCCTCGGTTCGCTGCACCCAGTTTGACGTCTCGTATCGGTTCGTTATCGCTTCAGACACTGGTTGAGTGATCGACCGCTGCGTAGCGTGCCGCGGGTTTGATCCCCGCACGGAACAAATATTTACATTACCTGCAGGTAGTTGTTCAGGATCTAAGTGTTTGTGTATGTGAGTTTCTATATTTGTAAACGCACCCACGATACAGGAGAAATGCCTAGTGTGGGGCAACGTTTACGACCCACAGATTATCACGCCAAAACTCGGAAAATGATTAACGTAACCTAATCAATAACGTAGGTCTTCATTAAAACCTCATAAAAGACGACCCGATAATAGTGACCTAAGAATATTGGAGGAGGCATCATTTCGGTGGCGCTTGGGTCACATATTAATAACGAATTTGGGTCTAGCCGAGTAAGCAACAACTGACCCGTTTTCCTTAGTTATTTTCAGATATGGCGAAGAAATCTTGTCTTGTATGGACTTCTTTTTTTTGTTAAAAAAGGTACAGGTGCTGCTGGGGTAAACTGTAATTTGAATAAACTAAATTCAGATTGCTTGTCCTAACATAATAAAATACTTTTGTTTAATTACAATCTGACAGTTTAGTTCAATTTACTTTACATGCTACATTTAAAGACTAAAATTAGATTAACTAAAGTAAGATGTTTACAAAAATTACTAAATTAAAACTAAAATTTAAAAAAAAATATAGAGCGCCAAAAAATTGATTGCTTGTTCTAGATTTAAAAGCCAAAAAAATCTATTATAATATCAACAAAGGTAAAATAGAGCGACAATTTGGTCGAAAATAAGTGATGAATGCCATCGTACTTTTTTTTTTTAGTGGTTTTTTTTTTTACCTCTCTGAGCGGGAGGTACTGTCAGACTCGTACTTACTAAAATCCAATAGCCCTTTAATTTCCATGGTCCCGGTTAAATTTTTTTCTACATTTATACCCAAGCAAAAACGGCGAAAAAAAGTTTTTTTTTATTTATAATTGTAGAACAATTGACTCGATCAATCGCTCCGCAATTCCAAACTTTAAATTGCTCTCCTGGGTTTGTAGCCTAAATACACATTGCCTTTTAAAACTCCATTTAGATCAAGTTTCATGAATAAATTATTATCTTTTGTAAATAATGACAGCTTGTGACACACAATTTTAATAAGTTGCAGGAACGCAATAAACAACGAACCTTAAATCTTTACGTATTCGCCTACGTTCCACCATCTTGTATTACAAAATAACTACTACGCACCTGACCTTTATGAAGAATATTATCAAAAGGTCAGTATACGACCTTCTAAGAAATTCCATCTCAGCTAAATCTATGAAGGGACTACAATAAAAAATAATATGTATTTATTGTTACACAGTGTCAAAATACAGGGTTGGTGCAGTGGCTGAGCAATCGAACTGCTGCGCAGCGTGTGTCACGGGTTCGATCCCCTCACGGAACAAATTTTTGTATGGCCTGCAGGTAGTTTTTCTGGGTCTGGATGTTTGTGTATGTGAGTTTCTACGAGTATGTTTGTAAACGCACCCACGATTCATGAAGAAATTCTTAGTGTGGGGCAACATTAAAAAATATATATTTGAATAATGTCGATCTTTACTAGATTATGTTGTTTGAGCGAAAACATCAATAAATTATTGCCACATATTCTAACAAAAGTTAACAGAATATCACGCATGTTATACCCGAAGGGTTAGGCAGTGGATTGCTTAAAAGTACACCCACATTTTGCCAGTTAGGTAATTTTAAGTTCCATGTAATTGGCGGCGGGGTTTCTGCCATTAACTTGGCACAAATCTAAACTTATGAGAATTCCTAATGGATAAAGTAACACTGCCTTATATGGGATTTTGTTATAAAATTATAAAATTTTGGGCCACACTAGGAATCTTTACAGTGTCTTGGGTCCGTTTACAAACATATAAACTCACACGCACAAACTCCCAGACCCGGAACAACTACTTGTAGATTATACAAATATTTGCTTGCAGGAATCAAACCAGCGACTCGCAGCTCAGCAATCCAATCGCTCAGCCCGTGCACTAAAGCCTTTGTCAAACAGACAGGCGATAGCGAGCCAGACCGAGTCCGAAGCGATAACGAACCGATACGAGACGTCAAACTGGGTGCAGCTAACCGAGGCGTGGCAGTTGTATTAGCTGGCTTTTTATGAACGACGTCAAACAGAGCAAATACGCCTTCGCCACGTCTTCTCATCGGTTCCGTCACGCTATCGGATCGCTTTCGCTTTTCTATGTGACTGGATTGGATGGAAATAATTCCATACATTACAAATAAAGACGCCTCGCTTCGCATTGGCCACGCCTGTCAGTTTGACAAAGGCTTAACCGTGCCGTTGCCGGAAACTCATGCTCACAAGTCGTATCTGAGACCTTGATAAAAAAAACATGACAAAACGCTTCATATTTAAATTCATATAAACCACTCAAACAAATTGCAATTTAAGAATATAATATCCTGAAACGGCTCGGCACAAATGACAAATATCCTTAAACAGTCACGAGGTCGCAGATGGTCCGGATATTTTAGTAAATGAGGCCTACGTTTGTGACGGAGCTACGAAATCAGATGTAGATGTTTGGACACTAGTTGATATGGAGACGGCATTGCGGGAGAAAAGTACAGTTTGAGACATAAAGCCTTTGACAAACAGACAGGCGTGACGAATGCGAAGCGTGACGTTTTAATTTGTGATGTATGGAATTATTTGAATCCAGTCATATAGAAAAGCGAAAGCGATCCGATAGCGTGACAGAACTATCGGACTGACGTCTCGCTTCGGTTCGGTATTGCTTTAGAAACGCTTCGCTTTCGCCTGTCTGTTTGACAAAGGTTATCTTGCTCAGCTTAGTCTGTTTGGCTCTGCCATTTGGACTATACATATTAAGTTACGATTGTGTGGACGTAAAAACTTTCAGGTATATAATGTATCCACTTGCTACTAGAAATAACTAGAATAATGTACATTTGCTATTTTTTTTTTGCATTAAAATGTTGTAAACTTTTAATTTAAAATTATCTTGGAATTTCAACACACAATAATGAGTACAATGTTACTCTAAATGTCGAAACTTTTAATTGGCTATATTTTGTCGTGTTTAGCTTTCATTTTTTTTCTTTGTTGAAAATGGTTAGAACTTACTACTTATTTATTATCTATATATATAAAAGGAGAACTGACTGACTGACATATCAACGTACAGCCGAAACTATTGGGGCTAGGAATGTGAAATTTTGCACACGGCTTCCTATTATAATGTAGGGGAGCACTAAGAAGGGGTTTTTGGAAATTTAACCTTTAAGGGGGTGAAAAGGGGGAATTAGGAAAGTACGTAACCCACGCGGACGAAGTCGCGGGAAAAGTGCTAGTACCTCATAATTGTGTAATTTTTATAGTTAATAAGACAGTCAAAACAAATATTTGCTACCTATGTTTTTTAATTGTAATTTCTAATACTCAGGAGGAAATTGTATTGTATTATCACACTTTTATCTTTCTCACATTAATTATATCATAAGTTTCAATTCGTTATAAGTGGACTATAAGTTCTTATGGGAATAAATTTATTTAAACCAAACACGACTAACTTCTTACAATTTTTATGTGTTTATGTTAACTCTTCTCCCAAGTCTTTCTTGACCACCGTCTTGCCACATCCAAACACACACCTCCTTTCTCACCTCTAACTCCTCCGTATGCGACACGACTGCCCATCTGTCACAGTGTAACCGGGACACAGTAAATTACTCGCCTTCATCATCCCCCGGGCAACTGACCTGACGCTGTCGCACCCAACTCTTGGGACTCTGTGGCTTTTATTTAACATGAACAATGTTGCTGTATAAGTGTCACGGATTGTGTGTGGACGTCTCTGCTTTGTAGGAAGTTGAAGTACGGATGAGGAGTTTGATATATCTGTTTACCTCTAGTCGCTTTTGAGGGTACGGTTGGTGCATTAGTTCAGCTATTGGCTCATGAACTGCGCGGGAATGCACCCTAAAACATGACAAATACCTAAAGAAAATCATGCACATTTATCTTATTTTCACATCGTGGTATAATAAAACAAAATGAGTCCTCCCACCCAAGGCGGGACGGGAGGGTCTGTCAAACTTGTACTGATTAAAATGCACTACGGAGATCCTTGAATAGCACTTTACGTTCCAGGGTCCCGGTTACCTGATGAGACAGTCCTGCGACCCCAGCAGACAAATCATGCACATTGGGATAAATTTTGGACATTGAATAGATGCTGTGACGTGAAATATCTAATAGTGAAAAGAGGTAACATTTGTTTGTTTATAGAACCATACATGAACTATACGTCCTTTTCCTATGGGGGTAGGTAGAAACTACAGAGCGCCACAAGCTACAATCGATGTTTTAATTTCCGGAAATAAAGAATGAATTTTAAGAACAAATTAGTGGCTAGGCCATTTCTTGAGGAAGTTTATGTAAAATTGGCAGAAAAAGAATTGCACAAACAAAGATTGGCATAAACAAAGCCATAACGTGGTTAAAACCTCATGCGTACAAATCCTTAAACGTGGCACGACAGAAGCTAGTCATTTACATTTTTAGGACATTTGGCTATTTGATAAATTACACAACTACAGAAAAGGTGGCAATCAATACATACGCTGCCCTTTACAACATACAGAGTCACACGTCTCATATGTCCACACCGAACACTCTTGACCTTTTTGACATAATGGCTCTCACAACAAGACCCAGACAGAGACAATACGCACATAATAGATAGATCTACGAAATAACATTGACTTACGAACTTTCATGAGAAGTACTATCGAACAACTTTAACGTTTGAGCCCCTTTTTTTACGTAGTAAAATCATCGAATGAGTCCTCCCAGCCAGGGCAGGGAGGGACTGTTAGACTTGTACTGGCTAAAATCCACGGTGACCATCAATAGCCCCTTACGTTCCCGTTAGTCCCGCGACCCCAGCAGGTTTTGGCCCTCTAAGGAGGGCCCCGTTATACGTTTGAGCCCTTAAAGACTATTCCTGCTTGCAGCGCTTTAGCTATCACTTCCATTATTGGGTATATTCATAGAAAGGGTGATTTAGCTCAGCTTTGAATCCTATGTTAGGCGTCGGATCACAAAAAAAAACTTTTCCGTTAGTTGGACGAGATCTTTGATCATTAACAGACCTTGAGTTTTTTTTTTAAACAAAATTGAAAACAAAAAAATGCAACAACAAAAAAAACGCAGTCGAATTAAGAAACCTCCTCCATTTAATGAAGTCGGTTCAAAAGGGGCAATTCACAGATTTGTTACGATTCTCTACAAAAATGTCCATTATGTAAGTTTGCCGATAGTACCTATAGTAAATTATGAGGAAAGGTCGTCATAATATTATGATATAGTTTGCTTTATTTATGACCGAGAAACGATATGATATTTGTCTTACTTTCATTAATATGAAGCAGGTTCGTTCTGGTACGGTAATATTAATATACTGAGTGTTTTGCTTTATAGCTGTAGATAAGTATAGGCAGACTATCTGTATATATAAAAGGAGAACTGACTGACTGACATATCAACGTACAGCCGAAACTACTGGGGCTAGGAATGTGAAATTTTGCACACGGCTTCCTATTATAATGTAGGGGAGCACTAAGAAGGGGTTTTTGGAAATATAACCTTTAAGGGGGTGAAAAGGGGGAATTAGGAAAGTACGTAACCCACGCGGACGAAGTCGCGGGCAAAGTGCTAGTTCTTATACATTTCATTTTATGTTTTTTATTGTTTGTACAGTGAAATAGACAGTTTTAAAACACGTTGTGTTAAAAAAGCATGCCCATTTTTGCTTACATAAGGAACATAATAATAATAATATATTACGTTTTCTGTTAGGTATTACATTAATGTGTATTACGGTTGGCACAGTGTCTGAGCGATTGGCAGATACGCTGCGTGTCGCAGACTCGAATCCCTCACGGAACAAATAGTTACATGTTCAACAGATGTATTTATTCCGAGTCTGTCTGTTTGTGTATGAAAGGTTTATACTCGTATTTTTGTAAATTCACACCACGATACCGGAAGACATTTCAAGTGCGAGCAATAAAATACCTTATGGACTTGAGGAGGTCTGCGACGCAAGTGACTAAAAGAGTGATGGTTATGAATATGGATGAATGGAGAAGAAAAATCAAAGAAAGGATGGATGGATTTTTTAAGGAATGAAAAAGAAAAAAGACTAAATGATGCTGTGACGTCTCACACGGGAGAATGTAAGGAGATACCGTGTTGCGTCAACCCCAGGTAAAACGGGTTGACAGCAGGAAGATGATGATCATGGACTGATTTCGTTTAGTAAGAAAAACTTATGGTAAAATGAACGCATTGGCACTCAAAAGAACATGGCATCATGTTCAATTATTTAATGCAGGATTTTTAACTTTTTAACATTTCTATTTCATTTCAACGCAGAGTTTTAGTGTGGTATTGTACAATATTTATGCGTCCAAAGCACGATTCTCAATACAAACTAATTAAAAAGATGAACATCTTTTCAATTTAACTTGATTATTCAAACTACAACAAAGGTAAACAGAACTAGCCGCTAAGTTTGTAGATTTTAAAAACAAAGTTGTGCGCTGGCGTGAAACTGCCAGAAAACTTAAAAGCTGGTTAAGTTAGTGTACGTACGGGATTGTAATTTAGCTTGTTGACCTATGATAGACTGTTGGGCAAAGGCCTCGTCTAGATATCACCATCTTCTATGGGGCCAGTCTCGGTGGCATGGGCCATCTCACACATTAAACGGAGACTTTTGATCAACGGCAACATGTTTTTTTTTTCTTTTTTTTTATCGTGGTAAAATCATCAAATGAGTCCTCCCACCCAAGGCAGGGCGGGAGGGACTGTCAGACTTGTACTGACTAAAATCCACGGTGTCCTTCAATAGCCCTTTACTACTAGGGTCACGGTAATCCCTTGGTCCCGCGACCCCAGCATGCTTTGGCCCTCTACAGGCCCCGTCACTATGCTGACACTCTTTGAGGCGCGCGTGGAACACAACGCGCCGTCGACCCGGGCATGGTCCATGGTCGGACAGCGAGTCGCCCATTACTCGCTGCCCGCATGCCCAGCGGCAACATGTAAAATAAAGATCACATCTACATTGAACTACTTACGCAACTTAATGACGCGGTTGGCGCAATAGCTAAGATTTTGCTTAATAATGCTGCGTTGTGTGTCACGTTTTTTGATTCCCACACGGAACAAATATTTGTACGATCTACACACTTGTTTTGGGTCTTGGTGTTTATTTATGTGGCTTTAAATGTTTGTAAACGCACCCACGATACATGACAAATTCCTAGTGTGAGGCAGTACATTAAAAAAAAAAAACTCGTATCAGATTTTCACAACCGACAGAGATTCTTAACCATTGCCAACAACATACCTACCCAACAACGTGACACCAACATCGATCACAATATCAATACAAACAACAGTTTTAGTTTATAGCTCGTCGCATATTGCTAGCTGTAATATCAGCCCGTATATTGTGAGCCGTAAGCCGACATCAGACAACACCTTGGCAGGCACTCCTGCGAAATTGGAAGAGAAAATAAACTGGAAAGTTCACGTTCACTACAAGATTACACTGAGAAGGATGCAAACATGATTTCGGGATGGAGATGTTGGGAGTAGGTCTAGTTATAGTGTTATTGTAGTAGGTATAGTAAACTATTGGAAATTGGTGGAATAAGTAGGAAGGAAAAATGATTTTTTAAATAAATATAATTTTGTCTGACACATTTGCAGTTTTAACCTGTTGAAAATGCGCGGGCATGCGGACGGCAAGTAACGGGCTACTCGCCGTCCGATCATGAACCATGCCTGGGTCGACGGCGCGTCGTGTTCCACGCGCGCCTCAAAGAGCTGTCGCAATATGACGGGGCCCCCCCTTAGAGGGCCAAATCCTGCCGGGGTCGCGGGACTATCTTATCAGGTAACCGTGGCCCCGAAACGTAAAGGACTGTTGAAGGACACCGTTGATTTTAGTCAGTACAAACCTGACAGTTCTTCCCATTCTGCCCTGGGTGGGAGGACTCATTTGATGATTTTACCACGTAAAAAAAACCTGTTGAAGATAGTTTAAATTGATCAAATCTTCTTATTATTTATCGTACAAATGTAAATATCCCATTTAATATTAACTGCATTGAAATTAAAGTACCTATCCCAACATTCTCCCATTCGAATATGAACATTATTTATGTGATAAAGTTGAAAAATTAAAGAAATACCCCAGATTAGGGTAGGTTTATGTGTTGGCGACTGTACGGAGTAAAACAATCTTGTTCATTAAGTTTTTGAAAGATCAACAACAGCGCAACCGTATTGCTACAAAATCCAAAAAAATACATAAAAAACACTACCAAATTTTGTCTCAAGAGAAAACTCAAAGACGGATGAAGAGGCCAAACGGACGACGAGTAATGGGTAACTCGCCGTCCGATCATGGACCATGCTCGAGTCGACGGCGCGTCGTGTTCCATGCGCGCCTCAAAGAAATGTCAGAAATCTGACGGGCTTAGAGGGTTAAAGCCTGCTAGGGTCGCGACACTGTCTCATCAAGCAACCGTGACCTTGGAACGTAAAGGGCTATTGAAGGATCACCGTGGATTTTAGTCACTACGAGTCTGACAGTCCCTTCCATCCCGCCTATAGCGGGAGGATTATTTTGAAATTTTTTCCACGATATAAAAAGAAGAGAAAACTCAAATAAAATCATCACCTACAAAAACACAATAGATAAACAACTTTAAAAGCTACGCACGCAACGCGTCCAAAGAGATAACATTACGAAGAAAAAGGTTTCAGTGTGGGGCCCGAATTCTCTTTATTATTTACAAGTAATTTTCCGGCAACTACCTTCGAGGCTCGCTTTGATTCTAACGTGAAGTGAACGTTACCTAACTTTGTGGAAACGTGTCATATACGATACTTGAAGCTAAGAAGTTTTGTAAAGTTTTGTCTGGGACTGTCAGACTTGTACTGACTAAAATCCACGGTGTCCTTCACTAGCCCTTTACGTACCGGGGTCACGGTAATCCCTTGGTCCCGCGACCCCGGCAGGCTTTGGCCCTCTACAGGCCCCATCACTATGCTGACACTCTTTGAGGCGCGCGTGGAACACAACGCGCCGTCGACACGGGCATGGTCCATGGTCGGACAGCGAGTCGCCCATTACTCGCTGCCCGCATGCCCGCGCCTACGGTGGCCGGAGATCGTCTTGCGACGTCCGACGCCGTGGGCGTCTACCACTACGGCTGGGGTTGAGGGAGGACGCTGTCCTCTCCCTCAGGCGGCCTGCCTCCTCCTTCACGAGCATGACTGCTTCGCAGAAGGAGGCGACCGCTTCCCACTCCGTCTCGCCCCGCAGCATGGCCTCGACCAATGCCGGGCGCGAGAGGTCACCGCCTATCGCCGTCGTGAGGACACGGTGGTGCTCTGCCCAAGCGGGGCAGTCCTGCACCGTATGCTCCACCGTGTCCTCCGGAAGATCCTCGCAGCCTAATTAAAACTTGGGTTTATTTTCTTATTATCTGTAAGTAATATGGTACTTAGGTAATTTAAAAAACAATTTAATAAGGGATTGATTCAGAACTAAGTTTTATTACCACGCATAAGTTCTTATTCCTTTACTTTGTGGCATTTAGCAAAAAAATAATTTGAAGCTATTGAAAATATTACTTTCACTCTAAAAAAAACACTGAAAACTGAAGAAAATTTAGTCTTCATACTTAGCGACAAATTATAAAAGTACACTCGCTTAAATCCATAAGTAATCTATAAAACCAGTATCAATTTTACTGAAGCTGGAAATATCTACATGTGAAATTCATCGCAATATAAAACCTGATTTAAAATTCGTAGCATGCACTCAACCCGTTATTCACAAGTGCATAGTGCATCGAAATCTTTTGAGGGATATTGTTGCAGTTATAAGTGATTTTGATAGTTTTGAAAAATGACTAGGTGAATAAGTAAATTAATTTTCACGTTCGCTGCGGCAGTGGTTTTTCTATACTTTCCATTCCTGCGGTACCAGGTAGTACACCTAGTAATAAAACTTCCATTGTGGCGGCACAAGGCTTATAGGTGTAATATTTAAGAAACTTAAATCCTTTTTTGTCTGATATTCATCTCTTTCCTACACCGAACTAAATTGAACTTATGCCTTCGACACAACAAGGAAGTCTCTACTTTTCTTAGCCGCACTGTAATGCCTAGGTCAAACAGACAGGCGAAAGCGTAGCGTTTCCGAAGCGATACCGAACTGAAGCGAGGCGTCAGTCCGATAGTTCTGTCACGCTATCGGATCGATTTCGCTTTTCTATGTGACTAGATTCCAACAATTCCATATATTACAAATAAAAACGCCTCGCTTCGCATTCGTCACGCCAGTCTGTTTGACAAAGGCTTAAGCGAGGCGTATACAAGATGTTTAGACCTGGTATCGCATTCAACGTGTTAAACGTGGTTTACTCAATTAATTATTGATTTATAATAATTAATTGTTATTTACTCTTACGTAAGTAACCGTCTTCTCTTCCTATTGACTAATACTCGTCGGCATTATTTCTGTACGTGCTACACTGACCCCCAAAAATTACTAATGCATTTTATCCGGGCGACTCGCTGTCGGACCATGGTCCATACCCGGGTCGACGGCGCTTTGTGTTCCACGCGCGCCTTAAGGAGTGTCAGCATAGTGACGGGGCCTATAGAGGGCCAAAGCCTGCCGGGGTCGAGGGACTCACAAATTACCGTAACCCCGGCACGTAAAGGGCTATTGAAGGACACCGTGGATTTTAGTCAGTCAAGTCTGACAGTCCCTAACGTCCCTGCCCTGGGTGGGAGAACTCATTTGATGATTTTACCACGATAAAAAAAGGTATTTTATCCGCCTTTTTGAGGTTATTTTTACTTTAATTTGTTTTTCATTAAATGTTATTTTTTTTTTCTTGACAACAATATATTGAGACAACAGCCCTCAAAGTGACATAATATCCAAAAAACAATGGCCAATAAACATTCCCCACATAAGTCACGCTATTCGTGTACTAATTACGTTAATTTTGCGTGACTCCGTCAAGCGTGATAATTGTCATACAATTAAGTACCTTTCCCGCCGGGATACTGATGTATTCTTTACAAGGTGATTTAATTTAACCACTAATGAAATTTTTGTTTCCTCATATTTGATCAACTTGCAAGAGATATAAGGAAGGATGTTCCATTTGCCTTTTCTTTTTTTATACTTTTCTCTCTACTACTATTATTCTCCACTTTCCAAGTCTAGTCTTACTAGAAGTCATTAAATATTTGACACATGCTGAGTGAATGAGTCTTCTATGTGTGTGTCCAAAGTGAACGCGCGTGGACCTAAGTCTGTGGCGGGCGTAATCGGTATCTATATAGTGAGAAGTAAGCATTTATTTTTGTTGCGGCGACTTCATGTGTTGCACTTCTAGGTATTTCCTATAATTGTATGTAGTATAATTCATTTTAAATTAGTTTATAGGTTATTTAGTATTGTATGCAATTAGGTTATTCACGATTCTATATAAGTCTACTTTACTCTCAACATTTACTCAGGAACAGTAAAAATAATTTAAATATGTTTAAAATACCTACTACAGTAAATCTTTAGTGTGTCCTTGTAACTAGTGCTGACTATAAGACCGAAATAGTATGTTACACTTACCTGCCCACCGAATCCCTTGTTGCCTAGCAACGCGCTAGGCTCGCAATCCCAGAAGCTGCGCTTCAGTATGGCTACAAGCGGCGATTTCATATGTTTGATATTTCCGCACCGCCACCGCGCTAGGCTCGCAGTGTGTTTGAGTACTTAAGCCTTTGTCAAACACACTGGCGTGGCGAATGCGAAGCGTGACGTTTTTATTTGTAATGTATGGAATTGTTTGAATCCAGTCACATAGAAAAGCGAAAGCGATCCGATAGCGTGACAAAACTATCGGACTGACGTCTCGCTTCGGTTCGGTATCGCTTCGGACTCGCGCGTCTGTTTGACAAAGGCATAAGAGATATATGGCACTTTTATGGGAGATGAGCGAAGCTGTAGGTTACGCCTAGTTAAATAATAAGTTGGAGTATTCAACGATAAAAACATCTCTGTCAGGAATCGAGAATGGCAAGACAAAAAAGTAGCTGACTAGAATCTATCCAAACGTCTCACTTTTATATTGTCACAGCAACAGATATCACAAAACTATTTATACGAGGTAGGGTCAGAAAGCCGATTTCGGGTCGCCTTAGGAACCGAAAGCTTTCACTTGTAAGCCACTAATGTGACTGGCTTACTATTATGTTTATATTATACTGGCTTATATTAAAGGAAGAACTTATGATAACTCCGTTGAAAGAATATTGGGAGATACCTGTGTTACATTGAGTATTGTAATTTTAAAAGGACTAAAGCATTTGTCTCGTTACAGATCGTATTTGAGTTGAAACGGGTATTATTTTTTTAAACTGGCGACTACTATTTACCATGAAGTTCGGTAATTATTCCAGAAAACATTATACTGAGTATCATACCGATCATCAAAATCCATTCAGTAGTTTTTGTGAGAAACAGTAACAAATTAATATTCATCCATCAATTCTTACTAACTTTCGCATTTATTTTGTTAGATTACTGGATCAGTTTCATCAAAGCCTTTGTCAAACAGACTGGCGTGGCGAATGCGAAGCGTGACGTTTTTTGAATCCAGTCACATAGAAACGCGATACGATAGCGTGACAGAACTATCGCACTGACGTCTCGCTGACGTCTCGCTTCGGAAACGCTTCGCTTTCGCCGGTCTGTTTGACAAAGGCACTACTACTTCACTACTGAATAATTGCAAGCCCAGCCCGATTTAAGAATGTCATTAAAATTTTGCAGGAATTGCTTAATGTTGTTGTACATACATACATAAACTCACGCCATTTTTCCATAGGGGTAGGCAGAAACTACAAAGCGCCATCGGCTACGATCCTTACAAACACCTTTCGCCTCATCCACATTCATACACCTAGTCATACACGCACGCCGATTGTGAGTAGGTACTACGCACCCTTTTTGAAGCACATTTACCAACAAGGTCAGTCTTCCTAGGTATATTGTTGTGCAGTATGGAGGGAGCGACTGTCGCAACCGAGGTCCGGGCACGCCGCAATCGCGGCGGTAAGACCCCTCTTTGAGGAGTGGCTGGATAGGCGCCACGGCGTCCTGACCTACCGCATGACGCAGGTCCTCACCGGACACGGAAGTTTCGGGAGGTTCCTGTGTCTGATAGGGAGGGAAGAAACGCCTGGGTGTCACCACTGCGAGGATCGTCCGGAGGACACGGTGGAGCATACGGTGCAGGACTGCCCCGCTTGGGCAGAGCACCGCCGTGTCCTCACGACGGCGATAGGCGGAGACCTCTCGCGCCCGGCATTGGTCGAGGCCATGTTGCGGGGCGAGACGGAGTGGGAGGCGGTCGCCTCCTTCTGCGAAGCAGTCATGCTCGTGAAGGAGGAGGCGGGCCGCCTGAGGGAGAGGACAGCGTCCTCCCTCCACCCCAGCCGCAGTGGTAGACGCCCACGGCGTCGGACGTCGCGAGACGATCTCCGGCCACCGTAGGCGCGGGCATGCGGGCAGCGAGTAATGGGCGACTCGCTGTCCGACCATGGACCATGCCCGGGTCGACGGCGCGTTGTGTTATCCACGCGCGCCTCAAAGAGTGTCAGCATAGAGACGGGGCCTGTAGTGGGCCAAAGCCTGCCGGGGTCGCGGGACCAAGGGATTACCGTGACCCCGGTACGTAAAGGGCTAGTGAAGGACACCGTGGATTTTAGTCAGTACAAGTCTGACAGTCCCTCCCGCCCTGCCCTGGGTGGGAGGACTCATTTGATGATTTTACCACGATAAAAAAATAAAAAAATAAAAAAAGGTATATTGTTGTACTTTTTCGAAAACTATGAATGCATTTAAACCACAAAATACTTACACCTGTCCACAAGATTTTTTTTTTTCTCAATAGCTAGCTCGTGGCTAAATAATTACAGCCGCATAGTCCGATCTTCCGGGGTAAGCCGCGCTTGCCAAGGTTGATCTGTGGATGGGTGACCAACTATCATAGCGAGATTCCTCCGTGCCTCGGAAATTACGTAAAGCCGTTGGTCCCGGCTGTCATTTGTAGATCTTTAATAGTAGTTACTGTTAGTCAGAAGCTCTAAAGTCTGACAACCAGTCTTACCATAAGGTATCGTATTACCCAGTAACTGGGGTTGTGGAGGTCCGATAGGTAGTCGCTCAATGTAAAATACTGATATCCAGCTGTATCTGGTTTAACTGGAAGCCGACCTCAATATAGTTGGGAAAACGGCTAGGCAGATGATGAGCTAGTTTTACAAATTGAAGCATAAAATTCATTTAATTCATTTCCCAGAATTAATCTTGGGAAGTGAATTTCACCGGTCTCAGAAAATCTAAGTAATATAAGATTTTATGACGTCTACGAGGTATAACTTATTCATATTAGGCAGTAATAAAAAGTACATAAATGCGATGGTGTATAAAGGGAGACGTAATATAAGTTTTCCCTAACGGCCAACTTGGCCCAACGAGGCCCAACAAGGCTCCGATAGGCATCGGATTCGCTTCATGCTATGGCAAGATCAGGGAAAGGTTATTTAAGTAGTTGATATACTTACTCGCAATAGACAAATCTTTTACGAGTAATCTTTCTCGACTGCTATCAACGTGTGTTTTGATATAAGTATAACCGATCACCTTTCATATCATCCAAATATGTAACTGTTTTATTACTTTTAGTTCTAAGAATATTAACAATGTGTCTAATCTAATATTACAATTATTGAATCAATTTGTAATTTTAATTTTTGAGTGGCCAAGTGGGACCTAACCAGCCGCTATTATAACCTTTCGGTTATAGGACACAGCTTCTTTTTAAGTTCTTATTTATTTTGAAACAGTAATTATTTTTCTTTGGAAGCAGTTCAAGATCTTCAGATAAGGTAATGAAAAACAGAAAGACTCCTAAAGTTTGACCCACAAAAGTATCCTAACATCGTATTCTTACAGATTTTGGTCCTCCAAGCGGCAGTTTGACACTGACGCCCCCATAAGCTGAGCTTCATCACCGCTCCCAAAAGGACCGTAACGCCGTATCTACTGCCTATGATGCAGGAGTATGAATAAGATATAGAATATCGGACAGCACTTGCATAACAAAAGGAACGAATACACGCATACCTACGCAATGAAACGGACGCCGTATGAAGCTATTCATGATTATGGGTTTGTATATAGTCATCAAAAGATATGAACATTTTCGTCACAAACACGAACCATTGGGTAGAATCTCAGTGTACTTATTTCTTCCTTTTCTTCTTTACCTATTGATAAACTCATGTTTGCCCAAATACTGTACCCAGTTGCCAGCACGACTCTGACATTGACTTTCCTTTAAACCTGGATAGTCGACGCGCTATATTATGCAAAGAGGCTAAACACTCTCATTATGTTTTGGATAATTTGGAGATGACCATTTGTCAGAAATTAAATAAAATCCAACGAGTAACCTCTGTTTTACGTTGACGTAAATCTTAGTCTGGATTTAAATCTTATTTTATGATTTAATCTTATTTTTATTTTATGATTTAAATATTACTCAAGTAACGTTTAAATTTAAGTCGACCACAATATTGTTTTCATCATTGCCAAGTTTAAGAAAGACGAAGAAACGCCACGTCTAGTTCACACCTTATCAAATTCAAACCCCGTGGCAGTTATATCTTGAAGTCTTACGCGGGGAACTTTACGAATGGGCAATAGTATTCGTTTCATTGCACCCCGGTGCCTACTACCGTGATATCTGCTCCACACTGGGCTGTTTTACGAAGAATTTGCTATTTTAATTCTGTCAACTTTGATCTTCATAAATGCTGAAAGTACTTCTTAAGTGCTGCCATATGGATAGTATAGCATTTAACAGACATATTTGTATTTTGGTATTTTGGTAACTTCTAATCTCACTCTTATTATTTGAGACTTAAAAACATAACTGGCGATGTGGGTTTACCATTAATCACATCTCTTGTTTTGAGATGATGCTACTGACATGTTTTAAAGCCGAAAAGTGTAGTGTAAATAATATATTCCATACATCTAAACTACATACAAATACAGACACACAAACCTACAATATACAAATCCTTACGCTATTCAAAGTGACACCTGATGCCTTCGAATGCAACTCCCCGCCGGGACTACTTCGCTACGTGGAGCAAATGGACCTCGCTGGTATACGAGCCTTCGTTTTAGACCATTAGAAGCGAATGAAGGAAACAAAGTGAAGTATGGCCGCCTTAATGCACAAAGAAACGTGGTATGTAAGTTGCTGCAGCTGGTACCTACGTGGAACGGAACGCTAAAAAGCGGAACCCAGATTTATAGAATTTTACTCAAGGAAAAACTTTGTAACTGCATCTTGAAAATGGATAATCGATTTGGTATTATAAATTCGTTTGCACTCTACAGAATTTGTACGATCACTAATGTCATTTTTGTTACCAAGAAGTTTTCTAGTTCGTATTCAGTGCGTTTTTTATAATATAGTACTGTAGAGACGTAACTTTTGTGGTTTTTTAAAATAAATTCCTGGCACCTGGCACATTAAAAACGAAATAATAAAATAAATAATGATCACCCAATAATACCCTGTTGAGGTATTGTGACACGTGGATTGAAACATACTGGCATGTAAGTAACCTGTAATAGATTATATAGACTTAAAGTCATAGCAAAATACCTTACGGTGTTTCGGTGGTAACTATTGATACGCAAATCAAATCATTTATTTCTTTGCAAACATGGGTTAATAGTACATAGATGTTATTTCTTTTTTATAATTAAGTTCTCCACATTTTACCGACATGGGTATGCAAACAGTGTACAATATGTTCATTGTTATTATTAAAATTACATGTATTTAAAAAAATTAGATGTCAGCCTACTCAGAATCACTGAGAATTAAAAATTAAATTAGAATATTACAAGCATGTCACTAAACCGTTCCTCCTGAAATGCACATTAGTAGTGTCGCATGTAGAGAAACAGATGCAAAGTACCTTTTATACCGAAAAGAATTGTTCTCGAAGAAATCAACAATAACGTTCTTATAGATAGAGTTACAATTAGAGAAGTACCCGAATTTCAAACTCTGAATTACCGCGAGCAAAGCGGATTGCAAAAGATATAGGTATCCTATACGCCATAGGGCTCGCATACCTAGTGTAGAAACAAAACAATACTCAAAATTATTCAGCTACATACATCCTATCGTAGAAACTCCTTTGCCTATCAAAACAACCCTAAAACTGGCCAGCAGACGAATAAATATTCACCAAGCTACTGCTATCATGTTATGTGCAATGTAAATTCAGGCCTGAAACATTTAGACCACGTAGTAACCCTCGGTTGGGGACACGGAACCCTTTGGTCGCGATGCGTCTAGAATGCGATACTGGGTTGTATCGGACTGCTTTTGTTTTTTTATTTATTTCTTGTTGATTTATGTGAAGATGTGCTCGGTATTATAATGATGTGTGATTCTTTTTGCAATGTGAAAGTTACGGTTAAAGATCGTGAGGGAAGACTATAATATTTATTTGAAAGATTATTTTTAATAGCTATTGATATATGTTTCCCACTAGTGGGCAAAGGCCACCCCAATATCCTACCAAGTACTTTGTACTAGCACCACCTCCAGCCAGCCATCATAGTGCAGTGCCACTGTCCAAGTAATCTCGCCATCGAGGTGGGCGTCGTCGGCCACGACTCATCTTTAAAATAAAAATGTATAAACATTTAAATTCCATTTGTATGGTTTACACATGGGTATAGATTTTTGGGATAATTAAAGTATTCATAAACTGACGTATTATCAATATTTGAGAAATTACTAAGTATTTAAAATAATTGTCTAAATTACATGAAGCGGTTAATCCAAAAAATTAATAAATTAAATCCTGCAAATAGGTCTATCACAAAGGTAACAAATCAATGGTATATAAAACAATCTTTAAATTCCAATTATTTTTTAAACAATCACGCACAAAAAAAAAGTACAATAAAAACGCAACAAAATAAACCAGGATTCATTTATTATACAGTACATCTAGTCACCTTTAAACCCCATCCAATTTATTGGGACGACATCCGTATAACCACAATGATGTTGACAAATCGTCCAGCCATACTGTTCCGCCTTTTTGATGTCCGATCTTTTAGCCACAGTTATCGAACGATTCGAGTTCGAACTCGAATGATGCGAGTTTTCGATAAACTCGAATGGTTCGAGTTTTGGATACTCTTGGATATTTTGATGTGGATATTTAATAAAAGTTCATCATTTATTGTTGCTTTCTATTATATGCATTTCTTCTATGTCTACCCCTAATGGCTGGGCGATTTTAAGTAGGTATTGTTTTTTTTGCATCTTTGAGGAAGGTCATTGCCCGGAAGTGGGCTAGGAAAAACATGTATGTTAGTAGTCACAAGTCATGTTGTTCAATTATATACTTTAATCATAATCATTAATTCAAAAATGTGAACAGATAAGAAAAGTTCAAGAACTTTTAAAAACAATGTTTTCATCCTGCTATGAAATTTAGATACGCCCAACACAACAATCCAGAAATTAATTATGTATAGTTAATTTAAATTTAATCATAATTACTCACTGTTTACGTAAACATAATAATTATGTAAACTCAAAGTTTGATTAGCTCATGAAAATTAAGATGAAGCAAATTACAGATTAGGTCCTTAGCGATAATTATGAATTTAAACGGGTTTCGGTATTTTAATAATTCAGTGGTTTGGCTTACCGGCTTTTAGCCTTACCTTTGAACTGTTAATTTTGTATGCAGTAGGTAAGTAAATAACCACAATGCTGTTTGAATTTATTCACTATATATTTTTGGCTTCAACAGCTGGTCTGTGCCAGCATTTTAAAATAAAATATAATATTTTTTGAGTCCTATAGACACAAAGTGCATGGCAAAATAACATAGTCTAGCGTCAACAGTGCCTCAACCTAAATTAAAGAAAATAATAAAAAGTGGGAGATGGTATACGGTGGCGTTATGTAGTTAGAAGAAGGTGCGACGTGCGTCTTTATATGCAAGATCGCAAATTTTTATCACAAAAGTTTAGTGAAGTTTTTTCCGCAAGCCTTTTTTTTCACACCCGATCTACAGAACTTTAGAAAGGACATTCTCTGATTCACCGATTTTTTGATACGCAATGCAGCTGCGTAAGCATTGGAATTATATATATTTAAAATTTTCTTCAAGTGCTTTTTGAGTTTATATTTCAAGCGTCTACCACTTTATTCGATACAACAGTTCCCATTGAAACTTATAAATAATTCCACTCTAAGTACCTATTTAACTGCTTCACTAAGTGACATCCTCATAAATCTATTATATTTCTGCGCTATATTTCATATTACCACATTTATGTCATAAAGCGGAAGCTCGCTTGGTATCTGCATAAGTACTTTACTTGTACATACGCGGTTCTTAGTCCCGAACAACACTGGATTTCCATTAGCCAATGGGACGTAAGTTTTCTTAAACTGCACGGTTATGCATCGTCATTTAGTGTGCACCGTCATTTTCTGTTGAAATAAAAACAAGTTTATGTTGGTGTATTTTATACAAACATGTACCGCCTTATTACAAAAAGGGGTTTAACTAAAAACCCAGGTTTAATCTTGTAAAACTACGGTTTAAACAAAGATTATTACAAATCGTGGTTTTGCGATAAACCATGGTCCAACAGTAGTAGCTGTCAAAGGTATGTCAAAGTTTCTCATAGCAAATTTATCATTGTGTTGTAGTTTTTGTGTTATTTTCACCCAAAATGGATTGAAACAAGGAAGATTTAATTGTTATTACTCATTGTGGATTTAATTGTATAGACAATCGTTCAAATGGCGGTACTAAAGTCGACGTTTTATCTTAGTTTTGTAATACGGACAAATTTAAACCATGGCTCTGCAGATAAGCCTGGACTTGATAGACCAGGTTTAAACCAAGGTTTATTTAGTTTTTGTAATAAGGCCGATTAAGTCTAAGGGGTGGAGTAGACTTTACCTAATAGTACGTCGATCAACATTTTACCACTTATGTTTTGAGTTCCATGTGGGAGCGGGCTTATTGCCATTAACCGAGATAACTCCAGATTCCGTAACTGCTACTGACAAACAGAATACCAAAGACAATTTGTTCAGCCGTCGCACTTGCAACTTATTGTCAGTAGTCGGACACAAATTCAGACTCCGTGTCTGGGCCCGGAAAATGTCCCATAGAAACTCTAGTATAACGCAGAAGTGACAGGGACAAAGTCAACGATGGAGTGAGTTTATTCAGAAGAAGCGTGTTCACTCTTTCTCCACTCTTTTGTCGTAGGACCTTTTCTTTTTTTTAATGAATATACGAGTATGACCACAAAAACCATATTAACTTCAACAACAAAAAAGCAGAGATGCCAAAAAGAAGGCAACCACACAATTGCCAACGCTCCTTGACGGAAGCAACGTACCAATGCAATTTCATCATCTGCATCAAATCACCTACCCTACTTAAGTAAATACTCCACACATCGCTGTTTCGTTTTCAACAATCCCATCAAATCTCAACTCTAAGGTACCAAGGGAACTGATTGAATTGAATCCCCTCTACCGACGCCATATTTCTTTTTCCGGTTTTCCCCAAATTGAACTTTTACCTACAGTTAAATGTACTTTAATCTGATTGAACTTGCGACTTAGATAAATCACTTGAAGTAAACGACATTGGTTTTTAAAATGTCGGAAGTTGTAAAAAGCAGGTATTGTGTTGTGATGTTTTCTGATAAAAAATGTTACTTTTCAGTACTTTTAATGATTCTTCTGAAGTGTGTTTTGGAGATTAATGTAAGGTATTTGCAAGTGAGTGGCATACATTAAATTCGGAGGAGAGGGGAGCAATTGATTCCTATAGCTATGTGATATAACATTATGCTTCAAATTCCCCTCTTTTTGACCGACTTCAAACAAATTAGTGGGAGTACTCATTTTTTGAGTGGGAACACTGGGTAGCACGGGAGGAATTGTCTTACAGGCTAAAAGCTACCCCGAAGAATTTCGCTAGACAGCCGCTTTTATTTATTATACATATTTAAGAATTAAATTATAAAAAGTGAGTAATTTTTTGACATTAGAAATTCATTCGACATTTCTCGATAATGAGAAGAAATTCTTCTGCTATTACAAGAGGCTTAAAGAAATACACATATAAGAAATACAAATGTTAATTTGATATACAGGTACACCTCTGTGTTACTCTTCGTTGCTAACAAGCATTCTATTATGTTATTTATTAGCTTCATAAGGCATTCTTTATAAAAATCTGAAGAACAATCTTCAGTTCCCCAAACAAATAAAAAGGAAAAAGGTCAAATCGCGAGAAAAATAAACAAATGAAAGTCGGCTTATGAAATATCGCGTTCAATCATAAAACTGACTGTCAATCATAACAATAAACTTTTGAAAGTACAAATCGATAGTTTTTCTAACCCGCTGCTCATAAGAAATGCATGCTCTTCCGCTTTATTTATTTACATGGGGTTAGTCGATAAATCCCGGGACTTGGTAGCATGGGGGACTTTTATTGAACTTTATATTTAGTCCACACCCATCGGATCAATAGATGGACGTAAGTTTGATGCAACGATGTCCTATCGTCCAATAGATTGACGTAATTTGATGCAACGACCTATTGTTTTCTCTTTACGATTTTTCGGTCTGTTTCAGAGAGATTTCATTATGATTTTATATTGTTGACAAGGGATACGATTGGCCCTTGCTTGTGATTATACCATTTTGTCTCGTTAGTTGAAATTATCTATTATTTTTAGTCCGTCGTGTAATAATTCTTAATCTCGAAACAAAAGTTCTATTAATGATAAATCGTAAAATATAGGACTGTACGAATTACCGTGACCCCGGAGCGTAAAGGGCTATTGAAGGACACCGTGGATTTTAGTCAGTACGAGTCTGACAGTCCCTCCCGCTCTGCCTTGGGTGCGAGGAGTCATTTGGTGATTTTAGCAAGTAAAAAAAAAGGTGCTAAATACACTCGTAGTTAAAATGCGTGACAACGTTTAATAAAAAATAAGATCTTAAAAAGTAAGAAATCAAATTTTACTGGCGCATTTTATAAAACTTATTGTGGACTTTTATTTTATAATACAAGTTTTTACTTGCGACTTCACCCGTGTTTAAAACACTTCATTGCAGTCAACAATATTGTAACTTTCTACCAGAATTTCCTTTGACGATTCTCTACCGCTTTATATTAAACTATATATATAGATAGACAACTTCTAATGTTATAACGTAAAACACGTCCTAATAGCTTTAAACATAAAATTAATTTACCAACAGCATAGCCTAACAAAATAGCCCGGTAAAGCGTACGCCAGGGTACAGCTTAACAATAATTGTAGTTGGCTATTTACAGCATGTAATTAACGAGGCAACACACAAGAGACGCTCCCAATTTGTCACGACCAGCCGGGGCGTAGCGCTGTCGTAGCGATGTCGTAGCTGTGCTACGCCGTAGCGCTACGCTTGAATGATTTGATGAGTTTTAGTTATTTTGAATTTAAAATGAAAACTACAACTTTTTAAAATGGAATAAACTATTACTAATTGAATGTTTTTTTAACGAGTCTGAACAGTTAATCTTAGGGTCAAGAAGAAACATAGATGACATTGAATTATGTATCCTACGTATTATAAATATTACAAATACGTAGTAGTGCGACGGTATATAATTATGTTTTTGTGTAGGTATGTTCCATGTTCGTGTCACAAACTGCTGAACCGATTTCGATGAATTCTGGTCCAGATATAGGTGGGACCCTGAGAGATGATTTTAGGCTAGCTAGGGAGTAAATGAAGCTGAGGATTCCCTCGGCTTCATTTACCGAGATATTTAATTTATTAACTACGTTTGTTAACTTTAGTGGCCTTAAAAGCAACTAATAGTTTTTTGAAATCAATAAAGAAAAATGTCAAAAAAAACTTTTAAACTTCCTTACAAACTAAAACACAGTACACCTAAACACAACACTGCTAACCAATCTAATTCAAATATCGGTTAGCAGAAGTCGCAAAATCAGCAAGCATTGTTGCAGCGGCACGGCGGCGTTGCGGTGCGGCTGCGGTGCGACATCGGTGCGGCCGGCCGGTGCATTACACCGGAAACATTGTCCGATTGTTGCGGTCCCGCCGTAATGGGCTTAATTCTGATGCGGCTTTCGGCTTTTAGCCATTGTTTACCTGCTATCGATACACCGGAGCAAACATAAATCTGAATTTGTATAGGTAACGTTTTTGTGCGCGGCTGTACGCAACGCGGTTGTTTTTTGGTGTGTACTTCGGTTTTGGGCGCACAGAGAAAAGCGGATATTGAAAATGTAGTGCTGTGAAAGCTTTTTTTTTTTTTTTTTTTTTTAGGGTGGCAAAATCATCAAATGAGTCCTCCCGCCCTGGGCGGGGCGGAAGGGACTGTCAGACTCTTACTGACTAAAATCCACCCGTGTTTCTTCGGATGCCCTTTACGTTCCGGGGCCGCGGTATCCTGGATTAAGAAAAAAGCCGCGACCCCAGCAGGCATTTGGCCCCGTAAGGGGCCCCGTCGGTGACGCGTGAAACACGACGCGCCACCTACCCGGGATTGGTCCTTGGTCGGACGGCGAGCTTACCCATTACTCACCGTCCGCAAGCCCGCTCCGCCGCTGTGCCCTCTGCTGTTCAGAGGGACACGCGTTGGAGCATCCACCCGACAGGCTATTCGCATACGGGCAAAGAGACCCCTTAGGCACACAGTGCCTAAAAGAGTTTTTGCCCGCATCCCAGGGTGCACCGGCCCGAAAAACTGGTCTTCCCCCCGGACGTATCCGAAGGGGAACTCCAGTCCACGGGCGCACGTGGAGGTTTCCTGTCTTAGCACCCCGTGCTGTGAAAGCTTGTGGTAATTTACGCTGCATCAAAATATGTTGGTATGACAACCAGTTTGGTTTAATTATGCCATTGGGCTTTGTATATTTATTAATTTACTGGGTTTATTTAAATAATTATGGTTGGTAACTATAGTATTATGAAATTAACTTGGTCAAATAATTATCTTTTTAAAATCAACATCAGACCGGCACGGTTGGTGCAGTGCCCGTGCAATCGACAGCTGCGCTGCATGTCGCGGCTTCGATTACCGCACAAAACAAATATTTATATGATATACAAGTTTGTTGTTCAGGGCCTGGTGTATGGTCGCGAGACTGTCTCATCAGGTAACCGTGACCCTAGAACGTAGAGGGCTGTTGAAGGATCACTGTGGATTTTAGACATTTCAAGTCCCTTCCGTCCCAGCCTGGGTGGGAGGACTCATTTGATAATTTTTCCACGATGAAAAAGGGTCTGGTGTATGGTAGTTTAAATTTTTGTAAACGTATCGACGATATAGGAGAATTTTCTTGTTTGAAGCACGGTTAAAAATAAAATTCTGTTGGTCAGTTGCTTCTGTAAATCTAAGTGTATTTTTTTAAATCAACATGTTTCTTACATAAATGAACAGATATAGTTTTTCAATAAAAAGTATGAATAACAAAATGGTCGAAGTCAGTTAGAACCAAACTTTTTGTCAGCGACTGTACTCGCGCCCGTATTGTTTTAGGCTTCAATGTTTGGAAAAAAGGATAAAAAACATAAATTTTGTGATAGCGACCGAAAAAGAACTGCAGTTTTAGGTACAGAAGCACAATGTTATTACACGTGTGATAGTGTAGTGTAGTGAAAATCGAATAGGGGCACGGGAGAGGTGGAGTCTAATCTTTTTACTTCTCAGTGTATTGGTACTATTTTTTACGATTCAAAAGTTATGCCCACTTTTTTGGTTGTGAGAGCCAACCAATGCTTACAGATTGAAATATAATTAAACTCTTTAACGTTAAAACTAATAAGAATATCCCAGTGATTAATTATTCCGAAGAATCCTATGCCTTTTTTTATCGTGGTAAAAACATCAAATGAGTCCGCCCACCCAAGGCAGAGCGGAATAATAAATAAATAAATAAATAAATAAATAAATAAATATTCCACAACTATCACACAACGCCATCTAGTCCCAAGCTAAGCTGAGCTTGTGTTATGGGTACTAGACAACTGATAAACATACTTATATATTTCTAAATACATACATATTATAGATA
Source organism: Agrotis puta (assembly GCA_943136025.2). NCBI lineage: Eukaryota > Metazoa > Arthropoda > Insecta > Lepidoptera > Noctuidae > Agrotis > Agrotis puta. The sequence goes on along the minus strand of OW964176.2, from coordinate 12,187,888 downwards.
AATTACACCCAGACACAGAACAAATGATCATGCTCATCGACAAACATTTGTCCTGGGTGGGAATCGAACCCACGACCTCCGGCATAGCAGTCAGAGTCACTAACCACTAGACCAACAGGACTGTCAAAATCCACGGCGTCCTTCAATAACCCTTTACGTTCCGGGGTCAATGTAATTCGTAAGTCCCTCGACCCCGGCAGGCTTTGGCCCTCTAGAGGCCCCCGTCATTTTGCTGACACTCTTTGAGCCGCGCGTGGAACAGAAAGCGTCGTCGACCCGGGCATGGTCCATGGTTGGACAGCGAGTCACCCATTACTCGCCGCCCGCATGTCCGCGCAGAATTTCTATGCCTTTGGAAAGTTTCTCTAACAGTTGCTCAACTTTCGTTAGTGTGTCTCATACCCATGGTCATATTTATAGTCACATTTGAAATCTTACTCGTCAAGTCCCAAAACACAAACACAGTTTACATATTCAAACCCAAACCGCGTCTAACACATTGACGTACAACGAATTTAGTATCAAACTTCCAATTTTATGACGTCACGTTACAGCAACTGTTGGGCCGAAAGTTAAATTGAAACTGGTAGGCGAACCGCACTCACATGATTTATTAGCCGCATGTGAATACGTTATGTTCTGACTGTACATATGTATGTAATTGAGCTTATTGTACACCGCCACCTAATGGTACGATTCCACCAAAATACTGTGAAGCATTTGTTTACGCACTTCAGCAGTTCACGTACTAAACTGGTATCGCGTTTAGCCACTGTGTCCAGTGATAAGGCTGTGCACAAACTTTTGAACCAACTCGCGAAATTTGTTACGCGCACAGTGTAGCACAATTATTGTACGCGAACATTTACACTTAACTCAGATTAGCAATGTTCGCGTACATTTAACGAGTCCACTGCTCACTTAAGCGCTCAAAAATATGCTGTACTGTACAGTGCACAATTTGCTCGTGTTAGCTTGATTAAGTCGACAAGAGCGAACATTTGTGCCGCACATTGTGCCGCACAATATCGCACACCGGTGGAATCGCATCTTAAGGGATTTGAGGTTAGAATTGTACTGTATGCGTTTAGTCATAACCCTTTAAAGTTTTGGTCGTAAGAGGTTATGCGTTTAAGTAACGAAGTAATCAAGTTTCAGGTGTCTGTTTTGTTAATTGCAGTGGCGTCTTTTCGGTAGGTGTCTCACCGCAATGATTAAGTCAGATCATAAAAGCTTATTGCCTTCCAAAGAATGATTAAAAGTGACAGTATCACAAGTGCCTCGCGTGGCAAATAGTGAGTGTCATGGGAATATTGGTATATTGTGTGCATGCTTCTACATTTCTTCTTTATCTGATCCAATAAACGCAAAGGTGTGCAAAAATGCAGACAATATTATATGAATCAATAAAAAAAAAAGTTTGTAAAATAGGTAGTAAAATAAAAATGTTAGTTTTATTCCTAATTACGTTTTTTAAAGCAGCCTGGAAAAGTTGACGAAGAGCGTGGAACGTGAGCCTCAGCTCTGACTTACATGTTGTAGGTCGTGGGTTCAAACCCAGCTAGGTGCATTACTTTGTGTACCTAATTTATTTCAGCACAACTGCTCTGAACTTCACCGTTCAGAGCAGTTGAAACATCGAGAGAAAACTGGCATGACCTAGAATCACAAATGCGATGACATGTGACAACTAGCAACCCGCACTGGGCCCGCAAGGTGAATTACGGGCCACTCCCTCGACCAGAGAGGAGGCGTGTATCTCAACAGTGGGAGCAGGCTCATGATGATGAAACGAAGAACTAGAAAAAAATCTAGCCTTGGTTCTTGCCTTTTTTGTTTACACTTTTTGCCATTATTTAATTACGAGTATCAAGTGGACACCTTTCTAAATTGACATATAGGCAAAATATTTAACCGTAAACATTAACAATTGAAATATTGATAATTCCATCCACATAATTTAGTGTGGTAGCTCTCTAAATACTTATACACCAAATGGTCTGTATAAATATAAATAACTAAGTCAAATAAACATTGCGCTTCATTAGCTTCAAATAGCCAACTTTGTTTGTGTTTATTCGAACCAATTCCCACGTTTAATTTGTGCTAAAACATGACTTTATGGTTGTAGTTAAATTGAAGTTTGTAAGGTAAATAAAACAATATTTTAGTTTAGTTTAGATGATGGAATTGCAAAACGTGCTGGTTTAAAAATCTTTCAATGTTCAGCAGTACTTGCCTAGGATCCCGAGATGGCTCAGGGAAGACGGTAGCACTGTGATCACGTGCTACCGTGCACAGGGAGACTCTGGGGAGATATCTACAGTCTTCCCGAGAATGTGTCTTAACAGACGTTGCACAAGAGGGTTCTGGAGTTGGTCTTTTAAGAGGTCCCGGTTCTCTCCTCCATGTGCTGATGGTGATCACCGGGGTGGTTTTAGTGAGGTGCAAATCCCACACTCCCTGGTCTTATCCCCAAAGACCGGGCGCCTTTTGAAGGTTTCCCCCAGAAATAAAAAAAAAAGGATCCTGAGATGGAAAACAATCTAATATTTAGCAAGATTTTTCTACACCACAGAAGCACTTTAAGTCTTTTGTCTTGGCTGTGTCGATTTTTTGGTTCTAGGACATGCCGGTTTCCTGACAATGTTTACCGTTTTGAGAGCAGTGGTGATGAAATTAACTTTTGTGTAATTTATTTCATCACCACTGCTCTGGCTTGAATTTGTCGATCTTTTACTTCTCAGTGTAACGGTGCTATGCGCTATTTTTTAAGGTTCAACCAGAACTACTCTTGAGTCGGGACCGATACCACTAGGCAACCACTAGACAGAATACAGAAATCTACTACGATTAAAATAGTCAACAGCCTTATTCCCAAAACTTCCTAATGAATTCACTAATCACAAGCGCAATATGTAATTATTCAAAGCCACTAACTAAACAGTAACTATATTATCCAGTTAAAACTAAAGCGATCACGGTCAGGGGTACGCGATAAGTCCCGGATAGATAAGACGCAGTTAATCCGCAAGAACAAAGGCGTCTGTCCCGGGGCAGTGGCGCGATTTCAGCCCTTTGTGGCTATTCGTGAAGTTTGAGACGAACGCGACTTGGATTGTATTTCAACAATTCAGGTAAGAAAATGTGTAGAATCTTCTGCAGACTAAAAGGTTTTTAATGGTTAAATCATGAAATGAGTGCTCCCGTCCTGGAAGGATCGGAAGAGACTGATAGATACTTCATCATCAGATACTTAGGAGAACAGTGTATAAGACGGGGACGCGAGGTATAATGGGGACATACACTCTTTAGGCATACTTAACACAACAATATCGTAGCGTAAACGCCATCAGGACGTCATTTGCAAGCGGTCATTAACAAATGGCGTCCTGTTGGCGCTTGCGCTACGTTAGTATTGTGTTAAGGTTGCCTTAAGTGTGTGATTTCCCATCATACCTCGCGTCCCTGTCTATACACTGTTCCCCTACTGACTAAAAATCCATCCTGTACCTCTGGTTATACCTTACGTTCTTGGACCACGGTATCCTGATTAGACAGTCCCTTGACTTCGACAGGCGGTTGGTGATATAAGGGAGGGCCTCTTTCAAAAACAGTTGGAGCTAAAATTTTGATTTTTTAATTTATTCGACATGTTGTCGCTCCAGAGTCAATGGCACTGTCCAACAACACGTCGCCGTCGCACACGACTGCGCGTCGCATTTTGTTGCTAGCTGTGAAAGGTATTTCGTTATTTAGTTTTTTGTTTTGCAAATATTTATAACTAGCTTTTGCCCGCGACTTCGTTCGCGTGGAATAGTGACTTCCGGCAGATTTTAGGTTTTTTTTTATTTTTTGCAATAAAAACTATCCTATGTCCTTTCTCAAGTTCCAAACTATGTCTGTACCAAATTTCACACAAATCGGTTCAGTAGTTTAGGCGTGAAGAAAAGACAGACAGACAGACAGAGTTACTTTCGCATTTATAATATTAGTTTGGATTAGGTAATTAGTTGCATTATTTTTTTAATATATTTTTTTTTGAAAATAAAAATAAGCAACAGTTATCAAAAAACCAGCAGAATCTTTGTATCCCTGCAGTTTTTCACATAGCTTCAAAAATACAAAAGCGCTAGTTCTGACCAGCCGCCACCACTCGTCCGTCCCTTATCGCACAGCTTCCATAATACGACCCTCACCAAATCCTAGCCACGGTCCCGTCGACGTCTGCGTCTGAAACATTATTATCTACTCTCAAAGGGCCTCACTTCCGTCTCGCTGCTCTTAACGAAAGTTTCTTTTTACGCACCCTTTGATCAGCTAAGTCTTGAGCAAGGTACTGCGTGTGACTGATGTTCAGGTGAATACGGGTTAAATTAAGGTGTATCTAGTTACGTTGCAGTAGTTCAGTAGGAGAGTTCAAACTGGAAATGTTCGTTCTCGAAGCCTTGAGGCGTATCTTGGGTTAAGGTTTTACCTGTACACGTGCGTTTATTAATTTTCTCAACAATAGGTTATTTTACTCAATAAATTATTAGTCCGAAATATAGATTACCAAAAAATATTTGACCCGTATTTATTCTTTTGTTACATTAACCAAAATTAATGAAGATACAACGATCATCACTCAGTCGGTATTATTTTACAGGCGTTGTGGCGTCACAAGCTCACACTCTCGAATTACGAAGCGTTTTATCTTTGTCAATATTAATTGATTTTATAAAACAAAAAATAAGTGTTCACATTCCAACTGGTGTACTAAACTGATTTTCAGTTTATTTATGCAGTAAATTACCCTATTCTTGTGCCAGCATAGTAATCGTCACTGATGTGCGTGTATGATCTGAAGATATTAACGGTGATAAGGCAAAAGGAGTATAATTCAATCGTAGTCTTGGACGTTCTGAAGTTTCAATAAAAGTCGTAAGTGTTTATATAGTATGTCTTTTTTTAAAGTTGTGGTATGAGTTGTGGGAGATTGTCTATTGACATAGTTTGTTACCGTACAAATTTTAATATTTAAATCCTTTAACTGGTGATTAAAAAAAATAATTTCAAACTATTTGGTTAGAATGCTCGCGGTATATAAGCCCGGATGTGTTTTTTTTTTCTATTGAAACTTTTTTATTTAATAATTACTACTAACCTACTATATGTGAATTAAGAAACATAAATATACATAAATGCAAAGAGACATATTCAGTCACATAACCTCCATACTGGAGTACGCACAATCGAAAATTTAAAATTATCAGACATAGTAACGAATTATAAAATAAATGAAAACAAACATTACCATCAAGAATCTTCAAACGAAGATAAATACAATATTCCCCAGACCGAAACAAAAACAGTTCTTTGAAAGTAAAAAAAAAAAACTCAAACCCGATTGATATTGTTATGTCTACAAAGTTTATTGAATAAAAACATCAGATTGCAATTGAAAGAATAACTCAACTTTTAGTACAGCAGTCATTATAACTTAATATTAACATTTTAGCTTTCAGCCCGATGGTTTGACTTTAATACTCTCTCGGAAGACTTAGGGAACTCTCAGGGTCTTTGTCTTGTACTGTTGAAGAAGTGTCGTCGATAAGTTACGTGAAACTATCCTTTATGTACTAGGAGATTGTAAATTCGAGAGGTAATTTGGTTTCAGAGGTGATTGGTTAAAATATGTTAATTTGGATAAAGTTGTAGAGATATGTTAGATCTCGTTGAATGATATGGTTATTTAAAAAACACACTAAATGATTAACAAGTTGTTGCCACCGGCTTTGCCTGCGTATAACGCGAAAATTACACGGAGACTCTAAATTTGAGAGGAAATTTGGTTTCAGAGGTGATTAGTTAAAATATGTTAATTTGTATAAAGTTGTAGAGATATGTTAGATCTCGTTGAATGATATGGTTATTTAAAACACACACTAAATAGTTAACAAATGTTGCCACCGGCTTTGCCTGCGTATAACACGAAAATTACCTCATGGGAATGCAATACCGGTATTAAGTATCCTATGTCCAAGTTATTAACTATCTTTGTACAAAATTTCAAGCAAATCCGTTCAGTAGTTTTTGTGTGAAAGATTAACAAATATCCATCCATCCTCATTTCATATTTTTAATGTTAGTTTTATGTTGCATAGTTGAATCATAATTACAGATTTAGATTCTGAAAGCGAATAACGAAAAACAACAAAATGAGCACCTGACCTTTAATGAAAATATTAAATACGTTGAATGGCTAAATTGAATCGTCTATTATCGGTAGACTAGATTTTCAGTTAAAGTCTATATTTAAAATTAATTTAAGTTACTATCCATAATTTATATAAAATAAAATCTATCAACATTTCACCGAAATGAAATAATACTCTCAGATCAAAATTGAAGCCACTTTCTCATTTTAATATCAACGAAGACATCAAAAATACAATACCAATAAAATAATGGATTTTTCTGTTGAAATCCATTACATTATTCCCCCCAATGGACACAATACATCTTAGCGATGAAGGCGTCAAACAAAATTGAAAGAGATCTAATGGATCAGTTTTTTTTTCAAAGAGAGATTAGGAAAACTTTTTTTCGGGATCAAAATAGGGAAATTCTCCCACCCAGGGCAGAGCGGGAGGGACTGACAGACTCCTCATCATCTTCCTGCCCTTATTCCATTTTACTTGGGGTCGGCGCAACACGTTTTTTTCTTCCATTCTCCTCTATTAAACGTCACAGTATCATTTACTCCTTTTTCTTCCATATCATTCCTTAGACAATCCATCCATCTTTTCTTTGGCCTTCCTCTTCCTCTCCATCCATCAACATTCATACTTATCACTCTCTTAGTCACATGAGTGTCATCCCTCCTCATCACATGTCCATACCAAGACAGACGATTCCCTTTCATTTTTTCTGTAACAGGCGCCACTTTCATACTTCCCCTCATAAACTCATTCCTTACTTTATCCATTCTTGTCACTCCACACATGCATCTTAACATTCTCATCTCCGCTACGTGCAATCGTTTCTCATCCATCTTTTTCACAGCATTCCGATACATACAAAACAACAGGTCTAATCACGGATTTGTACTCATACTGACTAAAATCCACGGTGGTTTTCATAGCCCTTTACGTTTCGGAGTCACGGTTTTTCGTACAGTCCCGTGACCAGAGTAATATGAACCTAAATGTCCTTTGTGAGAATGTTTTAAAGACATTTTCTTCTCATAACTACATAGTTCCGTAATTAAATTAGGTTTACTATGGTGTTATGCAGCCATAACAATAACTCTTTGTGTAAAATACAGATCCAGGATCGTGGGACTCTCTTCAAAGATTACCACGGCCTTGGAGCAACCTTCTGCTCTTCCCAGAGTAGAACTTCATCATGATTTTCCAACCTAAAAGAAATAGACTACAAGTTTATTTTTAAACGTTGCCCCACACTAGAAATTACTCCTGTGTCGTGGGTGCGTTTACAAACATATAAACTCACATACACAAACGCCCACACCCTGAATAACTACTTTTAGATCATACAAATATTTTCTTCTTGCGGGAATCGAACCCGCCACACGCTGTGCAGCAGTCTAATCGCTCAACCACTGCGCTAACCGTGCGATCTAATCTTCTTCTTCAACATGTTCACACTAATCAATGTTGACTGTAGATGTAATTCAGCTGTATTCTGTTAAACTATTTTAAAAAGAAGTAGATTTTTAATGATTCTTACCTAGTAGATGCTGTCAACATAACATGAACTGGTATGTTGTATTTTAATTCTGTATATAGTTTTTTTTTATTATTGTGTTCGTTTTGCAATATTATATTGCCTTAGTTTTAATACCAGTTCAGATTTGTAACAGTTTGTAAGACATTATAGAATTAACCCAGCTTTTATAGCTTTCTTTTTTTATACAGCTTCTTCCTTACTTTTTGTTTGTGAATGTGAGAACATAGTAAGTCGTGAGTATACTTATATATATATATATATATATTTCTTCTTTTGTAGCACTAATTTTAGTTTGGACTTCCCCCTTGTTACCAGGCCTACGTTTTTCTCACATATCAAAGCATTAAAAAAAATTGTAACAATCTGTTTGTAAAACTATACCATATTTTAGAAGAGTAACCATGGAGTTTCTTGCCGGTTCTTCTCCATGGAATCGACCAACCCGAACCGAGCACCTGCTGTCGACGTTTTATAAGTTTCATGGGCCTATGTGAAATAAAAACTTTTGATTTTAATTTTGTTTTGATTTTGATTTTAATGAAAGAAATTGAAACATTTCTTTACAATTGTTACCCAAAAACAAAGCTTGGATTCCGAGCAAAATAAAATCCTACCTTGGATAAAGTTATTTTTCTTTTGGGACGATCATGAATTACGTTCACGTCCAAACAAGGTTTAGCTTAATTAATCTGAAAAAATCCGATTAAGCGGATTACACACTATTCACCATTGTTGTTTCTTTGTTAAATAGGGATACTCTGACTCTATGTTTTGACACATAATTATTATGTTGTCAACATGAAAACGTTTAAGGTTGTTTTGATAACTTGAAGAATATTACTCAAATAAATGCTTATCGATGCTTTTTTAAGTATTTGGTATGTACAGTTAGCTTCAGAAAAAACTAAACCCCTTACCTACTGGGGTCGCGGAACTGTTTCATCAGATATCCGTGACCCTGGAACGTAAAAGGCTATTGAAGAATCACCGTGGATTTTAGTCAGTACAAGTCTAACACTAAGTGGGAGGACTCATTTGATGATAATACCACAATGAAAAAGCGGACCAAAGATGCTGGACACAGCTAGTTTGAAAAAAAAAATTACTGTCTCTTTCTTTTTTTTTCGTGGTAAAATCATCAAATGCGTCCTCCCACACAGAGCAGAATGGGAGGGACTGTCAGACTCGTACTGACTAAAATCCACGGTATCCTTCAATAGCCCTTTACGTTCCGAAGTCACGGTAATTTGTGAATCCGGAGACCCAGGCAGGCTTTGGCCCACTAAAGGGGGGGCCCCTTCATTATGCTGACGCTCTTTGAGGCGCGCGTGAAACACAACGCGCCGTCGACCCGGGCATGTTCCATGGTTGGACAGCGAGTCGTCCGTTACTCGCCACCTGCATACCCGCGTGCTCTCTCTCTCTCTTCAGCCTTTGTCAAACAGACAGGCGTGGCGAATGCGAAGCGAGGCGTTTTTATTTGTAATGTATGGAATTGTTTGAATCTAGTCAAATAGAAAAGCGAAAGCGATGCGATAGCGTGACTGAACCGATGCGAACACATGGCGAAGGCGTATTTGCTCTGTTTGACGTCGTTCATAAAAAGCCATCTAATACAACTGCCACGCCTCAGTTCGCTGCACACAGTTTGACGTCTCGTATCGATCCGTTATCGGTTCGCTATAGCCTGTCTGTTTGACAAAGGCTTTAGATATGTTTATTAGAATTAAAATAATATGGCTACTAGCATTATGTATACAGCCTTACCTCCACACGTTCTTGCCTCCAGCTAATTTGTTATTCAAACCTTGAATATTTGTTTTCCTCACGGCAACAAACTTACTAATTAATTCTCTTTTATTCATATTTAAGCTACTCATCAACATCTTGACTTAATTTGGAATAACAGCTCACGATTAGGAACGCCATTAATACCCAGTAATGGCGGCTTTTAAGATATTCATTTTTGAAAAGAAATGACAAATAATTTTACTTCGTTATTGTTATGATGTTTTAGGTTATAAGAAGTTCTTCAATTCGGGTTTTTGTGTCACGTTTTATTTGTTTCCTTTTGAGTGTTCAAATTCTGAAATGATAATCTTCTGCCATTTTATTTTGTGAGAACCTATTTCACAAAATAAAAAGAGACAAGAGCCAAATACTCGAGAACCAATGACCAGTGATCTCCAGGGGTCGAAAATCTGAAAGTAATATGGAATGTCTTTCTCAAGCAGTAATATTATGTTAGCAATTAGTAAATATGTCTCAAAAAAAATAATCCAACCAAAAAAAAGTTTTACGACTTTGGTATCCAGGCACGCGTCAATGGGGTACCCATTGACGCGACGATAAAGTCGTAAGGTAACAGAAACTTGCGTCGCGTTCTGTACAAAGGGGTTACTGTGTGAGATCTTTGCGGTTGTATCAGGTGATGCATCAGTCTAAATTATGGTGTTTTTTTTTATAGAAGAACAATCTTAGAAGACAATTTACATTCATAAACATAGTACCTTATTCGGTAAGAAACAAAAGAAAACTAGTTTGCTACCTTATAAAGGCATTACCACGCAACAAAGCCAACATTTATGTGCTTCCATTCCGTTAATAACAACAGTCAGGCCGACACGTATGTTGTAACGAACATCTCATTACCAGTATTTCGTACTCATTACCAGCCTTACAGCGTGTCGACACAGGAGTAGATAGACAACAGAGTGCGAACTTTGATTGCCCTACATTGTCACTGAATTTGTTCTTCACGTTCAAAGCAACACTTGAGCATCTGGAAGATGTTTTGAGGTTAAACTTGAGTTATTTCACTGCTACACAATAGTCATTCCATTACGTCGGTGTACACAAAAATTGATGATTAAATGAGAATTGAATTTGTAAATATCAATTAATTAACAGGAAGTAGTAACTGCCCTAACCATATGCAGTTTTAAACGTTCTAAAGAATCATCCTTCAGTTCAGAGCCTTGTGATTATAAATTACCTATTCCGACGATGTTGTTGTATAGATTGTACGAGGCAAATCTTATTAAAATTATGTTGTTATTTGTAATTTAATTTAAATTTAATAGTCATAAAAAGAAAACACAGTCTAAAACCAACGCTTCAGTATAATTATTTTACATATTTCTTGCCAACCTAACTGTATGAGGTTTAGTCTCTGACAATATTTACTCCTGTTATTCCATTCCGTCCGAAATGGGGGTTAATTTCATTAGCACGGGCGCAACGAATCGTGTGATAACTTTAGTGATGTTATTCGGCAGCGCCCTTGGGATTGGTTGGTGGTGTGACGTACGTTTTGTTCCGTAGCGTTTAAATTTTGTGAACGTTTGGGAAATGTTGCTGGTTTAAGTGTGTTAGGGTTTTATGGGTTGGAAAACGAGATGCAAACAAATAAGTTTGAGCATTTTATTTACTTAAAGTTTTTGTGGTTATGATTTAGTTAATGGCAGTAAAATTTAGGAGCACGGCTGCCAAGCACAGCTGATGGAGAGAGAAGTCTAACTTGGATAATACAGACGATGATGAAACAAGTCTTTACACAGCACACGTTTTTGCTCGTGGCTTCGATTATGTTGTTTTATTAGTCTTTGAAACTCAGGCATACTGTAGCTTCCAATCAGTGAAATAATTTTCGAAGTAGAATAAAGATTCCAAAAACGAATCCGTATAACATTTTACATTGAATTAATACCCTCAATTCTAACAGTAATAGTAACAGAGATAGCAGTTTTAAATCAACACAGATACAAACGTACATAGGCAATATTATTACCCCGGCTAATCTTATCATGAAGAGCCAATTCATCAAAACTAGTTTTCAAACCATTCTCTTCATACTCAAAAACGATGTTATGCACACTGATTGACCAATCAATAGCATCGTTCGCATCATTACCATAACTGATTGGGTAGTGCTGTCCAGAAAATTCGTATGGCAATTACGAAAACGCACGGGGCTACCCACTACCGTACAATTATCGTACGGGGACCAAAACTTTTGTATAAAACGGACGGGTGGGGGAGCATTCGCCGCCCGACCGAGCATTCGCCGCCCGACCGAGCATTCGCCGCCCGACCGCCGCCGCGTACGGACGTCTCCTCGTGTGTGCTCCGTGCCAGTGCTGTGTTCTCCGCTGCGATTTCGTCGTGTCCTGCTGCGACGTGTCAAGAGAGTAGTCAAGACTACTCGAGTAAAAATTGTCCTTTTCAGGACAATTCTTACTCATCCTATTTCCTAAACGCCTCGCGTGTGTTTTTGCCCCTTCAGGGAAAATCCACAGTTTCGTGGTTCTTGGTGGAAACCTTACGGTGCCAACGAAGCCAAGAGGGTGGTGCCCCAATCCATCCCGCCGAACCCCTTCAGGGCGAGGTTAATTTATTGGAGTCGGGAGCTAGGACCTTGGCCTTGGGGGGACTCCTAGTCAAACCTAGTCTCTGATTTCGTTCACAGCTACACACCTGGTGTCGGTTGGGTGTGTCTACCCCTTCGCACCAGACCCAAATAGGGCCCTGTTGCACATTAAGATTGGCAACAGGATTACAAGCTTAGGGCACACCGTAGGTACACACCTCCCTGCCATACACAATCCCTCGGCAGGGAGGCTACTCACCCCCGGGCCCACCCACCCGGGGAGTTAGGTTGTTAGGGTTAGGTTTTACATCCCGAGAGCTTCACTCTCATGTCGGCCGCTCTTAGCTGACTTAATCATGGACAAACTCCTCAAGTTTGTCGAGACCCTCCTCCAAGACCCTTTACTAAAGGGTAAATATGACTCTGCCTTCGCTGCTCTTAAAGCAGAAAGCGATTTAGAGCAAATCGCTAACTTTAGTGATGCGCTCGAAAGCCCTTTATCTCCCCCGCCCGCCGAAAAAGGCATCCCTGTGAAACCGACTTCTCTGTCTGTAAAGACAAAGAGTCCCGCCACACACGTCCCCTCTTCTAAAGCCGCTTCTGCAAAAGCGGCCTATGTCCCCAGCCCTTCTGTCGCAAAAGCGACTTTTACCCCCACTCCCTCAACATCCAAGCCCGTTGTTGAGAAAATGGACACATCTGGGCCCATTTCGGACTCTGATCACTCTGACTCCGCCTCTTCCTCCGACGAAGACTTCACAGTCGTAATCGGAAAGAGGAAACAGGGGAAATACTCTCAAGCCGGCAAGGCTAAGAAACCCCTCGCAGCCCCACCTACCCCCTCTCCTCCGGCCTCTCGTCCGGTTTCCCCCTCCCCACCAGCGGCCCCCGCCAGCCGCCCCTCCAGCCCTATGGCAATCGCTCCCGCGGCTTCTACCAAGAAGCCTAGGCCCCCACCCCCGATTTTCATTCAAGAGAAGTCCAAATGGACTGAAATCTCTAAATTGTGTGCGGATCGAAAGATCCAATACACTAAAGCCACTAATACCCAGCAGGGTATTAAAGTTATAATCCCTACGTCTTCGGACTACAGGGAACTTTCCCGTTTGCTCCGTGGAAGGAATGTAGCCTTCCACACCTACTCCCTCCCCGAGGAGAAGCCCACCCGTGTGGTGATAAGGCGGATCCCTAAAGAGATTTCCACCCAGGACGTCCTAGATGACCTCCTTGCCCAGAACGTCCCCACCTCTGCCGTCCACCGCCTTCACAAGGCGAGGGGCGGCGATCTCTATGACATGGTGTTGGTAATTTGCGACCCTGTCGAGTCCGGTCCCCATCCCATTTTTAAAATCAAATCCGTGTGCTCCCTGACGGGCATTTCAATTGAAAAGCCCTACAAAGCACACACAGTAGGACAGTGTCACCGCTGTCAGCTATACGGCCACAGTCAGGCCCACTGCTACGCACCACCAGGTGCGTCAAATGTTTAGGCGGCCACAGCACGGCCGATTGTCCCCGTCCTAAGGACAAGTCCCTATGTACCGAACCCCCTAGCTGCGTTCTATGCGGCCAAGTAGGACACCCGGCTAACTACCGCGGTTGCCCCAAAGCCCCCAAATCTGCTTCTCCCAAACTGGCAAAGCGCGCTGCCGCCCGCCAGCAGAGGGAATCCCCATCTGTGAAGATTCCTTCCTCACAGATTCCCGAGAGGCTTAGCCCTCAGCGACCCTCTCCGTGGAACTCATTGAACCACCAAAAGGCCTTCCCAGCCTTAGGTTCAGCGCCCTCAAAACCCACCCCAGGGCTACTCGAAGCCCCCGCCCCCAAACCTGTGGCTCCCGTGACTGCCCCTGCACCTTCGCGTAAGGTCGCTCCAGCAGCCCCGCAAACCATCCCTCCCGCGGTATCCTCCGGCCATGTGCCCGACGTAGATCCCAATGACATGTATGTCATAATCAATGCCTTTAAAACGGTCCGCAACCACCAAGAGTTTTTGAGATCTAAGGCTAGTCAATTGGCAGCCCAACTCAGGGCTTCCAATGGTAGTCCTGAGGAATACTCAAAAATCTTTAAAGCCCACCCCGGAGTGGGTGACGCCCTCTTAGCCCTCCACCTTGTTTAGTTAGTCCAATGGCTACTAAAAATAAGAATGTCCTTAAACCACGATCCCTTAAATTAGGCTTTTTCAATGCCAACGGCATTAGAGGTCAGCGTGACGAAATCGCTACCTTCCTCCGCGATAACCAGTTAGACATCCTTCTCGTTCAGGAGACTTTCCTAAAACCGCACCACCGTGACCCCAAAATTGCCAACTATCAATTAGTTCGCAACGACAGGTCACGCTGTCACAAGGGCGGTACGCTCATTTACTTCAAAAGGACCCTGCATTGCATCCCTCTAATCCCTCCTCCCCTCGAGTCTCTCCTCGAGGTTTCAGTCTGTCGGTTAGGCATGACCGGCCATCAACCCATCACCATCATATCCGCCTATTTTCCCCCTGCCCTCGGCGCAGAGGATCACAACTTACTCACCAAAGATCTTACATCCCTCTTCGGCCTGAGCGACTCCGTCATCATGGCGGGCGACCTCAACGCCAAACATCCCGCTTGGAATAGCACTACTACCACCCCTAGAGGGAAGGTAGTGTTCAATCTAAGCGCCTCGCTAAATTTTGATCCCATCGCTCCTCTTGAGCACACCCACTATCCCGGTGATCCCAACCACCGTCCCGACGTGCTCGACATAGCGCTCCTCAAGAATGTCAACCTCAAGTTGCATTCCATTGAGACGCTACACGAGCTCGACTCGGACCACCGTCCAGTGCTCCTGCACTTAATTCCTCGCTCGGGTCCCTCCGACCCCAGCCAGCCTCCTCCAACCAAAGTGATAACTGACTGGAAGAAAGTAAGCGATAAGCTGAAATCAACCTCGTCACCTCACTTGGACTCTATCCCCGACCACATAGTCTCCGTCGCGGACACGACGGCCGCGATCAACTCGTTTACAGAACACGTGCAATCCGTACTGACGGATTGCTCACGGGAAGTCCCAGAGATGAACGATCATCGCTGGAAACTTCCTGATGACGTTCGTGAACTGATAACCGAGAAGAACGCGGCCATCCGTGCCTACAGCAACTTTCCATGCGACTCAAACAAGGCTCACATGCGCAGTTTACAGCGTGCTGTAAAGAAACGCATCGCTGAGCTTCGTTCGAACCGCTGGAATGAGATGCTGAGCGATCTCGAGCCCACCCACTTAGCCTTCTGGCAGCTGCAACGGAAGTTGCGTGCCACCGAAGAGGCCACTATGCCTCCCCTCAACCGTCCTGATAAGAGCGTCGCCTTTGACGACTCTGAAAAAGCCGAATGCCTGGCCGACAGTCTGGAATCCCAGTGCTCTCCCAGCACCCTACCGGTAGACAAAAGTCAACTCCTCAAGGTCGACTCTGAAGTCCAACGTAGGACCTCCCTCCCTCCCGTAGAAGACCCTGATGATCCTCTGCCTCCAGTCACTCCAGACGAAGTGCAGGACATCATAAAACGTCTCCGACCCCGGAAAGCTCCCGGGTCGGACGGTATCAATAATAGGGTATTTAAAATCCTCCCCGCCCAGCTCGTTATGTTAATGACCGCCATCTTCAATGGCGCTCTGAGCAACAACATCTTTCCCCAGGCATGGAAAGAGGCCACTGTTATCGGTATCCCTAAGCCAGGCAAGCCCAAGTCTGAGCCCACGAGTTACCGTCCCATCAGTCTCCTGAACGTTCTCGGCAAAATCTACGAGAGACTTATTTATAAGCGACTCAGAGATTTCGCCGATGCCAAGTGCCTCATTCCTCACGAGCAATACGGCTTCAGGACCGGTCACTCGTGCATCCATCAAGTCCACCGTATAGTCGAGCACATTAGCGCTGGGTTCCAACGCGGTGCAATGACTGGTGGTCTATTCTTCGACATAGCGAAGGCCTTCGACAAGGTCTGGCACAATGGCTTATTATATAAGCTCTACCAAATGGGTGTGCCAGACCGTCTCGTGCTCATCCTACGAGACTTTTTGTCAGATCGCACATTCCGCTATCGCATCGGGAATGCCCTCTCCTCCCCTCACCCTATCCGAGCCGGTGTCCCTCAAGGCTCAGTCCTCTCGCCCCTCCTATTCACGCTGTTCACTAGCGATATTCCCAAGAGCAAAAAGGCTCAGTTAGCTCTCTTCGCGGACGACACGGCCATGTATTACACTGGCCAAAGTCCAACCGCTATAGCCCAAACCCTCCAATCCGCAGCCAACGCCCTCGGCGACTGGTTTAGGAAATGGAGAATTGAGGTTAACCCTGATAAAAGTCAGGCGGTCCTCTTTAGGTCGCCGCTCAAAAGACTTCCCCTCCGCCCCCTCAGTCCGATAACCATGTACGGTAAGCCTATCCCTTGGGAGAAGCAAGCCAAGTACTTAGGCGTTATCCTCGACAGTAACCTGTCCTTCCGCGCCCACATAAAAGCAGCCCGTAATCGGGCTGCCTTTGCCGTAAGCAGGCTTCACTTCATGATTACAGCGAGAAGCAAATTATCGCTTAAATGCAAAATTCGCCTCTATACCGCTGTAATCCGCCCCATCATGACATATGCCGGTGTCATATTCGCGCACTCCAATCCCCGCCACCTTTATAAAATGCAGGTCCTTCAAAACCGTTACCTCAGGAAAGTCACGGGAGCCCCGTTCTATGTCCGAAACGATAGCCTCCACCTCGACCTCAAAATCCCCACTATTCTCCAATTCATGAAACGCCTTTCCAAGCGTTTCTTTGACTCTGCCATCAGGCACCCCAATCCCCTAGTCGCAGCGGCCGCTCGATACGAACCGTCTCGTATCAGCAAAATTCGCCGACCAAGGCATACTCTTGTCACCCCCGATGACCCCATCACTCTCCTTCAGGAGAGCAGTAGGGAAACCAGTACACTTCGCAAACACAAACACAGATCGATCCCGTCATTCCGTCCTCGCCGCCGAGGACGACCGTCGCGACGTCCGAATCATTGCCCTCCCCGTCCCTCGCAAGAGCCAGCCCGCGATGCTGAGCCGTAGAGTTAAAAATCAGTCCCTAAATAATGAGCCATTGTGATCCAGCCTGTCCCTTGCTGTCCTCTCTCAGTGACGCCCTAAGCCGAGGTCCGAACCCCACAGGGGGTGCCCTTAGCGTGCGGTCACTTAGTTTGTAGTTTTTATTTAGTTTGTAAGCTCTGGCTGGAGGCCTTAACCACTCTGCACGACAACATTTTGACACATGACGCATCAGCTGAGTCGACCGGGTGATTCGAAATTTGGGAAAATATTGAAGATTTTTGTCAATTTTCAGCATTCGATTTTTTTATCAAAAATATGTTACTACAGTTATTTCATACGATAAGTTTATGAGCAATATATCCAAGAACGTGTTGAGGTCACTAAAACTGCGTCATTCTTCTGTAAAATGTGTGGAACATACAAAATGCTATGTCGTTCCAAAAACTATGTAATTTAGATGTGCTGAAAATATGTACATGAACAAGCTTCTCACGTGATAAAAAATGGTTAAACAGTGAAATAAATGAAGTAACTTACTACATGCATTATTAGATTTGCCAGTGTGCATACATAATTTCATAAATAATAACGATCAAAGACTTGATAAAAATTACCAAAAACTATGTTGCAACATGACACTTCTTAGTGCTGACCGCAATCCCAATGTTCATATAACGATTGAAAAGGTTCATTCAGCCTAATCGATACTCGCAATATAATCGAACATGGAAAAAAAAGTAATACAAAGACATGGACCGATTTATCTGCTTATTTGACTAGAGAAGGTTTACTCCATGCAATAAATCTATGGAACGGAATCTGTAGACTCATTGGTATAATATTTCAAGTATTATTTCGTTTTGAAAATAAGTTTTTTATTAGGTACGCAATAAATAATTAAATTTTTTATTTAAATGATTGGGATAGAAATAAATATTGGTGTTTCATTGGAGGCCAAACGTGTGTGTCTTTTAAATTTAAATTCAACCATATAGTTTTACCCATATTGTGTCTTCTTTATTTAATTTCAATTTATCTGATTATTTCATTTTATAAAACGAATCTAAACAACGTAAAAAAAGACAAACACCGGGTTCGGATCAAATGCTGGAGGGAGAGATATGGGAGTACTTCCAAATGATTCCCTGCAGTTATAAACAATTTAAATTTCCAACGCGCCGTGGATGGCTAAATTCGAAACTATGAGGAATAGCGAAAAATACTGAAAGAAGTCTCGTGGCCGATTTTGATAAAAAATGTAAATTACATTGCATAAAATTAAATTTTTGAAATATCAATTTCCAGTAATCAAACTATTAATGTTCTGTGAAGTAATTACATGCGAAAAACATAAAGTAAAAGGTTTTCTTTAATAAATCGATTCAAACTTTAGTCAATGGCCGTAGCTCACTACATGTTCGCAACATCGTGTTCTCATTTCAATTTTTTTTACGAGTAATCACTTCGCGGTACAAATACAATAACGAAATTTTTGAAATTCGAACTTTGAGTGAATTGGCGCGAATTTTGATTTTGATCTGCGTACGATGACTAAATTATTGTTTGTATAATATTAGTTCATATTTTACCAAATTAATATCACTTTACTGTAGTTTGTCGTATATCATAACGAATTTGAGCCTTAACAGCGACACTATGAAATAGTGTAAAAATATAGCACATTCTTTTTTTTTCATTTACAAGCTCTATTCCTGACCAGCAAAAATCTAAAGACGCAGACTTAATTTTTGCGATTGTAGGTGCGGGCTTGCGAACGGCGAGTATAGGGTAACTCACCGTCCGAACAAGGACTAGGCCCGAGACGAATGCACGTCGTGTTCCAAGCGGGCTTTGAGGAACTATCAGCGAACTGACGAGGACAAAATAGTGGCTAACGGAATTGTATTAAAATCATTAAAAGGGTACTGCGGTCCTAGAACGCAAAAGGCATATGAAGGAACAGGGTGGTTTTAAGTAAGTAATAGTTGACATCTCCTTCCGCTCCACCCAGGGAGAGAATCATTTAAAGGTTTTTCAACTCATAACAGTGTGTATTACTGGAGTTAAGTCGCGAACTGCATCACATCTAAAGTATCCTTAACAAATACCTATATAAAAATATGATTATACTGGTGTCAATACTGACGATTAAATATCTGTACGCGCGGCAGCAGATCAACCTACCCAAATCTGTCAAAAATTACCAATCGAACATTAACCTTCCACTATTGTGATAAGGTTGAAAATCGATTGAAGAAATTTTACAGATTGAGGTAGGTTGATGTGCTGGATTCTATACTTAACATGGCCAAACCAATGTTACGAAACAATTTTGAGAATATAATAATTTACTTATCTATCTTTTATTTGGTGGGAAACAAACTCATTTCTAATAAGCCTATCAAGATCCAAGGCATTCCATATTCATTCAACCTTAATTATATTATGGTACAAAACAAAATGTACATTAAAAATTAGCTAATAAATAAAATTTATTATTTTGAATAGCGAGTACCACAGCGAGCGCATTCCAAATCCAATTTTTGGAATTAATAATTGGCGCGCATTCAAACATTTATTACTGACATTATTCTTTTGTCTATTACTGTTTTTTGGGAATTACAATGCACGTAAAATTATTATAAAAGCTTTAAAAAATATTATAACAATTAATAATTGTATTCTTAGCTTAAAACAAATTTATTTTAATTTTTATTAATCGTTTTCTTCAATTCCTTATTTTTTTCACTCGAGTTGACGAAAAATTCAATTATGGAATCGATTAGAATACTCGCTTTCACACATCATCACGATTAAAAAAAATAAGCATGGTTGTCGATTATGAATACAAATTGAGTAGTGGTAATGAAAAATACGTGTTATTAGCTCTGTATTAGAGAATTACGCTAAGATCTGGGCTTTTTTACGTTATTTATAATATTTGACATGATATTTATCGTAATTGTTATTGAGTAGAAACGCATGTGTGTGATCCAAGTGAAAAATAAAAATGTAAACAAACACGAGTGGCGCGAAACTTCGACTTCAGATATCAAATTCTTCATTACCACTGCTAATTTATGTTGAATAATGTATGAATTCGTTACAATACTAAATGACGAGTTATTCATCCCTCCTATAATGATCCCTTAGATGTCCCGAAACCACATTTTTTATGATTTTTAGCTCAACCCAGCACTGCCATCAAAATGGCGACGATCGTATTTAGACTTCTGGATTTTGTTATGGTAAATTAAGAAAATGCGCGCTAAATGTAGAAGTTTTAATGGCGTGAACAAATCAGATTTTTATTTATTATTCTTTATTAATGCGCACTCATAGGATTTAACGCTCAGAATATTATTTTTTTTTAATTTAAAATGAGGATGTCGTATGACTACAAAGTCTGCCCCTTTAGGACCCGCTACTGAGCCGGCGTAGGTCTATGTGTTCGGGTCCTTTAGGACCCGGTACCGAACTATACGGTTAAAGTAATTCAAGGCATCTCTACAGAAAAGTCCGGTTAAGCAGCTCACAACCTCTTCTAGGTTGACCTGCGAGATGCCATACACAAAAAAAAAAAAAAAAAAACGGACGGGTGGGCAAATTAAAACACCTATGAGTTGAGAAGTTTGTTTGTTTGTTGAAGGTAGTCTCTGGAACTGTAATGTTGTTTAGTTAGTAATTGCTAATTGATATGGTGATGAAAAATTGAATGAGCTATACAGATGAGCGATTGAACTAAGTTTAAGGCAAAAAGACAATGATCATTTGTGACCAAAGCAAACAGCGTTTTCTAAATTCAACTCCAACATCATCAAATTTGTGTCTCGGTACTTTTTTCCAAACAAAAAAAATTAAAAGAAAAAAAGAAACGCCAACTCTGGCATTACTTAAATGGCAATTTCTTTTCGGAATTGGAATCAGCCATTCAACTGATGATCTTGGAAAAGTATACTCTTATTTTGCGTTTTTTACTATGGGTAACAAACCATAATTATACAATGCCTTAAAAATCTAAATAGATGGATAACGAAACTTTACTTTACTTCTCTGAATGAAAATTCTAAGGAAGAAAATTACGTACGTGAAACCACAGGCAAAATCTAGTTTTATAACAAAACTAGGCATGTGCTAGCCACGGCAACAGATTTCGACACACCTCACTAATTGGCCAGCTCAGTCGTGACCACTCGATTGACTATTTGAAATTGCTTTTTCCCCGGATATTTGGATTTGTATTGATTTTGTGAGTCATTAGTGTGAAATGTATGGAGCATAGGTTTTAAAAATAAATCATAGCTTTCTAGTATTTATTAAGAACACTTTAGGCAATCAATTTTCATATTTGTACGTCAATCATAAATGAATAAATTATGTATACAAAGTTAAATAAACTTTGTGATAATATGATAAATATTGATTTTTGAACACGATGCGCGTCGCATACGTCAATGCGTTCAAAAATAATGAATTATGATAAGTTTCGTATTGTTTACGCAAAATACGCAGTTTTGACATAACTCTCGTGCAGAAACAGTAGTTTTTTATTTAAAAATAGTCTTTTCCTATTGCGCAAGTGGAATTTCCCATATAAAATTATTCTCATCCTTTGGAATTGTCGAAATCAAAAACCTTAATACTACCTAGATGGTGGAATCAGATAGTTTATGTAAAATGCTAGTTTTCAGCTACACCAGGTTAGATTTGAAGCCAGCCCAAACATAGACGGAAAAAGTAACAATTTAATTTCAACTATTCGGCCTTTGGAATTACTGAATTTAAAAAATATCAGTGCTATAAATAAAAACTACAAGTAACATGCAATGTATCCCCTAAAAACACTATGTTCATCTCTTAAATTCCCTAAATTACTTATACCAACCGAAAACCGTATTGTAATCAACTAACAACATTATTTCATTACCATTTCCAATCACAATGCAAATTCGGAGAGCCCTTAACAAAATTTTCATTACACTTTTTATTTCGTACTCAAATAGAATTTTAAGTACTAACACGAAATAATAAAAGTTTCCAAATTATATCAGAGTCGCTTCCCGGTTGTTAAAGTTAAAAATTACCGTTCGGATCACGTTCTTGGCCCTTAATTAAGAAGTTAATGAGGAGTTGACCTTACTGTGATCGATTATGCACTATATCACTTGGTACTAATGAGAGTTTTCGGTTGAGCGTTTGTTTGTCCATTAAATTGTAATTAGTGATATTAAGGTTGTCGCAGTCAGGTATTCAAGCACCTTGTAATGATGTTTATGGCTTGATAAATAGGGTCGTTTATAGAATAGTTAGAAGTTTAAAAAGGCGGATAATGTTTTAAACAATGTAGTCAACATATATTCATTTCTAAATCTAGCATGTTATAAAATAAACAACTGAATTGTATTTATTTATTTTATACATGTTTTATTACTCGTATTTTCGTTTGTATTTTTAATTATGTGAATATTACACATCAAAATAACGAAGATAAGAACAAAATAAGAACGATAATATTTTGACTTAAAATCAAAAAATTCACGAGTAGGATAGATCCGTACCTCGTCCTATACGATAATCACAAGATAGAAGTGCCACGCGAAGTACGCCGTAGTTTTGCTAGCAGCTTTTTTTTATCGTGGTAAAATCATCAAATGAGTCCTCCCACCCAGGGCAGGAGGAACTATCAGACTCGTACTGACTAAAATCCACGATGTCCTTCAATAGCCCTTTACGTTCCGGGGTCATGGTAATTCGTGAGTCCCGCGACCTTTGCTTGCAGCTTGCAGTATAATCATGGATTTTTTACAAGCTTTTATTTACCTTCACCTGTTCCGTTGTCTGTAATCAAATCTTGCAAGTTATGTTTGGTCCACAACCCGGTTTCCGATTGAACTGAAATTTTGCACATATATGTATATCGCGTGACAATGCAATATTATCATGACATGGAGCTGATCTGATGATTGAGCTGGAAGATGGCAATAGGAACTCTGTAATGAAACGCCGCAAACCCATCGAGTTTAGACTCGTTTGATTTGGCTTGACGAATACTTTGTCTATCGTAAGTATTTTATTAACAATAAAAGCTTGTTCTTAAAAAGAACATAGTTTTTAAATGGCTAACTTGTATATCGGAACTTTTTAAAAACATTAACTGCAATTTAGTGTTTGTTGCTGATCTTCTTGACAAGCAACTTGATAATAGTACTGTAACTGTATCAAACCACTCCATAACAATACATTTTCAGTTTCTGATGAAATACAGTACTACTACAACAATTTTCGTATAACAATACCCTGATCCAATTTCACAGCTCTCATACACGTGAAACTTACACCAAATTCGCATTATACGCTCGCTTCATAAACAAGATACAATATTAAACTGGTGTTATTTACCACAATGCGATCAAACTAGTGCCTTATAAGCATGTACGCTACGTGTTCAGCCATTTCATACAAACTTTCCAATTTTTTTTTTTCGAAGTAACAAAACCGATTCTAATTAATCTTAATACGCATAAGCAAGGTTCAAAAAACATAATATGCGTACCTGCTGAGGGAACAACGACATTTTTTTGTTCAAGGTTCAGTTTTCGACTTAAATTTCAACTAATAACTCTGAAACCTGACGCTTTATTGGTTTTAAATATATTTTTGTTTGTCTATGCGTCCATCTAAATAATACTTTGATTAAATTTAATATAAAAAAATTACTTTCGTTGTGCACTGCGATTTTGAAATATCTCCATAAAAATCTTCAATCCCTCTAAAATGGATCTCATTTAGCTAAACATATTTTGAAAACATTTTAGACCTAGTTCTATGTATTCTGCTAATGCGTGTGAATGAAGTTCAGTCATTAAAAAGCTTGAAATTTTGTATGAAATAGGTACCATTTACCGTAAAAGCTCTTAAACGTGAATTCAGTATTATGCGGATACGGAATCCCATCCCGGACTCCACATAATCACGTTCAAAACCGTATACCGTACATTTACATTGAAGTAAGCCACAAATATGCTTAAGTTTTGGTCGTTATACCTACATGGATATTGAGGACGCATTACCTCGAAGGCTAATAGCCAATATCTGCCGCCGAAATTGCCTTCCTAACGATATTTCTGCTGCATGTAATAAAATCCGTAATCCTATTACGGAGTGAAATCGTTTTGGCCCACGTGGACATTATATCGGCCATAATACGAAAAAAAAAATATAACTTTTAAACGTCGATGTGTAGGACGATTTATGAATAATTTATTTTGAAGTTCATTTCACGTTTTTACGGTGACTGTAGGTTTAATAGTTTTTTGTTTACATGCGACCCGTCAAATTGTTGTGGTTAGCGTTTTAACTAGGCAATTATTTCGAGTAAGCTTTTACGTTGGTTTGAGGTTATTCATAAATATTTTATGGTTTTCAATTGTTTATTTGAAGTAGAAGGATGACTTATTTATTTAGTAGTGTCAATACAATTTGAGTAATAGGGGAACGGTGTATAAGACGGAGACGCGAGGTATGATGGGAAACCACACACTTAACACAATACTAACGTAAGAACATCCATGCTATCCTTGTCTCAGAGTCTTGGCTGAAGCCATGCCTCCCGTCAACTTCCTATTCCTTGCCAGGTTTTCAACTAATAAGAAATGATCGCGTGAGTGGCGGTGGTGGTGGTGTTGCCATATATTTGCGTCCACACATTCCCTTCACAATCGTTGATATGTCTGCACAACCACCGCCACAGAACGCGGGTGAGCATCTCTTGTTGGAAGTAAACCTGAACAGCGTTAAAGTCCTTTTAGGTGTTTATTATTGCCCTTCGTCCCGAATTAATTTCTTCTCCTCCTTCGAAAAAATCCTCGAAAACCTCACACCTTCTTACAGTCACACAATCATCCTGGGGGATTTCAATACCTGTCTATTGAAAACTGATACCCGTTCTTCTTCTCTTCGGTCAGTTGTTGAATCGTCGAATCTTTCAATTCTCCCCTTAAGTGCCACACACCACTTTCCAAATTGTAATCCTTCTCTTCTAGATCTTATTATTGTTTCTTCCCCTGAACGTGTGAGCAAGCATGGTCAATGCTCAGCTGACATGTTTTCCTACCATGACCTATTATTCCTATCCTGCAAAATTCGCCCACCAAAGGCAAAATCTAAGATTCTCCTGCAGCGCAATTTTGGTGGCATGAATGTAGATGATCTCCGGAGAGATGTTAGTGGCATTGACTGGGCTCCTTTATTTGATGTTGAGTCGGTGGACGATAAAGTTAACTTGTTGACAGATAACCTCGTGCAGCTTTATAATGTTCACGCTCCCATTCGCGCAGTTAAAATAAAACATCATCCGGCGCCATGGCTTACAGATGATATCCGAAAGCTCATACACAGGAAGACTGTTGCAAAAACCAAATATAAGTGTCGTCCCACGCCGTTGAACCGAGAACGCCTGGTTGCTGCACGCAATCACTGCAATAAGGTGTGTAGAGATGCCCAGAGACGCCACATCCATACTTCAGTTGAAAATGGAGATCCAGCTAAAGTTTGGAAATTTCTGAAAACCATGGGAGTTGGAAAATCACGTCAAAATTCTATTCCGAAAAACTTAGATATTGATCTATTGAATCAACATTTCTCATCTTCGTCTTATTGCAATGGGACCATGAAGGCAGCTACAATCAAATATCTTTCGAACCTTCCAACTCCGGATCATCCCTCATTTACTTTTAGTCAATTCACTGATTGTGATGTTAAGAAGAGCGTAGTTTCAATAACATCCAATGCAGTTGGTGGTGACTGTGTCAGTCGGAAAATGATACTCCCTATCCTCAATGAAATCCTTCCTATCCTTTGCCATATCCTCAATCATTCTATATCCCTTGGTGCATTTCCCTCAATGTGGAAAGAGGCCAAAATTACTCCCTTACCGAAAAAACCAAATCCTACATCGTTCTCAGAATACCGTCCCATATCCATCTTGCCTTTCCTTTCCAAAGTCCTAGAACGCCTTGTCCACAATCAGCTTAGTACTTTTCTATGTGAGAATAGTCTGCTGAATCCCTTCCAATCTGGCTTCCGTCCTGGTCACAGCACTACCACAGCTTTAATTAATGTTACTGATGACATTAGACTGGGCATGGAGAAGGGCTATCTGACGGTGCTGTGCTTACTGGACTTCAGTAATGCATTTAACACTGTCGATTTCGATATCCTGCTTGCCCTGCTTCGCTCGATTAACATATCTCCAACAGCGATTGACTGGTTTCGTAGTTACCTGTACGGGCGCCGGCAACGTATATGCATCGAGGAGACGTGCTCTTCTTGGTGTAATACTTCTGCCGGTGTACCTCAGGGTGGCGTTTTATCTCCCTTACTCTTCGCAATGTTTATAAATTCAATTTCCAAGAAACTTCTTTCTTCCTACCACCTTTATGCAGATGATTTGCAAATTTATAAGCAAGCAAACTTGTCAGATCTGGCTGATGCCATCAATACTATCAACGAGGATTTAGCTTCAATTGACGAGTGGAGTGAGGCGCATGGATTGGTGGTTAATCCATTGAAGACCCAAGTCATTGTTGTTGGCAGCTCAAGGATGATCTCCAAGACAAACTGGTCGCAGCTACCACAGGTTAATTTCAACGGAACCACTATTCCTTTTAGTGAAAAGGTGAAAAATCTTGGAATTTGGATAGACCAACACCTTTCTTGGGGTCCGCAGCTGCAGGACGTAAGCCGTAAAATGTTTGCGTCTGCTAAGACCTTGAGACGATTGCGGAACTTTCTTCCGACTGCCACTAAAACTGCGCTTGCACAATCCCTTTTACTTCCCATCCTTGACTACGCTGATGTCAGTTATCTTGATCTCACTGAGGCACAACTAGATAAACTTGAGCGACTCCAAAATTTTTGCATAAGATTTATATTTGGCTTGCGTAAATATGATCATATTTCTGAATTTCGTCTAAAACTCAAGTGGCTTCCTATACGTCTTCGCCGGAATTCTCATATCTTGTTTCAACTCTACAGTATTCTGTTCAATCCTACTACCCCCACTTATCTTAAAGAACGTTTCAAGTTCCTTCATGACACACATAATAAATATCTTAGGTCATCAGAAAATTTAAGACTAGAGATGCCAATGCATTCTTCCAGCTTTTACGACAAATCTTTTACAGTCGAAGCAGTACGGCTATGGAATGCCCTGCCCCTGTCAGTAAGGCGGGCTCAAACCTTGTCCACGTTTAAAAATCTGGTAAAAAACCACTATTTCTCTCCTTAAACGTGTGGCTAAAATCTTTGTTTGTTTTTTTTTTTTATATGTATTATGTCTTGTATATATATATATTTAAATTTGTTTGATTGTATGTATTTTATGTGCAAATTGTACACCTCTGACTACCAACAGTATTTTTTTACTCCTTTCTCATAAATCCATCCAAAGGTTGTCTTGAAAAGATCGCTTTTAGCGATAAGACCGCCCATTGTGTCACCCTATGTATAAGATATACTCTGTACCAATAATTTATATGGTGTGCATAATAAAGTGTATTCTATCTATCTATCTAACGTAGCACAAGCGTCAACAGGACGCCATTTGTTAATGGCCGCTTGCAAATGACGACCTGATGGCGCTTCCGCTACGTTAGTGTTGTGTTAAGTATGCCTAAAGAGTGTATGTCCCCATTATACCTCGCGTCCCCGTCATATACACTCTTCCCCTACTTTTCTTTTTTTACAGTTCGAACACAAATTACCTTGTGTTATACCATATTCTCCTCATTATTTCCTTTGATAAATTACAAGGAGGTTGCTAGGTTGAAATAAAAATAGATGGATCTCGATCACGGCCTGTACAGTTACGAGCAATAACCTGTATACACTTAACAAAATTCAAACGCAATTTACTCGTGAAATACTGGTTTCCACTTTTAAATAAGACCTGTTTCGTAATAAATAGTATGGCTTCCAAAATAAAAAAAAAAGTTTAATTTATCTGGTAGCAGAACATTGCTTTTGAATACTGCATAGTGTATACATACTATTGCTCGTGACTGTACGATGAACACTAAGCAAAACTCTCAACATACAGTGAGCTATAAGATAGACGACTTCGTTAAGACCCAGAAAGAGGTAGTGATATGACCTGGATGTGCACCATAAGAGCTAATCAGTGATGGCGTGTCATTAAACTTTATGGAAGGACTTGAGAGAGAGGGTAGTCCAGCCGTGGCATGATTCAGCCTTTTCTGTTTTTCAGAAAAATATCAAATGAATCCTGCTGCCCCAGCTAGAGCGGAAGAGAGTATCAGACTTACATATTATTTCAGTGACCCTTTGCGTTCCAGTCCTGTGATAATCTTTTTAAACAGTCCCTGGTAGGCATTTGAGCCTATCGAGTACCGTCAATTTGCTTAAAGCTTTATGAGGCACGAGCGGAATAAAAAAAAAAAAACTTTGGTAGACGAAACGGTGATTGTTGTTCCCCATTCAAGGTTTCATAAACAAAACCGTTTAAAACAAAAACAGTGGGTTACAAAACTCACATACAAACTGAAACTACTACTAATTGAATCTGTATTTGTACCTACTTAAGGGATAATCTATATTACTACTGCATTGGCAGTGCTCAAAGCCGCATGCGTGTAATGGTAATAACCATAGGTAATGACTAGTTGGCAGCCCACTGGCCAAATGGTAAACAGAGCATTAATTATACACTGGTTTGTGTCCTACATTTGATTCGCGCTGTACGCAGATAACATAAGCATGAACAGTGCATAATGGTCCCACTATTGGGACACAGGCTTCGTCTCTATGAGAAGGAGTGAACTGCATTCCACATATCTTCGATTTTTTGGGTTGTCGATTTCCTCAAAGTGATTTCTTTCACCGTTTTGAATGTTGATGAAATAAATACTTAACATAAAGTAATGCGTTTGTCTTCAGCACAGTAGCAGATTCTCATAGAGCCAAAGTCAACCTACCGGGAACACGCAGTCTAAACAGGGTACTGTGGCCTTGTCCTGACTTTCAAAGGCAACCGAAGGAATTAGGGTAGTTTTTAGTCAGCACGAGTCTGGCAGTCGATTCTGCTCCACCCAGAGCGGGTGGAACCTACTTTGGGGGGCCACTGTAGGCGCGGGCATTCGGATGGCGAGTAATGGGTGTCTCACCGTCCGATCATGGACCATGCCCGCGTACGGCGCATCGTATTCCACGCGCGACTTATAAAACTGTCAGCAACCTTACGGGCCTCCCTTTAGAGGGGAGGTAAGCGTGACCCTGGAATGTAAAGGGCTATTGGAGGATCACCGTGGATTTTAGTCAGTCCAAGTCTGACAGTCTGACTGTCCGATGGACGGACGCATTTGATGATTTTACCACAAAAAAAAGAAAAGACCCAGAGCGGGTCCTCGTTTTATGATTATCAAGAATAAAAAAATGTATTATTAGCCTTAATTTTGTGCTACGAAGATTGTCAGAAGTATTGATAAAACGGAGACGACTACCTGGATGACATCACTTCTGGAGCAATCAAATTTTCTTACAAATTGAATGGCGTAAAACTGTCAGAACCCTCTGACTTATTGCCAATTCCAACCCTAATGAATAAAAAATCCAATTATAATTTGGCCCGAGGTAAAATATGACCCTTGCCATGTTCAGATGCCTCATGCTGATGAGTAAACGATAACTTAATCAGTGAGAAGGAAAGACATTGTATTTATTAGAATAGTAGTCAGTTCTTGGGAACGATGACTCAGAGAAAAATGTTCGAGAAACACCAAATCGACTTTTTAATTATTATTTTTTGAACCAGTTGTTAAGTTTAGTTATCTGGGGTAGAATAATTATACTTAGATGTTAAGCAAACAAAGCTTTTTGATATTTCCTCAGATGATAAATAAAATGTCTTGAATCATGTTTCGCATTGTTGTACCAGCTCAACAAAATCTATACTTAAATAATAAATCTGATGAGTTTGTTTGTCCTGAACGCGTTAATCTCAAAAACTCCTGGTTCAAATCGAAAAAATCTTTTTGAGTTCGATAGTTGAGTTATCGAATAAGGCTATATTATAACAACACGCTACGATCAAAAGTAGTCGAGCAGCGGATGAGACCGCGGGAAAACCTAGTTTCTTCATGATTATTATGTAAGGAGATTCATATTTCACAAAGCTACTGGAAAACACTTTCTAAATGTGGTGACAACTGAATTGAAATTGAAATCATTAAGTAGTTTGGAACGACTCGGTCACAGAGACAGATAAAGGTGACTTTTATGATGCGCTTTTAGCCGGGTCATATTTATAGACAAACTAACCATTAAAATAAATTATATTCTTCAAAAGATTAACATTGTAGTGCCAAAACTAAATTAACTGTCATATACATTTTTTTAATACGGTCAACTCAACCTTATTTTTAATTGGAGAGGTAAAATCTTAATTATGAGTCCTCCCACCCTGGATGGGGTGTAACAGTCATAATCTTACAAGTCATCATCATCGTCACAACTCCACACTATTTCCTCAGTTGATGTTTGCATTCAAATGCCATAGTGTTCTTTTAAAACGATCCTGTCTAGTCAAGCCAAGACTTATGTCTCTTTTGCATCCATGTATGACGATATTGCGATTTCCCTACTAACCCAAAGTACGTCAAACGTCGTGACAGTATCGCTAACCGAAGCGAACTCATTAAAAGCGCACGCTATCGGCCAATATTGCCTCCTTAACGATGCGGCCACTCAAACAAAGCCTTAATTTTATTAGCTTGACCCGCACGACACATCGCTACGTAAGCTACACGAAGGACTGTCAACATTGTATACGATTAAACTGCTAAGTATATAGCAGTATCGGGGAAATGACGTCTAGTTTGGGTCTTGATAAGGTCAGCAGATATCCAAGCTGGTTTAACACTGTAAGTACAATATGATCATGTGTGACATTCTGTTAGATTCTCTCGATTCAGTAGAAAAGTGTTAGGTCGTTTGTTTCTACTCCCATCTTCCACTGGACAACAAACCGGTTAAAAAAACAATAACTTCTATTTATAACATCATCAATAAAAAGCTTCTGTAGAGCTTATTCATCATCATAAGGCTACAACTCAGTCCACTGCTGACAATGGACTTTTCCACAAATTCATATCTTACGGCTACGAGCAGCTGCAAAGATTACTTATTCAACATCAAACATTGCATAGCTTTTTTTAGCCACACCGTATAAAATATTATTTGTTTATATAAAAACCGGCCAAGTGCGAGTCGGACTCGCCTTTAAAGGGTTCCGTAGCAGCAAGTAACATTATATAAAAGTTGGTTGTAACTTTGAAAGATAAATTGCGGTTTACGATTTATGACGTATTAAAAAAAAAATGTAAGTTGGTACGCACAATATTGAGTGATTTACCATGTTATTTTAATATCATGGACTTCTTATAGGTTTTCCTATAATCTATAAGGAGAAAACTAATTTCTGTATTTTTTTCAAAATTTTAGGTTCAGTAGTTTCGGAGATAAGGGGGGGGGAATGGTCAATTTTCGTCTATTTTCTTGAATAACTTGGAAACTATTTATTTTAAAATTACAAAAAAATACATTTAAGATCTTCTCAACAAGACCTTTCATTTGATATGCCACACGATGCAGTTTTCAGATTTTTTTTTTTTAATTTTCCCCTTCCCCCCCAAAAATGACCCCCCATGTACAGATTTCATCTGCTCACGTCACACCTCTGTGTTTGGGTCACAGGAATTGATATGTGTACCAAATTTCAACTTAATCGGTCTAATAGATTCGGAGATAATTGACTGTAAGCGACGGACGGACAGACACACGAGTGATCCTATAAGGGTTCCGTTTTTGTATTCAGACGTACGGAACCCTAAAAATTAGAGACTTGGGGAGGTTGTGCGCCTAGTGGTCCATCCCGAGCATTGTCACCACAATCTACCTGTAACCTGCTGTGACTGCTGTCTGAATAATACCACTGGCCGTTGTCAGTAAGGCGACTTGTGTCGCGGTCACCACCCCGTCGGAGTTCGAAGCCAAACAGTTTTTACTTTGTTTTGTCTTAAAGTTCTTGTTCCCTATAAGTGAGCTGTCTCCACTTTAGGTCTCAGTAAGTGCTTGTAGTGCAGTAACAAAAAATGTAACCTACGTCAAAAACAACTTTTCTTTCGGAAGTCGGTGGCTATGTTTTTTATTTCGTTGTTTATTTGCCACTGCCAAAAGTAGAAACACTGAAAATTTAAGTTTTCATGGTACAATATCGGGAGTATACCCTTTCCAACGAAAAAAGATTTTTTCTAATCGAGTAGTAAGCATAAAAAAAACATCCGAATTAAGAACCTCCTCCTTTTTGAAGTCGGTTAAAGCGTTGGTTTGGCAAGAGATACCAAAAAGTTTATATCAATTATGTTAAAGTTGAAAATGAAAAAGGAGGCATTGAAAAGCGACTGAAACAAACGCACGTTCTCAGTGTCCTTAAACAATTGTTTTTAGTCCACCTTCCAGGATTTAATAGGCAGTCAAGTACAGGTGTAACTGGCGTGTTTTACAGGGAATGTTCCTGGGCCATATAATACAACCTTACCGCAGCCTACAGCGGAAGCAGAGGCCCGTAACTTAAGCTCGCTTACTGCTAAATGCAAATTACTTTAAGTTAAATTCAGCCTGTATCATGTGCCCTAATTATACAACTGGTTTTTTGCTAGTGAATGATGACTTCTACCCAGACTTACTTACATAATTTATGTACAAGTTAAAACATAAAACCTTTTTTTTTTTGGAATTCGGCGACGCAGTAAAAAAAGATAACTTGTTTGAATTAAGAATTATAATTTTAGACCGGCCACAGTCAATTGAAATTCACACAAAGAAATGCTTAGCTAAAGTGACCCTTAATGCTTTATTAATGTAGTCGAGTTTTTCTTTATTAACGAAATCATTCGTTATACGTAACTGAATTAATACGCAATGGATATTAAAACACAACAAATATTTATTATGCCCTTCGAATACCTTATCTTAATAAAATATGTACTTACAATAATAAATTAAAGTAAACTACAGGAGTCGAACGTACAAAATGAAATTAGGAAGAGAAAATTGGACGTCAGAGAAAATGATGTATGAACGTTTTGCAAAAAATATATATTTTGCCCGGTTATTGACCCAGTTATGATACTTTTGATAGATGACTATTGTTTTTTTGCTGGTTATAATAAACCTGGCCTGTCTATTATATTATTGCCTTATTGGAAAAACAATCTACGGAGACCAGGAAATCTTTTTTGAGTTATATATACTACTTATTACGGCGTGTTATTTATTTGTTTTAGTTATTTTTTCCCATTCGCCTGATTGACACAAGGTGGCCTGCTGGGTGTTAGGTTCTGGGTTCAATTCCAAGGGTGAACAAAGTGCTATTTGGTTTTTCTATCAGGAATATATCAGTAGCAGTTACGGATTCTAGATCCATGCCCTGTTGATTTCAATAAATAGGTTCGTCCTTATATTATGCACATAGATCATAAACAAAACTGGCGAAATATAGGACCTAGCTATTCGGACGCTAAAAGCGTGATTTTGTGGTGTTCTGTTTTAAACCAAAACGTGAATTAACTTTTGAATATTCATCTTCTGCCAATCACAACTACATAGAACAAAATTAATTAAATGTAATTTTAATTGGACCTACTCGCTTCCGGACCCGCGGTTTTACTTAAACACATAATTTTTTCCGTATTTTTATTGGTTAACAGGGCTCAAACTCAAATTTATGTTTTCAAAATTTGAGTTTGGGCCCTGTTATGGGCCCTGTGGATCTTAAAAAAATAAAAATAGCAGTGGGTCCAGTCGACCCATCCAAAATATGATTGGGTTGAGTGAGCCCGTGAGTCCATTTTGGATAGGTCCAGTTGTCTAAAAACACGCCGTTCACAAAAATTAAAACGACTATTTATGTAAAGAGAAAAAAAACAAAACGTCTTAGTAATTCGGTGCATTCTAGAAATCGCTTTGTCTTCAAAATGTCTGAGGGCTGATTGGAGACACAAATAAATTCCAGTCTCCACCGATTCGTCGGTGGGTTCTGCACACTCTCGTTCACTCGCGCACAGCACACGTGATCCGAATATTCCAACTAAACTTTTATTTGAAATGTGCGACAAATATTTAGTAGCGTCTCGAAACTTGAAGTGAGTTTGGTTTGGTACTCCAGTGGTTGGAAGTTATGAATTCATGGAGTCTAACAAAGGGATATTGCCTTTAGCCAAAGCTTTTTCTATCATAATGAAGTGCATGCAGCCCACCAGATGGGTAGTGGTTACCGTTGCCTGTGAACGCCTGCAGCACCAGAGGAATCGCTTGCACGTTGCCGATCTTGCGACTATTGACGCCTTTTTTGACAATTTAAATAAAGTAGGAAGGAACGTTACGCTGAAAGTCAACGGCCAAAGAAAATCCATCCTGTTCCTTCTTCTTCTTCGCCTTTCCAGGGCCGCGATACTTTGCTGTCCCCTAACCAATCCTATTGCAAGAATATGAAACTAGCCCAAAAACGATTCCCAAAAGTTATAACTACAGAATATTCTGGAATATCACATTCAGCAAACATAATTTTGTGGAGAGCAAAACAGATTTATAGCACGTAAATCTGTAAGGTTGTCGTGTTAATAATTTTAAAGTTGGTACTGGATTTGAGCAACCCTAAAGTTTCTCAATTTATATTCATATTTTAAACCTGACCAACTCCGGGCTGTTTGCTTCAAACTTTGCGTTGATACATACTCGATTTTATGCAGCCTTGGTGGAACCGTGACGTTCTGATTGGATCGCTTATTCTGTGGAACTTTACATAATTATACATGCATTTGTGTTCTGATTATATGCGTGTATTTAAAATAAAGATGGGCACGCGTAAATGGAGATGAAACTTAACCTATATTTGGTCTGCATTTTAACATGAAAAATATTTTTATTTTTTTCAGCTTAATTAACATTGTTTTTAACGAAAATAAATAGGTTATTCGTTAAAAAATATCTCACTTTGCAAAGTATTACAAAAACTCATTTGAATTTAGGATATCTCACCAAATAATATTAAAAAGGAGTTTTACATTTTCCAAGGAAGATTCAAAGCCAGGTCATATTTGTATGGTAATGATTTTCCGTAATGATGTCTTTGAAGTATTGAGAGCGGAATCCCAAGTAGAACGATGCGGTATTGATTCACAGAACACTTTTATTTCCATTTTACAGAGGAAGGGCGGGATTCCAACTTATGTATTCTGATGAAAATACATGAAGAGTTTTTGTACATGAGTGTTCTTCGAAGGTAGAACGTAACAGGGTTTTTTTTCCAATTGATTTTGTTTTTATTTTATATTTTGTTCTCTGCGGCAGTATATATATTGTATATATATATATATATATATATATATATATATATAAATATACTTAAATAATGTAATGTATTGAATAAAACAGAATATTGATTAATTTCTCCTTGTCGTTTATGAGTTAAGCAGTGAGAAGACTTGTATCACGATGTACAAATACGTATAAATATGATGCAATCGTTCTTGTCCCCTTCTAACGATGCCGAAGAATGAAGAGGTAGCATGCCTACTCTATTACAAGTTTGTATACTTTTGTGGATATTCAAACAGTTACATTTCTTTTTTTTTATCGTGGTAAAATCATCAATTGCCCCCCCCGCCTAGGGCAGAGCGGGACTGTCAGGCTCGTACTGACTAAAATCCACGGTGTCCTTTAATAGCCCTTTTGCGTTCCGGGGTCACGGTAATTCGTGAGTCCCGTGACCCCGGCAGGCTTTGGCTCTATAGAGGGGCCGTCATTTTGCTGACACTCTTCGAGGCGCGCGTGCAATTAAACGCGCCGTTGATTTTTTTTGAGGTTATATTTAGAATTTAAATCAGTTAAGCAGTTGTTGAGTTGAAAATGTCTAGTTTATTTCTAATTTGACTACGTCTACAATTTTTCTATTGACCTCTAAACTACAAAAAACGACCTTACCATCACTGTTCTAAAGTGCCAATTAAACCGTCATTTCTCAAACGACAAAAAGTATAAAGTAATCGTTATTACATGAATTATTCAAGAATAAGATTACTTGCTTCAACGAAACTCAATTCAAAGTTTACTGGCAATTTAAATGAAAATACTTTTCTCTTATTCTAAGATTTTTTCCCGCTTACAACTCTCTTTTTCTTATTCCAAGAAGAGATTAAACATTGTTCGAATGGCGTAGCTGTTAAATTATTAAAACATTATTAATGTTCTCTGGATTTTATTTGATTGTAATTGTTTTAAGAGGAAAATTGAGCTTTGTTGGCGTTTTTGCTTGACGAGTATGGAATAAAAGAAATATGTTGAAAAAATGAATAACATTCATACATGCGCGAATATGTTATCTTTTTTGGAAGCAAGTCATATAAATTATTTTGAATATATTTTATAGAAAGCAGAAATGATCTGGTGATGGTCTGGTGCAGTGGCTGAATGAATGGCTGCTAAAGTATGTATCGAGATTCGATTCCAGCAAAATTCCATGTGTTAATTGTTCAGAATTAGGTTGCTTGTATAAGTTTAAATGTTTGTAAACACAACCACGATACAACATTAAGTCTTGATAAACCATAATATTCTTTTCATAAAGCACACCCGAAACTTAACTAACGATTGACGCAGTATCTCTCACTTCAAGTGAAATAAACGATTTTCGAAGAACTGCTACTACACTCACGAGCATATGGAATCATTTACTCCGATTCCGCGCGAACTTGAGTACTTAATAACTAGTTAAGAATCATAAAAATAGTACCATTTTAAAGGTTTAACTGTTAACTTTAAATTGATACCAAATTCATTCAAATTTCGCCATTATTTAAGGAGCTATCCCAGATCAATTCCAAGAAAGTGATTATAAACTTATGCTCGCTAGTGTACTCGTACCTACGCACGAGTTGTTCTGACTTACAGCATTCCAAGAAGGTTGAAAACATTTCAAACATACGAAAAGTTTTCCGTCGAATCAAACGCACTAGCAACATTCTCAATTCACCTATCCCCAAAAGAGGGGAAAAAGCATCAAGATAAATCCCAGACGACAATCAAAACAAGAACTGTCTCGTTCTCACAACGTTAAGCCAATCTAATATTTTTATAACCGGCCGAGATGTTATCTTTTAATAATACGTCTGGCTGGACCTTAAACGAGTTGGCTGTTTTATTACTGAACCCTGAATCTACTCAGAAGTACATTATTCTGAGGACTGTCGGTATTTGTCACTTGATTTGTTATCTTAGTGGAGTAAAGACAGGGTTTATTTTTGTTTTACCGGCGTTAACGCCGAACGAATTCCTTAAAAACTTTTTAGTCATTTTTTTCGTAATGACTGTATTGATTTAATAAAACTTCATACCCGTAATGGCATGACCCTGTCGGTGATGATGTCTGTGATCGGTGACATAGCGCGGGGCAGCGAGTGGAGTGGAGCGGTAAGACCAAATATATGGAAATGTTTGAAACACGCCATGAGGCGTCGCCAGTAGAGAATTCGCGTCGCACCGCTCGTCGCTTAGACCAAAGTCGTGAACTCGTCGTAAGCAGGTTACATAAGTCTTAGAGCCAGTTGTTTGATCGATAGTTAAACTAAGTATTGATAAGTTCGCGAACATTTTTTCAAGAATCTGGCAGACTCGTAAATGTTATTTGTTTTTTTTTTATGTTTTCCCCAACTCGTTGTTATCTTCCTATTATAGTTAATATTTATCGGTTATATTAATATTTATATTATTTTCTCTAGTGTCTTTTTTTAGTATTTTGCACCTACTATGTTTGTTTCTCTGCATCACCCTACTGGAACTGGAAGAAAATACCCAAGGCATTAAGTCCGCATTTGTACTTCCATGTGCAAGAAGTTTAAAATAAATAACTTTTAACCTCTCGGGCGATTTATAATTGAAAATGATAAAAATCAACGTCCAATGAGCGACTGTCTGTTATGTACAGACGTGTGTACGTAAGGCGCTGGGGCGTTTTCGCTTATGTACACCCGGGTGTACGTAACCGCACCCGATTCCTCACGTAAAATAAATCTTTGATGTAGTATTAAGGTACCTAAAGACAGCTTAGTAACATAATTCTATTTGATACTCACATCCTCCCCCAACATATTCCTAAGCGCTCTTGGGAAATCTAGGCCTCGGTTTCTACGAAATATGCCAATTTGCGTCATTATGGTGTTCCGCTAACAAGTCCTCTAATAACGTATATTATTTATTATACATAGAATATATACTGTATACTCTTACATTACACACACTCCGTACGTAAAATGAAGGAAATTATTTTGTTAAGCAGCTTAATTAACATACTAACTTCAAAGAAACCATAACAATTGTTATTTTGACGGTTTTTAAAAATCCACGGTGTTCTTCATTAGCCCTTTACGTACCTGGGTTACGGTATTTGTGAGTCCCGCTACCCCAGCAGGCTTTGGCCCTATATAGGCCCCGTCACTATGCTGACACTCTTTGAGGCGCGCGTGGAACACAACGCGCCGTCGACCCGGGCTTGGTCCATCGTCGGACAGCGAGTCGCCCGCATGACCTTTTGACGGTTTAAAGAAAAAAAATTATTTATTGATATCTATACTAATATTATAAAGCTGCAGAGTTTGTTTGTTTGTTTGTTTGAACGCGCTAATCTCTGGAACTACTGGTCCAATTTGAATGATTCTTTCAGTGTTGGGTAGTCCATTTATCGAGGAAGGCTATAGGCTATGTTTTTTTTGTTTCAAAATTAGGGATCCGTAATAAAATTGCTTTTTGTAACACAAGGTGTAAAATCGAAAACCTAATTTTGCGTGCGCTGCAAAAACTATTGACAATAGAACAAAATGATGTACTACGGGTTTGTAGATCCCATTAAGACCTACAAAAAAGTCCGCAAGATCATATATCTAGCTGTCATGGTTTAATCACAATAACCGATTTTGTGTTCAAAATAATTATTAAATCGTCTGATGAAAAAGAAACTACGTTACATATGTATCGTAACATTGATCTTTATCGAAATTAAGCATTATGTTATCAAGGGTATTTATGTAGAAGTAAAATACTTTTTGTTTCATCTCAATCGGATATTTCGTTTAAAAGTTATCACGTTTGTAAGATGTTAAGAGTTGGTACCTATTAGTGAGTTATGGGCCATAGAGTTTTTTATCAACATAAAATCCTGTAATAATCTTTTTCGAAATATATTTGTTGATGATTGTAAGTATAAGATCTTAAAGTTTACCCAGATATCGTCGAAATAGAAAATAAAGATTATCAATGGATGTGTCAACGAGCAATATTGGCGGCGAGAAACAGTAGTTTTGGCGAAATTAACGATTTAATTTTAACTAAACTTCCAGGGGATATAGTCACCTACACTATTGATAATGTAATGGATCAAGAAGATGCAGTCCATTTTCCACAGGAATTTCTTAATTCTCTAAACCCGAGTGGCCTCCCGCCACATTCTCTCAAGTTAAAAATTGGTGCCCCAGTTATTTTACTTAGAAATCTTAAGCCACCAAATTTAGTTTCGGGAGGTACCTGTGTCTGGTAAGGAGGGAAGAAACGCCTGGGTGTCACCACTGCGAGGATCGTCAGGAGGACACGGTGGAGCATACGGTGCAGGACTGCCCCGCTTGGTTAAAGCACCGCCGTGTCCTCACGACGGCGATAGGCGGAGACCTCTCGCGCCCGGCATTGGTCGAGACCATGCTGCGGGGCGAGACGGAGTGGCAAGCAGTCGCCTCCTTCTGCGAAGCAGTCATGCTCGCGAAGGAGGAGGCGGGCCGCGTGAGGGAGAGGACAACGTCCTCCCTCCACCCCAGCCGCAGTGGTAGACGCTCACGACGAGGGACGTCGCAAGACGATCTCCGGCCACCGTAGGCGCGGGCATGCGGGCGGCGAGTAATGGGCGACTCGCTGTCCGACCATGGACCATGCCCGGGTCGACAGCGCGTTGTGTTCCACGCGCGCACAAGGAGTGTCAGCATAGTGACGGGGCCTGTATAGGGCCAAAGCCTGCCGGGGTCGCGGGACTCACAAATTACCGTAACCCCGGTACGTAAAGGGCTACTGAAGGACACCGTGGATAGTAGTCAGTACAAGTCTGACAGCCCCTCCCGCCCTGCCCTGGGTGGGAGGACTCAGTTGATGATTTTACCACGATAAA
Organism: Agrotis puta; assembly: GCA_943136025.2. NCBI lineage: Eukaryota > Metazoa > Arthropoda > Insecta > Lepidoptera > Noctuidae > Agrotis > Agrotis puta. The sequence continues at coordinate 12,147,446 of OW964176.2, read as the reverse complement.
AAAAAAGCCACCAAATTTATGTAACGGGACTCGACTTCAGGTTAAATTTCTTCGCAATAACGTGATCGTTGCAACAGTTTTGACTGGTCTAGCGGTTGGTCAAACAGTACTTATACCTCGGATCCCAATGATTCCAAATGATTTGCCTTTTCATTTTAAAAGAGTCCCATTCCCAATTAAATTATCTTCTGCCGTAACGATAAATAGATCACAGGGGCAAACATTTAAATATGTAGGATTAGATTTACAGCAAGACTGTTTTTCGCACGGCCAACTATATGTCGCGTTGTCAAGATCAGGTTGCGGAAACAATCAATATATTCTTCTGCCACAAGAAAATAAAACGAAAAATATAATTTACTCAGAAGTACTTTAAAATAATATTTTAACCCGGTTTAAAGTGGACGGACACTCCCGCCTGTAGTCTTATGTGTCTGGCTGAATGTCGAACAGATAGACAGCTATTGCCTGCGACTTATACAATTTAACTTAATCTATATTTTTCTTAATATTATAAAGCTGAAAAGTTTGGTTGTTTGTTATGAACGCGGTAATCTCGGGAAATACTGATCTGATATGAAAACTGTTTAAATATTCAATAGTCCATTTATTGAGGGAGGCTAAAATATAGGCAATATTTTATCTCGGTATTTCCACGGAAACGAGAAAAACGCGGGTGAAACCGCGGGGCACAGCTAGTTTATAATAATACTTAAACAAACTAAATGATACAAACATCCTTCACTAGTCACTCTTTTGTAACCCAATTAAGTAGATCAGTGAAAGAATATAAAAAAAAATAACAATTTGGTGATAAATTATTATTATAACACCGGAAATTGCCATAGTGTCAATGAGCTTATATTTTTTTTTGCCCAACGGTACTTAAGCACTATTCTCACCCTACCCAATGCTTGAGTCGCTGGACTGTCTAAACAGGTAACCGTGCCCCTGGAACGTAAAAGACTATTGCAGAAACATCGTGGATATAGTCAGTATGAGTCTAACAGACCCTTTTGCTCCACCCTAGGAGGACTGACTGATTTTACCACGTTAAAAAAAACCCGCTATTGCCACGTACTAATTTATCTCAGAAACAAGCCGACAAACGTTACCTGCACCCGCAACATGGACAATTATTTATTATCAGCTGTAGCTAGCATTAGCGGGTTTTTTTCCGTCTTCTTCTTTTCCTCATTTGCCCGCAACCGTGACGGATGCCCAGAGCAATTAGTGCCCGGAAATTACACAAGAAAACACGGGCAATCCATCACCTGAAAAAATAAAGCTGAGAAATCTGCGTTGGCCGCTCCCAGCTTCCACAAAACGTCATTCAGGTTGGCATGACTCAGCCTATTTCGGCTACGTGATGAGAAAGACGGTACTAGTACTACGGGTCGTCGTTTATCATTTTTTGGGTTTTAAATTTTGTTTTTTTTTTTTTTTAATAAGTTTTATGGTAAAGTGTTTGTGCTGTACTTCTTGCTATTAACAATATTTCATGTGTTAGGCTAAGATTATAATATTGTTGTTCAGAATTTACTGTTAGATTTACTTGCTAGCTGGTCATATTTTCAGCTAAAGGCGCTCCCTCACCGGGAGCATTCGTGTGTAATATAACATTATAAATTCGACTTTTAGCATTACATTACAATACTACCTCCCTGATTCATTCGCGTATATTTAGTATAGATTTGATACAAGGTGTGCATTGTAATACTCGGTTCTCCTCCTTCACTGATGTAAACTCGTTTTGTACAATTACAAGGTGCGCATTGTGATGCTCGATTTTCGTCCCTCATTGATGAACTGGTCTAATTTGTAACGTTACATTACAAGTGATTGCTCGCGGTGAGGGAGCGCCTTAAGACATTTCCAAGAATCCCTTTTTTAGTCTTAAACGGTTATTACACGGCGCCACCTTGTCCGGGAGTTGGGCAGTGTAGCTGTCTTTAAGACTGTTTTGATTAGCTTTTATGAATTCCATTGATGTCTAATAGGTACATGTACACCGCATGATCGCTCATAACCTCTCTGCGTGGCGTTGCACATACATTACATACGCACTGCCGTCTCTGCCCTACCGCAAGCATGAGCGGTGTTATGAAGATAACAAAATAATCGGCTATTATTTTAATACCTTATCTTTTAACACGCTTCCCCACAAACCGCAATGACTTACCACAAACAAAACCTTTCAGCACCACAGAATAAAAAGCCCAATTCTCGCAATTTAATGGCAGCCATAGACGTATTGGCAGAAACGCCAACGTCTCCGGAAATCACGTGTAAAATCTCCATTAAGAACACCTCCGTTCGACGATTGATCTGGGATGAGCAGCCATCCATCGGACACGGCCCATAGCCGGAACTCGTGACCCGAATACCGGATAACCCGAAATGTTTTAACTGGAGTACAATGGATGATTGCCGAGCGGGTTTAGAAAAGAAATAATTTGATGCCTAAAAATTTTCCATGACTCGTCATCTTAGCAGTCACATCGTGCCTTACATTGTTCATACAACGTCTTTTTGGTTTACTCTGATAGACCATTCATATTCCTTATGAAATAATTTTACTGAAGATAACCCTTGAAACTCTTAATCGGAATAAAAAGTCCGTTTTAATCACCCAAACATAGTCAAAAATATGCACGTGAGTTGTAGAAGATGTATGACATCGGGATCGCTATCTACACTGTACAACAAAGTCGACGAAGTCTACAAGGAAGTTCTACACTACAGAGCTAAACTATAGTGCTACTCTGTAAAGCTATAACGACAAGCTACATCATAAAACATTCTTCATTGTTGTGTGACGTGCACATCACAGAAATTAGAATTTTTTCGCGATAGTGTGGACGATTTTCCATGAAATTGTGTTCAGTTTTCTAGACAATAGTTAAGAAAACTGAACGCTATAATGTCTTAACTTGTTCCAAACCTACTGCCATCATTGCAAGGCTTCTTCACAAGGTTGACGACGGGTAATTTTTTGAATGATGTCCCAATTTTGCTGTTTACTTTTTATCTTTATGTTACGATGTTTTTGCACGCAATAAAGTAAATTTTATGGGTTTTTTTACAAAGATGTTTGTATTGGGTGTTTATACCACGAAAAAATCGACTATGTTATGTATGTTTAGAGCGCTTTCAGGGAAAAGATGACTTTTCAAAGAGATTTTCCAAGTGGAACATTCGAGGACACACTGGCAGCAAGTTCTTAAAAAGGATATCTTAATAATACAGAGTGCTGATAAAGTAACATAGCCAAACACAGCAGTAAACAGCGGTCTAACAATAACGCCTTTGTCAAACAGACCGGCGAAAGCGAAGCGTTTCCGAAGCGATACCGAACCGAAGCGAGATGTCAGTCCGATAGTTCTGTCACGCTATCGGATCGCTTTCGCGTTTCTGTGTGACTGGATTCCAACAATTCCATACGAATATAAACGTCACTCTTCGCATTCGCGACGCCTCTCTGTTTGACAAAGGCTTAAACTATTGAGAGGTGTTGTGTATTATGTAGTTAAAAAACACATTTTTTTAACTACATAATATAAAACATCTCTCTATTTTTGTCTCTCTCTCTCTTCTTCAGACCAGAAATCTCTTCCAGCAAACCTGATGACTTACCATTACGTCGTAAAGCGAGAGTAATTCCACTGTGGGAAAGATACAGTGCTATACAAATCGTCTAGCGCCATCTCGTTCCCACACTGGAATTCCTTTCGCTTTAAAACATCGTGGTGGTCCACCAGGTCTGCTGGATTTCTTAGCGAAGTAACTGTATATTTTTGTGCTCCATTATCGTTTGTCTCTTTTAGCTTTTATACTGCCTATTTGTTCAGTGAGAGCTTATTAAACAATAATTATAAAAACGTTTTAGTGTACTTAAAAGAAAATGTGATTATAAATCCAGTTTGCGATTCCAAAAACATTTTAGTTAAAAGTTTTTTTTTTATCGTGGTAAAATCATCAAATGAATTCTCTCACCCAGGGCAGGGCGGGAGGGACTGTCAGACTCGTACTGACTAAAATCCACGGTGTCTGAAGGACACCCCTTACCAGACCTTCCGGGGTGACGGTAATTCGTGAGTCCCGGCAGGCTTTGGCCCTCTAGGGGGGGGGGGCGGCCTGTCATTTTTGCTGACACTCTTTGAGGCGCGCGTGGAACACAACGCGCCGTCCTCCCGAGCATGGTCCATGGTCGGACAGCGAGTTGCCCATTACTCGCTGCCCGCGCCTACAGTGACCGGAGATCGTCTGCCGACGCCCGTCGCCATGCGCGTCTACCACTACGGCTGGGGTAGAGGGAGGACGCTGTCCTCTCCCTCAAGCGGCTCGCCTGCTCCTTCGCGAGCATGACTGCTTCGCAGAAGGAGGCGACCGCTTCCCACTCCGTCTCGTAGCGTGGCCTCGACCAATGCCAGGCACGAGAGGTCTCCGCCTAACGCCGTCGTGAGGACACGACGGTGCTCTGCCCAAGCGGGGCAATCCTGCATCGTATACTCCACCGTGTCCTCCAGACGACCCTCGCAGTGGTAACACCCAGGCGTTTCTTCCCTCCTTAAAAGACGCAGGTACCTCCCGAAACTTTCGTGTCGCCCGAAGGTTAGGACGCCGTTACGCCTATCCAGCCACTCCTCAAAGAGGGGTCTTACCGCCTCGATTGCGGCGTGCCCAGTTAAAAGTACTTAACAAAACTTTCCATCAGAACAGATTCACCTGTTAATGAGATGTTAAGCCAAAGACAAACAAAACATCAAGGAAAAGTAAAACATTCCCTTGTGAAATCCACGCTTGAAATTTTCATTAAACTTATCACTTAGGATGTATACGCAGTCTGGGAAGTTTAATACTGCAAGTGCTGGCTGCAAGTTACTTACTTGTGTCCGCTTAAAAGTAATAATTAAATTATTTTGTGATAGTGAGAGTTTTTTGTGTTAAAAATGTAACTCAATAAATGTTTATCCGCCATATCAAAAAAAAAATTACTACAAAACGACCCTTGTTTGACTCAGAGCAGAGCGGGAGGGACTGTCAGACTCGTACTGACTAAAATCCACGGTGTCCTTCAATAGCCCTTTATGCACCGGGGTTACGGTAATTCGTGAGTCCCGCGACCGCACAAAACGACCCTTATATGAAAGTCAAATGCCATTTTGCTTTATTTTTTTAGTAAGACAGCTTTGTTTAAAGCCTGCTGGGGTTGGACTCGGACGGGGTCGGTCGAGACTGTACGAATTACCGTAACCCCGGAACGTAAAGGGCTATTGAAGGACACCGTGGAGATTTAGTCAGTACGAGTCTGACAGTCCCTCCCGCCCTGCCCTGGTTGGGAGGATTCATTCGATGATTTTACCACGCTAAAAAAAAAAGAGAGGTTTGTTTTCAAGTTTCAATATTTAATGAATAACTTTGTATAATTTAGTTCATCAACACTGCTCTCAAGATGATAAAGGAACACATCGTCAGAAAACAATTAATAACATCCTCGAACCAAAAATTCAATGAAATAGGTGACATCTACCAACCCGTAATGAACCCGTGTGGTGGATTAGGCCACTGCCTTTCACAAATAAGACTTGTTAGGACCTATGTTATTTTATACTTTCGCAGTTGCTATTTTTAAGCCACAGATTACAAAAAATCAATTAAGATTAAAGTAATATTTCACAGCAATTCAGAAACGTATGAGCGCCCTCAGCATTACTTATCTCGGGAGAAACAAATTGACTGCCTTATGAACCGTAAACGACTGATCCCCTCAAGAAAAATCTTCAGTCAATTGGAACATACGATACTGTGTCATATATTCTCATTAACATTTTAGATGTTAATAAATGGGGAATATTGTAGGGGTGAATTTTGAGGTTATGTTTAATATTTTGCCGATAATAAAAGTAATACAATTGTTATTCTTTTGTTTATTTACTTGCTTCATGATTATATACAGACTATAAATAAAAACTTACTAGTAATATGTACAAAAAAAAAACAAAAAAAAAATACATTCAAAGGGCGTCAAAGAATACGTCCACATCGCTGTCAACGGGAACAGTGCCCAGAACGCTGGCAGCATTGCCACGTTGTATGGCAATGCTGACTCGTTGACCTAGGAATAGGCCAGCCCTCATAAAAGTTATTTTAATATGCCTTAGATTTTGACTAACTACTAGCTGCACAAATGAAAGTTTGATTATAAATACAAGTAAGTATGCTTCACCGTCGACCACATCATCGCTTACTATCAGCCGAGATAGTACTGCCTTTGTCAAACAGACAGGCGAGTCCGAAGCGATAACGAACCGATAGTTCTATCATGCTATCGGTTAGCTTTCGCTTTTCTATGTGACTGCATTCAAACAATTCCATACATTACAAATATTTGACAAAGGCTTAAAAGTCGCCTTTGATAAAAATAAAGTTATGCTGGTGCACGAAAAATTTAGTTTTCAACATTACCTTTTCAGTTGGGTAATTATTAAGAGACTTTCAGTGTGCGCAAGAAGACGCTATTACAATTTTTTATTTTTCATGTTGCTCGCAGTTTGAATAGTTTAAAACTAGCTAATACTTTGAAACTAGCTAGATTATAAGAAAGCAAAACATAATAAAAACATGGGCAAGGAAGTTTTTAAAAATCAACATTTAAATTGAAATCATTCTATTTTACGTTACCTAATAAGAAAATTACATAAAGGACTATGGTCATTCTCAAATGATGTCAACAGTCCGAATTTGCAAGTAGGTAATCCATTTGAACCGTCCCCCTAACTTTGTGGGGTAACCTCAGAGCTATTTTAATGATTAATGTGCTAAGCGACAATGCGAATCCTTCGGCGGTTATCTAACCCGGACAAAGAAAGGGCACATCTATTCATATATCATATGCAGACTTGACCCTTCCTTCACCGCAGATTGAAGATATATACGGGGACTGGAAATGACTGTGAGCTATTTTCTTTCATTATTTAAACGCAAAATCAACACATTTATTTTAATTAGACCGTTACAGACACTTTTAAGTTGTCAAAACTAAATAATTAAGCGATTGTACACAAATTATTATATTTTTTTATAATCATTTCAGAAAGTACTGTAGTAGACCATTCCAAAGAGTAGATCTGAATGCAGAAGAATAGATAAGAAACTCCATACATCATTTACGTTGACATTAATTATGTGGAAATGATGAAACACGACGTGAACATTCCAAGTGTAAAGTAATTAAAATAAACAATTTCACTTAAATTATTTTAAATGTACTGAAGTAGAATGGATGGACTATTTGAAAGATGACATGGGTAGAAACGAGGAGACTCATACAATGTAAAGTATGGAAGAAGACCGTCTTAAGTACTTTTGAATTCTCTTGAAATGTGTTTGTCACAAACAGTCAAGTTAAAAAATATCTTTTTATTATTTACATAAGACGTTATTTACAACTTATTTACTAATCCCAATAAATTCTCTAAACCTAAACATGTCAGACTCCAAAACATTTAATATCTTTTGATTAAAATGTCATGTCACAAAGAATAAACAACATCCAGAGACTTTATTTCTTCGTAATTAAAGAGTAACCTTTCTGCGACTGTCTTCTAAAACTTGTATTGAAACGTCCGCCACATTCTACCAATGTTTTATACAACGTCGTGCCGAAATGTTTTATATAAATAGCTCAGGATAAAATAGGAAACTTTGTTTTTTTTTGCACTCGTGCTTTGTCGTAAAATAAAAATATCTGCACAGAGGAAAGGACACAAGGTCCTTTGCCCAGAAGAGGAAAAATAGGTTTAATAAAATTATATGTAATTATTTATTTTATTGCCTGAAATTTCAATCATGAAACCTTCGTCTTTTAATATTGCCATATTAAAAATTAGATTAAATAATTTCTATGAAATCCAGTTGCGTGGGATAATCTAATCTCCTTTCAACAGCTGTTTCGTGGAATACCTCGAATAGGCACTCTTTTTCAGCTACCTACACACACCAAAATTCAACTCGTTTAACTAAATGTTAGTTCCAAGAAGGTTTCATAAAGTTGTTTAGTGACATGTTTTTTTCCTTGGATGGAAAATTATCAAATAAACTCTCTCTGAGTGGAGCGAAAGGGACTGTCAGACTAAGACCATCCGGTTTCTTCAGATGACTTTTGCGTTTCAGGGTCGCGGTGCCATTTTAAGACAATACTGCGAGTGAAATATAGCTCAGGAAAGTCAGAGAGTAAAAAAAAATGCAGGTTACAAAAATTTGCAGAATTGTTTTAACTTGCAAATCCAGGTCAAACTCTGTACAAATAAAATGACTTGAATAATGATGATTTTGCTAATATACCCGAGTCGTTTGCCACTTTATGCCCGCGTGGTGAAAGAAAACATCTTGAAGAAATCTATGTGTCCTAGAACCAAAAATTCGAAGACATTATGACCTCTACCAACCCACACTGTGCCCTCGTCGAGGATGACATCTCACTCTCTCTCGCATGGAGAAGGCTTGGCCCAACAGTGCAGTGGTCAATGAACATTGCCCAATTTTAAAAATCCAAAGAATTCCATAACCTCTTGTAATATACGAGTTTAAACCGGAACGCAACAATGAAACCTCGTAAGCACCACATTTATTACAACAATCGTTGCAATAACACATTGAAAACATAACTACACTTTTTAAAAATATCTCTATTTTTCAAACTTTCGATATTATACCTCTGAAATTGTCTGGAAAGAAGGTAGCACTAAGTTTTGAACAAAGGTAAAGAGTTCGACGCTTGCAGACATAGAATAAACAATGTGAAACACAATTCAACCACAACTTGCGAGTTTATTTTCAACTGAAACTGTTCCGTAAACTATTGTTATAACAGCTGAGACCTGGTTATGTATGTGTGTCGAGATTCCCTAGCGATAAATAGCACAAAACGACATAATTCTCGTCGAGAAATTGACTGACGAGAAACATATCATAAAAGTAATGACACAATGGGTCTTGATTCCTGATAATAAAATATTGTTACCGTGGTTGGGTAAGTAAAACATGGCTTCTGAGCATAAGATGCTGGGTTTGCAACTTGGAAAAATTATATTCGTTTTGTATTTGGATATAGAGAATCGGCTGACCCGGGTTTAAATTTTCAACTCCCCTGGTTGATTTGCCACACAACCTCACGTAATAATATCGTCCTGATATTGTAGTTATTCGCAAATTATGAAACAAATATGTACAAGTTATTAAATGTAATGCAATACATTTTATCAAGAAGTAACTGAACGATTTCAGTATCTACCTAGTAATCGTAATACAAACTGTAACCGGCTTTTTCAAAGTAATTCCATCCCTCTAACATGACATGTAATTCATTTTATCAAAAAAAAACATGATATTTATCAATATAAGGAGTCCATATATTGATTGAATGTAATTTCGCAATAAATTCTCTTTGAATTCCCACTGAAAACCGACAAAGTGTAACATTTAATATCAGTAAATTATTGTGTCACAGAAATTCAGGAAACACATCAAAATGTTTCCTGGAATAAATACAGTTCCTCATTCAAAATATCCAATTCAAACATTGCAATTTCATCCTCATTACATTTCGAATTTCTAGAATGTTCTAATAAACGTGTTCAGTGTTTGTCTAATAACTTTAGCGTTTTGAGTAGTGAGTTATAGATATGGTTAAAGGATAGCTATCTATACATGTATTTTTACAGTCCACTGTCGTTTGTCTCAGTTGCGAATAAACTTGCATACTAAATACACGTTGTTTTTGTCAAAAAATCCCGGTAAACAAAAGTCAACCTTAAACGTTAAACATTTTGGTCCATATTCGAACCGGAGCGTGTTAATGACCATCGAGCCCGGCCGACCCGCGAGAACAAAAGAATATTACCTGAGTGCGATAAGCAGTCGTCGGGACATCGTGTTTTTTCTAAGACAATTAATGTGAATTTATAAGAACGTTTAAACCAACCGAGTTATGAATCAGTGAGATTGATTGACAAAAAACTGTTACTTGTTTACAAGGTGTATGTGACTTTTGGTGAAAATTATAAGAACAGTAATTTGAGTGAGTGTTTAAAGATAATAAAATTAACAAACTGTTATTATACGAGAACTAATTACCTAAAACAAGTAACCGATCGGTGTGTAGTTTGCTGGGAGTACTGTGCGAGTTTATTGGTTACCCACAATGGAGGAACTTTTGTCGTTACAAGATGAGTTGTTCGAAAATTTGACTAAGGCGGAAAGAAATTATAAGAAAACGCCAAAAGAAAGAATTAAACGTCAGTATATTGAAACGAGATTGGAGTTGTTAGAACAAATATTTCAAGATTTTAAAGACGGGCATAAGGAGATAGTTGCAAAAGCAAAAAATAAGAAAGAAGCATATTTTACAGAGGGTAAATATGAAACTTTTGAGGAATTGTATGTGCAGTACAAGTCGAATTTGCGAGAAGCTTTGCAACAGTTTCTACCGCCAGTTACCGGGTTTTCTAACCCAGCAGTTACCCACAACGCGAACAATAATTGCAGTGATGTAAAATTACCCCGCATACAATTACCTACTTTTGGGGGTAAATATGAAGATTGGCCCACATTTTACGACATGTTTTCTTCGTTAATACATAATAATCAGAATATTTCATCGGTTCAGAAATTACATTACCTCAAGTCCAATTTAAGTGGAGAAGCATTCAACCTGTTAAGTAACTTTTCTACGACTGATGCAAATTATGAAGAAGCATGGAAGCAGTTACTACGCCGATACAATAACAAGCGTTATAACTGCAATGCTATTATGAGGACTTTATTTGGCACAAAGAAAATTCAAACCGAGTCAGCCACTGCGATTAGAAGCTTACTGGATACGACAGCGACATGTCTTAAATCGTTGCAAAACTTGGGCATCAGCACTGAATCCAGTTTCGCTGACGCGTCTGTCGTTCACTTGGTCGTTTCAAAATTGGATACGGAGTCTGTTAAACAATGGGAACAACAGTTAAATGTTATGAGTGATGAGTTACCCACTTGGATACAATTAAGAGATTATTTGGAGTTCAGATTCAGGACATTAGAAATGATAGATACGAACGGGAGCCGCAACGTGCTACAAGCTAAACCTGCTGCTAAATCGAAATCTTTTCATGCATCAGTGGAGAAGGAGAAAGAGAACAAGTCTAAAGTTAAACAAGAGTGTCCGATGTGTCATGAAATTCATTATCTGAACCAGTGTAAGCGTTTCAGCCTTATGACGCCTAAGGAAAGGCAAAACTTCGTGCAAACAAGTAAATTATGTTTTAATTGCTTGGCACCAACTCATGCAGCAGCTAAGTGTCGTCAGTCCTTCAGTTGTAAGAAATGTGGAAGGAGACATCACACGATGTTACACTTTGAGAGGGAGACCCAGGAGCCAGCCAGTAGCCTGGAGCAGGCTGTCGCGCTGCCATCGAGTGAACCACAACAGGAGAGAGCGAGTTCAACACGAGGTGATACAACCATAACTGCTACATTTTCTAGAGGAGAGCTTCAACCCAACAGTGTGCTGCTCGCGACGGCTAAGGTTAAGGTAATCCGTTCTAACGGTTTTAAACAAATAATTCGTGCTTTACTTGACCAAGGGTCACAGGCATCTTTTGTATCGGAGTCAACTGTGCAATTATTAGGTCTTGTACGCAAACCAGTAAGTGGCTGGGTGTCAGGGCTTGGAGATGGTCGTATGAGGATTAAAAATACGGTTTCACTTCACCTGGAATCACGTCAAAATCCTTCTAGTTACATCCTAGTTAATGCTTATGTGTTACATTCCTTAACTTCATTACTTCCTTCAACCAATGTTAGCACATCGAAATGGATAGAGATTGACAATCTTCCTTTAGCTGATCCTACGTACGCGACGCCAGGTAAGATCGATATTCTATTAGGTGCAGAGGTTTATAGTGAAATATTACTTGATGGGGTTATGAAGCATCCTGACTGTAATTTAATAGCACAAAATACGGTGTTTGGGTGGATTTTGTCAGGAAGAATGTCAAGGAGCTCTCGAACGTTAGCAAAGGATAATCTCATCAGCATGCATGTACAGGTAAAAGAGGATGAGTTACTTAAAAGGTTTTGGGAGATGGAAGATGAGCCTAATTTAATAAAGAAGGAAATGAGTAATAGTGAGAAAGCATGTGAGGATTTGTTTGACTTAACTACAGTGAGAGATAATGAAGGGAGATTTATCGTTAGATTACCTTTTGCAACAAACGATCCTAAGTGTCAATATGGTAACACAGAAAAGAGCGCAGTGAAGAGGTTAGAATATTTGGAGAGAAAGTTATCTAAAGATTCAAAGTTGAGAGAAGAATATAATAAGGTTATGAGTGAGTATTTGAGTATGAACCATATGAGAATGGTTTCTGAGAGTGAGTTGCACAAGTCTAAAGCTGTGTATCTTCCTCACCATGCTGTGGTGAGAGAAGACAAAGACACCACTAAAGTGAGAGTCGTCTTTGACGCTTCGAGCAAAGGTGATAACAATATATCACTAAATGATGAGCTTCTTGTTGGACCGAGATTACAACAAGATTTAAGGCATATCTTGATGCGATGGCGTCATCACAAAATCTGTATCGTAGCCGACATTGTAAAAATGTATCGGATGGTAAAGGTGGCGGACTACGACACAGATTTCCAGAGAATTGTCTGGAGATTCGATCTGTCAGAGCCCATACAACATTACAAATTATTACGTTTAACGTTCGGCACGGCATGCGCGCCATATCTGGCTGTCAAGGTATTGCACCGACTTGCTGAGTTAGAAGAGAAGAAATATCCATTAGCGGCGCGAATAACAAAGCAATGCTATTATATGGATGATCTAATGGCCGGGGGTGACACGGTTAATGAGGCAATTGCAATTTATGAGGAGATGAATGAGTTAATGAAGAGTGGTGGTTTTGAGTTACAGAAATGGAGTAGCAATAGTGACAAGTTTTTAGAGAAAATTGGCAAAACTGAGTTGAGTGAGAGGCAAGCTATTAAATTTAATGATCTAATCAAAGTGTTAGGTTTGAGTTGGAATAGGAAGAATGATGATTTTGAGTACGTAGTGAACTTACCTGAACCTAAAAATATAATCACTAAAAGAGAAGTCTTATCTGAAGTAGCGAGATTGTATGATCCATTAGGTTGGATTGCCCCAGTGGTAGTGAATGCTAAAATTATAATTCAGAAACTGTGGAAATCTGGTCTCGCATGGGATGAGAGTTTGACGGATGACTTACTTGGTGAGTGGTTAAAATATCGGCGAGAGTTACAAGATTTTAAAAATCTTAAAATACCTAGGTGGGTAAATTTTACGAGAGAATGCAAGAGACAGTTACACGTATTTTCAGATTCTTCCAAATCAGCCTTTGCGGCAGCAGTGTACATCCGAGTGATTGATAGTTCAAATAGAGTACATGTACATTTACTGGCCGCAAAGACTAGAGTAGCCCCAATCGTAAAGGAGATTTCTATACCCCGACTTGAATTGTGTGGTGCCACATTAGCAGCCAAACTTCTATGTGAAGTCTCACAAGTTTTGGAAATACCAAAGGCACATCTCTATGGGTGGACCGACTCCACCATAGTTTTAGCATGGCTCAAGGGAGGCTCAAGTCGCTGGGCAACATTTGTTAGCAACAGAGTGTCCGCTATATTAAATATTATGGATTACCACCAGTGGAGTCATGTCTCATCAGAGACAAACCCTGCGGACTGTGCTTCGCGTGGTCTGCAGCCCAAAGAGTTGAGTGAGCATGCATTGTGGTGGAGAGGGCCGCAGTGGTTGTCAGAACTTACTGTTTGCACAGAGAGTAAACTGATAGAAGACACACACGAAGAGGAGCGAATCCAATCTTTAGCCGTTTTATCCGATGTAGACGAAGAATTTATTTGGTCAAAATATTCATCTTTAAATAAAATATTAAAAATTGTATCATATTGTAGACGAGTTTTGAATTATAAGGTAAAAAAGGATAATAGATCTAAACAACATAAATTTATCACACCAAGTGAAATGAACGAGGCTTTATTATCATGTATTAAACAAGTACAAGAGCGCGAGTTTTCATTTGAAATTAAACGGATAAAGACTGGAGAGTGTGTGCCTAAAAAGAGTAAATTGAGATCTCTTTGCCCCCTTTTAGACGAAAAGGGGATACTAAGAGTAAGTGGACGTATAGAACAATCGGACGCGTGTTATGACGTGAAGCATCCAATAATTATGCCTGGTAATAATCACCTTACCAAGGTTTTAATTGCAGATGCTCATGCAAAAACACTGCACGGTGGTCCACAGATTATGTTAAATTATTTGAGAACCAAGTACTGGATCTTACGTGGTAAAGAGTGCGTTAAAAAATGTTTTAGAGAATGTACTATTTGCTTAAGATACAGCACAAGAAAGACTACTCCTCTAATGGGTCTGCTGCCAGAGGCAAGGTTGAGACCAAGTAAGCCATTCAAATCTACGGGTGTGGATTACTGTGGTCCTGTTTTTATCAGATTTTCGCCAGGCCGAGGAGCCAAGTCTTATAAAAGCTATATTTGTATATTTGTGTGTATGGTTACACGAGCTGTCCATTTAGAAGCAGTAACCGACATGACTGCTAAAGGTTTCATTGCAGCGTTCAGACGATTTACTGCTCGTAGAGGTCATTGTCAAGATTTATACAGTGACAATGGCACAAATTTTGTTGGTGCTGATAAGCAAATGCGAGAAATGTTTAATAGTGCCAAATCTTCTCTTCCTGGAGAACTAGCCGAGCTACTTTCTCTAGAAAGAACCACTTGGCATTATATTCCTCCCCATTCGCCTAACTTTGGTGGGCTGTGGGAATCCTCGGTGCGTGGAACTAAAACTCATTTAAAAAAGGTAGTAAGAAATAGTACACTTACCTACGAAGAAATGTCGACTGTCCTGGCGCAAGTGGAGGCGTGTTTAAATTCGAGACCAATTTCCTTGTTGAGTGATGATCCAAATGACCCCCTACCCCTGACACCAGGCCACTTCTTGGTAGGCGAACCATTGTTAAATATTGCAGATGAGGATTATACCAGTTGTAATGTTGTTGGATTGGATAGATGGCGATTGACGCAAAAAATTGTAACAGATTTTTGGAATAGGTGGTATAAGGAATATTTAGTTAATTTAAACCAAAGATATAAATGGAACACTAAACGTGATGAACCAGAAATAGGTGATATTGTCGTATTAAAGGAAGATAATGTACCGCCAGCTAAATGGTTACTTGGTAAAATTGTTAAAAAATATCCTGGACCTGACAACGTTACTCGAGTTGTATCCGTAAAGTGTAAATCCGGAGAGTATAAGCGTCCAATGAGCAAAATTTGTACTTTGACTAAGTGAATATGTTAAAAAAAAAAAAACTGTTATATAGTTTAAAAATGTGTTAAAACCTATGTGTTAAATGTATGTTTTCAAATTTAGAGTTTATTTACCTACCTATACAAACCAAGTTTTAAAAAAATCCAATGTTTTTAATTTATGTTATTGTGTTAATTATAAGATAAGTTCTAAGATACCTACTATTTAACTACATCAAATACGTTCAGTTGAACTATGACTAATAATCTACTTATAAAAACTTGTTTGTTATCAATGTACTTACCTGCTTGAATACAGACTTGAGCCGCACATGTTCTGAGATATTTGAATGTTGACTTAACTATGATAATTAAGAAAGATACAGGTTGTTCTGTTATTCATGTACGCGTTTTTTATTTGTTAAGATTTTGAAAATATTTTTGTTTTGAAATTGTATTTTCACTCGTTATAAAGTAAGTTTTTTTTTTGATTTTGTTTGTGTTTAAGCATAGTTAAAGAACTAGGTTCTTTGGCGGGCGGAATGTCTAATAACTTTAGCGTTTTGAGTAGTGAGTTATAGATATGGTTAAAGGATAGCTATCTATACATGTATTTTTACAGTCCACTGTCGTTTGTCTCAGTTGCGAATAAACTTGCATACTAAATACACGTTGTTTTTGTCAAAAAATCCCGGTAAACAAAAGTCAACCTTAAACGTTAAACAGTGTTGCTACATCAAAATATCCATTTGTAGTTCTGGCTGTTTGGTCTAAACAAGCCGTAGTGTTGTGGTCGGTCGAGACCGTTAGCCCGCGGCGAAATTCTGTTGAAAACGAACTCTAATGCTTTGCTTTGTGCAAAATTAACGAAACAGGCGAATGTTAATGTTACGCCAGTGTTGTTTTAGTGGTACGATTTAAGAGGTATTTTCCTATGTAATGGTTTGTGTTCGTAGGAAAATGTTAGGGGGAACTATTTTTAGTTTGAGGATTATGGGCTTTTACTTCAGTATGAGAATTCTTTGAGAGAAAGCACTCAATGAAACGGGAGTTTTATTGTGTGCTTACGTGTCGTAGTTGTCATAATGAGTGCTAAAGCTACTAACTGGTAAAGAATTAAACATTTTCTGTAATTAACAATAGTTTCAGTAACTATGTAATGATTCCGTGAAACCTGTAATGAAGGCAAAATTCATCAAATGTGAAATAGTTTTAGAACTCGTTATTTTGTGGAAAATAAAATTATTATGTTCAAACTGAAAAAAATCAGGAAATATATATTCCAATTCGACCTAATATAATTAAGTGGCACAAAGGCTTAATCACAAATTGTCGCATATTGTCATATTTTTTATCATCATGGCCATTAAAACACAATGAAAATAAAAAATAACTGAGCAAGCACGCTTAATTTAAATAAAACGGGAACCTTTTTCGATGATGAAATTAACCTTAACAGAGGAGAGTTGTACGGGTTGAAAACCGATAAAACGTATACAGAAAAATCACTGCTAAAAAGTTACACTCCGTTCAAATCGCTGACATAACAGACTGTTCTTAGTCGTTAACTCAGCTTAAGTCAAGCTCGACACACCTCATCTTCACTCAATTAGACACAAGAAATTTAGAGAAACGTAGGTAATCAAATGGAGTCATCCGTTAATCCACGAACTTCAGCTCAAAATACTGTGTGATGGACATTTTGCACAGTTATCTTGACAGCTAAATCTAGCTGATCTAAGCAATCGAGTGAAGACTGCACCTGAAATACCGTTGGAGAAATGCGCTAGTACTTAACCAACGGTTATGCACCTCTACGCAAACCAACGGTTATGCTTGAAGAATGTACTGGTAAAAACCGTTATAATTTGCACGTTGACTTTAGTCGTTAAACGTTTGAGTAAACATTATTTTTATTTTCAGTAAATTACGTATTTTGGCTGATATATTTATGAAGCAGTAGCATTGTTGAGGAACAAAAAGAAAAAAAAAAGATTATCTAACACACTACCTATGTGACTTTCTTTAGCCACTTGACTGTGGACGTCGCTCCAGGAGCTTGTTGTCAAAAAATCAACCATCTGTGCATCAAGCTTCTGGATCTCGGTGACTAGTTCACCGCCCGATGATATTTATAAATATTAAAGGTATTCTTTGATAATAAATAAAAATAATGACGCACCCCCCTCTAGAGGGCCAAAGCCTGCCGGGGTCGTGGGACTTATGAATTACCGTGACCCCGGAACGAAAAGGGCTATTGAAGGACACCGTGGATTTTATTTAGTCAGTACGAGTTTGACAGTCCCTCCCGCTCTGCCCTGGGTGGGAGGACTCATTTGATGATTGTACCACGATAAAAAAAAACGACGGGTTGCACTCTAGGAGTGCCGGCAGAAGTGAAAACTTCAATAGTAATAAACACACACGAACATTCGCGCAAGCGCCCTGCACCGTCTTACGAATTTTCGATCACGTGTCACGTGTCCTGACGCGAGTTTAAGATTTTTACCCATTCCAAAAAAAGTGCACAACGCCGCTAAAGAAGTTATCCCTTCAAAAAAAGTGTATTATTTGATACAACAATGCGCTGTGGACCTTTTGTTATTTATTTATTACTTGCCTGAAACCGCCTGAAGCGTTGTACATGTCAATACATTTTACTCGGCAGGGGACATCAAAAGGTTTATTTTACAGTGGCCTGTTTTTTGTGCCTGTAATTGAATGGCCAAGTTTACGATCGACCAAAAATATTTACTATGGAAACTAAAGTAAATATCTGCATGCGTACTGTTACTGTTTTTTGCACAGATATGAAAGTAAATAGAATTCGCCATATTTGTTTGTTGGAATTCTCTTGCTGTTTGCGTGTATTCAATGTTTTTCGATATTTGTTTTTAATATTTTACGAAAAGGTATGGTAAGATTTATTTTTGGGAAAGGTTAAGGAACGTATCCTACTTGTGACGAGTTGTTTATTTTATGAATTGGGTTTCATATTTATTAGTTCATCCGAAAAACTTACAAGTGTGGGTATGGGTGGAATCATACCTCTATTGAAAATGGCTACTTTGTAAGAAGACGTGTACGTATCAACCTTTTTCGCGAGGATGTCCCTGATCATACGCCGAGCTACCGGTTACTCGCCGTTAGCATCTTCCTTTTTACGGATTTGAAGTAGGCTTTTTGTAAGACCAATCTCGCCACACTATTCTCAAACCATCGGAAAAGGCGCTCACGCAACGTACGTACCTGTCTTAAAGTACGATAGAATCCAATTGACGCTAAAATAATGCAATAGCATATCTAACGCAGCCTTAAACACACGATGCATTATAAGTCCACCCAGTTTAATGTGATTTTACACCTACGGCCCGTTTTTATATTAGTAGTTCAGTATTAGTTAGTTAGTACTATTAGTTAAAATGCTATACATTTTTAGTCAACGGTTAAATTATTTTTAAATTTATTCCTGTCTGTTTATAGTATGTTTACTTATTAAGTTACAACCTTATTATCAAATAAAGATGCAATTTATTAATTAGTTCGTAATTCGTAGTTAGTGTTCAAATGCGAAATATACAACAAAAAGTGTTGTCTCGTTTACCTAATCCGACGTTTCATTAGAAACTAACCGTATGCTTCGATGTCTGCGTTTAATTTAAACAGACAAACCTCATTACAGACTACGATCCTCTCGCAAACTTTCTTAATCTATTTCTATTCTTAGTTTTCTCATAAATGTGGAAAACAACATGCATTGTGCAGGGTACAGATAACTTCTTCTAGATTCCGCATAAAAGCCAACTTATCTATAACTTATCGCCACACGTCAATGCATTTACCTTTACTTTAGTTCTTCTTGTATTGTCCACATAAAACTTTTTCGATTTAAATAAGTGTTTATTGTCAAGTTTAAAGTATATTTTTAGAAACTGTTAGCCTTACAACGATTTCAGTGACTGGTCGACACTGAGGGATCGAGAACGAAGATCTAGTTAAGTACATAATGGCAAATTGCTGTGACGGGTGGCGCGCATAGGTTCTTGGCGAAATCTAGCAGAGGTTATCTGTGGTTTAGTGCATTCACGTCTGATTCGTAACTTAGTATACGTACCAATCGAATTACCGTGATCCCGGAACGTAAAGGGCTTTTGAAGGACATCGTGGATTTTAGTCAGTACAAGTCTGACAGTCGCTCCCGCTCTGCCCTGGGTGGAAGGACTCATTTGATGATTTTACCACGTAAAAAAAAAGTATACGTACCAATAATACAACACGAAGTTACTTTTTGAAACCTGGGTCAGCAAATTGCAAACTAGAAACACAAAGTGACAGTTAAAGTACAGGTGTTAAGTGAAAAAAGTTAACGTCAGTGTCAGTAATAAACTGATGGGTAGAATAAACTATTTTGGCAGTAGTATTTATTATTTAATTCACCAAATAATGTTTGGTTTTTGTGCTACATGTTTAGTATTTTTCTCCTGTCAATTTTTACCTCTTTCGAAATTCTTTCTAAAAAGGTAAAAATTACAAAGGAAATACCTAAAGCTATAGTATTGTGTTCTTTTTCTAATATAGACAAACACAATTCAGCTTCAGTATTTCTTCAGGGACATTTGCCTCCTCCTCGTAATGGGTCGGAGGCGAGTATTTAAAGAAACATTAGCCAAGGATAAGTTTGGTCATTAGACCTTTCGCCAGTTCCCGGACGAGCGTCCTAATAACAAGTCTGTTTTTATTTATGTATATTTTTCTAATTATGGAGTAAACTGGAATGTGGTTGTGTGTTATTTTGTATATTATGGCATAGAAGCATAACTGAGAAAGTAAACCCACTTTTGCATCCCAGTTTTTTTTTATTTAACGAAAGATTCGCGTTTGACCACTATCTCACCGGATAGTAAGCATGCGACGTGTTTATGTTGTAGTTAATGATGAAGCACGCATACCTTTTTTTTGTTTTATATCGTGCTAAAATCATCAAATGAGTCCTCCCACCCATACTGTCTGACTTTACTGACTAAAATCCACGGTGTCCTTCCATAGCCCTTTACGTACCGGGGTCACGGTAATCCGTTAGTCCCGCGACCCCGGCAGGCTTTGGCCCTCAACAGGCCCCGTCACTATGCTGACACTCCTTGAGGCGCGCGTGGAACACAACGCGCCGTCGACCCGGGCATGGTCCATGGTCGGACATCGAGTCGCCCATTACTCGCCGCCCGCATGTCCGAGCTCGCATACCTAGAAGAAAGCTATTCACTCCTGACTTGAAGACCCTAAATTGTAAGGATAGGACGTAAATCACAGCGTAGGTCGTCTAACCACAAGGTGGACAAGCCATCTGATGAAGACCATAGATAGAGTCGCGCTGCATTCAAACCGTTTCCAACCGATCCGGAAATCTATGGGTACATAGGAGTGGCCTATGTTCAACAATGGACGACCAACGGCTATAGGTTGATATGATGACGATAATAGGAGTACATAGTAGTGACGATCCGCTGTTAACACTATCTTTTGTAGTTCATCCTGAAGTGATAATCTATCTATATACATATATAAAAGGAGAACTGACTGACTGACATATCAACGTACAGCCGAAACTACTGGGGCTAGGAATGTGAAATTTTGCACACGGCTTCCTATTAGAATGTAGGGGAGCACTAAGAAGGGGTTTTTGGAAATATAACCTTTAAGGGGGTGAAAAGGGGGAATTAGGAAAGTACGTAACCCACGCGGACGAAGTCGTGGGCGAAGTGCTAGTCTATACTATAATAAATCTGTAGAAGGGTCAATTCTGTACATTGAAAATATTGAAAAAATAAATAGCGGGGGGTGTTGCTGGATCGATACCAAACCCAAATATATGATTGAAAAAATTTTTGTCTGTCTGTCTGTCTGTTTGTGCAGGCATCACGTGAAAACTAACGGTTCGATTTCGATGAAACTTGGTATAATTATTCCTTATTATCCTGGGCATAACATAGGATACTTTTTATCCTGGAAAAATACGTAGAAAAAAAATCTTATTTTTCAGTTTTATTCATAGACGTTGTTCTGTAGAACCGCGAACACACGTTGCATTACCCGCAGTGGATTCAGCGCCGTAATATTTATAAGATGTCATTGCCAGAGTTACTCAAAATGGAGAAATAAACCATCCACGCGAAGACCGACATCCGCGCGGACGGAGTCGCGGGCGGAAGCTAGTTTTCAATATTTTCATCTAAAACCGTTAATTGATTGATCGTACCAACTGGTATTAGTTTTGATTTGGATCTGAAAAATATGTGACTTTATGTATTTATGTTTATGATTTTTATTCTAACTATCTATCACTAGCGGCTTCATTCGCGTGTACTTAGAAAATTATCCCACGAGCACATATTACCGGAATAAACTGTATCCGGTCTGTTATTCCAGACTATAAATATCCCGACTTGCCATTAAGAACTTTTTCAGCGATCATACATCTTTCAGATAATTACTTGCGATTTTAACTAAAATTAAACTAAAAACACAACAACATAAAACCCAACAATTTTGAGTCAGCTTCCAGTCTAACCAGATCCAGTTCAATACCAGTATTTTACATCAAATAAACAAGCAAATCCCGATAAAAATACTAGTAAAGCAGTCGAAATAAAAACGGTGTTAGCTGACACAAACAAACCTCGGTGTTCCCGAGGAACATTAAAAAGTTTTGAATACTTTTTTGCTTCATCACTGTAATGTTTTAAGTTTTGTTCTTTTAAGCCTCTTGGGTGTAATTTAGACTTTTCGCTGTTTTTAAAACATGAAACATATTTTTCTGTAACGAGGACAAAACAAACGTGACTCAATCGTTATCTTTGTTTGTTTTATTTTTATGAAGATCCATATTTTACTCCGTTTTTACGACAATACCTTAATGATTGTTAAATCTTAAGAAATATAGGCGTACCTACGGTTAAGAATACTTTAGGCTCGCCCAATTCGTGCCCGATGGTGTGGGCAGCCTATTTATTAGTATTTAATACGAAATATCAAATTTATGTCAATGTCTCGTTTTGTAATAAAATCGATGCACACAAAACTGAATAACCCCAAATAATATTCATATACAATTAATTAAATCCCCAAACACTACATTAACGACGGAAACTCATTCAGTCACAAAAAATGGAATCGATATATTTTTAATTCAATCAAAAATCTAAATTGGAATCGCAATTGAAATTCAAAACCGTTTCCCGATCAATCAATCGTCTATTACCTGTCAGGGTTGCCATAAAACGCTTTATGTTATATAATGACAGAGTGGCAACCCTAATGGGCCTTCATTAAGGTAACAAATATTAATGGATGCCTTTTGTCACACGGCTACACTGTATGAAGTGATTTTATTGGAGGCCAGGTCTTATTTTTTCTATTTTTGAATTGTTCGTTTTTTCTTATTATATTCAAGTCCGTCTACAGACCGTCTGATTTTTAACAGTGAAAAGAAAAATAGAGAAAAAAGTGAGAGAAAAATGGATCTGGTATTATTTTATTGTAGCTTCTCTGGTTGGATTAAAACTGAAAACAAACTTGAATTTATAACATTTTGTTTTTTTAAAGTATTTTTTTATATTTTAATAAGAGAATAATTTTAAGTTGTTTCACCTCCGGGGTTGCGGAACTCACAAAGGGCTATTCAAAGACGCCGTGGATTTTAGTCAGTACTAGTCTGACAGTCCCTCTGTCCGGTCTGCCCTGGATGGGAGGACTCATTTGATGATTTTACCACGCTAAAAAAAAAATTGTTTCACCTGAAACAGCCAAATAGTATGTCTAATAATCACAGCTTATTTCGTTAAAATATACATAGAATTAGGAACTACTTAACTTCCATCATTTATTACCTATTTCAGAAGCGTCATACATCAATCGGGACAGCTAATTTTACCAAACAATACATTAACGCGCCTTTTCCTTTATTTTCAGCAGATATCTTCCATTGTTACAAAGATAAAGAAAAAGCGGTGGATATAATAAAATATAATCACACCTTTGGGTTCCTTCGATGGATGAATCATTCATAAATCATAAAATTGTAATCGCGGTGAAATAAAACAGTTACTGTTGGTTTCTCTCAAAGGGGACTTTTGAAATATTAAAATAAAATCTTTCTTATTTTATGCATAAAATGAAATGAAATCGGGGTATTCCGAGCACAGTGCCATTGTGAAAATATTCATACTGAATTTCTCATAAAATCATTTGCTTTTGTAAAATCAACATTACGTTGGTTAAAAAAAGAAAATGACCCACTTGACTACTAATCATTAACCTCAGACAGTGGAAATGACTTCTCGATTCAGTAAACAAACATGAGTTTGAAAATTATAGCATTTTTATTATAAGAATTTTATAAACGAAAATTTTTAAGTGTCTCGATTTTTTTGATGTACCTATTTAATTAGTACGAATACGAATTATATTTTTTTTCTGCTATTTTTCTGAACTTTGTTGGTAAAACAATTTTCTTTATAGCCAAAGGTAAAAAAAAAGAATTTTTCATGTAATTTTTTTTCCGTACCATAATAAATAATGGTAAGTGGATGAAAACATCCGTAACATAGCTTAGCACATAGCTTAGCTACTTTTTGAAGTTTTTCACAAATTCCTCGCGTTTTGTAAGAAAGAATGCTTAAAATGTCGGCATCAGCATTTCGCGGGGAACCGTGACCTCATTTCAAAAACTTTTCCCTTCAAGTAAGATTGATGTTTGTAGAAAAAAATACTTTTCGCGAAAAAAAAACGAATGAAACTTTGGACTTAGCGGGTTTTACGGCGATGGATATTAAGGTATGCTTTCTTTTTTTAAAATATTTCACGAAATTTTTTGACAAAGCGCAACATCCGGAATTTTACGGTGTCCAAACTTTTTCGCGTCCAGTTGAAAAATGTTCGGGTGTTTTTATATTTTTATTTATAGAAAAAACAAACGCATATTTTTTGTTCCTCAATTTTAGAATACCTTTGCTTGAACTCAAATAACTCACGTGAATCCCACAAAATTATCCACAAAACATTTCTCAGACAACAAAATTCCTAATAAATAAACAAAACACGATCTGAAAACGTTCCATTCTAGGAGCACACCAACTTGTTTCATCTTCAGCGCCTCACGTAGACCAGCCACGGGGGTAATTCGATAATATTAGGCGACAGATGTTTTCGCGTGTATTTTTCAATCTCACCCTGCCCCGAGCGATTTATGCCATGCCTCTTTATAAATGACCTGCGTGGCCGAAATGAGATATAGAAATAGCGTTGCAATATTGGAAGCGAATATTTTGTGGCTGAAAAGAGGGGGACGAAGTTTATCGTATTATGCGATGGACGGTAGCTACCTAATGTTTTTCTATCTCATTGAAAAAAACGGTTACAAAAGTATTTTTCTATGATTCGCTGAATGTACTTTACTACTAGGTTTTGACTGCGGCTTTACCCGTAACTTTTTTATCTTGGTAAATACATCATTAATGAGCCCTCCAAATCAGGGCGGGATGGGAGGGACTGTCAGACTTGTACTGACTAAAATCCACGGTGATCCTTCAATAGCCCTTTACGTTCCAGGGTCACAGTTACCTGATGAGACAGTCCCGCGACCCCGGCAGGGTTTATACGTGCCTAACTCATGTTCTGACATGTATTCTGGGACGCAGCACCGTCTGTAAAACAAACGTGGTGTAAATAATATACATAAAGTTGACGGCACTGTTGGCGCAGTTACTGAGCGATTGACTCCTGCGCTGTCAATCGTGAATACGCTGCACTAGATGCGTGTCGCGGGTTCGAATCCCGCACTAAACAAATATTTGCTAGATCTACAAGATGTGTTTCAGGTCTGGGTGTTTCTGTGAGTTTCGATGCTTTTAAACGCTCCCGCGATACAGGAGAAATTTTTAGTGTGAGTCAACGTTTATTATAAAAAAAAAAGACGGGTTGCACTCTGGGAGTGCTGGCAGAAGTGAAAACTTGAATAGTAATTGTTGGAAATATCTTGTGAACAGATTTTAGTAAAACTCGCAAAAATGGTTGACTTTTTATTTCAATAATTTTCCAATGTGACGTACATCTTTTATAAACAATGTTACCTAGCAACGAACATTCACGCAAGCGCCCTGCGCCGTCCCACGCTTTTTCGGTCAGGGTCACGTGTCCTGACGCGAGTTTAAGATTTTATACCCATTACAGAAAAGTGCTCAACGCCGCTAAAGAAGTTTTCACTTCAAAAAAACCTGATTAATGCCTGTAATTTGCGGTGCACAAGAAAACAAGTTACATAGCCTTTCGTATACAACCACAAAACTCTACCAACCCTCAATAAACCGATACACCATCCCGAATCAGATCAAAACTCATTAACATCACAGAATCGCGCAAACAGAATTTAAAAAGCAAAAAGAAAGTAACACAATCGAATTCACAGATACAATCACGGAGCTTGGCAGAAACCCTTTGTACTTCGGATTGATGAGCAAAGATACCGCGATCACAAAGACATGGAGAATGGAACCGATCTCAACTCGGACAACGATCTATCAATTTGTTTAATTGGATTCTTTTCATTGTTATTTTTTCTTTCTTTTTTCTTTTCTGTTTGTAAACAGGTTTGTTGAGGTTTAATGTGCTTTTTTTGTTGTTTGTTAGAATCAGATTGAGTTTAAAATCGTCTGTACGTAAGTTTGTAAGTGATCTGGGAGTTTGCACACTGTTTCACTTGTAAAGCCTTTGTCTGTACGGGGCCCCCCACTAGAGGGCCAAAGACTGCCGGAGTCGAGGGACTCACGAATTACCATGACCCCGGAACATAAAGGGCTATTGAAGGACACCGTGGATTTAAGTCAGTACGAGTCTGACAGTCCCTCCCGCTCTGCCCATGGTGGTGGGTGGGAGGACTCATTTGATGATTGTACCACGATAGAAAAAAAAGAAAAGCCTTTTTATGAAGCATGTATCAAAAATCGAAGCAGGTGATGCTCGGTAGTTTCATCATCATCTATGGATGGGTCTGTCATTGCGTCACCCTCACCTCACCTATAACTCTGATATATTTTATTGCACTAAAATAAAATACTTAAAATCCACGGTGTCCTTCACTAGCCCTTTACGTACCGGGGTCACGGTAATCCCTTGGTCCCGCGACCCCGGCAGGCTTTGGCCCTCTACAGGCCCCGTCAACATGCTGACACTCTTTGAGGCGCGCGTGGAACACAACGCGCCGTCGACCCGGGCATGGTCCATGGTCGGACAGCAAGTCGCCCATTACTCGCTGCCCGCATGCCCGCGCCTACGGTGGCCGGAGATCGTCCTGTGACGTCCGACGCCGTGGGCGTCTACCACTGCGGCTGGGGTGGAGGGAGGACGCTGTCCTCTCCCTCAGGCGGCCCGCCTCCTCCTTCACGAGCATGACTGCTTCGCAGAAGGAGGCGACCGCTTCCCACTCCGTCTCGCCCCGCAGCATGGCCTCGACCAATGCCGGGCGCGAGAGGTCTCCGCCTATCGCCGTCGTGAGGACACGGCGGTGCTCTGCCCAAGCGGGGCAGTCCTGCACCGTATGCTCCACCGTGTCCTCCGGACGATCCTCGCAGTGGTGACACCCAGGCGTTTCTTCCCTCCCTATCAGACACAGGAACCTCCCGAAACTTCCGTGTCCGGTGAGGACCTGCGTCATGCGGTAGGTAAGGACGCCGTGACGCCTATCCAGCCACTCCTCAAAGAGGGGTCTTACCGCCGCGATTGCGGCGTGCCCGGACCTCGGGCAAAAAAAAAAAATAAAAAAAAAATAAAAAAAAAATAATAATAATAATAAAAGCGTGGGGGGATTGTGGAATCCGTGAGCACCCAACTCTCGGATTCCATAAGCCTTAGATCCCTCTCAGCAACTGAAACCTATAAGTATTTGGGTATGTCGGAAGCGTTGGGCATCAATGTTATTGACATGAAACAATCGTTGAAGGAGCGTTTCTTTGGCCGCTTGAAAAAAGTATTTAATAGCCTTTTATCAGGTGGTAATAAGGTGCGCGCCTTCAACGGCTGGGTCATGCCAGTCTTGATGTACACTTTTGGCATACTCAAATGGACTCAAACAGAACTTGATGCCCTGGATAGGAGGATCCGTACATTGCTGACTGCATATCGAATGCATCACCCACGGTCTTCGGTTATGAGATTGTATATCCCGCGAAAATGTGGAGGTCGAGGTTTTCTAAACGCTAAGACTCTCCACAATCGCGAGATATGCAATCTCAGGGAATATTTCCTAAAAGCCGACGTGGGAATGCATCGAGATGTAGTAGCGGTGGACAAGGGCCTCACTCCGCTCTCCTTGGCTAAAGAGAACTGGCGCAAACCTGCAGTGCTTGACACTAATGATCGCATGGAGGTATGGCAAAGCAAGGAGCTTCACGGGCGCTTTTTCCGGGCCCTACATGGGCCTGATGTAGATTTGTCAGCATCCGTGGCCTGGCTACGATCTGGGGACCTCTTTGGAGAAACCGAGGGTTTTGTCTGTGCAATTATGGATGAAGTTATGATGACTAATAACTACCGGAGATTTATTGTGAAGGATGGCACGGTTGACATATGTCGGGCATGCCACCGTCCTGGTGAATCAATCCGTCACATTATTTCCGGGTGTTCTCATCTCGCTAACGGAGAATACTTGCATAGACATAACCTTGTAGCCAGGATTATCCATCAGCAACTTGCTCTGAAATACAACCTTGTGGAATCGGAAGTGCCGTACTACAGGTATGTGCCCGACCCAGTTCTTGAAAGTGGCAATATCACACTGTACTGGGATCAATCCATCATCACTGACAGAACTATTGTAGCAAATAGACCTGATATAGTGGTGGTGGATCGATCTGAGCGGCGCGCAATGATTGTTGACATAACCGTCCCACATGACGGGAACCTCGTGAAAGCTGAGAAAGATAAGCAACTCAAGTATCTTGATTTGGCTCACGAGGTTGTCGATATGTGGGATGTGGATTCAGCGATCATTGTGCCGATAGTCGTGTCGGCCCATGGCTTAATTGCCAAGAGCCTCGACCAACATCTAAGGAGGCTCTCGTTAGGCAGCTGGATCAGGGGCCTGATTCAGAAAGCTGTTCTTCTGGACACGGCGCGCATTGTTAGGAGGTTCCTTTCTCTAGAGCCCTGACCGCCGGTAGCTTGGACCCTGTTCCCGATACCGGTGGGCCACTATTATTTATATTTTTAAATGTTTTGTTTTTTTTATTTTGTTTTTGTAAAAATATTTAAAAATGTAAAGAGATAGAAAAAAAAAATGAATAAAGGAGAAAATAATAATAAATAAAATACTTACCAAAAATATACTGAGTAAGTAAATAATGAACTACAGAAAGGGCAAAAACATTCTAATAAATTATTAAATTGACGGCACGAGCACGGCATAGAGTAATCGACTGCTACGCAGCGTGTCGCGGGTTCGATCCCCGCACGGGCCAAATATTTGTATGGCCTGCTGGTAGTTGTTCCGGGTCTGGGTATTTGTGTATGTGATTTATATGTTTAAAAAAAAACCGAATGTGGGGCAAAGTTTAAATAAAATAAAAAAAATATCCGCAATTTCATGATTTTTAACTTTTAATTTACCCAAAATTGGATCCAATAAAAATACAGATAGGTAACAACAATAACATTATAACTTTTTGCAACTCCACAAAAACACGTCTAAATAAGGCTCCCGTATCCATTGAGACAGTCAGCAAAAAAATATTACCATCATATATCGAAATACTGGCAGCAGAAACGAGCTGAACTGAGGCGTAACTGAAAAATGTGTAACACCTTGCAATGTTTCCGAACGGTTATCTTGCAGCGTTGTCACTTCGACGACATTTGTTAAAAATACTCGTAGAGAGAAAAGGGGATATGGATCGGATATGGGCATGAATTTTTTGTTTTGTTGAAGATAATGAGGTGTTTTTTTTTTGTTTAAAGTGGAATAAAAAGATGGAAAAATAGATATTAAATATTGGTACTTTTTTTTACGTTTTAAAATCATCACATGAGTCCTCCCACTCTGCCCTGGGTCGGAGGACTCATGTGATGATTTTAAAACGTTTCTTTTTTTTCTATCGTGGTACAATCATCAAATCAGTCCTCCCACCCACCACCATGGGCAGAGCAGGAGGGACTGTAAGACTCGTACTGACTAAAATCCACGGTGTCCTTCAATAGCCCTTTACGTTCCGGGGTCACGGTAATTCGTACAGTCCCGCGACCCCGGCAGGCTTTGGGCCTCTAGAGGCCCCCGTCACTCTGCTGACACTCTTTGAGGCGCGCGTGGAACACAACGCGCCGTCGACCCGGGCATGGTCCATGGTCGGACAGCGAGTTGTCCATTACTCGCTGCCCGCATGCCCGCGAAATACTGGTACGTATGACGAATTTTTGAATCCTACTTCCTTCCTACAAATATTATAAACGTGAAAGTTTGTTTTGATGGATGGATGGATGGATGTTTGTTACTCTTTCACGCAAAAACTACTGAACGGATTTGGACCAAATTTGGTACACAGATAATTTATAACCTGGATTAACACATAGGCTTGTTTTATTTCGACTTTATATTCCCGTGGGATCATTTTCGATTTCTAGCGGGTGGAGCCGCTAGAAATCGAAAATGATGCAACAGCTAGCCCGTAGTAGCCCGCCCGTATTGGTCTTATATTTAGGCAAAAACCCTTACTCTGTCTAAACCACGATATTTGTATTTTTCTTTTCGTCGCACCCAGCACGTACACTAAGGACCTTCACACACAACGCGACGCAAGTCTCCGATACCGTACGACTTCTGTATCCATTAACGCGTGTCTGTGTATGAATCTCTATGGATTTGTATTGTGATAGTAACCTGGAAACCAAAGTCATAACGTATCGGAGACTTGCGTCGCGAGTACACCAACTTCTTATGCACAAAGGGGCTAACAGTTAACAGTACCAACATCCTATTTTCTATTAAACCCATACTCAGCTAAATATGCTTTTACCAAAATTAGATTCGAAAAGGTTCACACTCTGACCTACAAACAAAAACAGAAAACATTTTGGTTTCCTTCTAAAGTAAAATCTTATTGAACTGAAAGTACAAAAACTATTTGCGAGCAGTTTTTTTTTGTTGCTCTCAAACTAGTTTGCTGTTTACCAGCAATCATCATCTAAATATACAATGAAGTATCGGCCCAAGCATTTGACCACGAAGGAATAACATGCTAAACACATCATCACCCTCGGCAACACTGTAGGGTAAGAATATTCTCGCTCTCGTGGTTATGACAGGGAATGACTTACAATATAATACCATAAAGAATTAAAGTAAGAACAGCGTACCTTCAGTCAGTACGAATCTGACCAAAAAGTAAGTAACAGCACGGTTCCTTCGGACACCGAAATAAATTAAATAAAACTATAACCCTTTTTCTGAAGCAGTCTGGTGAAGAAAAGTGTTAAATGTCTTGAAATATCAAGAACTCACGCAAGTGAAAAAATCCACAGTAACGTTAGGGGAACAGTGTATAAGATGGGAACGCGAGGTATAATAGGGACATACACTCTTTAGGCATACTTAACACAACACTATCGTAGCGCAAGCGCCATTAGGACGTCATCTGCAAGCGGCCATTAACAAATAAGTCCTGTTGGCGATTGCGCTACGTTAGAATTGTGTTAAGTTTGCCATATAGCCTTTGTCAAACAGACAGGCGTCGCGAATGCGAAGCGTGACGTTTTTATTTGTAATGTATGGAGTTGTTTGAATCCAGTCACACAGAACATCGAAAGCGATCCGATAGCGTGACAGAACTATCGGACTGACGTCTCGCTTCGGAAACGCTTCGCTTTCGCCAGTCTGTTCAACAAAGGCATAAGTGTATTTCCCATCATAACTCGCGTCCCCGTCTTATACACTGTTCCCCTATAACATGTACTGTTTTAAGAAAAAATAAACGAACACAACTTCTAACTCTACGTCACGGGTATTTCTCAGCCTGTTAAATAACAGGCAGTAACAAGGTGCCCGAAGGCGTAACGTGGTGAGAAACTTGAGGGTTTTTCTACTTAATTAACCATACAACTTTCCGAACAAGATAAAACCTACTATATGCGGACTGAATACAAACATTACGCGCTAACTTCAAATGTACGAGAGAACGAATGAACGAAACAAGTTGTTCGTGTAATTCGCTAATTTGATAGTTGCTCGTCGACATTAAGCCCTAATGAAGTTAGCCATTGATCTTGGCGTGAGTTGTAATGAAAAGAACGAGGTTGGATTGTTAAGGAGGTGTTTTAGGACAGCGAACATTTGAGAAAATTGGAAGAAACATCCTGGATTTGTGTCTCAGAACAATTTAGATTTGAGAGTGCAAAGTTCAGCTTGTCCGGATACCAATCGCCTTCTGCAGTAACCATGCAGCAGCGTTCTCAGCAAAATTTTCCGTTTGCTATTGATGACTTTTATACGAGCGATCCTAAAATTGGACTCCTTTCCGTTTCGAGCATATGAGCAATTGAGCATATGCTCACACATTACATTGATCTCAATTCCAAACGAGAAAAGGAAGATCGTAACTAATATAAAATATCACGGAAAGCTCTCGATTTTCCACAATCTCTAGAACTCGTTTTATTTCTGCGAAAACTACTTCGTCTTCCCGGCCACCGGCGTTCCTTAACGACCAGCGCCATCTAGTAATTTGCGCCGGAAGCAAGCGATTAAATGTTCGTTCTGAGACACTTGGCTACGCTAAAATTTATATGATGACATATTAAAGGTACTGTGAAGGTACTGTTGGTGGCAATCTTTCACAAACCACATATCCCGGGCTTAATTGCATTGAACAATTTATTGCATAGCTGAAACAAGCCGGTTTTGTAATTACGCAGGCTGCAGCCCTAGCTCTGACAGGACAATTAACTGTTACCAAAAATGACTACATTTGCCCGTGAATTTCTGATTAACTCGATATTTGTGATGTTTTTTTTTTGTTGTGTGACGTGGGGTAGTCTATTATTATGTTGTGTCAATGCGTAAGCACGGAAATAACACAAGTTTTTTTTTTATCGTGGTAAAATCATCAAATGAGTCCTCCCACCCAGGGCAGGGCGGGATTGACTGTCAGACTTGTACTGACTAAAATCCACGGTGTCCTTCAATAGCCCTTTACGTACTAGGGTCACGGTAATCCCTTGGTCCCGCGACCCCAGCAGGCTTTGGCCCTCTACAGGCCCCGTCACTATGCTGACACTCTTTGAGGCGCGCGTGGAACACAACGCGCCGTCGACCCGGGCATAGTCCATGGTCGGACAGCGAGTCGCCCATTACTCGCTGCCCGCATGCCCGAAATAACACAAGTTTGCGCAATAAATATAAACATACCCAGCATAACTTTTTATTTATTTAGTTACTGATCAAATCATAGAGCCTAAACCATAGAAACTAAAACTACATGGTTTTTTTTTAACCGACTATGAAAAAGGAGGAGGTTCTCAATTCGATGGAATCTTTTTTATGTATGTTTCCTGATTTCTCGATGACGCCTGGACCAATTTGGATTTTTTTTCTTTTGTTTGGAAGGGCCGAATTCACAGAGGATTCAGATTTTGATTCACAGATTGTAATCAGATCAGGATCAGATGGAGGGATCTTGTTAAAAAATTAACTGTACTTATCTCGTTCTTTGATTTTAGTCAGTACGAGTCTGACAGTACCTCCCGCTCTGCCCTGGGTGGGAGGACTCATTTGATGATTTTACAACGTAAAAAAAAAAAAACAAAAAAAATCTCTTTCAAGTAAGTTCATATTTTATTTGTTTAGTTGAACGCGCTAATTTTAATATAACTTAATAGAGTTTCTCTAAACGGCAAAAAGCCAAGAACTCAATTTAAAAATACCACCTCAAAAATGGAATCCTAACTATCCTAATCCTAATTCCTAATTTCCTAACTAATATTATAAATGCGAAAGTAACTCTGTCTGTCTGTCTGTCTGTCTGTCTGTCTTTTCTTCACGCCTAAACTACTGAACCGATTTGTGTGAAATTTGGTACAGACATAGTTTGGAACTTGAGAAAGGACATAGGATAGTTTTTAACCGACTTTAAAAAAAGGAGGACTGTATTTTTTTTAAATGTTTGTTACCGCATTACGACCGACTGGGTGAACCGATTTTCATGATTCTTTTTTTGTTTGAAAGCTGGTGCTTCCCGTGTGGTCCCTTTGTAACCAGGATCAGGATCTGATGATTGGATCTTGGAGAAATCGAGGGCAACCCTCAAATTTTATAGGCTCACCCATCGTTTTTCGTAAATCTTATGAAGTAATTTAAGTACTTGCGTATGGCAATCATCATCTTATGTAGCTGAGCTGATGGTGGAAGGTAAAACTCCTTAACAGTAGTTTGTTACCGCATAACGACCGACTGGGTGAACCGATTTTCATAATTCTTTTTTTGTTTGAAAGCTGGTGCTTTCTGTGGGGTTCCATTGTCACCAAATCAAGATCTGATGATTGGATCTTGGAGAAATCGAGGGCAACCCTCAAATTTTATAGGCCCACGCATCGTTTTTCGTAAATCTTATGAAGTAATTTAAGTACTTGCGTATGGCAATCATCATCTTATGTAGCTGAGCTGATGATGGAAGGTACAACTCCTTAACAGTAGTTTGTTACCGCATAACGACCGACTGGGTGAACCGATTTTCATAATTCTTTTTTTGTTTTTTTTTTTGTGCTAGGTATCGTTCAACTTAGGGAATACTGCAAGTTTCTTCAAAATCGGTTCAGTAGTTTTTGAAAGGCAAAAAAAAAACAATGAAATAAAAAAGACAAATAAGTACTTGCGTATGGCAATCATCATCTTATGTAGCTGAGCTGATGATGGAAGGTACAACTCCTTAACAGTAGTTTGTTACCGCATAACGACCGACTGGGTGAACCGATTTTCATAATTCTTTTTTTGTTTTTTTTTTGTGCTAGGTATCGTTCAACTTAGGGAATACTGCAAGTTTCTTCAAAATCGGTTCAGTAGTTTTTGAAAGGCAAAAAAAAACAATGAAATAAAAAATAACAAAGCCATCGACTTCCGAAATAAAAGTTATTTTGTAGATTATTTTACCCTTTTTTGTGGTTCTTTTTGAAGGCGGTTACATTTTTTTTTTGAAAATATTTTTTATTATACAGCCTGTAACGGATTGGGTATATACATCGGGAAGACAGGGCTTCTTTGGATGATACCAAATGATATGGCAAGGTTTTTTTAATCCTATCTTTACATGTACTGAAGTTATGAGATTTTTTAAAACTTCGATACCAGATACCGAACTTTTAAAATTCGAATAAACACATCACTAGCACTAAGTCAGCTGATCGGTGTCAGCGAACTATTTGTAAGTGAACATAAAACTCCTACTCCTGGTATTTCTGAGCGAATGGTTCCGCATGATTATTATTTGTTTAAAAAAATAATATTACTGATTTTTCTTATACCTATGTCATTTGGAACAAGAACTTTTATCAACCCGACAAATGATCCAATCTCCGCCTAGTGTAAACATAAACAATGCCGACAGTAGTGTCTGTATTTTGCAATTCACACTTCCAATTCATCCTTTGAGATGTGAGTTTCTTTGTTTGTAAACTCAACCACGATACTGGATACTTCATAGTGTAAGGCAAGGTGTATTTAAAAAAAAAAACTTTGGTCAAATCTGAACTTGTTTAACTAAATTGTAACCCCTTATTACAATTTTCAAATTACTATTGACTCGATTTGCTTGAAGATTGCATTAAAACGAATCGATTCGTATAATCATCAACTCGTTTTCCATTGAATTGGTCGTAATACATACCAGGTTTTGTTTGTTTAAATTAGTAAACATTATTGTTTGCCATTTGAACCTCTTAGAATGAATAATCGATTTAGTAAAATAATTAAGTCAAACTGAACCCAAAACATCATCTCTAACGTATGACTTGGACTCCTGGTACAAATAAAATGAGTGAGTGGGTTCCGTTCATGATTTTTAAAATAAAGTTGAAGTTTTATTTTTTTCTTATAATTATGATCAAACAAACTTTGTTCTTGTTGTTAATAGTTTCTCTATTAACAACAAGAACAAAGTTTGTTTTTAATTACCTACAAAATTATACACGCAAGCATAATTAATTAATGACTGTCTGTCTGTAGGACTAACTGGAAAAATATTGGAATTTCATGCTCTGTCGGTGCGGTGCTGTTTGCTCCATGGACTACCAGTTTTTCAACATCGTGTCCGTGGAACGCAAAGGACAATTAGAAGGAACAGAATGAACTTTTTGTCAGTAAAGACTGACAGTCCCTTTCGCTCCACCTAGGGCGAGAGGACTCATTTAATGAGATTACCACACAAAATTTCGAATTAAATTAAAAACACGTGATCGAACGAATATTCGTTCGATCACGTGTTTTTAATTTAATTCGAAATTCCAAATTATGTCTCAATAATAAATTAAAAGATTGTAAAAATGTCGCAAATATCGCAAAACTGTTGAAAAGAAATTAAAAAAGTACTAAGACTGCATGAGTAATGAGAATTGGTATTACCAAAATGAAAACCGTATGCTTAAAGAACCCTGATTTAGTCGTACTTAGGTTTAGGGCACGTGATCATTTGCCGTCCTTATCGTGTCTTGGAGTCCTGGTACAATTAAAATGAAAATGGGTTCCGTTCATGTTTTTTTTTTAGTAAAGTTGAAAACATTTTTTTATCTAATAATTATGACGAAAACTATTAACAACAAGTAAATAGTTTATTTTTTATTACAAAATGATGCACGCACGCATAATTAATTAATAATTAATTGTTAGTGTTTGTCTGTAGGACTAATTTAATGCTCTGCCGGTGATGTTTGCTTTACATGGATTACCATGTAGTGTCGCGACATCATGGTCCTCGAAGGAACAGGATGAACTTTTTAGTCAGTACTGACAGTCCCTTTCGCTCCACCGAAGGCGCGAGGATTCATTTAATAAGATAATCACACAAAAAATATTTCATGACGTGTCTTTATTTAGTCCAATTTATGTCAATCCTATTTCCTACTAATGTTACAAATGTGAAAGTTTGTTTTGATCGATGGATAGATGGATGGATGTTTGTTCCTCTTTCACGGAATAATCTCTGTACGCATTTGGTAGAAGTTAGGTTCATTCAGATTATAACCTGAATTAATACATATCATAGTTTTTAACCTGATTTTATGTGTAACCTAATTTTAAGTTGTAGAGGGTGAAACCGCTGGCAACAGCTAGCTAGTTATAAATAAAATGCTTGCAAAAACGTCGCAAAACTGTTACGAGAAAATAATTAAAGTACTAGCACTGCATAAAAAATAGGAATTGTTATCGCCGAATTTAAAATTGTTTGCATAGAGAACCCTGATTTCATCGTTACTTAGGGTTTAGGGTTCAGGGTCACTCTCGTCAGTCGTCGATTATTCCGCGTGCAGTTAAGACTTGTTGCTAATTCTTATTCGTGTGATTAGTTCAGTACGGCTACACTTTTTCTTTATTGACTTTTTCTTTTTGTGTTTTCAAAATGTCGTTGAGTAATAGTGAATATTTTGAAATGATGTTGTGTGTCGGAGCAAAAGATGGCAATTTGCGAGCTGCCCGAGAACTGTACCGTCACCGGTTTATCGAGGGTACACCAGAAGACCAGGGACGACAACTGCCTTCGTTGGCGTCCGGTGCAACGTTACGTGAACCTTGTGGTGGAGAATAATTTAGTGTTTCAACACGACGGAGCGCCGGCACACTTTGCTCGAGATGTGCGGCATTATTTAGATGAGCGCTTTCCTCAGTGGATCAGTCGTGGTAGTAGAAACGTAGCTTGGCCTCCGCGAAGTCCTGATCTGACGCCATTAGACTTTTTTAATGGAGATACATTAAAAATTCAGTGTACTCAGTGCGGTGCGATACAGTGGACGAAATGAAATGCGTATTGAGGCTGCTTTCAGGACCATAACACCAGACATACTACGCTATGTCCAGGAGTCCCTGAACAAAAGAGCGGCCTTGTGCATTCGATTCCAAGGTCGTCACATAGAACCTCATCTTTAACGTAAGTTAATTTTCAAAATTAAGTAAAGTTTTCTATTTATTCGGTGTTAACCAATAAAAAGGTATGAAACTTGTCAGTCTTCCGGAGCAGGCGATGAACAAAGTCAGACTTAAAATGTGGACGACGCCTATTTAAACTACGATTATCTTTAGATTTTTTTACGTAAGTCTGTCTTGGTATTAACTATTAAACTGTAAATAAGTAGGTAAATTAATATTTACGCATTATTATTTTTTTACGTCACGGTAAAGTATGTAGGTACTAAGTGTATTGCGCGCTCGCTTTAGCGGCATCTTTCATTTTCGTCAGTTCGCGCCGACAAAGACGCGCCGCCTGCGTTAGGTTACTAGGGTACTAGGCGCGCAGGATTGCCGAAGAGTTTTATCGTGGTTTATGCAAGTAACGTGGAAAGTTATTGACCCACGTAGTGCGGAGACACGTTTGTTATGATTTCAATTTAAGAAATCGATAATACCGAAATATTAGTATAAATTCTTAGAGTACTTTATTTTGAGCTGAAACTTTGCATAGGGCTTCTATATCAGCAGGACACTTTGGTGTTTAAGGATAGACATGGTGTTTTTGATACACCCTGTATATGTATATTTTTACGGGTTAAGCTGCAGAAAGCACGTAAAGCCGTTGGTCCCGGCTATCATTTGAAGATCTTTGACAGTCGTTACTGTCAGAAGCTCTAAAGTCTGACAGCCAGTCTTACCATGGGGTATCGTATTACCCAGTTACTGGGTTGTGGAGCTCCGACAGGCAGTCGCTCCATGTAAAATATTGATATCCAGCTGCATCTGGTTTGACTGGAAGCCGACCTCAATATAGTTGGGGAAAACGCTAGGCAGGTGATGAACGGAGTATAGATACTTCTATTAGTACTACATGTCGAGTGGTCCTTATGCTCGATAGATGGCGGTGATCGCGCAATGATGTCGATCGTTACACGAGTTCGATCGTTACACGGGACAAAGAAAGCTACTTTGTTTTATACTATGTAGTGATTAAATGCAAGTAACATTGGTCCGACCTGTTTATTAGTCAGTGTTTAGTAATCCGTTTGTGCTGGATAGGATAATCTCAAGACCGGGGAAGGACATAGAGCTACTTTTTATAAACACACCATACAGGTAAAGACTGATGAAGAAACCACTGGTAGAATTTTGTGCAGAGTTCTATTATTATTATTTTTTTATCGTCGTAAAATCATCAAATGAGTCCTCCCACCCAGGGCAGGGCTGGAGAGACTAAAATCTACGGTGTCCTTCAATAGTCCTTTACGTACCGGGGTCACGGTAATTCGTAAGTCCCGCGACCCCGGCAGGCTTTGGCCCTCTAAAATAATGAGCACTTAGAAAGGAATTCAGATAATTCCACCCTCAAGAGATTCCCTCTAAATATTAGGTATAGGTGTTCAAAGATTGTATGGAAACTAATTTTGAAGTTAGAAATCTGGGATGTACGATGTGAAGTTACATAAAAAACATAAGTATAAAAAAAAATGTCACGTAACTTAATGAGGCAGACCAAATTCTACGCGAGCGAAGCCGCGGGCAAAAGCTAGTTCTTAAAATAATTTTACAAAATAATTGTATTAAATGTTGAGATGGCTTCATGGCTGGTAACACTGGCATAAGCAAGGTTATGAGCCCTGCTTGTGACGTAGCTACGCCCTGACTTGACAATCATACGGCTCGTTGGACCACTGGTAATTAAATACTGTACTGCGACGGAAGCTTAGCTCAAGTAAATATTTTGGCTAACTACACGTTTCGGGGAACGATTATTAATTTTAAGTAACGAAGTTTTAAAGTATTTTTGGTGTCAGCCGCAACGAAAGGGGAATTTTTGGGTTGATTTTTTTATTGGATTCAGGTAAGTTATATTGATTTTAGTTAAAAAAATATACTATTACACGTAGGTAGCTCATTGGCCAAAAAGTCCATTACCTATATCTACACACTGGAAATTTTAAGGAACAATTAAAAAGTAAAGACCGATAGCGTTCTCAAAAAAAAGCTTAAGGTTGTCTCGCGGGACCAAGGGATTACCGTGACCCTAGTACGTAAAGGGCTAGTGAAGGACACCGTGGATTTTAGTCAGTACAAGTCTGACAGTCCCTGCCGCCCTGCCCTGGGTGGGCGGACTCATTTGATGATTTTACCACGATAAAAAAAAAAAAGGGTCATGTTTTAGGATTTTATCCAAGCAATTAATTACGAGTAAGTACAAGCACGTTCTAGTTTTTCAAATGTTTTCCTATACTGGCTCTTCGCCGCCTCAAACCAGCATTAATTAGGCCATACAATTAATTAACGTACTTAAAAATTAATAAATCACTTATTTAAGCATCATGCACACAGCACTACGTACATCGTTGCCAACTATGTTGCCAGTAATAAATAAACGTCCACAGTTATTTATTATTCTCGCTCATTAATTACGTAATTGTAATGTAATTGGCTAATTGATGCGTAATACAGTCCCAGTGTGGTATTATTTACGCAATTATTGTTGATAAACATTGACATTAATAATGCAATTCAATGACAGTATGTTTACTTGAGCAGTTGTGGTTTCAGGTAGCCATCACTTATGGAATAGTTTACACACTGCCAGTTAGCGTACGAGTCAGCCTGCCGAGTAGTTGCACTGCAGTAATTCGCACTGTTTACACGTAACTAACGACTAACTCGTACGTGCGAGTTGGACAGTCTTCCGAGTTACATTAACATTTTTTGTTTTCACTCGCCTGTTCACCCGGCAACAACTCGCATATTTATATGGCAGAAGTTAGTTCATCACTCGCATAGTTTAGACGCGTTTGGCAGTACAAATCGTCAGTGTCAAACGGACACTTGGGAGTGGTATTTGTGTTTTTATGCATGTCTAGCAACGTCATTGGCTATTCATTCACGAAGGAATATTGCTAATTGGCCCTTTTAGACCCGTTGCGCCTACGAGCATTTTTCGAATTCAATAGTTCAAAGTTTGTTTAAGTAAAACACGTTCACTCGACATCACGGCAACTCGCACTGACTGGACAGCAGCTACTAAGTATAGTGTAGACAGCTAAGATAAAGTCTACTGGCCTGGCAGCAGCTTCATTGTTCGTTCTATTCTATTTATAACAGCTTTAAATTGGTGAATGAAACATCATGACTACTAATTGCATAATTTTGTGCAAGTTTCTAGCATGTGTACTACTGGCTTTATGAGAAGTATCAGTAGGCTCTTTAATTTATCTCATTAACTAGCTTTTGCCCGCGGCTTCGCTCGCGTAGAATTTGGTCTGCCTCATTAAGTTACGTGACATTTTTTTTTATACTTATGTTTTTTATGTAACTTCACATCGTACATCCCAGATTTCTAACTTCAAAATTAGTTTCCATACAATCTTTGAACACCTATACCTAATATTTAGAGGGAATCTCTTGAGGGTGGAATTATCTGAATTCCTTTCTAAGTGCTCATTATTTTAGAGGGCCAAAGCCTGCCGGGGTCGCGGGACTTACGAATTACCGTGACCCCGGTACGTAAAGGACTATTGAAGGACACCGTAGATTTTAGTCTCTCCAGCCCTGCCCTGGGTGGGAGGACTCATTTGATGATTTTACGACGATAAAAAAATAATAATAATAGAACTCTGCACAAAATTCTACCAGTGGTTTCTTCATCAGTCTTTACCTGTATGGTGTGTTTATAAAAAGTAGCTCTATGTCCTTCCCCGGTCTTGAGATTATCCTATCCAGCACAAACGGATTACTAAACACTGACTAATAAACAGGTCGGACCAATGTTACTTGCATTTAATCACTACATAGTATAAAACAAAGTAGCTTTCTTTGTCCCGTGTAACGATCGAACTCGTGTAACGATCGACATCATTGCGCGATCACCGCCATCTATCGAGCATAAGGACCACTCGACATGTAGTACTAATAGAAGTATCTATACTCCGTTCATCACCTGCCTAGCGTTTTCCCCAACTATATTGAGGTCGGCTTCCAGTCAAACCAGATGCAGCTGGATATCAATATTTTACATGGAGCGACTGCCTGTCGGAGCTCCACAACCCAGTAACTGGGTAATACGATACCCCATGGTAAGACTGGCTGTCAGACTTTAGAGCTTCTGACAGTAACGACTGTCAAAGATCTTCAAATGATAGCCGGGACCAACGGCTTTACGTGCTTTCTGCAGCTTAACCCGTAAAAATATATATAATAAAAAATATTTTCAAAAAAAAAATGTAACCGCCTTCAAAAAGAACCACAAAAAAGGGTAAAATAATCTACAAAATAACTTTTATTTCGGAAGTCGATGGCTTTGTTATTTTTTATTTCATTGTTTTTTTTTGCCTTTCAAAAACTACTGAACCGATTTTGAAGAAACTTGCAGTATTCCCTAAGTTGAACGATACCTAGCACAAAAAAAAAACAAAAAAAGAATTATGAAAATCGGTTCACCCAGTCGGTCGTTATGCGGTAACAAACTACTGTTAAGGAGTTGTACCTTCCATCATCAGCTCAGCTACATAAGATGATGATTGCCATACGCAAGTACTTATTTGTCTTTTTTATTTCATTGTTTTTTTTTTGCCTTTCAAAAACTACTGAACCGATTTTGAAGAAACTTGCAGTATTCCCTAAGTTGAACGATACCTAGCACAAAAAAAGAAACAAAAAAAGAATTATGAAAATCGGTTCACCCAGTCGGTCGTTATGCGGTAACAAACTACTGTTAAGGAGTTGTACCTTCCATCATCAGCTCAGCTACATAAGATGATGATTGCCATACGCAAGTACTTAAATTACTTCATAAGATTTACGAAAAACGATGCGTGGGCCTATAAAATTTGAGGGTTGCCCTCGATTTCTCCAAGATCCAATCATCAGATCTTGATTTGGTGACAATGGAACCCCACAGAAAGCACCAGCTTTCAAACAAAAAAAGAATTATGAAAATCGGTTCACCCAGTCGGTCGTTATGCGGTAACAAACTACTGTTAAGGAGTTTTACCTTCCACCATCAGCTCAGCTACATAAGATGATGATTGCCATACGCAAGTACTTAAATTACTTCATAAGATTTACGAAAAACGATGGGTGAGCCTATAAAATTTGAGGGTTGCCCTCGATTTCTCCAAGATCCAATCATCAGATCCTGATCCTGGTTACAAAGGGACCACACGGGAAGCACCAGCTTTCAAACAAAAAAAGAATCATGAAAATCGGTTCACCCAGTCGGTCGTAATGCGGTAACAAACATTTAAAAAAAATACAGTCCTCCTTTTTTTAAAGTCGGTTAAAAACTATCCTATGTCCTTTCTCAAGTTCCAAACTATGTCTGTACCAAATTTCACACAAATCGGTTCAGTAGTTTAGGCGTGAAGAAAAGACAGACAGACAGACAGACAGACAGACAGACAGAGTTACTTTCGCATTTATAATATTAGTTAGGATTTATTTTATCACCACTGTTTTGAAACCGTTCCGGCGGATAGAATCATTGCCTAGAAACCCGCATTTCTAAAACCATTAATAAATCTTATTTATGTAACATGTAGGTACTTATCTGGGGTAGACCCATGTGGTGAATAAGGGCCTTCTGACAGAGAAATGAAATGTACTCGTATACAGTATAAAACGATTAAGTTGTTAAATTACGTAACTCTTTTACTCGGTTTTTGGTTAAATTGATGGGTTCCGTAACAATTTCCTACAGCTACCGGGCGCTTACTGGGGCAATGCCAGGATTTTCATTGCATAAGGTATTCGGAAGGCACTCATTAAGCAAACATTTACGACTATCTTCATTTACTTTGCAATATAATTATTTTTAATAACATTAGGTTCTTTGAATGTTGTCTAAATATACATAAATATAAAAATAAAAAATTAAACTAAACT
Source organism: Agrotis puta (assembly GCA_943136025.2). Classification (NCBI taxonomy): domain Eukaryota; kingdom Metazoa; phylum Arthropoda; class Insecta; order Lepidoptera; family Noctuidae; genus Agrotis; species Agrotis puta. Next base: position 12,103,996 of record OW964176.2, on the reverse strand, counting down.
AAACTAAATATTTATAGAGCATCGAAAAATTCATCCTCAACGCTGTCAGCTGGTAATGTGCCCAAGAGACTGGCGGCGTTGCATCTCTGTATGGCAATACTTAGCCTCTGGCCAAAGTAAAAGCCAGCTCTTGGGTCACGGGAAGCGTCAATAAGTCTTTTAGAAATTTCTTTGTAGAGGCTGTGAGCACTCGGACCCCATGGCCCTAAAGTTTCAACCCCAAACGGCTCAAAAATATAGTTACTACTAAGGTTGCTATATTTTCGCCGCTTGAGGTTCTCAGCAACCGCAGCAGCAGCGCCAGCAGAGTACGATGAACTTGGAAGATGAGATGGCGCAAGAGTATCGACACAGGTTGCGTCCTACACTAGAGGCCTACCCATCTTCCAAGGAAACAAAGACATACCGTCAGGTCTTTTGCCATCGACGCGTGCCAAGCCGTTGGGTTCTAAAACAGCTGGAACGCCGACGGTAACAAGAGCTCGTCGAATAATGTCGTTTAGGTTCGCGTGCCGCGCAAAACGGCCCGCACTACGGCTGCAAGACAGGCCATGGTGTCCGAGGCTATTGACAACTTCACCACAGTGACAGCGATGAGGAGAGCAGAGTGGGGCTCCTATCCGGAGAGAGACAGCGAGGCGGAAGGTAGTGTCATCGAGTAAGGTACCGATGCTCGACGACGGCAGTGCATGAAGCCAAAGACCCGACTCCCACCTACCCACAGCCAGCAGGCGCGCACGCTCAGCAGTAGTAGCAGATGTGTTTGCAATTCTTCAGCAAATCACGTTGTGTAAATTGCATTAAACAAACAAATAGGTACTATTGAGCGACATTTCTATGCAAAATTGACGGCACGGTTAGCGCAATGGCTGAGCGATTGGACTGCTGCGCTGCGTGTCGCGGGTTCGATTCCCGCATGGAGTAAATATTTGTATGATCTACAAGTAGTTGCTTCGGGTCTGGGCGTTTGTGTATGTGAGTTTATATGTTTGTAAACACACCCACGACACAGAAGTAATTCCTAGTGTGGGGCAACGTTTTAAAAAAAAAAACTTTATAAAAAAATCCAGTAACACTTACCAGACTTGATAAATTAATCCTCTTTTAGCAGTCACAGCTCGCGACCACTTGACCGAATGCAAATTCAGTTTCTTGCGTAAATACATCACATCCTATCCATTCCATATCACTGTCTGTAAACATATTTAAAACCGTCATTTTACGTTTAAAATCGTTTGTATACTCTTTAATGAAGTAATAAAATAAATCGCTTCACTTCTCTACACGATGCGACGGCAGCACAAAATGTCAATTTTAATTTTATTCAGCAACCACCATGTAGCCCGTATGTTTACGAAAAAGCGCTTCAGCGGCTAATAGGTTAAAAAGTTTTTGTAGCGTTATTAAAAAAGATAAATCAGCGCTTTTAATAACCGCTTTTATTGGAAATATTCGGGAATATTATATATGAGTGAAAATATTTTTGGGAATTATTGGTAAAGTTTTTGGCAAAAGAGACGATGGTATGTAATTGAAAATTTATAACAGTCATAAGCCGTTGAAAATGTTTTGAGCGTATAAATCTGATCATGAAATCATATTGACATGTCGAACTGTACCTGTTCATACTTTTACTATTCACATACCAACAAACTCTGCTATCAATCAACGGTAATTATTAAAAATCAATATTAGTTATCAAAGAAATAAGTTTATAAAATAAACATTTTCTTAAACTCTCAGTATAGCCTTTGTCAAACAGACAGGCGTGGCGAATGCGAAGCGTGACGTTTTTATTTCTAATGTATGGAATTGTTTGAATCCAGTCACATAGAAAAGCGAAAGCGATCCGACAGTTTGACAGAACTATCGGACTGACATCTCACTTCGGTTCGGTATCGCTTCGGACTCGCTTCGCTTTCGCTTGTCTGTTTGACAAAGGCATACAAGTACCTCTTTCATACTTGGTCATCAAACTAATTACTTCATAACAAGATATTAACTAATCCTTCAATAATAATATTCAAGATGTCGGCGCCTCACATATGTGCGGACGACCGCGGGGAGGCCGCGGGGTCTCGGGGAACCGAACCCGCGCCTGCTCAAGCGCCGCCGGTGGCCCGCACTCGGCTTCCACGCGCAGACCGCTCCGGTCATTTCTTTGTTTTGAATATCTTGTACTAGTTGTACTTGTAGCAATAAACCCTATTTTAATACAGTCCACTCCTTTTATTATAAAAGCCCATTCGAGCCCTATCATTGGTCCTTCGATTGCGCAAAATTACCGGTTTGCTACAATTCGCCGTCAAAATCATCGGTCGACGTGTTCGCCTGCGTGAACTTCGACCGCTTGCGATCGCCACGCGGTACGAAGAAAAAGAACAAAGAAGTCGTTCCCGGCCAGCCTGCTGCATCATCATCATCGTGGGAGCTGATGTCACGGGAGTATAATACTGTATTTGAGTGAGTCCGTTCCAATTAGTTATTTTTCTGCTTCCTTTTCATGCCGAAAAATCGTTGCGTTATCTTCCGCTTTTTCCATTTTTGTGTTCATAGTGCTTCAAAATAAGTACTTTCTTATTTTTCTAAAGCACGCCTTTAAAATCCTTATTATTTAAACGCTCGGTCATTAACCAATTTGCATTACGCAATAAACACATGTTGTGTCGTTGACCTTGAGCGATATCCTTTTACTAGCGCACATCTGTTTCATAGTTTTTTTTTCTATTAAGATCATTAGCATCGGTTCAAACAGCTGTTACATAACTGTACCTATAACTTTACTTCATAATGGACAGTTTAAAAACTTTGATTAAGAAGCGTAGCTCAATTAAATCGAAGCTTACGATTTACAGCAACTATTTAAACCTCGTCAAAAGTAGTGCCACAGTATCTGAGCTGCAACGCTTAGACTTGCAGGAGCGTTTTAATAAATTTGAAGTCTTACATAATGAATTTGATGCCTTTCAGACACAGATCGAAGTGCTTTCCGATGACGACGAGTCTGCGTTAACTGAGCGTGAGGACTTTGACCGCCAGTTTTTCAACCTCGTGGCACTCACGCGCAGCTTGCTCGGCGTCTCGGCCAACGGTGCAACGTCGGAGGCGGGCTTCAGAGATGCTGACTCAGGTGCACATGTTTCATTTAGGAATTCTTTTGTTCGTTTGCCTAAAATCGACTTGCCTCATTTCGATGGGAACTATCAGTGCTGGCTCGAGTTTAGAGACACATTTGGGTCATTGATTCACGACAACACTAGCATAAGTGACATCAATAAGTTTCACTACCTGCGAGCTTCACTTCAGGGAAATGCGGCTTTAATTATCAAAAATATTGATTTTAAAGCCGATCATTATAACATTGCGTGGGACTTGTTGTGTGAGCGGTACAATAATAACCGTCTTCTCGTGAACAACCATTTACAGGCTTTATTTGATGCGGAACCCATAAAAACCGAGTCAAGTGTTTCCATCAGAAACCTTGTCGATATTATTAATAAAAATTTAAGGGCACTTACAACTTTAAAAAGGCCAACTCAACATTGGGATGATATTATAATTTATTTAATGATTAAAAAACTAGATTTAATAACAGCGCGTAATTGGGAAGAACACAGAAACAATACTTTAGGAGAAGATCCAACATTAATACAATTTTGTTCATTTTTAAGCAGGAAAGCAGATTGGTTAGAATCGGTAGAAATCAATCAACCTTCTTTGGGTTCGAATACTATTGTCGCCTTAAATAATAGCCATGATTCGAATAAAATTGATTCTAAAGCTAACCAAACAAATAAAAAGCAAGACAATAAAATTAAAAATAGTAAATGTCCACTTTGCTCCCAAGCACATAATTTATTTAAGTGTGAATCTTTTAGAAACTTGTCCGTAGAAAATCGCATACAAAAGGCAATTGCACTCAAAGTCTGTATGAACTGCTTACGCTTCGGACATAGTTCAAATAAATGCAGATTCTCACATTGCAGATATTGTAAAATAAAACACAACACGCTTTTGCATTTAAATAGTAACGAGCCTCAACTTGCTTCCAATCCATTGCCTTCTGCCATGCCTTCTACACAGCCTTCTGCTTCACCTTCTTCAAATGTTGTGCTCTCAGCTAATTCCTTGCAGCTTCATACTTCTGCGCATGTTTTACTGTCCACAGCTATGGTGAACGTGTTTGGCGTGACGGGTAAGAAGTACACAGCGCGCCTGCTGCTGGACAACGGCAGTACGGCGAACTTTGTTACGCAAAGCTTGTCAGAGAAGCTGGGTTTGTTACGACGCGGTACGAGCACCAAGGTAACGGGTATTAATAATCACATATCCACCAGTACACAGTCTTGTCGCCTCACAATGGAGTCTTTATGCTGTGCCTTTACTGTAGATATCGAGTGTCACATTTTGCCTGAGATCACAAAGGTTTTACCAACTTCATTCGTGCACATTAAACACGTCCCTATTCCTTCAGGTCTTCAACTAGCAGACCCGAACTTTAACGTTCCGTCGGTCGTAGATATCCTGGTAGGGGCTGAAGTGTTTTGGAATGTCATAGGTACTAAAACGATAGACTTAGGGAAAAACCTACCTAAATTATGCGAGACCAAATTAGGATGGTTAGTTTCAGGTAGTATTTCGCAACAATCATGTTTTTCCGCTAATCATTTATGCCATCATTCCAATGTCGTTCCCGATCTCACTCAATTTTGGGAACTTGACAATGTTGCTTCTAAGCATTCACTCTCACTTGAAGAGAGAATGTGTGAGCAGTCTTTTGCTCAAACCACTGTCCGTAATGATAGTGGGGGATTTGTCGTTACTATGCCTTTAAAAGGGGATCCTAGTACATTAGGGCATTCTTTTGCCAATGCTAGGAAACGCTTTCTATCCCTTGAACGGCGATTTAAACGCGATCCAATATTTCATGAAAAATATAACGCGTTCATGAGAGAATATGAGCACCTAGGTCATACGACGTTAGACTCAGACGGTACTCTGTCAGCAGAAAACTCCATGAATAAATATTACATTCCACATCATGGAGTTATTCGCAATTCTAGCACCACTACGCAACTACGCGTAGTATTCGACGCATCAGCCCCTACCAGTTCTGGGGTGTCTCTTAACGACATTCAGATGGTCGGTCCCGTAGTTCAAGACGATCTGTTTTCCATACTAACACGTTTTCGTCAACATAGATACGTAGTTTCGGGTGACGTGGAAAAAATGTACAGGGCCGTTGAGCTAAATCCAGTCCAAAGACCACTCCAAAAAATAATTTTCAGATTTGACCCTTCAGAACCTCTTAGGACCTACACTTTAAACACGGTTACCTATGGTACTGCATCCGCACCATATTTGGCCACTAAGTGTCTTGTAAGTCTGGCCGATGACGTAACAGATAGTCGTGTTCAATGTGCCATACGACGTGACTTCTACGTTGACGACTATCTCGGTGGTGGGGATACTATAGCTGAAACTGTCAATATTTCAAAAATGGTTCATTCGGTTCTAGCATCTGCAAAATTCAATTTACGTAAATGGCGGTCAAATAATAATAAAATTCTCGAACAAATTTCAGAAGGTAACGAATTACATAATATTTTACATTTCTCTGAGCAAGGTCCAAACTCAGCTCAATCTAAAACTTTAGGTCTTAACTGGGTTTGTGACTCCGATTCACTTACTTATAATATAAATATCACCTCCACCGAGAAAGTCACCAAACGTCACATACTTTCTGTCATTAGTATGATCTTTGACCCACTAGGCCTCGTAGGTCCGTGCGTCGTCGAAGCAAAAATCATTATGCAGCGTCTATGGCTAGATAAATGTGACTGGGACGACGAAGTATCGAATGAAGTCAAAAACCTTTGGTCTACATTTGCAGGTACGATATCATCATTAAACAACTTGAAAATTCCTCGTTGGGTTTTGCGTGAAGACTCCATTACACATGAAGTACACGTTTTTACCGATGCGTCCGAGAAGGCGTACGGCGCATGTGTGTACATTCGGTCTTGTAATGGCAGTAAAGTCCTAGGTGTACAACTTCTAGTTTCTAGAAATCGTGTAGCGCCTATCAAACCGACGACGATACCGAGGCTTGAACTTTGTGGAGCTTTGTTAGGTGCAAGGCTGTGTACTAAGGTTCATGAATCACTCACTATGCCCATTCATAAATGTAGATTCTGGTGTGACTCAACAATAGTTCTGGGTTGGCTTTCTACTCCTTCAAGTCAATTAAGGCCTTTTGTGAGGAACAGAGTCAATGAGATTCAAGAAAGCACATGTGGTCATACCTGGAGCTACGTACCGTCGAAGGACAACCCGGCGGATCTTGCTTCCCGTGGTCTAAGGGCCGACGTTATCATAGACACACCTCTGTGGTGGTCTGGACCCTCATTTTTACAGCTTAGTGAAAATGAGTGGCCCACCATGCCAAATAGCGGGAAGGATAGTCTGCCGGAAGTAGTGACTCATTTCATCAGTGGTGATAGCAACAATCATTCAATAAGTAGTAATCATTCAGACGTTACCATTCATTCATCAATCATTCATAATTTATTAGTTAAGTATTCTAGCCTAACAAAAATACAAAATATATTTACATATGTACAACGCTTTATTTACAATGTAAAAAATAAAAATAAATTGCAAGGTAATTTTTCAGTATCAGAACTTGAAAATTCTTTAAATTCAATCATACATTATTCTCAGCTTGAAATGTTTCCTGAAGAATATAAATTATTAAAATCTGGACAAAAATTACCACGCAAAAGTAGATTGCTTCCTCTGACTCCGTTCATTGACAATCATAATATCATCCGCGTGGGCGGGAGGCTCGATAACTCCCCCTACGATTTTAATGTAAAACATCCTATTGTTTTATGCAGTAAGCACATACTTACTAAATTAATATTTCAAATGCAACATTTAAAGCTTGTACATGCTGGTCCACAGTTGTTATTGTCACACATACGACAAACTTATTGGCCGCTAGGTGGCAGAAACTTGTCTAGATTTGTCGTGAATAAATGTCTCAAGTGTTTCAGGCATAAAGCTCAGAACGTGCAACCTATAATGGGTCAACTGCCTAGTTCTAGAACAAATCTCGAGTTTCCCTTTTTAGATAGTTACGTGGACTATGCTGGGCCAGTATTGGTGGCCAATCGTAAAGGCCGAGGATGCAAACTAACAAAATCCTATATGTGCATCTTTGTTTGCTCGGCAGTGAAAGCCGTACATTTGGAGCTCGTCAGCGACCTCACCACTGAGGCCTACATGGCCGCTTTAAATCGTTTCGTGGCGCGTCGTGGCAAGCCTCGAAGCATCACGTCCGATAACGGGACTAACTTTGTAGGTGCTTCGAATGAAATGTGTAGGTTTTTGCAATCATCGAATGTTGCATCTGAAATTGCACAGCAGGGCATCAAATTCATTTTCACGCCTGCGTACAGCCCTCACTTTAATTCATTGGCTGAAGCTGCTGTAAAATCATGTAAGCATCATTTAAAAAGGCTGCTGCATCTTACCCATTTCACTTTCGAGGAGATGGCTACCTGTCTCACTCATATTGAGGCGGTGTTAAATTCACGCCCTCTCACTCCTCTTTCTTCAGATCCTCACGACTTTTCGGCACTCACTCCCTTCCACTTCCTAATTGGACGGCCATTCTTATCAGTACCACATTCCCAGGTGACTGAAGCCAACATCACGCGGCTGGATCGTTGGAAGAGAATCCAGCACATCAGGCAGCACTTCTGGGGACGATTTCATAATGAGTACATTTCTCTGCTGCAGGCCAAATCCAAGTGGTTTCATTCCAGAGGTGAAGTGAAGCCAGGTTCACTAGTCCTAATCAAGGACAAATCAGCGCCACCTCTGCTCTGGTCCCTGGGTCGGGTCATGAAGACCTATCCCGGCGTAGACGGAGTCACGAGAGTGGCTGAACTGAAGACGAAGCGGGGCATCATTCGACGTGCCTTCAACTGCATCTGCCCGCTTCCAGTCGACGAGTGAAGATTTGAAGAGTTACTTCAACCCGGGGAATATGTCGGCGCCTCACATATGTGCGGACGACCGCGGGGAGGCCGCGGGGTCTCGGGGAACCGAACCCGCGCCTGCTCAAGCGCCGCCGGTGGCCCGCACTCGGCTTCCACGCGCAGACCGCTCCGGTCATTTCTTTGTTTTGAATATCTTGTACTAGTTGTACTTGTAGCAATAAACCCTATTTTAATACAGTCCACTCCTTTTATTATTATTTCATTCATAATTTATTAGTTAAGTATTCTAGCCTAACAAAAATACAAAATATATTTACATATGTACAACGCTTTATTTACAATGTAAAAAATAAAAATAAATTGCAAGGTAATTTTTCAGTATCAGAACTTGAAAATTCTTTAAATTCAATCATACATTATTCTCAGCTTGAAATGTTTCCTGAAGAATATAAATTATTAAAATCTGGACAAAAATTACCACGCAAAAGTAGATTGCTTCCTCTGACTCCGTTCATTGACAATCATAATATCATCCGCGTGGGCGGGAGGCTCGATAACTCCCCCTACGATTTTAATGTAAAACATCCTATTGTTTTATGCAGTAAGCACATACTTACTAAATTAATATTTCAAATGCAACATTTAAAGCTTGTACATGCTGGTCCACAGTTGTTATTGTCACACATACGACAAACTTATTGGCCAATGATAGGGCTCGAATGGGCTTTTATAATAAATGGAGTGGACTGTATTAAAATAGGGTTTATTGCTACAAGTACAACTAGTACAAGATATTCAAAACAAAGAAATGACCGGAGCGGTCTGCGCGTGGAAGCCGAGTGCGGGCCACCGGCGGCGCTTGAGCAGGCGCGGGTTCGGTTCCCCGAGACCCCGCGGCCTCCCCGCGGTCGTCCGCACATATGTGAGGCGCCGACATATTCCCCGGGTTGAAGTAACTCTTCAAATCTTCACTCGTCGACTGGAAGCGGGCAGATGCAGTTGAAGGCACGTCGAATGATGCCCCGCTTCGTCTTCAGTTCAGCCACTCTCGTGACTCCGTCTACGCCGGGATAGGTCTTCATGACCCGACCCAGGGACCAGAGCAGAGGTGGCGCTGATTTGTCCTTGATTAGGACTAGTGAACCTCACTCCCTTCCACTTCCTAATTGGACGGCCATTCTTATCAGTACCACATTCCCAGGTGACTGAAGCGAACATCACGCGTCTGGATCGTTGGAAGAGAATCCAGCACATCAGGCAGCACTTCTGGGGACGATTTCATAATGAGTACATTTCTCTGCTGCAGGCCAAATCCAAGTGGTTTCATTCCAGAGGCGAAGTGAAGCCAGGTTCACTAGTCCTAATCAAGGACAAATCAGCGCCACCTCTGCTCTGGTCCCTGGGTCGGGTCATGAAGACCTATCCCGGCGTAGACGGAGTCACGAGAGTGGCTGAACTGAAGACGAAGCGGGGCATCATTCGACGTGCCTTCAACTGCATCTGCCCGCTTCCAGTCGACGAGTGAAGATTTGAAGAGTTACTTCAACCCGGGGAATATGTCGGCGCCTCACATATGTGCGGACGACCGCGGGGAGGCCGCGGGGTCTCGGGGAACCGAACCCGCGCCTGCTCAAGCGCCGCCGGTGGCCCGCACTCGGCTTCCACGCGCAGACCGCTCCGGTCATTTCTTTGTTTTGAATATCTTGTACTAGTTGTACTTGTAGCAATAAACCCTATTTTAATACAGTCCACTCCATTTATTATAAAAGCCCATTCGAGCCCTATCATTGTAACTATCAAAAAAGGGAAACTCGAGATTTGTTCTAGAACTAGGCAGTTGACCCATTATAGGTTGCACGTTCTGAGCTTTATGCCTGAAACACTTGAGACATTTATTCACGACAAATCTAGACAAGTTTCTGCCATAAAAACAACGTTATAAACGTTAGAAACAATTCTCTGTAAAAAGTTCATACATTCCCTTGTTTTTTTTTATCGTGGTAAAATCATCAAATGAGTCCTCCCACCCTTACTGTCAGACTTGTACTGACTAAAATCCACGGTGTCCTTCAATAGCCCTTTACGTACCGGGGTCACGGTAATCCGTTGGTCCCGCGACCCCGGCAGGCTTTGGCCCTCTACAGGCCCCGTCACTATACATTCCCTTGATAGAGAAACTTTTAATCTGTCTTATGAGCCTCTCGAATTAATCAGCGCAAGGCTACGAAGCCGAGACACCTCCTTTGAACAACCTGACAGATTCCTTAAGACTCCTTGATAAGTTGAATACAGAAAATACTGGCAGCTTTTGTAGGTAGTAAATGAAATAATAATGTAAAGAGAATTATTAATTGGTTGGTTTTGAAAATATTACTATCTATTTAAGCTATCACGGTTTCTCACACTAAGAATTTCTCCTGTATCGTGGGTGCGTTTACAAACATAGAACATACACAAAAACTCAGACCAGGAACAACTACTTGCAGATCATATGAATATTTGTTCCGTGCGGGGATCGAACCAGCGACACACAACGCAGCAGTTCAATTGCTCAGCCATTGCGTCAAACGTGCCGTCTGAGAATACGTGTAGTGCGCGTAGCAAGACACAAAGAAAGAGGGTAGACAGATAATTATGTCTGCTCCTAACAATTTATTTTCATCCACCTGTATTTTACAGTCAACCCGCGATCATAGCACTTGCAACAGCGTCGAAATGTCGGGAACTCAAACAAACTGATAATCACGGAAGATATCCTGTAAGTGAAATTTTAAACTTACTATATATTCTTAACTTCTTGCTAACATTGTAATTGCGAAAGTTGGTTAGAATTAATGTATGGAACTCTTTCAAGCAAAAACTAGTAAACAGAATCGGATAAATATCGGTACAAAGATTTAGCCTGGATTAACTCGAAGGATAGTTTTTTAATATAATTTTCGAGTTGTAGTGGGCGAAGCCGCTGGCAACAGATAGTAATTAATGTTTAACTTGCTGTTTCAACCCCGCTGCTCGGCTCCTATTAGTCGAAACGTGATGTTTTATAGCCTTTTTCAATAAATGGAGCATCCGACAGAAAATTATGTATCAATTCGCACCAATAGTTCCTGAGATAAGCGCGTTCAACCAAACAAAGCCTTTGTCTTCATAATATTAGTACCGATTTGTTTATTTTTATTAGGGATTTTTTGGTGTTACATTATCTGTGACAAACACTCGGCCCCAACTTTGCACAAGCAGTATGAAATGTAATACAGCCCATGTCACATTCTGATATTGTAGATGTTTATAGATGAAGGAATTAAAAAAAAGTTTCAGTCGTTTTAAGTTTATTACAAAGAAACATATAAGACATTTTAATCTTTTCTCTTTTTATTGCCTTCAAAAAAGGGAGACTACAGTTTGAAATGATGATACATTCATTATAATGAAAATATCATCATTTCAAGCTGACAAAGATATTCACAGTTCTCAGTTTAACTGAAGATTTTTAAAAGTATTCTGAGAAGCAATCAAAAGTTAACCTAGTAAAAATTACCTATTTATTTCTAAAACTATATTTTATTGCATCGGTAGAATCTTAATAACTTTCCAACTCTTTTCTGGAATCAAAACATCGTCATGCCGAGCGTCCAATCAGTTGACAAGTAAATTATTCAAGCCTGTTTCAGTAGTAATATTTCAGCAGTTAATCCAATAAGCCCGGTTGGCTTGACAACTCTATTATTAGCTGTCATCAGTTGTCAAGTTGCCAAGCTTTCTTCGACTGCAATGAGCTTGAATAATTAAAATATTTATGATCCATTGGTGGGATTGCTTCGTGGGAATTGCGAGTTTGTTGTGCGTGATTTCTGAGAAACTGATAAACTGCTGTATAAAAACATCATATTTTTAACTGTACATTTCGTTTGTAAGTTAAGCTTCAAGCTATATTTCGACGCTTATAATGCCTTTAGAAAAGTACTTCAAATGAATTTACAAATAGTTAACAACAGCAATTTTTTTTAGAAAGCATTCGATGCTTTCTCTGACAACTATTAGTCTGATTGTACAACCAAATTTGACTAAGATATGGCCTGTGTAGTGGGAATACTTTACTGAAATTATTTATTATGGTATTTTTTTTAAGTACAGACGCCAGCACATCAGCCTACCTCGATCTGTCAATTTTCTGTAATAGATTCTGAACCTTACCACAATAGTGGAACTTTAATATTCGATTGGTAAAATTTGACAGATTCGGGTAGGTTGACCTGCTCGCGTCTGTACTTACTACTTTCTTACGCCTAAAAACATGGTATTTTATTTCAATTTATTATTTATGAAATGTATAGTTTATTACAAAAAAAAAACAATTCTCTATAGGTATCTATGGGTTCAATTCTTCAGTAATTTAACCTCGCTAATCCTCATACAATAATCCCCTTTTCATAAAGCCTCACAACTTTATTTTTTCCCTTCACCGATTACAAATTCACGTCACCACTTCATACCACCATCACCCCAAAAAATACATCAGCCGAAACCACATATGTTTCGTCTCAAGATAATGTCGAGCGATGATAGCGTTGCATTATTGCCAGGGGACGCCGCTTAACGACAGAGGAAACTCATTAAATACGCGACAATTTATGACCTTCCAGGGGACTGATGTTCTTGCGTACCGCTTACCTCGCCTTAAGTCAACCCCTTTGGTTTCTTCGAGGTACTGACTTAATTTGTGTAGGTGAGTGATGAGGTTTTGGAAGATTTTTTTTTTTTTTAATAACAGGTGAATGTTCTTCTTTTTTACTAAACGTTTTCAAGCAGATAAAGTTTGTTATTGTGAATTTAGAAAGTAAGTTCCGAAACTGCACATCCCTATTCCAAAAAGCCTTTTACTAACTGAAAACTAGTTTGTGCTGAATGCCGTATCATAATGTTAAATGTCGAAAATTTCGACATATTTATAACATCGAAATATTTATTTTTCATCAAAATGGTTAATACTAATAAGAACTACTCATTGTTAAGTATTTTATATTTTTATGAAAAATAAAATCAAAGGTAAGGCATGCATAGAACATTCAATCCTGTACTACTTGTAAAACCTTCGTAGTACAACAGTGACACATTATTATAGAACAAAATCAATTCTTTAGTAAGAATGACAACGCGACAAACCACAAATAAAAACTCCTTTGAAAAACAAACAAAAAAACTAAACAAAAAAAAAAACAAGATATAAAAAATAAATGAAGTCACAATACGAGAGACTTCTCAATTACCACTTCCCAATCAAAGAAGAAATATTCAAACCAATTAATTACCAACCAGTCTTCAATAAAGATAAAACGCCAAAGTAAGAGTTCAAAGTTAAATCTTTAAAAACCAAAGCTGTCTGTGAAGTTGAACAAAAATCGAATTAATTCAGAAATCCACTTTGAATTTGAATTGCGTAACGTGAAACTTTAAAATTGCCATTGTGTACCTAAATTGAACTTTCCGCCTGGTTCTGTTCAAGTTTCCAATGATAACATTAACATTTTAACCTTTGGATTGAACTCTGTAGCGTAAGAGTTGATATGGTTTAAATCGTTTAATTGTAGATAGATCCAAATATCCCTGCTTAATATTATAAATACGAAACAGTGTATATGTTCCGTTTTCACGTCAAAACGGATAATCTTATAGAATTTTGGTACAAAGATAGATTTGACTATGGAGATGGTTAAAGGTATTTAGAACAGGAGACGAGCAAAGTTGTAGAAATCAGCTAGTACTTAATAAAGGAGAACTGAGTAATATGCTCAAGTATTACTCTGTTACCTTTATACCCTTCTTATGAAGATTTGTTAAATTAGACCTAATAATGTTTCAGCCTTTACAAATAATTTAATAGCGAATGAAGATTTTTCACATATTTTAACTAAACACACACGAGAAAATCTACGCGAATGTTGATAGACACACAACAAGTAGATGAACACAAGATTTTTTTTTAAACGTTGCCCCTCACTAGGAATTTCTCATGTGTGTCGTGGGTGCGTTTACAAACATATTATTATAAACTCACATAAACAAACACCCAGACCCGAAGCAACTACTTGTAGATCATACAAATATTTACTCCCTGCGGGAATCGAACCCGCGACACGCAGCGCAGCAGTCTATTCGCTCAGCCACTGCGCTAACCATGCCGTCTACAAGTTCCTTCCTACTTTTACAATAATACCGAGCACAAAAGAAAATAAATATTTATGTTGAGATTGTTAAAAATAAATAGAACAACCCAAATGAACAAAGAAAAGAGACATGAACCAAATGAATACGCAAGTATCGTATTACAAAAAAACAACACAACATTTTGTTTGTAAAAATTAAAGCAAGAAAATTATAAGACGATTCTCCTTTTTAAAATAAAACCAAAGAGAAATGAGTTTGTTATTTACAGCAACGATCGGAGAGTGGAAGATAAAATCTTTTATCTGGCCTCAATGGGATGTTTGTGCGGTGATCTCAAAGAAAAAATTCACCTAATTACTGCAGCATCCAGCTTCGGGCGATTCGGTGGACCGACTCTAAAAGGGAACGATGCAAATAATTTTCTGAAGATTATTAAAGATTTGCGGATGATTTAAAAATTAAACTCGGTTTAGAACAGCGAAATTTTAATTACGCCTAAATGTTTGGAGAGTAAAAATTTACCTAGCGGCGGCGACGATGAGAAATTATGTAATGAGATTTACGCCTGTTAGTAGATAAGTGTTTTCCTTGAAAATAATTTTAACGTTTATATGAAGAAAATGCTTTATTTATTTTTGAATTAAAAACAAATAAATTGGTGTATGTTATAAATAAATAAGCGCTTCATCGATTGAAAATCTTCTCCTACCATTAGTCATTAATGATGATGACATTCTGTGCAGAACGATTCTTTTAAATAAGTCAACATGTGAATTGGTCTGATTTTTTCATCTCATGTAATAAAGCAATTCATTAAATACACGAATGAAATATTACGGTTCAAAATTTGACTACAATTTTGAAGGCCCGGATTTACCCATTTTATTCCCTTAATCATCTATGTATAAGTCTTAAAAATATTGATCCTTATTAATATATAAACAACGTTGCTATTCCCCTGCAAAACTGAATCCTGCTCAAAATCAGAAGCCATTAACCCTTTTCATAAAATATAATCTCCTTACTACCCTACAATTGACTACCTTAAGACCGCAGACAGGGACCGAAGGTTCAAAGAAGCTAGGTTCGATATAATCAGCCTAAGATACGGGTTCTATTCAGTTGTGGCCCAGATTGAACGATAATTAGCACCCCTGGTTTCTGGGTGATTAAGCGACCTGATAAGGCTTAATAGATTGGAGGTGATTTATATTAGAGTTTGTATCGATGTTTAGAAGCAGAAGATTTTCTTTTGGGTTTAGATTTTTTTTTCGTTATTATACATATGGGAACTATTGATTTAGGCAGTGTAACTCGTCGTATTTGCAAACCAAATTGTACTGTATTTACTCTACTAGCATCTAAGTTGATTTTCTATATTGACTTCTAATGCCGTTAATTATCGTGAAGATAGACGTTTAGACGATCATTTAAAGTACAGACGTCAGCAGGTCAATCTAGCAGATTCTGTCAAATTTTACCAATCGAACATTAAACTTCCTCTATTGAGATTAGGTCAAAAGTCTAATAAGGAAATTTGACAACTTGTGGTAAGTTGATGTGCTGGCGTCTGTAAATTATCGAAAAATTAATGGCACTTCGCGTTAGAACCGCATTAAGAATTACTCGTTTCTGTGTACGTTTTCGTCCACCTAAAACAAACAAAACATCTGTGGCGCTCGGCAGTCAGTAGTGTAGCGGTTGAACACTATCGAAGATTACCTCCCACACACAAACTTTACTTACCTCTTTACCATAGATAAGAAGTTATTAAAATAAAATACACGAAAAATTTTCGTGCAATAGAGAATATCGTAACTGAAACTGCGTCTTAAAACATTTACCTTACAGCTCTTAAAACTAAAGTAGTATTCCTAAAAGTGTAACAACCCGTAAAGTTGGCATATTTCCATTTAATTTTCCCTGTGCATGATTTCAATTAAAGGTATCATCTAAAGCGACCATTATGTATGATGTGGGAGACACGTTCCAAAGTTAAATTGCTCTAATTTGCGCCGTGCACCTTATTGCAGTCCCCTTTTCAAAGCCACTGCGTAGGTTCAATAGTGGTGGGCTTTTGTCGATGAAATTGTGAAAAATGTCGATAGTTTTACGTTTGATAAATAATGCTATCGACATGTTTGCTATCGTGTTATGTCATATTTATAGACATCGTTTTTCGAATTAAAAATTGCTCGTATTTATTTTTCAAAATACCTTGTTTTCGCATTACACTACAGTATCTGATATTAGAGCCGTCTTCTTACTTAACCTAAAAAATAAGTACTCACCTAATAGGTTACCCAGAATTTAAATATTTATTTACAAAAGTCCGAGGAGAGAGCAAAATTATTATTGAACCGCCTTAATATTTTCCTGGCGGCTTAGAACCAGAAGCTATCCCAATGGAATTACATAATGTTTCGAGATAAAACGCGCCTGACCTTTCCTTGGTAGGCCATTAGAAAGGTCAAAAGGCATTTTTTATGCTAATGTTCGGTTGTTTCTTTATTCAAAAATTAATTAAGTTGTTCGTTGTTACGTCAGTTCATGATTAATTAGCGAACTAATAAGAGCCTGACCTTTCTAATTGTAATTACGAAATACTTAAGTAATTATTTAACTAAATTGTTTCAATACTGAATTATCTTTTATTAATATCTGTATGTTGATGTAGATGTTAAAAATATGAAAATGTGTTTGTGTACAAATAAACATTTTATTTATTACGGTGTTTATTTCTTTATGAAACAATTGAACGGCGTTTATTTTCTACTCTATTGATTCAAATTTTACGTTTTTCTATTTTGGTAGCCTTAATCAAACTATTACGAAATGGATCTTATCTAAAAGTTCAAGTTGGTTCAAGTTCTTTTCGTTGCTCATGCACACCTAGCAATTACTATTTCTCATTTAAAAAAAATCTTATCGATAAAAGTGACCTCTACCCTCCACCGCAGTAAACGGATGCGTCCGCATTTTTTCACCCCCCTCTATTTACGATGTGATTTTCTCCATTTTGCTCATGAAAGCGCATCGCCTTTGAACTCGTCTGAATTATTTAATCGTTTAATAGAATTACTGTAGAACACGATCCCCTATCTGTTTCTCAATACAAACTTCCCCTTAATTGGCATGCTATGAAAATATTTATCTTTGACTTTTTGTGGCTCTGTGTTTGTAAGGTTTTCTTTGAAAAGTGCAATATCTTGTCAGACTTTCATTAAATTGCAATGGGATTCTTGTAGAGTTTGCTCTAAGAAGCCAATTACGCAGCTAACTATTTTTGTTAACATTGTGTAGGAAGATATTGAAAGATTTTGAATTTCATTAGGTACGAAGGCATCTTCGATGTTTCAAAGGAACAATTTCAATGAAAAATTGTTGACAAGAAAATCTATAAAAATAATAAGACTGTTACCCAAAAACTAGTGGTTCTGACTGCCTACACTGCTCGTAGAACCAACCGATGGAGTAAAAAAGTTCTGGAGTGGCGATCGCGAACCGTAAGACGCAGCGTAGTTAGGCTTCCTACTAGGCGGTCCGAAGACATTGTGAGAGCCGCGGGCAGCCGATGGATGCCGGGTGAAGGATTTTTGTTTTGCGTGGCGGACTAAGGATCTTCGTTCCGCAGTTGACATTTTACGGATAATGATGATGATGATGATGACATTGCTTTTCATATAATTTTCCAACCCCGGGGTCGCGGGACTCACGAATTATCGTGACCCCGGAACGTAAAGGGCTATTTAAGGACACCGTTTTAGTCAGTACGAGTCTGACAGACCCTCCCGCTCTGCCCTGAGTGGGAGTACTCGTTTGATGATTTCAGCACGTCAAAAAAAACCCTAGAAAATATTTCTTTACTAACGCCAAAATAATCAGCGACCGATTTTCAGACTACATTTCCCCACATTCATAATGAATGGAAATCAATTACAAAATCGGCAATATTCCCATGAAATACTCATTGATATACCAGCAAATGCATAATAGTGCTGCAAAGCAGCCATTCATCAATCGAGGTACTAGAGGAGGCCTCATTCGAGGCTTTAATCAACGCGCATCGCATTCAACAGATTTGCAGCCAGTTATAATTCATTAAGGCTGATAAGTGAGCCGGGATTAGTAGTCCACATTTAATCAGATAAAGTATGCGGCTGTCTATTTTGAAGTATAAAATGAGCTTATATTGATGACGTGGTTAAGTTTTGTTCGCACGGAACGAGCGCACTACGTAAAAGTGAACTAAATAATTTGATTTTGAAATTGAAAATACTATTCACACATAATTATAATATTTACTCTATGTTGCACATTTTCCAAAGTAAGACATGGTAAAGAATACTTGTATTTTCGATTAAAAAATAAGTACTCACTCGTGCTAGCGCCTCTGTTTCTCTGTTCTTTTTTTCATTCCTAGATCAAAACTACTGTAATATATACTAGTAATTGTCAATATGTTTTTAAAAATTGCGATGTTATATACAATCGACCTCGTCCTTGCTTTAACACTCTTTTCTTGGGTGCTAAAATCATCGAATGAGTCCTGCCGCCTTGGGTGGGCACGTTACTGTCGCTAATCATATTTTGATCAAGTTACAACTTGTCACTGATAAGCAAATTGAAAAAAGAAAACTTGAATTTCGCGGGCTACTACAGAGAAAGCACCTTAAATACTAAAAGATATCTCGAGATAAGATGTACTAGTTCAAGGGTTCTTCAAGTACCTAATCATTTCGAAGCGTGCCTGAAATAATAACCCTCTATGGCTAATTATATTTGATAGGCGCTATCAATGGCCCTATAAAGTCGTCTAGATGGCCCTAACACTCGATTGAGACATTTAACGTTGACGCACCACTAATTGGGTAAGGACAGGGAGGTGAAGGGACAAATTGCTGTTTTAGGGTGACAATAAATTGATACCGGCCGAGGGAAATTACCATACAACCCCGAACGTATTTCACAATTGCTTTAATTACTGATGCCCGATGGTGGCAAGTGCTGAGAATGGGTACGTTCACCCTACGTGGTTATGTTTTCTTAACAATTGTTGGTGCAGGACGCGCCACCCGCAGAACTGGTGTTTAAGTGTTTATTTGAATTCGTAGGGGCAAGGAATTTAATTATTGGTTATGAATCCATACTTACGGCTGTTGGCACCCCTGAAGTCGTCGCCCTGCCTTTCAAATTTTCTTTTGAAAAAGGTAATTTAAGTAAATGGGCAGGTATTTGTTTGTTTAACTCTTCGGTGACTTGTAAATTTTAAAGTTTGAATACCTGCGTTATATCTTCCTGTCATTCTATTTTTTGTAGTACCAGTAGATTTATGATCATTGTGTTAGTGAAAAGTTTGGAGAGCGAGGCGGAAGCAGTTTATTTCTTTTTGTCAGAAAATTGTTTACATCTAGACAAATTTTAGAACTCAAAAGTAAAACAGAAAACATTTCTAGAACTAACTGGTCACCCTGTTGCTAATGAACGCACAGCTACTTTCTTTTTTACTAATCGAACTCTACAAACGCTCCGGGAAAACAATGGGATGAAGATTTTATCCATCACTGTTTGTGTCTGCATTCTACGGCAATTGGCATTCACTATAAATAGAGGAAATCTTTAAAAGAAAAAAGCTAGGGTTCCGTTTTCTGAAAAAGCAAACTTGTTGTATTTTAGATTCAAGAATATTTTTTTAAGAAATGTTATTAATACCGTGGTAGCCATATGCATATAGCATGGACCAAGCATTTTCTGCCTATAATTGAAATACTTTTTAGAATGAGACAGAGAAAAATACAGAAAAGAGATAGATATCTCTTTTCTGTAGACATTAATAATGTATATGGTAATGAAAGAAAGAAATAGATGGTCTTATACGGTTTGGAAAGGTTGAGTTCATGCTATAAGTCTATGGTGGCAGATTAAAAATGACCAGTTCCTTTTATCCAATATCCCATAGGTATAAACCGCTACCAAACGATAACAGAATCCAGTTAACAAAACAAATGAAAATCATTTCAGAAAAACAACACGAAAACCTTCAAAGCACACATTCACTCACACACGAGTGACCACTCATTCATTCACTCACACACATACGTTCACTAAAAAAAACATAATTGAATGGTCTTCAATGCGCACATGTAAACCTAAATTCGCCGTTTACAGGGGTAGCTAGCAACCCCGGGGTTATTTTGGCCGACTATAAATTAATTTCGGCACAGGGCACTGCAGTTAAGCCTCCATACATTTTAATTGCTTCCATTATCGGCTATTCGGCAAAATGGCGACCTGATGACAATAGAACCCACCCCATGACAGTGTTTTGATAAAAGGCTTTATTAGGATTAATTTTTGTGTGCTCAAATTAGAGCGCAGTTATGTTTTAAGTAATTTGAAATTGAGGTTTATTTGCCATAATTTTAAAGTGTGCCTTAATCGTTTTTTAATGTTTCCTTCCTGTACTTATCTCTGAAAATTACATTAGAAAAAGAGTGATTCAACTCCTATACAAGTATAAAATAATAGAAAATTACTAAGGCTGTTTAAAATTAATTTATGACAATGTTTATGTAATTTCACAATATATCGGAGAATATTCACTCAACTTTTTCAACGGTGATCGGTTACAGAAGTAAAAATATGAATTTATCATCTTTCTTTTTTATTGTAGGGATATGACGATAATCTGCTGTCTCAGCCCTCCATTATGACGGTCGATGGAAGCCATGTTGGAGGCTGTTTTTACAAGTTTAAACAACTGGTAAAAAAAGCCTCCAACATGGCTTTTTTTTTTCGTGGTAAAATCATCAAATTAGTCCTCCCACTCAGGGCAAGGCGGGAGGGACTGTCAGACTTGTACTGACTAAAATCCACGGTGTCCTTCAATAGCCCTTTACGTACCGGGGTTACGGTAATTTGTGAGTCCCGTGACCCCGGCAGGCTTTGGCCCTTTACAGCAACGCGCCGTCGACCCGGGCATGATCAATGGTTGGACAGCGAGTCGCCCATTACTCGCCGCCCGCATGTCAGCGCCTATGGTGGCCGGTGATCGTTTTGCGACGCCCGTCGCCGTGAGCGTCTACCACTGCGGCTGGGTTGGAGGGAGGACGCGAGCATGACTGCTTCGCAGAAGGAGACGACCACTTCCCACTCCGTCTCGCCCCGCAGCATGGCCTCGACCAATGCTCCAACATGGCTTTGGACAAGTATTGATTGACCTATTTAAATAAGATTTCCTCACCACTTTTTCTTTTACTGGTGTAAATAATGTCCAAGATAAACTAAGAAAGTGCACATGCATTGAAAACTTACCTATTTTTTGTAACAAATATTCGATTTAAATAATGTAGCACACCTTTTTTTTTTAGCATGGTAAAATCATCAAATGAGTCCCAGGGCTGAGCGGGAGGGACTGTCAGACTCGTACTGACTAAAATCCACGGTGTCCTTCAATAGCCCTTTACGTTCCGGGGTCACGGTAAATCGTGAGTCCCGCGACCCCAGCAGGCTTTAACCCTCTAAAAGGGTCCCCGTCATTATGCTGACACTCAATGTAGCATACCTACATAAAAATAAATAAAATAAAATAAATAAATATTCAACAACTATCACACAACGCCATCTAGTCCCAAGCTAAGCAGAGCTTGTGTTATGGGTACTAGACAACTGATAAACATACTTATATATTTCTAAATACAAACATATTATAGATAAATTACACCCAGACACAGAACAAATGATCGTGCTCATCACACATACATTTGTCCTGGGTGGGAATCGAACCCACGACCTCCGGCATAGCAGTCAGGGTCACTAACCACTAGACCAACAGGCCTGTCAAATGAAATAATCATACAAACAAATCATATACGAGTTTTCATTGTATAATGCTAAAAGGTACTCAAAATTCTGCAACGAAAAATGGCAAAACTGGGCAAAAGGACAAAACCCAAATATGCACCCCATCGTTACTTCTAATTAAATTCATAAAAAATATCCAATCTTGTGTATTCAGATGGGCGTTTTCCCAAAAAAGTAAATGTATTCAATATGTTAATTACGTTTAATTGCGATTCGTTTCACCAAAGAGATCAACCTGTCGAATATAATTAAATTATTCAGTTGCAGTCAAAAACAAAAGTAGAGGATCGCTTTAACGTTTGTTTAATTTTCCATAATTCGTAGAATATTTTGTGCCATACTATGGTTTCCTGTTATAGATATAGTTACCAGGTTTTTATTTGTTTTATGTTTCTGATATTTTGTTACCTATTGCAAGCACCATAACAACGGTATATGGTACAACTCCCGTTTCCCGTCCTTAGTGTCAGTCAGTTTGAAAAGCTAAACATTCATGTTCCTTTTTTTTATCGTGGTACAATCATCAAATGAGTCCTCCCCACCCAGGGAAGAGCGGGAGGGACTGTCAGACCCGTACTGACTAAAATCCACGGTGTCCTTCAACAGCCCTTTACGTACCGGGGTCACGTAATTCGTGAGTCCCGCGACCACGGCAGTCATGGCCCTCTACAGGGGGCCCCGATACCATGCTGACACTCCTTAAGGCGCGCGTGGAACACAACGCACTCTCCGCCCGCATGCCCGCGCCTACGGTGGCCTGAGATCGTCTGCCGTTAGAGTGGCCCTAGGCAATATTTTCTAAGCAAAATAAAAAAAGGATAGCATATTTTAAACCTCATTGAAAAGAAGCCAATAAATCTTAGAACTAAAGAAAATATAGAAACAAAATCCTCTTTGCATGCAGATACTCCAATAAAAACCAATTTCTTTCTACAGTACCAAAGGCCACGAGTACCACAAGTACTTTTGCAAGAACTAATTAAAAGCAATAATTACGTATAACCACTCGTGTTCATCCTTTTGCATCTTCATCCCTTTTGCATAGTTCCAAGTTCCAAGGCTGGCTGACAAAGCAAATTCAATTGTCATTTTCTCATTACTGGTCTTTGCAGTCTGCTCTTTGTTTCAAACAGAAATACAGAAAAAAGAAAGGAACAATTGCAGACTAGATGCCAGACGGAATGTATTTTTGTTGATCCGTTTAACTAAGTTTGTTGGGAGTTGTTTTAAAAATAAGTCGTATGTATATTTTTTTAGCTATCTTCGCTGGTGCCATTTTTTGTTCATGCTTGCTGTGAGATTATGATTTGTCTGATTTCAAACGATAATGCGCTTAGTGGCTACGGTGTGGCATTACTGTCTCAAAGAAACTGATCTACAAGTATATTTTGTTGTATGTGTTCATCGTGTCAGTATTTACTACAATTTAATTTCATTCTTGTTGCACGTCTTGACATCATATTAATAGTACCTTACTACAAGAATTGACGGAAGGAGAAAAACCATTGAAACTTATGTAACAGTAAAGCCATACAGACCTGACCTAAGCAGTTTTACATTACCAAACAACCAGAATATAGATCAACCTTACGAAGCAGAACTCTAAAACTGCCAAAGTTAAACCTTTCTAGGGTTGTCATCTATTCGATTTTGATTGACAATTCCAGGCTTTTATAGCTGCCCATTCGGACTTATTGCGGCCCTATCATATGTGAGGTATTTTAAAAAGGGTTTTAAAGATAATCATAGTCCTTCTGACCAACTTTGGCCACGGCAGCCAACAGATTATAGTACACAAGTGTGTGCGAGGCACAGGTGCACTCTCTGTTCCTTGAATCTCATAGTCTGATGAGACACGACCGAAGAGAGATCAGGCGCATGACCAACGGCTTAACCTGCTTTCCGAGGACTCGTATAGAAATAGACTCGTATAGAAATCGCCACGCGTTTCCATCCTCCCGGGGCAGCAAGAATCCAAGATCTGTGTTTGGCCATTGTCGTCCACTTTTTATCAACAGTTTTCCAATTACAAAATGGTAGCCCTATACCGGTCACAAACTTCACCGTAACTAGTTAACTAATATAATTATGTCAATACCGAAATTATAATTTCAAAGTAAGTTAGCAATCGCCCCGGGTATAACATTTGTTATATTTGTTTAGGATTGTTTTTGTTATTCTCTAGGAAGATATTCACTTAGAATTCTAAATTAGTTTGTGGGTTCGTGAACAACTAGATACTTCGGTTTAGTATATAACTGTTTTATGAATAACTAATTGATTGATGAATGGGTAAATAAATAGGACGATTGGGAGTTTTTTTTTCTTGATGATGTACAGCTATGCACAGTCGTAAAAAGCTAGTTAGTTAAAATATTCAATAAAAATATGAACACCTCATTAATCTTGTAGTGTTAAAAATGAAATGAGTGAATAAGTATCGTAACAGGATCTGTAGGTTTGTTTCTGCCTATCTCCATGGAAAAAGGCCTAAGGTTATGTATGTATGTTAGTTTATTCTGATAATTTAACCAACAATAGTAAAAACACCAAAAGAAAGCAGTAAGTAAAACATAAATAATAATATAGAATATTCGATTTTAAAAAGTACTGCTATTACATTGTCAGTTTAAAACATTAAAGCCTTTGCCAAACAGACTGACGTGACGAATGCGAAGCGAGGCGTTTTTATTTGTAATGTATGGAATTGTTTGAATCCAGTCACGTAGAAAAGCGAAAGCGATCCGATAGCGTGACAGAACTATCGGACTGACGTCTCGCTTCGGTTCGATATCGGTTTGGAAACGCTTCGCTTTCGCCTGTCTGTTTGACAAAGGCATAAGCAAGCACAAAGAGTAAGTAAAACAAAAATAATAGTAAAGAATATTCGATTTTAAAAAGTACTGCTATTATATTCTCGTAAAACGGTGTCCCTTTTTACAATTTTATATACCAAAAAATTATTATATTCCACTTCTCTCTACATCAGTACAAAGCAAAACATAATTTCCATGGAAATGGCACAGATTTTCCTACAATACGGTACTTTATTACGAATAACTGGTATCAATAGAACATAATGTCATATCATGCTGGGCAGGCGCCAGACCCCTAGGGTTCTGGTCATCCCT
This sequence comes from Agrotis puta, assembly GCA_943136025.2. NCBI lineage: Eukaryota > Metazoa > Arthropoda > Insecta > Lepidoptera > Noctuidae > Agrotis > Agrotis puta. Next base: position 12,078,828 of record OW964176.2, on the reverse strand, counting down.
CCAAGCTATAAAGGAAAATCATAGCGAGCCCAGTTGTTGGATTGCTGGTTGTATTTTGTTTGTTATGTCGTTACGTCGGAGAGGGTAAAATATTCGTTTAATTTTGTTTTACTGTTGTTTAAGGTCAAAGGGAACATGAAAATGGGTGATCCTTGGAATAAAAGGATAAAAGATGACTGTGTTATTACTTGTTTTATAAGTGTATCTAAATTTATGTGATAGAACAATGTAATATGTTTAATAATTTAGAATAAATTAATCAATGTAATTTTAATCTTTGTATAAGCCACTAGGTGACCATCTGTCATAGCGAGTTTCCTCCGTGTCTCGGAAAGCACCTAAAGCCGTTGGTCCCGGCTGTCATTTGTAGATCTTTGACAGTCGTTACTGTTAGTGAGAAGCTCTAAAGTCTGACAACCAGTCTTACCATGGGGTATCGTATTACCCAGTTACTGGGTTGTGGAGATCCGACAGGCAGTCGATCCATGTAAAATACTGATATACAGCTGCATCTGGTTTGACTGGAAGCCGACCCCAATGTAGTTGGGAAAAGGCTATGCAGATGATGTATAAGCCACTGAGTGGTGAGCCTAAGTAGTCACTGTGTGGAGCCCTCACATAGCCAGAAGGCATCGCGGCAGACCTCGAAAACGATAGAAGGATAAGCTATACAAAACCAACTGTCACTGATGTGCAGACGGCCAGCACATCAACCTACTTCAATCCGTATTTTTTTTTAAATAGATTTTCAACGTTATCTCAATAGTGGTCGGTTATTATTCGATTGGTCGAATTTGACAGATTCAGGTAGGTTGACCTTCTTCCAATTTAGTACCAATGTACAGAACATTGGTACTAAATTGGAAGAACTGGCAATCGTGGAGAGGCCATTGCCTGGTAGTGGTAACAAAGTTTAACAGCAAAGCTGTAATACAATACCGTACCCGTCTTTAACCTTTTCTAGATGCCTGTTTTATTTATCCCCATAAATATCCTTCCAAAAACTCCAGACGAAATCATTCGATACCAAATCTAAAGTAGATACAGTTTATAACTTGTGGTCCTGACCCTTAAAGGATGATTCACGCTACACCAGGCCGGTCCGGGCCGTGCGCCGTTCGGGTCCCGGACGGGACCCGGACGAACATTGTGGTGTACTTTTTGTATGAAGTGATTCATGATTTCGGCCCGGACGGGCCACGTCCAGGGCACGGACGAGACACGGTTAAGCCTTCCATCCTTAATCCGGTGAAGCGGAAAATACTTGATAAAACTGAAATGGGTTTATCTTATCTGACCATCAGAAGTGTGTCACTGACTAAATGAACCCCTTTTCTTCAGAGACAAACTAAAAAAGATAAAATGTTCCTTAGCGTACATTAAAGCAGTGTCGGACTGGGAAGAGGCCATAAAAAGGCAAGAGCCCGCGAGTCCTTGGGGACGAAGATGAGACGGTCCTTCGAGCCGAATTAAAGTATAGAGTGGACAACCGGAGGACGTCGTGAAGGTTAGCTATTTGTTTGTAATGTAAGTTGTGATTACGTTCTTCTAGACATTTTTTTTTGTACATTAATTTAATTACATAGATTTATTGAAATTATATATTGAATGCCACGAGTTACAAAACAACTCGTAAATGTATTTAAAAATAACAAGTAGTATTTTAGCTAGTTTGGAATTTCAACTAAAAGTCCACATTATTATTCTTCTATCTATTTACTATACTATATTTTTTACGCAAAATACGAGCATTGCGGAAACTTGCCTGTAACACAACCCTTGTTCTACTAAAATCGTGTCTCCAAATTCTCAAACTCAGTTCCTATCTACTCCGTCCTAGCTCTGCAGAAACCAACCGATATCGGTCCACGGGCTGCCCTCCTCGTACCTAGTTACAAGATTTCAAGCGTGAAATTTTATCGAGAGAATTAATCTTCAAAAGTTTCCCCGACTTTGCCCTTTTGTCTTAGATGTGCCTGCAATAAAATTTATTCCTATTTCTAATCGGAAACAGATAATTCGAAGGGGAAGATTCCCGTGGGCTCAATGATTCCCGTTCTTATTTAATTCGCTATAGAGGAAATCGGATAATATTGGTAATTATGATAAGTAGGGGTCTTATTTATTAGCTTGGTAACTAATTCGGAAATATGTACGTATTCGATGATGTGTAATTTTTGTATCTATTAATTTCTTAGGGACATTTTTTTTTACGTGGTAAAATCATCAAATGGGTCCTCCCACCCTGGCCTTGGGACTGTCAGACTCGTACCGACTAAAATCCACGGTGTCCTTCAACCTTCTTAGGGACATGGATATTAAAATTAGAAACTGGTTATTTCCGTTACTTTGATATTGGACAGTTATTGGCTATAGGCTCTCATAACTGGTGGGGGGGACAGTAGGCTTATCAGACACAAATTTAGAACATATATACATACATAAATTTTTACTGAAATGTAGAATTTGTGAAGTTAGGGTCGGTAGATTCAGAAGCTTGGCTCTACATGAGATCTGATATCTTTTTCACAGGGCAAACCTTATGTGGTCGTCTTGGCAACATTTTACATGAAATGTTTTAGTGGGATGATATTTTCTCAACCACATGTTTTATCGTCATGATAGTTCTGGCATCAAGACTCAAGATAATGATTACACATTGGTGGGCGTCCATTTACCTTTATCTGTTTTCTTAGCACTAAACAGTCTGTTACAAACTAATACCGTTCTAGTACTAAGATAAAGATCATCAGATTGGCTTTGTAACTTGCCAACTTCCCTAGTTCTACACTAAAACAGCACTGTTCTTGAGACAGGTTCAAGATCTTTAATCTCCTTCTAACTTATGGGTTAAGCCGTTTATAAGTAGTGCGAAACTAGAACTCGATTCTGTGAACTAAGTTTGTGTGCCTTGGTTACACGACAGGCTATGCAAAGTGTCCTGTTTATGCAGATTTTGGTTTAATTACAAACTAAAGCAAGTGTATGCACTACCCTTAGTCTGTAAAGCGCGTTTTCCTTTAACAAGAAAGCGAGAGATTACTACTACAAAAAAAAAACCCTGACCGCCGGTAGCTTGGACCCTGTTCCCGATACCGGTGGGCCACTATAACTTATATTTTTAAATGTTTTTTTTTTTGTTTTGTTTCTTGTAAATAAGTAAAGAAAATGAATAAATAATTATAAAACAAAACATTACCAACAGCAAAATGCAACAAATTAACAAAATCCCGAAATACTTTAACAAAATTAATTAATTGTTGGGAAACATTAAAATGAATAACGCTTAGAGTTGACGAAATTAAACTCATAATGTAGGCGACAGAGTAGGTACTATACTCTGCGGCGGCAACCGCAAGCTTTTTGTGTTGCTCGTGACAAATGAACAGCGTTGAGAGCAGGCTGAGTTGATTTTCATACATAGACCAGTTAAACGTAGATGCGACAGGTTTAAGCATGTGTTTTGATAAATATATCGGAAGTAAATTTAGAGTGATGGAGATTGATGTTTTTTTGAGGTAAAGATTTTTGTGGAAAGATAAATGTTATTGTGAATAGAGCTTGAATCTTTTGGTTCAATAAATAAACGCTTTAAGCAACTAAGACATCGTAGTCAAGCTGAACAAAGTTGAATTTTTCATTTCATTTTTTTTGTGTTATGGTGGATAAAACATCCGGTGAACTGAATCAGTAGGTCATAAGTTCAACTCCTGATAGCAATCATTTTTTTTCCACAAGCAAGCTTCATGTTTTCAAACTCCGCGTTAAAAACTAAAAGAGAGAGTAGAGTTACATTCTCACTAATTTATTAAATAAATATTTGTGAATAAATTCTGAAATTAAAAATTATAAAAGCCAGAGTGATTTTAATTTGTCAAAAATTTTCTGTAATAGTGCAAAATGTTTTTAATGTGTAAACTTTTGTAGATCCCTAACTACTTTTGTTTTACTCATCAAGGGAATATGTTTAATTTTAATATTAATTTATAAAACTCCTCTATGCCTAACTACAAACATAAAAGTTTATTATACCAAAACCATCAACATTCTATGAGATTTTCATTTTAAACAAAGTTTTGTAAACTAATTTCAGTCGTACATCACTCGAACAAAAACGTTACTCTGTGTCGCCAGTTGTTTTGTAACTCTGTTTTTTCAGAGACAAATGAATGGCGGAAAAACGTAGTAGCTTTTCATGTAACATGGGTTTCTGATTGGACATTGTAAACTTTAGTTGCAACATAACTTTGTTGGTTTTAAAAATTAACTGCGTATATTCACGGACATCCACAAAAAATAATTGCTATCACCTAAAAAATCGAAATACTTTTTGTTACGGTATATATTATCACACCTACTTTCAGATTCTTTATTTAAAAATATAAATTTAAAATATGAAACAATTAAAGCAGTTCAATTGTTTTCAGTCAGTTAAAAAAAATCAGCTTATGCTAGTGATCACAAACTTTTTTGTATGTAGTTAGTGCTGTACACACAGAAAAAAGTACACTGTACACATATCGAACTGCCGCGTTGGTGATAGACCAGTCGAGAACGGTACTTCTGCCTATGAGGTCTTATGATCGATTTTCGAGATCAACAGTTTTTTATTTGTCTTAAGTTGTTGTGGCGTTCGATTGGAGAGGCCTTGGTCTAGCAGTGGACTGCTGTACTGGCTGGCAACCTATTATGTGAAACTAAAACATAACTAATGCATAATCTAAATCTCACTAAGAAACTAATTAATCTTTGACAATCATTACGCTCGGTGGAGTGGTCCATACATTACGCAGAGTTGAGCAAATACTCTCTTACGCGGAACTGTTAATTTGGAACAGAACCTGTTCCAAGTTGTAACTGTTACAAATAACAGGGTATTGTAACAATACGCGCCTGCTCTAAAGTGATTTAATTCGATATGTGTTCAGTGAATCTTCGTCCGATTGTTCATTTTCGATGTTTCGGAATAACTTGATCCGTAACGGGACGGTTCAGGTCTTATATAGGATTAGTTTCGGGGATTTAGTATCCAAATTATTAACATTAAGCTTTTCTACTGGTATTTATCACTATGAAAGTGGCAGGTTTTGTTTTATATTTAAATACTTAGCGTTTTAATTGAAATAAAGTGCGTTCAAACCGAGCAACTGATTCCATACCAAACAGCGGACTTTGAAATAAATATTTACTGAAATATCTATCCAAGTTCGGTGTCCGTAGCCAGTCGGGTCTAGTTAGACCGCATTTTTTTTCTCTTTTTCAGTATATGGCAATCAAGTTTTATACACTAACAATAATGCTTCTTTAAAAGCAAAAGCACCCCTCTTTCCATCAAAACTGCCGACATCACTAAAATAAATGAAACTCGCGAAGAAATTAACAGTTTGTTACTAAGCATTATAGGTCAAAAAAGTCGTCGCTTTTTACGTATAAGTACCTACAATCAAAGGCCTTCTACACTAACAATAATGGTCGCGGGTCTCACGAATTACCGTGCCGTACCTGGATACGTAAAGGGCTATTGGAGGACACCGTGGATTTTAGTCACTGCGAGTTTGACAGCCCCTCCCGCTCTGCCCTGGGTGAGAGGACCCATTTGATGATGTTACCACGTAAAAACATTAACAATAATATTTTTGCACCCCACTTTTCTTCAAACCGCCAATGTCTACAGGAACTAAGTCCACAACTATCCCACAAGTGCACGAACCTCCCTCCTGTATTCAGATCACATCACCCACGCCACTTTCCGAATCAAAGTAAGACTCAAAGCAAACACTCGTTGAAAATGCGATGTAAATAATAAAAAGGTACGCAAACGTACGTAAAGGTGCGTTACACTATCCGTCTTGTCGTAGCGATTTATCCTTAGATACAGCGGTTGATTTTCAAACAGTATCTTACAGATTGTTTCTATATAATACTAACTTGACCTTCGGGAAGTTCTAGGTGCTACATACACACATCGGTACAATACACAGGTTTTTTATGCAATTTGATGTAATGACATGGACCCTGGCGCCGCGTCAAAAGGACTTGAGTCGCGACGGGGACTCTAAGGAACGTCGTCGGACTTCTTGTAAGACGTTCTCTTCATAAATCATCAGCTTAAAGCACAAAGATTAGCATGTGCAAACTGTACTAACAAAATGGAAATCGTATCGCCTTCATTAAGATTCAGCAACATTTTGAAGACTCTTTTACCAAAAGAAAATATTTACAAAGCTACTATTAAATAAATGTGTGTGAAATTGTCAAAAACCACTGCTCATAAGGAAGAAGCTAATTTACAGCAGAATCAATATACCGTTTAAAAATATACCAGTAAAAGATTTTAAAACTTCGTAGTGTAACTGAGTACTTTGACGCCTAGTGTCTTTGCCTTTTTGTGTTTTAATTTAGTACCTTGTTGTTAATATTTAGTTTGTAATATTAGTAACTTTTCAGTTCTGAATATATTTTAATCAGTTAATTAGAAAAAAAAAAAAAACATTGATTTCCATTTTAAAAACAGTTACTATACAAAGTGGTTAAAGAAGCAAGAAGAAGAAGAAGTTAAAGAAGAAAATAACTTAATGGGGCTGCCTCAATTTTATATGTAAAAGCGATCATTTGAAACGCAATCAATATTATATTTATTATAATTTCAGAAATACAGAGAAACGGATCTGAAAAACGGATCCTCCTTTTTTATCACCCCTTGATAATGTATACGTTCTCTAAGGCAGGTGAAAGCCTTCTGAGGCTGTCATTCGCGCCATTGTGGTGCGTCCCCTCTGCCGCGGTTTATTTCAGATTCAATATGCACTAGAGATGAGAGACCATGAAATATGGCGACGCATCCACTTTCAGCGCCTGCTTCAGATGTGGTTTGAATATTTTTGGATAGGGAAAATGGTAAGTTATTTTTTACCCTGTTTTATTACTATGGATGAATAAGAATTATTGTCTTCAAGCGTCTTGTTAGGTATTCATTTTACGTGTTTTGAAGAGAGATATAAAAACAATTTTAGCTTTTTATTTAGACAATTTTATTTTTGGTTTAAAATTTCATGAGAGAAATAAATCCTATAAATAATTGCTCATTTCCACTTCATCGAAAAATAATTATTACGCTTAGTACGCTTGTTAAAGATTTTTCGTCAAAGTTTATAATCGCAGTCGCCTTTGTGAATTACTACTATGTGCATTGCAGACAACAGATTGTCCGTGACGTACTTTTTAATCTGTGAAAACAAAACATAAGCAAATTAATGCTGTCTTTTCAGTAGTCTCTCCAAAAGTATAGGATGTTCCGAAATTCTCCATTTCTTCTTCGTTTCCTGTACTTCAGTTATAAAATCGTAAATCTCTGTATTTCCATAGCGTATAGAGTTCAGATCAGTTAAAGAAAACAGTTGACAAACGTGAATAAATCCCGAACAGTCCCGCGACCAATCGTTGATGCTCTAGCATCAACGATTGGTCGCGGGACTGTACGAATTACCGTGACCCTGGAACGTAAAGGGCTATTGAAGGACACCGTGGATTTTAGTCAGTACGAGTCTGACAGTCCCTCCCGCTCTACCCTGGGTGGGAGGACACATTTGAAGATTTTACCAGGAAAAAAAAAGCATCAACGGTTAGCCAATAGTTTCAACTTATTCACCCTTTATACCTGTCTCTAATTATCACTCAGGAACAAAAAAAAAACAATTCACTTTCATTATCTTAATATACACACATAATAAATGAAAAACATTACAATAAAACGGTGCCGAGAGCCGTGTTTTAAAATACAACTTGAAAGCTTTAACTGGGACAAGTCCATTTCGTAAAGAGCTTGAGTCTATTGTAAAAACAGTTCCAACTTTTTAATTCTTTTTTTAGACAATGAGTGCAGTGAAACTGGATTGCACTTTTAATTTAAAATCATTTTGGACAAAGTGTATGAATTATGGGATTATGTCTACGTAGATTGTTATTGTCACGTAATCCATCGTGATTTTTCTTCTTTTTTTGTATGACTTTTCAGAGGAAGGGCAGTGTATTTTCTGCTATTCACGTACCTTTTTACCGTTGAGCTTTAGTGAGAAACTTTATGTTCGTATGCAATTAAATAAGGATCAAATATACTTCTTTATTCTTGATAGTCTTGAATTATTTATAGTCTTATTTTTTAGACGAGTACAAAATGATTTTAACACGTAAAAAAAAAGCCAACAAAAGGTATACTTGAATAATTATTGAATTTCATTGTTCAGAAAACTTTAACATTACTTATATTTTAAAACTCCACAGTTTAGTCATAAATTAAGTCCTGGCTCATTTATTTTAAAAGAATAAAAGTAATCCTCTTTCGACCCCAAACAGCAATCATAAGGACCCCATCAGATTACACTTCTTATAAGCAATTGAAACAAATAGTTCTATTCATTATTAATTTCTGAGCACCTTATGACAAGTTCGACGGTACAGGGAGACTTGGGAACAAATCATTGACAAAAAAAACACAGAAGGTACGGTCCATACAACGAGCGAAAACGCACGCACACATGTACACGCTTCTCATAATGAAATTACGGTATAATCATTCTAGTTATCACCAATTTATTTGGAGTTGGCGCAAAATGTTTCTTTGTTGTATAGTTCTGTGTTAGTTGTTATTGCAATACTTTCACACAGCCTCTTCGTAGTTTCTTTAAGACTTACTCTTTCGACCAAGCAAAGCTTTTGTCGTCTCTGTGGTCACCCTGTTTCTGTCCGTCATAATCTATATCATCTTTCACAGAGTATCCATAATTTCTTTGGTATTTGATTACTCTAAGTATTGCTAGAAAGCGCACCCGACTGTCATTGTTACAAGATTTTTTTCACTTGTCCCCGTGTCCATCTACAATTCAAATGGGAATACCTCATCAAAGTTGACACACTTGCCGGTTTCCAATTGATCTTAAATTTTGCACGTATATGTCGTGTGACAGTGCAATATTATGACGACATGTAGCTGATCGGATGATGGAGCTGGAAACGGGCCATAGGAACTCTGTTATGAAACGATGCATTGACAAGAGTTTGATTCGTATTGACAAATATTTTGTCTTTAGATAAAAGTTATTTTTATTAACAAGCAATTAAGGCTTATCAAAAAAATTGATCAACTTGTTTTTTTTTCACACTTACTGTTACGTTTATGCCTGTTTTTACCAGTTGTATGAACCCGACCTTCTGTTATACATTATTCTATGTCATCGATTCCGTACATCGTAATCGGCTTTTCTATTCCATTTCTAGTAGTAGGTACTTCGTCTAATTGTACTCTGGCCTCTAGAGACTGCACTCCCGTGTACCTGAGGATCTTGTTTTAGATGTAATACTACGGTCGCTTGTCGGATTTTGACTTTTAAAACAAAGAGGATCATTGAACTATGTTGAAAAATTGGCGTTTGTTTCGTAGGTACGTGCATTTTTACCCCATTATTTCTGCGAAATGTTTTTTGTTCTGATAAATGTTATTGCAGTATACACATCCATGTTTAGACTTGACATGAAACCCAAAAATAGTGTTATACAATATTATAACGTGTGTAATCCGCATTGGGTCGAGCAGAGGTGTTCTTAAGACATCACATCTCGTCAGTTTTTCAATCCCATGGGTCGTGGGACTGTCTTAAAAGGACACCGCGGTACTGGAACGCAAAGGGCACGTGCCACAAGCTGGTTTTAGCTAGTAAGAGTCTCCTTCCACTCCTCCCTGGGGATGAATAATTTGATGACAAACCAAAAGAAATTTGAAATATGAGATTTTAGCATTTTTTTGAACAGGGAATAAAGTATTTTACATTTTGTCAACTGAAACCATTTTTTTCTGTAATTACAAGCAAACATCAATCAAATTGTATAACTTAGTAAACCCGCATGAATCAGAAGCACAAGGGTAATAATATTTTGTCTGGCAACATTTAGATTAAAAGCAAATTTCCCGCCAATATTAGGCTCATCTCACGTAAATTGAATGCAAACATGGAACCAGCAAATGTGAAGACTGTTATGGCATCGCATTAAGTATAATTGAATTTAATACATACATACGTAATACGAGTATGACTGGGATTTAGTATACGAATAGTACGTAAATTGAATTATCTTGCGTTTATCTTACTGCAAAAAAAATTAAACATCTGTTGAAAACGTGTCTAAAAAATCTGAGAACGTCTCATATACTGACGTTGATATAATTATAGGGTCGATCTTCGGAAGTGGGGGCTTGTGACGTCATAACGCTTGTAAAATTGTACAGACCCGGTGACGTTTTGTGATTTTTAAAACGTTGTTTCTTCTTCAATTTTGGTTTACGCAACAAAAGAAAAAATACGGGTCTACTATTTTTTTATAAACTATATTTCGAACTAATATTTTTTTTGAGTAAAATACCCGATTCGCCACTTGCATCCATCATTAGAACTATCCATCTCTCATGCATCATGAATAAATATATTTGAAATTATAGTTTAAAAAAACTAAAAAAACACGCTTTAATAGCAGTCGAACTAAAAATTAGAAAATATTTTTTAAGTATAAGAGAGTTTATGTTACTGCAATATAAAATCCAACAATCAATTATCATAATTAACTTAGAATAAGATTAATATAAATATTAAGATATTAACAAAAATTCAAATAAAGTGAAAAAGCGTGGGGTGCTTGATATCGAATGTGATGATCATTTTATTAGTTACTGTTTGCAATATCAGAATTATTATAAAAATATCATTGAGCACCCCACGCTTTTTCACTTTGTTTGAATTTTTGTTAATATCTTAATATTTCTATTAATCTTATTCTAAGTTAATTATGATAATTGATTGTTGGATTTTATATTGCAGTAACATAAACTCTCTTATACTTAAAAATTATTTTCTAATTTTTAGTTCGACTGCTATTAAAGCGTGTTTTTTTAGTTTTTTTAAACTATAATTTATTTTCTGAATTTTTAGTCTCAAGACGACAATAAAAGAAATAAAAAATTAAAATACGCAAGCGCGGATGCGCGCGCACTATTTCGGTAGCAGTGACTAATTATAAAATTCGAGGATTGAGAACGGATGATCGCGCAGCAATCGTCAGCAGCGACCAATAAAGAAATTTGTCTTTTGAAAGTGGGAGAAGCCAGAGAGAGGAACAGGCCGTATGCAGCAGAGAGCTAATCGGCAGCAAAAGACATAGAATGACATTTTCATCGGCGATATCATGCTCACTAATCTAAATATATTTTTTACTATCACTCCGCCCGCGACTTCGTCAGCGCGTGTTTCTAACTTCGAACCCGAAATATTATTGAACACAAACTGATTTTACAATGTTCTCCCGCTAGGGGTTGATTTTTGAAATATAGATAATTACGCATCCTTTATTCGATTCAGAAACTATTTATGCCAAGTTTTGGGTTTGTCGAAGCAAGCAGCCTTCCCTTAAAACTTAATCACCCTTTTTCACCAAATTAGAGGGTGATTTTCGAAAACCCCAAAAACACGTGTTGGATTATTTTTTATCTAATTTTTATATACTGAGTTTAAAATTTATCGGTTAGCGCGTTATGATTTTCCCACACAAACTTTAACATCATCTAGATTACCAAAGGAGGGTAGTTTTAAAAAACGAATAATTCCCATCTTTTTCATTTATTTTACTCATATTCGTACCAAGTTTCAAGTTTATAAACCTAACGGATAAGATTTTACATACAAAGGTTTATACCCTTTTCACCCCCTTTGTACGTAGATTTTCGCAAAATCCCTTCTTAGTGATCACCTACATAATGAATCGCACCTACCGTCCAAAATTCAGGTTCTACGTTTAGCGACTTTAGATCCTTCCCTTTAAACTTGAATACCCCTTTTCACTAACTTGAGGGGTGATTTTCGAAAAACCCAAAAACACGTGCTTAATTATTTTTGATCTATAATCTAAATATATTTTTTACTATCACTCCGCCCGCGACTTCGTCAGCGCGTGTTTCTAACTTCGAAACCGAAATATTATTGAACACAAACTGATTTTACAATGTTCTCCCGCTAGGGGTTGATTTTTGAAATATAGATAATTACGCATCCTTTATTCGATTCAGAAACTATTTATGCCAAGTTTTGGGTTTGTCGAAGCAAGCAGCCTTCCCTTAAAACTTAATCACCCTTTTTCACCAAATTAGAGGGTGATTTTCGAAAACCCCAAAAACACGTGTTGGATTATTTTTTATCTAATTTTTATATACTGAGTTTAAAATTTATCGGTTAGCGCGTTATGATTTTCCCACACAAACTTTAACATCATCTAGATTACCAAAGGAGGGTAGTTTTAAAAAACGAATAATTCCCATCTTTTTCATTTACTTTTACTCATATTCGTACCAAGTTTCAAGTTTATAAACCTAACGGATAAGATTTTACATACAAAGGTTTTTACCCTTTTCACCCCCTTTGTACGTAGATTTTCGCAAAATCCCTTCTTAGTGATCACATACATAATGAATCGCACCTACCGTCCAAAATTCAGGTTCTACGTTTAGCGACTTTAGATCCTTCCCTTTAAACTTGAATACAAGGGGTATTCAAGTTGATAACTAACTTGAGGGGTGATTTTCGAAAAACCCAAAAACACGTGCTTAATTATTTTTGATCTAATTTATATATACTGAGTTTTAAATTCATCAGTTAGCGCTTTATGATTTTCCCATACAAACTTTAACATCGTCTAGGTTACTAATGGAGGGTAGTTTTAAAAAACTATTAATGTACATCTTTTTTATTTACTTATACTCATATTCGTACTAAGTTTCAAGTGTATAAACCTAAGGAATAAGATTTTTCATACAAACATTTTCACCCCTTTTCACCCCCTTAGAGGAGGATTTTAATATAAAATTTATAAGATTATTGTATTGTCATCGGCCCTTGACCTCTGTGCAAATTTTCAAGTTAATCAGACTGCTGGAAGTGGGTGAAAATGAAGTTAAAAGATTCCGTTACATACATACATACATACATACATACATACATACAGGTCAAGCTAATAAAAGCGTGTTAAAAACGAAAATGATTTCAGGCACTACATTTGCAATTTATTAACTAGATTTATTTTAAGCATTAAAAATTGAATGTTGAAAACTTTCGATATACGAAAGTTTCAGATTAATTATAACATTCATATGTGGATTGATAAAATTTTACAGCGATCACCAATCAGACTGCCAGACACACTAATTAAGGGACTAACGACCATAAAATCGTAGCATTTAATAGTCATTTTCGTAGTGCAATATTGAAGTGAACACGATTGGGTTGTTATGTTAAAATTTAAGACGTATTTAAATATCTATACAATTAAGTTTCAAAGTTAGATGACTATGAAGACATTTGCTTGGTAATGACTTGCCAGGTTTTAAAGAAATGTGTCTAGACGTCTGAAAAATCTTAATAGAGCGTATCTTTGGTATCTTCGGATAGAAATTATTTTATGTATGAGGAGACTCATGTTTGAACCTTCGATCTTGAAGACTTCTTTGTTAAGGAGTTTGAAATTTTAAAAGCAAACCTTTCATGTTTTAATGAAATATTTAAAGACCAATTTCTTAATGTAACTAGAGGAACGAACATTGACTACTAAGCCTTTGTCAAACAGACAGACATGGCGATAGCGAAGCGAGGCGTTTTTATTTGAAATGTACGGAATTGTATGAATCCAGTCACATAGAAAAGCGAAAGCGATCTGATAGCGTGACAGAACTATCGGACTGACGTCTCGCTTCGGTTCGGTATCGCTTCGGAAACGCTTCGCTTTCGCCCGCTGTTTGACAAAAGCATTAGACTTAGGCGCTAGTGTCTATGTCATTACATTAAATAGCATTAAACTGTACCTCGAATTTTCCGCAGGTGGTGGCGCGGACTCTAAGTTGATTTCTTATTGAATTCAATTTTTTTTTCTGTATTTTGAAAGAAGAAAAAAGAAGAAGGTGTCCGTAAAAAGCCAAGGCGTTAACCCAATTATATAAACAAAAAAAAAACGGTATAGCCAAAGATTCATACCAGTATTTTTACAGCCAAATACTGTCAAAAAAACAGTCAAAAACCAAGAGTGTTGTCTAACAACGCGTTCAAGTGTCAAAAAAAGAATCAAGAAAAAACTAGTACCAACAAACAGTATTCTTTTCCACTAGAGAAACGACTCTAAACTTACGCCTTACTTTATTTCCCGAACATCGCAAGTCAAGAAGCTGTCTTATAAAAACTTGAGACTTCAACACAAAGTCTAGACTTCAAAGTCTCGGAAGTCTGCCGCTAACGCAGTAATGGCAAAGTTGCTTTAATAAATTTATAATAAACTGTACGCGGTTGTTTACTGCCAGTTGTTGGTAGTTAAACAGAACTATTGTCTTAGTTTTGTTGTTGGTGGAAATGTTTACTAGCCAATCAATAATTTTCTAGAAGTTTCAGGTTGTAGTAAAATCTGCTTTTTAATACCTATGACTTATTGGCCCGTCACTATGCTGACACTCTCTCTCACACAGGGGGCTGTAGAGGGCCAAAGTCTGCAGGGGTCGCGGGACTAACGAATTACCGTGACCCCGGTACGTACAGGACTATTGAAGGACACCGTGGATTTCAGTCAGTACAAGTCTGACAGTAGGGGTGGGAGGACTCATTTGATGATTTTGCCACGCTTAAAAAAAAATGACTTATTGTAAAAGGCCATCATCATTATGTAAGTTTTTTTTTCTGATAATATCGTTTACTGTCCAAGTCCTACAACTAGTCTTAACAAGGGATATCTTATTACCCAGACGCTGGGCTGTGGAGGTCAAAAAGGCAGCCGACTCTAAGTTAGAAAAATGATTATCCTTTTCTGTCCCACTACTGGGAGGAGGCCTCTTCTGTTTCTTTGCAACTCCACCTGCGTTTTGCGTTCTCTGGCTAATTAGTCAGAAACAAGTCTAAATAATCACGCCAACATTTCTTGGGTCCGTCTCGGTAACAGCAACTGACCTTTGGTAACGATGACAGGTAAAAAAAACTAAACTACATAGATAGAAATGTGCCAATAGCCTGAATGATAAACATCTATATACAACATTATTTTTTGTTTATGCGAAACCCGATACACCTGTCTAGTATTTTTGTGTAAAGAATCTATATACAAAATTTTGAAACCGTATAATAAAAAATCACAAAGTTATAAGTTTGTATATTACCTGGTTGTCCGTTCAAAAACATGCTCATTTCGCGGTACACCCGCGTAAACCGCGTCTCCTGTGTTATACACTCGTGATAATAGCTTGGTAATAGGTACCTAACCATACGGTGATTGTATTGTAATTAACTGGTAATAAAATTTAATAAAATATTTTTGAAAAAAAATATAACATGGTGTAAAAATTATAGAAATCGAATCAGTTACTGATTCTGAACAAACTATATTCAGGTTTCGCATATACTAAAAATAATGTTGTATAATATAAATAAAATCCCTTAAGTCCCATATAAAAATGTAACAAAGTTTTCGAAAAATGTACAGGGTAGGTTGAAAAATTGAACACGTAAAGCAAGGGCGAGGCGCCGATAATTCTATAAAACTAAATATTATTTTTATTTTATTTAAAGACAGTAAAGTTTTAGATTTTATGTTTTGCATGTTTTAGTTCACTATTAAAAAATCAAACAAACATACAAACACATATGTTCACCTAGATATACATACGTACATAACAATCGAGGCTAATCTACATACAGCAACGATTATCGCCTTCATCGCTGTAATATACCAGTGTTGATACGCATCACTGGGGATTTGTTCCGCCATGAGCCAAGAGTATCTAACCATGTTAACCAAGATGTAGTGTTAGTAGTAAGTACTAGTTAGCGTAGTGTTCCAATATTGGAAGTAAAATAGTTGATATCACGATAAGTTGTGGTAAAAGTAAGATCGTTTCACGTTTTCTACTCTGTCTCTCTCTATCTATAGCATGTTTAAGAGGGTGAGAGGATTTTTTTGTTTGTGATTAGTAGAAAATACCTATTTATAATCTATAATTCACGTGAGTTTCATATTAGTAGAAGTTTAAAACTGTTTTCTTTCACCTCATCAATACTTAATATTATAAAGCTGAAGATTTTGTTTGGTTGAACAATCTCAGGAACTATTTGTTCTCATTAAAAAAATCATTTTTGTGTTGGATATTCTAGAAAGCTAAAGGCTAAATAACACAATACGACCAAAAGGAGCCGAGAAACGGGTTTGAGACATAGGTAAACAGTTGGTATTTTATAACTAAAAATATGTATTAAAAAGTGGCGTCAATATTGGACATTTAAATGTTGATTTTTCTTTACCCATTTCAACAATTTACAAACAGCCAAAGGCAATTTCTACAAGTTCACGCCTCCATTATTTTCGAATAAAAGTAACTCCAGCATCGCCCTATGATATTTACCATAAGCTTTCAACAGTATTGTGTCATAAAATTTTATTCATCCCATGCAAAAATATATTTTTATGGGGCACAATCTCGCAATGCACAGTGGAACACACCTTCAAAACGATTACTATAATGTGTGTGATGATGAGTCCTATAACCGTTATGGCTGTAATGATAGCCCACATCTGTGCACAGATTCAGCCGGAATTACGATCTAGACTAAAAACTCTATTACCTTGAGCACACTCTCGGATATTCAGATTTTATTCAAACAAACATTAGAAAGAATTTTGCTGAGAGAATTTTGCAGTAACTGCGATTTTATGTGTGATTTTTAGGAAACGTATACTTATTATGCATGATAAGATTCTCTTTTGACTTGGTGAAGTTCGATTGACTTGCCTAAATAATTTTATGGTAATAACTCGCTAAAATCTGGTTGATTGCTCCGATGGCTGAAGCCATATAACGATACCAACCGATTTCATTCTTACGCAAAGATTAGAGCCCAGTTTCCTATTAATTTAGCTATGCTCATTCAAAAGAGTGGTTGCATAGCCAGATGGAAACATGGGATGGACGTGGTGAAGAGTATGAGTTTACCTTTAAGGATCTGAGCTGGTGGCGTCCGTTAGTTTCTACATAACCACATGAGGTATTTGCGAACGTATTGTCATATTTAATTTAGCTCATAAGCCACGGTCGCGGGACTCGCGAATTACTGTGACACCGGAACGTAAAGGGTTAGGACACCGTGGATTTTAGTCAGTTCGAGTCTGACAGTCCCTCCCGCTCTGCCCTGGGTGGGAGGACTCATTTGATGATTTTACCACGATAAAAAAAAACTCATAATACACGTTAAACTATAACAGTCGTACTACAAAAAAGTTGTTGAACACTCGTCTAAAAAACTGTCAACGTCAAAACAGCATTTGACGTTGATATAAGGGTCGTTTTGCAGTTACACTTTTTTTAAACAAGTGTGTTCAACAGATGTTGAACTTTTTAATCTTTATTAATGGTACGACGGTAAACATAAAAGCCTTGCGTTTAAAGTTAAAGCGATTAGATAAGCGTTAAAGCGATGCGTTTTTATTTGTAATGTATGGAATTGTTTAAATCCAGTGACATAGAAAAGCGAATGCGATTCGATAGCGTGACCGAACCGATGCGAAGACGTGGCGAAGGCGTATGGGCTCTGTTTGACGTCATGTATAAAAAGCCAGCTAATACAATTGCCATCGCAGTGGTAGACGCCCACGCAGTGGTAGACGCCCACGGCGTCGGACGTCGCAAGACGATCTCCGGCCACCGTAGGCGCGGGCATGCGGGCGGCGAGTAATGGGCGACTCGCTGTCCGACCATGGACCATGCCCGGGTCGACGGCGCGTTGTGTTCCACGCGCGCCTCAAAGAGTGTCAGCATAGTGACGGGGCCTGTAGAGGGCCAAAGCCTGCCGGGGTCGCGGGACTCGTAAATTACCGTAACCCCGGTACATAAAGGGCTAGTGAAGGACACCGTGGATTTTAGTCAGTACAAGTCTGACAGTCCCTCCCGCCCTGCCCTGGGTGGGAGGACTCATTTGATGATTTTACCACGATAAAAAAAAAAAAAAAAAAAAAAAATACAATTGCCATGCCTCGGTTCGCTGCACCCAGTTTGACGTCTCGTATCTATTCGTAATCGCTTCGGACTTGGTCCGGTTCGCTATCGCCTGTCTGTTTGACAAAGGCTTTAGCTATTTAGCAATTCCTAATAGATCCCATACGATAACAGCAACCGCGGTTTTTTGCTGTCTTAACCATTAATAGGGCATGTCACCACTTACAGACGGTTAGAAGCGATTAAGGGATTATATTGAGAGGACGGACAGCTGCATTCATGTAGGCCGGACCTAATGACATCGAATTGCGGTCAACAGTCAGCCTTGCGGTTGCTGTGGCTATATCGCTCTATATGTGAAGATTATGGTCAAATAGAATGGTGGCGACGATTCGAGTTGCAATAGGGTATTTTACTGCTCAAACAAATTGAAAATCTGTTTATTCTACCAGTTAGAATATTGAAAAATAATGGACACGTTTTTTTTTTTAATCAACTTTTATTGAAATATAAAAAACCTTCCAAATTCGAGAGTGGGGACTTGTGACGTCATAACGCTAACAAAATTGTACCGGCCGAGTGACGTTTTGTGATTTTTAGAAGCGTTGTATCTTCGTAAAGGGGTATGCAATTTTTAATATGGAGCTTGGCATCATTTTTTTTTTCTTTCGCCAGTGATAAAATTTTGGGCACAATAAGACTACTATCTAAGAAGTCCATAGAAAAAAAAAATAAGTTTCTAAACCGTAACCAACCAGAGATATGCCGGTTTTCATTTTGTTCTAATCAGGAGTTATTTTGTGTAGGAATCCATAGATTTATTGATGTACTAGCTATTGCCCAGGGCTTCGCCCACCCCAACAACCTTTATGTATAGCCTATAACCGTCTCTAGAGTCCCATCTATCTCTGTACCAAAATTCATCAAAATCGGTTCATCCGTTATGACGTAAAAACGGAACATACCGAAATACTTATTTTGGTGTTTGTAATACTAGTAGGTTTACGAGGAATAATGAGTGGTTTGTTTATAAAAATGTTAAGAAGATCTTTTTAACCGACTTCAAGAAAGGAGGAGGTTCAGAACTCGTCGGAACATTTTTTATGTATGTCCCAGATTTCTCAATGACGCCTGGACCAATTTGGGAAATTCTTCTTTTGTTTGAAAGGGTATCTTAACACATGGATGGGCCCATGTGTGTTTACTTGGTCAGGATCTTGACCACAACACACTCTTGATCACAACTTTTTTCTCTTTTTTTATCGTGGTAAAATCATCAAATGAGTCCTCCTACCCAGGGCAGAGCGGGAGGGACTGTCAGACGCGTACTGACTAAAATCCACGGTGCCCTTCAATAGCCCTTTACGTTCCGGGACCACGGTTACCTGATAAGACGGTCCCGCGACTTCGCCAGGCTTTGGCCCTCTAAGGGTGCCTCCGTCAGATTGCTGATAGCTGTTTGAGTCATGTGTGGAACACGACCATCTTACAGTGGCCATCCAATGGCCATCCTACAGTGGCCGAAAGTCGCTTCGCAACGTCCGATGCCGTGCGGCTGGGTTGTGAGGTTGATACTGTCCTATCCGTCACGGCGCCCGCCTAGCATGACTGCGCGAAGGAGGCGACCGCTTCCCATTTAGTCTCGCCCTACAATATCGCCGGGCGCGAGAGGTCGCCGTCTATCGCTTCCGTGAGGACACGACGGTGCTCAAGCGGGGCAGACCTACACCGCATGCTCCACCGTGTCCTCCAGGCGATTCCCGCAATGGTGGAACCCCCCGGAACTTCCGTGTCCGGTGTGGATCTGCGTCAAGCGGAAGGTGAAGACGCTGTGGGGCCTCTTCAGCCACTCCTTAAAGAGAGGTCTTATCGCCGCGATTGCAGCGTGCCCGAACCTCGGTTGTGACAGTCGCTGTCGTGATTAGCTTACAATGTTAGAAACAAGACGTCTTTTTTATCCTTTTTGTGGACACAGGCGTAATATTATTATGTATTTGCGTAAACAATGCATAGATATGCGATAGCAGCAATCGCAGATTTACTGTCATTTATTGAAGAGTTCTCTCGATTTCTCCAAGGATCCGTCATGAGATCCTGACCTAGTAACCATGGGACCATCTATTAAGATACCCTTTCAAACTAGAAATAAGGGAACATACATAAAAAAGTTCTGATGAATTGTGAACCTCCTCCTTTTTTGAAGTCGGTTAAAAAGATCTTCTTAACATTGTTATAAACAAGCCAATCATTATTCCTCGTAAACCTACTAGTATTACAAATATGAAAATATGTATTTAGGTATGTTCCGTTTTTACGTCAAAACGGCTGAATAGATGTTGATGAATTTTGATACAGAGATAGATGGGCCTGTAGAGACGGCCATAGGCTATATATAAAGGCGGTTGGGGTGGGCAAAGCCGCGGGCAAAAGCTAGCACATCAGTAAATCTATAAACAAAATATAAACCGGCATATCTCTGGTTGGTTACGGTTTAGATTTTTTTTATTATTTTTTACGAAGTTCTTAGGTTGCGGTCTACTAATTGACCAACATTTAATTACTGGCGAAAGAAAAAAAAAGTGATGCCAATAAGTTGCATACCCCAAATTGGTTTACGAAACAAAAGAAAAAATACGATTCAAATACGACGACGGTGACGGTGACGTCACGTTTGGCGCAGTGGCTGAGCAATTAGACTCCTGCGCTGTGTGTCGCGGGTTCGATTCCCGCACGGAACACATATTTGTATGATCTACAAGTAGTTGTTTCGGGTCTGGGCGTTGGTGTATGTGAGTTTATATGTTTGTAAACGCACCCACGAAACAGGAGAAATTCCTAAAGTGGGGCAACGTTTAAATATACTTAAAATAATTAGTAATAGTTGATAAAATCATCCAAAGTATGTATACTAAAGACCATACGAAAAGAAAAAATACAAAATTAAAAAACAAAAAGGCCCATGCAACTTTTAGTATGGACCTTGGCATCAATTTCTTTTTTCTTTTCGCCAGTGATTAAATTTTGGCCACAATTATACTACTACCTAAGAAGTCCATAGAAAAAAAAATTAAGTTTCTAAACCGTAACCAACCAGAGATACGGCGGTTTTAATTTTGTTCTAATCAGGAGTGATTTACTCCCGATTGGAACAAAATAAAATCCGTTATATCTCTGGTTGGTTACGGTTTAGATTTTTTTAAATATTTTTTACGAAGTTCTTAGATTGCGGTCTACTAATGACCAACATTTCATTACTGGCGAAAGAAAAATAAATTTTGATGCCAATAAGTTGCATTCCCCATTGAGCTGTTTGAAATTGTCATCACCATTAAAAAAAAAAACAATCAAAAGATTCTTAAATAGTTATTTATGCAACTGTTGTATAATCAGGGGTATTAAAACACGAATGTGGGTTTAACACACGAGGCGTAGCCGAGTGTGATAATAGTATCACATGAGTGTTTTAATACCTAATTATAACAGTTGCATACAAGACTTTATCTACAATCATGATGTGAATTCTCTATAAAAGATTTTCATACCATAGGGTGTTGTACAGAACTATGTGAATTCAAGATGGCGGGAAATAACACGATAAGACTAGAATCCGAAATTACGAATTAGTCTACAATTTATTGTTCTTTTTTCAAAATGTTAGCGATCTGGTGGTAAAAATGTCATTGCATGAGAATGTTCTTTTTTTGAAATTCATTATAACACGCGTTTGGATGATATAATGATCATTATAGCATTGAGTGTTTTAATGTTGGCAATAAGCTAATTGTTATAGGTTCTTTTATAGAGGATTAATAGCATGATAGTAGATAAAGGAATATAGATAGCCATATAATAAAGAAATAATTATCCTAATATTTATCTGCTACTGACAACTGATTTCAAAATTAAAAAAAATAAGCGTGAAAGCTTGTACTTCTAACACCGAAAGCACAAAACATCCTAAGAATTGTGCGACAGAGCCCTCAGAAACAAACATCGCTCTCTCAAAACACACTGTACTCCTGTCTCATTACCGTTTTTTTCATCATACAATGTACCAAGCACCTCTGCTATTACCTACCCTGCAAACCTTTGTGCGAACTGGCAACCTCCCCCTTCTGAATTTAAACGAGCAAATTATTTTCAAGTATTTTTCGGAAGAGAAGTTTTATTGTATTGTTTGATTGCGTGTCATTCTGATAGATGGAGAAATGGTCCCGAAATCTCACGTACAGACGATCAAAGACATTCTTCTTCATTTCGATTCGATGTTACAACCATAATTAATTATGAAAAAGTTTGGTGATTGCAAGTGGTAACTTTCAAGCCTTTGTCAAACAGACAGGCGTGACGAATGCGAAGCGAGGCGTTTTTATTTGTAAAGTATGGAATTGTTTGAATCCAGTCAAATAGAAAAGTGAAAGCGATCTGAAAGCGTGGCAGGACTATCGGACTTACGTCTCGTATCGGTTCGTTATCGCTTCGGACTCGCCTGTCTGTTTGACAAAGGCATTATTGAAATGTTAGCACCTTCGAACATATGACTTTGATATCCATTGACGCATGCCTGTGTACGATGTCACTTTATGGATTTGTATTGCGATATTCACATGGATACCAAAATCGTAAGATATCGGAGACTTGCGACTAAGACCTCGTGTAAGTACACGCGGAGCGTCGAGCGGTGCGTGCTGCCCGTCGCCAAATGTTTTCTCCGTTTGTAGAGACCGCGGTGTCCAACGCAGTCTCCTGCGCCACAAATCATACAAACGCATGTAAATCCTCTGAAGGTTCTATACATCAACATATGTTTGTGTTTCAGGCAGCCTGCTCCGCCCGACACGCCGCTCGATGCGACGCGTGTCTTTGAACGAGGCCTTAGAAAATTATTACTTTTAAACTGTTTTGTGGATGTCCATAGTTGTAAAATCTATTCTGACGCAAAAAAAAATGTGACTTATTTTAAACAACATACCTAAATAAAGTTATGTTTCCATTTCATTGGCTTTGTATACTACAATGTTTGTTTGACAGTACTTAACGTCAAGTTACGGACGACCGAATTTATTCAAAAGTTTACGCCGTGATAACGCCCGTCGTAAAGTTTAATAGTCGTTTTAAAGTTTTTGGGCGAAAGTAGCGAAGTTCGACTTCGAAAGTCGGTTTCAATTCTTCAGCTGAATATGAACGTGCATTTTACTGTGGTGGAAGATTTTGATTTTGTTAAAGACTTTGCTGCTAATGGGGATGACCTGTCAAAGTTTACTGTACATAACGTGGCAATAGATAAGTTTTAATCGGACCAATGTTGTAAAACTATTATCAAATACGACTGTATGATTATGATAAATGTGATTGACTGCTGCGCAACGTGTCGCGGGTTCGAAATAAATAAATAATAAGTAAATATTCCACAACTATCACACAACGCTATCTAGTCCCAAGCTAAGCAGAGCTTGTGTTAGGGGTACTAGACAACTGATAAACATACTTATATATTTCTAAATACATACATATTATAGATAAATAACACCCAGACACAGAACAAATGATCGTGCTCATCACACAAACATTTGTCCTGGGTGGGAATCGAACCCACGACCTCCGGCATAGCAGTCAGGGTCACTAACCACTAGACCAACAGGCCAGTCAAATAGTCGGGTCTGGTGGCTTGTGTACGTGACTTTGTGTTTATTTGTTTATAAACGTGCTCACGAAACAGGATGAATTCGTAGTGTTGAGAAAAAAAAATATCTTCAAAAAAACTCTTTCCTCATAAAATCAGTTTTACAGATTTTCAATCAAGATGTACCACCAGCTTCAAAATTTAAACCTTGCAGCAACACGAACCTTGTTGATATCATGAACATCAGAATACTTGACTAGGAGAATCAAATATTTTGATATCGATAGCACAATTGGTCGCGGGACTCATGAATTACCGTGACCCCGGTACGTATAGGGCTATTGAAGGACACCGTGGATTTTAGTCAGCACGAGTCTGACAGTCCCTCCCGCTCTTTTATCTCTCTCTTTTCTCTGTCTCTTTTTTACCACGATATAAAAAAAAAGTCGACAGCACAATTGACAGTGTAACTGAGCGATTAACTGCTGCACTGCATATGGTGAGTTCGATTTCCACAAGGAACAACAATAACTGCATGATCTACATGTAGTCGTTCCGGATCCGGGTGTTTATGGCTGTGAGTTAAAATGTTTTAAACCAGAAATTATTACTAGACAAACCCGTAAAAAGACTCCTCATTTAATTTACCTGAAGTCCCATCCCTGAGGACCCCGCTTTAATTGACAACACCAAAGTACTTAACACCCAACCTTTAAGAACCCGCTCATTTCATTAACTTTAAAAATAAAAATGGCGTCCTATATACAGAGTGTAAACAATACAGTTGTGAGAACGCAAAGAGGTGAGATCCCCCCAAGTCCTAAGAGAATGAGGCGAAATAACACAAACATAATTTAAATAACGAGTATTTGTGCTGACGATGCACCTCGATTACTGTTTATAGAGTAAAACGAGTTTGCGGTTTTTAATTTTTGAATGTTTTTGCGTTTCTTTGTTTTGGTTAATGTTGTATCAATTTTTTTTACAGTTTTTACTTCCGTTTTCAAACCAAAGGCTGAGAGTGGATGCCCTGTTTGCTTGGTTTAACCACAGCTTTAAAGATGTGTGGTATCATTGTATTCGTAAGCCCCTATTACTCCAATGACCCTAGTCTATTTGTATAAATCCGTCATTTCAACACGATCCCATTGTCATTTTACTAAAAAAAAATAATCTGCTCAATACATAATCGATTATTTGTCGGTCCATGGTCTCGCAATAAAACTGTGTTACATTGACATTTGAACATGTATTTATGTCATGTTAAACATTTTTCATATTATTTTTAGTGTTACAAGCAATGGTCGCGGGACTCACGAATTACCGTGACCCCGGTATGTAAAAGGCTATTGAAGGACACCGTGGATTGTAGTCAGTACGCGTCTCACAGTCCCTCCCGCTCTGCCCTGGGCTGGAGCACTCATGTGATGATTTTACCACATAAAAAAAGTGTTACAAACAATCTGAAGTAGTAAAAGTTCGTAAATGGCAAAAAAAAACAATTGTTCGAGATTACCAGTCTATGCCATTTCTTTCAATGGAGTGTTAGTGGTTAACTATTGGAAATTCACAATGATGCAATATTAGTAGATCACCAAACTTGTGAAAATCAACAATTATTTAAAAAATTATGGATCTTTTGATACTATTGTAAAAGCAGACTTCAGGGCTTATAATATTATGACACACTTGACATTTCAACACGTCTTACATTTTTAAGTAAAAGTCAGTGAAGTAAGTTACTCGTATATTTGAATATATATCTAAAAAACATATGGAGCGAATGAACTCTATCGAATTACGATCTCAGTGATGAATTCTTGGCACTCGATTTTATTCTCGACAGTCCTTATTGAGTAGATGTAAAATAGTATACAAACAGAATATTGGAACTTTAAATACTTCAATATTTTTAAGCAAAAGGAGTTTGTAAAAACCGTAGCGATAGCGTATCGAAAACAAGCAAGTGGTGTAATTTACTTTCGGCCTACATGTTTAGAAAAAGGACCTAAAGTTTTGTAAATACCTATATATTTTTTACAGGACATCGTTACAAACAACATGCACAACAATGTTCAAGAATTTACAAAGTGGAGACAGACTTAAGACAGAGATGTAGCAAATCTCTACAGATTTGCTACTTCGTGCACTGCACCGGCGATTTGCTACGGCGTAGCTACCTACGCCGTAGCAAATCGCCGGTGCAGTGCTTGCTACGACAGCGTAGCTTATTTGCTACGAGACGGACGGGCGTAGCGCATAGTGACCGTTTACCTGTAGAGATTGTAAACATTATATGGATGACTATATTTCAAAATAACTTAAAATTTTCTCGTCAAGTGTAAAAAAAAAAAACTAATGACCATTATCACATAAAATCATGCCTGTTGAGAGTACGTTTGTTTCATGTAAGTAGGGCCCAGCCTATATTAAGTATTAAGCCTAAATTAAGATTTCTGTATTTTGCTTACAGCGTTCTTGAAGTATGTACGGCGTGTATTGTATAATAAAAAATTAAAAATAAAATTATTTATTTCCCAGACAAAAGAATTACATTATTTGTTACATAACAAGTGTATGAGTTCTTTTTATTACAATTAGTTTTATGAATAATGTCCCCTATACTAGGAAAGTCCTGTATTACAGGAGACATCCATTCGTCCGTAGTTACAATTAACCAGTTTATTTAGTGAACCAAAAACGTGTAACATTAACAGAAATTTATGTACGTGGGAGCTCGAGTGTTTGAGTTGTATGTGTATTGTAGTGTGTGTGTGTTGTGTGTGTGTGTGTGTGTGTGTGTGTGTGTTTGTGGGGGGGGGGGGGAATTTGAGAGGGAAGATTGTGTATGTAAGTGATGATATGTGTGTGATGGTGTCTGCGGATGTCTATGTTTTGTATGATGATTACATATACTAAAGATTTATACGGATGAGGGTTTTACCAGTGCTTCTGTCTCGTCATAATTTAGAGTAAGTAGAAACGTTTTAACAATATTTTTACATTTCTCTTTGTTTAGGGGGTGGATATCTAGCTTTTGGTGGATTTTGTTGTAGATGCGTGCACTTAGATAGGTGAAGTGTCGCTTGGCAAACGTAGTGTTCGTGTGTGTTGTGGGGCATGGCAGTTTAGGTCTTCTTTTAGATGTTGGGCTATTATTTATGGTAAACGGGAGGGTAACATGTTTACTCATAACTGTGCGGAGGATGTAGAGTTGTCGGACTGTTAACATTTTGAACTCTGCATATAATTGCCGTGTTGGGAATCTGAAAGCCTTTTTTAAAGCAACTTTTATAACTGCTCTTTGTGCTCGCTCTACCTGAATAATGTCGGTCTTGGCAGCCCCTCCCCACGCAGTGATACAATAGTTTAATATTGATTCGCATAGAGCCGACTAAACGATCTTAAGGATGTTGCTATTGGCGGAAACTCTAAGTTTTTTAAATAAGAAAATCAATTTTCGAACTCGCGCCGACATTGCTTGTAAATGTGGTTTCCATGATAAACAGGAGTCTAATTGAATGCCGAGATACCGTATTACTGTTGCTCTGGTAACAGTGGGGCATGGACACAGGAAAGAGAGGTTGGTACATTTGTGGGCTTTTATTGATAGAGAACCATCTGGGGGAAGGGTGGAGGGTCTTAAACCAAAGGTAATGAAATTGGTTTTTTTAATGTTTAGGGCAAGATTGTTTTTTCCCAACCACAGCATCACTTTTGCTGAGGTCCAGTCACGGTCATACGAGAGAATTACCGTGTCATCTGCGTAGGCTATTATTTTTGTGGAAGGGAGGGATAGCTGACAGAGTTCATTGACATATATTTGAAAAAGTAGAGGACTGAGGAGACTTCCCTGTGGCAAGCCGACCATCACATTAGTTGCGTCGCTAATATGTTCTCCAATCTTAACGCACTGCAACCTATCGGTGAGAAAATTACTAAATAGAGTCAGAGCAATGCCTCGAACTCCGATGGTTTCTAATTTCGATAGAAGTAGAGGGACAGAGACAGTGTCGAACGCCTTTGAAAGGTCAAGAAAAATTCCTAAACATTTGAATTTATTGTCAATCCTATCAACTACAAAGTCGAGTAGGGATGTCACTGCATCTTCAGTTGACAATCCGCGTCTGAAACCGAATTGGTTTTGTGAAATAGTTTTGTGTTTATTAAGGAAATTATTAAGGCGTTTGTTCATTATTCTTTCCAGAACCTTGGAAATTGCAGGGAGGACTGATATAGGGCGGTAGTTAGTGACCTTGTCTCTGTCCCCAGCCTTGTAGATTGGATGTACAATAGCCTTTTTCAAGGCGTTTGGGAATATACCTGTGGATATAGCCAGGTTGCATATGTGTGTTAGAGGAGGAGCTAGAATGTGACTAGTGTGTATTAACAATTTTGGTGGAATGCCGTCCCATCCAGTAGCACTATTGATTCGGATATTGCTTATTATAGACTTAACCTCTTCTTCGTCTGTTTCCAAAACCACCATCGATTTAGCCGTACCTTGTTGATAGTTGTTGGATGCTAGGGGGGAATTCTGAGGAGAGATATTATTGATTAGGTTTATACCCACATTTGTGAAGAACGTGTTAACTTTATTGACAGATTTAAAAGGGCAGTTTTCAATTCTCAAAAGCTCTGCTGAAGTCGAGCGTATGCATTTGGTATCAGTCACATTGCGAATTACATCCCACATTTTTTTGGGGTTGTTTTTAGCATTTTCGAATTCCCTTTCTTGATAGTCTTTTTTTAGTTTTATTAATAAGTTATTGCAAAAATTGCGATATCTTAGATAGGTTAATTTTAAGATCTGATTGCTTGGCTCTTTATTTGTTTTATTGTGCATTTTGTCCCTATTATGTATGCATCTCAAAAGACCGATGGTAATCCATGGTTTTATAATTCTTTGTTTGCTTGGGATTGATTCGTGGATAGTGTTTTTAGATAAAATGGGAGAGATTATATTTAGTAATTCGTTAGTGGCCTGGTTAACATCAGTCATTGTGTATACATTAGAGAAATCACAGTTTATAATATCAGAGATGGCTTTGGAGATATTAAGGCTAGACTTTTGAAATTTCGTATTTTTGGTTTTGGGTTTGTTGGTCTCGATATTTAAAAGAACTGCTGTATGGTCCGTGATCGACGTTGCCAGTATTAAGGTGGTTGCTTTGTTGCTGGTTTTTAGTAGTATATGATCAATACAGCTGTGTAAACGAGTAGGTAGAAGGTAGGCTGGGAGAAATCCGTGAGATGCAGTCAGGTTTACGTACTGCTGTGTACGTGAGTCATTACAATTCGGACTGATATTAATGTTCATGTCTCCAATAATTGCGATGTGATTGTGACTTTTAAGGTCGAGTATGACGTTGTTTAAGTTTTCTAGGAAAGGGTCAATGTTTTTTTGTGACGGTGGTCTATATATGGCTATAATAGTTATGTTGTTTTCAAGATTGCAAATTAGACAGCTGGCATCGTTAAAAGTAGGTTCTGTTACAGTGTGACTTAGCCTATTTCTAATATATATGACCAGACCATCGTTTTGGTTAATTAAATTTTGGGTTTGATGGGATGAATATCCGTCTAAGGTAGGGATATCTCCTGATTTTTTGAGCCAGCATTCAGATAACACTATTACATCGCATGTTATATTCATTGTGACTAAAAGACATCTAAGTTCGTCAAAGTTTTTGTTAATGCTTCTAATGTTTAGATGTAAGACATTTAACGTGTTAGAAACTTGTATATAATCCGTGCAATGGTCTGGTTGGCACATATATGATGATGAGACTTGCATATCGTCTAAATCGTTAACTATGTTATTTAGAGTAGCCATTTATGTAGCATGAGCTGCGAAGTATGTATGGGGGTTCATTATTAAGCCGAGTATGGGGTATAGCGGGTTTTGAGAAGAGATGGTTGGTGATGTATGTTAAGATAATGTAGGAATTGTGGTAATGTAAGTATATTAAGTGGGTTATGATTTTATAACGAATAGATACTGACGAGTCAAACTGGTAAATGAAAGGTGTTTTAAAATTGTTATATTTTATTAAAGCAGTGGTATTAGTTATGTTATGTGTTGTTTGTGTAGTAATAATGTGTAAATAGTTCAGTTGAGTATGTAGTGTAGTCGCAGTTAGAAGCTTGTTTGTGCGGTTGTAATCTTCTGCGTATATGTAGGAGTCTAAAAATGACGGCATTTTTGTGAAATATAGTCATTTACTCGTTTGGGCTTGCAGTTCAGCTAGAGATTGTTCTGACTTAATAAGGAGTTGTTTGGCACCCTCCTCCTTACGCAAAAATATGTTTCCATTCGATGTCCAGCAATATTTGTACTCCATTCGTTTTGCGAATTCTCTCGTTACATAGAAAAGTTTCCGTGAGCTGGCAGGAAGATATTCTGCGACATAGATCGGTCGACGATCGCCGTTCAGGCCAATGCTGAGGGTATTCAAACGTCCTTCACTGGGATTTCCCTTGTTGAAGTTGCGTGTAGAGGTAATCATTTAGTTTTTTGTCTCGACATTGGTGAATTCAACAACTATTGGTCTGATCGTTCCAGGTTTACCTGGTAAGAGGTAAATGTCGCGCACGTGCGTTCGATCAACCGGCATATTGATCGTTGTGCCTACCTTGCTAACGATGGCGGTGAGATCGGCTGCGGTTTCCTTCTCTTTGTTGGGAACATTGCGGATTTCTACGATGGATGAGCGTGATAGTTGCTGCAGGTCCTGTAGTTTCATTTCCTGCTGTTGTATGCTGTCCCTGCAAGCTCTTTTTTCTTTTTGCAATGACTCAATTTGTTTTGACATATCGTCATATTGTTTACTAATAAATGAAACGGTCCTTTCCATTGAATTATTTTGTGTTTTTAGTTCGGCAATGTCAGAGACAAGCCTTTTTAGTTGGGAACTTTGTTCATTTATTATTTTTGAAAAGTAATCTTGTTGTTCTTTTTTCCAAGTAGCCAGCATCTGGCGTATCTCTTGCTTAAAGTCCTGGAGTTCGCTGTTTTGAGGTGAGGGTGAGGGTTCGGGACATGGGCGTTTGCTACGTGAAGTAGTGTTTACGTTATATTACGTTGTATAGAAAATGAAAAAGCGCAATATTTTTTCTGTCAAATTACCGTCAAAGTTCCTGTTTACTATTACAATTCATGAGAGGTGTAGAAGCAATTATCTCATTTTATAATAGAACCCAGCATATCCCGCTCATCAGTAGCGTACAGTTTCCCTGGACCAACAGACCGACTTCAAGAAAAGGAAGAGTTTCTCAATTCGACTGAATTTTTTTAAATATTCTTTATATCATAAAACCGGTTAGCGCAGTAACTGAGCGATTGGACTGCTGCGTGTCGCGGGTTCGATTCCCGCACGGAGCAAATATTTGTATGATCTACAAGTAGTTGCTTCGGGTCTGGTCGTTTGTGTATGTGAGTTTATACGTTTGTTAACGCACCCACGACACAGGAGAAATTCCTAGTGCGGGGCAACGTTTTTTAAGAAAAAACACAACACCAAACATTTAACAGCCTCATCTTCATAAGGTTCATTAATAAACTTCAAAAGCTCTAAAACCACCATAAACCTTTTCCCCGAAGAGTAGAGACAGCGACCACGTAAATATTCATACCATTCTACCAAAAGTTAGTTCATAAAAATTATTACAAAATGTCCTGCATTGATTAAATTCATGAAAGTTTCAACGGGAAACTATAAAAGTTTACGGAGTGAGCGACGACCGACGTCCCGGGAATTGTGAATGAGAACAGAATACTTGTGGGAGTCTTGAGTATTGCATGAATATCCGGATAGTATTATGTGCTAGCTCTTGTTTTAATTCTGAAGACTTGAAATAGATCAGAGGGCCATTTCAAGGTTAATTTAGATTAGATTGCTTCTTTACCAGGGTGATTACGGGGCTTTTGCAATTGACCATTAACAAATGACGTCCTGTTGCCGCTTGAGCTACGTTAAGTTTTGTGTTAAGTTTCCTTTTTTTTATCGTGGTAAAATCATCAAATGAATCCTCCCACCCAGGGGAGGGCGGGAGGGACTGTTAGAGTTGACTGACTAAAATCCACGGTGTCCTTCAATAGCCCTTTACGTACCGGGGTCACGGTAATTTGTGAGTCCCGCAACCCCGGCAGGCTTTGGCCCTCTGCAGGCCCCGTCACTATGCTGACACTCCTTGAGGCGCGCGTGGAACACAACGCACCATCGACTCGGGCATGGTCCATGGTCGGACAGCGAGTCGCCCATTACTCGCCGCCCGCATGCCCGCGCCTACTGTGGCTGGATATTGTCTTGCTTCGTCCGTCGCCATGGGCGTCTACCACTGCGGCTGGGGTGGAGGGAGGACAGCGTCCTCTCCCTCACGCGGCCCGCCTCCTCCTTCGCGAGCATGACTGCTTCGCAGAAGAAGGCGACCGCTTCCCACTCCGTCTCGCCCCGCAGCATGACCTCGACCAATGCCGGGCGCGAGAGGTCTCCGCCTATCGCCGTCGTGAGGACACGGCGGTGCTCTGTCCGAGCGGGACAGTCCTGCACCTTATGCTCCACCGTGTCCTCCGGACGATCCTCGCAGTGGTGACACCCAGGCGTTTCTTCCCTCCTTATCAGACACAGGTACCTCCCGAAACTTCCGTGTCCAGTGAGGACCTGCGTCATGCGGTAGGTAAGGATGCCATGACGCCTATCCAGCCACTCCTCAAAGAGAGGTCTTACCGCCGCGATTGCGGCTTGCCCGGTTAAGTTTGCCTTAAGTGTGTGATTTCCCATCATACCTCGCGTCCCCGTCTTACACTGTTCCGCTGATTATTTTGGAACTAAAAACTGTGAAGCATTTTGTAATGTATACCTCCTACCTACCTAGTAACCTGACCTATCGTATCAGGCTCAGACATGAATTATATTATTCTCCAAAACAAACATCTAAGTATAGCGGTATCGTTTACATTTCAACAGAAGAAAAACGACGGGTTGCACTCTGGGAGTGCCGGCAGAAGTGAAAACTTCAATAGTAATAAACACAGACGAACATTCGCCTTGCGCCGTCTTCCGAATTTTCGATCAGGTCACGTGTCTTGACGCGAGTTTAACATTTTTTACACATTCCAAAAAAAGTGCACAACGCCGCTAAAGTAGTTTTCACTTCAAAAATTGCATGTAGCTCTCGGCCCACAGTACATACTACTAAAGTACATTTGTGGATGACCCCTTATAGGTATCTTACCCGAATGTTTGATTGCAGACTTTAAATTTGAAATCATCAAATGATCTCTCTAGCCCTAGGTCGTAAGGAAGGGACTGTCAGACTTCATTGACTATAACTACTCGTTTTCTGCAGTTGGACTTTGCATTCTAGGGGTGCGGTGGCCTTTTTTGACAGTCCCACTTATTTTAATATTAAGATAACTTTTCTTACAGAATTGAAATGCAAGCACAATCCAAAACGAAGTGTATTGGGTTGTGCGAAAATAATTGAGCTTCCAAATCCCAAAATCAATTTCCCAAATTAAAATTCTCCCACCTCTAATTTTGAAAGCAAATCACAATATCACACACTTGCCCTAATTTCAGCAGCAACGATTCTGAACCCGGTTTAACGTGAACCCCATACTCTTGGGGGCAATTGTAACGTTTGTTACCCAAAGTGGGGACGAAATAAACGAATTTAAACGAACAATTTTAACCCATGCTTAACTTTCGGGGATGAAGGTAAAATTTTGGTCGTTAAACCCAGTTTTAATGAGCTTCTGTTTGTTTTAATTTAGCTTGTTATCAATGAGTTTTTGTTCACGTGTTTATCTTGGAAAGGTTACTTGTCACCGCTTATAATATAATATTTAATAGCCTGTTTTTTTCTCTGCTTGACCCACGCGGTATGTGGGAAATTAACCAGCGTAATGCCGCGATAAAAATATTTTAAATTTTTTCGAGACATATAGGTACGTATGTATCAAACATCCGACACAAACACATTGTTTAAAAAACCTGACAACGTCAAAACGACATTTCACTTTGATATAAGGGTCGTTTTGCAGTTAATATTTATCTTTTTGTGGTAAGGCAGAAATTGTTTTTTAGAAAAACAATTTCTGCAAAAAAGTTTTAAAAAAGGCTTAACAAGACTTTGTCATTTAATTTCTTATAATAATATACGTTCAAACAAAGTTCACATCATTCATCAGAACCTATAGAATATACCGCACTAACAATCAAAGTGATTACAACAATTAATCCAATTACTTAGTACTGCACACCTTTCCTTTACTTAGAGGGAATGTAGTGATGGGCGCGTTCTAGTTGACTTGAAACGATAATCATTATTTACATGCTAGTACCTTGACGGCATGCTAACTAGGGTCCAGCCAGGGATGTGTGTGTAGAGGGCTAAAGCCTGCCGGGGTTGCGGAACTCACGAATTACCGTGACCCCGGTACGTAAAGGGCTATTGAAGGACACCGTGGATTTTAGTCAGGACGAGTCTGACAGTCCCTCCCGCTCTGCCTGGGTGGGACTAGTGTGATGATTTTACCACGTAAAAAAAAACGCAGGGATGTGTGTGGTGGGCACAGGCGTTAAGGTACAGCTGACCATGGGCGTAGGTATAGGAGGGGGCAGGTAGGCCGTGCCCTCCCAAGAATAGTCTGATCCCCAAAATAATAAATAACTAATAAAAAATTAAGATACCTTTCCACAAAGATATCTCTAAAATCTAAGTTCAGAAAGTTTCGCGATTTGTAAAACACTAGAAAAAGGTGTAGATATGTGATGTACAATCACATGTATTACCATCGCTTCTAACAGATCACTGGAAACGTATTCAGAGAGCTCTGAATACGCCCGTGCAACTGTTCGCTTATCACAATCAGTCCAATAGGTAGTCGAATTGTATTCATTGTAAGATTATTGTATGTATTTTAAGGTAACTTTTAGATTGATGTAACTTTAAAGCAAATTCTAAGTAATTTATAGGTAATATTGAAATAAAAATCTGATTTAACAATTAATTTACTTTAAGCTACAAAAGATAAAAATACTTTGACACAATAAAAATCATCAGAACTGAAGTACCTTAAGAAGAATCATTTTCTTACAATTCGTATTTACAGTCAGTATACCAATACACTTGCTGCAGCTCGAACAAAAAACTAAAAGTGCTTTACTGTCCGCACAAGTATTTTAAAAGTTTCACCCAGAGGCGTTTGTAGGTCAACAGAACCCGGTTTCAAACGAAGAGTAAAAAAAATATTTAAATATTTGCATCCGTATTATTTTAAAACGCCCAGCTTTCACATAAAAGCAGTTCATAAAACGCTTTGCATTTTACAACACAATTTTCTTTGCCAGCACTCAAAACTGTGTTGAATTTTTGCAATATTTTTTTTTATACGAGTATTTCGGGAAAAATTTGCAACGGAAAATTTTCCAATTATGAATCATCTCGGGGATTACCACATCCATCGGATTTGCTTAATACCTATTGCTTGCACCCCCGTCTCAGGTGTGTGAAAGAAAGTTTCAATCAAATCAACGCGCAACCAAAAAAGAGGCAAAGGAAAACGGTGCGGCCTATATAAGGCCTGTGACTGATTGACAACATTGTAACGGAAAAAATGGTCCGACATTTTCCTTAAAAGTTACGGAACTCGTTCATTTGTCAAAATTACTTTTTTCTCGAGACATTTATTTTTTTGAATTTCATGCGTATTTAAAAAATGTGTGTTGGGAAACTTTCTTCGTTTTGCTTAATGTGGTTTCGTACGATTTTGCGTTTAAAGGAATAAAGAATTTCTTTGTATGGATGATGTGTGTATTTTATAGCTCTCCTTCTCATTCAAGTTTATGCCAGATATTAACTTACGTTTAGCTCGAACATAGAGTTCGATGGACGATTAGTCAGGCACCAGATGTATCTTTGTTCAACATTACTTACTACAACTTACTATGAATACAAACTCAATTTCAGTACCACCTAACAAAGACACAGAACAGATACGTCCACAGACGTAATGGGGACTAACTTTCTAAAGTCAACACACCCCCCTCTTCTCCCTTCCTCCCCCCCCCCCCCCTACCACGAGACGTTTGGAACGTCACTTGGTTAGCAAAGTTATTGAGTTGTGGAAACCACAACCTCGTCGTGCCAACTGCTCGAACAACTTCGTACCCAGTTGCGTTATCCCTAAATATCGTTTATTAGAAAAAGTTTTACAATTTATTGAATGGTATATCGGTTAATATTATGTATTGTGTTTATTGGGAGTTTGGGATGGCGTAATAATTTGTATTAAAATGGGTTTCAAGAACAAGAACCACCAAGCGTAACAACCATCTATCTTTAGGTCATGAATTAGAATGCTGGGACTTCAGTCAACTGCGTACTCACTTACTCAGATGAATTACAGACTGCATGCGCATGTACACCTGCGTATAGACGACTTTCTAACTATTCTCCTTCGCAGGTATGCAAAAAATGACACCATGACCTTAGAATGCAAAGGGCATGTGAAAGAAAAGTGTGGTTCTTAGTAAAATCCTGATAGTCCCTTCCGATTCACCCAGGCCGGGAGAACTCATAAAAAAATTGATTTTTAAATCCCCCTTAACAAAAGACATGCACTAAGTCAAAATAAAAACAACACCATTCTTCCTCTCTTTCTTCTTTTCATTTATTCATTATCTGCCTAGCCATATCAGTCTTTTCGTTTATTGTGAACAAATAAATGTACTCTATAAACATATTCCTGTGCCGGAGGCACTTCTACAAATCAATAAATACCCGTTTTGCTGAGCTAATATTCATGAAATAAATAAAATTAACTGATACTCATGAAATAAATAAAATTAAAGGACTGATTCAACATGACAATTCAACTTTTTTTAATCGTCGCCCCACACTAGGTATTTCTCCTGTATCATTGGTGCGTTTACAAACATAAAATCACATACACAAACACCCAGACTCGGAACAACTACTTGCAGATCATGCAAATGTTTGTTCCGTGCGGGGATCAAATCCGTGACACGTTGCGCAGCAATCGATAGCACAGCCACTAGGCTAACCGTGTCGTTAACTGTAAAAACGGTAGAAAGATCTCTGAAAAATCGAAAACACGCTGTCCTCATTGCATACAATTCACAATCAAAACACAACAAAGCCTACCCATGCAATTAAAAACAAAAATCAACTAAAACTAATTATTTCCGCATAAGTTCATCTGCAACGTTCGTCCGATGTATAATTAAAATTTCAGTACAAAGCTGAAACCTCGCAGAATACGTGACCACGAATAATTAAGTTACAGGGATTCCCCCGTCTGTCATACGCTTTGACTAGGATAGCCATGTGTACGGATTCCTCTGGACATGATCCGGTTTGAGTGCAACGTGTGCTGACGTTGTAATTCTATACTATGTAATAATTGGACGGTTGGGATAATTGCAGTTTGAGCAGTATTCAGATTGTGTTTTGTTGTGAATGAATCTCGGAAAGCCAAATGAAACGTATATTCAAAATAATGTTGTTTTCAAACTTGATTTATTTCAGTTTACAAGATTTCTTAGTATTAAACATGGCTGAGAAAACATTTCAACAAAAAGCGACTGTATATTGCTTGTAATTTTAAACTCCGTACATTACAAAGACCTAAATTAAAAGGTATTTAAAACCCAGTGAAAGTTGACAGCAACATTCAAGCGTCAGGTCTTAAAAGAAAAAGATTTAAAAACACCTGTATATCTTCGTCAGCGTTGATTTTTTTTTCCTATTTTATAATATATAAGTCAAATATAAAATTAAATGTCCTTGATATTTCACATTACAAATGGGAAACCTACTATAGGTTTGATGATTACAAAGCACAGAACAAGGGTATGTCAGAGGCATATGAAACGTTAAAATAACGAGGGAAATGCAAATCTGACGCATTATCATAGAGTTAACGATTGTCTATGCGCTCTTCAGATAAAAAGGGCCGTGACGTAATTATTTCTGCACGTTTAGGGGGGACCGTATTATACGATGCATAAGAATTGTACGATTTAGTAAATTGAATTTACTTGAATAAATAAACGTTAAACGTATATTCTTGTTGCTCGTGTGTGTGAGATTAAATGTTTTTAAAAGCATCTATGATACAGGAGAAATTCCTTGTTTAGGGCAACGTTTCTATAAAAAAATCTCTTAATGAAAAAAAAAAAACAATTATATCAGTAGCCATGCATGTGAGTAGTAGTTAGTATCTTCTGGTCTAAGTATTTAATGTCTAATATTTGCGATTTATCATAGAAATAAGAAAGTATGGTTCACAAACAATATATTGAGCACCATTCTCAACAATTGATCAAAAGCAAAGATAAATAAATAAATAAATATTCCACAACTATCACACAACGCCATCTAGTCCCAAGCTAAGCAGAGCTTGTGTTATGGGTACTAGGCAGGCTGATAAACATACTTATATATTTCTAAATAGATACATATGAAAGATAAATCACACCCACTATACACTAAGAAGAACCACCACATTTTTTGGAAAGATCAAACTCAATATCAAAGTCAAACATGTAGATCATACATCAGGTTGAAGATTAAGGCGAAATTGAGCCTGAGAAGCACGTTCGGGACATACTATTTCCGACTTAAACTCGGATAAAGCTGAGGGTTAAAACTTTTATGATGGAATTGTAAATTACATCTAATTATTCCATGAAATCATTATTAAACTCTCCTTTGCAGTTAATTGCAAAACAACGTTTATTTCGATTAAACCCAGAAAATAACAAGGGAATTGAACGAATCAATATTCCACTCATTAATCTTCATTCACCAACATTATTCCCAATTCATCTGACAATAACCAAACAATGGATTTGTGACAACAAATGATGGAAAAGTAACGTAATTAACTGCAACAGTGGATGATTGAAGAATACAGATACAAAGTAAAATAAAAACAGAAGTTTAAAGCATGTACGTCGAAAGGCATTTCATACAATCTTTAATGACATTATTTTTCGAAATGATTGCTTAAATTTTTAAGAAACTTCACATGTATAAGTAGGATACATAGGTCAAAAAGTTTTACGACAACATTTAGCACAGGCTAATAAATAAACATGGAAAGTTTCAAGTGGTAAAATTACTAAACAGACTACATCCTTACTTCTTTCTAAGCCATACTAGTATTATAATATTGTACCGTTTAGTAATAAACATACATGTATGCATGTGTGTTTTTTACCCTTTCACGCAAAACTATTGAACGAATTTGGATGAAATTTAGTACAGATTTAGCTCATAGTCTGGAATAACACATAGGATACCATTTATCTTATCATTTAGGATAATAATTATTCGACATACACGACATATACGGACGCAACCACTGGCAGTAGCTAGTATCAAATAAATAACTCGCGAGTGCGCCTGCACTCACCGTGAAGTGGACCCATGGATCTAGCATTCTGTCTCTTTTTTAATTACTGTCAGAATTCTTTGTGTACCCTCACAATAGCCACTTCGTCGAGATCCAGTGAAAAGTTTTGGCAGTCGTTTGTTAACATTTTTTTTCCAGAATCGAATCTTTATATGAGAGATAGTTAAAAGAATATTGTAGAACCTGTTTGTTTAAAGATATTGTGCCCTAACAGGCGTTGCACTGAGGAGGCCACGGTCAGGTCTTTTAAGAGGAAACGGGGCCTCCTCCCATGTGCTGATGGTGACCACCGGAGAAGTTTTAGCGACGTAAACATCCCACTTCCCCAAAGACCGGTAGCATTTTAAGGGTTTCATTTTGGTTTTAGTATGTACATTGTTTCACCGGACACGGAAGTTTCGGGAGGTTCCTGTGTCTGATAGGGAGGGAAGAAACGCCTGGGTGTCACCACTGTGAGGATCGTCCGGAGGACACGGTGGAGCATACGGTGCAGGACTGCCCCGCTTGGGCAGAGCACCGCCGTGTCCTCACGACGGCGATAGGCGGAGACCTCTCGCGCCCGGCATTGGTCGAGGCCATGCTGCGGGGCGAGACGGAGGGGGAAGCGGTCGCCTCCTTCTGCGAAGCAGTCATGCTCGTGAAGGAGGAGGCGGGCCGCCTGAGGGAGAGGACAGCGTCCTCCCTCCACCCCAGCCGCAGTGGTAGACGCCCACGGCGTCGGACGTCGCAAGACGATCTCCGGCCACCGTAGGCGCGGGCATGCGGGCAGCGAGTAATGGGCGACTTGCTGTCCGACCATGGGCCATGCCCGGGTCGACGGCGCGTTGTGTTCCACGCGCGCCTCAAAGAGTGTCAGCATAGTGACGGGGCCTGTAGAGGGCCAAAGCCTGCCGGGGTCGCGGGACCAAGGGATTACCGTGACCCCGGTACGTAAAGGGCTATTGAAGGACACCGTGGATTTTAGTCAGTACAAGTCTGACAGTCCCTCCCGCCCTGCCCTGGGTGGGAGGACTCATTTGATGATTTTACCAAGATAAAAAAAAAAAGTATGTACATTGTAGGTACAGTGACGTGCCATTTATTATTAGCTTGGATTTAATGTCGGGCTGTGATGTAACAAGACTCGAACAATCTCCACAATCATGTTTCTCAAAAACTCATTGAAATCGGCATCAATTTCACTTGTCAATAAATATTTCCACAGTAACATTTTGCAACTACACAATTTAGTAACATAGTTGTATTTTAAAATCACGATATGCGACAAAAAGCTTTGCAGTGCCCTGGCTTATCAATTTTCACGTGCGCTGTCAAATGCAGTTGCGGAAAACTTTGCGAATAACAACCAATCAACGATATAAAATATGTAACCACACATACACAACTATAATGGAGTCTAGATATCTACCCTGTTTAGTCAATAGATACTCGTAAACATTGAATTTAAATGATCTAGGCAAACTCTGTAGTCCGCACATGACATCTGCCATCGAGCTATGGAGCGAAGGATACTGGGTTTCAAACTTCGGACCGCATTAGAAACTCCATACAAAACAAAAATAGCCGATGCTAGCTTAACAGCTGCAAAGTTGAAGTGGAACTGGTCTGGTCATAACTGCCGTATGTCGGCAAAAATAACCACTCGCTGGATCCTAACTGGCGGTAAACGACAACGCGGTAGGCCCAAAAAGAGATGGCGGGATGAGCTTTTTTTTTTAGCGTGGTCAAATCAACAAATGAGTTCTGCCAGACTTGCACTGACTAAAATCTACGGTGTCCTTCTTCTATATCCCGTTACATTCCAGGGTCGCGGTATTCGTTACTCCGCGGCCATGGCGGAATGAGCTAGACTCATTCTTAAAGGATTGGCCTACAATCGCTCTAGATCGTGAAAGGTGTGCAGGACTGCCCCGCTTGGGTGGAGCACCGCCGTGTCCTCACG
Source organism: Agrotis puta (assembly GCA_943136025.2). Taxonomy (NCBI): domain Eukaryota; kingdom Metazoa; phylum Arthropoda; class Insecta; order Lepidoptera; family Noctuidae; genus Agrotis; species Agrotis puta. The sequence goes on along the minus strand of OW964176.2, from coordinate 12,037,766 downwards.
ACGGCGATAGGTGGAGACCTCTCGCGCCCGAGTCTGACAGTCCCTCCACTCAGCCCTGGGTGGGAGGAATTATTTGATGATTTTACCAAGTTAAAAAAATAATCTCTTTGCCTTAAAATGCTAAAGGTTGTGACAGTTGGAAATAGGAAAGGGAGGTCTTGCAGTCTTGCCCTGCAGTGGGACGACACAGGTTTATAATAGTAAGGTGTAGGTACCTACTCTACAAGCGTGATGACATTCTTCACGTATTTACGATTGCTTTTATTCACAATTTTCTCTATACGGTTGGCGGTTGAACGATTGACTGCTGTACTGAGTCACAGGTTCGATTTTCGCACGAAATAAATATTATTATGGTCTAAAGCTAGTTCTTCTAGGTTTGTGTATTTGAGTTTGAATGTGAGAAACGCTTCAGTACCTGACAAAAAATTGACAGGAGCCGTATGTGGAATATCTAAGGTGTCATTAGTTCAGGTGCCATTTCAACCCAATGTGAAATACGTCGCCGTCGTAATTGCGGGGCAATGATTAAAATAAAACAGTATTTTGTCATACAGTACCAGAAACACATTTTCAACTTGAACTACATTTTCGTCACTAGATCCTCCTACCTGTCACGCTTCAGGCAATACACACGCAGGATGTAAGTACAATGAAACACAACACGCATTAAAACAGATAGTACGACACGTTTTAAAGCGTAGTACTTGCGAGTACAGCGGGTACATGGTTACTCACTCAGCGCTGGGGGCTGACAACTCTTGCTTTTATTACGTTTCCGTTTCCGAACGGATGGTAGCTATCACTAGGTATTTCACCGGTTTGTATTGTTGTGGTTTAAATATATTATCATGTTCCATTTTCATATGATTGTATTGGTAGTTTTTACGGTACGAATAAAATAACAAAAAAAAATATTATAAATCGGTGGCAACATGATTGGACACAGGACACGAATCTCCCGACTGTACGGTTCACTCAAAAGTTAAGAGTTACTTTCATACGGGTCCGTATCTTCGTTGACGGACTAATGCCTTTGTCAAACAGACAGGCGTGACGAATGCGAAGCGTGATGTTTTTATTTGTAATGTATGGAATTGTTTGAATCCAGTCACATAGAAAAGTGAAAGCGATCCGATAGCGTGACAGAACAATCGGACTGACGTCTCGTACCGGTTCGTTATCGCTTCGGACTCGCCTGTCTCTTTGATGAAGGCTTAAGAGTTACTTTCATACGGGTCCGTATCTTCGTTGACGGACTAAGAGAGTAAACAGATAACATACTTGGCATTAGTGGCATTGATTAATACACAAAGGATCCCCCTTAATGTTTTTATTTGCGTGGGAAAAAGTTCATGGGTTTTTCTTCCTTAGAACGGTAAGAAAAATCTATCAGACTCTTACTGGCTAGTATCATATGGTGTTCTTATACTGCCTTTGGCGACTGCAACTATGCAGTTACACACAAGGACTATCCTGAGTCTCACTCTTCAACCGATGCTGTGTTTCAGCACAAAGTATTAAGCCTTTGTCAAACAGGCAGGCGTGGCGAATGCGAAGCGAGCCACATAGAAAAGCGAAAGCAATCCGATAGCGAACTGATGCGAAGACGTGGCGAAGGCTTATTTGCTCTGTTTGACGTCGTTCATGAAAAGCCAGCTAATACAACCGCCACGCCTCGGTTCGCGGCTTCCAGTTTGACGTCTCGTATCGGTTCGTTATCGCTTCGGACTCGGTCCGGTTCGCTATCACCTGTCTGTTTGACAAAGGCTTTAGTATTTTATTGGTCAAAGCAAAAGTACATTGAAAAACCAACAGTGTTTTTGCGTACGAGTACCCGCCCGGTGCCCAATTCCAATCAGTCAGAGAGGTATCTAAAACTGAAAACACAATTTATATGTGTGTGGTGCATAAAAAATATTCTATTTAAACAAATAAAAAATTAAAATGGTTGCCGCGTATCGGGATCGAACGTGAATTGAATGGAAAAGTTTTTTTTTCGGTGTTACATAAAAATATACGCTCCGTCATATTGTACGTACGCTATAAACTGCAGAACGACTTTTGTCACGGCATTTTTGTTTCTGACATTTTATGTAACTTTGTGAAATTTAAACGGGAATAGTTCTATTTCAGGCTAAACCGCTCGCAGTTGTGGTCCTGCCTAATAAGTAAATTACAAGGTTAAATGAAAAAAAAAAAGTTAGTGAGTTAGCTACTATTGGAATCGTCACATCGGGCAATAGTTAAGTGGTAGAACTTGGTTATTATGGCTGTAACCAAATGAGCGTATATGAGTTGTGAGTCGCGTAATTTCGTGTTTTGGTACAGTGTGGACCACTCATTTTGCGTCGGAAAAGACTTTTAAGCCTTTGTCAAACAGACAAGCGAAGCGAATGCGAAGCGTGACGTTTTTATTTGCAATGCATGGAATTGTTTGAATCCAGTCACATAGACACGCGAAAGCGTGACAGAACTATCGGACTGACGTCTCGCTGACGTCTCGCTGACGTCTCGCTTCGGTTCGGAAACGCTTCGCTTTCGCCAGTCTGTTTGACAAAGGCGTTAGGCTGAAACGTGAGCTCGTCTAGCTTCAGACTATAAAAATTGACGCTAACACAGTATACCGAGTTCTTTTTAATGATCAAACTCAATCACACAGCACTATCATTGCCAATCAATCCCAAAGAACCCACCATTACCCCATCGTCATAAAACTTTCAATAAACCTCAAATTAAACGTTAAGACCACATAAACAGCACATCAGCTAATAAATTTAGAGGGTCTGTTTTAAAGGCAGATCGAATTACCTACCACAATGTTAGTTTACCCTCATAAACGTCAAACGTGTTACGGACATGGGTCCTACTTGGGTTTCACACTACCGTCCTCCTATGTTATGCTGTGTTAAGGCTCGTGCACACAAAGCATCCGTATTTACCGGATCGTTTTTAACGGATCAGTTGCTATTACAGATGATGCTCATCCCACATTTAGTACCGTTTTGAACGCAACCGGCGTAAAAGTATTTTAAAACGGTTCAGTATTTTAATACAGTTGTGTGTGTGAACTCGATGTAAAATGGACCTAAGCATCCATATTTACATGATCGTTGCTCATACAATAACGTCATCGCCGAAAAAAATATAGGTATACGATAAATCGAACCGGTTTAACGGATTGCTATATATTTTGTCGGATCCGTATTTTTTAATAGATCCGTAATACACTCCTGTGAGTGAACTCGCTCATACTACAACAGACATCATCGTCGAATAAAAACATATACGATAAACCGAACTGCTGTATATTTTGTCTATAGTTATATTTTGTCAACTATATAACGGACTGCTGTATATTTTATCGGATCCGTATATTGTACTAGATCCGTAATACTATCAGTGAGATCTCGCTCGTACAAAAACAAACGTCATCGCCAGGTAAAAACGTATACGATAAAGCAGACCTGTATAATGGATTCCTGCATATTTTCTCGGATTCGTATTTTTACTGGATCTGTAATACTATTCTGTACGTGAATTCTGTCATACTACAACTTACTTAATCGCCTGATAAAAACGTAAACGATAAATCGGACCTGTATAACGGACTGCTGTACCTATATTTTGTCGGATTCGTATTATTTACCGGATCCGTAATACTGTAATGTGTCTGAACTCGCTCATACAACAACACGTAATAACAATAAAAACGTATTCGTTAAAGCGGATCTGTAAAATGGACATATGTGTGAACGAGCGCTTACTGGTTTAATATAAGAGAGGTATCGGTTGCAGAAACTGAAAAATAAAATTAAGTAGTGAACAGGTAAGGGGAGCAGGAGGCAAGGTGTTTGTGATTGTAATGTCTTAATGACATTATTGAATTGCAGACGGTTTGGACAACCACTTGTCCAAACCGTCGAGAAAAACAAATGCCATTACCACTAATGGCAATTGTTTTCTTGTGTATTTATTTTTTGAGTCTTAACAAATTGTCTATTCTGCTGTACCCTGCCCCGCTTCGCTGTGGCAAAAAAAAAACAGGTTTTTCAAAAAAAAAGTGATAAAAACAATCCTTGATGCGGATTATATATCATGCTAAAATTTCAGCTCAATCGGTGCAGAACTTTTTGAGTTTTTGTAGCATACACAAACCAACATAACATTTTTATATATATAGAAGATAGATTGTGAATTCGTCTAGGCCGTCGATAAGGTTCGCCATACATTAATAAATCAGATATCACCAGAACACACAGCGTAAATGATAAATAATTATTGCTTGTTCCTCCTCGGAACGAAAGTGGGTGTTTGAGTCCTATATGGGAAAATAAAAGTTGGCATGCAACTTCCAATCTCAAATTTATTATTATTTATGGCTTAAACACTAATTATAAAAATGTTTCCCTTGATTGTAGAAGGTTACACACTGCATGAAATTGCATGTCTGTATGCAAGTTTGACTACATTGCGAAGTGTTAATGGACAATAAATTCAGTTAATAAAGCACAAAAAAAAAATTTAGAAAACATATATCTAAAATCAGGTCATGGAGACTGACGAAAACAAATGAACCTACGATAGCCTTATTACAAAAACTAAATAAACCTTGATTTCAACTTGGACTATCAAGTCCAAGCTTATCTGCAGAACCATAAATTTCTCTGAGTCATAACCCCATAATCTATATATATAAAAGGAGAACTGACTGACTGACATATCAAACGTACAGCCGAAACTACTAGGGCTAGGAATGTGAAATTTTGCACACGGCTTCCTACTATAATGCAGGGGAGCACTAAGAAGGGGTTTTTGGAAATTTAACTATTAAGAGGGTGAAAGGGATTAGGAAAGTACGTAACCCACGCGGACGAAGTCGCGGGAAAAGTGCTAGTCAGTGATAAAAACTTCAAACAATCGATTACCTAACTTCTTTTTTACTATGCCTAATGACCAAAGTTCTACAAAACTTAGATAAAACGTGGACCTTAATGCTGTCATTTGAACAATTGAATGCACCATGTATAATAACAATTATATCTACCATTTTAACATCCATTTTTGGTGGAATTACAAAAAACAACAACACACTGTCAAAATAGTTATGAGAAACTTTGACACACTTTTGACAGCTGCGACCAGCTGTTAGACCATGGTTTATCGCAAAACCACGATTTGTAATAACGTTTGTGTAAACCGTAGTTTAACGAGATTTAAACCTGGGTTTTTAGTTAAACCCCGTTTTGTAATAAGACGGTATATGTCCAATATGCTTTAAGCATCTCCAATTCCTGGATGTATACCACTAAATACGTCCAATCACGAACGTGCCGAGCCGGCCGCAGATGTCCACGCGGACTGATACATAAAATTCTCAGCTGTAAAATAGTCACATCGCAAACTCGTGTAGTTCAATCCCTCGCGAGCGAGATTCTCACAGAGTCATGTTGCAGTTAATGCCAGTAGATATGTTTATAAAAACTATGTAACTTCACTATCAAAAGCTTAGATTTTTCTAATTTTATACCGAACCACAGAAAAACTATATACTCTAGACTTTCTTAATGTGCATGAGTCACACTGACGTTTTTTGGTCTGTTCATTTTTGCCATAATAATGAAATTTTCGTATCAACTTCCATAATTGCAATAATTATCGGCATTTTCAGTAGTTTAGTCCTACTAACAGCATTCGCTAAACCACTTAATAATTCCATAGCAAAAAAAAAAAAAAAAACATCAACATCCTGAGAAAAAAGAGCTTAATGTGTCTAATTTTTAAAGTAATTTACTTTTTATTTCTATTCGTAAGTATTGGCTATCTGCGTGCATGCCCAGTTTACTTTTGATGGCCCATCATTTACTGTTTCGCGTGTTTCCAGCGCGCTGCCCACTTGACGGTAAACTTGATCATGTATGGCTTACCTTATGCCAGCATAGTTGATGGCTTTTTAGCTTCAAGAATGAGCGCAGTTAGAGTACTTTGAATAATCGTTTTATTCATAATCAATCAATTATAAGTAAATATACCTAAACTGTTCTATTCTATTCAAACTTATTGCCTTTGCCACTTCTGCAATTCACCTTTATAATGTCCCCAACTCGCTACGTACTCAATTTGTCCGCTTGGCATATGCTTGGCATGCGAAACATGACGCCGGCAACATTTACGTTTCCACGTAAGCGGGAAACGTCCCACTCGCGTTACCAGAAAATCAAGTCAACTGACAATGTTACGAGAAATTGAGGAAGACTTGCTACGATTATTTTCTTCCTTTTTTTCCGCGGAATATGTCAAGAGTCGTTCACTTTGTGTGCCTGATTGATTTATACTGTGGCAATAGTTGTGTGAGAAGAAACATGGGGGCAATTCTTTTTTTGAAATTCGAATGTTTTGTTTTTCTTTTGTGGTTATGAAGAGATCACACATTATTCTGTGCCCGGCTTTCGTGGTGGTGTCTGCGCCACCACATGACCTTTAGGGTGCTTTTCCACAAGAGATGTGCTATGTAGCTGTACTGCGAGAATGTAAAAGCTGAGCTACGAAACTGTGTGACCGTTTCTCCTGATGCTACGCTATGTAGCGGTGCGAGTAAGATGTGCTATGTAGATGCGCCGCTGCAAAGTAGCTGCGCTAGGGAAGATGACCCATAGCACGCATCCATAGCACGCAGTTATAGCACACAACCATAGCACGCATCCTTCCATATAAAAAACACATCTTAGTTGAATCGTTTCCACCAGTGCTGTACTATGTAAACCAATGAATATGATTGGCGATATCAAACGCATCCGCAGCAACGTAGCATAGCACATCTCTCGTGGAAAAGCACTTAGACGCGGCGCTTATGTCTATCTCTATATCATGACGTCACATTGCATTTATAAAAATGTAGTACCGCGAATAGAATAGAAGTATAGAATTTTCCGCAAGTCATAATTGGTGGCGCGTACTGTAAGTTTGCTAAAACTGTGGATAATACAATTATTTTAGACATTAAAGCCTTTGTCAAACAAAAAGGCGTGGCGAATGCGAAGCGAGGCGTTTTATTTGTAATGTATGGAATTGTTTGAATCCAATCACATTTCTAAAAGTCGCTTTTCTATAAGCGAAAGCGATCCGATAGCGTAACCGAACTATCGGATTGACGTCTCGTATCAGTTCGGTATCGCTTCGGACTCGCCTGTCTGCTTGACAAAGGCTTAATAGTAACATTTTATGAAGTTCACCACGCCAGTACCAACGTCGATTAAAAGCTAGACAATTCCATTACAGAATACAATTCCCATCGCTAAGAAACCTCGAAACAAAACCTCAAAACAAAAAAACAAAAATCTAAAACAATTCAACTCCCACAAAACCAAAGGAAAGGCCCCAATCCTTCACGATTAAACTATCCTTTCAAAGGGAACCTGCCTCATTCTATTCAAATCCGAGGCAATTTCCGAGGCAATATTTCACAATCTCCTAGCTACCATTGAGATTTACTTGCATCTAGATAAGGCAGCCGAAGTGGACGGTGGGGTCCTAGATAACAATGCAATTTACACTGAACATCGAGAACGGGTGGAAAGAATCGACTTATTATAGCCCGTTTCGAAATGTGTTGTGGTCAAGGTAGTGGATTCTGGTTGCTTTTCTTTGAGCCTCCAGGTAAGCAAAACTGCACACTGCTTATGCGGTTCAATTAAGAAGGAGAGTGCCAATGATCTCCATCTATCAACTGTCACCTAAAAATAACATTTAGCAATAAAATACATTTTTTTATTACGTGGTAAAATCATCACATGAGTCTTCCCACCCAGGGCAGAGTGGGAGGGACCGTCAGACTCTTACTGACTAAAATCCACGGTGTCCTTCAATAGCCCTTTACGTACCGGGGTCGTTGATTTATCTATAAAGTAACCAGTAGTACTAAACCGTTGCATAACTTACTACCCGTAACCCTACAATAATATAATCTAGCTGCAATTGGTACCGGATTCCCTCCAATAGCAGCCCGCGATCAATATCCAAGACATTAGCCTGTATTCGCTTCATTGCACGCATTGTGCAGCCTGCAATAAGATGTGGTCAAACCACATCTTATTGAAATGGTTAAGTGATCTAGAGAAATACAGAACTAATTTTGAGAGATTAAATGTAGTAATGGCGGTGTATATTTATTGAACTAACCATTCTGTCAAGCCTTTTCCCAACTATGTTATGGATGGATTCTAATCAAACTGAATGCGGTTGCTGATACAGCTGAATATTAGTATTTTACACTGCTCATCTGAGCTCCACAATCCAGTAACTTGTTAAAACGATATCCTTGGTTGTCAGACTCCATTTTTTATTACATTAATATCAAAATTGCGGCCATGATGAATCAAAATAGGACTATGGGACTTGACTGGCTAAAAAACTCCACGTTCCTTCAATTGCCCTTTGCGTTCCAAAGACGCGGTGCCATTCAGCATTACACGTTTGCTTGAACTCTTGATTAGTCACAAAATCATAGAAGCGTAACCTTTCATATTCTAATTTGATTTGGTCGTGTGTTCTATTAATTTGCATATTTAAGTTTCATAAAGGTAATCACTTCGTCTCGTTCCTCGAGTCGCATTTCCACAAATGAAATGTAAATAGGAGGAATGTGGGGCACACAGGGTTGCCATGTGTACGCTTTTAGGTGGATTGCTCTGATATTTCGAAGAATATAAAGTACTGCCTCAATACCTAACATTTTAAGCATTTTTTTTAAATGCTATCTGAATTTTACCAAATTTCGAGCTCTAGTATAATAATAAGTATGAAAACAATTGAATGAAAATTCTTAAATAATCCAAACTAATATTATAAATGCGAAAGTAACTCTGTCTGTCTGTCTTTCTGTCTGTCTGTCTTTTCTTCACGCCTAAACTATTGAACCGATTTGTGTGAAATTTGGTACAGACATAGTTTGGAACTTGAGAAAGGACATAGGATAGTTTTTATTACAAAAATAATAAAAAAACAAAAATCTGCCGGAAATCACTATTCCACGCGAACGAAGTCGCGGGCAAAAGCTAGTGTTATAATAAAGCTTAAAATTCAAATCTTCAATGCGAATACCGACACGTGGCTGTAAAACTTACAGTTTTTACTGTATATTCACGTAAAGTACATGCACACATAAATGTATCTTACTTTACCTCAAAAACAGGATGTATAAGTAAAAATTATAGTCTTTCACAACCATAAATAGACATAACTTTGATGGCATGGTTAGCGCAGTAGCGTGTCGTGGGTTCGATTCCCGCACGGAACAAACATTTGTATGACCTACAAGCAGTTGTTTCGGGTCTGGGTGTTTGTGTATGTGAGTTTCTATGTTTGTAAACGCACCCACGACACAGGAGAAATTCCTAGTGTGGGGCATGTTCTTTAAAAATAAATGTAAAATGTCATAACTGGTAAAGTAATTGTTTGTTTAATTTCATCATTATTATCGTGAGCTTATAAATGTTCCCACAGTCAGAACACACTCTGCTTGAGGAAGTGGACCATAATCCACCACGCAGGCCCCCAGTGCCGCTTGGTAGCATTTTGGTTCCAATTTTTGGTTCAAGGACATGCCTGTTTCCTTGCAATGTTTTCCTTCACTGTTTTGAGAGCAGTGGTGATGAAATAAATTACACAAAGTATTGGCTGAGTGTGAAGCCATGACAACTCGTAAGTCGAGGCCCATACTACTGAGCCACCATTACTCTCGTTTAGTTTATTTAGACTTTATCTGATCTTTAAATTCCAGTATAGCAAAAAGATTAACACTAATATGCAAAACTAACCAAATCAGAAAAAGAACAGATTCTGAAACTCACGTAGGGGAACGGTGTATAAGACGGGGACGCGAGGTATGATGGGAAATCATACACTTTTTTTTATCGTGGTAAAGTCATCAAATGAGTCCTCCCACCCAGGGCAGGGCGGGAGGGACTGTCAAACTTGTACTGACTAAAATCCACGGTGTCCTTCACTAGCCTTTACGTACCGGGGACACGGTAATGGGTAAGTCCCGCGACCCCGGTAGGCTTTGGCCCTCTACAGGCCCCGTCACTATGCTGACACTCCTTGAGGCGCGCGTGGAACACAACGCGACCCGGGCATGGTCCATGGTCGGGCTGCGAGTCGCCCATTACTCGCCGCCCGCATGCCCGCGCCTACGGTGGCCAGAGATCGTCTTGCGACGTCCGACGCCGTGGGCGTCTACCACTGCGGCTGGGGTGGAGGGAGGTCGCTGTTCTCTCCCTCACGCGGCCCGCCTCCTCCTTCGCGAGCATGACTGCTTCGCAGAAGGAGGCGACCGCTTCCCACTCCGTCTCGCCCCGCAGCATGGCCTCGACAGATGCCGGGCGCGAGAGGTCTCCGCCTATCGCCGTTGTGAGGACACGGCGGTGCTCTGCCCAAGCGGGGCAGTCCTGCACCGTATGCTCCACCGTGTCCTCCGGACGATGCTCGCAGTGATGACACCCAGGCGTTTCTTCCCTCCTTATCCGACACAGGTACCTCCCGAAACTTTCGTGTCCGGTGAGGACCTGCGTCATGCGGAAGGTAAGGATGCCGTGACGCCTATCCAGCCACTCCTCAAAGAGGGGTCTTACCGGCGCGATTGCGGCGTGCCCGGAAAATCATACACTTAAGGCAAACTTAACACAATACTAACTTAAGGCAAGTGCCAAAGGGACGCCATATACTAAACTAGTATGACTAAAGAGTGTTTGTCGCCATTATACCTAGCGTCCCCGTCTTATAAGGAAGGATCTGGGTTACTATACATAAAAAAATGTATATGTATAGTAACCCAGATCCTTCGCACTTTATCCCTAAACAATGCTATCTGAATCTGGAGCGCCTAAGTATATGATGTTCCTGGCAGAATGACTGGCACCGCAATGTTCTTACTTAAGCACGCAATGTTCTTACATAAGCACGCAATGTTCTTATATAAGCACGCAAGCCCGCAGGCCTGTCCTGGTTTAATTGTCTAACGTTTTCGTATCATTTGCGAACAGCCTTATCATTGTGTCTGGTATGGCAGTTGTATCTTGTTCTTTTAGGAGAACATTAACTTGAATTTTGAGATAATTTCTGTGTTTAATTATTATGGTTACCCAGTTAAGGTCTAAAATTGTTGGTACGACAAAATGTTTTCTGTAACTCAAATAGTACATTGGATAATGCGTTGAAAATCTCATGATTGGAAGATTGCCATTTTTATTTTTTGTGATATGACAGTTAGGTCATATAAGCTACGATAGAAGATTGGATAGAAAGCTAATATTCAGCTGCATCATCATGAAAATGGTAGACAGATGATGATAATCATTTCACAGTGAAGTTCATAAAAATAAAAAAGATATTTTTTAAACAACAAAGTTTTTTTAACCTGAAATTGATGTAATATAACATAAGACTTTAACCTTTAAAATCTAAAACTAAATGACAGCATTAACACAATTCCCACACTGTGTTCACATTACACGTCCTAAAGAGCCTAACATAATAGTTTTACAAACCCTGCAGGCAAAACCACAAACACAAAATTACTATCAAAACGAGTTTCTAGTCCAATTAACCAGTATAAACAAAACACAAACGGCAAAATATGTTTCTATTCTACAAATACATTCAAGAGAACGACAAAACGCCCCAGGATTATCAACAACAGAACCTATTACCAAGATAATATTAAAATTCCGTTTGTTTGTAACAAATTGAGGAAACGGAAAGGGCTTCTCTAATGAGATAATAACATTTTCCGCACAGGTGGCCCTTTTCGGCCCTCTCGCTGTGAATATTACTATCTTGCGGCGACGCCCTGTGTAATCTTAAAACTTTATGGGTCAGCATGCCTGTTTATGTAAGTTTTGTGTCTGCATGTTCCACTTTAGAGGAGCACCAAATTAGTTGGTGTTGGAATAGGATTGCTTCTTAATACAGTCAGTCTAATTTAGTATGATAACAGAGGCAACATATTTTAGACAACGTGTGATGATTTACAAGTAGTTTTTTCGGGTCTGGGTGTTTAGGTAAGTGAGTTTCTACGTTTGCACCCCCGATACAGAAGAAATTCCAAGGGTGGGCAACGGTTTAAAAAAGAAAAAATATAAAAGAATTCTTTGCTACGACTGCCACATACATATACAAAAAAAGTACTATACCGTAGACATAGTTTTTTTTTTATATAGGCACTGTATGGTATGTAATATGATTGCAGGTGCAGAAGATTTGAGGCAATTCGTTCTTGATAAAACTACCAGCTACGAATATAGCAACTGTAGCGCGTAGCAGTGATGCTACGCCGTAGTAGAAGCGCTACGCTTTACTGTAGACATCAACTGTTACTCAAAATTAAACGTTATACTATATGCACTAAATCCCATTTTATTACTTTCTCGTAAATACTCGCAAGTAAAGAGTTTATCCATGGTAGCTAAGGATGTAGATCCTCCGTTTAAGATACAAGGAAACGGAGGCTGAACATTTACTTTATAACTGAAATTCACGTGAACGATGGTGCTTCTTATATGGGTCATATTAATCGCGGTAAATGATCCCGTAACTAATTGCTGAAATTAAAATAAATTGCTCTGTCCTGTCAAGAAAATGAGCACGCGAAATTTTAATAAAAACGCTTTTGTTCTCAGAGAAACTTATGAAAAAGATATTATTAATGGAAATATTTCTGTATTTTATTATAATTCTTGGAAAAAATGTTAATAGTTAATTGCCTTATATTATTCTTAAGAGTAGCTTAGTCTAGTTTATTGTTTGGTTGTTTATACTGTTTGAATACACCTTTCTGTGATCCTTCCGAGCCGTAATCATTCGATTTTTTTATATCTAATATCTGTGGATATGGAAAAATAAAAAAGGTTATATATTATGAGTATGTTCTGTTCAAAAATATTTAATGTGTATCTTACGTTTACGTTAGACGTTCGTATTAGGGCCTTGGTCATGACAACAGTTCAAAACCAAACCAAAAGACGGATTCCGCACGATAAATCTCAATTTCCTGACTACTTATAAAAGAAAGAAAGCTATACTTAGATTATATTTTGACTAAAAAAACAAGAAACAAAAAATATCCCCTTCGTTCGATTCCTACGTAAAGCAAATGAACATCTCCAAGGAAAAAATTTGAATGTGTGCGTGGAGCTCACTCACACATTTATAAAAAGTGGCTTCACGAACAACCCCACCTTTTGTTTCGAACTCGAAATCTGGACATTTTATAATCTAAGGGTCAAGTCACACCGAGACGCGACGCTGCGCGCACATTTCAATAGAGCTTCTCAAAATTTACTACACTAAAAGATACAGTATTCGCAACGCAAACGCAGCGCAAGGCCGCGCTGGGTTTTAATAGCGACTTAAAATCTAACTTTATTTAATACATGAAAATATACACATTTGCAGTATCGTTGCGTCGCGTCTCAGTGTGAACTGGCCGAAAGAAGCTATTCTTGATATTGGAAGTGTCGAGTTTAACTCGAGCTGAGTCAGTGACTAAGAATATCGGTCGAATCTCGTCGAAAACGTTTCGCTACAAATCTCCAGCTTTAACGGTTACACAGTTATACCGATTGCTGAACACGTAAACCGTAATTCAGTCCGCAGGTGTGCCGACAATCCGAAGACAAGTCTACACATTGAAATTTAATAAAACTTCCCTTATTCGGGCGCTAACAATTTACGGCGTGTCAGAGAGACGCGCGGAATCTATTGTAGTAGAAGAGAATATTAGTGGAGATAAATGTTTGTGAGTTATGTGATAACGTGAGAAGAGAATATTAAAATGTTAGAAACAAAGAAAGAGTGAGTTTGCAACTCGGAAAGTATTAAAGTTAAACACAACGCCAGAGCTGTCAATTGAATGGAAGTGAATTAAATATTTATTATAAACTTCCATCATACCACAAAAACTTAAACATCATCACACTTTTTCAAACAAAGTGTTCAACACTTTGTCAAAAAAAGTGTCGTTGTTAAATCAACGTCAAATACCATTTTGCACTAGACAGTTTTTTAGACAGTAGTGTTTTAGTAAGTGTCAAACCGATGTTTCTAGGTAGTGAATTTTTTGTAGGTAGTAAGACGGTAAGTGTTTACATTTTATTGAAGGATCGTACGAACGATGGCACGGTTGGCGCAGTAGCTGAGCATCTGAGCGACTGCTAGCCTGCGTGTTGAAGGTCTGATTTTCGCAAGCAACAAATATTTGTATGACCTACAGTTAGTTATTCTGTCTGTTTGTGTAAGTTTCAATGTTTGTAAACGCACTCACAACACAGGATAAGGGCCAGATGTGGCAACGTTTTAATAAAAAAAAAGTCTCATTATTGACAACGCTACTCCATAATAGATAATAATTTACAAGCCATATATTTAATCTAAGCAAGATCATTAAGCCGGGGTCGCGGGACTCGCAAATTACCGTGACCCCGGTACGTAAAGGGCTATTGAAGGACACCGTGGATTTTAGTCAGTACGAGTCTGACAGTCCCTCCCGCTCTGCCCTGGGTGGAAGGACTCATGTGATGATTATACCACGTAAAAAAAAAGCAAGATCAATAAAAGTTAATTATTTGCACAAGCGATATGTATCCATTCATAATTAGACTAATAAAAAATGTTAATAATTAGTAATCAATTATCAAACTCACACATTCCGATTCCCGTGTTCTAATCAAGCTTGTGAATTGCTACTAATTCATAATCAATCAGAGTAGTTCCCGCTTGTGCTCGATATATCCACGTCTAGCCAGCTTTGTGTACCGAGCTCCCACACCATCTTATCGTCATGTAACACATCGATTTGGAGTACAAAGTCTATTTACTGAGCTAATGAAATACGAGTATATAGAAGTGTATAGAATGCAAGTCTATGACATATCATAATATGTTATCTTAACAAATTATGTGAAACTTTTTTTGAACAACTTCGTCTTTGAAACCAGGAGCCGTATTATGACGTCTTAAAACCAGGCTTGTTCCAGTGAGTGAACGAGATGGCGCTAAACCACTTGTATAGCTCTGTCTCTTTCACTCACTGGAACAAGCCTGATTTTAAGACGTCATAAATACGGCTGCAGGTCAGTCTAATTTCATAATTTATTTCTGTACTTTTTAGTTTTCTTTTTCATCTAGCAATAGACTCGCGTTTGACTACTATCTCGTCTTATAATAAGCAATAATGTAGTCGAGCGACAGTGAAACACGTTTGTCTTGAAATAATCTACTAACCCTTGTATTAATAAATTAAAAAGTTGTAGCTATCAGAGAACAAGGTTTAGGAGGTGAGAGCACAGTACTCCATGCATGACTGAACTTGCGCTTCATACAAATTGGGCAGCTACAGTCGGACTCACTTTTGCGAGTTTCAATTCTTGAAGAATGTTAAAGGCCATGTTAAACGTCCCACTTACTTTAACTTTTAGGAGCAAAGCAAATGGTGATTAAAACTACATATCAGATGACCTTAAAAGGGTGAAAAGTTTAGATGCAGAAGACGGGTAACGATTAAGACAGAGTGTTTTGGCATAATTTAGTTTGTTATCAGCAAAAAACTGAGAATTATTGTTTGAATGATCATTTAAATTACCTTCAAAATTGTGATTGAAATGTAAAAAAAAAATACAAAATGCTAAAAGAATTTCCCTGTCTCTCGACGAACCAGACCGCCATCGTACACCCGAATCAAATAAACATTTTACACACAAATATACATATAAACAGTCGCACGCGTGCGGCCGTACTCCTGATACCTTTCGATACAATGGCCGAACGAAATCGAAACCCGAAATCCATTACGCGCTACACGTTGGCGTGTACAATTTATTTTTTGTATGAAAGCCTCGGGGGCCCGTAATGGCGAAAGTTTTTCCTTCAGAGGTAATTGTGAGGGCCGATGCAAGGCAATAAATAACCACAGTCCCAGTCCTCGGACCCTTGATTGAACTTGCTAATGAATGTGGGATAAGAAATAAGAAATTCGGATATCGAAACTCTCTCTCTTCTTCCTCTCTTGTTTCACTGAAAAATGACTTAAGTTTTTATTCAATTTCGAAGTCGAGTTTTCGAGAATCGACTTTCAATTTTCTTGTAGACGATACCCCTAATTCTGATATGACATCCCTTATTTGAATTCGGAAATCGTTGTTCTTTTTAACTTGAAGCAATTTTAAAGGAAACTTTTCAGGTTAAATTATTTTGAAATAATTTATTGGCACTGATTGGGAGTTGGGAAAGTGTCATGAATGTATTATACATTCATGACACTATAAGGAAGCCAAATAAGTAAATGAAAAAATACATAAGTTACGGAATTTCCAATAAAATTACTTTGGCGGTAAGTTTATTCCACTCCAAATCTAAATAAATTGGTAGCCCGTAATACGTTAAGTAAAAATGCAACCCATAACATATTATACATCTGCAATTATTATTCCAATCAGAACCATAGACAAATATCACTCCACAAACAAACAGAGAACGCCAACAAAAAGAGAAGAAACAAACCCGATAACAAACTCAAACCGAGTTCCAAATACAAAAAATAAAAAACATTAAAACACACATCTTTGACAGCAAATATCAAAGACAAAAATCCATCGGCCGGATCGGATGTAGTTATCAATAATTCCGTTCAAGATATGCATTAAAAAATGTCGAGTCGATGCGTCAAAGGGAAGACTGTTTTGTTAACAAAGTGTGTACGTGATCTGGGAGCCAATGAGACAGGGTTTGCCACTTGTTTTCAATAAAAACAACTCACTTTCAACAGTGTCCACGCGAGGGAATCTTGGCAATGTGAGACAAGTCACAGTATTAATATGTAACAGTAAGAAAACCTCGGAAATGTTTCACTTATGTTCGGAGTTTGAACTTTCTAAGGGAGGTTTTATGCCTCGTGCATGGACTGTGGCAGTGGAGAGCAGGTGTGATGGTGATAGCGCTGATAGAAAGTTTTTGCAGTGTGCAACGGTTACTGTCCATTAATTTAAAAGTACTTTGATAAGGTTTGCAGTCAAAATGCACAGGAATATAATATGAACGTCTAGCCAATAAAGCTTTTGTACAGATTACAAATGTAGAATCAAATAAATCACACCTATCAGATTACTCGTTGGAAAACTGTAGAATTAAATTTAATACATCACTTCCATAAATAAATATAATTAACACATGAATTTCGTACTACCTTTTTATAAATGCGAAAGTTTGTGAGGATTGATGGATATTTTTTTACTCTTTCACACAAAAATTACTGAACGGGTTTCAGTGAAAATTGGAATACAGATAATTTACAACCCCAGAATACTTTTTATCGGGGTATGACAATCGCGTGGGAGAATTACCGAACTTCGCTCAAACAACCCCGCGGGTATAAGCTAGTGTAGATATAAGTGTTTACATATAACTTACAATAAACCCCTGTGTGCTATTAACTCGGTATAATAGAGGTGTTTAAACCAAAAGCCTGCACTGGCTGCCTATCTCGCTCACCCCCAATCAAATAGAGCACAAAATATTGTGAATTTCAATTAGTTTGAGAACAACCCCTTTTGCGGGGTCACGTCATATTACAAAAGGACAACGTGGACTCCCGTTATTCTATGGTCGGCCAATTAAATATACGACAGAGGTTCTACAGTGGTGCCTTTTAAATATTCTAGCTAATAAGGCAAACAATTATGAAAAAAGAGAAATAAATAGAGAGAGAAAAATAATAGAGAAATAGAGATATAAAATAGTCGCGTGTTCGCTTACTTAATTATTTTTCTTTTCTCATTTATAAGAAAAACTACTTTTTACCCACGTCTTCGCGTGCGTTAATTTAGAATTTGACAATCTATTCGGATACATGGGGGCGCCATCTATTATCATATTATGAAAGTAATTATTGTTTCTCTCGAGAAAATTACTTACTAGTACTTTCTTGGCCTTTATGTCCGTTTCAGAACACCTGACAACGTATAAATGCATAAGTTCAGGATGATCGGTTCTGTGGTTTGGACGTGAAAAGATACCTAACAAACTTACTTTCGCATATAAAATATTAGCAAGGATAGTTAGGATATACTTCGATTTGGTTTTTCCATTTTAAACCTTTAAAGCTTCCTGCCTCTAAAGCTTCCTTGAGAGATGTTATAGTTTAATGTTATAAAGTTGAACAAGCGTGTTGCCTAAGTAGCAGAGTGGTCCGTCCGTTCCCCACCGGCTTAAACTGCACTATGTTCAACTTGTAGGATAAATTGAAGTAGAATTTAGAAAACAAAATGTTTATACACATCTCAAACTCATGGGGAAATATGCTAGAGAGCAAAAGTGTAGAATAACGATTACGCGCGATCTTGAGTACTAAGTAGTAATAAAAATGGTTCCATATATTTTAAAGATTGTTGATTATATTTATTGTGTTAATTGAAGGAGTGGAAGGAGGCCTTTGCCGAGGAGTGGGACAGAGGAGGCTCTTAAAAAACTGTTAATTGATTCCAAATTAATCACGCTATTATCTAATGATGGACCCAGGATCAATTCCAAGTAAGTGACTCCATACTTTTGGTACGAATGTAGTTTGTATCCACGTTTTGCTAACTAGATATTGATATGTATTTAATCTTAAATCATTCTCTACTCATGTACAGTACATGAGTATTTGTGTTAACTAACAAACAGTAACTCTTGTATTTTCTTTATATTAATATTTCTCTTTCAATTCAACATCACAGTTTTAAACCCTGATGTTCATCTGCCCAAATGCACCAGTACCGCCACAACTTTTCCCATAATTCTTGTAATAAGTAACGACAACATTGCCCACTGTGACAGAGCCCCGAAGCGACTAGATAAAATTGCATCGGATTAATTTGCCTACCTGTTCGAACGATGCGACCCCTGTCCCTGACAGCCTTTGTGCGGAGATATGGACTTCATTACATACATACATAGCGGGGGCTATTATGGATCAGGAATTAATATGGTATTCTAAATTGACCTTCACTTTTTGATTACTTTTAGTAGGTTGCTCGGGGCAGCGATATTTCTTGGCTTATGGCTTGGGTCTCCAAATATTTACGTATATGAACGTATCAGGTTTGATATTTTGCTATTTGTGCGATGCTTTTCATTCATTTCTAATTAATTCAATTCTGTTTTATTTGCAATTGTCTGCACAAGTAGATCGGATACTTAATGTTTTTTTTTTATTCATTAGGTGAAAAAAAGATTTATGATTTGTTCATGCAGCTTATTGTCAATGACCACTGCATCAGGAATGAGAGCAAAATAAATAAACAGACGCTAGTAGGTCAACCTACCCGGATATATCAAATTACTATTGTGATAAGGTTGAAAATCTATTAAAGAAATTTGACAGATAGTGATGCTTGATGTGTTAGCGTCTCTACAAAGCACATTAAAATAAATTAAAAACAACCACTAGTGCATTGCATTCGTTTGTGGTTATGAATTTATAGTCTCAATTTTTCAATGCATTTTTGAACTCTTTCATTTTACTATAACAATTATATATTCTTTAAGCTTACTTTAACACATTACGAGGAATTGGTTTTTTTAAATACTTCCAAATAAAACCACCTTGATTAACTTCGTATGTAATTTATCATTGAACAAAAATAAACATATTACGTTATATTATTATAATTTGTATCACATCAATTAGAACATCCTCAAACTAATCGAAAGAAGAGTAAACCACACACAAGTTATCTGTTGGCAATACAATAGTTTGTCATAACAACCGAGCATCTTTGTCCACACGAAAATATTGCCCAACTAAGGCAATAACGAGCAGTGTTAGTTGCCAACTTTGCCCAAGTTTTGCCCAACTATTTTTGCCCGTCATAATAGCCCAAGTTCGGGCGATCTGCTATTTTCATTGGGACTGTCTTTATTCCCTTTTTTTTCTTTTATTGCAGGATAAAAGTGGTGTTAAAGTTTCTATTGCGTTTCTGGATTGGACGATTGACACTTTTTGTTTTTACTTTTATTTTAGTTTTTGTTCAGTCTTCAATGAGTAGACTTAATTTGAATGGAAAGTGCTGTAGGGTGGGATTTTTATTTTGTCGTCGTTTGGCACAAGAATGAATGTCTTATCTTTTATTAAACAGACTTGTACTTTCTTTTAATTGTTTGGCATAGAACAGGTAGCGACTCCACTATGCTCATTCAAATTACGTAACCATTTTCTTTTAATTCAAGTACCTACCAAATTAACCTTCTTGTAGCAAAGAGCACCAAATTAAGTTTTTGCTCTAAAAACCGTAGATAACAGAAATCTTCCTGCACAACGGATCAACATTTATATTACCTAGTCCAAAAAGCAACGTCATAAAAAACAAAACCCGCTTCGTTCAACAACCCCTCAAAATCCAATAAGCAGAAATCCACAACAAACTACGATCAGTGAGCAACTGAACCCAACAATAGTCAGCGAATATCGGAGTTCCGTACTATTGAACTGCTAACATATCGAGCTACCGTAAAAAGTGGACATTGTCCTCATAAAGACGGCTAACTGATATCGATATTAAGGACGATTCCGGAACGATTCCATTTCGGGTTATTGCGATATTGATATTTATATTGTTGTTTTGTCTAGTTCATGAAGTTTGGAAGTAATTTTTAGGGTTATAGTTTTTATTGTTACGTAGAAACTATAATATGGCTTATGGAAGAAAAGAAATGAAACGGTTGAAGGATCAGTAAAATATATACTTATGTAGTCCTTTTTATCGTAGAATTTGTTGGATAATAAAAACAAATCCAGTAACTCTGACAATATTTAACCCCTTCGGTGAATGAAATCGATAGCTATCAGCCTATCACCCTAACTATTTTTTAAGAAACATACGATTATATCTCTCTTGTTTTTATTTCCATTCTAATGTTGAACATAGACTGTGAGAATCTATGATACTATGATAGGTACCTTTCAAAGTGTCCTTTAATACATTTTGCACTTAATAACCCTCGCACTACCAAGTGATGGATTGAATTGATCCTAGATAGCTCTTAAAATAATGGCGTGATTTTAATGAATTTGATACCAATTTAAAGTTAACAGTTAAAACTTACAAATAAGACCATATTTATTGTCTTCATTCATTTTACTTTTTATTACGCACATTTTTAAATATTTTTACAAAAACAAGAAAAGTAATATTTTAAAATAAAAGTAATAGTAGTCCACCGGTATCGGGAACAGAGCCCAAGCTTATGGCGGTCAGGGCTCCAAAAAAAAAGAAGAGAACAAAATGTGTCTAAAAGAACATTGTCCATTTTTATTATTATTTTCTAGTTATTAAGTTCTCAATCGCGCGGAATCAGAGTAATGCCTTTGTCAAACAGTCCAGCGAAAGCGAAGCGTTTCCGAAGCGATACCGAACCGAAGCGAGACGTCAGCGAGACGTCAGTCCGATAGTTCTGTCACGCTATCAGATCGCTTTCGCGTTTCTATGTGACTGGATTCAAACAATTCCATACATTATAAATAAAAACGTTACGCTTTGCATTCGCCACGCCAGTCTGTTTGACAAAGGCTTAAGTGATTCCATTCTTTTGCTTGCGATTGTAGAACTCCTTAACACAGAAGGTATGTATCCCCGCAGCAGGTACGCTAATTTACCTCTACGACTTCCTGTGAACGTAGCCTTAATTTTACTATTTAAGTTACTGGCCTGCGTAAGGAAACTTTCAGCATAAAATATCACTCATAACATTTATCGAATAAAAATATCGTCCTCCAGGACAAAGAAGCTATGACGTCATCATTGCCCAGGTGCGTTCAACCTTCTATAATCCTTACACGACGCCCACGGGACTTAGACCTTCGTAAAAATATCTAACGCCATATTTTTGTTGGCTCTTACAACATCTGACGCGTTTAAATACAGGGTTTTTTATGTGATACGGATATTTTTTCGGTGGTTCTGTTTCAGTAGGTAATAAAACACTTTAAACAACATTGTTTTGGTTTTTTTTTTGATATTCGGCAAATCAATGTTCCCGCACTGGTTGTAGCGGAAGAAAGCTGTTAGTGTACAAATAAAAACTGTTTCAAAATAAACGCTTAATATTTATTTGAAAAGATAGAAAAATTAAGTGTTTATTAAATTATTAGTTTAAATAATTAGTTTCGTATGGCATAACATCACAGGCACGCCGCAATCGCGGTGGTAAGAGGTCGCATGACGCAGGTCCTCACCGGACACAGATGTTTTGGGAGGTACCTGTGTCGGATATTATTTAGGTAGAGGACGGCGTCCTCCCTCCACCCCAGCCGCTGTTGTAGGCGCCCACGGCGACAGACGTTGGTAGACGATCTCCCGCCACCGGCATGCGGGCGGCGAGTAATGAACGACTCGCTGTCCGACCATGGACCATACCCGTGTCGACGGCGCGTTGTGTTCCACGCGCGCGTCAAGGAGTGTCAGCACAGTGACGGGGCCCCCCAGGGCCAAAGCCTGCAGGGGTCGCGGGACTCACGAATTACCGTGACCCCGGAACGTAAAGGGCTATTGAAGGACACCATGGATTTTAGTCAGTACGAGTCTGGCAGTCCCTCCCGCTCTGCCCTGGGTAGGAGGACTCATTTCATGATTTTACCACGTTAAAAAAATGGCATAACATAAAACATACTAAAATTTACGCAGTACATAAAAAATTACCCTGTATATTTATACGTCACGTCCAAGTTGACGCGAAGTGTTTGATTTATAATGTTGTATCCTTAGACCCACGTCACTCGATTTGCACAATAAATAATCGTTTCTTCGTGTCAACTAACGGGGCAGGATATTTGTTGTTGCGCCTTGAATACAAAGGAACTGGTTGTGAAGTCGGTAAGGCTTTTTAAAAGGGTAGAGTATTTTCAGGTAGTTTTTGATGTAAGTAAACATTTTAGTATCGGCTATTATTGGTGACGGAAAGTAAACGGGACCTTTGACGTTAATTTGAAGGAAAGAATTAGTTCCTCGTACGTGAACTAGAGGCGCTTTTAAATTTTTTTCAAAAACTTCAAGTATTCTGTAAATAAAATACACAGAAATCTTGTGATAATGCCTCAGTTGTGAGGGTTAAGAAATTGAAACTTTGTTTATAATGTTCGCAAAATGATGTTGTTCAACCTCGACAGATGATGGGTGATCAATATAATATCACCGACTTTTACCCGCGGCATCATCAACGTGAAGTTCGGTAACTGTTCAACGGGATCGTAGTATTGGGGAAAAATATCATATGTGATAAAACATACTCAAAACTGCCGCGGAATTAAAAGGACAACCGAAAGTACAGGTTGGATATTTTGTTAGTACGAGTCTTAAGCTATCTGTGTACTAAACATCCAAATTCGTTCTGTAGTTATTGTGTTAAAGAGTAGCTAAGGTCCATCCATCCATCCCAATTTTCATAATACAATCTCATTCTTACGTAGGTATATCACGAATGTAACGTATACGTCTGATTACGTACAACTAATTGTCCAATAATAGAAATCCTTATCGCGCACCTGATACAAAGGATGTAATATCTAAGAAATCATTTTCTCATTAGGACGGCAATCCCGCAGCGGGGTAATCTTTCGGCCATTACCTACCTGGAGTGGTAAAACTGTAAATGAATAGTTTTGGGAATATTCGTTACGATATTTGTGGTTATTTTCGTTTCTGAATAAAAGTAGACGTGGAGGGAAAGTATTATGAATATGTTACCTATGTGATTTATAGCAACTAAACAATATTATAAAGAATCTCTATGTGTAAAACCTACGGGTCGACGGCGCGTTGTGTTCCACACGCGCCTCAACGAGTGTCAGCATAATGACGGGGCCCGCCTGTAGAGGGCCAAATCCTTTCGGGGTCGCGGGACTCACGAATTAACGTGACCCCGGAACGTAAAGAGCTATTGAAAGCACCGTGGATTTTAGTCGGTACGAGTCTGACAGTCCCTCCCACTCTGCCCTGGGTGGGAGGACTCATTTGATGATTTTACCACGCTAAAAAAATGTGTAAAACCTACAACAGTCCAGACTTACCTAAGTGATTTTATCGCGGTAGACCTTCCTTTGGAATAACATTAGAAATCCACGCGGGCAAAGCTACAGGAAAAGCTAGAAGTGGCTGAAAAATAGATAATTGACCAGAATTGCTTTGTATGGCTTCTCTAAATTCAAACATAAGCCACATAAAGTTAGCCACGACATCGATAACAAGACGTTAGCAATAAAACATTGTCTAGAACTTACAAGTCAAACTTCTAAACAAGTACTAAAATAAATTCTATGCCGCAAAACCTACTTTCAAAACTTAAAACTAATACAATACAAACAAAAAATGTTCCTCGAAAGATTTTTAATTTCTTCTCCAAAGTTCGCAGACGGCGTTTTGTCAGGATTTCCATCGGTTTAGTGGGACCACAAGGTTTTCTGAGTAAAACCAACTATTTTTCTTGGTCGCGACTTTTCCTGGATAAAAGAAAACTTGCTCAAACTAAGCGAAGGAAGATTGCACTTATTTATTTGTAGGAGTTATGTATAGTCGACACCTGCATTCATTTTTGCTGGAACTTCTAAAATGGAGCTGTATTTTTAGGTGTTTCTCGAGTTTTAGTGGTGTTTAAGATGTTAGGAGAGTTGAGATAAGTTTAAGATGTTTGAGTTTTAGTCTGCAGCATGTTTTGCTTTGTTCTGGTAATTTAACAACTACATATAACGGATTTTGGCTTTTTTATTCTTTAGAACTACTAAAAGTACATTTTTGGGATGGACGAGTCAAAAAACGTCAAAAATCTGGCTTTGAGATATTGGGGTTAATTAACACAAGAATGTCATAAGCTGGGTTTTTACGACTTCGGTATTGACTTTTCCTTTCTACGTCGAAGATATTATTTTCAGAACTTACAACCGAAAAATTGCGTTGTTACAACTAAAATAGAACGAACTAAAACAATACCATCAAATTACACGACTCAGAAAGTAATAAGAGCTCTACTTACACAAAATATATCCCAAAGCCAGTCTCATCACTAACAAGACCTCAAAAAAAGTCTAACGACGCAGAAAATCTAGCTCAGAACCACAATGGATCTGTACTTAAGCCAGCAAGAAGTACCAGGACCCCATTCAAAGACAGGAGGCTTAACGGGCCAGCAAAATGCAAAGTTAATTTTAAAGCAATCCTACCTCGTTATCTGGATGGTCGATGCTTCTAAAAGGATTGCCTTCATCTTCAAGCAAGGCGGGGCAATATGGAAGTCAACTTTGCCAAAGTTGGGACAACATGCGGGCAAGTTTGCCCAAGTCTGGAAGTTACAATCGGTAATGTATTGAGGGCCAATTATTAATTAGGGGGGAAAAGTTTTGCTGTTTTTGACGACAAATATTGCGGGAGTTGTGAAGGGGAGCGTTTTATTGACGAGTTCGGTTTTAGAAAATGTCTTGATTTGAAAACAGGCTATTAAACTAATAGGTGCTTATAATTTTATTGTAGACCAGAGGTCTCGTCACAATATTTCTGTATTTTCCTTACAGCGCACTTGAAGTATGTACTGCGTTTATTGTATGGAAAAGTGGATAAGTGCCTCAAGTGTACGAACGAGGAACTAATTTTTTCCTTCAAATTAACGTCAAAGTTCCAGTTTACGTCACAAAAATGGTTAAAGTTATGATAGGGCTAAAGACAACCGTGACTCTGGAGCGTAAAAGGCTATTGTAGAACTGTACGAGTCTAACAGTCCCTCTCGCTCCACCCTGTTTGGGTGGACTCATATGATGACACAACAAAAAAAAAGACCATAGACCAGATTACGGAAAAAGAGAACATGCAGCAAACTAAATGTTAAACGATATTTTTCTGTCATAAATACAACATAACATATTTTTTTCATTGGAATATTATTCTCCACTACCAACCTAGTAAAAAAAAACACACCACAACACAGGTTTCTATCATAACTTGCTCGTCTTAATTTTTTTGTAACACTCTAGGAATTACTCCTACACAATGTAAAGACACAAACAAGGAACAAAATATACATAATTATATGTTACGTGCGGGAATTGAACAGGCAGCGTAGCAGTCGAGCGCTTAGTAAAAAATAATGCCGTTTTAAATGAAATTAAAATAGGGTAGGTATAAATAAAATACCAGTGCCCTCTCCATACTAGTCTAGTCCCGTAAGAACGCAACGCTAATCCCTCTGCCGCTATTATTTTCTCATTGCGCGCCGTTTTTACTCGCTGCATCCCGTACGTCAGCGTATAATTAAAATACTCGCAATACCGGACGAATTGGATCCTACAGATTCTTTATACTAAAGTAGGTATTTGATTTAAGTCTCAGGGTTTTATTTTTGAGCTAGAATTAAAAATGAAAACCGGTCAAGTGCGAGTCGGAATCGCGGACGCGCGTTTTTTGTAGGGGAGCTCCTTAATAATTCATATTCTTTTTTATTTTAATTTCTTTACTTACTTTTAAAGTAAGTAGGTAAATATTTCTGTTTGTGATAATACTAATGTTAATTTGTACTGTATATTTTACTAGCACTTTTCCCGCGACTTCGTCCGCGTGGGTTACGTACTTTCCTAATTCCCCCTTTTCACCCCCTTAAAGGTTAAATTTCCAAAAACCCCTTCTTAGTGCTCCCCTACATTATAATAGGAAGCCGTGTGCAAAATTTCACATTCCTAGCCCCAGTAGTTTCGGCTGTACGTTGATATGTCAGTCAGTCAGTTCTCCTTTTATATATTTATAGATTTTCAATAAGGAAATACAATTAGGGAATAATACATAATTTATAGAAGTAAAAACATATGACACGTTTAGCTTCACTAATAACTGAGTCAATACAATGTTTATTAATATTAGGATTAAGATTAAGAAGACATGAAAAAACATGTTTTGCATTTTTTGATGTTAAAGTTAAATAATTATATTTGCCAAAAAGTTTTAGGTTTACTTAAAATTAGTTCAACACTGGCAATTTTTATGCTCATGGCAACATTAATGTTTATTTGTACCTACTATTTCTTTTTTATACATAATTAATAAAGATAATAATTACAGAATGATAAACTATTATTTTAAAGAAGATAAAAACATTTTGTTTGATTTGATATCAATGTACGAGTATTAATTTGAACTCAGTTTATATTATTCACGCTACCCTCATTGCATTTTATTTTTTTCATCATTGACATAATTGTGTTTTATCGATCCAATGGCTAGTCTTGCTCGCGTCTCGTGACCGAAAAGTTCGAACCAAATCGGTTTTCGCGATTAAATTATTATTAGAGGTGAATTTTTGTGGACTTATTTTAACCAGTGTTCTAATATTAACAGTGAGTGTCACAGACATGATTTTATGTTGTTTGAATTCGTATACAATGGAAATTGTGTGAACAGCTATTCGGTAAGTACCTACACTTATTTTTTCTTGACTTGGGGGTATATCCATATAATTTAGCCGTCCTTTAATCTTTCACGTTTTCTTTGTTATACTTAGTTTGAATTCCGTAAAATGATGTTGTCTCAAAATGATGACGCATCTATAGTGTTATTTGTAAAGTTCACGAGCTCGCTTCATCCTATTGACGATAGACCTCATTTTTTTTTTGGTAAATCATCGGTGTTTTCCAATAAGACATGGTTCGAATTTCAAATGTGTTTTAGAAAATTTACTTTAAAATAAAGAGTTTGATTGTGCGCTCAATTAAGCCCTTGTCAAACAAACAGGTGAAAGCGAACTGGACCGAATCCGAGGCGATAACGAACCGACACGAGACTTCAAACTGGGTGCAGCGAACCGAGACGTGGCAGTTGTATTAGCTGGCTTTTTATGAACGATGTCAAACAGAGCAAATACGCCTTCGCCACGTCTTCGCATCGGTTTCGCTTTTCTACGAGTATGTGACTGAATTCAAACAATTCCATACATTACAAATAAAAACACCTGGCTTCACATTCGCCACGCCTGTCAGTTTGACAAAGGCTTTAGGTATAGTGAGCTCGTGAACGTTACAGTTAAGTTTGCCGTATATTATTACTTCCTAGAATTTGATCAAGTTCGACTGGTTCGATTCTTGGCCAGGATTATTGATTTTTCTAAAATACAATGAGGCAGTTATAGTTTTCATCAAAATGCTTTTCGATATCCTTCATAGTTTCGAATATCGCCTTCCACGCCCAGTTGAAAATTGTAAGAGTGGAGTACCTATGTAACATTTTGTAAGGAATATGGATGCAAAAGGTTTAATTCGATCTTAGTATGTATTTTTACACTACCCTCATTGCATGTGATTTTTGTCAACATTGAGCTACTTTTGAACTTCAAGTGAAATCCAGTAGTCAGTCTGGCTATAAGTTCGAGCAGAGCAGGTCGACTTAATCTCTGATACTTTGTTTTTTTTTATCGTGGTAAAACCATCAAATGAGTCCTCCCACCCAGGGCAGAGCGGGAGGGACTGTCAGACTTGTACTGACTAAAGTCCACGGTGTTCTTCAATACCCCTTTACGTTGCGAGGCCACGGTTACTCGGTAGTCCCGCAGGCACTACCGAGTACACGCGCCGTCGACCCGGGCATGGTGCATGATCGGACAGCGAGTCGCCCATTAGTCGCCGTCGGCATGCCCGCACTAATAATCGTGGTGGAGATATATAATTTCGTCAAAACAATAAACCAAGGTCGCTATTGACTTCAGGTAGGGGTTTTAGTGAAATTTTATCTTCATTATTAAGGATATGACGCAGCGAACGACTTTTTTGATGATACAATCATCAAATTAGTCCTAGTCCCGCTCTGGTCGGAGTGAAAGGGAATGTCGGACTCTTACTGATTAAAGTCTACCCTGTTCCATCCAACCATTTGCATTCCAGGAGTCATAGTTACTTTACAGACGGTCCCGCGACCTGGCTGGATTCAACGAATTTCTTTATTTGCCCAATTATACGAAATTAGCCAATACGGAATGTGAATTGGATGATATATTAAAATAATAAATAATTTAATCGCAATGGCTAGCGCTATACTGCTTCGCAGCGTGTCACGGTTTCGATTCCCGCACGGAACAAATATTTGTATGACCTACAATTAGTTGTTACTGGTTTGGGTGTTTGTGTACGTGAATTTCAATATTTCTAAACGCACCCAAGATACAGAAGAAATTGCTAGAGTAGGGCAACGTTTTTTATTTAAAAAGAATAATTTAATGACAAGAACCATGAATCAACGCGAGAGTTAAGAGTTTCAGCCATAATGATATCAAGCTTAGGCTTACAACCACCATGTTTGTAAATAAATAAATAAATAAATAAATAAATAACAAAAAATAAATAAAACCAAGAAGGGGTCCACCTTCGCGGATTACACGTCGGAAACAAAAACGCTGTTAAACAACTCGCCGAAACGAACACGTTGGCAGCAATACGTGGGAAAACAAAGCGACTGCCCCTACGTATTACAAGTGTAAATCATCTGCATCGTAAGATCATGTCTCTTGTTACGTAGGGCGGCGACTGGGAACAAACGTTGCCTGAAAACGTGGGAAACGTAAGCGATGGAAACGTAGCGATGGGAACGCAAGACGTGTGTAGCAAACATGGTGGAGTCCTGAAGAGTATTGGAGATCATAGAGTTCTTTATATGCTATCATTTAACTCTCGTGCTGGTGTCTAGCTTAATCATGAAACATCAACCATTTCCATTCATTCTGATTAAATCTTAGGCTGGTGAAGCAAGGTTTTAGAACTGTCTAAGGTTGTAGAATTGTCAGGTTACCGCGACCCTTTAAAGCACAGGGTATTTTTTTTTAAGTTGCCCGGCAATAACTCCTGTATCGTGGGTGCGTTTACAAACATTCAAAGTCACATACACAAACACCCAGACCCGGAACAACTACTTGCATATCATACAATAAATAAATAAATTAATACAGTTTTTTGTTCTGTGCGGGAATAGAACCCGTGACACTCAGCGTGCAGCAGTCCAATCACTAAGCCACTACGCCAACCATGCCGTCATTTAAAGAAACAGGATTGATTTATATGCAGTACGAGTCTGAAAGTCCTCTTCGGTCCTTCCTACTCCACCTTTCGTTGGTTCTGCGGCAGACATGACCAGACTTGACATGTCATAATATGACATGACATTTTAAGTGGTAATGTCATCAATAGAGTCCTCCCGCTCTGTGGAGTAGAAGGAACTATCAGACTTGTACTGACTGAAATCCACTGTGCCTTCAATTGCCCTTTACGTTCCAGGGTTACAGTTACCCGTTTGGGTTGTTGCGCGACCCCGGCAGGCGTTAGCCCTCTATAGGGTCAACGTCAGGTTAGGTTCGGAAATTGTTGCGCAACGTACGATGCTGTGGGCGTTTCCCGCAGCAGCTGGGTCATGAGATGGAGGCTGTACTCTCACTCACACATTCCGCCTTCTCTTCCAAGAAGGTGACTGCTTCTCGTTCGCCCTCGCCCCGCAGCATGGCCTTGACCAATGCAGGGCAAGACAGGTCGCCGCCGTCTATCTCCTCCGTGAGGCGGTGCTCTGCCCAAGCAAGGCGGATCTTCATTGTGTCCTCCGGGCAATACGCACGTGTAACACGATGGTGGTGACACACGGGCGTTTCTTCCCACCCAATAAAACACAGGAACCTCTTGAAACATCCGTGTCCGGTGAGGAGCTGGATATTTCGATAGAGATATGACAGAAAGTGAATTTAGGTTTCATTGAACATAGGTCGAAAATAAATTCGACACAAATGTAGGTAGATATTGAAAGTTGGAGTCGCGGAATTATCAGGTAACTGTGGCCCCGTAACGTAAAAGGCTACTGAAGGACACCGTGGATTTTAGTCAATACAAGTCTGACAGTGCGTCCGGTCCTGCCCTGGGAGGAAGGATTTGATGGTTTTACCACGTAAAAAAGGTATAGTAAGTTTCGATCAAAAACAGACAAAGTTACCACACGAAAAACAAAATGAAAATTAAGAAAACATTACACCTTACTTACTTTTAAACGGTAACTTTGATACGAGTTGAAAAACTTAACTCGAAAAAGAAAAGCAATTGTGAAAGTTTTACCAATTTGCGAGAATAAAGTGAATTTCAATCAAAGTTGTTTGAAACACAAACTAAAGGAGTTGCGGAGTATAGCGTACACCTTCGACAAACACCGCCAGCTTCCAATCAGATAAGGTGCGCTGCTTCTGTGTTTTCACATTTTCAGAGAAAATTCATGAGAGAAAATGTATGCTTATTTTCAGATGCAGAACTTATTATTAGGTGTTGGTTTTGTGAATGGGGAGAAGAGAAAACACTTATGTTTTTTTTTTCATTGGTTTTGTAGGTCATGAGTAGGAACTGAATCCTGGAACGTAAAGGGCTATTCAAGGACACCGATGCACTAATAAAAAACAAAAGAAAAGGTCATGAGTAGAAAAGTCACGTAAAGTCGATTTTGCTTTCCTACCAGTCATCAATGGTGGTAATAGTAATATTAGTATGAGAATTACGACTGTTGACCAGGAATTGTTGACCACTTATCCAGCTGTAATTTTGGCCATAAAAACCAAGATGAAAGTTTGACCGAAACAAGTCATTCACCAAGACAAGTCGTCCAGTCATCGAAATACGACCCTAATTCATTTAAATTTAAAAATATTAGCTTTCTGCAGTCTTTCTCCATGTTAAATTTAACTCAGCATAAATGTCCTCCTCCTTCGTTTTCGTCAAAATGTTTACTAACATATTAATAAAATGAATACCTAGATAAGACATATTAAGTAGGCAGCTGTAATAGTTTTTACGTACTTTCCCAAAAAAAATCTAGTTAATTGGTAGAAACCGTTGTCTAGTAAGTTCATCACAGCCATAATACACGCAGAATCGCAGATAGATCAACCATCCCCATAAAGACGTAATATCAGTAATTAATTCAATATCAGTAACATGCCGCGTCGCTAATCAATCGAATAATGGTAGTAATTAATTTAGTTTGACACAAATGCACGATCGATTGATTGGTATACCTGCCAGGTATGGGCATTATCTTGTATTTGACTGGTTCGTCCAGTGATGAATGGGAGGAGATATCGCTGGACTAATTCGATTGGTAAGATTATGATCTGTGATTTGAAGTTTTGGCATCTGTGAACATCAGGCGTAACAGCATCAGATTAAGTTTTCGCACTACATTTTCTACTTCTAAATGAACTAACTTATGTCCTCTGCTTGCAAAAAGTATCCTGTATCTTAATCAAGATTATAAAACCTTTTAAGTTAATTTTAAAAATTATGCCGAGAAAATGTAACAGACAAACGCTCATACCGACAAGCCACCAGACAGTTAGGCCCGGACTCCTCCACCAAAGCGGAGACGAGAGGAGATGTGTTTGAATAACTAATCAGATCCACCAATAAGTTAAGGAGAGGAGATGTGGATTTCTGATTGGTTTGAATAATCTCTCGTGTCCGCTTTAGTAGAGCCCAGACCTTACAGAAGCAATTTTTTTTAAGTATGGATAGTTCTAGTCTTGTACGGCGATTCTCGATTTATCACAACCATCATCTTTATTATCTATTTACCTTCCAGTCTAACCAGATGCAGATGAATACTAACATTTCTCATCGAGCGACTGCTGATCTGATCTCCAAAACCCAGTTAACTGAACAGAAATCGGACTGATAATTCAGCAGCACTTTTCTGTTTGACCTTTTTGGCCCACAGATGCGCAATTTCATAATAGAACATTCACAACCCATTTGCTGAGTGAAACAAACCTTGCTAAAAACAGTTGTCATCTTTTCTAAACACTTCAGGCATATAAATCAAAACCTGACTCAGATACTAATCATTGAAAAACTACCTCTCTAGCGCTCCCCGCAGTATTTCTGATTAGCCACCAACCAGCCCCCCACATACTCCACATCTAATACGTAGTCAACACGGCGCGTGACGCGCGATAGCCCTTCATTTTGCGCGGCCGGCGCCATGCGACGTCCGGACGTGTTTATTTTTCATTTCCGCCCCGACCGGCTCGGCCCTCGAGGCTCGGGGTACGGTCCCGCGCGGCACTCTGTTATATAGCTAGAAGGCATGAGAGGACAGCGGGATTTCGCTTTTGGTAGTGACGATCATGAAAAGACAAGCTAGGGCCCAAAGAATGAAACGACGTCATGTTTTCGTGTCGTCAAAATAGATCTACGGTATGCATTGTTAAAAATCAATGCCTTATTTATGGAAAAAGTAATTGATGAACCCAGTATTTTTATTTTTTGTGTTCATGAATATTTTTTAACCGACTTCATGTAAGTTTCTTCTGAAAAACAAGGAAACACGGTCAAGAAAACAAAATATTGGTATCGCTTGATGGGTGTTTGGTCTGAAGGGCTCAAAGCGAACGGTCCGCGGGCAATCCGACCGTAACTAAAAATCGACTGCATTCCAAAGGACAGGTGACCCATTAACTGGGTTTATTTGACACCACAAAACAAAAAAGAAGTAACAAAACCACCTGATGTTTTATAGGGCTCCTAGGATGCATAGGTACAAATGTATATTTTGAACTTGTGTTCACAATTGCTGTGGATGAATACAGGCTGACGGTGATGATGATGGTGATGATGAAAGTCTGGCGGTTCTAGTATTATTATTTATTTATTTATTATAATATTAGTACACTTATTTTTTTTTACAATAAATGGGTGCAAACATAAACTCATTAGAGTTTTACCGTGCCCCAAAAACAACGACAGCATAATGTACACAAAGGAATATAATAGAAACAAACTCGAAAACCTTACTTAAAAATATCAAATCAACAAAAACAAGAAACACAATAGAGGGTACATACGCGTATTACAAACTTACGAGTGAACATCGGTGACCAATCTATAAATAAATAAGTAATAAATAAATATTCCACAACTATCACACAACGCCATCTAGTCCCAAGCTAAGCAGAGCTTGTGTTATGGGTACTAGACAGCTGATAAACATACTTATATATTTCTAAATAGATACATATTATAGATAAATTACACCCAGACACAGAACAAATGATCGTGCTCTTCACACAAACATTTGTCCTGGGTGGGAATCGAACCCACGACCTCCGGCATAGCAGTCAGGGTCACTAACCACTAGACCAACAAGCCTGTCAAAAAAATAGTAACGTGATTCGCACGGAATGTGTTGTGATCTATATTAATACAGGTTATTCCCAAAAAACAATGTGATTAGTGCCTAATATCTGTTTAATTCCTAATATGTTTTTAAATTAGACGACACTTTGTAAGAAATGTTGTATTAGTTTGTAATTTATGTTTTTATGAGTTATATTTTCTCTCAATGTTATAGGTAGTTGATTAATAAGGTAAGGGATTATATACTTTAATGACCTCTTGCCGTGTAAATTCCTGTAGTTAGGTAGTAGCAAATTATCATTGATGACACTACGCGTGTTAATCTCAATTATTCTTCTTTTCTTAAGATTTTCATTAAAATATTCTTCTTTTAATAAGGTATATTTGATTTTTTCATGTATTGGCATTATTTTACAAAATCCAAATAGTTTATGGTAGTCATTTTTGTACTTCTTCTTAATATTCTGCGGGACAATTGCTTTTAATAAACGTAGTTGAAGGGCGTACATTAAATTAGGTTTATAGATTTATCAAACTTGAACCTGTCCAGTTAATCATTGAGACCTGAGCTAATTAGGTACTATTAGATAAAACTAAGTTTAGAAATTCATTACCCGCTGCTCCACCCACCGCTCCGCTTATATCACTCGCACCACACAAAAATATAACTCTATGGCTCTATAAAGCTATGTCAGTACGGAACGGACTAAAATAATAATAATATTTTAATAAACCTAAGGTATTTCGTGGTTTACTAATTAGAGTTGAAAGAGATCCTAAAACTACATTTCGGGTTTCATTTGGAAGCAAGACAATTTCTGTCAGAAATCACAAACCTCTCAGAGGAAATGTATACAGAAATAAATAGAGGAAAACGTATATATCTAAACTGCCAATTGGAGCTAAGCTTGGCCAAATATATAGGGTATCATTTTCATAAAATGTCAAAGAAAGGAAAATAGTAAGAAATCGTTCTATCCAAACAATTTACTATTTACCCTATTACGTAAAACTCTTCGTAATTTACGTCAATTCATAACCCAGCCGTAAATTCTCCCCTTGATAACTGAGAAGTCACTTTAACTTGAACATGTTCATACGTATATCTATAGTTACAACAGGCTCCGCTCTCCCCGTAACACTTGCCTATAAAATATACCAGCGAGGAAGCGGGGTATAATCACAAGGATGGGTGTAAAATTGCAAACACCGTTGTTCTCATCAGTACGCCCTTTCACGTCTTTATTTCAAACATTATGGGCGTGTGAGCTTTTATTTTTTTAAACGCTCCCTTTATCGCGGCCATGATGAAATATTTTAAAAAGAATGGAGTTTTTTTTTTCTTCTTTTTTTGAAATGAATGGTGTCTATGGTGAAAATGTTAAAGCTTTGGGATAAACACACGTACATACCTAGGTACTCACTAATATGTATGTACGTACGTAAATAGCTATTTACGTACGTACATACATATTAGTGAGTTGATGCAATATTTATATAGAAAAATTATAAATACTTTTTATAATAAACTTTCTGGCTTCTTCTATTAATTGTGACAAGTTGGAACTACTATTTTAAATATGATTCCGAAAGAAACATATACCAAATGTGAGGAAATAGGCACAAAGTGGACCTACAACCTGGTGAATAGGTACACCAAGAATACGCTAATAGCGAAAAGCACATAAAATTCTGCAGTGAACTTATTACCGATGATATAATAATAATATTATTATTTAGATGTGTGTGTGTCGACTATTTTACCCACATATCTACGTTACGACGTAAAAAATTGAACGGCTACATAGAAAAAGGGATAAAAAATAAAATCGCGCACTAACATCTAGGCGGTAGGTACATTCGCAGCCAATGTGCCGGTTCGTTTATCTCAATATCGTAGACGGACAAGCGAACGTGCCTGCCAGATCCGTACGAGACTGAAATAAAACACTTCTGTAACGAAGCGTACTACTAGCGAAATTTAAATGTATCTACAACTTTAACGAAATAGTGCCTTTTTTAGCAGAATACTGTTTCGGTTTTTGGTCTGAATTTAGAATAAGATCTTCGTCGGAAGCAAGTATTTCGGGCCTCCCCCTCATCAAATTGTATAAAACTACCTACTTATGATAGGTAGTTCGTATTTTATTAACCCGGCGAGCATGAGGTGAAAAAAAGTTACTTCAAGAATGAGGCAGGGTGTGACATACCCTTGTCTTAATGTACCGTAATATAGTTATTTTTATTATTATTTTAATTTTGTTGATTTTATTTTGTAAAATAATGAAATATTTAATGGAGTTAAATGAAAGAAGTTCTTTATAAAATAATAATGATTTATTTATTCATATTTATTTTATACTATGTAATTTTAGGAACAAAGTATAAAGTTTTACAAAAATTAAGAATTCAACAAAATTATTATTCTTTGGAATGTAAATCAACTTAAAACTAAAAGATAATGAGATCCACCTCGTAAAAAAACTAATTAAGTTTTTTTTTTTAATTGAAATATGATTAATCAGCACTGTTGAGATCAGCACAATTTTCGCAAATAAATTTTGCATGTTCCAAACATATGGGCTTGCCACAAGCATTGCAGGAATGTTTAGTTTTTCTGTCCTTCTTATATGGACAATCCTGGCATCTGACATATCGTCCGGGTGGAATTGTAGGTCTAGGTGAGGGCTCACCGAGCTGCTCTTCGATTCGCTGGTGGATGTACCTTGGAATATTTTTTTTAGTTTTTCGTGAATGTAGGTGTTCGTAAATCATTGATAAACCCAAATTACGAATGAATTCTGTTCTTTTGGTCGTAACGTTTTTGTTTGCTCGATATATAATGCAAGCATTGATAGCTGCCATGTTTAAAATACCATAGAACAAAGTCATAGGCCATCGTTTACTGTTGCGACTAACGTTATAATTAGCGCTCAATTCGTCAACCACGTCAACGCCAGCTTTGGTTGAATTATAAAATGTTATAATTTCAGGTTTTTGTTTCTCACCTGTAGATTCATCTATTGAATTATTATGATGCATAGTGGACATAACAAGAACCACCTTGTTTTTTTTTGGCGCATAGGAAACAAGTGTAATATCTTTCTGAAATCCAAAGAGTGAACTGTTAGGTTGCCTGTTAGTTCTAATGAAAGATTCAGGAATCTGTCTCTTGTTCTTTCTTACAGTTCCAACCGACGTAAGGCGATGCTCCTTTAGTAGATGGAGCATTAGCTCATATCCAGTGAACCAATTATCAAATGTTATGTTTCGGTGTGAACCAGAAACTATTTGAATGAGTCTGTCCACTACCTCAAAGGGTTTATTACTGACTGCATATGGTCCTGACGGTTGTTTGCCTGCGTACACTTCCAAATTCAAAACATAAAAGCTTTTTGCATCGACTAAAGCTAAAATTTTTAAGCCATATTTAGCTGGCTTGTTTGGGATATAGACGCGGAACAGGCATCGACCTCTAAATGCTAGTAACATCTCGTCGATAGTCAGAAACTCACTTGGAGAGTACGCATTTTGACAGCGTTGAACGAACTGATCAAAAATGCTTCGGAAGGCTGCCATATTATCAATTTGTTTACGCTGCCCTCTTGTGGCATTGTCATCGAAACGTACAGAATTTTGAAGAAACTCGAATCTCTGCAGTGACATGGTGGTACGAAATATATCAACGCCAGTTCCATCAGTTCGCCAAAGATCTTTCAAATTTTGACGATTAGATTTGATGAGGCCAGCTAAGTACAGTAAGCCAATAAATGCTTTCAACTCAGGTAAAGTGGTTTCCTGCATGTAAGAAGAAGCATTACTATTAGAATTATTTGCTGCACTTTTAATTTTTCTTTGGCGAATTTTCGAATTAGTGTGGATCAAGATTTCTTGAAGCATTTCTGGAGTCACGAAAATATTCCAGCATTCAAACTCTGTAGAAGCATCTTTTCCAATGTTCTTTACTCGAGCATGCTCGGTTACGATGTTTTCGGAACGAAGTCTCACGTTTGGACGCTGACAATTTTTATACCACTTGGTACCATCTTTAGATTTATAAAAAGGTCCACTTATTTGCCTAGAAGCTAATACTCTCTGCCTTAGTAGTGACAATGGTAAATCGTCCTCGGGGTCGTTACCTGATTGAGCTGTAGTAAATAATACAGCTTTTTCCTCCCTGGAGTTGGATGAAACATCAACTGAATCGTCACCTTCTTGCTCCGTATCAGAATTCACTTCATGTTCACTACAATGATCAGTTTCTTGTTCTGAACTGGATTCTCCAGAAGAATCAGTTGCTACCTCTTCCAACATAGCACGAATCTGTTCCTCTTGACTTTCAATATCCATTTTGGTCAAAAACTAAAAAAATATATAAAAAAAATGTTCAATAAATGAACGAATAACAAATTCATATAGTAAAATAATAAAGAAATAACAAAAATCTAAAAACAACGAACAAAAAGCAACAATTCTGAAATTAATTGAACAAAAAAACTAATAAAACAGTTAAAATTCATTATTAAAGGTTTACGTAAAATAAATACGTCAAAAATGAGGCAGGGTATAACATACCCGAGACAAGTTTGTACACGTATAACTTCGCCGATGCCTCGCGCCACACTGCGATCACGCCACTACCCCGTCCCGCACGCCCCTACCTTCAGCTACTGACCGATCTAGTGTCGCCAGACGAGGATTTTAGAATATACAGTATTTTAAAATTTTAACAGGGTATGAAATACCCTGGATCATGCTCGCCGGGTTAAAATAGTTTTATTATCTTATAGGCATGTTGCCAGCATCAATAAATCGTTAATCTAATTAATCCGTCGTTCGTTTCAATGTCGTTTACCTACGTTACAAATGAAAAAAATACGCGTCATATACTTATTTTTCGGTAATCTCTTTCAATCTAATTGCAAGTACACATAGTCGAGCACGCCGCAATCGCGGCGGTAAGACCCCTCTTTGAGGAGTGGCTAGATAGGCGTCACGGCGTCCTGACCTACCGTATGACGCAGGTCCTCACCGGACACGGAAGTTTTGGGAGGTTCCTGTGTCTGATAAGGAGGGAAGAAACGCCTGGGTGTCACCACTGCGAGGATCGTCCGGAGGACACGGTGGAGCATACGGTGCAGGACTGCCCCGCTTGGGCAGAGCACCGCCGTGTCCTCACGACGGCGATAGGCGGAGACCTCTCGCGCCCAGCATTGCTCGAGGCCATGCTGCGGGGCGAGACGGAGTGGGAAGCGGTCGCCTCCTTCTGCGAAGCAGTCATGCTCGCGAAAGAGGAGGCGGGCCGCGTGACAGGGAGAGGACAGCGTCCTCCCTCCACCCCAGCCGCAGTGGTAGACGCCCGCGGCGACAGACGTCGGCAGACGGTCTCCGGCCACCGTAGGCACGGGCATTCAGGCGGCGAGTAATGGGCGACTCGCTGTCCGACCATGGACCATGCCTGGGTCGACGACGCGACGGCGCGTTTTGTCCCACGCGCGCCTCAAGGGTGTCAGCATAGTGACAGGGCCCCCTATAGAGGGCCAAAGCCTAACGGGGTCGCGGGGCTCACAAATTACCGTGACCGCGGAATGTAAAGGGCTATTGAAGGACGTTTGATTTTATTCTGCAAAAACAACTGAGACCACTAAACAGCGAGACAAATAATATAAAACTTTATAAGTAGAAACTTACCTACTGGTCGAACACAATTTTAATTTATATCAATAGACACAAAAAGAAAATTCAAGCCCCAATACATTACACGTGGCAATAACATACAAAAGGATATTTCAAAGTCCAAATCACAGGGGGCGTAGCTCAGATGGTAGAGCGCTCGCTTAGCATGCGAGAGGTACCGGGATCGATACCCGGCGCCTCCAATCTCTTTTTGCATTTCCATGTTAGAAAAGGGAGCTATAAAATAACTTTTCTTCAGTTTCTGTTATAAACATTAATTTCATTTTCTTTATATTCGTTATTTAAAGTTTAGAAATCAACATCAGTACCTATTGCTAGGGTA
The DNA here is from genome assembly GCA_943136025.2 of Agrotis puta. Lineage (NCBI taxonomy): Eukaryota > Metazoa > Arthropoda > Insecta > Lepidoptera > Noctuidae > Agrotis > Agrotis puta. The sequence goes on along the minus strand of OW964176.2, from coordinate 11,997,552 downwards.
CTTGTAGCCACACAAGTTTTTTGGCGTAATCATCCGAAGTCGTTAGTATTTTACACATTTAAATTTTGTTTGGTGTTGTACACGTTGGATTTTTACGCTAAATAACCGTTTGTGTACAGACGCACAAACATACACACCAATCTACACAAATCTGTCAAATTTTCCAAATCAAACAAGAACTTTCTACGATTTTAACAAAATTGGAAGCTATCGTAGGTAACAGATTTATTTGCTGGACTATGTACAAAAATCTAGCCTTTATTTTTTCATTAAAATAACGAAGCGAAGCAAAGAATAAGTTAAGCTGACGAAAGTGACCAAGAAAAAAAAAATTAAAAGGGGTTACGAATTTTGAGTAAAAAATCTATGTTAAAATATTATATATCTTTATTAAATTAGAAACAACCTTACATTACATTAATTTCTACACTAATAAATTACATTACTGACTTACTTCAACTTCGCAAAATTAGCAATTTCACGAAGACTCCAAATTAAGCCTTCACTTGAGAGAATGCTTAGCAAAACAATGATTAGTTTTTAGTAAGTATAGGCAGATTATTTAGCAATGGGATTTGTAGATGGCGCTGTTTTTAAGTGCCTTATCTAAATAATTTAACCCTTGGGTCCAGCGCAGACCAGGCAAAGCGCGAGTTTCACTGCCGAACAAATATCAACATTGAAGTCCTTGTTTTAAAGTCGAAATTGTAAATAACTTGAGGCTTTTGATGCTTTTCAACTTACAGAATGGAGATAAATAAATTTTCAACATTATTCCAATTGAAAAATGGTTGATATTTGTTTGGCAGTTCATACTGCTCTTTGCCAGATCTTTGCTATTCCTTACTCGAATTTAACTCGCATTCCTTATTCAAAATATTGGCCATTCTTTCACACATGAAGACTCTAAACTATTCCCGCACTATCTATCTCTTTCTTTCAACATAAGAATCAACTACAGCCATCAATAAGTACAGAAGAGTGACAGAGAGCGATGGCAAACTATGCATACACGTACAAAGCTATTATTCTTCCGAAAAATATATCATTTTATATATATTCTACTCTCTCTTCTATTATCACAGTCCATAGCTTCAACAGTGATATTAAAAAATTAAAAAAATATAAATATATAATTATATTATATTTGTTAAAACTGATGCAAAATTTAAGTTGAACAGAATTATTGAAATTATGAAAATTACATTAAAAAAATAAACGATAGATTACGACTAAAGATATTTCTACAATAACAACATAAATTATACAGAAATTTAAAATATGTAGGCATTTTTACATAAAATTACAGAAGTTGTCATTAGATTCTTGATTTGAAATCTAGGTAATAGTCTTATTATGAACGCTAATCTTTAGTCGGTATTCTAACATATAATTTAACAACTTTGAAATATTCTACTCGACACATATCCAACTTGAATTGTAACAAACTTGAGCAGTTAACTTTTCAATATTAGTTAGTGCTCAGTAAAAACACGAAGGCGCTTGAAAACCTAATAAAAAAATGCTGAATAATTTTAAAAATTAAATCAGGGTACCTTGGTATGTACTAAACTAGGACTAAAGTTCGAAATAGTGGTGCTCCACTTACTCATTATTTTATAAAATATGATATTTAGAAAAGTTCCGTAGTAGTGTGGAAAGAGTTACACACGCTGCCCAGTTCCATCTCTTTCCCACACTAAAGTAAAACTATAATATTGTTGATAGCAGGCAGTATTATTAATTACGGAACTTTTCTAAATATCAGCGAACCAACTCAAGGAAATGCTATTCAAAAATGCAATTACATAGATCTACAGTTTTGCGTCTGCGTTTAAAATGTAAATACGTGAACCGGTTAACTCTATTGATATGTTAATGTGAAAATATACATAGTAACTATAATATACATAGCATTTATATTTTTTATTAATTTATAGGTTTTATTGAGACTAAATGCGGATTACTTAAATGAAACAAAACGCGGTCAGCACACATCTTAGAGCTGCTGCTCACTGAAAACTTTCTGTCTTGATGACTTTTTCTCACCATAATCAGCGCACTCCCATTTATCGTCAAAGCAACCGACGGGGGAACAAAAAGTCTCGGACACAAAATTACTAGCGAGGTCTTAACTGCTCTTTAGATGCACTGATTTTAGTCAGGTTCATAGATAAATTCATCAGTTGAGGCATTATTAATCGAGTTTAGAAGGAATACTGTACTATACAGTTCTATGTCGAACGCACAACATATTCCAAAATAAATAATGATAATTATTATTAATCAATTTCAACATAAATCGGGTGGTCACTCGATTTATGTTGCAATTATTAATTTATGATCATACGGTTATAGAGTGCAGCTAAATCACACAATTTGCAAGGACATTAGTTGAGCTGTCGTCAACTAGTTAAAGATACCGTTGTTATTTAGCGCATCTTTCATAATATTATGCCTGTCTTTTAAACAGGGTACTAGGAAAGGCGTACTTTTAGTTCACCTATATTACTTTTGTTTTTTTTTTGGTTCAAGTATTAAATTATTATGATTAGAAACAGAAATAACGTAACATTTTTTTTTATACAAAAATAATCAGTAATAATACTCATTTACAATGAAAGTAGGTACTATTAATTTTCAATTTGAAAATTTAATATTATAAAAAAAAATATAAGTGTAGATGGCACTTTTTTCAAAATAATATTTTTCATTAACTCAATTTTATTTGTAGGAATCTAAAATTTCCAATATTAAAAAAGTCACGTATGAAAATAATATTTAATCATTCTTATAAAATCGTTTTGTATTTCTTATGAGAATCTAAATAAATAAAATAACAAAATACCTGAGATTTTAAATCATTTTAACATGTATTTTCGAAGTATTATGAAATAAATAAAAATAATGCACTATTATAATAAATATGTATACTTATTTTAAGATATAAATTATAATCAGACATCAAGCCCTAAATTATGAAGAACTAAAAATAAAATCGCATTTTTTGGAATATACTGCGTTAAAAGCAAACTGGGACATTACCACAACCTCTAAAACCATTATTACATATTTTTAATATTGAAAAAGAGGGTTAGACGTCTTGTAGCGCTGTCTCTCTTTCCAACGCGGAAGTAAGACTAAAATAGTAACTTATCCGAGGTTGTGGTAGGCCCCACAAAGTATGTTACAAAATGCCTTATGTATTATCTATTTTTCTTACATTAATTTTAAAGCAGATACATTTCCAAGAATATACTTACTTTAAGCATATTACTATACTATTAATTACTGCACGAAATTCTTCTCATATCCAATTAATACCAAATAACAAGGAAGACAGAGAGAAATACCTATTTTTTTGTTTTAAAGAATTGAACGTACTTTTTCAGAATTACTTGAGCCAATCACGTATCGCCATATTTATTTCGGCGCAGTGTCGAGTCATCTAAATCGAAAAGAAACAAGGCTAATGTTGTCTGTTACGCTATTATTGTATTGAAATACTGACTCATAACAATCAATAAAAATAAAGCGATTCTCACACGATAACGATATTCTCACACTATAATTTCTTTAAAAAAATAAGTGTTACCCCGCAATAGGAATGTCCATATCGACACTGCATTTACAAATATTTAAACTCATGTACACAAACACCCAGACCCGGAACAACTACTCGTAGATCATAGAAATATTTGTTATGTGTAGGAATTAAAGCCACGACACGCAGCGCAGCGGTCGATCACTTGGCCACTGCATCAACCGTGCCTGTTATTGCAATTGCAATGGCTTGTTGATGCAATAAAATGCAACTATGTATGCAGATTTCATTCACCGTTAATGCCTTACACACATACCGTCTGACCGCGCGGATGAGCGGAGCTCTCCGTCTCGTCACGCGGTGCACTATTAACTAAACAATTTGTCTCACCGCATCCCCCAAACCGCGCGGACGAGTGATTTCGTGTGAGAATCCCAGAGTTGTAAATAGATTTTAATAATAATAGTAACATTAGTTTGAAAGTTTGTAAACAACAGATTATAATTTCTATAGGAAATGCTTTGACCGTGAAATTATAGTCTTACACCAGAAGTTCGCAGAACATTAAAGCATTTTGTCTTCGGTCATTGAATCATTCAAGGCTACACGCAATAACCTATCTCTAATTCGCCTTTATATCGATTTTCCATCTTATTGGTTAAACATAGAAATCATTTTCCAATTCATCCGAACAAAATCTATAAATGCAGAGTGAATAAAACAAAAATAATTCGTAGTTGGTGAACTCTAAGATCGTTTTCTCAATATTTGTTCAAAACACATGTTCCAGCAGTAATGCCTCTGAAGGTCACACGACCGTACCAAAGTCCATAATGAGATGCTACATTTACATTGCGTGTTTGAAATGCCTTGTGTAATATTCATCTCTTACTATAAAACTAGTGGTGCAGTCATTTGGCGAAAATGTTTTCTCAACAGCTCATGAACATTCTAATTTGTTCCTCGTGCGTAATTTTAGTTCCTACGTTAATTTTGCACTGGTCTGCTTAACATTTGAATACACAAACTATGGCTTACTAAAATAAGTACATTTTAGTAATACCGAACAGTCATAACTGTTGTTTAAAACCTATTAAATTACATCATAAAGCCACTGTTATGTTATCAAAAATGTGACATTCCTTTATTTTAAAGGCATCGCAATAACAAACTAATTAAAATAATACTAAAGTTTTTAATAACATACTATAATTTTGTTAATTCAACAACCTAACAACAGCTTTATTATTACGAAACTTAATCATTTTTTCAACATCAATTCAGATTATGGCGGATAAATGCATCACGCAATTTCCAATTTTTTGTATCATATTATAATATAGACTTACTGCCGTTACTGCTCCAATTGATTAACGTATCAGAATTTCCATCTTCAATATCTAAGAGTAAGTTATCTCTATCATTATCTGTATTTTTTGGAGGGAAGACTGTGTCTTCATCATTTGTTTGAAGATTGACGTAGGACATTGTCTTCCTCTTCTGTTCTAGGTCGAAGATTTCCAAGTCCTCATCCTCGTCTTCATCAGATTCCATGGTGAGAGGAACTCGGGACAGTTCCATGTTGTCCCTCCTGTCTTCTGATTGGAGAACCCCGTAGCGGAACTGGTTTGCATCAATAGTGGTGTGCGCCCCTCCTGAGTCATTGTTCTTGCTTTTTCTCCTGGAATTTCAGAAATGTTTGGTGTTTATTTACTATTTAAGATGCAGTCGTATTTGTTTAGCATTTTCCATGAGGTAGTACGAAAAAAAATATACCATTAACGGTGCGATCGAAAACTAATTCCAATACTATATTGACAGCAGCTGCTGTAACCGCCAATGTTGAAACTATGCATAGGTCCAAAAAAAGTCACGAATCTTGGTATTATTACTGTCTTTAAACGTTGCCAGTGCGGCAATTCCACACTCTATGGCACTCAGTAATCAGTAACTCATCAAAGAACAGCCTATCACTGTTTTGTAAATTCTCTCATGCAATTAAAGTCAATTAATTGACCTCACTGATAACACAGACTTAATCAATGCTCGTATTAAAGTTCAAGATGAGGGTAAATGACATGACGAAATTGCAGACAACTGGACAAATGAGTCATGACGATGAGATGATTTTGGAGAACACCTAATTACAGTCTTGCATATCTTACGTCAGTGACTATTTAGTACTTTTGATTGTATTCAATAGAAATAGAATCGTTCATATTATAATTCCAAAAAGCCAAGACATCTGTACTGAAGTGCTATTTCCTAAGGATTAGGCCTTGTTTGTGGCGCCGAAACTGCAGTTTGTCTTTAGAACATTTTGAACTTTATGTTATAACATAAAGTTGTTTGTTATAGAATACAGCCTGTTCCCAATAGATTTTGACCTTTATATTTATTAATATTAATACTGTATTCTCGCTGTGTTTGGCGCCGCCCCATTCTAAGTTTAAACACATAGTACCATACTCGACTACTTGGCATAAAAGCCTTGAAGCCATGCTAAAAACATTACAAAAAAAAAACTACTCAACTACTGTTGTTTACCCCTTTCAAGGAAAACACGCATTACATTGCGAATAACATATTTTATCGCTTTATCATGAATTATTGATATTCCCATGACGCGGAAAGCAAACAGACATGAAATATTAATCGCCCTCAGCAAATATTGAAGAAAATGACATCAATAATGATTTATTGCACAAAATAATAATATCATTAATGTTTGGTATAATAATAAATTATGATAACTGATTCTGATTTTCATTGAGATCGCATATACCATTTTATCACACCTACTTTCCACCTTTTACCCTGCCTGTGAGCCTAAAATATGCTTAACATGTTTTGAGTTATCGTCAAATCGATTGCAGGCAAAATATATAGGCACTACCGCTCGCGGCTTTGCCCACGTGGAGTTCGATAGCTACATATCTATATATCTATGTGAGAAATGTCATCCAAATCCATTCAGAAGTTTTTGCTTGAAAAAGAACAAGCACCCATCCTTTTTTTTATCGTGGTAAAATCCCTCCCACCCAGGGCAGGGCGGAAGGAACTGTCAGACTCGTACTGACTAAAATCCACGGTGTCATTCACTAGCCCTTTACGTACCGGGGTCACGGTAATTCGTAAGTCCCGCGACCCCGGCAGGCTTTGGCCCTCTACAGGCCCCGTCACAATGCTGACACTCCTTGAGGCGCGCGTGGAACACAACGCGCCGTCGACCCGGGCATGGTCCATGGTCGGACAGCGAGTCGCCCATTACTCGCCGCCCGCATGCCCGCGCCTTCATCCACCCATCCTTACAAATCATTTATCATATAATCTAGTGTGATATGTTTTGCAGGTGGCATGAAAAATATGGATATGGAAGTTGGTAATTCCTCGAAGTGGGAAGTCCTACCAGGCGTTCGGCCTATACCATTTAATAATCTTGTCGATAGCTATCATTTCACAGCGTTAACTGATAAAACCGTATTAGTAGATAAAATTTACGGAAATAAGCACAAAATTAAATTATCTTAACGAGGATTTAAAATGGTAATATTTTCTCTAAGGAAATAATTATGTGCCATGTTCTGGTTCTGTAATGGTTTGCCTTCATCATAGGTTTCCAACTTTTTACGGACTAGCGACCCCTTCTTTTTTATGGTATAATCATCAAATGATATCTATACTTCTATACTAATATTATAAAGAGGTAAAGTTTGTTTTTATGTAAGGGGTAATCTCCGGAAGTAATGAACCGATTTTAAAAATTGTTTCACTGGTAGAAAGCTGTATTGTGACATAGGCTATAAGGTGGGGGGGGTTAGGAGCGGGCGAAGCCGCTGGCAAAGGCTAGTAATATATATAATGGTATACGTAATGACGTATACCGTCGGTTCACCCAGTTTAAACCGGACTGGTTCAGAATTGTAAACACAGTGGTTTTGTGTGTACATGACTCACTTTTCTTATGAGATAAACTTAGAAAAGGTAAACAAAACATCGCGAAATTGTTTATTCAGTACATGCAAAAATATTGTATGCTCGAAATAAGAATGAGAGGTACAGGTATTTTTTCAATAGAGCAGAATGTTAACCTGATGAAGGTTAAGCGACAAAGTTATAACCAAAATGACGGGAAATTCCTCAAGGACTCGCAGAATCGTGTGGAGGGCGAAAAACAGAAACAACCCCTAAATCCTTTTTATGAGTGGAAAAATCAACAAATGAGCCTTTCTGCTCTGGAGCAAACAGACTTGAAAACCCAACCTTTTCCTTGCGGTAACCTTATATTACTATACTGTATACGAAAAACTGACATGATCAATTATAGTGAGATTCAAAACTGTGTAGAAAGCAAAAACAGTATTTTAGGACCATGTCAAAAAATCAGACACCCTTTTTTTAGTTTTTCACCCCCATCAAATAGTGATCTTATATTATATTTGTCGGTATAAGGTCAGATGTGAATGTTCCTACCATCATTCATCATGTACCTTGAACATGGATGAGGCGAAAGGAGCATATAAGGATCATAGTAATTGTTGTTCTGTAGTTCCTATCTATCCTCTGATCCCATAGAAAAAAAAAAAGTTAGTTATGTATCTATATGTGTTATTAAGAGCTTTGATAACTTTACCTGTAAAATATGAAGTATGCAACTGCCAGCAGTGCAAATCCTCCAAAAACTATGAATCCCCTCTTCAGTACTCCTGGATTCTTCAGATCAATCTGTTTGATTGGTTTCTCTGGAATTGTTGCATTGGATATTGTATTGTTGACTGCAGGTGTTGCTACTGTACTGTTAGGAGCTGTTCCATTGCCTGAAATAAGAGATTTTTAATAATTAGGCATTTAAATTGTTTCATTTCTTACGAGTTTGAACTATTTCGTTTTGTTGAACTATGGGGTACTAAGAGTACAGGGCATCATGAAAAATTAAGAATCCAAACATTATTAAAATTCTGTAAATTCCCAGATTTTAAACTTTTTTGAAAAGAGATGATATACCTACATTATATTTAGAGACAGACTTTCTTAAAATAACAAAAATTGACTTTCTAATTTATGAATAGAAACTTAAAGGTCAATAAACGCTTCATGACTCGTTTAAAAATCAAAATTATAGACATTACACAATAAGTGCATAAAACATGTCAATTTTAAGTACCTCGCCATGGAACAGTGAACATAACAAGGTATAATATTATAATACATGACCTTATATTGTTATTTTATTCGCCTATAAATACAAAAGACATCATAAAACAAATTCACATAAAGCCTGTCTTTTTATACTAACAACGCAGGGCCTCAAACATTTCTCACCACCATTGGGTCTATTATTATACGATCTTTTAAGCTAAAACCAAATGTACAATATCACAAATTTTAATTGTAATTGGTTATGTGGTTTCAGATATTATTAGTATATATGCAAGTTATATTATTATTTATGATTGAACATTCAAGAGTGATGTCAATTTATATACTACTTTTTATTAATTGGTACAACTGTTAGTAAAGTTCAAACATGAAAAATAAACAAATCATTATCAAAACACTTTATGGCATAAGTGTTAATTTGCCTTACATGTCTTGAATCAGAGTTTCTGAGTTTGGCTATACTTATCAAATACCAATTTGATGATTTAACCACAAATGACAATCATGCAACAATACTAATGAGAAAATCAATAAAGGAGATTATAATATAACTGTTTTCATAGATAGTAGATTAAAACAATAGAATAAAAGATGAATAGAAAAAAAATAAACAAAGCCCTTGAGAAAGGAAGCTGTAATGTAACACAACAGACTTTTTTAATAAACATGAATGAACATTACATCTAGCATGTAATGACAATTAAGTATAGGTGCATCTTGTTTTTAAATGTGGGTGTACCGTTATAGTACACCCACATTTTCTCAGTTATGTTTAACTTAGCAACCGATATGGCATGCTCCCTTTAGTTAAGTGATCTAAGGATTGGCATACATTTTTTTTTTTCACAATGAAATTCCTGTATAACATATTTTCTTTCATTTTAACATTAAATTAGCTTAATTATTGGAAACTAATTTTCTATTGATTTGTTTACAAGATGTTTACTGATAAAGGATGTTGTACACCCTCTTTATTTTCATATAGATATAATCTAGACAAGTCTATTTCTATTATGCTCAAGATAAACATCAGTAAGGAAATAAAGAAATTAGTTTTAAACACAACTTTTTTTTTTGGTAAATTTTAGACTAAGTATATTATTATTTGAATTTCATACAGAATAAAGTAATATACAAAAACTTCATTTAAATAAAAGATGACTGTCAGACCATTAGAGAAAGTAAAGTTCAATGTTGTGTTGCTTCATATTAGGTAACCTATTGACTAAATTTGGCATATGGCTGGATTGTGAACAAGGTTTCCAATTACGTAAATACACGCCAAAACGAACCTTTTAATGATATCTTACAGGAAACTTCTTATAGGAATTGATAAGTACAGGAAAACATAAGTTGAATGGTGTAATAATGGAAATTCATTGTGTAAACTCACCAGAAGCAGGTGCAGGCGTCGGCGGCACAGTCACAGCCACAGCACTCTTACCGGGCTCCTTTGTGACGCCCTTACTAACATCACCTGAAGGAGGAGGGTTCACAACTCCTGACGGCGGGCTCTTATCGACAGGAGGAACCGCGTCGGGTCCACCCTCGCTTTGTAATACAGCATTGGCCTCTGCCTGTCTTCTCACTCTCATCAACCTCGCGGCATTATGTACAGAAGGCCAATACGAAAACCTTTTATTGAACTCCTCAACACGGCTCACATCACTACCAAGAGAGTCAGTGGTCCTCACACAGTTCAAACACAACAACAACAGACCACAACGTAAGAGCATGTTAAATTTTTTGCCTGTCTCTTCACAATAAACTAATACCACCGTTTTACTAATTGAGATGAATCACTCCCTCATAATTATAATTTAAACTTGTGGATAGTTACCGATGTATTCGCAACGCATCAGGTTGATTGATGTAACAAACTGTCAATCTAGGTAGTCTAATAAATGTCAAGTTGACAGCCAACAGCAACGTGAAAGTTGCCACTTCAAAAATGCGCTAGTGTTTCGATTTTAGTCGATTATACTAAAAAAATGTTACCATGTAATAAGACTAACTTATTTCATTTGATTGCTTTCACTTATGACCGATCTTTCGGGTTAAGCCGCGCTTGCCGAGGTTGGTCTGTGGATGGGTGACCATCTGTCATAGCGAGTTTCCTCCGTGCCTCGGAAAGCACGTAAAGCCGTAAGTCTTGGTTGTCATTTGTAGATCTTTGACAGTCGTTACATTTAGTCACAAGCTCTAAAGTCTGACAACCAGTCTTACCATGGGGTATCGTATTACCCAGTTACTGGGTTTCGGAGGTCCGACAGGCAGTCGCTCCATATAAAATACTGATACCCAGCTGCATCTGGTTTGAATGGAAGCCGACCCCAACATAGTTGGGAAAAGGCTAGACAGATGATGATGCTTTCACTTAAGACGATAACGGTATCGACACGATATCGACGGGATTGGTATCCCACCAATACTATGTATATCATACATTCTGGTGGGAAACCGATACCAAAATGAATGATATATGCCGGTGCCGTGTCATATCGTTACCGTTACAGTCTAATGTGAAAGCCTTACTATTTATTATTAGAAAGTTTTACTTACTGTTGATATCCACGTAACGTTATTCATGAATGTTGCGAACTAATCACTCCTTCGAGATTATTGGGGCGCGTTTTAGTGACAAGAAATATTTTGCACGCTCTGTGCGGCGGTGGCTGCACAGCCTTCGCTTGGTGACCGTGCAGTAGATCTGCTGTTTTTGTCAAACAAAGAGCTCTCTTCCACTCGATACATTGCTTTGTCGCTTAGTTGATTAAGCATCCAGAGAACTTATTCAGAAGGACGCATGTTCAAATTCTGGTTGGACTCAAATTTTTATTTCCACAAAAGAAAACATTATAAAGTGGTTGCAAAAAGTGATTGAAGAAAAGTAGAATGCACAGTTAAAATAGTGAAAAAATAATTTTGATTGAATTTTTGGGGAACAGCTCAGTAGAGTTATACTGAACTAGCACTTTTCCCGCGACTTCGTCCGCGTGGGTTACGTACTTTCCTAATTCCCCCTTTTCACCCCCTTAAAGGTTAAATTTCCAAAAACCCCTTCTTAGTGCTCCCCTACATTATAATAGCAAGCCGTGTGCAAAATTTCACATTCCTAGCCCTAGTAGTTTCAGCTGTACGTTGATATGTCAGTCAGTCAGTTCTCCTTTTATATATATAGATTAACAAAATTATTAGCAAATAAAACCAACAATCACGTATAAGTATTATTTAATTTATTCAAATAGACATTTACATATATTAATTATATATTTTTAAAGTAGAATTTCCAAATTTTTGGTATCTATATAACACTGATTGAGTATCCACATAGGTATGATAATAATGTTAAAACCTAGAGTTACAAACATCGGTACATTTTGTTCCAAACATCAAGGTACACATTAAATATCACCTACAAAATTGAACGAGTTAGAAATAGTATAGGTTTATCAAAGGACTTACTAACAATTATCTATTGTTAAAAATATCGGCAGTGATAAAACAAGCCAAACGCACTGGTTGGTGTTATTAACAGTAAACATGCCAAGACCTGTTATTGTTAAGCCATTAAATTTCTCAAAAATCAATACGATTGAGCTCTCTTTTTCAAGTTTCTTTAAATCCACTGTTTTATAATAAATTACTAATTAATAAAGTATTTTAAATCAATCGAATACTAACTACATTCACTCGAAATCTCACATTGTAAGCACACGTTACTCTCAGACTCTAGAGCAATAAGTTACGATTTAACCTTACAAGTTAATTTACAAAATTAATAAATATAAATAATTGAGTATGACCTATTTTATACAAAATCCATAACATAGAAATGATATCACGTGTAAACCACGGTTGATCATTGCATTACACGAATAGACAGGTATGTAAATTAGTCAGCCTATAAAAATAGATTGCACATAAATCATTATGAAAATATTTGCAGAGAAAATTTTTAACGTTTAACTTAGCGTATAATGTTGACGCTGTGAACTTAGTCAAGTTAAAACTTCGCAAATTGTAATCGATTACAATAATCACTAATAGGTAGAAGTTACGCTCTAGCAACATCTAATAATGCTGCCAGTAATTGTGTCTTATTACTAAATCTAGTGTTACCACATCTCTGAACTTGCTAATGTCAGCGCTATAAAAATGTGCTTGTTACATAGTGATACAAAAATTACATTTTTATGGCCCCTTTGCAATAAAAATGTCTCCTAAACTCAAATACCCAAATGATCCGTATAAAGCGGCGCTCTGCAGCTCAAGCGGCAGGTCTCTACTCTTTCTCTATCAGTTAAGTACTTTTAATCGGATATAGTTTTTCGACACGTCAACTACCCTCTTAAGATACCACATAATATTAAAATTTTATAGTAATCCTACTTCTTTATCTCAAATTTATGTTGGCTAATAAATCTTCTGAAACTTTAATATAGTAATTAATTTTACTTTAATTAATTTTATATCTTATATTTTAGATACGGTGTTATATACACAAAACGGCTCCCATTTTGTGTTGAAATGTTAAATTCATCGACGACAAATGTTCCAAATTCAATTAATTATAACAATTAATTCATAACAACAAAGAATACCAGTCGCTAAGAAGATAGATTTTGTTTCAAGATTGAAATGTTTCCAGAAATGTAAAATATTGTCAAATTTTAATCAAGCCTTAACCCTAAAACCATGGCACACAAATTATTTCTAACAAAGGAGGGAACTTTTCACAACTGGGATTTATTTTATTATCGTGTTTCGATCAGATCATGTTAAAATGCTCTCATTCAAAGTTTAAAAATTTGCAAGTATAGAATTCAGAAATCTGAGCAATTCTGTTTACGTATCTATTAAAGAAAATGAGCTGAAAATATGTACGTTTGGTCGCTTTAAAGTCTCCACAGTCAGTCTTTCAAGAAACCTAATTTTTATTGAATCTGTTAAAATAGAATGGAATGTGAAAGATAAACGAAGTATGAAAGAACCATAGTAAATAATAACCAACATAACGATGATTCATAGGGTAGGTAGATCCAGGTGATAACGTCGTGTCAACTACAATACTGTCCGGGAGAGCAATTACTTAGTCACTTCTACATTGTAAAATGCAATGTTTACCATCCTAAATTCGTCACACCTATACTAACACTTGAAATAGCGAGATGATTTTGAAAACTAGCAGTAATTTTATCCATTCTACCTACAAAAAATTGCTGTCCCGGATGAGGACGAAATCCGTAGTATTCATCCTAGTTGCATTAGGATGTTGTTGATTGGACTAAGGTCTCCAACTTGGTCAGCTTCAGGCGCTCACTCCAGACGCGCTTTGTAGCTGGTCTTCCATATTTCAGCTAGGGTGACAGCTGAGTGGAAGCGATGGAAAATACAAAGCGGTAGAGTAAAGCGCTGTACGAGAGACCAAGCCACGAATCCATAGAAATCAAGTTGCACCTGGAAAGAAAAGAAATCAAAGTAAGTTTTCAACTTCAAATAAAGCAGACACGATATACATATATTGCGGTCTATGCATATGTCCAGCAGAGGACTGCGATGTGCTGAGTTAGTTGAAAACTGGAAGATCTACCAACACAGTCAATAGCGGCAAGTAATACTTACAGGGTTAGCCAAGACTTTTTGTGCTTCGAAGGTGTAGATGAGCCACATGGTAACATTGCAGATCAGAAGGAAGGTGACGGCCTGGCGAGCGGGCTTGCTGCGTTCTTGTTCGGGCAGGTGAACGCGACGGCGGGAAACATCGGCGATGAACAACAGTTGAAGAACCACCTTGTTTTTAACAGAAAACAAATGGAATAAGTACCTTATTCGTAAAAATTATGAAGAAAAACATACAATATAAGGTGTAGTAGCAGAAGTTCGGTTGTTAATTCGGTTGACAGTGTTACACCGTATATTTTCTCCCTCTCGGTTGGGGAAACAACTATAAGGAAACAACAAATTATATAAAAACTGGTTTATTATTATACATAATAAATTTGATGTGACATTTATTGTTTAGTAGTTATGACAAGTAGGTCGAGAAAATTAAATTAAGATCTTAGTTTTAACTAAAGGTGGCTAGCCAGTTTATACTTTAACGGAAAGAGCTATGGGCGTGGGGAGTTGGAGATAAACCTGCCGAGTACTGTTCCGAGAAAAAGTTAAAAGTTAAATTATATCCAAACTAGAACGTTCCATTTAAATTCAAATTAAAATTAACAAATGGGCGCCAGGGACTGGGAGAGTCCCGGATCCTGAAGCTGAAGATGTTCACCCTACATCCGGGTGAATGAAGAACTAGCCCAAGATCCTCAATTTGAAAATCGGTGGAACACCGACATCCAGACCCGGTATAATATAGACCGGTTTACAGGCTCCGGTTTACAACGGGAGCCGGATTAAAATATAAAAAAAATAAGGAGTAAAAAAAAAAGGAGTTAAAAAAAAAACCGTCTCGCACGGCGCGACCGCCTGCGGGCTTCGCAACCGTGCCGCTCGCTGTGCCGCTGGCTCCGCAGGTGGCTTCAGGCGAGCCCGAGCAACGGGTCCCGCGTCCAGGCCCCAACGGCCTGCTGGATCCTGGCGGCGGGACGAGCTTCTCAAGCTGCCTTCCTGTAATTTGCCATACGGAGACCCAATAATATAGGTGGAACCAAATTGCTTTCCTCAACGGGACCGAAAGGGGAAATCAATTAGCCTGAGCCTGTAATGGACATCAGGTTCTCCATTCAAATACCGCTCCGGCGTGGCATCCGCCACGTCTCCACGGGGTCCACGAATAACCTATAAATTAACACTGTGGTAGACACCGAGAAAACACCTACGGCCTATCTTTAGTAAATAGCGATGTTTAATACTCACAGTTCACTCTGAAAGAAGACTCGTCGGCGGCGGCTGCGGTGGAATGCTATGATGGAATGCTGTGGCCGTTGGTCACGGGTCGGCGCCACAAAGTCCCGCAATTAAGAATCCTGCAATAAGTTTTCACGAATCACGACTATATTCTCTCAACAACCGGGGAAGTGCTCACCGAACAACCTCAGACACCGTTACAATAAAAGAACTCACCTTCGCCAAAAAGTAAATAAGTTTGATGCTGACTGGAAGCCGGCTCGGGCAGAATGTGACGACTAACCATCACTGGCGCGTCGGCCGGAAATCAAGGCAGAATTCGGGTGCCCAAGAAATTCACTTTTCCCAAGTCCAGGGAGAATCTCTCTTGGTTACCAATTACAAACACTCCAAGGAAAACACTCAATTCCTCAAAAATACACCAAACTCACAAAAAACTGTCCAACGTCACGTGTTTAAGCCTAAAGCCATTTTACTAAATTAAATCCATACGATTTCGTGGTCCAATTTATAATTCCTCGTAATCAACGATAACAATTACCCCTGAATATTAATTAGGCAAAATTGACATTTTTCTGTGACAACATTCTGTCACAGACAATTCACGCAAAAACTTCACAGATAATAAATGTTTCGCGGCCTTAGAATGTTCGAGAAAAAAGTCCATATTGAAAAAACTAAATCACTTCCGTTTACGGGTATTTCATTTTATTAATATTTTTTATTTCCGTGATCTTATAATTATTTAGGTTTGCTAAATCAGGTATTTTATATTTTCTATGATTTGCAAACTATTAGTTAAAAATATCGATTATTTTATAATCGTTAATCGGCGAATCGCCAGATGGCGCCTTGAACTGTCATAATTGACGTCTGATGTAATGTCAAGTGAAAAGTAAACAAGTAAACTTTTGTTTTGATTTAGTTAATATTGGAAAACTGTTTAAAAAGTTTATTAGAAAAGTGAATCGTTGTTAAAAAGTGATAACCTAAGAAACTCCGTAATGGACTCGCTATATGTTGTCAGGTAAACAGCCAGGTACAAAAAAACAACGTAACAGTACCTCCCCAACCACCAGAGATTTGACCCACTAGGGCAAATCTCGACGCTGGCCCCCCAGCGTTGAAGCAGACTCCAAAGGACCTAACACGCCTACAAAAATCCACAACGTCCAAGCCTGAAACGAGGAATGGAGAACGAACCGAAGAGAAAAAGATGTTATGGAAGCTGGTGTACGATTGTTTACAAAAATTTCTCCTGGAGCGAGTCTAATCCATTTACGAACATGTAAAAGACAAGCTCCAAAGGGATTAAACAAAATTTTGAAAATAACTCCCGACGAACTATCCCAGTCTGACTTACTACATCTATGTAAGACAGACCTACCTATTCTATCGTACACCACCATTCACATCTTAAACCAATAGACTACCAACAGTAATGCTGGCTGGTACCCAAATAAAACTGGAAAAAATTAAATTCTACAAACGAATGAAAATTGGCTAACCGTCTTCCCAAAATGGAAAGTAACGGTTTTCGCCCCTAATTAAAAAAAATACCATCTTAAACGTATTCCATCAATGCAGTCTACACGCCCGCCATTATGGCCTCCAATCTCAGGACTATCATTTTGCTGCCTTACCAGCAATCCGGAGTTTTAGACTCCCAACAGGGTTGTTAAACATGCAACAACCACTCCCAAATATGGTTAACAAACGTGGACACAGTAGAAACCTGTGTACCACTACAAACCGTAAAAACAGTGGAAAATACTTAAATCCAACTGTAATATAGCGCCGTGGAAATAAAATCCCACAAAGCTAAAATAAAAACCAGCAACCTCAAGGCATATACAGCCCTCAATGGTTACTGCGACCAACTACGACATGCAAAAAGTAAAATATTTATTTTAAATAGGAATTAAATTAAAAAAAAAGAATTAATCATGGCCACATGGTGGTTTCATATCCTTAATATGCCATGTGCCCAGATTT
This sequence comes from Agrotis puta, assembly GCA_943136025.2. NCBI lineage: Eukaryota > Metazoa > Arthropoda > Insecta > Lepidoptera > Noctuidae > Agrotis > Agrotis puta. The sequence goes on along the minus strand of OW964176.2, from coordinate 11,979,995 downwards.
TTGCCGGAACTACAGCCTTCCAATTCATACACTAAGGGTGAAAGTTTTTTCCTAATAATACATTTTTCGTACTTAGGTGCTAATTTGGCCATAAAGAATTTGGAGGCGTCACTCTGGGGATAAGTTTTCTTCCACACAGTGTCGCCTACCTCAAACTCCGCCTGCCTCCTACTTTTATTATAATAACGAGCACTACGAGTATGTGATTTTATGAGCGCTTCCTTTACTTTATCGCAGATACCACGTAACGTTCCTAGCTGGTCTGCATATGAACTGCGCGGAGAGCAAGCTAGAGTGAGCTGTCCAACGGTATCATTGCCGAAGACATCACCACTACTAACTGCTTCTCTGCCATGTACTAGAAAGAACGGGGTGAAACGAGTAACTTCATTCGTGGAGGTGTTCATAGCAAATTGGATCTTGGAAATGTTTACGTCCCAAGATCGATGATCATCCTCCACGAGTATTGATACCGCGGTCATTATGGTACGGTTATAGCGTTCAACGGTGTTCACGCTTGGGCAATAACGAGGTGTGAAGTGAACTTGAGGTATTTTGTACCTCTGTAGTAGTGATCGAATCTCGTTGCCCGTGAATTGCGTCCCGTTGTCTGCTATCACCGTACGGGGTATACCGTGTACCAGGAAAACGCCGTCTTCTAGTTTCTGTGCTATAGCCTTACCAACAGCTCTACGTAAAGGAAACAGCAGACAATACTTCGTGAAACAGCACACGACAACAAACAGATACGTGAATCCCGCTCTTGACCGTGGTAACGGACCTACTAAGTCGATGCTTATAGTTTCGAAAGGTTTGGAACAGTCTTTCGCATCGCCTAAGAGACCGGAAGGAGGCTGTTGTGAGTGTTTGTATGCTGCGCATTTATCACATTTACCGACGTAGCTAACCACATCTTTGTACATGTTTGGCCAGTAGTATCGGAGAGCGAGTCTTTTATAAGTTTTAAACACTCCAAAGTGTGGTGCTAATTCGCCACTGTGGTGACTCCTAAGCAGTTCTTCACGATTGCTCTCCGGTACTACCTGCTTCCAATCATTGTCGCTAGCTACACCGAATTTATTTTTAGAATAGCGGTAAAGTTTATCCCCTTTAATAATATAGTTAGGGCACGACCTAGGTGTACTGACGCATTTATCCCACACCCCCTTAAACCAAGTGTCAGTGTCGGACGCTTTAATTTCCAGCACCGGAACGCCACGCGATAAGGCATCTGGAACCACATTGTCCTTACCTTTGCGGTGCTCAATGGTAAAATTGTAAGGTGATAACCGACAACCCCAACGGGCCAACCGCCCAGATGGATTGGTTAAATTAAAGAACCATTTTAAACTTGAGTGGTCGGTTACCACTTTAAATTCAGGACCGCCTTCAACGTAAGGACGAAAGTGTTCTACGGCGAAGACCACCGCTAGTGCCTCACGCTCCGTCGCTGAATAATTGCGTTCCGCCGGATTAAGCGAACGACTGCAGTAGGCGATTGGGTGCTCCTCCCCATTAACAACCTGAGTCAGAGTGCCCGCTATCCCAAAACTGGATGCGTCACAATGAATCTCAAAAGGTTGAGAGAAATCTGGGCAAGCTAATACTGGAGCTGACACCAATGCCTCTTTCAAGGTTGAGAACGCGGATTCGGTCTCAGCCGTCCACTTGAAAGGCGGCGCCTTTTTGCTAGTACTGGTTAGCGCATTCAAAGGGGCCGCTATGGAGCTAAAGTTTTTAATAAAACGTCTATAATATGAGGCCGTTCCAAGAAACATTTTCACTTGCTTACGTGTTGTAGGAGTTGGAAAATCGACAATTGACTGAATTTTCGACGGATCAGTGTGTAAGCCTCGCTCGTCTACTATGTAGCCTAGATATTTAAGTTCGCGTCGAAAGAAACAGCACTTAGGTAAATTAATTGTCAAATTAGCCTGCGTTAACTTATCTAAAACCCGTTTTAGAAGCAAAGTGTGCTCCTCGAAGGTTGATGAGCAAATAATTAAGTCATCCAAATATACGAAGACCTTATTTTCGAACTCCGGACCGAAAAGTCTGTCCATTAATCGCTGTTGGGTGGCTGGGGCTCCAGTCAACCCAAAGCACATAACTTTAAACTGGAACAAACCTCGACCGGGGACTGTGAACGCGGTTTTTTCTTTGGACGAAACAGAGTCCAGTTCTATTTGCCAAAAGGCCGATTTTAGGTCAATGGACGAAAGATAACGCGCGTCACGCAACTGGTCTAAGATGCGAGAGATGTAGGGTAGTGGATACGCGTCATGCTTACTGACCGCATTCAGTTTTCGGCTGTCCAAGCAAAATCTCCATTCTCCGTTTTGTTTTGGAGCCAACAGAACCGGATTATTCCACGCGCTGTTGCTAGGTTCCACCACTCCCATCTCTAACATCTCATCCAGCTGACGGTTGAGTTCCTTGAGGCGTTCAGGCGACAAAGGGTAATAACGCTGTTTAATAGGAGGAACATCTCCCGTGTCTATTTTATGGCGCAGCAGATGGGTACGACCTAATCCTTTTACCTCAAAGGAGACCTTTTCAAAATCTTTAATTATTAACTCCGCTTCAATCTTTTGATCCGGTGTTAACTCATCAAACGGCTGTAGATGCCTAACCTCCGAGACGCAAGAATGACCTCTTTTACGTTTAAAATATTGAAATGGTAAAGTATTAAAAATTTTTGGTGCCAAATTAAAGGCCTTCCAAAAATCAACACCTAAAATTAACGGTGTGGTAATATCTGGAATAATATAAAATTTAATCACCTTAGTTACTCCCATGAGAGATACTGGTAAAAATAAATAACCCTCCACGGATGCTCGCGAATCATTGGCAGTTACTATGCTGCCCAACTGTTTATCGGCGTGCACAGTTGCACCAGCCCTTATAAAGTGCTGACCAACATCGGAACCCAACACCGAAATGCAAGAACCCGAGTCGAGTAATCCGTAATACTGCTCATCGTATATAGATATAGTTAAATGTGGACGACTATCGTCCGAAGTCTTATAATGTACTGTATTCACCCTTAATGTACTAAAAAATAATTTTAAAAATTTTAAATGATTGTCCCAATCGGACTTATCAAAATTTTTGCTGTAGTTCCGGACATTTAGTTTTTTGAAGTGCAGGTTGGACAGGACTGAACCTCCTTCTGCTTTTTATTGCACGTAGGGCACGACGGTGCACGTACGCCCTTCTTGCCGCAACGGTAACACACGATTTCCTTTGATTTACAATTCGATAACGAGTGCCCCTTAACCCTACAACGAACACAAAACAACGAACCCGAATCAGTCTGCACGGCTTCAATCCTTGAACCCTTCGGGGATTGGTAGGCTAAGTCTGCTGCGACGAAGGAAGACGTTGGTTTGGGCGGCTCATGGAACTGAGCCTTGCTGTGGAAGCCCGACTCTAGTTGCCTGCACTTCTCCTTCAGCTCGCCGAGCGTGTTAATGGTGAACAAACACAACCCCGAAGTGTATTCTGGTCTCAAGTTGTACTTAATCCGTGCCAACCGATCGTGCTCTGGAACCCTATAAGAAAGCCTGTTGAACATGTTCTCCATGACTGCTATAAAGATACAAGACTGCTCCGTCGACCCCTGTGTTCTGTTTGAGATTTCCGACATGAGACGCATGTCGTAATCAGGTGGAGCGAAATCTGCAAGTAACTGCTTTTTCAGTTCCGGCCAATCACCAACCAACGCTTTAATTCCACGGTACCACAACAAGGCTCCATCTGAGAAAATGTCCAGAGCTGATTGATGTAGAGAAGACTCGTCGATACCTCTGGCCTCGCAGAGCTCCTCTAGACGCTCAATGAACGCTTTCACGCAACCTGTCCCGTTAAATTTAACACCTAGGCTTTTTACAGTGTCCTTTTTGCAGGAAATGATGACGTCCTTCGTCTGCAAATTAGACACTACCTCCGGTGCCTCCTCAGCGGAAGTAAAAGATTGGTGGAAGCTCGCGTTGACCGAATCAATTCTTGCTAAGAAACTGCTAAGTCGCTTATCAACGGCTGCGTAATCGGCTTCAAGCTCAGTTGGAGAAGATATCCTACCCAAACGATGAAATAGATGGAAAGCCAAAGCCCTGGCGCGGTTAAATTTTTTAAAATTGCTGGGGTACTTATCCAGAACTTCACCAATTTCTGGCAATTTGGCCTTAATTATCTTTAATTCTGACTCTGGATCTCTATCCGTTTCCACGATTTCATCGGAACTAACCAATTTACTGAGGTCCCTAATTTGGGTACGTAATTCCTCTACGGTTGAGGCAGGTTTAGCGTCCCGGATCAGTACTTCATACATGAGTTCATCTTTCCGAAGTAAATTAAATTTAATAGGGCGTTCCATATTTGAAATTTAAAAAAAAACTGAATCTAAGATAAAACTGGCCGTCACAATTTACAAATTCCAGCAAAGTGTAAACATTAACTATAATAAACAGTTACATTAATAGCAGTCTTATAGATAACACAATATTAGGGTTCTTATTTATTAATTTTTTTAAAGACAAAAGTCTTGGTACAATATATTGGGGCACAGATAAAAAAATTGAATTGTATATCGCAGCAAGCAGTAAAAAAAATAAAAAAGTAAATAATTGTAAAATGTAAAGTTGTATAAAACAGCACAAACATAAACAGGCAAAGGATTCTGCAAGACGGTTTTTCCTTAAAATTAAAATAAATGGAAGGTTCCAGAAACAGTACTCCGGTTTGTAAGGTACAGCAAAAGACGTAACCTCTTTCTCCAACTAATACACACGTTGGGCGCCACTGTTACACCGTATATTTTCTCCCTCTCGGTTGGGGAAACAACTATAAGGAAACAACAAATTATATAAAAACTGGTTTATTATTATACATAATAAATTTGATGTGACATTTATTGTTTAGTAGTTATGACAAGTAGGTCGAGAAAATTAAATTAAGATCTTAGTTTTAACTAAAGGTGGCTAGCCAGTTTATACTTTAACGGAAAGAGCTATGGGCGTGGGGAGTTGGAGATAAACCTGCCGAGTACTGTTCCGAGAAAAAGTTAAAAGTTAAATTATATCCAAACTAGAACGTTCCATTTAAATTCAAATTAAAATTAACAAATGGGCGCCAGGGACTGGGAGAGTCCCGGATCCTGAAGCTGAAGATGTTCACCCTACATCCGGGTGAATGAAGAACTAGCCCAAGATCCTCAATTTGAAAATCGGTGGAACACCGACATCCAGACCCGGTATAATATAGACCGGTTTACAGGCTCCGGTTTACAACGGGAGCCGGATTAAAATATAAAAAAAATAAGGAGTAAAAAAAAAAGGAGTTAAAAAAAAAACCGTCTCGCACGGCGCGACCGCCTGCGGGCTTCGCAACCGTGCCGCTCGCTGTGCCGCTGGCTCCGCAGGTGGCTTCAGGCGAGCCCGAGCAACGGGTCCCGCGTCCAGGCCCCAACGGCCTGCTGGATCCTGGCGGCGGGACGAGCTTCTCAAGCTGCCTTCCTGTAAGTTGCCATACGGAGACCCAATAATATAGGTGGAACCAAATTGCTTTCCTCAACGGGACCGAAAGGGGAAATCAATTAGCCTGAGCCTGTAATGGACATCAGGTTCTCCATTCAAATACCGCTCCGGCGTGGCATCCGCCACGTCTCCACGGGGTCCACGAATAACCTATAAATTAACACTGTGGTAGACACCGAGAAAACACCTACGGCCTATCTTTAGTAAATAGCGATGTTTAATACTCACAGTTCACTCTGAAAGAAGACTCGTCGGCGGCGGCTGCGGTGGAATGCTATGATGGAATGCTGTGGCCGTTGGTCACGGGTCGGCGCCACAAAGTCCCGCAATTAAGAATCCTGCAATAAGTTTTCACGAATCACGACTATATTCTCTCAACAACCGGGGAAGTGCTCACCGAACAACCTCAGACACCGTTACAATAAAAGAACTCACCTTCGCCAAAAAGTAAATAAGTTTGATGCTGACTGGAAGCCGGCTCGGGCAGAATGTGACGACTAACCATCACTGGCGCGTCGGCCGGAAATCAAGGCAGAATTCGGGTGCCCAAGAAATTCACTTTTCCCAAGTCCAGGGAGAATCTCTCTTGGTTACCAATTACAAACACTCCAAGGAAAACACTCAATTCCTCAAAAATACACCAAACTCACAAAAAACTGTCCAACGTCACGTGTTTAAGCCTAAAGCCATTTTACTAAATTAAATCCATACGATTTCGTGGTCCAATTTATAATTCCTCGTAATCAACGATAACAATTACCCCTGAATATTAATTAGGCAAAATTGACATTTTTCTGTGACAACATTCTGTCACAGACAATTCACGCAAAAACTTCACAGATAATAAATGTTTCGCGGCCTTAGAATGTTCGAGAAAAAAGTCCATATTGAAAAAACTAAATCACTTCCGTTTACGGGTATTTCATTTTATTAATATTTTTTATTTCCGTGATCTTATAATTATTTAGGTTTGCTAAATCAGGTATTTTATATTTTCTATGATTTGCAAACTATTAGTTAAAAATATCGATTATTTTATAATCGTTAATCGGCGAATCGCCAGATGGCGCCTTGAACTGTCATAATTGACGTCTGATGTAATGTCAAGTGAAAAGTAAACAAGTAAACTTTTGTTTTGATTTAGTTAATATTGGAAAACTGTTTAAAAAGTTTATTAGAAAAGTGAATCGTTGTTAAAAAGTGATAACCTAAGAAACTCCGTAATGGACTCGCTATATGTTGTCAGGTAAACAGCCAGGTACAAAAAAACAACGTAACAACAGAACTGGTATAACTTTTTAGTGACAGTGGTACAGTTCAATGTTTGGGGAACATGTATTTTATGAACCCATGAAATTGCAACCGGACTAACATCCGAACTGCTGGCACTGCACCTAATATTTAGGCAGTAGTTTACCTGAAGTACGCTCAAGCAGCCAGTAATCATGACAAGAAGGTTCGGCTCATGAGTGAAGGCTCCCATTCCACCAGCGATGACACTGAACACGGCGTACACGAAGAGGCCAAATGCAGAGACACGGAGCAGGATGTCGTTCAGGTCAGATTGTTCTTCGGAGCGGAACTTCAACGATTGCACCCTGCGGAGAGGCTCGGTACAGGAAGGAGGAGAATTGCTCCATTTCATTACACGACCACTAATATTAGAGGATGAGTGAAACCAAATAATGGTAAACATAATAACAACACAAAGAAAACAGGTTTGTGGTAAGAATAGAAAAAATGCAATGGAAAATTTGACGGAAATTTAAATGGTGTTTACGTGGGTTAGCACAGGCGATGTGCAGATACAAAATAAAAACAAATTGGAGCCAATGATGGAGCAGTGGACATACAAATAAGGAAAGGTGGGGGTGGTGGTATTGGAGGAAATGAAAACAAAATAATTAACACAAAAACTAAACTAAATTAAAAAAAAGAACACATAACATATCATATTTCTCTAAATGTGCTTTCTATTAGAAAACTAATTTCTTACCGTATAAATCCAATAAGAATCGCCAGTATAGAGAGAACCATCAAAGCACAGTGGGATACATCGGCCAAATAGATCGAAAGGCGCTTCAACTCTTGATGTCTTATCAGGACGAAGAAGAGTATCAAGCAGATGAGGGAGGCGACGAGCAGTAGTAGTCCACAGAAGAGGCCTTTGGAGGCTCCGGCGCAATCCACGCGGTTTCCTCGCTGAGCCGCTGCAAGCGCTGCCGCCCTGCGGGAGAGAACAGCCTCCAGACGTCTTTCCAGATCTTCATCGTTGGCCACGCTGTAACCAAACGCGTGCAAAGTCACGGACGCGTTGCTTTTCTTAAATTCTCAGTCTACTCTAATCGTGTTCTAGCGTTAGGGAACTGCCGTTATGAGCGTGACTCTAATGTAAGGGAAAACTATTTACAAGTGGTTACTGAAGACTCAAATTATGAAGGTGCCTACGGTTACTATAACTTCATGTTAATGGAGGTGCTGAATGACATCTAAACTGGTAAAGGTTACTCTACATTTACGGTTACTGGGTTACGAAATTTGCATAATACGAAACGGTTTTATTTACCTGGGGTAGCGGCCAATGTGCTTCCACATAACGTAAATGACGGCGGCGCCGATGAGGGAGTACTCAATGATGAACGGATACAGATAAGGCGCCGAGTCGGTTACGATAGTGCCCATAATTGGGTTTCGGCCGCACACCGTAGTGTTATCGATATTGGCGATCAGCGCAGCAGGATTGAGGCCGTCGAATGATTCGAAGATCTCAGAAGAGTTTGGCACTGAAAAAAAAATCGCTTATTGTCAAATGTTTTATTCAAAAGTTGGTCAAGATCATTAAAAAAACTAATCTACACATTGATACTACTGTCATCCCTTGCTATTCTAGAATTAGATACATACCGTGATACTTTAAATGCAAAGACTGTGCACAAAGAACTCGACAAAATAATTATGTTTTTATAGCAATTCTTAAAATAGCAAAAGGTGACTGCATAACCCACATGCAAACGACGCAAATAAACTTAACCTAAGAATAAAATAATGAGGAAACTCATGTGCAACGGACGTGAACGCGTACGAGGGATACGTAATGAACACAAACAATATCTGATAAACCGCAAATAAAAAGTGCAACGGCGTTTTACTTTTGTAATAATTCAATGCGACACTCCAACGACCAACCTGGCGAATGTGGCGGTTCATCTACACGATAAGTTTCGATACTATTGCCCCACTCATCTCTATCAGTTACTATCTGTCCGGTAGTAGTGCTTGGCATCATAGTCGAAATAGCGTTAAGAATCGGTTTCAGAGTCGAAGTTCGAAGCCACTGGAAGACTTCTAACATGGCCGTCTGTGTCTGAGTCGCTTTATCGGACTCCGTGGTTAGTGGTTCAAAAGATGTCGTAGTGAACGGATTATCATTGGGCCATTCTCTGAACTCGCGACCATATCCCATCCCGTTGTCATAACCTACCGTACTCTTTATAGTGTCGATCAGTTTTGACTTAGGAAGTAACCCACCACCCATGATATTATATGATGAGATAGTGGTTGCTGAAAAATTAGTCCAAACACATTTTAATTGACATACATGCAATTGTTAGCGACAAAGGGATTGAGAACATTGATGGGCGTGAATACTAACTTGTGGTAGGAGTGGTGGTGGGAACAGCTGTGGAGGTGACAACGTTCATGAGTTGCTCTCCAGTGGTCTTAGCAGTGGTTATAACAGTAGATGCGATAGAGGTAGCAGCGGTGGAAGCAGCACCGAACACTTTGCCGGAATGCCTCAGAGTGTGCTTACGGATGACTTCTGGAGACGAAGGAGCCATTAATTTATGTACAAAAGTGTAAAATGATTTATAAAAACAACATTAAGCAGGTTAGTTGCAAGAAACTGAAATGCAAAATGCTCTTAGATTTAGAAAATGACTAAATTGAATCTAAGTGTTGTAAATACAATACTCACTCCCTAGTACGCCTTCGCCAGAATAGCCATGAGGATTCTTGACGTGGTAATCAGTGATTTCCTTCAGTGACTCCAATACTAAGGTACGTATCCAAACACAAATGTTTGTAGCAACTACGTGCATCAGACCGAATCTTGCAATCACTTTGAATCGGTGGATATTCAGCTAAAAGATTTAAAGAATATTTAAATAGTTTCTAAATTGCATAAGAATTTGACTAAAATATTGAACGAGATTTTACCCGGGAATTCATGAAGATGAAGTACATTTGCATAAAGGTGAACACCATTTGCAAGACCGGATTGACTCCCTTCAAAATTAAGTAGCAAGGCGACTCCAAGGGCAATTCGAAGAATGTGCCAAACTCCAGCCCATTGTAAATCATGGTTCCAAGGCCAAAAGCTGGAAGAAATACATATAAATACTAACCGTAAAGTAATTAACAAAATATTTGAGCTACATGCCAAAAAAAAATTAGGTATTCGTACCAATAGCGCCAATCCTCAGGAAAAAGCTGCCATGGCTGTGATCGTTCTGCGAAGTCTTGCGTCTGCGAGCTGGTCTTGCAACAGGCCCGGATTCCAATTCCACAATGTCCTGCTGCTGGTGCTGCTGAAATTGTTGTAGGAAATAAACTTAATAATATGTAACAAGAAAATTGTTCGCAAACTCAAGGACCAACCAGACGCCTTGAAATGCAGTAATTTTCAGATATTACTTTTTGTGGATTCTTTTTTTGACTTAATTCTGAAAACAAGGTGGCAATTGCAACTAGCTCAGATAAAATTAGTAATACTAAATGAAAGTAGGATTCGTTTGTTATTTTCAAATTCAACTCAGGAAATGTCGATGCAATTCTACAATCTCGAAGTCAAGTGTCTTGACTTCCAAGTGTGTACGAAGCCTACATGAAAGCAAGGTGATCCAGTAGCGAAAACAGAAGCAGTATGAACAGACGAACTACGACAGCACATCCAAAGCACTCCGTATGATATGATACACTTCAAGCAGGATGCGTCAAGATACCTCACCTGATCAGACGCATACAATTGCGCCATTTGCAATTGCAATTGCTGTTGACGAACTTTATCACGCATCTTACGGGGATACACCTCCTGCCCAAATGATATGGAAAAAACAAAAAAGTAGGCAGCGTAAACAAAAAGGGATTCATGCGGCCTGATGTGTTGGACGAAGCGTTGACCATGATATTAGTGAACGGTCAAATAATAATAGTTGCGAACGAGTGCGAATCACAAAAAGTTAAACAAATCACTTATGTAATTGAAAGTAATAAAACAAATATGTGGTTAACTAACACAGGACGACACGCGAAAGCGACAAGAGAATGTGGTATAATGTTAAATACAAATAAATGGATGTGCTGTGTATGATAGTGTTGTGAAGTGCACCACTCACCTGGAATTGACTTTGTTTCTTAGCTTCTTTGGAAGCCTTTTCCTTCTCCTCCTTGTCCTTTCCTTTGTCCTTAGACTTGCCTTCTTTCTTTCCATCTTTCTTATCTTTGCCTTCCTTTCCATCTTTGCCTTCTTTAGCTTCCTTATCTTTGGTTTTCTTTTCTTTTTCCTTCTTAGGCTTCTTCTCTTTTGGCGGGGGCTTCGGTTTTGGAGGGCTTCCGCTGCAGCATGCACTCTCTGAACAAAGACACTCATTTAATGATTTAATTAAAACTGGAACTTGGTCTAATGTTTGTAAGCGCCGTTACTGCGCATAAAGTTCTTGATGGTATTGGGTCCTCAATCAGGTTTTTCTCATTAACAGCTACGGAGTCTGAATTAGTTTCTAGTTGAATTTATATACTGTTAGCAAAATGTAGGTGTACTTTTAGGTATGCCTCTACCTTTTCTAGTGAGGATTAAATAGCGTGATGTTGTGATAAATTCTGGTGAACTTATAACTGAAAGTAGGTGTGAAATTATTAAAAAAAAAATATTTTACGTACCTTGGAGCAAGAAACAGAAGACGTATAACAAGAACAGAATGCTCATGCCATACAGGTAGGTGAAGAATCCCTCGTAATAATAGAGGGGGAGGTTGTGGGTGATGACATCACTGATGACGTAAGCTATACACACAACAACCAGGAGCTTTGCATAGATGAAACTCGAGATGATGAAGAGGGAAGTTCTGTAAAAGAAACAAAAGGTGTACGTTAAGTGCCGTCGAAGTTTCGTAAGTACCTACGTAATGAAGTTGTAATCTTTGGAAGAAGGAGATATTTTAAAACCAGCCAGCTATTTTAATTCCTAATAACGTAATGCGCACTTATTTATATATCAAAAATTCATAAATATATTTTACATTAAAGTTAAAAAAGTGAATAAAATAAAGTCAAATAAGAAAATATATACAAAACAATACCTAAGAATTGAATAAAAAGAATTCTTAAAATTATGTGTTGCTACTTTCAAAGTGTCCTCACTGTCCCGAAAAACGTATATAGGAAAACCGATAATAAGTTATATCTTAACAAAAAAAAACTATTTACGTTAATATTATAAACTTTAATTTTGGATTCAAAATTATTGCCACACATTAAGTTGGTACCGCCGAATTTATGCACACCCAACTAATCAAAATGTATACGTTCGGTTAAAAACATGGCTTATAACTACCAAATTGAAAAAGGACTCTTGTTCTTATCAATGTAAAATAAATATGTTACAACATTAACACACACTACACTTATAATCACTATCTAGCTATAAGACATACTTTTTAGATGGCTTGGGCTGGACGCATTTCAGCTCCATTTCTTTGTTCGCGTTGTTATGCTTCTCCGCGATCGCCATGTCGCTGCCCTGCTGGCGATGCTGCCCCACCGGTAACGTAGCCATGTTATCCACGGCCTCCAGTTCCACCGTAGCCACCTTCACTTCGGCCTCCGTAGGCTGGTGCTTATCCTTCCCCATCACTTTTCAACACTTAGGGCGGTATGAGGAGTTATAGAGAGCCCATAACGGAGTGCTCAGGGTTAAGGACAGGTAAAGGACCGAGGAACACGATAAAAGACCTCCGGAAGTATTGAGGTGCGGCGACGAACCGAGCCTCTGGCCCGAATGTGCTAAGAGTTGCGCAGTAGTGGATGCTGCGCGGCTTGTCCTCCCAAAACAGGGGCGTCACCGACCCTCCGAGCGCACCCCATTTTGGATAAATTGCACTCTTTAATAGCGAGAGGGTCTTTGTACAGCTTATAGTAGGAGTGTCGAAATGTAATTTCGGGTCGAATGATGTTTTAATTTTTTAGACATTGAGACGTTTCACTTTATTTGTTAATACAACTTTTGTGCAAAAGTATTGGCAAAAATGCATCGCGCCGTCCTGATAAATCAGAAAAAACATATCACATTTACGGATAACTTATTCCCTTTTTCTTACAAAGTATATATTTCCATAAAATCTTTCTTATAATACTCTGCTCTATAGCCTTTTTACTTTTCCCATGCATATTTCCTAAAACGAAATGTTCAAAAATATGTACAGTATAGTATCTTTGTTTGTATAATGCAGGAACCGTATCCAAAAAAGATTTCGGGCAACCCTAGGGTGGCGACACGCGGTCGATAGAGGCGCGTCTCTCCCGGAAAGCTCCGGGAGGCTGCGCGAGCGACCCACTGACCCGGCCATGCCCCAACCTCCGAGCTCACCCCACGAATACTGGCAACCCTAAAACTGCACATGCACGTGTAGTACCAACATTAAAACATAACTCTATAATCCCATAGACAAAGGAATGAGATTCGGGACAAAAGAAGATCTAGGCTTGTGTTCTGATTTTTGTTTGAAGGATGCAGATTTGTGTTTGTTTGTGGACTTTAGCCTTGAGAACTAATTTACTGATTCTGATAAGACTTTTATTATTATTGGTGAAAGTTTTCTGGATATTGTAATCATGAAATAGCATAATTATTTTTTGATCGTATTATTTAGGTTGGATATCAATCGATGTTTTAAGTAGGTAATAGTTTTAATTAGGTGATCAAAAGAGTACACTATAAAAAGAAGTTTTGTTTATAATAGCCGGATGAGAGCAGAGAGCGCATGCGCGATCCGATGCTCCGAAGCTTATGAGTTCATTGAACCATTTCAAGTAGTGCCAAGTTTACTATTCGTTATTTTTATGGTATTGTTATGGATATAGTATAGTTGTAGAACTGGAATGTTATGATGTAATGGTGGCGTGATAATAATCTTGCCAAGTTTTTATTACGACAAACAGATTAAATAATACCACCTCTATTGCAGTCATTTTCCTCATTAATCAGTAAAAGTTTATTAATAGTTAGTTGGGCTTTTGTACCGTAGCTTTTTCTTGTCTTGTTGATGACCACTGCTGACACCATCATCATTGGTGGACAGGGCATCGACTTTCTACAAAAAAACGTTTTTTAACAATTTTTGTCTCCTATTTCCCCACTGACCTTGCAGTAACCCGGCCCATATTTAGCACTGTTGACGCGGGCTTGCGGAAAAGGAGTAATGGGTATCTCCTATATTTTAATGTCTTTTGGGTATCTCGTTGTCCAATCAAAGACCGACAGTCCTCCACTCTAAGAGACACCTCGTGTTTGTGTAGCGGTGCCACAGTGAAAAAATGCATTTCGACGCTGAGGCAGCGTTGTATACAAGACTGTATTCTTGCAGAATAACACTGCAAGCCCGGGTCGACGGCGAATCATGTTTTGCGCGCCTCAAAGAGGATACCATAGATTTTGACATCATAATTCATGATTACATACTGCTCAACGAACTATAAAACCGCAAATTAAAACGGAAAATCAAGATATAAAAATCCTCTTTTATTTATTTTAAGCATCGTTTAAGTGTACTTAGCCAACGTTAGTAAATGTTAATGAGCCACTTAAAAGCAAAAACTAATCCAGATATTGCGGACGGTAAGCATGCGGTAATTGCAAAACCACGACTGCTATATACAGCGTTCTGATTTTAGTTAAGACACTATAATTACTTGTGACCCAGAGTCACTCGCTAAAATCGCCACATGCATTGGTAACGGTGGACGAATGATGCAATAGTCCAGTCTTAGCACTATTTTAACCTCCTTTTGGTCTAGAATTCCTAGCGGTTCTTGAACGGTCCATCTTGCACGAATTTTTAATTTAGATCTGAGTCATCGTCACTGTGATTTGCTGGGTTTATCTTATCTATGTTGGGTCTGGTGATTTAGATTTGAGTACCTATGAATAAGTTTAAAAGTCTTTTCCAAATTACCTATGTTTAATGTTCGTAAGTATGTCGTCTAAAATCTATGAAGGCTAGGCTAGGATTTTCCTATCTATATTGCATTTAAGTTTGAAATCTATATCTGGAATTGATGCATTTTTCTTGAAAATGATACACTTACAAAGAAATAATCAAAGGATTATAAAAATTGATTCCATTATCGGATGATGGTCGCGGGACTGTACGAATTATCGTGACCCCGGAACGTAAAGGGCTATTGAAAGACACCGTGGATTTTAATCAGTACGAATCTGACAGTCCCTCCCGCTCTGCCCTGGGTGGGAGGACTCATAAGATGATTTTATCACGTAAAAAAAAAACATAAATAATAATAAAGTTGAGATTGCATACCAACTTTTATTTTCCCAAACTTCCACTTTCGTTCCGAGGAGGAACAAGCAAGGATTATTTATCATTTACGCTGTATTCTGGTGATACCTGATTTACTTATTAATTTTTGCAAATCCTATCGACATGTCAGTCTGACAGTCCCCCCCGCTCTGCCCTGATGACTCATTTGATGATTTTACCACGATAAAAAAAAAACCGAATGATAAATAGCATTAAAAATAGGAAATGTAGTAATGTAGTCTAACAAGTTTTCTTTGCTTCTTTTTCTCTTCAGTTTACAACATAACCTACAAATACTTGTCTTGGCTCAAGAATCAAACACGCTTTGCAAAGCGCAGTTAAATATGATAATCCTCCTCTTTGTCTCGGCGAGTTCTTTTGTAAAAAACTCTTAAAGTGTTTTTATTCAAACACCGTGACCCATTTCATGAGCCGGTTGTGTAATAATGCTATTTTATTAGGGTTCCGCGGGAATTATATTATTATTGGGCGTCTGTTGACACTGTATTCGTGGTATATTATCACTGTATATCTGTTTTGTTTTTTTGTACGAAACGATGCGCGATACGTTGAGTGCTGAATATTTTACTGAAGTTTCGAGAGCCTTGGGCGCATTTCTTTTTTATGTGTTCCGATCATAGATACTCGTTATGTTGGAAAAAACTGGTTTCACGTTACGGGATTTCATAGTGTTTTTATGAAGGTGTTTCATCATCATCATCATCATCTCAGCCATAGGACGTCCACTGCTGAACATAGGTCTCCCCTTTAGATCTCCACATATACCGGTTGGAAGCGACCTGCATCCAGCGTCTTCCGGCGACCTTTATAAGGTCGTCTGTCCATCTTGTTGGTGGACATCCTACGCTGCGCTTGCTAGTCCGTGGTCTCCACTCTAGTACTTTTCGACCCCATCGGCCATCTGCTCTGCGAGCAATAGGGTGGTGAAGGTGTTTGCATAAGCATTTTTTTTGAACGTGGTAATATCATCAAATGAGTCCTCCCACCCAGGGCAGAGCGGGAGGGACTGTCAGATTCGTACTGACTAAAATCCACGGTGTCCTTCAATAGCCAGTCACGGTAATTCTTGAGTGCCGCGACGTCTTCATAAGCATAGCTATGATTTTCATCAATAGCTACTCGTTTTTATTCAGTAAGAGTCTCATAGTTCATTCCGTTTCATCTAAAGCGGTAGGACTTATTTCATGTAAAGATTAACACTCCAACAAAAGAACGGGTGGTACTGAATGAAAGAGCTGAAATAAAATGCTAAGAGCATTTATCGAAACTAACCTTCAGCATTAGGATTTCTAATTTTATACAAAAGAAGTCGATATAAATTATGTAGAAGTTGAATTTTAGTCTAACCGAATGCAAGTTTTTGTATGAAGTGTCTGCTAATCTGACCTTCACAACCCTGGGTTTGACCTCCAAAACTAACCTTTTAATATTACTATTACAGTAAAAAAATCATTGTTATACTTAGGTCACTTTAAATAAAAAATGCTCTCCGTATTTTACTCAAAGTTTTGCCTGCAAGCCGACCGCAACGTAGTTGAAAAATAACGACCCAAAATGCAATTTTAAAGGCTAATGTGGTAGTGGGTTTAAAGCTAGTAAAATTGCAGTATGAGGTAGCTCTTAGTGGCTGGTTGCCAGGTCATTGGATTAAGTATAGTAGTAAACCTTTCTCTGTCGACTTTCCTCAACTTGCTTTGAATTATAAACAGCTGTATTGGAAATACACACATCAAAAAAGTTTGCGAACACTGAATAATCGATACCTTTCTTGTAACGGTAGATTATTTTATGATTTCTTCTTCTTATTCTTTATTTTTAAAATAGAAGAATATTAAACAGTTCTTTTCTTTTTTTCTCTTCAGCCTGCACTGTCCCACTGCTGGGCAAAGGCCTCCCCCAAGTTTTTCAGTTCAATTACTGTTCCATTAATTTAAATAAAAAATATCAACTCAATATGGCTAGTGATTACAAACTTTTTTTGATGTATGTTCCTTTTATGTACTTGCATATTATGAAAATTAAAAAAAATATATAATATAGAAACTGAAGAATACTCAACGTTACTGTTATCATCAAACGAGTCCTTACGCCCCGTATGGAGCGGAAAGCATATTCAGACTCGTACCACAGATCGTACTGACTAAAAACCCCTCTGTTCTTTCGGTTGCTCTTTAAGTTCTAAGGCCGCGGTACTCTGTTTAGACAGCCCCGCCAACCTTGGTGTTGGTGGACATGCTTTTTATCCATGTACGAGGTATATGTAAAAGCTACAAAACCTGAACCCGAGTTCCTACTGACGAATTATTACTACGCACTCCAACCGATGAAATTGCTTGCATGGCGAAGTGACATTGGGTTTTTTTACCAAGAATTTGTGTGTAGTAGCCGCCATTTTGAATTTGTAGAAATGATTTCATCGGATGGAGAGTTGTTAAGTTTTTTGCCATATTACTTTGTATAGATTTGCTACAGACGTGTAGTCTTAAGCGAATCTTTCATTATTATGTCTAATAATATTCTGAAAACACCTGCGTAAGCTATGAAACAATCTCATTTCCTGTTCTTGACATTTATTGCTAGTTCAACTCTCTTTGAACTGTAAAATATGTTTATTATACAGTTGTATAGTAAACGTTCAATACTCGAGATTTTAATGGCAGTTTCAATTGCTTTACAAAACAATTACAATAATATATTATGCATGTGGAAACTGTCTGAGGCCCAAGTACCGCACAGTATACTTGAAGTATCACGCAGTAAATTGAGGAACTAATTTTATCTATGAAATTACCGTCTAAGTCCCCATTTACTTTACACAAAAACGTGAAAACTCGTGATAAGACCGATCGGGTATCAATTTGATGAACACGACAATTAAAAGAACACGGTGGATTTTAATCAGTATGAGGCTGACAGCCCCTTCCACTCCACTCCTCTCAGGGCGGGAGGACTCACCCGATGACTTTCAAGCCTTTTTCAAACAGACAGGCGTGACGAATGCGAAGCGTGACGTTTTTATTTGTAATGTATGGAATTGCTTAAATCCAGTCACATAGAAAAGCGAAAGCGATCCGATAGCGTGACAGAACTATCGGACTGAAGTCTCGCTTCGGAAACGCTTCGCTTTAAACCTAATCCCACCAAAAACATTAAACGTAAAAAATGCCAAGTCTCTCGATGCAGTCTTTCCATCGTAAAAAGTTTTGAGATCTCATAGAAGCCAAGTCCTATTCAAATTATTTTGTAGTTATAAATCAACATTTAGTAATTGTATCAATAGTTTTCTTTATATTATAATTATAGTGACTTGGCAATGAGCACCAATTAAAAGCTGCTTGCTGCCTGGAATTATGTGCAAATGTTACTGACGAGACCTGTGATCAGATTATTTGTTACGTGTGGATCATGATGGCCACTACCGACTACATGCTCCAATACAATAATAAAAAATACCTTACGGGCCATCGCTTTATGAAAGTAAATGAACCGAGAGTACACTAACACTAGTGTTTGCGTACACACTTGTGCATTATAATTTATGTCCTGCGCAGTTTACTAGTCTTGGATGAGACTGACTGCCGTTGCCGAAATTCGGTTGGGACGACACGGATAAACCAAAAGAAAATAAATTTTGTGATATTAATGTTTACGCATGCGGTGTGTGACTTTCAACTCCAAATATGCCATTTTGTTTCTTCTTGTGCTCATTGCCAAGTCACTATAATTATAATATAAAGAAAACTATTGACACAATGACTAAATGTTGATTTATAACTACAAAATAATTTGAATAGGACTTGGCTTCTATGAGATCTCAAAACTTTTTACGATGGAAAGACTGCATCGAGAGACTTGGCATTTTTTTACGTTTAATGTTTTTGGTGGGATCTCATTTATTTTTTGTAAGTGTTTAATAAACTATTTGCCTAAATAACTGTTTCAATAACAATAATAAATCTACTATCTAATCCGGCTAATTCTAGTTCTCCGAATATAGCTACAATATTTTTTTAGTTTCGAAATGGTTTTTCATAGGTAGATGACGCTATCAAATGAAAATTATCGAATTATTTTAAAGTACTACTTATACTGCGCTCGGTAACGAAACCATAGCGCGATTCAGACAGGTACAACGCCATCTATCGAGCGCGCATACAATCGAAATTTATCGCAATACAATGGAGTTTTAGCTTTATTAATTTAATGAATTATGAACTTTATGTATTAATTAATTATAGTCTATGTATTACATTTATATTATTCTTTTCTATTCTATGTATTTATTCATCCAATTGAATACTTAAACAATGAACAAAGTTAACAATGCAGTCAAAATCCATACATAATGTTCTTGCCAAACCGCAAATATAAAATTGTTTTCTATGGTATATTATTTTTTAATGTTTTTATAATTTTTCCTTTATATGTGGCTAATGACCTATCTTGGTGCAAAATTTGAAGTTTCTAAGTCTGCTAGAAGTACCTTAGATTTTTGATGATCGGTTAGTGAGTCAGTGAGTCAGTGAGTCAGTGAGTGACAAAATTGTGTAACTTTGATCGACCGTAACTCCTAAACTATTAATTCAATTGGCATGTAATTTCGAACTTAAGCTTGTTCTAATGCCTACTATTATTCACCGAAAACCTAAACTCCTAGCTTTGTCCACGTCGAAGATATAGGGGGGGGCGAAACAGCCGCGAATCGCATCAAGAAAAGATGGTACGGCCGTGCCCGTTTTGCTCGAGACTTGGCTGGGGCACTGCCGTGCCCCCAGATAAATGTATAAAGGCATGACTACTTAATAAAACCAAGCGCATAAATGCAAATAATAACCACACATACAAATTACTACCTAATTAATTATGATGTACAACGTACGATCAATAAACACCACATTGTATGACGCTATATAGCAATTACTTGCATTTTAAACTATGTATGACATAATCTCTATTGCTATCGACCTTGCAGTATACAAATTGAGTGTTTACATCATTATATGGCTGGTCTCCTAAGGCAACCGTCTGCCAAATGATTGCAGATTTAATCATTGTAAGATCGTAATATGGAGATTTATATTGTTGATGAATTGTTGTCTTGCCTTGAAGTCTGATTCAAGGTTTAGTCAGGTCAATGATTGATCATCTTTTTTCTGTTTATTTTTAGCAACGGTTTTATTTCGTTTCATTTAATAATATTAATATGAAGCCAGTTAAGGCTTCTGATAACATTGAAGAGACGAGCATTGATTGTAACATTAGCTTGAGGTCTTCTTTTTTTTATCGCATTACCGCCTGCGTCTGGAATTGCAAAGCTTCATTCGAACTAGTGTTGCAGGACTGCGATGGCCAAGTTCAAAATTAGAAAGTTACAAGGCCAAGTCTTAGTAAAAACTTTGCTTTAAGGTGATTATAGACTTCAGCATTTACTTGTAACAGAACGTCGAGCTATCGACGTTTTTTAATTTTTTCGAACTAAACAACGAACAGAGCCAAGCATAATTCCAAACATCACTACGAACATTTCTACGGTCTTTCTAGCGAACGCTCTAGTCTAAATGATCTTCATGAAGCCAGGACTTGACAATTGACTCGGCAAAAAGCTCCACAGAAAGCTCGTTACAATGCTCGCTAAAACGTTCTCGTTTGTTTTTCTGTAATGTAACATTCGCAAGAATGCTCATTACAAATAAATGCTCAAGTTTATCAGCAACTTAAGATGGATTGGCAATTTCAGACAAATATGAATAATTTTTTTAGGAAGTCTTCATATCTGACCAATTGATCCTAAATGTGACTTGCAACATAACAGAGTCAGTAATTTAAAAGCTTATCAATTAATACTAAGCTAGCAGTGATAGCCGAGTGGTACGACCGTTGGACTGCCAAGTCAAAGGTTGCAGGTTCGAACCCCGGCACGCACCAATGTCTTTTAGAATTCATGTGCGTATTATAAATTAATTATCACTTGCTAAAAAACGGTGAAGGAAAACATCGTGAGGAAACCAGCACACCTGAGAGATTTTTCAACGGTGTGTGAAGCCATGTCAGAGGCCTACGGGCGGTTTAAACTCTGACACCAGGTTGTTCATCAACCATACGATAAGAAGAAGAAGAATACTAAGCTAAGGTATGGAATTATCTTTTGGGGTAATTCCACTGACAGGGATATACCTTTCAAAGCCCAAAAACGGTGCATAAGGTGTTCATATATAATACAGAGCTCTTATATTATATATGAACAACCTGCATGCCTTGTATGTATACTCATGTTTCTACAAATAAATATCTTGTCTTGTCTTGTCTTTTGTCTTGTCTAACTTACTGATCACCTATCAAGTTGTCGTAGTTGTACAGAAATTCCCTCTTTTTTAACCTGTGTTGTTCCACTGGTGGGCAAAGGTCTCCCCCATAACTTTCCACCCTTCCCTGTGTGCGGCTTTCTCCGGCCAATTTTTCAAATTCCCTCTACTCTCGAATAATTCGGTCATTATAATGATTAAGTTTATGGCAACTAAGTCGCACGTGTTAGGCGAAATTCTTTATCAGTAACAAATAAATAGGTTTGGGCCTTTGTCAAGCTTATCATTATCCCATTACCCTTATCCCAAAAGAAATATCCTTCACAATATCCCAAACCTTTTCCTATCATAATAACGTCAACACATATTAATATTTGCTCGGGTCATTTACTTATAACAGTTCTCTCCGTACCGATATTCTCGATCCGCATAATGGATACCTTCGTCTACCTCAAAGTCCTCAAACGACTCACCTTTGGTGTGTCACCAGTTCAAAATTAACTCTATTCTGTATTCAATAAGGTTGGTAATAGGAAAATTGTCTATCGTGATACGAGTCCTTTTAGCTCCAATATAGGTACGGAACCATTTAATCGATTGTCCATCTAAGTGGCGTGGAAGTGCTTTGATTACAGCTTCCTCCCCTTTATTTATTTTTAAATTGTTCATTGAGTTTTTTTTTTGTCCTGGCCAGTTCGTGCTTTATTGGCTAAATAGACCGTAATTTATGTAGCTGAAAGCGTTCTATTTGGAATAACAAATAGCTTGTTAGGTTGTTTCCGCAAAGGTTTGTTGCTGGGATTCAAATTTTATTGTAAGTAAACAATAACAGCGGCCCGGTACATGCTTCGCTACATAGAGAGTGAAATTACAGAAAATGTGATAAATGAAAATGCAAACTTCACATAAACCATCTACTAAATAATCCGAACATTTGGTTTGGATGGGGGAGCCCGTTCTTATGAGTTATAAAATTACAATTAAAAGTGGCATTGATTTTTATATACGAGTATATACTAGCTGTACCCTGGCACGCTTCGCTAAAAAATATAGATAAAAACAATCCTTGATGCGGATTATAATATCATGCTAAAATTTCAGCTCAATCGGTGCAGAACTTTTTGAGTTTTTGAAGCGTTCACAAACCAACATAACATTTTTATAAATATAGACTAATGATAATGATATAACAGGTTCTGGCCATGACTGTTATTCTGTGTTTTACTCAATTCCAAATAAACAGATGATGATCGATTCATAATGATATGAGGAGCAACATACATTCTTGTGGAATCCTGATAAACTACGTGTGATTTTGCTATACTACGAGTAACAATCAACAGCGCCTTCCGAATGATTGTGATAAATGCCTTTTTCATGATGAAGCAAAAATCCAGTTAAGCCTATTCGTATATTCGTGAAGTGCAACATTTCTATGACAGCTCATCTGTCCCGCCATTTTGTGCGACTTGGCGCGAAATGCCACGCATTTCCGCGTGGTATCAACGCGTATTTTTAAATTAGGATATCTCAAAAGTCTCTACATCTAATTTTGATGGATAGTAATTTAAATAAAATGAATGTCAAAAAAATTAAAATAGTAGAAAAAATTTGAAGCCTTTACTTCCACCACACGAACAAAAACAAGTAAATTGATAATTTCTCCTTGAAAATCATAAACTTTCTCAATGGCATCCGTAACTAAGACAAAGCGCTCTTTAATTGTGTTTATTTGGTCTACAAGATCAATCAAGCTTCTGAGAAGTTGATTGTTATGAATGAAAACGAACTTAGATAACGGCAATAATAACGGGTAATAAGAATTAGTGATAGAAGATCCTGTAGATAACCTATGTATGTATACTAAAAATTAGTTAAAAAAAACGGTCTAGTGCGAATCGGACTCGCCCATAAAGGGTTCCGTAGCAGCAAGTAATATAAAAGTTCTTGTTGTTAGTTGTAACTTTGAAAGGTAAATTGCGGTTTACGATTAATAGCATATTAAAAAAAAATGTGATCTCGTTCAAACCAATTTTCGCTGGTAGTTTGCATGGTAATGTACATCATATATTTTTTTAAGTTTTACCATTCTCTTATTTTAGAAGTTACACACATTTTACCACTTTGGAAGTGTTTCTCGCGCAAACTGTTCAGATTCGAAAAAAAAAAAATATTAGTAACCCCAATATAATTTTAAAGACCTATCCATAGATACCCCACACACAATTTTTTTTGCTATTCAATTCTAAGTATGGGAACCCTCAAAATAATTTGCGGTTCACATATTCATGTACTTACCTTTCAACAGGATAGCTCTTATACTTTCGAAGAAAAGTGGCTGTGACATACGGACGAACAGACAGACAGACATGACGAATCTATAAGGGTTCCGTTTTTTGCCATTTGGCTACGGAACCCAAAAAATTACAAAACTGACTGACTGGATGAACAAGAAATACTAAAGATCAGTTTCTCACATTGGCCCTTAAGATCGAAATAGTTGGAAGTCATGCGGGGAGGAGTTTGCCCGGTAGTGAGATGACAAAGCATTAACACAACCAAACGACATCATCATTAGGTAGCAAGGTAGGAGCAGTACCTGACCGATTGACTGCTACGCTGAGTGTCTAGGTTCGATTGTTGTTGCGGATCTGGTTATTTGTAATTGTAACTTTAAATATTTGTTGACTTTACATGTGTGTAAACGCACAATACGTCACAGGAGAAATTGTAAGTGCGAGGCAGGTAAATAAATAACTTTATTTCCAAAGCAATTGACATAGGCAAAAGCGAAAAATGGTAACACTGGACAGACAGTCTTAAAAGCTTTCATAATAGGTATCCAGCGCATTGTGATGATAGAATGGATAAACAAACCGGGTTCGCGGGACTGTCTTATCAGGTATCTGTGGCCCCGGAACGTAAACGGCAACTAACGGTCTGTCCGGCCTGGGTGGGAGGACTCATGTAATGATTATACCACGATAAAAAAAAACATGAACAAAATGTTTATTTCTCGAAAACGTTAAGTTGCCTTTTCCAAAAATCCTTCAGTCAATATATTTAATCTACACATTTGTTTGTATCAAAAGGGTCTCCCTTTAGTCAGCATCAAAACTACGCAAAAGGTTGGCAACACAGACGCCAAATTAGTTCCACTTAATCAAATGTAGGTGGTAATATAAAATTCTATTGTTTTCGCCTACCTTGCCTCGATTTATTGCAGGATCGGATCATTAATAATTCATTGACGGATCTCAGACGTAGATTAACTAGGCTGCCGGTGTATTACATGTATTCATGATATCGTAGGATATAAATACATACAACTATTAGAATAACCTGGTATATAGGGTGACTAGTTCTGATTTCCGCTTTAACGGGGCAACAGCATTAAAAATATGGGATTCGAAGTCAAAATATGGAGGTTCAACTTTTTTATAAGTTTTTGCCATAATTAATTAAATAACCTAAACAATTTAATTGCTAAATGTCTTAATGAAAGACTTTAAAAATAATATTAAAATATTTAAATACACTTTTTTAAATAATTTGTAAATAAAAATGGGAAATACAATACACTAAATAACCTAATACTTACCTTAAAAAGTTTGATGTTCAGTTCCATAAATTAACACTTTAATTTTCTTAACAAAATAATTATGATAAGAAAATTAGGATATAAAGATCATCAATTACGAAATTACGGAAGAATTAAAAATTCGTGCCTGAAATATGGGACATCTGGTCACCCTACTAGTATATGGCTAGACAGTTAGGTATGTGCTGGTGCATAGGTTTGATTTTAAAACAACTGGCTGGTTACTTAAGTATTTTATGGTGTATATAAATATAGTTCTTATGCAACTAGCATACAGGCGGAAATCGCTAAGAATATAAATCTATCTACAGTTTTCCTTGAAGAGTTTTAACACATTTGTGCTGCTGCACTTGTTCTGTTTTTGAATATTATTCGAATTTTAAAGCAATTCTCAGAAAAACACTGTAAGTATATTGTATAGTCAGACAGTTCTCGTTTTATCACTAGGCAACATTACGCACTTTGTGTCATATTTTTTACACTCCAAGGCGTTTTTATATTCTTATAGGCTAGCAGTGATATTCTGACAGCGACACTAGCTCGCTGGCGCTACACGATCAGACGATCTGAAAGTCGCCTCATTGAAGAGCCAGCGATGAGATTTCTTTAAAAAAAAATAGGATAGCTGACTGGTCTGTATCTCTCAGCTTATGTTATAAAGTTATTGAAAAGGTTGTAATATGGAACAACTGTTCACTCTTACTTCAAGAGCCCTTCATAAAACTAATGATAAAACATCAACAGACTCTTAATTAAAGAAAAAGTTCTCACTCACTTTGCATTCTTCGGCGCTACATCAGGTTGGCAGCAGGCCCGGTACCGGAGCACCTCAGTGGGCGTTAGGGCTTCGGTCTCGTCCGGTGCCGCATCACACTCGTCGGTCACGAGCGGCGCCCGCGCCGGCGACGTGTGCGACCCGTACCCGTCGGAATTCAGCTGGAATTGTCAGACACTCTAATATTACGGTGTATAGGAAATGTGGACAAGAGGGCAAAGACAAAGTGACATTCAGACAGCAATAACGGGGTAATGGAACTGTCAAAAATATGTTGGATTGACGCTATCGAAATACTGTCAGTTTTGTTGTACAACAACATTTTATTCCGATGATGACTGCCCGTCGAAATATAACAGATAAGGCTGGCCATCCACGGGCTTCCTGAAGAAGTTATTATATACTGCTTCAAGCTGCGACTGTACGGCAAACTACAGTCTTTTACTTACGCACATACACGGAACAGCTCGAGCAGTCGGACTGTTGGAGCAGACAGCAATAGCAGCTTCAAGCAGTTGAATTTGACAGATAGAACAGTCCGTGTATGGGCGGCTCATTGGTAGGACTAATCGTTGGCGATTCTCGCTAATTGTATGCTCTTATGAACTCTTCTCATTTGTAATAAAACTGATATGAATTCAACAGGTCTTGGACCAACATAAAAGTTAAATTACCCGCCAGATCATAATCTGGCATTTATGCGATTATACATACTTAGGAGAACATGATGCAATTAACCGACTGGACTGCTTTAATTATTTTTGTGTGGCAATTCGTTGAATTAAACTTCCTGCTCTGGGTCAAGCGGAAGGGATGTGTGTCTCTCTGTTCTTGACTGACTAAAAACTACTGTGTTCCTTTATTTTCCAATGGCAAACTCAAAGGAATGACCTCTATAAGTTTAAATTAAAAAGTTCCCTTTGAATACTTGCCAGTTCCAAGCCAATAACCTCGAGTTCAAGAAGCGATTCTTCTTTCCTCCGAGCCAACACATTGTCCACTATCGGTATATTACGAAACATTAGCACGCTATCAACACAACACTATCACATATGTCCAGAGTATAGATTCTTAAACTCTTGATAAAACAATACAACCCTCCTTTTGGCACCACAGTCAGACAAAACGTCAATGTTTTTAAAAGCTATTAATAACTTTTGTTTAATATTATTATGTAGATGAGGATGAATTTTATTCAGTTAGTTATATCCGTTTGCACTGAATTATGTTGTATTTCTAAAATTTTATTTCGTGTTAAAATTACAAATTATTTTTTTTTATGTTTTCTTCTTTGTCAAAGGCTCATTTAATCGGTCTCCGAAGTGTTACTGTAGAACTGAAAACAAATTGTTTACTGTTTAGAAACAAACAATTCGACATAAGTTTAGCTTCTGTCGTTTGTTTTCATTCTTTGCAAAATGTTTCAGTGTAAAACTACGTTCACATGGCGGTGTCGATACTTGGGCTGTGTACATCTGAAGTTCAAAATCAAAATCAAAGCATTCGTTTCAAGTAGGCCAGTTACAGGCACTTATGACATAAGTTAAGACAAAAAAAATATCACAATAAATAATTACGGTGCTACGCAAGACATAGTAACTGTAAAAGTACAGTGTAGGTGCCCAGTCCAAAACGTAGATCTCTATGCGAATGAACGGGCGCAAAACTACATGGACACTCTTTATAAGTAGACGTACTACTTTGACTTCAAGCTAACCTTGTGTTTTGCAGTGCGAGGTTTCATATTTTCAACAGTAGAGCACTCACTCACTTGCACTCAGCGCTCATTGCGGCTACTTTCCTATATTTTACAGAGGCAATTCTCCGCGGTTCATACGGTTGAAATTCGGACTTTATAAGTTGCCATGTGAACTTGGCATTAGTTACGTATTTCTACTTTGCCTCAACAAATAAAGCAATTTGATTAGTTGTACAATAAAAGTTGTGTTATATTTTTTTACAATGCAACATAAACTTTACGTGTATACTTTGTAAGATCTATTGTTGTTTCTTCATACACTACTTGCATTTAAATGCTACATAGAACACTTACAATGCCTGCTGCATCTCTAATTTTCTTGGTACTATTTTCAGCTAGGTCAAACATAATTTTGTCCAGAGATACACAATACTTACCTTTTATCGATACATATACGTACATGTGTGATGCATCCTTATGTATCGAATTAAATTAAAGGAACGCTCGAACTCTATGTAAAATTCTATGAATCTTTTATACACTTTTTGTATACTCCTTTTATATTAATTAATTGAAACTTTTTGATGGAGTTTGTCATGCGATTTACGATAATGTGTTTAGTACGAATTTCAATATTTTTGTATCGATCCAAGCCTTGCATTGTATTAATTGATATCGATACAAAATGTGGAATTATTGCTCCATGTTGTATCGATACTGCAAACTATCGTTGTATCGATATCATACCGTCCTCTACTACTTCTATGTATGATTCTATCCTTATTTGAATCTATTCAGTTGCTACATGTGTCTAAATTCGATGACGCTTTTCTAAAGCAATATGGCCGTTTCGCAACATCGGCATCCATATTTAGATGGCATCAATAAATCGATGAAATTGATGGCTTATTAAAATTTTACTTCGTAATAACAAAACAGATGCCATATTGTGGGGTTTTTACGACGTTTGATTGTTTGTGCGATTCTACTATTGTTTGTGCTTTTGGTGAATGATGATTGATACACATTTTCAAAAACACTAGATCACGCTTTAACGAAAAACCAAATAAAAGCCGTTGCCATATTTCTTTCCTTTCGGAACAAAACTTGGCAATCCAGAGATGTGCTTTTATTTAGGTATACTTTTAAGAAATGACTAGTGTTAATGGAAACGATTACCAAACATTTAAAAATCATAAAATGCATCTACGCATGGATCATGAAATACTAAAAAAGATATTGAAAGAAGAAAATCAATCCTAAGAAGAAAGTTGTAAAGATCGATAACCTATTAAGTATCAAATTTCAATTACATCTACTTTGAACAAAGCACCTACTTAAGAGTAGGCACATAAGATGTAATTGAAATTATAATCACATTCAACTTTAATACGAATCAAATTAAATTTTCAGGATGTTTCTGGAGCTAGTTTTTCATACGATTTATGATTAATTTCAAAGTAATTAATGTCTGTAGATTTTTAAAGGACGAAAAGAAGTTTGACAAGAAATAGTAACAATAAAAGGAATCACTGTAAAAAAAACATATTGTAGGTAAATAATATAGAATTGTAAATCATACTTAAAATATGAAAACTGCAATGAATATTCTTTAGACCTGCGGGTGTGTACATGTGTGGAAAAATCTAAAAAAAAATAAAGATCACTTGGAAATACCTCTTTACGTGTCTGAAATCTGAAACACACTTTCAGACAGCTGATCCAATCGATCGGAATTTCAAGTTCATTCGGTTGTAGCATTAAATAGCTTAAACTTCTACAAGTTATTTCATAGACTGGAAACGAAAGCTTTACTTAGTCAAACAATTACTTCAACAATTCCAAATGTTTCTGTTCCCAAACTATAAAATCATTTAAAATTGAGCTTAACCCTTAATTTATTTCCATTTTGATTATTTTGTTTGAGTTAACATTTATTTTTTCTAGAATCTAAATGAAATAGTTGATTTCAAGTAGGCCAGTTTTTTTTTTTTTTTTTTTTGCGTGGTAAAATCATCAAATGAGTCCTCCCACCCAGGGCAGGGCGGGAGGGACTGTCAGACTTGTACTGACTAAAATCCACGGTGTCCTTCACTAGCCCTTTACGTGCCGGGGTCACGGTAATCCCTTGGTCCCGCGACCCCGGCAGGCTTTGGCCCTCTACAGGCCCCGTCAATATGCTGACACTCTTTGAGGCGCGTGTGGAACACAACGCGCCGTCGACCCGGGCATGGTCCATGGTCGGACAGCAAGTCGCCCATTACTCGCTGCCCGCATGCCCGCGCCTACGGTGGCCGGAGATCGTCCTGCGACGTCCGAAGCCGTGGGCGTCTACCACTGCGGCTGGGGTGGAGGGAGGACGCTGTCCTTTCCCTCAGGCGGCCCGCCTCCTCCTTCACGAGCATGACTGCTTCGCAGAACGAGGCGACCGCTTCCCACTCCGTCTCGCCCCGCAGCATGGCCTCGACCAATGCCGGGCGCGAGAGGTCTCCGCCTATCGCCGTCGTGAGGACACGGCGGTGCTCTGCCCAAGCGGGGCAGTCCTGCACCGTATGCTCCACCGTGTCCTCCGGACGATCCTCGCAGTGGTGACACCCAGGCGTTTCTTCCCTCCCTATCAGACACAGGAACCTCCCGAAACTTCCGTGTCCGGTGAGGACCTGCGTCATGCGGTAGGTAAGGACGCCGTGACGCCTATCCAGCCACTCCTCAAAGAGGGGTCTTACCGCCGCAATTGCGGCGTGCCCGGACCTCGGTTGCGACAGTCGCTCCCTCCATACTGCCCTGAGATCACGCCGGAGCTCTTCCCGCCGCGCCTCGACTTGTCGAGGCAGCGGGGATTCGCCCCGACGCTGCGCCTCCACGCGCCATTCATAGACGCGCTGGAGGGCAGTCGCCTCCAGATCCCAGGGCAGCAATCCTGCCAGGAGGTTGGCTGATTCGCCGGCGATCGTGCGGTATCCCCGGATCATCCGGATAGCCATGACCCTCTGGCATGCGACCAGCTTGAGTGGTCGCGTCCGGATGCAAGTAGGCCAGTTACGGGAATTTTTGAATGTATTGTCGAAAGACTAAAATAATGGAGCTACAGTCTCAGTCACAAGACCTTAGTTGTGCATTCATTCCAAAGCGTAGAGATTTTGATAAAATAACCTAAATAGGGCTTCAAGGGTTAGATGAACAATCCAATCAATTAATCTAGGTATCACGATTTTCCTCTGTATGAGGTGGAAGTTTGGTACGCAACAATTGATCTCCAAGCATCGTTCAACTTAATCTTTGCCAGAATATTCATTGCAATTAATATGAAGATGAGAATGGACATGAGCTCACTTTGACGATGGTGCCGACCTGGTTGTCGTGAACTTCTTGCGCGCGTTCCAGAGGCGCGCGGGGGGGTTCTTTGTTCTCCGCGTCGACGGGGGCGCCTAGCAGCCGCTCCTTCATCTCGTGGATGTAGGGGCAACGCTGCATCGCGATGTAGAATTCGCGTACGCGCACCTGAAAAAAAATACTAGAGTTTAGACCAAAGCTCGGTTTGAAACAAGCGTGTCTACGACTATGGCAAAATTTCTTAGGAGGAACAGGTGGCCTACTATGACATCTTTAAGCCAGAGTAGTTCCAGTGAGGGAAAGAGACAGAGCTATACAAGTCTTTTAGCGCTACCTCGTTCCCTCACTGGAACTACTCTGGCTTTAAGACGTTATGGTAGGCCACCTATATGTCAAAGTTTCACGATACTAAAATGTCCTCTATTTTTAACATGTGGCATTCAAAAGTGCCTTCAGTAAAAATAGGCATTGACTGTTATACAAACAGTAGACAGACCTAAATGCCACCAAACGTTTTATTAAAATAATATTAGCTTAATTTTACTGCTTGGCTCAAATACATACTTTTTAAAATACATGTAAAGAAATATCAATAAATAAGGGTGTAAAAAGAGTATTCAAAGGAAAACTTCAACATCACTAGTATTATACTATCAACTTTGCACTGTGAACAAATCATGTCATAATAATTATCTAGGTTGCTACCAAACTGCATATCAAATGGATGAAGTTTAATAAATATCATCACCATCTTCGTTTAAAAAAAAATCGTATCGTACTGAGTTACTATGAAGCTTCGTTTAAAAGAACGCGTAGAACATATCAAGTAACTTAATACCCCTTTATGCTTAATGTGATAAAAGCGCCGCTTTCCGGCTAAGTGATTCGATTAATCATCCCGCAAGTGTAATGCATTATCTTCATGCAAAGATTTAAATCAATAGATGTCTTCACTCCGTACGAGAATAGTGGTTTGTTTTTTTTAGCGTAGTAAAATCATCAAATGAGTCTTCCCACTCAGGGCAGTGGTCGAGGGACTGTCAGACTTGTACTGATTAAAGTCCACGGTGTCTTTCAATACTGCTGGGACGTCTACTGCTGAACATAGGCCTCCTCCATTTTCCCCCCAGATTTCCAATGAGACCGGTTGGAAGCGGCTTGCATCCATCGCGATCCATGTAAACTGCATCTGGTTTAGCTAGAAGGAGACCCCAACATACCCGCAGTTGGGAAAAGGCTAAGCAGTCAATGTAACAATTACACACATTTTGTTGTGTCAGCAAAAAAGTACCTTCTATCTAAATATCAACGGAACAGAAATCTCATAATATTTTTTGCTCAATCTAAAGTTTTAAATCTTTACCTAAATTCTTGCAAATCTTTCAAATCCAGCTCCTTAAAAGCTAGTTCACCTTCTTATATTTACCCTATTAGCCCGGCTCCGTCAAGTCTTACTCCAATTAGCTTCCAATTTACTTGCTTTAATGCAATTTGTGGTTACACCAACTTCGTCCGGAACAGACAAGACCATGTTTAACTCTGGTGTAATCAGACTTGAATAAGTAAGATCTTTGGATTAAGTTTTAGGTTCTGTTTGACGTTGCAATTTTATTTTTAAGTTTGTTTAAGTTTTTTGTTCCTCATCAATTTTATTATATTGTATTTCATCAATGCTAAAAGCTTGTTTCTTTTCGCGGTGGATTTTTTCGTTGTTATCGCCATTTTGATTTTCAATTTAGCAACTCTTTTTTAGGGAAAGAAATATTCTATTGCGGATCTTGAATCTGTGACCTTCCAATTCAGTACACCGGACGCTTTACCAAGAAATGCCATCGTATTTACGACCTGCAAGCTCGAAGTAAAAAAGCTTTACAATTCGCGCAGGCGTAACTAAATGCGTATAATATTGTCCATTTTGCAAGTTATTGCCTTCCGTCATTCAAGAGCCAGAAGAATCATACTGCACAATTGACTCTATAAGTATCATTTACGGATTCACTCTAACCACCATTTTTGTTGGGTGGTAAAATAAAAAAATGAGTCCTCACGCCCTGGGTGAAGTGGAAGCAGCTGTCAAACTCTTCCTGACTAAAAACCCACCCAATTCCTTCATTTGCCCTTTACGTTCCAAGGTCACAGTTATCTTTACAGATGGTCTCGGCAACCCACCATTTTACTATCACACTAATATTATAAACGTAAAAGTTTGTGGAGGATGCGATGGATGTGTGGATGTCTGTTACTCTTTCACGTAAAAACTTCTCTTCGCATTTGCATGAAATTAAGTACACAGATAGTTTATTTATAACTTGGATAAACACATATGATAGTTTTTATCCCTGTTCTATGATCCCGAGGAATAATTATCGCGTTGTAGCGGGTGAATCCACTGGCAACTGGTTCCGTATATTTACGACTCCTCTTAAACCTCGTACCTATCTTTATTGCATCCTGTCTAGGTTTTAACCGCAATAGTCGTTCCCTAGTAAGTTACCTTACCAAATTGAACCGTTCAAGGTTAATTTAAACCTCCATACGGATACAAAGTTCGTAGCTCGGCTACCATGGGAATGAATACGTCCCCATATTGAAGTGCTAATGTCTACGCATCATGAATTACACCCTTTATATGGAGTGAAGACGTGCGTTGAATACGAATTATGTTCTTGTGTAACCTATGGCAGTCTTCTCTTTAGTGACTGACGTAAGAAATTGAAGGATCGTGCGTATCTACTTTTGGGGACTGACAGTAACTTCTAAGCCTTTTTGAAAAAGGTTATTGGATTTGTTTAGAATTTATAAGACTATTGTTACATCATTTTAAAAGAAGGTATGATATCCTAGCAACAAAAACGTTTTTCAAAAACAACTTTGTTTTTATGTAGATAAAACCACACTGGCATACTAAATTTCTTTTAGCGCATTAAATCTTTCCATACATGCATAGTTTATATTGTTTTTTTAGCCCAGTTAACTGTTTATTCTACTCACTTTACGAAAAAAAGAAACCTAATTGCATAGTTATACTCGTATGTTTCAAGTAGACAAAATAATCTAACAGAAAATTACAATTGTTCGCATGAGAAGAAGTCGACTCTATAGATTTATTTCCAACAGGTGTGACCCACATGGACACTTCAAGTTAGTGATTAATGATAGCTTGTTAACCTAATGGCTGGTCCATAGTTTCACACAGCTCAATCAGTATTTATAAAATAATTAATTTAAAACCGAGGAGTTTTAGCGGTCACGGCCAAAGAGGTCGTGTCCGTGATATTATTTCGGTCATGCTTTATGATTTGTTGCTGATTATTCATGAGATTGAGTGAGACTGATTTAGCTTTAAATTATTAGATTTAATATATAGAAGTTTGCGCAGGCAGAATTGTGGTGAAGCCTGTGCGTGTAGTAGACCCATAACCAAAAATGTCATCGCAACTGCCAATTCTGACAGAACAACCATTATCGACAATTTTGACGTTTGGTTTGAGGCCAAAAGTTTCCATAGAGGCGTTTAAGAATTTTTTTGACTGATGTGACAGATACTGACGTTGGAGGTTTTACCTCCAACGTCTACTAATACGACGTCAACCACCAGTGTAGTCAACGTAGTAGGGCTTCTTGCCCCTTTTGGCGTTAAGTAGTTTTTATATTTATATAAGTTTATGACCTTCATTAACTTCAACCAGGAAAGTTCTCGTAGAATTCGTTAAATAATTGTCCCAGGGGATTATACGAGGACTGACAATTAAGTTCCGGGAATTTCGCTCTGCAGTCTCTCCGGGTAAGACTGGTGCGTTCGCTCCGGTCGCATTCGAAAGCTAACACGTTTCTATAGTAGTATACGAAATTTCAGCTTAATTGGTGCCGTGGTTGTGTTTTTATAGAATTTTAAACAAAGCTACTTTTTATACCCGTGTCGCGAAAATGTCGGATGTAAATTTCGAACAAAGATGTGCGATCAAATTTTTGGTGAAACTTGGGACAAAACCGGCGGAAATTTTACAAAAACTTCAGACAGTGTACAAGGATGATTGTTATTCGAAAACACGCGTTTACGAGTGGGCCAAGCGGTTTAAGGAGGGAAGAGAGTCGCTCGATGACGATCCGCGGGAAGGTGCTCCTTCCACGTCTCGCACCGACGAAAATGTTGCCCGTTTGCGCGCGAAACTGAACGAAGACCGGCGTGTTAGCCTTCGAATGTTAGAGGAGGAACTAGGCATCAATCGAGTAACAATTCGACGTATGTTGCATGAAGATTTAGGGATGCGCAAAGTGTGTGCCAAAATGGTTCCAAAAGTGCTCACCGCCGAACAAAAACACCTTCGTTTTTCGATCTCGCAAGATTTGATTTCACGGATTGACTCAGAAGGAAGAGATTGGATGCGTAGTATTGTGACCGGAGATGAAAGCTGGGTTTTTGAGTATGATCCAGAAACGAAAAGGCAAAGTTTTCAGTGGTTGGGAGAGGGTGAACCACGCCCGAAGAAAGCCCGGATGTCCAAGTCCAAAATCAAAGCGATGCTCATTGTTTTTTTCGATATTAATGGAGTAATTCATCGAGAATTTGTTCCTCCAGGCCAGACGGTCAATGCGAACTTTTATATTGAAGTTTTAAAGCGTTTACGGTCCAGAGTGTTTCGCGTTCGCCCCGATTTGGCGCTTAATGGTTGGACGCTGCACCACGACAATGCTCCCTCGCATTCCTCGTACGCTGTTCGCGAATTTTTCGCCAAACATTCCATTCCAACGCTGCCGCACCCCCCATACAGCCCTGATCTAGCCCCCTGTGACTTTTTTCTATTCCCAGAAATAAAAAATCATGAATAAAAATGGGTGTGTCAAGTTTCATCAATCAAATTCGTCAGTCGTCAGTCGGTCGATGGGATTGAGTGACAAACATCAGTCTATGCATGTATTCAGACATCGAAACTTTTAGATTTATAATTTAGTAAGGAAGTAGTGATTTACAAGAAAAAAACCTCTTTTCAACCACTATACGGTAAGCGTTCTTCGTTAAAATTATTCTTCTTTTTTTGCACCATTTTTCCTTTAGGTCTTATCGACAAATCTTTTTAATTATTTCAGGCGAGATCGAGGTCAAGACAGGTCTCAATTATAAGGTAGTTAAAAAAATTACCACCACGTCAGTTTTCTTACAAATACCTCATCGAAGCTTTTAACAGCTGGGGTCGCGAGACTGTCTAAACAGGTATCCCTGGAACGTATATGGCAACTGAAAAAAGGAACTCAGTGGGTTTTAGTTAGTACGAGTCTGACAGTCCCTTCCGTTCCACTCAATGAAGACTCATTTATTGATGATTTAACCACCAAAAAAAGTAGTTATAATGCAACACATACATGTGTGGTTTATTCAAATCTACCAGTTGCACAATGCTGTGTTAACAATTAACAATACAAGTATGATAATCAGATGTGATAATCGTCGACATTGACACCACTATCGA
Source organism: Agrotis puta (assembly GCA_943136025.2). Taxonomy (NCBI): domain Eukaryota; kingdom Metazoa; phylum Arthropoda; class Insecta; order Lepidoptera; family Noctuidae; genus Agrotis; species Agrotis puta. The sequence goes on along the minus strand of OW964176.2, from coordinate 11,943,666 downwards.
TTATTATCATAGAATAGTTATTATAATAATGACTGTAGTACTTTATACCCAATAAACCTGTATACACAATAGCTTTTTTTTTTTTGAATAATCTATAAGAAGTTATTTCGGGTCTGGATGTTTATGTATATGGGTTAAAATGGTTGTTCCTGGGTGCATACCCAGGAGAACAATTTATGTAGAAAAAATTTCGAGGAACTCATAACAAAACTAATGTTCACGTGGTAGCTGACTTTAGGTTACAGAGTGGCGATCGAAACCACATCTACGATCTGCGATATTCCGGCTAGATAGCATCGAATAGTCCTGGTGATATTCAAGCTAGAAACATGAGAAAATAGGTACCTGTGATGTCTAGTAAAAATATCCTGCACTGATATACATAATATCTATGTACCGTTTGTCTATGTATGTAAAAGAAGGCATTACACCTCAGGTGCTCATTTACCAGTAAAGTGTGAAAATCACACCTGTCTGGGCACAGTCGACCTATAAAGTGCATGGAGTATGAAGGAATATTGACAAAGATGGCTACCGGCTTCCATTTATGTTTTATTATTATGTTGTTGCCTTTGTTGAAAGTGGGTTACTATGACTTGTAGGCGTTAGCGTAGGAACGTGTTTCTATTATGCAGTTAAGAACTTTTTAAACCGGATGCTGTGTTGGTTGTTTTTTTAGGGTTCAGTACCGAAAGGGTAAAACGGGAACCTCATGAATCGTGATAGACAGTTGACATTTTTACAGTTGATGTATTTCTGTTGCCGCTATCACTGCTACTCGTAATTTTGATTATTTATTTGCGTGTAATGATCATCTTATCATCTGCCAAGCCTATTCTCAACTATTTTGTGATCGGCTTCCAGTCTCATTGGATTCAATTGAATTCCAGTACATTACATGGATCTGCTTATCTGGCCTCCACAGTTCAGTCGGGGATTATTTACGGTTTATTAAAATACATACTTTAGTACTTAAATGTGCTAAAGTACTTTCCCCTCCTACTTTGTACGAAATTTTGGGCAAACCATTCACTACTGTCCCAACCTCAACGTATGTAAATGAGTGACTGCTCTTATCGGGAACAATAAGATGTCTCTGACAAGACGACGCTTTGTCAACAGCCGCGAAATGTTTCCATGTGTCAACACAGCGCTTGAGGGTTGACAGCTCAGCCATTGAATGACAGACGTCACTGAAAAGCCTTCATAAATCTTTTTTTTTTTCTTTTTAGTTTTTTGCAGAACTTTTAGGAGCAAAGAATCATTAAACAATAAATCAGTCTGTCATCAATACTGCATATGGAATTAAAATGTGAAACCGACACGCATAATAGTAAATATTTATGAGTAATAAATTAATTATTATTAATTTTCTGCAAACAACACAACTGGTTTTTGCATAACTGATTGGGTGAATTGTTTAATAACCAATAAGGTTTTATTACGTTCAAATAAAAAAAAAATGCGCAATGTTTTTGTTTAAAAAAAAAATGTTTACCATAATATTTAAAAGTAGAACTTGCATTTCGAAACCACAGCCGGGCCACAAAGAAAGTGCCCAATTAACATCAGCGTTAAGTTGACATGTTGAAAGTTGCACGTGTGTGGTAAGGAAATTAAAGATGGCGGGTGATTTTAAATGTTGGCAAGGGTGTTGCGGGAAAATTATGTTTTCTTACGTGTACCTATGTTCTTCAGTTAGGAAAAACGTATTCTTTTTTCAAGGGTGTAAATCAGGGTTCAAAGTGACAATTATCTTGATTATTTCGAACCTCGAATATCAAATGAAGAATAATGCTGGCCACAATGATAACTTTTAATTTTTTTTAAGAATTTTAAATCAAGAACTCATAAGTAGGTTGAATCAAAACATACTACTGTCGCTCAAATATCAACTAGATAATCCTGATACTCACAGCAAAATAGAACGTAAGCACTTGCATTTATGATCGAGAATTACATTTACATAAGTACCTAATGCACTGCATAAGGACGTCGTATACAATCGATATAACAAAACGGGGTCAGCAGGTCAATGGACTTCGCGAACAACTCACATAGCGTGAAATTAAGTTAATGGCTGTCTGTTTGTTTAGACAAATGTTGTTTTCATTCCGTGGTCAACCTGCTTTGAATAGAGCTGTTACGGTTGCCACGGGGAAGTATGAGGTACCTACTTACATTATTGGTTAATTAATTATTTTTTCTAAACCCAATTCAAGCTATTTTTAATGAGTTCGTTATCCTTCGGGCGTTTGAAAGACAGTTCTTGTTAAAAAACAACATTTTATTCATCTTATACTTAGATACCAAAAAAGATATGTACCCAGGCAGCAAGTTTTGAAGAGTTTCCCTGTATGATATATGTGATTATTAGATGTATGTATGTGATTTTTGGTACGCTACATAGAGATAAAGTATGTAGTTAAAACTGCTTAAAACAGTACGGTAACCATGGAGTTTCTTACCGGTTCTTCTCCATGGAAACGACCAATCCGAACCGAGCACCTGTTGTTGACGTTTTGTAAGTATCTTCATGACATAATGTGAAATAAAAACATTTGATTTTGATAATGAAGTTTGTTTTGTTGATTGTACATCTATGTATAATTACTAAAAATCGATCTTATATGAGTTAACTATCTTAGTTTTTGTATGCCGATACCCAAAAACCACAGTTGGAGTCGAGATGTCTGTGTGTTTGTAACAATAAATGGCATTGGTTAGGTAACCTTCCTAATAAATCTTGATCCTATAAAGGAACCAGGGCAAGGTCCTAGTATAAACTACATGATATCAGACACCACATCGTCCACACTGACAGTTTATGATCCAAATCGAACTGGCATCCGACAAGGCTAAAGAATTTGATCCAGCCATATTGCTCTCAAGACTTGCCCTAATTTGTTTCAATGGTAACATGTAAACATTCATTAACAGTTGTTTTAGTAACTAGAGACGAGTTTTTATAATTGTTATGTATTTATTTTAGCGATATGCTCGAGTTTATTGCTATCTTTTTTTTAAGAAAACGTTCTCTCGCTCTAGGAGTTTCTCTTCTGTCGTGGGTGCGTTTACAAACATAGAAACTTATATACACAAACACCCAGACACGGAACAACTATTTAAAGGTCATAAAAATATTTGTTCCGTTCAAGAATTAAAACCGCTGCACAGCAGTTTTATCGCTCAGCCCACCAACTGTGCCATCAAACGAGATAGTTGGACAACTATCTCGCTTGATGGTAAGCGAAGATGTGGTCTTCGGTTTACCGTAACATAATTTAACTCTTGACATAGAGACCCCAAAGTTATTCACTCCTTGTTAAGATAAGTGAACTCTGATGAAATGTTTAAAACTAATATTTATTAACATTAATTACTAATAGCAATATTTATTTACAAATGACCGGCCTCTGTTTCGCACAGACTTTACGATTTAACGTATCATAAAATATTTTATGGTCAATTAACTTTATTACTAATGTACATCAGATAAAATTCCAGGAATAAATTATCAATATAATATGTGAAATTACGACATCAGCTGTTTATTTTAGAAGTAGAAGCATAGTAAACAAGCCCAGTTGAAAACCAGCATCAGTCACCTTATGGCCTGGCTTTTTTGCTGAACTGAAACCTATTTAACACAGCTCGTGAGACATACAGTTCGTTTTGGCTTAGTTTTTTTATCGTGTTTATGTTCGGACGGCTATTACTCGCCGTCCGCATGCCCGCAACGTTTTGCTTTCTTCCAACTAAATTGTGTGCCGTGTACAGGCAAGAAAAGAATGAAAATACATTTAACTCACACAGGTCAAGTAGAAGTATTTTCTACTTTTTTTTCTTTGTAGACAAAGAGCACGATAAGTAATTTTTTTGATTAATTACATTACATATGTATTTAGTATCCATTCTTTATTGACCTTAATTTTATATTCTGGTTAATCTACTGTTTGAAAGCTTCTTCATAGGACTTTAAATTATATTTTGATTTCATTATAATAAGAGAAAATTCTGTAACAATATTTAATCTTACTAAATTTGCAAAATGTTCTTGCAAAGTTTATAAGTCTCCGTTAAAAAATCACAGGAGATTTTATGAATGATTTTCCGTAATCTGTTGTTAAATGTGCGGAAGACGGTTTAGGTTACTGTAAAAACAGGGAAATGTAAAAAAGTAATTAGGAACCTTCTGCCATATTATTCTGTAATCTCATTAAACTTTTTTATAATATAATAATCCTCTTAAGTAAACGAATTCAATTAAGATACAAAAAAACTAGAGAAAAAAATCTAAACTAATATTATATATTTGAAGAGTTTGTGTGGTTAAAAGCCCTAATCTCAGGAAGTTTTCGTTCGAATTGAAAAAATATTTTAGTATTGGATAGTCCACTTATCAAGGATGGCTGTATAACATTACGCTCCGGCTGTTAGGAGCCGAGCAGCGGGTGAAACCGTGGGGAATAGCTAGTGTTTTGATATGCAAGAAGATTATTTCGAAAGAATCTCAATAAAAAAGGTAGTAAGTAGGTGCTTACTGCTATCTTCACTAAACCTTTGTGAGTCACAAAATAATAGTCCAGAATTCTAGATCACCTAGGTTCTCAGCCTCAACATACTACTTACATAGTAATTGCCTCTTTATGCTAATGAAGAAGCACTTAATTGTGCCAATTTACATTTTAAGGAAAACTTTTTGTTATCTCTTTTGCACAGTAAATGCAGCACTAAAACTCTTTGGTAAAACTCGTGAACTTAAACACTAGAACGAAACCACGAAGTACGAATTAGACAAGCTAGCATTTATCACAAATGGGTGGTCATGTTTACATAATATGATGATGATATTATTTATCTTTAGACAGACAATAAAATAGGGAGCTCGTTGATGGCAATCTAAATTGAGTGAGCCGAAATGGTCTAAAATGCTCTGCGAGTTTGGTACCTTTAAAACCATCTATCGCTTCGTGTAAGTTTTGTGGAGCAAAGATCTATAGGACCGAGTTACATTTAGGTCGAGTACTTAAGGTATTTTTTTATTTACTTTTATTTAAGTACTTAATTATCTTACCTTATAATAATTAAAGTGACTACAAAGATCGTCAAAAAATGTATCCACATCGCTGTAAACGGGATAAGTGTGACTGGCAGCATTATTTTTGCGGTTATTTTTTCACTATTGGTGTTGTTGCCATGGAGAATTAAAACAGTTGTTTCAGAGTACCTATGATTAATTTGTTAACACAATACCAGATGGGCTGAGGAATAAATAGTTTTGGTTTAACGTTGTAACTATAATCGATTGTAAACTGTTGAAAACTGCCAGCCACATTCTTTATCGCTGCCATATTATCTAGTAAGTTTGGTGAATAACCTTGCTTATTAATCTTATTTGAGAAATTTTACCGCAATCATGTTTTTTTAAAATAAATATTATTAATCATTATGGGGATCAATAAATGACGAATCTATTTAGTCCGTCAGTTAGTAAAAACATTTTTTTTTTAATTTAAATCATGAAAATTGACTAAAATGAACCGCATTAGAATTTAAAAGCAAAAAAAAGGGGTTATAAATTGTTTGATGATCCAACTGACGGACTAATTATATATTTTTTTTAGTAGATAGTTTTGCTATTATAAAATGAATTTAACGTAGTAAAATCATCAAATGAGTCCTACCACCCGGGGCAGAGCGGGAGGGACTGTTAGACTCGTACGTCAATAGCCCTTTACGTTCCGGGGTCATGGTAATTCGTAAGTCCCGCGACCAAATAAAATCTGCATATGATACGAATAGCGCTCTATAACCTGCATTCATACTCAACGTCATCACTTGCATCACAGTACTTAAGAAGAAACCTCTTTGTTACAGCTCTTTTCTTCACTTTTAAGTGTGTGAACACTGGAACAAACCACAGTTCCTTTTATTGGTGTATTTCTTCATCCTATAGTTGTGAGAAAATAGTCAGAACGTCAGAAATGTCTGAATAGTCGCTAATTGTTTGCTTGCTTTCTAAATGGTTCTTTTCTGTTACTAATTGAATTGTTTTTTGTAAGTGTTTATGTTGGTGACTTTTGTAATATAAGGACAGAATTCGTGTTTCATATGCAATTTACCAACACTTGAATTGGCTTTATTGTAGTTTTTTTGTGTAATAAATTGAACACCTCCATTGAAAAGATGTGATATGTATATTAAGCAGTGGGTGCAACTACGGCTCTATATTTTGTACCTATGCAGTTATGGATTTCTTTTTAAATTATTTCTTTTTTGTATAGGTATCCCATTTTAGTTAAAAGATTTTTTTTCCATATTTTCTCTTTACTGTCCAAAGGAGGAGACCTCCACAAATATCTATAAAAAAACCATTAATTTGCCAACTAATAATTTCACCCAAGCCTTACAACTCACCGAACCTTAACATCAAACAAACAACATTTCCCACAAAACAAATCCAGTGATTCATGCACTTTATTTCAATTTTACGATACAACGTAACCATGAACATGTAGTAAAACAATTTTAAACCTTACGACGTCCATACCTCTTTAGAATAGGCGCTTAATATCCCCGGCATAAAAACTGGGTCATACGTGTACCGTGAAGGAACAATATTACGGTAGAGCGGTCACGGTATAAATATTTAGGATATGTTTAGAACAGCCTGTTATATGGCCATCATCAGTAAGCCAAGAAAAATATGAATTATGATATACAGCAACTGTTAGGTGGGTCGTTAGGTAGAGGATTAATAGCAGAGAGTAGATAAGTAACAAGTTTGTTGATGAATCATTTTATTCAAACTGAACAGAAACCCACATATTTTTAAAAGGTGAGCTCGAACTTTAACATTTTCTAATATCAAAAGTAATAAAGGTCAACCAAACACGTGTAAAATGTTGTCAAAATATAAATATCAACAGGTGAAATTGGTATCTGTCAACAGTTTATTAATAAGAAAAAACAAATTGCCAATTAGTCGAGGCAAAAGAATATAATCGAGGCAAAAGAATAAAATCATAGCAATAAGTACGGTAAACTTAAAAAAAAAACGATAATTACCTACAGAAATACAAAAACAAAAAAAAACCTACGCTAGATGAATGAATAAGAAGGAACACAGTTACGAAGACAAGATTGAACTTTAACATTCCCAAAATATAATAAAAATATGGATCATGAAAGCACATGTCGTCCCCTAATAAAATACATCAACAGGTAAAATCAATTACTTAGTGGAAGTGCCTAAAAGCAATGAATTCGGGTGAGAGAGTGAGATAGCACTATATGACAGGTAAGTGCGAAAAAGAAGAGGAATTATTATCATGTCACCATCTGTTACTTATTAGAATTATGATAGGTTTCAGCAAGCTTCCATTAACTTAGTGTAGCGTATCTACATAAACATAATAAAACTGTCAAATTTAGTAACAGGCAACTCAAAGCTTAAAACGCTGGGTCTACTAGAATCTTTCATCGTTGCGGTATCCACACACAGCCCTACAGGCTGCTATATTGTAACCTACGGTGACGGCTGAGAAGTTCGGTGGTAGTCTTCACCAGGACTACTTGACTCGTGAACACCATTCTGTTGGAATCCGGCGCCAAAGAGTTTTTACTGTGTCCCGTTGGTGCACAGAGTTCCAGATAAGGTAATCTCGCTTTGTCTTTGGTCTCATCTCTGCTCGAGGAAAGCCATCGTAAAAAAAACGTATGGAATTTTCCACTAAAGTTCCATAATTAGGGAAAGTGACTACTTAGCTAATAGCGAAGGATTTTAATAACAGTTTATGTGTGCCGACATTTTTTCCAATAAGAAATCTAATCGGGCATAAAGCTTCTATCTTATAAAATACTCCAAAAAGAAGCCCCAAAACAGAAAATAAAAAACAATAATACACAACATCAAGCAACATAAAACAATGTTTATGATTGAAATCTGCATTTAAGACGTATAAAGCCACACCATAAAGACATAAAGCGTCTATGAAAGGCTATCACAACACTAAGGAAACGAGTTTAACCATAAACTATAAAGAAGAAAGTTTGTTGACAAAGAAAACAGTGGTTAAAAGGCAATGGCATTACGCTGACCAACGTCATACATATAAATCACTTGGTTCAGTAGAGGCACTCCTTAACTCCATACCGTTGGAACGAGAGACAAATATTTGTACGGCCTTCAGATTGTTTCAAGGATAGAGGTTTAAGTAGAGTATGTGGGTTGTAAAGTTGGATAACAGGTTTCAAGAAAGAAGCCTTAATCTGAACTTGGTAAAGAAGATTCCTTGTTGAAAGCCAAAATTTGTTGAGTTCGTTTCGAAACCGGGGAAATTAATGGTTGAGACATTGCTAGGATTACCTGATGATTTTTATTATCATGAATGGTCTGTGTGACTGAATGAAGAGGAACTTGAGGCTAAATATTACAGCCGCACAGGAAGATATTTCATGTAAAGCCGCGCTTGCCGAGGTTGGTCTGTGGATGGGTGACCATCTGTCATAGCGAGTTTCCTCCGTGTCTCGGAAAGCACGTAAAACCGTTGGTCTAAACCCGGCGTTACTGTTAGTCAGGAGCTCTAAAGTCTGACAACCAGTCTTACCGTGGAGTATCGTATTACCCAGTTACTGGGTTGTGAAGGTCCGAAAAGCAGTCGCTCCATGTAAAATACGGATATCCAGCTGCATCTAGTTCGACTGGAAGCCGACCCCAATATAGTTAAGAAAAGGCTAGGCAGATGATGATGATGAATGGACCGTGTAAAGAATGAGATGACTAGAATCGAGATGACCGCTGAAACGAGGAGTTAGAGAAGTGTTAGGGCAACGGAATATAAAAGACATACTTCGCCAACGAATTAGGTTTTATCATCCATAGACTGGTTTCATTCAGTACTTTGCACAAGCCTCTCTGGTCTTGAGTTAGGCTTTACATTAAATTACAATACATAAAAATAATATACGCAATAGTTATTTATAACCTTGCCACTCTTCCCACGTATACAATATAGGTACACATAACCATAGACTTTTTTGACTAGTCTTCTGTTACCACTACTCAATACATTTTACATAGGTTCAAACTTATGTGAAATAAAATATTTGAGATTTTGAGTAAACCTGGGTACAAATAAATCCTAAAAATTTAAAGTCGAAATACGAATACGTCTGAAAACCTGACTACAGCATCTACCAACTACAAAGTAAGATAGATCAGAAAGCGGAGATAACCCATGAACCATTTCCATCAACAGTTTCTCACAAAACAAATAAGTCTTACTCTATATCCGTGCACAAATAGGCAACCAGTAACCGGAAACGAAACTAGGTTGGTTTCCACAATGTTTCCATCGCTTGACACGTCAAACGCAAGGAAATTAATGTTCTTTACATTTTGCTCTAGAAATGGAGGAACTGCTCCCAATTCTGCTAATCATGTTGCTCCAATTAGTGCTGTGTTCGGATTACACGCGGAGCAGATAGGTTTTTTTTAAGAAATAATTCTTTGAAAGATGAAAAGATACAGACTGTGTGGCTCTCCTAGAAATTAAGAAACGTTTTTATTTAAAGGATACGAAATTCAAATAGCTGAGTATCAATACTTTTTACCTGACTGTGCCAGAAGAAGGGTTATTTAGTTCTCCCAAAATACAAATTAACGTTTTCCCTTTTTTTCCTACGAATTCGAATCCGATTTAGACATACTCCACGAGCCTGACAATCCCTCCTGTCCCACCCTGGATTCAAGGACTCATTTGATTATTTTAACAAGTAAATAAAAACACACAATGTGCGCTCATTCTTCATTGTCAATATATTTTTTGTTTCTTTCTTTATGTTCAGACTGGTACCGATACGGAAAACGTCAGCTAATAGCTCGAACTCAACCTATTCCGCGGTGCCTTGCATACGTGTTCCATAAAACGAAAAGACTCAACCTATTCCGCGGTGCCTTGCATACGTGTCCCATAAAACGAAAAGAAAACAGTTAAACTTCAAACATATCTACAACAAAAAGTATAAAACCATCACAACATTTACTAGAAGCTGCAGCTCAATTAAAAAACATTATGCCATTCCAACAAAAAATAAAAGATTCAGCGAAACAGAGTTCATTTAAAGCCGGGTGCCAGCCAGGTGGGCTGTAATACAACGAGAATGCCCGGCCTTTTGGCAGGCTCTCAACAAAGGACAGGCTAAATGGCTGCGTCAACAGCTGCCATTGATAACGATCACAGTGGCCAGCAAAAAGCCTGGACCCTGATGAGTGATAAGATCAAAAGGTACTAGAGGGCTTTCGTGATACGTTTCTGTGTAGAAATGAGAACGAGTTAATTTTTGTGCTTATAATTCATTTATAATTTTAATATGCTACATTTTCAGAACTTTTCACATAATAACTGTGAACGAAAACATCCTGAAGAAAGCGAAAACCGGCTTGTCCTTGAACCGAAAAATTTAAGATATGTGACCTAATCTATCCATCCTATTTGCTAGCCTGCTGGCCTCAGAGCAGGCTAGCAAATAGGATAGATAGATTCCCTGGTGGATACAGACCAAATCCTCTAGCAGAGGAACGCAATGGGAACATTACATAAAAGTCTGATTAATTATGTTTTGATATGCTAAACACTGGGCTTAGCATAAGCTTAAATGGTCAAATGTATGAACATAAAAAGTAGTCGTTAATTTCAAATCTACATTATCATAAATAAATATATCAAAGATATTAGAAGAATTGAACAAAAATTTCTTATTTGCTAGTTTATTCAAGAAAAATAAGAACAAAAGAGATGCGACAACTTGTTTGTTGGTAAATGGTTTAACACTAATAGTACCAGGAGCCCATATGGCGAATGTATCATTGAATGAAATAGTTTGAGTTTCAAATTTGCGTATAACAGTTGAAAATTTACTGGAATATTCCAAAAACGAAACAACATTCAAAATACATTATAGGTATACAAAGTACCCCCTATCACACAAGCTTGTAAACAATTCAAGACGATGCCGATAGCCACACAGCTTGGCAACAAATGGTCGAGCCTGTGTTGGCACAGGCAGTCTGGCAATAGTCTCCGATAATGTAATTTACCGCGCTTGTTGGATCGCTGGGGGCATTTACATAACAACTAGATCGAAGATGCCATAATTTGTGTGAGCCTTCACGAAGGTAATGCCCGCATTCTAATTTCAATGGTTTTCGAATTTGTGTTTTGGAATTTACTTATCGAGAAGGTCGTAAATTGTAGTGAATTTGTTAGTGACAACATGAAATAGAAGAACAATAAGTTTTTTATGGATTCTTTTTGGGTTCGATGGCAATTTTACAAGGCATTTGGAATTTTGTTTCTCAAGTACGAAAGTTTGGATGGATGATTTTGTTATTTAATCATGACTCTAATTGGTCTTACAGCTACAGCGAATACTTAGGCTATTTTCATCAAAAGCTTTTCTCTCGACTGCTTATAGGCCATTGCTCTCCTAAAACGCAAAGAATATGAAGAAACAGGGTGGTTTTTAATTAGTAAGAGTTCATACTCTTCCGCTCCACCCAGTGTGAGAGTCATTTGAGGATTATGACATCACCAAAAATCTGTCAGGGCCAGAAGCTACGGTCGCGGTACTCACTACAACTATTGAAGGACACCATGGATTTTAGTCATTACGAGTCTGACAGTCTCTCCCGCTCTGCCCTGAGTCGGAGGACTCGTGTGATGACTTTTCCACGTAAAAAAAGGGCCAGAAGCTATTTCATACATTAAAAAAAACAAAGCGTTCCCAAAAACCAGGTCCTTTAAATAAAATCCATAAAATACCAGTTTAAATCAAAACATTCAGCCAGCTGCTCGTGAAAATCAATATCCGGATGCCAAAGGGAAACGTGAACAAACTAAAAATTGAACAAAACATATATGGCAGAGTGAAATGCAAAACATATTTCGCATGCCGAATATTGAAATACGAAATCAAAGGCTGGTAGAAATAAACTACAAACATAGGAGCTTATAAACAGTAAAAATACATTAAAGATTCATGCTATATATGAGTATATCTCATGACTCTAGTCAAGTCAGAAATAACAGAGACAAAGTTTAAGATGAAAAGTTGAGAGAAAACAAGTAATTAAATGATGATAACTCGTTGCTGTAGATTTAATTAGGCAAAGTGGAGCAAAATAATAAAACGAGGACAAATATTATGATGGAGCTGTGAATATTATTTATCTATTCGTGAGATTTTATCGTATATATCAGTATAAAATAAGGTTAAATATTTAATTTAACCATGAATCAATTGAAAGGCAACATCAATAGAAAAAGAAGTTTGTTGTACGAGTGTCTAATCAGGGTACCATGGTCTTGCGCCACAAAGAACAACTAAAGAAAAGACTACTCTTTTTATAGTCAGTAAGAGTCTAACAATTCGTCCCGCTCCTTACAGACAGTAAGAGTAGGTAAGGATTTAATATTGTCAAAAACACTACAGATAGTAAAAGGGAGTAGCTGATGCGCACGAGTACCAGTTTCTTCTTAGATTGAGACCAAGATCAAAAACATTTTAAATAAAAACGGGATGAATATTTTGGACGCGCGTTTCTTTCTTTACGATAAGACAAACTATGAGGATCAATTCGGCTACAACTCCACCCACTCCATAATACTAAATACACAGGATACGGTCCATTACGATTTATTTTCCTTTCATTCCAAGAAATCTGAATAAATGTTGACATTATAAACTGAGTAAGTCTTTCAAAAATAGGTCGAATGTCAAATCTGCTACACTGCTTCGCTAATTCTGTGTAGTTTTATTAGTTTTCCTACAATATTTTGATAGTTCGTACAACCGTGCCAGATTCCGCAAGCTCGCCGTAGTAATGGGGCGTGCGGCAAAAATCGACCATCTAAATGACCATTTATTGACGGTCGCTTTAGCCGTTAATCGAAATCGACAGAAAAATCGACCTGTGTAAATATCCCATGAGAGATACCTAGTCTTTGTTTGTGTCGTTTGTATCCATTCAGTATCACATTTTATGTGTAGTCCGATAGATTTAGAATTTATAGTTTACTAGCTTATACCCGCAGCATTGCCCGCATTAACTACGGTAAATATTCCACGGGGACGTCATACTAGAAGATAAATATGTAATGTGTTAATCCAGGTGGCAAGAAGTCTATATCATAATCCATTTAAAAGTTTTTTTTTTTTGTGATACGAAAGAGATGGATGGATGGATGAATGGGCGGATCCGTACATCCATCCTCACAAACTTTCGCATTAATAATAACTATTAGTTACCACAGTTATTTAGACAATATTTCCATAATTTTGACACCCAATGTTACATACAACAAAATTATTTACACAATATATTATTACAAAATTCTGTAGCCTTGTTCTTTGTAAAATTACTGCTTCCATACATCTTAAAATTGATTAGTTGAGCTTCATATTGCAATAGTAGATATAGACGGGTGGGCAACCTGTCTCAGATATAGTAGAGATACCTGAGACAGGTGCCCACCCGTCGCCCACGCCATAGTAACCTATTTCCATTAACTTATACTCGCGTAGGAAGATGACCGAATAACAGACTATATTTTTCTTTAATTTGTCTATTATGAATGGAGGTTTGATAACCGAAAGGCATTAGCACAACCGCCGCGTTTCTTGAATAAAAAAATAGAACTATCCTGTAGCATTCACACAAGGGATCGCGGGACTGTTTTAAAAGTTTGTAACCCTGGAACGCACAGGACAACCGAAGAAACAGGGATGATTTTCTGCCAGTAAGAGTCTGAAAATCTCTCTGTAAAACTCCACCCAGGAGTGAAGGACTCATTTGATATAGTGCCTATTGTCCAAGAAATTAAAAGAATTCACGAAATCATGTAAATATTATGAAGATTTTCAATTTTAAAAATCATCCTTATTTAGGTTACGTACACACTGCGTAATCACACTGGTGCCTCACAAATGCTAAATGTCGGAAGTTTAAAGAAACTGAGGATGATCTAATTATGGTTGAACTGAATTTCTAAGAAAGCCCTATGTATGCCAGCCCTGTGTTATACGTCCATCAGATAGTGTTTTGTTTATGATCAAACCCATTCTAAACTTCCTTACTATTAATAGCATTAACACCTAAAGGTACTCTCTCATCGGGAGCATTCTCCTGTAAAGTAACGTTACAGTTTCGAGCATTACATCCGTGAGGGAGGCAAATAAAGCATTACGATACACACTTGTAATGATACAAATACAATGTAAACCCATGATACAACTTGTAACATCAATGCGCTTCACTTGTAGTTAAATGTGTTCGGCGGGTCGCATACGTTACATTGCACGCGAATGCTCGACAATCAGCTAGTGTAGTAATGTAAATATGCTCAAAGTCAAATCTGTATGTAATGTTACATTACACACGAATGCTCTTGGTAAGTGAGCACCTTAATGGTAAACATCGTTACTTGACTGTCAATAAATAATTTATTGAAATTCATACCTTACGGTTTAATATTTTCAGTCTATTTAAGTGAGTGTTGTGTTCCGATTTCATATGAAGATTTTCTTTAAGAGGGGAGGGAATGTATTTGTGATATCAAAAGAATTTTCATCTATAAGCAGCTTAAGAGATTACAGCTTACATTTCGTGTGCGAAGTTTTAAAAGGGTTTTAACTATACTGGTTGTAGGGTATTCTATCTAGGCGAGTTTTTACAACACCGTTGTTCTTCAGTTATTTTAACAGCATATTTAATACCGTGTGTGGATTGGATCCATTTTCATCATCAACACACTTGACTTCATTTACTTTGCGAACTAAAATTAGCGGTCCGAATTTATCGGAACTTGTTCATCAATCTAGTCCTTTTTGGGTGGTAAAATCGGCTAGTGAGTCCTTCTGCCATGGGTGGCAGGAAGGGACGGTCAGACTCTAACTAACTCTTACTAACTAAAAATTCACCATGTTCCTTCAAATGCCCTTTACATTCCAGGGTCACGGTAACCTGCTTAAACAGTACCGCGATCAATCTAGTCGTTACTAATCTTGTAAATGCGAAAGGCAAGGTGTTTGGATGGATGGATGTTTGTTAGTCAATCACGTCAGAACAACTTAGCAGATCTTGATAAAAATTGGCTCAACGATACGTCATCATCTGGAGTAACACATAGGATACTTTTTATCCCGATGTTACGATCCCCTGGGATCCGTGGGGTCCGGTACTCTTCGATATATAGACGAGGGAAACCGCTGTGGGCAGCAGCTAGTATAAAATATGCTCGAAATAGCTCTAATGTTTACTTTAATTGCAACCCATCCAGGCTTGAAGGCTTACACTCCAGTCAACTAATTTACTTGTTCATCCTAGCGAGTCATATTGAACAGCTCTAGTACGATTCCCTGAGGAAATATATCATCGTCTCCTACATAAAATTGTTTTACACTATCCTAATTTATACTACCAAAAATAAACATACTTAAGCTGGAAATTAATAATCTATCTCTATTGCTATCAGAGCGGTTGAATCTTTGTCTGTAATCAATAAACGACCGAATTTACTTTATCTAAATATTCAAGATGTCCAACCAGAAGCAGTCGTCAAAAATAACATAACTGGATTTGGATTGAGATTAAATATAATTTCGGACGTTATTTGAATAAAAAATTACAGCATTATAGCTCCTCGAATAATTCATCCACGTCCGTCGCTATATAAAGAAAAAAACATTTAGAAAGCCGGTCATTGCAACCACCCATCTGCTCCTTAAAATTAAATTTCTTTTTCTTAAATTTCAGTTTTTTTCTTTTTAAATGTGTTATTAAATTATACTATTAAGAATCACCCCTGTCACTATAATCATCAAAGATCCTCAAAAATAGAACCAAAAGTTTTTGTTAAAAAGCTCACAGCTTATTATATCTTTGTAAACATGAACATTTACGTCTATATCCTTACCAAACATCAAAATTAATGACCACATCTTCATTTACATAGCTTCTAGTCAGCATTCCTTATAACTGTAGATTTTATAATGAAAGACTTTCAAAGGCTAATTTTACGGCACCGAAAAATTAAAAATAAAAGGCATGAAAGTGCTTCAATGTTGCTATGGGTAGGTATCGTCTGTCTGGGCACTGTGATACTTCAAAGGGCTGTGTTGTGCGACATAAATAAGTCCGGGTACCTGTGAAGCTACCCACGTATACTGTACGTAGGGTACGGGTGACGGACCCGGGAACAACATGACAGAAATGTAACGAAGGTTGAGATGGATTTTTTCGGATGCGTTTTTTTTTTGATGTTTCGAAGTGTTGATTGGAGTGGAGTATAACGTTATTGCCTTTGTCAAACAGGCGAAAGCGAAGCGATACCGAACCGAAGCGAGACGTCAGTCCGATAGTTCTTTCACGCTATCGGATCACTTTAGGTTTTCTATGTGACTGTATTCAAACAATTCCATACATTACAAATAAAAATGTCACACCTTTGCATTCGCAACGCCTGTCTGTTTGACAAAGGTTAAAAGGACACTTGTGAAATGTGCCAGTTTTATTTTCAATTTTTTCCTTCTTTGAAACAAGGCTTTATAAGGCTTTCCATAACATCCGAAATCGCTGCTCAAACTTCATTTTTAACCAACGCTGTTTATATGCCAAGTATAGGACAACCATAATTACAGTAACAATTTGATTAGTATTGAAAATAGTTAAGGTATGATAACTAACAGAGAGAATTTCACAAATCAAACCACAATGTTAATACTTTTGAAAAATGCCAGCAAAAGATAGAAAAATAACTCATCCATCCGAGCATAATGCAAGCAAAAGATAAAAGAATTCTCCGCTGAAAACTCCCAAGCGTACAATTCATAGTAAATAAGTTAGTGCAATAACAGACGCGGGCTATGCCTATATTTTTTTTAATCCAGACCTTTATAAAACTTGCAACGCGTTGAAAAGCCCAGCCATTTCCAAAGCATTTATTCACCTGCCTGTTGATCATCCCTCTCCAAGGAATAACGAACTGTATGAAAGACTTTCAAGGTTCATAATTCTGTGGCAGGCTCGTTATAATCAGTGGCCAGCCCACGCAAAAGCTTTAATAATGGAACTTGAATAGGCCCTATTTACTAAAATATCCTTGGAACGCGTTGTGCGAATATGTGAACTGTTTTTTTATGTATTTTATAAATATTTTCGTATGATAGTGGTCTTAGAATGGGATGAAATGAGATATATAATTTAATAGTGCTATAAAAAACTATGATACTCGTAGATAACGGATATTGAGATAATATCTTTGGGAATGTCAGCTCAGCTAGATGAACTTATACTTCATTCGAAGATAAAGATGCAACTTCATTAATTTTGATTACTTTGATGTATTTTATGAATAGTCAACCGGGACAATTGGATTTCTCCATATCCGTCGATTTAAGTTATGTATTCGAAGTAATAATATTCATCACATAAAACAATTATATCGCACATATTTAATAACAAAAAAAAAATAGTGTCTAAATATTAAGACAATTTGAAAATAATATGAAAATATTATTTAAATATTTGGATATAATATATTATATTTTGTTTTTACTTATTTAAGAATCTATTTAACATTTGTAAATATGTAGCGTTTTTTAAAATATACTAAACGACTTGAAAAAGTAATGGCTTTTCCACATAAAAGCAATTATTTTCTAAGTTATATGGTGTTAACATATCGCGTGTATTACTTAACTCGACAATAAATTAGTTGTGTATTTACATTACGTAATTGAAACTCAACTTTATTCGAACATTTGACCTATATGTACAATTAGACATACACAACAAGTCTCTTGTTCCTTTTGGTCACGTCAATGTGAAAGTACTGAAAAAGGTAGATGCTGTTTTCGGTGCTTTAAAAATATCTTGAAGAATTTGCAAAAGAATTTAAAAACTCAGGTGGAAGGCAAATTTTAATGAAGATACTTTACAAGAAACATTCATGTTGGTGTTTCTCTTTGAAGCGTTTTTGCTAAAACTTTCAGTTTTACGTCCTCGGTTGATGAACTATGTAACACGAAAATTATTCGTCTAGAATAGTTAATACCTAGATAGATATTTATGAAACAAGCACATTATGTGATCGGGATATTAATTTACCTTCAGAATCAAAAACAAAAATCAAAAGCTGGATTCCACTAGCCACAGATGTAACCAACCAATTTGGTGTCGGAAAACAAATTATTCGGAATGTATGTCATCAAGAAAAAAAATGTATTCTTAATGTATCTTATCACATTAAAACACAAAAGCTGCCTAATGATTACTGAAAGCCGAATTAATAAACTTCCTCATACATAAATTAGGTACAGGGTGATATTAATAATGCCACGCGTCGTAATATTAATTGACAACCTTAAAATAATTTGATTAGAAGCTGATTGAAAGGTTTTGGCACAACACGCTGTGACAAACTATTAATAAACTTGTATTGAAACATAATTTGCGAACTTGTTCGACGATTGGGTGACCAATACATTTTTTTAAATGTCAATAAATGATAAAGCCTAACCAAAAGTTGCTTTTTGGAAGTTAGAACCAATAAAATAAAGAAAGAACAAAATATAACGATAAAAAAAAATACGTAAACGGTAAAGTTTGATTAATGGCTTAAGTCTTGAAGTTTTTTAAATCTTAAGGTTTTGTTTTTTCTTTCTTATAAGAACATTATTATGTTGCTCAACTCTAAATGGAAAATAATTGCTATTTTTAACATCGTTGGTTTACTCTAGTACCTTCAGATTCTGTTCTACTCTTTTCTAATCTAATCTTATACTACCCGGTGATCAAGTGATGATCTCTGTATTGAGACAATGTGACATACTTTGTTGTACCCTTGGGCCTAATAATTACAACTGGACAGCACCTACAATGCCAAGCATTAGTTTAATTCTCACGCAAATTGCGTGTTACCTCTTATTCCACAATTATGTGCATTTAAATATGATGTCTTATGTCATTGAAAGCGATGATCTCATCGATCTGAAGTTTGGTACTGACATAGTTCGAGCAGTCGAGCTATTATTTCTGGGGCATGACATATCCCTTGGCGTGTTTTGGTACACAGTTTATATTCCTACCGAACGCATTAACGCAATCTAATTTCAGTTTAACACTCGATATATAGGTCGCAATACTCCATTTCTTTTTACGAGGTTGAGAAACACTGGAGTTGAAAATATCGTCGATATTCGATGTTCTCAGTTGCCACCGGTGATGAGTTTATTGATTATAGTTAAAATTGGATCGCAGTGAATCTTTCTACACCGCTAAGATCTTGGTAAAAGTTTCCGAAGTGGCGGAGTCATGATCTTCGTTAAGTAGGGTGAGAGTTTGTTGAATAAACTGATGCGTCACAGCTGTCATCGATGGTTCACAGATTCGGTTATTAGTAAAAGGCCGTTGAGCGGTTATACCGTCGATTTGTTTACCCAATGCACACAACTCGTGTAAAAAAATACCGTTCCCAAAATGGGAACATGCTGTACAAAATTTTCTCGTTCTGTGACATTCCCTTCCTAAGTGTGTCAAGGACAATGGGCCAACGGGATGTGCGCAAATCCTTTAGGGGTCTGGGTTCGCAAGAAATATACAGATAGGTATAAGCAAATTAAATTATTTCGATTCGATCAAAAATATTTAGAATTACTTTAAATATATTACTTATGTCCCACTAATATTAGTATGGGTAATAAAAAGCCAATAAATCTACCTTTTAATATTCAGAACAGATGTCAAATCAATCAGTCCTGAAATAGGCAATCGGTAGTTTTGAAACCCCAGTAATGGGGAAATAAATCAGTCCTTCATAACAGCATTTCCTACTCAATCGAGAGCGTTTGACATTTGCACACGAGGAAATTACTACTGCACAGAGTAGCAGATGTCAGGCGGGCGAGAGGAAGGAAACCAGGCTATGCACCCTTGGGTTTGGGTGGTATTTTGGTTGCACTAGAGTGGGGTCACCAACCTTTTGACACTGAAATTCTGTCACGGTGGCAGTGTTGTCGTCTGCGGTCGATTCGGAAAACGTAACGCCGCGGCGAGCGCGGCGCGTGGCGTCGAGCGCCAGGGCGCTTGCGTCGTGCGTGCTTCGGCGCGCGGCCGGTCGCACTTGCGGGCCGAGACTGGCGGCTTCGCGCGTTTTCCCTCCGCGCTTTCCCGGTAGAGGCGTGCGCACATCAAGCCTGTATTGTTCTGCAGAAGGCAGCCGAGGGCTGGGCCGCTACTCAACCGAGATGGGCGCCTTTCAAGCGCGCCGCGCGGACTGTACGCGCTGTGCGAACAACTTCGCTTCACTTGCGCCCACCAAAAAAAAATCAGTTTAGCCTCGCTCGTTGCCCAATCCAATTTTAACTATGACTTAGAGTCGTATTGTATTGTTGTTTAGTGCAGTCGAGCGAGACTTTTTCTGCTGATAGCTGTAATATTGGGCATCTTCACTTAGGCTGTATTTCCAGATTTTCTTTTGCCGCGTATGCTGAAAGCTTCTGAAATTGATTCGTTCGCAATCTTAGAAAAGTTACGGTTAGTTAGACATAACGACAATGTCTAATCTTTCAAATGTCTTGGACGTTTTTGATTTTAAAGATGATAAAACTCCGAAGATTTTTTCATGGGTGTAAATCATCACATCGCCCGTCCGGGGTGGAGTGGACGGGACTGTTAGACTGTTACCGCAAGTAACCACCCTATTCCTTCGATTGCTCTTTGCGTTCTAGGACCGCGATGCCCTATTTAGCGAGTCTACTGTCATTAACTTCCTCATAGATGTTATAATTATCATTAAAAAATACTCAACTAACACTTTTGAAAATATATTTATCCAACTTTGGAAAAACAAAAAGGAAGGTTATGATTTTTAAATTTGCTTCACATCAAGTCTCGTTACAAATGTTAAGTTGGTACTTCTAAGTATTCAAGACACGACAATGAAACAATTTTTTTACCCCAACTCGAGTTTTTCCTTCATTTACATTTCGTGGGAATCGGGTTTCTCATTTATTGTGACGTCAAGAGACGTCAAACGGCACTCAAAAGCCTCGCAAAAAAGTTGGAAATGACGTTGTGTAACGGAAATATGACACTACAGTCTTTACACAGATATTTTACCTTAAACTGTCAATCTAAGTAATCTTTATTTTCGTTGCTATAAGGTTGATAGTAGCAGCTGTCACAGTACTCAGAGGTTAAATAACTGTGGTGGGATTGTAACAGTTGTTTGAAGAATTCAATAAGGGTACACACTCGTTGTGTAAACAATCAACACGTAAGCTACGAATTGTCACGAATAACGATCGGTCGACAGTTACTAGTATATACATACAAACAATTGCGTTCCTAGTAGTGTTCGATGCATGGCCCCGATGCACGCTAATGGGTTTACTTACATGACACACATACATAACATACACATACTACAACGTGCTGGCAACATGTTGACACGCTGTCATAATTGACACAGTGAATTTGAACCTACCGATTTTTCGGTATTTCAGACTCTTACTCTGACGGTTCTTTTGAAATAGCTACCTAAAAGTATTCTCCGATTTTTGAGTTTTTTATTCGGACTTACAGATCAATATTGATTGACAGGCCTGTTGGTCTAGTGGTTAGTGACCCTGACTGCTATGCCGGAGGTCGTGGGTTCGATTCCCACCCAGGACAAATGTTTGTGTGATGAGCACGATCATTTGTTCTGTGTCTGGGTGTAATTTATCTATAATATGTATGTATTTAGAAATATATAAGTATGTTTATCAGTTGTCTAGTACCCATAACACAAGCTCTGCTTAGCTTGGGACTAGATGGCGTTGTGTGATAGTTGTGGAATATTTATTTATTATTTATTTATAATATTGATTGTCTACTTAACTAAGTAAATCACAGGTTTGTTTCGTAAGATCGAGCCATTGATTGACACCAAAGCTCCTTAGGGTCTTCTAAATACGAAAAAAAAGTACTGAAATTTCAGTCACAGACAAATCTGCCTGGAATTTACTGAATTATTTAGTTCAAAATCGGTACACATAATTAAACGAGAAAGTGTGGGTACCGTAAATATAGGAGAGAAAAACGCTTTCAACTACAATGTTAAGTTTCTTACAAAAAAGCTCTAAAAGGTTTATTATATGTATTGAAGATTAAATATTCATCATTTAGAATCCTCTATTAGACGCAGGTTCGATTCGCACTTAACCGATGTTATTTTAAATTTTCTCGAAAAATATAACGGCGATGGCACGTTCATTATTCAAGAGTTCAGCTGTCCTGAATTTTCTGGTACCTACTTACACAATGTTATTTTAAATAAAACATGAGAAAATTCAAGGAACAAAACTATAATTTAATACAGAACAACCAAGAACTTTGCAAGGATTCTCGACCTACTTTTGTACATTCCTTTTGCGTTGTACAACGGTTCAAATGGAATTACATTCAGGAAATGAGCATAGCCCGTAATGCTTGTATGTTCGCATACTAATCTAAATATTATAAATGGGAAAGTAAGATTTTTGGTTTGATTGTTGACCATACACGTAAACTATTGCACGGATTACAAAAAAAAAAACTTTATTCCGCGAGTACGTCTAATAATTCTGCTCTAGAAGCCAGGTGGAGCAACCTGAAACAGTTGGTTCAAAACAAACATGTGAAACACTACGAGCAAACAATAATTGGATCTGGTTGGTCGCCAAACTAAGTCAAACAGTGTCGAAGTTATGGCCAGAGGGAACGTGGTTGGCTGTCAACCAAATTGTTAGTGGAAGCGAAACGATTTTCATTTGTTTTGGACGTTTCATTTCAGAACATAGTGAGGGGAGGAATTGTTATGACGTGTGTACTTGATTCACGATATGGTGCGAGTTTGTAAAGGGGAAATGATGCTCAAAACTTTGAGATGGATATTTACCAATCAGATGTTGAATTTAATTAAAAGTACATTTTATTTACCATCCGTAAAAATAAATGATAATGAAGGAGATGTCAATCTTCAGAGATAATAATTGTTACTATTGTAGTAGCTAGTATAAATTGGGTGTAATAATTAAAATTGGCGTAGGTGAGTGATTTTAATAAAATAAAATATATGTCAAATCACCACCGACCATCTCACTGGCAGACTAATAATAATAGCAATATTTGACGGAAATAATTGAATACTCAGATACTACGTACTATTTTTTATCAGATTGTCTTCGAAATTAAGTTTTCGGGTGACAAGCGGGTCTAAAACGGCAACTTAGTAATATTTCTAACGATCACTTCGTGAATGAATAATAGAAGAATAGCAATAACGTTGCTGGAAATTCACTAAGCGAATCTTTAGGCTTACAGTGGCTGTTTTAGAACCTAAGGCCCCTGGTAGCTTCACATTCAATAATCTTTCAATCCAAGTACAAATAGGTACGAAGCACACACATGTAAACTTCTGGTAACGGAGCATTGAAAGGCTTGGATTACTGCAGGATAAACCCTAGGGTTTCAGAATTAACGGGGATTCTCGTCTGCTTGCAATCCGAGAACATTACGACGTATTTTATTAACCTTGTCCGGATTATAGCAATTTTTCTTAATGCTCGGTAGACCAGTTCTGCTATTCGAAGTCACCGTTCGATTTTTGAATTCGTTTATAGTCTCGCTCAGAATCTGCGATGATTTACTTTTGAACTAAGAATTCGATTGTGCGGTCAATTGGGTAGAGCGAGTTTGTGAACGTTACAAGATTTTAAAAGATTTTGTCCTTATGCGAGTATATAAAAAGTATTGAGGCGCTCGTGGCTAAATAATTATAGCCGCACAGGCCTATCTTCCTGGTAAAGCCGCGCATGCCGAGGTTAGTATGTGGGTGGGTTTGTCATAGCGAATTTCCTCCGTGCCTCGGAAAGCACGTAAAGCTATTGGTCCCGGCTGTTATTTGTAGATTTTTGATAGTCGAGACTATTAGATAAAAGCTCTAAAAGTCTGAAAACCAGTCTTACCATGGGATATCGTATTACCCAGTTACTGGGTTGTGGAGGTCCGATAGGCAGTCGCTCCATGTAAAAAACTGATCTTTAGATCTGGTTTGACTGGAAGCCGACCCCAATATAATTGGGAAAAGGCAGATGATGAGTAGATAAAAACTAACAAGGGCTATAAAATTCTAAGCATCCGTAAATATCACGCCCGTTTTCTCATAAGAGTTAAACTGATTTTCCTACGGACCCTCTACGTTTTGCCAGACCATGGGAAATAAACCCATCATCACTTCATATTATATGGACTATTTTACGTGTAACCGTCAAATGCACGGAAAACATCATGAAGGATTTAAAAGGACCATGTCTTGATACGAACTATTTTATGAGTACCATTAAATATTCACACACAGTTGTGGCAAGCCTATGCTGCCACAACTGTACACAGCCCTCCCTCATTATATTCCAGAAACTCGTTACCCCGTGCCACTTCGATCCAGCCCTCGCGGTATGCGCACACTCGCCGTCCGATCATGGACCATGCCCGGGTCGACGACGCATCGTGTTCCACGCGCGCCTCAAAGAGCTGTCAGTAATCTGATGGGGCCCCCCTTAGAGGGCCAAAGTACCCGTGACTCTGGAACGTGAAGGGATATTGAAGGATCACCGTGGATTTTAATCAGTACAAGTCTGACAGTCCTTCCTGCCCCGCCCTGGGTAGGATGACTCATTTGATGATTTTACCAGAATGAAAAAGCCCCTCGTGGTATGTATGCATACGCGTTCAGTTCACATACTTAAGAAACCAATATAGCCAAAGAGAGGTTCTAGCAATTGCTTTCAGAAACTTACAGCTGAAATATCACGTATTGAAATCAGTCATACTAGTTCAAGTATTGAATCGTTCTTTGTACGACTTTCACACACTGCATTCGACAAGAGATATAGAGCATGAAACATAAAATGTAATGTTCTTCGAGTGCCCCGGGATATGAATAACTCAGTTTGTCTCTGTCAGATCATGTAAAAAATGTACTATAAGTTACAACCCAAGTATGTTTCGTTACTCAATAAAATAGGTAGGTGACATGTATGCATCCAGATCCAGAGCCATTATCACGAGTTTTCACATTATTGTGACGAAAGGTAAACTGGGACTTTAACGTTAATTTGATAAAAAAATATAGTTCCTCGTGCGCTTTTTCAGTTCCCATTCAATTACCGTCATAATACTTCAATTATGCTGTACGGTAAAATACAGAAGTCTTGTGCTAAGGCCTCTGATTTTCTGAAGAAAAAGGACAATAAGGACAATATACTAATAATAATTTGTACAAAGTATTTTATAGCTAACCGTAATTTTCAAGAAACAGTTTATAGATGGAGGTCATTGACGGTGTTGGGGTTTTCTAGTCGTTGACAGATACCCCGGTAGTTGTTGTAGGAAAGAGTATGTTCACACCAAACCACTGTTATGTTCAATAGTTTAATTACGTTTACGTTACGTACGTTTAGTTATCTGAGCCGTACTTGATGCAATATTATTATTGATCGACCCGCTCGTGGCTGAGTTTAAGTGACGACTGAATTTATGTGTTAATATAATTAATAAAGTACGTTTAGCGTAATTCATTACGTGCGCAGAAACGTACTTTTGCTGTATGAGCATTATTGGCTCGTACATGCTCCCGAGGGAAAGATTTGTACGCACTCAGATTCCCAAACTAAAGTTACAAGTTTAATAAAATACATGTTATTGAGCAATCAAAACAGTAAGCAATACATAATTCTTAATTAATTAATCGTAGTTTAAATCTTGTTCCAATTGCTGGTAGCTGTGGTCGGTAGTTTTCCGAGCGTTCATCTCGTATTTTGGCGTAGGCCGGAATCTCCTTCAGTTCTATATCTTCTGTTCTTTCTTGAGTATTGTTCGCGTTGGCTGCAGTATCGCTCTTCTTACGCGCCTGAAGATATTTTCTTATTCGCCAAACTATTATAGCGGCGACGATTCCTCCCACCAGCAAAGAGCTTATGGCGTAGTTGCTAATGTCGTGGACACTTAGGCCGTTAGGTAGGCTCTCTTCCTTTTTGTGCGGTTATCTGGTCATCTAATAATTTATGATCATTAGATAAATTTAATTTTGGTAGCATAATCTTTGTGTTTTTTAATGTACTCCACATATCATTTGGTGAGTCAATAGTTGGTACATCCCTTGGTTCCCTGTTAATTTTGTCGCATGGTATATAATGTATGTTGTTTTACCTCTATTTACAGGACGAGTAGAAATTCCTTTGCTTTGCAGAAGTAGTATTTCAATCAATTCTTATTCCAAATTTAAATTTAACAATTTAATTTATAAATTAAAACATTATTGTAAGCTTGAGCGTTTTTTGAAACATACAGAAATAAACATAATTTGTAACTATGAACTCTATTTGAAACTAATCTATATATATAAAAGAACAGGGTTTTTTATTAAGACTCGACTACAGCCGAAACCGTTAAACGCAGATACTTGAATTTTGGACAGCAGTTGCAGTCTACCATGTAGGGGGGCAATAAGACGGGATTTTGCGAAAGTCCTCCTCTAAGGGGGTGAAAAGGGGCGAAAACTGTTGTATGAAAAATCTTATTCCTTGGGTTTATTAACTTGAAACTTAGTACGAATATGAGTATAAGTAAATAAAAAGGATTGGCACTATTATTTTTTTAAAACTACCCTCCATTGTTAATCTAGACGATGTTAAAGTTTGTATGGGAAAATCATAACGCGCGAACCGATGAATTTGAAACTCAGTATATAGAAGTTAGATCAAAAATAATCAAACACGTGTTTTTGGGTTTTTCGAAAATCACCCCCTAAATTGGTGAAAGGGGTGATTAAGTTTTAAGGGAAGGATTTTGCTGCTTGCTTCGATAAACTTAAAACTTGGCATAAATAGTTTCCCAATCGAATAAAGGATGCGTAATTATCTATATTAAAAATTCTACCTAGCGGGGAACATCGGAATATCAGTTTGTCTACACTAATATTTCGAGTTCGAAGTTAGAAACACGCGCTGACGAATCGCGGGCGGAGTGCTAGTATCATAATAAAGTAAACAGACTCTAAAAATATTTACGCAGCGTCCATATTAGCATGACATCGACCTTATTACTTAGTAATTGTAACAATATTTGCTGTAACCGGAGCACAAAATATAATATTGATGCGGAAGAACGAAACAAATTGATTTCGTTTTTTTTTTGGGCTGATACGCATGAAATAAGATTCAATCTTGTGTGACACTTAATGGCTGTCAATCTTTACCCAGGTTTATTGGTTTATTTTTAAGGCTTTTTTCTAAAATATTTACACAAAAGTGGGCGAAATAAACGAGACAGTAAATTGTTTTGGAACCGTTAGGTTTTCCTATTTCCAATATTTTAAACTCTGTCTAGTTAAAAGCTTGTAACATTCTTAATGTAAATCTAATCGATTATGTTGTATATTAAGCCGATACAATATGTAAAAATACATATATATAGTGAGTTTCAATCATCCACTTCGTTACCGGAAATCAGCCCAAGAAAAAAACAAACACTATACACAACTTAGTGTTCAGGAATACAACTTTCATGTTCACTTTCAGTAAAGAACTATTTATTATGGCTCTGAATTCAACGCCTAATCTGTGTTTCTCTTAAATTCATTGCCCTACTCTTAAAATTTCTCCTATATCGTGAGTGTGTTTACAAACATAGAAACACACCCAGACCCGGAAAACTACTTGTAGGTCACACAAATATTTGTTCCATCCGGGAATATATGCACCTACTTAATTTATTGATAAGTAATGGAGACAATTCTTTAATTTAAAAATAATTATGTGTACTTTTAAATACAATTATTAATCTGTCTGCAAAGTAAAACACAATTTATGGCATTTTATTATACGGGTACCATCAAGCTGTTAACGACAAAAGAGCTATTAATGTCAAATAATATTTACTGTCTGTCTACGCTAATATGTTGAACTTCTGTTTGAACCAGTTTTTATGAGAAATTTTTATGATGCCATATTCAATCTAAAATCTACATCTATCATTAAAAAACAAATTCTTAATTGATTACATTTGGATCGCTTTCTGAGGCAAATCTCATTAAGAAAATATTGAACACGAAATACCTACGTATTTGGCTCGTAAATGCGGAAAAAATAATGTAGACAATCTACGTTTGTTTAAACTCAATCGGCCTTATAACAAAAACTAAACAAACCTTGGTTTAACCCTTTATAGGACGGCTCATACAAAGTGGCCAGTAAACTGGACACTCACTTTAAGGTCGTTATAGATTTTTATTTATATATTGAACTTTATAAACATTTACGACCGTATGATTTTCATGACTTTCTCGAAAAACAGAGATTTTCAGGTCTTTTTTCAAGAACATGTCATTATGATTTACGGCACAGAATATATATTTATCACAAAATATTAAGAATTAAATAAAAAGTTAGGGTGTGCGTTAAAGGGTTAAACCTGGTCTATCAAATCCAGGCTTATCTGCAAAGCCATGGTTTAAATTTGTCCGTATTACAAAACTAAGATATAACGTCGACTTTAGTACCGCCATTTGAACGATTGTCTAAACAATTAAATCCACAATGAGTAATAACAATTAAACCTACCTTATTTCAATCCATTTCGGGTCAAAATAACACAAAAACTACAACACAATGAAAAATTTGCTATGAGAAACTTTGACATACCTTTGACAGCTACTACTGTTAGACCATGGTTTATCGCAAAACCACGAATTGTAATAAAGTTTGTATAAACCATAGTTTTACAAGATTAAACCTGGGTTTTTAGTTAAACCTCTTTTTGTAATAAGGCGGTATAAGTAGTAGAAATAAGAAAAATATGTTATTTACTTACTTTTGAATTTTACTTTGTTGTATATTTATTAACTTTAGAATGAATCCTAAAACCAATACGGCCTTATTACAAAAACTAAATAAACCTTGGTTTAAACCTGGTCTATCAAGTCCAGGCTTATCTGCAGAGCCATGGTTTAAATTTGTCCGTATTACAAAACTAAGATAAAACGTCGACTTTAGTACCACCATTTCAACGATTGTCTATGCAATCAAATCCACAATGAGTAATAACAATTAAATCTACCTTGTTTCAATCCATTTTGGGTGAAAATAACACAAAAACTACAACACAATGAAAAATTTGCTATGAGAAACTTTGACATACCTTTGACAGCTACTACTGTTAGACCATGGTTTATCGCAAAACCACGATTTGTAATAATCTTTGTTTAAACCGTAGTTTTACAAGATTAAACCTGGGTTTTTAGTTAAACCCCTTTTTGTAATAAGGCGGATACAGTCCAACCGAAACCAAAAAGCTGCTATGAACTAGGCTAGAAGTTTATCTCACTCTTATCAGCAACAATATTTTAAAACCTTTCACAAACAAAGACAGATCAATTTCAATTTCTACGATACCCTCATGTTAATGAAACATCAATATGAACACCTGCTTGTAACTCGTAAAAGTCAAGCCAACTACAACTAAAATGACTTATTAAGTTCCTGTCACTTACACAACCACTTGAAAACAAAACAACATCAAACTTCTACCGCTTTTTATGTTGCTCTGTTAACAGCTTGGATCTCTGCCAAACCTTTTAGGTGAAATGGCGTGAATTAAAGACTGTATTCGTTGATGAACAACAGTCGAACGCAATAACAAAGTGATTTTGATCGTTAATGCAAACTTAACATTTTTCCTTCTCCCTGAAGGAGTGGGCAGGAGTTTTACATTTCTCAAATCATACTTATTCATGTTCAAATTCCATTTCATAATTAAAGTACAAGCCAACTGCCTTTAAATATTATTAAGGCCTTTTTTTGGTAGAAGAATCATCAAATAAATCCTCCTACACAATGCGGAGCACAAGGGACTCTCAGACTCGCGCTGACTAAAATCCTTCAATAGGAAAGTGTTCCTTCAATAGCCCTTTATATTCTAGGGCCACGATTACCTGTTTAGTCAGTACCCCATACCTAGTAAAAAGGCCTGAAATTGGCCGGCAACTGATTCATACCTACCGACGGAATTGATCCAAAATCTCAAACCAGTAATCGAACTAGCAATCGCTAGATCAACGACCCAGTCTTGACAATGCACATCCATGTAGATTATTTCACAGATACTTACCATTTTCACTAACACTAGTGAATAATTTTTTTTAAACATATATTTTGCTGGCACCGGTTCTAGAAAAGAATAGACAATAGCTCTAGCGACACTCTAGTCTAGACATGGCAACACAAAAGATCTTAGCAGAGAGAATTATGACCTATTCTCATTTCAAACCGACAGAGGTCGCTACGCACATCATTCAATTGGTTCCGCACTAATTATACATTTCTTTTAACAATACCAGTTTATTATTTAAACTTAGTATTAAATTCGTTTTAATTTAATATTTTGTGCAGTTATTATTAAATTTAATGACAAAAAAAAACTTTAATAAAATTTTGCGATTACTGTTTCAATTTAAAAGCGAATGCTTCAATTAATTGAATCCAACGATTAAGTTTTAATGGTTATGGATTAACCTGAAACTTTAATTTTAAATGTCGGATTAAAAATATTAATAACAAACTTCACAATAAGAATTGAATTAAGTATTCAATTCAATTCGATTGCAATACGTAAAAGTCGCTTTGTACCTAAAGTTAATCTCAAAAATAATAATATGAAAATGCTGATTCGATTGATTTAATATTACTTCGAACATTCATGACTACGCTTATAAATAGGTACTTTAAAAGTAGCAGGAAGTCAATCCGAATAACTAAAACATCTGTGCTGAATACACAAATAAATTGTAGGTACGCCTCGCAATCTAGGGAGAAATATTAGAAACTATCGTAGCTTCAAATTCCACCTTATTCCACTTCACAACACTATTAAATTATACAGATTTATCATACTCACATTTTAACAAACTCCTGTTCCTATTTCCACACAATTATAAATAACCACTAAACACTGCGAAGCTAAATAATTTATTCTACGAGTATAAACACTGGTTTGTTATATTACAACAGTGTTGTTAGTATTCAATAACATTTTAAAACATAAACATGAGATATTGGGAGCACGTTCGGTGCACGCGGCGAACTAGTAAGCAAGCTTTTGAGCTTTGAACTACGGTGTTTTTGTTATAGTGAAAGAGCGAGACGGAGCAAAAAAGCACCATAAACATTCGGTTAACGTCGGCTTTTTCCGTTGCGTTCCGACGACGTTGGCCTGTTGACTTCGGGCTGGGCGGTAGCATAATATGGATATGCACGTTTCTTTTTGTATTTTATGGTGTATGTATTTATGTATAATACGGGGTATTATCTCATGATTATGCAGAAGCACGTGCATAATCGAGTCTTGAGATTGAAAAGCCCGCCTGGCTCCAAGTTTATGAGTTTAATGACCGAGTAAGTAGGCTTTTTCGTATATTATATGAAAATTTTAATGTGAGTAACAAAAGGGAAAGAACAAAAATCTGTTAGTTTTAAATATTGTTTTAGATGGATCATGGAGGCCATTGTTAAGCAGAGGACGTTTTCAAGCTGATGATGATGATGACATGGATTTTAGGCGCGTAACCTCAATCACACTACTGCTGCCATTTTGATTACTTGCAGACAATTTCGTGTAAAAATAATAACAATTTTCCCCAAAAGTAAGTAAATTAATAACATTTTAACGAAGACATTTTAGTAAACCATGTAACATCAAAATCATAAAGGCATTTTCCAAACAGAGGGTTATATTAATCCCTATTACGCTATATTTCATCACCCACCCCCATAAGGTAATACCCATAGGTACGTATACACGTACATGGTATTAACTGTTACCCTACTGACTTTTACCAAGGGGATGCGTTTTCGTGACTAACAGCTATTTGTTTACTTAAAGGGAATGTCAAAACTTTTGAAACAAGAAAACGACTTTCATGTTAAAAACGTTCTACAATTTTACGAACTTTAAGACTTGTTGCACACAACTGCACACACAGAAATCACAAATACACTGCGATCCTATGTCAAAATAGACAATTACTTCACTATCACAAAAACTACAGCAACTCCGTAATATTCCGCTGCAAATAAAAAACCGGCCAAGTGCGAGTCGGACTCGCGCACCGAGGGTTCCGTACAAACCTGCAAGGTTTACAAAGTTCGTTCATTACGACAATCGAGTCATAACTATGGTATTTCCCTTGCGTGTAGTTGCGAGTTTCAAAATATGTGGTATCAATGGTTGTACTTTTGCGTTGACTTAGAATTATTTTTTTCACGGGTTAAAGGCAATTAGATCTAAGTATTTGATATGAATTTCAACTTGATAGCTCTACGCGTTCATGAGGAAAAAAGTAATAAGTTTATATATTTTGTAATGTAACTAAAAATTTAAGGTTTTCGGAATTTTTCCTTTATGTGTGCTATAAAACGTTGCTTCATGCCAAATTTCAAGATTCTAGGTCGACTGGAAGTACCCTTTAGGTTTTGATTCCCTTGCGAGTACTTGCGAGTTTCAAAATATGCAGCTTAAATTGCTGTTTCTTTTGATTGCGTTGACATAGAAGTTTGATTTTGTTACAGCTTAAAGGTATTATAGACCTGAGTATTTGGTATGAATTTCAATTTAATACCTCTACGCGTTTATGAGGAAATGGGTAGTAAGTTTAAAATTATTAAAAAATATATATTATGTGATGTAACAAAAAATTTATGGTTTTCGTAATTTTTTCTTTATCTATGCTATAAGACGTTGCTTCGTACCAAATTTCAAGATTCTGAGTTCACGGGAAGCACCCTGTAGGTTTTGATTCCCTTGCAAGTGTCGAAAATTTGCGGCATAAACGGCTGTATCATTTGATTGCGTTGGCTTAGAAGTTTGATTTTTTCACAGCTTCAAGGGACAGTAGACCTGAGTAATTGATATAAATTTCAGCTTCATACCTCCACGCGTTCCTGAGAAAAAGGGTCTTGACAGACGGACGGACAGACGGACAACAAAGTGATCCTATAAGGGTTCCGTTTTTTTCCTTTTGAGGTACGGAACCCTAAAAATGAAAACAATGGCATCCAATTGCATTAATTTGTCCTGGAATAAAAAATAATGACATCATTTTAAATTGACATGTGGTCATCGATTTAAATATCTATTGTGGTCGGACCTATTGTAATGTCCACATGATTCTTACACTCTGAGACGTTCAATGGGGAACTACTATAGTCTATAGCGAACATATGGGGGTGGGTGATGCGGGAATCGTATTGTTCCACACCGCATTTCACACCATTAGAATAGAAATAGGTTCATTCATGATGTAATTTTACGAGATGAGCAGTGAGATTGACAGAAGCGAGACAGCTATACATATTCATACAGCTAAAATTATTTTGACGAGAAAAGTGTTGACGTAACCGTCCCTTATTAAATAAAGTATTAATAGATAAGTAGGTACTGCGTCAGTAATTATTTTAAGAGATGTACCAACTGGTCGGAAAAGTCGAGTGTTCCTAAATCTTTAGTAGGTCAATAGCGCAAACTAGTCGGCGACACGGTACCAAAATCAGAAACGTAAAAATGTATTCCTTTTTTTGCATATATTGTACATACCACAAATTTATAAATCCCCACATCAATTAATGAATAAAAAGCATACTGACCAACCTGAGATTCCCTTTCTTTGTTTCCTTGGCAAATGGATGCCTTCAATTTATTTGCCACGTAAGCAACACTAATAGACCGCCATTGATTTCTATCACATCACATCAATCATTGTTACTGACCCTTTCTACTCCGGTCCCGTATTAAGTGGACCGCACATGTCCGGAATCCGGAACCATGTTAGGAATTCCGTATCTGATATATTTCAAAACTAAGTTAAGCCCTGATTTATATGTATGTAAATACGGAGTTCGAGCTTTTAAAATCATAATTTCGAGATTTTCGAGCACTTATAACCTCGAAATTCTGACAACCAGTTTTACCAAGAGGTATATTATTACTTAGTTACTGGGTATGTGAATGTGAGTTTATATGTTTGTAAACGCACCCGCAATACAGCAGAAATACAGAGCGGCGCTTTTTTTTTACGTGGTATAATCATCTTATGAGTCGTCCCACCCAGGGCAGAGCGGGAGGGACTGTCAGACTCGTACTGACTAAAATCCATGATGTCCTTGAATAGCCCTTTACGTTCTGGAGTCACGGTAATTCGTTAAAAAAAAAGAAGAAAGGCGTGACGAAGAGTCTACCAAAATAATTGAGAAAAGGCTGGGCAGATGATGATGAATACTAACTTCTAGACCTGTCTTTCTCTGGGCACTCCATTCCTTTCACCGTGCATTTAAAAGAGTAAAATAAACTCACCTTATGACTTTGGCTGCCGGATTAGATACCCGGAACTTATTGGTCGCGGAACTGTACGAATTACCGTGACCCCGGAACGTAAAGGGCTATTGAAGGTCCCTCCCGCTTTGCTCTGGGCGGGACGACCCATTTGATGATTTAACCACGTAAAAAAAAACCCGGAACTTATCCACACAGCCCTCAAATCATATAAAACAAGAGTTTTTGTCTGTCCATTTTTTTAAAATAAGTACCCTTTGATCATACACATCCTATGCCCCGGAAGACTCACATTATAAAACACATGTTTCCTAATTATTTTAACTCAATTTAATTGCCATCATAACATCTTCCTGACTCATAAATGTCATTAAAAACGTCTGACTGATTCGGTAAAAATAGAAGATGGGAATTATTCGGAAGTTGGGATTTGTGCCGGTGTGATGACAATAAACTTACTATGAATAATACTACAACTGATAAAATATGTGTGAGCCGTAGCGATATCATCATCATCATCTTCCGTCATCATATCAGCTGTAGGACGTCCACTGCTGAAAATGACTTCTCCTATAGATTTCTAATAGCACCGAAAGTGGCTTACTGTAACCGCAAAGCCATCGATATTGAGGAAGTAAAACCGAATTTCATAATTGCGTAATCAGAGTTCTCCATAAATTAAGAACATACAGAATTAAACCCGACAACAACTGTCGGATAGCCCACTAGACACCACCCGTCTAGCCGGAGGATTATCCCAATTTAATGGGGGATAAGGAACTTTACACCATGTTCCTTATCCCCCTAAAGGTGGTACGTTAGTAGAAGGTAGGTAACATATCCGCTTAATCCTTCAGAGAAAACATGTTATTTACGGAGGTATTTTTTAATTAGATCATGACGTGCGTAGGCGCGGACTTGTGATTTGTCTCGCCGTCCGATCAAGGACCAGGCTTAAGTCGTCGGCTCGCCGTGTAATAGTGTTCCACATGGGCCTCAAGGAGTTGTCAGTATATTGTCGTAGCCCCTATTGCGCCAGATGAACGAGTCCTCCCACTCAAGGTAGAAAGGACAGAAAGGTCTATTAAAATCTAAATGACTGAACCCACCCTCGATATCGGTAACCTTTGACATTCCCGCAGTCCAAGGAGCCACTTCATACAAAAATATCTAAACTTTTAAATTATAAATTCCTATAGCTAAAATAATGTTCCTGAAGTTCTATCTCCGTAACATAACAGTGGTCCTCTGAACAAATTGCTGCACTCAGCAAGATTGTACTTGCTCGCCTCAAGGATCTCGAATCGAGATTTTAGATTAGGTCTTTCTGGAAAAACAGATTGCTTGGAAACCCAACTTGTACATAGATGAACTAAGGCAGTGGCAGAATAACAAATAAATAAATAAAAGAATAATAAAGAAGAATAATTAAAGCAAATTTAAGAACTTGTGTATGAAAGGGGCATACGGACGGCGAGTAATGGGTGACTTGCCGTCCATCATGGACCATGCCCGGACGACGGCATGTCGTGTTCCACGTGCGCCTCAAAGAGCTATCAGCAATCAGACGAGAACCCCTTATAGGGCCAAAGCCTGTCTTTCGCGGCCTGCCGAGACTGTCTTTTTAGTAACCGTGACCCTGAAACGTAAAGGGCTATTGAAGGATACCGTGGATTTTAGTAGTAGCAAATCTGACAATCCCTTTGTCCCGCCCTGGATTGGAGGACTTATTTAATGATTTTACCACTATAAAAGAAAGGTGTATGATGGGGCTTATAAAGGGAAACATTATTGACTGAAACAAAAAACATTGGATCCATGGATGGACCACATTAGCCATGGATTGGTAACTGGAAGTCATTGAGAAAGGCATTGCTCAGCACTATGCTGATTCAATGAACAAAACCGGACACTGTTGAAATTTAACTTAAGTTCCTATCATAACATTACGAGCCACTGCAATGCTCACATCGCCATCTAAACGGTTCTCATCAGGGTCGGCGCACACTTTCCTCAGAAAACCTACCACACCTGCATCGAAACTTATTCAAACTTTGATCGTAATCATATAGCAGTGCAGTACCTACCATAGCTCAGCAGGCGGTGAGCACAAACAGACGTTATCATCGGCGCGTGCGCACGTTTGCGCTGTTTAACTGTTTACGTGACCACCAGTTGTCATAACATCATACGGTAGCGGTGTTACTTGAGTCCAGATTTCATCTCATGATTTTTTTGTAAATATTTAGAAGTCATATTAAGGTAATACTCGTATAAAGGTTTTAATGCAGCTGTAAACAGAGAGCTAGGCTGGTAGAAAGCTTATTCCTCTGCGGAGATATTTTTTTATTTGATTTTTTGAGCATTTTTAAAGTAATATGAATAAAATGTCATATCATGTCATGAACAGAAAATTTACAACAATTGCCACCAAATATACTAAGTAATATTTTTTAAATTGAGATGTTTTCGCTTTTAACTCTACTCTAGGCCAAAGGTGACGCCGGGGTAGCGGGACTAACGAATTTCCGTGACCCCGGTACGTAAAGGGATATTGAAGGACACCGTGGATTTTAGTCAGTACAAGTCTGACAGTCCCTCTCGCCCAGCCGTGGGTGGGAGGACTCATTTGATGATTTTACCACGATAAAAAAAAAGGTAGGTACTCTTGAGTTAACTGCTGCTTTTTTAGGTCCACTATAATGCTAAGTCTGCGAAAACTAACAAAAATTCTGCAATAAAAAGTCCAGATACTCAGACATAAAGTGCAGATTTAGTCTCAATAGTACAAAAGCCCCTTTCTACCACAAGGCGACGCAAGTCTCCGATACCATACGACTTTGGTATCCAAGCGACTATCGCAATACAAATCCACAGAGTTTCGTACACCGACACGCGTCAATGTATACTAAGGCCTCATTTAGACTATGCAAGAAATTGCATGCGAGCAGCGTTACACTCCGGACTATGGAGGGGCAAAAAATTCAGTTGGTTAAACAAATACCGCAATGTAGTCAAAATTGCATGCAAGTTCTCGCCTTGTCTAAACGAGGCCTAAAGTCGTAAGGTATCGGAGACTAGCGGCGCGTCACCTTGTGTACTAGTCTCAATAGTACAATAGGTGACTTTAACTTAGCCATTAGTGGAATTGATACAACGATTCATAAGAACTAGATTCGATTCAATCCCGCCAAACAAATCGATTTGAAACAACAATAAAAAAGTAATGACCGAATCAATCATAGTCCCACATTTCCGTATGTAGATTTTATCTAAATCAAACTTTATTGGAAAGCGTTACAAGGTTATTTTTCGCTTGTTTACTATCTGATAGTTAATTGAAGCCATTTATATCCAATTTGGTCGCTAATGGTTCTTACTACCAAATATCAATATTATCTTTGCTAATATTGAAACTTGACAGAATGGAAACTTTTATACTTTAAATGAAAGCTTTTACTGGAAAATAAGTTCCCCTTTCCTTTTGTTTACTTGTCTTGGTTTCGATTCCCAGGTCGAGTAAAGTGTTATTGAGTTTTTCATCAAGAGTTTCTTAGTATCTAAGCCATTGCGTCGAGAGTCGAAGTCTTTATCCGGTTGGTGACAATAGAACTGCCCTTACTGACTGTACGTGGTAGGGAATTAAACATAAGTGGCGAAATAGTGCACTATTGGTTAAGAATCTAAGCCTGATCTTTCCGGAATGAAGGGCGTGATGTTATGGTTTGTTAGTAAGACTTTAAGATTGGTGGCCAAATGGTAGCAGTCCCGATTGACGTCATGTAAGTCGTTGATTCCAACCACGTGCGTTACCTAATGTACCTAATTTATTTAATCACCGCTGCTCTTAAATCAGTGAAAAAGAACTTAGTGAGGTAAGTGGCATATCCTAGAACCAAAAATTCGAAGAGATGTGACTTCTTTTTAGCCGCACTGGATCCGCTTGCTGGATTACAGCCCACACTCTCACAGAAAGAAAAAGCCAGGCACTTGATGTTGATTATTTTTTATTTTATAAATGTGACACGCAAGCATACCTAGTATACATTATGCTTAAAGAATTAAAGAGAAACCAAGCTTTTTGTTTTGAAGACTTTTTTTTCCTCATTTCTAATGATTCAAGATAAATATTAGCTAGTTACATGACTCGGGGTGCTAAGACAGGAAACCTCCACGTGCGCCCATGGACTGGAGTTCTCTCTCGGATACGTCCGGGGGGAAGACCAGTTTTTCGGGCCGGTGCACCCTGGGATGCGGGCAAAACTCTTCCTTAGGCACTGTGTGCCTGAGGGGTCTCTTTGTCCGTATGCGAATAGCCTGTCGGGTGGATGCTCCAACGCGTGTCCCTCTGAATAGCAGAGGGCACAGCGGCGGAGCGGGCTTGCGGACGGCGAGTAATGGGTAAGCTCGCCGTCCGACCAAGGACCAAGCCCAGGTCGGTGGCGCGTCGTGTTTCACGGGTCACCGACGGGGCCCCTTACGGGGCCAAATGCCTGCTGGGGTCGCGGATTTTTTCTTAATCCAGGTTACCGCGGCCCCGGAACAGTAGTCAGTAAGAGTCTGACAGTCTCTATCGGCCCACCCAGGGCAGGAGGACTCATTTGATGATTTTACCACCCTTAAAAAAAAAAGAAAAAAAAGTTACATGACTCAACCATTATTTACAGAGGTTGCAAACCTTTAACTTAACGTCATGAACCTGGGCATGCGGATGGCGAGTAATGGGTGACTCGCCGTCCGATCATGAACACGCGTGCCTCAAACAGCTGTCAGCAATCTGTTCCTTGAAGTCGTGGGACCGTCTCATCAAGTAAACGTGACCTTGGATCTATTTGGCTATTGAAGGATCACCGTAGAATTTAGTCAGTAGAAGTCTGACAGTTAGGGTAGGAGGACTCATTTGATGATTATACCACGATAAAAAGGCCACGAACCTGTTTTCAAGTAAACTCAAGTCTCGCATAATTATTGAGTGCTGATTAAATGTCAGCAGACAGTATTGAACAGTCACGGCTGAATGGACACTTTGGCTTGAGGTCAAGTTGGCTTGATTGGTGTTAAGTAATGTTGAAGCCTATAAAACTATAAGCTTATCAATAGGTTTTATTTATGTCTTTTAATAATCTGTTTGTTACAAGGTTTTTTAATCTTTTGAATGAACATCGTAAACGATAGAAAAGGTTAGTTCTTAGAATGTAAAATGTCCAGATCCGTAGTCGAAACAAAACGTGATGTTTTTAGCGAAGCCAATTTTTTTACAAGTGTGTCAGTGAGCGCCATGCACACATTAAATGTTTTCCTTAGAGATGTTCGCTTGTTTTACGTAGGTATCGAACGACGGGGTAATTTTTGTTCCGTGTTTTTGAGTTCTCAGTAGCTTACTAGGAATCTAGTCGCGGGACTGTACAAATTACCGTGACCCCGGAACATAAAGGGCTATTGAAGGACACCGTGGATTTTAATCAGTACGAGTCTAACAGTCCCTCCCACTCTGCCCTAGGTGGGAGGACTCATTTGATGATTTTACCAAGTAAAAAAAAAGGAATCTGGACATTCTATAATCTAAGGGTTGGTTTTTATGGTTTTTATGTTCATTTCAACTTGAGTGAAATGTCAAAAATATCAATATCTAGGATTTCGTAAAGTCAGAAAATAAAAGATTTTGCCAACAAAATAACCTACTTATATGGCAAAAAATCAATTCCTCTGTAAGTTAAACAATACAATATGAGAAATCCTAAACAAACAACTGGTAATGCTTTCCTTTTCTACCGAACCCATAATGTCACGACATCGAAGAACCGTTCCACTCAATTGAAAAAAAAACACAACCGAAACAAAAAACTCCGCTGTCGTGACCCACTTCCAAATGATAAAGAATAACGGGTTTTCTTACACATGCATACATTTAAAGTACCACCATACGTCACTTCCTGTAAACAAGAATAAAAATGTCATTCAACTGCATGAGAAAACCGGAACTCATAGTGATGTGACATGCACATTCTGTTGTAACGTTATTATTCCAATTAGTCGATTTACGAGGTTTATCCGGCCTCTAATCCGATGAGCCGTTTCTTTCATTTAAATAAATTGTCCAGTCATTCTCTGTTATGAGATAGACGCATTTAATTGTTAATGTGTATTTACGGTAGTAATATTTTCTTCTGATAGATGAATATAATTTTACTTAGCTAGAATGGTTTGCCGGGGTCGCGGGACGAATTACTGTGCGTAAAGGGTTATTGAAGGACACCGTGGATTTAAGTCTGTACAAGACTGACAGTCCCTCTCACCCTGCCCTGGGTGGGAGGGAATGCATTTGATGATTTTACCAAGAAAAAAAAATAAGCTAGAATGGTTTCTGAAAGTAAACAATTAAATAATACTTTTTAATTTCGATGTTTATCCATGAAAATCGTACCGATTAAAAGTAAAAAACATCATATTTAAAATTTATTTTAATGCAATAAATGCAAAACGATTATTTAAAGACTTTACATACATACCTATCCTTTTAAATTAAACTAAACAATAATCCTCACCTATTTATTTCATTATTGTCAATTTGTCACACGTCTAACAATTAAAAAAAAAATAACCGTGCACTGAATCCCAAATTTCATCAAATCTTCATTTATTTTAGTTAGTAGATTCTCAAATAACCACGTACGGAGAACTTTAGATCCGGCCGGAAAAAAGGGTTCATTGTCCGTTTAATGTAATCACTATGCAAGGCGTAATTACAGTGCGCTCCTGATAACTTTGTTCATGAATAATGGAGTTTTCACTAATTGTATGTCCTCGTAGAGCATTTCATGTAACGAAATTATATATAACACTGAAAATTGTTTAAATTTTTTCCGAAGTAGGTAGTATGTTGATTAGTAAAAATATTACAATTATACAACTATACTTATTTAATAATGTATGTATGGATGGATGGATGTTTGATACTCAATGAGATCAGGAGTTAAGGGGATTAATGGGAGCGATTTGAATCGAAGACACGGTTGGCGCAGTGGCTGAACAATCAATATTGCTGTGCAGTGTGCCCGGATTCGATCCCCGCACGACACAAATATTTGTATGATCTGCAAGTAGTTGTTCCGGGTCTGGGTGTTTGTGTAAGTATGTGAGTTTCTATGTTTGTAAAAGCACCCACGACACAGGAGAAATTCCTAAAAACAAAACGTAGTTTTGCATTAAAGTTTTATTTATGTCGACTAATTTGCTTCAAACTTTGCAGAAATATTGTTCCTTAAGTTTTGCTCGCTGCTCCGTACATTCGTACCGCTCAAGAAAAGCAACCACTATTTATCAAAATTGGTAGAGGTT
The DNA here is from genome assembly GCA_943136025.2 of Agrotis puta. Lineage (NCBI taxonomy): Eukaryota > Metazoa > Arthropoda > Insecta > Lepidoptera > Noctuidae > Agrotis > Agrotis puta. Next base: position 11,901,860 of record OW964176.2, on the reverse strand, counting down.
TTGCATGAAAGCGTAACAAATAATTAGTGTATAAAAGCGAGCTAAATCACAGGCAAAAGCCAATATTCACAAAGGCAAGACGACTGAAAACATCTAATTAGTCCGTCAACTAGATTATCAATAAATATTTGACAAGTTCTTCTTCTTTTGTAACGTAAGCCAAAATAAACCTAGATAAAACGCTATGAAAATTCAAAATACGTCACTTCTATGTTTAAATTTACGTAGTTCTGACGTCACGAGCGGGACTCCGAGCTTTGGTGCGTTATATCTTTGTCAAATTTATTACTATAAAAACAAAAAAAATACGTGTCCACTAGTTTTCAAAAGTCTAACTGATGGACTAATTACATTTGCAATTAATTGATACTGTCATTATGCCTATTAGTTTATTTATTTATTTATATAATAATAGTTGCAGCCAGTGGCAGCGCGCACATTTGCCATACCATGATTAGTTGCCTCTTATAAGTAAACGACACCCACGGGAAATGATGGAGAATGCCGCTCGATGTTGGCTACTAGGAAAAGCTTTGTCATAGGTTATAACTGGATAAGGTAATAGAAATACACATGTCTGGCAGAAATAAAGGATTTTTTCTTTTTCGAGAACATGTAATAATCTACTTGAATTGCCGGGAATTGCCAATCGTCTCTGCACATATTTAAAAATAAGAAAGTTTTTACCACAAAAGTTACAGATGAAACAAAAAAATCACATCTCTTATCATCAACTAAAAAAAACTAGGTGCAGTTGTTAATTAATTACAATTTACTAACTATGATACATAGTTTATTTTTTTTTTACAGGTTTTTTTTTACCTGTTTATTTGACAGATTTTTGAATGACTTGTAATCCATCTTTGTTTACTCTTCCCATTACGGCGTAATATTGCAATAAAAAAAAACCAGTCCCACGTGTACTAAGGGCATGGACAGCCTCAAGGCTCATTATGCAACATTAATGCAGCCCAGAGCCCGGATATTACCTTTCCAAGCGTTCGGTGTGTTCTAGGGATGTGCGATAACGATACTTGCATTTATATCGATACTTTGGATGGCAACTAAGCGATTGTAGGATCTCATCGTATAGTACGAATTCTTCAAATATTCAAGTTATTAAACTGTATCGCCTCTAGAATATTAAATTGTATTTAATAATCCCTCTACGAGTCTAGCCCAAGTGCTTGGAAACTCTTTGTGTTCTCGTACTATATTCTTTAAAATAGTCTGATCGTGCCACGATGCAACTTCTTACAATTTGATATGATTCATTCATCTCAGTCAATCCAAGAAATGTTTGAAGGTTTTCGCTTGTACCGATTTAAATTATCGTAATTTTTGAATGTTGTATCGATACTGCGAAGTACCGAATCAGACCGTACATCACTAGTGTGTACTACACCCACGATCGAGCGCTCTCGTGGACTAATCGATTATGTGGGAGACTTTAATATTCCTTTGTCATTTGACGCTTTCGTGTGGACGTAATTATGCAAGGTTACTCTTACGGGTGTAGGTTGATTACGTTGATATTTTAATTATATTTTATGGTATGATACTACTAACAAAAAGTCTTATCAGGAGGAGTCTTAATAAGATAGTGTTGCCCAGTTTTTGGGCTTTAAAAGTCGAACCTAATGTTTTGGCTAGCTAGGTTCACGACGCCAGATAGGCTATCTTACTGTTGACTTAAGACAATATTTAGTACTACAACTTATATACTACATCCATGCCTTAAGCTTTGCATAAAGCTTTTTTGAGGAAGGCAAAATTTAGATGCGAGCGGGACTAGAACCCGCGACTTTTGGATACTCCAGAGGTCTTATCAATTAGGCTATCGCAACTCCATCAGTCGAGGCCGAATCTTTCATTCTCTTCTTTGAACGTTTCTTGGTAACGTTGCACCATCTATTGGAATAGTATATTCAAGTTTTCGATTTCCTATAAACCACATTGATAAAGTCAGGTTTGAATTCAAACTGAAACCCTGCTTTAATTATTTTAATTAAGTAAATCAATCTTAACCCTCCGTTTAAAGACAGTCTCCCTTCAAAACAAAAACAGAGTCACTATAGAAAACATTAAAACCCTCATAACACGAGCGATGCGGCCACCCCATCTAATATGCGTGCACGTCGGCCTCAAGGCGCATGCTTGCACTGCCCCTCAGTACTAAGGGGTGCGACAGACAGCCTGCCGCCCCCACCGGGGTCGATGACCGCACCAAAACAAAGAACCACATCACCTGTAGCCAGTGGCTGTGGCTTATAGCGATCGATAGCGTCATTATTGCTTAATGGTCTGTTGGGGAACAATGGTTTTGATTGTCAGTATAAGTTTCTGTTGGAAGGTCGAAGCAAACGCACGCATGACGGGAACTCATAATGCTTTCTTGACCTGGATCAGTGAAATCTATAATAATTTGTTAAGCTATGCTATTCTCTATAAGAAATCTCATTGCTGGACTCTACGATATTCTCTTCAACGATGCAGCTTTGAGATCCACCGATCGTGCAGCGCTAACAGTGATGCCTTTGTCAAACAGACAGGCGAAAGCGAAGCGTTTCCGAAGCAATACCGAACCGAAGCGAGACATCAGTCCGATAATAGTTTTGTCACGCTATCGGATCGCTTTCGCTTTTCTATGTGACTGGATTCAAACAATTCCATACATTACAAATAAAAACGTCACGCTTCGCATTCGTCATGCCTGTCTGTTTGATAAAGGCTTGAAAGTTTGCTATTCACTAAGCTAATGTCAGCGACACTCGTCATTACTAAGTTAATGACGAGTGTCGCTGACAAACTTTAGTCACAGCGTAGCGTCAGCGCTGCGGCCGCGCGGTCAGAACGCTGTGTTAATACTGAATAGCACTGGTGGTCGTGGAACTTATGATTTGCATTTTACTTCTTACGTTGTTAGAGTGCAGGTCTAGTCGAACCATTTTGATTATCAGAAAAAAAGCGAAAGATGAAAGTGTTAACAACTGAACACTAATGTCTTAACGTGTTCTGATCCAGAGGAAACCGATAATTTAAAAAAACGCGAGATAAAGTGACCACTTTAGTTACAACATGAATAAGACTGTCATAGGAAAAAAACGTTATATACCTCTCTTTTTTTGAAGTGAAAACTTCTTTAGCGCCGTTGTGCACTTTTTTTGGAATGGGTAAAAAATGTTAAACTCGCGTCAGGACACGTGACCTGATCGAAAATTCGTAACACGGCGCAGGGCGCTTGCGCGAATGTTCGTGTGTGTTTATTACTATTCAAGTTTTCACTTCTGCCGGCACTCCCAGAGTGCAACCCGTCGTTTTTTTATCTAAACTAATTTTTAACATGCAACTAAAAGAAAGTGATTGGTGAAATACATTCATTATATATATTATATTCATTATATTCATTCATCAATACATACATACATTCCATCCTTATACGATAACCTTGTCTTCAACTCTCAGTACTTCCAAACAATAATGTCAAATGAAGTTTTGACACAAACAAAGTGACATAACTCACAGAAGAGCCGTCTGTCCCTTATTGTTACGAAAACAAATGAGCATCGAGGGTTCAAGTCGACCACAACACTGATAACCTTGACCCAGCCGAAGATTAAACCTCCTTGTATTCTGTAATAAAACTATACTCTATGTTCCAACACAAGGCTGAATATGGCTTCTTTTACTTTATGGCACATTGTTCCACTTCTGCGAAAGCCGGTATTCTCTTGAAGGTTAGGGCAAAACAAACTAAGAACGAGTTTGCGTCTTCGATTGAGTAGTAGTCAACAATAATCTGTGGTAATCCAGGTCGTGAAAAAGTAATGTATCCTTACATCCTCGCAACCTTTCACATACATAATGGTAGTCAAATAAGATTTGGAAACCGCTGTTTAGACTTTTGGCATTTTTTGCAGTTGGCATACCTCTATTTTCAGCACTGCCTACATTTGCATTAGATCGCGAATGGTGGAAGGAGCAAAAGTTGACAGGAGTGGCACACAGGCTCATAAAAAATGGTCACTAAGGAAAAAAGGAAAACGTAAATAAATAGAAATTATTAAAGCCCGTTACAGCACGAGATGATACTTAAATAAATGCCCATTAATTAATAATAACAGCAAATTCTTGAATTTTCAATATGAAACTAATCTCTAAGGGTTGAATTTAATTTACAGTAATATTTTCTTGCTTCCTAACATGTGTACGTATGCAAACATGTAAACAACTTGTAAGTTGTCTCTGACCTTCCTACAAGGACATTCTATTTCAATATTTAATATTAAATCCAGGATACACGAACCCTTTAACTCCGGTTACGGAATCATTTGATCCGGAATCAAACGGGACTCCGGGTGAAATTGCATTAAAACCAGAGACGAACCCGACACCAACTGAGACGGCAGACGTCGCAGATTTAATCATGTCACTTTATTGGTTATAGTCAATTTCCTTCATTTTAGTGTTGAATTCTGCCCTATTCGACGATATACTATTTGTTTCAACTAAGAATGGAACGGCTTTGGCGCCATATTACGGACGATAATACATTACATTCAGCAAAAAAGACTTTATACATATTCATTTTCAGTAATATTTATTTTCATTGATCGTTGTTTAGTAAAGAGCGTTTAAAATAAGGAAAGTGCATGAAGTCACAATGAAACGCATTGTTAGTATTAAAACTTTTCACATCAAAAAAATTAAATTATTTGAGATGAAAAAGAATAAGATGTTCAATAATAATCATACGTTCGGAAATGGATAAAAACTTCTCGTGGTGTTTTTGACTTTTCCCTTTGTATTTTCTTTCTAATTATAAATCCATAAACATCCTAACCGCGCTTTTTATTTTCATAGTAAAAGGGCAATGCACTCCCCATTTTTTGTTAAACTGAAGTGACATCCAATCTCAAAACATCCTACTTTTCATCTTTCAAACATCATTGACGTCACATATAGAATCTAAATCACAAATTCTAAGTTCAAACACGTGTTTAAAGAAACGAATCTCGTCATTGAAATAAATCATCTTCAAAAATAAACGCCCTATAGCACGATTCTCTAGTGAACGAATCACACACCCTGGTCACAGTACACGTCTATTTAAATAAACATGCAGTATTTCAACTTGGAACAAATGCACTCACACATATGCAAAGCACAGCAGAGTACTAAGTGTATTAAGAAAAGTGCGTTAAGTTCGTTCATCGATACCGCATTGACAAAGTACGATCCTCCAACCAGAAGGATTTTGAGTCTGATGGGCTAATGCCCAACAATATTGTCGATTGTTTTTAGTCGACTTTTGTCAGTCTGCAATTTTCCAACTGTTACTGAAACACAATTCTCCTCTAGGTGAAAAGGATCGGCTATAATCCAAAACACGGGCTATCTACCAACCTGCACACTAGGTGTTGGTAGACGTCATGTGTTCGTCAATTCGTGTCAATTTCGTGTATGTTACCATTTTGAGAGTGGTTATGGTAACACAATTAATAAATATTGTGGTAACAGTCCTGCTAGATTGAAAAAGGGCCTAGTTGGTTCACTGATTATTTTCATACTGTGGCACGTTTCACCCTCGGTACGTCCAATAAGCCAGATTAATTAGAGATAGGCGATCGTCATGGTGTGCGCCCGCACTTGTGTTCATGGGAAGGGGACTGTACTGCTATTATAAGAACGAATTTTGTAAATACGTACGTTGGGAGGTACATTTTTAATGATTAATTAGGATTGTATAGGGACGAGTGGGTTTTGTTTAATTTATTCGTTAATTTCACGCTGTACGGTGATTGTTTTTAACCTGAGATTGGTTTTGACATAAAACTATTAGTCATGATAGTTATCTTAGTTTTCATAGATTAAACTAAGTGATAGCAATCCATTACGAAAATATTTCTTTCAAATACCTGCATGTTCAAAGAAACACTATTCCAAACTCCATAATTTGCAATTGGAAGCGCCATTAAAACGTTACTCTAAAGAAAAATATTTTTCCAATGCCTTTGCACAAAATTTATTCAAGAAAACAATAAAGCTGGTAGTCAAGAAATTACTTTGACCACGATATCATTATCATAAGGTCTAAAATGACAACTTTGCAACATTTGCAACAACCATTATGTCATACCGAGGCAAGCCTTGAACTGAGCCTTCGGTTAAAGGTAAGGCAGTGATGAAAGGCTGTACTATCTAGCTTTGCAAAATTATTAACACTTTTGTAATTTTAGACCTGAATATTCTTGCTTTGTCGTCTGCGTTTTTGTAAAGACTTGTGTAAGTTTTATCTCTTAGATAAAATTTAATCTAAGTTTAATCTTTAGAAAAGTTTATTTTTATTTCTTAGATGAAATAGCACACGGTGAAAAGCATAACTTTATTCATTCAATTTAAATTTAATGTTGACTTAAAATATTATTTAGATTTACTTACCTAATTGGATTTGAAATAATGAAATGCCTATTTGTGTTTAGGATTAAAACACAAATAGGCATTTAAGTTTTAATTGTAAAGAAACATCGACGAGTTCAAAGACACCTCGAAACGTTTCGAAGTTTTCTGTGTCTGTTGGCCTTGTGATTTGCTAGACATTATAATATAAATATAATTTACAGCCTATAGTACTCAGGAATTATGTACCTTACTATCAAAAAAGAATAGAATTGTATCATTATTTCTGGATATTGCTCTCCACTCTACCTCTTTATTATATTAGAATACATAGATATCGTCTTTTGATGATTAAACACTCAGTGTATTTGAGGTTAATTATGCATTAATGCCGTGACCTAAGAGCTAAAAGAGCTTAATAAATATTAAACAAAGCCTCGATCTCCCGCGGTACGAAATCTCGTTAAACGAGAAGCCGGCATAATTAACGGTATTAAATCGTACCTACTACCTACATTGTTAATTGTGGGAACATTCATGTTGACAATCATCGACATTAACAATCATTGTATGTGCAGTAACAGTACATGAGGATGCTACCGGAAAAAGTAACTTTATTTCACAGCTTTATGGTTTAAATTGTCTTGTTGACTGCGCTTATTTAACATTACATACGGCGCTACTGTATAGCTTTCTGTCTGCCAATTTCAAGATCAAACTTAGTGATCCTAACGGCGCATGACATTGCTTGTATGCAAAATGTCTTCGATTTACGAAACTGACTGGCGGTTAGCCGACCGCATGCGCAGATTCTATACCAGATCTAGGTTTTAGATTCTGTGCCAGGCGAAAGGAAACTGGGTTTTTCGGCTAAGAAGTCTTCAGTCATAATTTTGATACGCCACTCTAATTTTCTTCTGATGAATAAAATTCATCATTGATGCACAACAATGTGATTTATAGTTGTTCTATTCTATTACTTAGAGGTTCGTATAAGTTTTAACTTAAATACCTGCCTTAAAAGATTACAAATTTTTATACAACAACACATTGAAAACAACACACAGAAGTCCGCAACTGAAAAAATATAAATCTTAAATTTATTTTAGAATTTTAATTTCGTACCAAGAAACATTAAAAAGATTAAACACTTCTTGACCAAATTATGCTTGCTTCAATAACTACCTACTGTATTGTCATATTCGGTACACAATACGAAGTTAAATCGCTGTTTTATTGCTCCCGTGTGAATCGTGCAGGCCTTGAATGATGACCGCCGTGATCGACAGACGCGGGCGCATTCAAAAGTACAATGCACCATTTTGGGATGTATTTTACGTGAATATATGGCCATGTGTCGGAGTCAATCTCGTTACAGAAAGTAATTTTGGTCCCGACTGTATTTTTTTTGCGTGGAAGTTTTTTTGAAGACCTTTGTTTGTGATTATATAAATACGGTGAAATTTCGAAAATATTTAAAGTATTTGGAATATATAATGGAATACCAACATTGCGTCAATTCCTACCGTTCTTCTTTTGGTGTGCAAAAAGAATAACGGTATACTACTTAGGCCTCTTTCTAACACAATTTTAATACATAAATAAAATACCTAACGACTAAAACTATTGACTTTTACTAATGTTAAGTACATATTTTACTTTCAATCTCAGATCTCGTCTCTCAGATCTACTGGCAAAAACTACACTTTAGAAATAAACAGTGCCTTTGTACTTTTCAACAATTTATAAAATAAATAAAATATCCAACAGACTGATTAAAGATGTTGACTTAAAGCTTAAACTAATATTTAGTTATTTATTTAGCCTCCAATTACTTTATTCGGCACAAATCTCATTAAAAATGATCACTCTCTAAAAGCACAGTGACTTCGAATTCGTCACAAATACCGAAATCGCTACCGGTATTAATGTTATCGGTTGCAGACCGGGTACTATGTTAAATCCGACGTAGGTATAACATACGACAGACGATCTCCGGCCACCGTAGGCGCGGGCATGCGGGCGGCGAGTAATGGGCGAATCGCTGTCCGACCATGGACCATGCCCGGGTCGAGGGCGCGTCGTGTTCCACGCGCGCCTCAAGGAGTGTCAGCACAGTGACGGGGTCCCCTGTAGAGGGCCAAAGCCTGCCGGGGTCGCGGGACTCACGAATTACCGTGACCTCGGTACGTAAAGGGCTATTGAAGGACACCGTGGATTGTTGTCCAGTCAAGTCTGACAGTCCCTCCCGCCCTGCCCTGGGTGGAAGGACTCATTTGATGCTTTTACCTCGTATGTTGTATAACATACGAGGCAATCTTTCATAGACGTTAGAAACATTAGTGTAACGAGAGGGTCATTTAACAGACAAACGGACAATATTGATGGAGCAACCTTGTCCGACCAAATAAAAATTGAACGTTGCCTAATAGTGCTACTGTGGACTAAATAAATAGGTTCAGACACTGGCACATCAACCTACCCGAATCTTTCAATCTAGAATTTGAGTAAGAAAGAGAGAGGCGGTACACCTTTAAGACATGCAACCAGTCAACAGAAGAGAAAAAGGATTTCTTTGCCTTATATTATACCCATACTATGTTTCGTCAGCTGATACGCTTGCGTGTTACTCAAAAAATATACCACATGCACATAGTACCGGGGTAAACGGTATTCAATGTATTATTTCAGAATAAAACCTATCTCTGGACAAACTTTCATCAAGATCCTTTTAGCCATTCTGACGTGATCGTAGTACAATTAAGTATTCTGTGCGTGATTGAACATCTATTCATCCAAAAATCTAAGTGAATCCTGTTGCTGCGCTATTGCCAACAGCTGGTAACAGCTTGTAATTAAATAATCTGCACTTTTACTTAAACAGCTCTTTTAATTTCCACTCAACAGCTCGGAAAATGGCTACCTTGGGTAATACTAACGAGTGCAGCCAAATTAGATATACTCGTAATTTGCGCGCTTTATGAACAAATTACACGGTCCGGTAATAGTTGTTATGAAATTAATTAATTGAAACATTTAAATTGTTTAATTATTCATTTAACTCATGTTTATTATACTCTAACCTATTGTTCATAAGCAAAACGGATAATGAATGATGAGAGATAAGGTTATCTCATTCTCGACTCGACACTTCGCGTGACGAGAAGACTGACGCATTCCTAAGCCAAAGAATTAGCATTGCCATTCACCGTGGCAAATGGCAATGCTGCCAGTCTTCTGGGTACGTTCCCGGATGACAGCTATGCGGAGTACTGTGAAGAATAGTAAATATTTACAAAATAATAATAGTAAATATTTAGTTGGTAAACATTGGAGATATTTAGTTTTAGGTCTGTATGTTTTAGTTATTTTAAGGACTGATATTCAAAATTGTTTAATTATAATTGAAATAGAATTACAGGATCTTACCAGGTAGTTACAGAAAAAGTTTGTGAGGATGGATGTTGAATGTTTGTTACAATTTCACGCAAAAACGACTTGTTCCTCTAGCGCGCCTACTGGTCCCACGTTCAATTCCCGGGTCGGGTATAGTGTTACTGAGTTTTTCCATTAGGAATTTGTTGGTAGCAGCCGTTGAGACTGAATTTGTAGCCAGTTGATGGCAATACGTTCGCCTCCTAATACATGAGACTTAAACATAGCTGCCAAAAGGTGGGTGTACTATTAGGTACTCCTCTACCTAACCCTTCGGAGATTACATGCGTGATGTTATTGAATTTAAAAAGGTTAAAATGACATTTATTACTCAACAAAAGACGGGTATTATGCAAGTCTGGAATTCAGAAACGACCTCCAATTAGGTGCGTCCGAAATTAATTGCAATTAAAATAATTATGGCTTCATTCGAACTGTACCTACCAAAAAGTAATTTATATATTGAACAAAAAGTTTACAATGCCTACTGGTTACTGAATGTTAAAACATTCATAATAATCATTGTTGTACCAAAACGCTCAATCAATTGTCTTTATGTGTTACCAAATATTATGCCATTCAATCACACATGTCGTGAGCAAACCTAATTGAAATGTGTTTAATTTTTTTATTGATACAATAATGCAGTATACTAGTGACTTACATTTACACGTTTTGCAGTAAATAGAGCAGGGCTTATGCGCTCACTGACCGCGCAATATGAGCCTTGAATGACTTCATTCAATAATGTAACTGGCCGAAGAATAAGACAAGTAAGCTAACTGTGTGCACAAAAAAAAACAGATTAAAAAAAAAGTGACTAACAAAAAATGGTTACAATTTTGTCAGCCTACCTTGTTATGCACCGCGTGTGGCTGTTTAACTAACAACAAAACAGGACATGAATGAATGCAGGTCTGGTAGTAATTATGTAATTATGGTCTGCCGGCCTCCATAATATGACGTCTGTTAATAAATAATAATAAAAAAATAACATCGTATGACGCTGTCATGACCAAAAATAAACTACAGTAAAAACCGGACTCCTGCGCTTCGTCCAAAGAGAACAACACAACACAATGCTTACGCTTACATTTTCCCGTGACGAAAATTACTTGTGGAGAAGTCCCATTGTGTCCATTCAGCAATTGTAAAGAAGTGTACCCACTGGCTCCACACAAAACTGTCCGAAACTCTTTTATCAACAACCAACGTGGGCACGTAGCCTAAAATGCGCGCGAAATTTTAAACTTCGAATTATTGTAACTCTTTTATAAAAAGAACTAGTAAATCGCGTTTAAAATTGAAATGCAAACGGCCGATCAAGTCCGAAGCTCGCAAGCGACTCGCGAATGGCGCGCCGCTCAGTATAGCCGTAGCTATGAACCACGGGGTCTATTGTGCTTGGGTACCTTGATGGCAGACACGCGAACCCTCCTGTCTCGAGCGAAACCCATAGCTATACGAATAGCTTGCCCCCCCGGCTACCCCGCTTTTAGCGAACATTGAACTAGAATTTTGTGAACTTGACTAAACGAACTCTAGAAGTTGTTTGTAAACAAACTCGTATGACTTAGAATGCAGTATTTTTATGTCTCTATAAATTGTGACTACGTGGGCGTTTTGTTATCTCCACTGTTTTATTTGAAAGTCAAGCGTAGGTTGCTTTACATAAATAACTTAACATATCGATGCTGTATAGACAGTATCTGTTTGAAATCGTATTAAGATTCAGCTATCAGTATTTGAATCAATATGTTTTTAGTAGTATGTAATCCATTCACATGGGAACGTGAATTCCAATGAGTTTCTAAGCAGCTATCAATTCTTTTTACACTTTAAAACTACTGGTTGGCTACAAAATAGAATTAAGAGGCCTCTTACAGTCCACTAGCGCCGCCAATCGAAAAAATGTCATAACTCGTAAATAGAATCAAAAATACAAATTGTGGTCTGTAATTACTGTAGAAAAGGCAATAACGTAATTTTATAACACATTGTCAACAATTGAAATATAGCTGTTTAGCTAAATCGTGCATTCTAAACATAAACGGCCGTTTTTGTAACAAATAACAAAAATTAGCTAAACAGCTATATTTCAAGTGTTGACAATGTGTTATAAAATTACGTTATTGCCTTTTCTACAGTAATTACAGACCACATTTTGTATTTTTGATTCTATTTACGAGTTATGACATTTTTTCGATTGGCGGCGCTAGTGGACTGTAAGAGGCCCCTTAAAAAATAAACCGCTCCTATTCTAATTACGAATTTATTCGAAATATGTACCTACACTGTTTTCTTTTAAATTCTCAATGGAAAATAATTTAATCACCGATAACAACCGCTTTAAATTTTTATTTCGCACGCATTCTAGTTTTAAAAATAATCAGTTAATTAGATCGTGGCCTAGAGGCAGCCGGCGAAAGTTCTAATGTCATTGACTTGTTATTATTAGTTTATAATGCAATCACCGGCCGCTGTACACGTGTAGACGTGTACTTGAGCGTTGTTTAGAACAGTTGTCCAGCGGTCACAAGAAGGTCTTAATTCATTCTTGGTAATACTTGGCATAAAGTATTGTATACCGGTATGTGTTTGTACACAAAAAATGCTGCGGACAGTCCTGTGTGTCTCTTACACATAAGAAGGTTACGCGGGACTGTCTCATCCGATAACCGTGACCCTAGAACGTAAAGGGCTACCGAAGGATCGACGTGGATTTTAGTCAGTAAAAGTCTGTCAGTCCCTCCTATCCCGCCCTTTGTGGGAGGACACGTTTGCTTATTTTACCGCAATGAAAAAACACTGATAAGAATATAAAAATGCTTATTTAGTATTTTATCCGTTTAGATTTTCGTATGTAATATCAGAGAAAAAAAATTAAAGGAAATTGTTGTAACAAACAAGATTTTATCTTTTGTTTTAAGACGAAATCAATGATGTTTTAAAAGTTAGGTTTTGAACGATAGGATATGTAATCCAAATTCACTTCAGGATCTTTAACATTTATTTTGTCTTTCACATCGTCAATGTAAATAAGAGACCTATAAAAATGACGTATTTTTACCACAGACAATAAATTCTGAGATCGGTGACATCAGTCCGTCACAAAAACTAAACTTTATTTTATTTCACCCAAAACTTCAAACGAATGGGTAAAGTCGTGACGCCTTTTACAAAAAAAAAAAAACAAAGATAAGTTTTGTCACGAGACGCAGCAGACAAGTTCAGTTGTCGATGTGTTTTGATAGAACATCGTCATTAGTTGCAGGCCGTATGTATTGAGGGGAGGAACCAGAGGGGAAGAATGTGCCCCGAGACAGACTTGCAGCTATGAAATATTTAAGGTGGCATTCGTCATTAAGAGGCTGATAGTTGCAGGCACCAGTGATTTCACATACATATATATAGTTTCTTTGTGCCAATAAACGTATTATTATTATTTCGTTTATTTATTTATTATTATTATTATCCGCTCCATCTACGGCGGAAGTAACCAATTGATGATTTTAAACCCCAGAAAAAAAATGTCTTTTTTTTTTCATTTTAAAGTTAAGAACCAGCCTCTTTTTGAAGCCTGCCTTGGTTGCGGGACCAACGAGTAACAATGACTCCGGACCGTAAAGGGCTTTTGAAGGACACCGTGGATTTAAGTCAGTACAAGTCTGACAATCCCTCTCGTCCTGCCTTGGGTGGGAGGACTCATTTGATGATTTTAAAGCCTCTTTTTGAAGTTGTTTAAAAAGTGTTACATAATACAAAACATTGTTCGTTTGAAGTAAAGTTGGTAAGTAAGATGACATTCCAGTTGTATTGTCTTTTTTTTTGTTGACAATTGACCGTGCGTATGCGCATGCAGTGAGTCTCATAATATGAGGCATTGTGAACAGCATGCTGTTATTAAACATGAGAACTACTTTAATTGGAATGGTTTAAAAAATATATTCACATGTTACAAACGGAATAAGTAAGTACTGATCCCAACTTCTGTTTGACTGAAACCCAGCAGCACTTACGCTACACTGGGACCAAATCTGCTATTAGAATTATAGGGGAACAGTGTATAAGACGGGGATGCGAGGTATGATGGGAAATCACACACTTAAGGCAAACTTAACACAATACTAACGTAGCACAAGCGCCAACAGGACACTATTTGTTAATGGCTGCTTGCAAATGACGTCCTGATGGTGCTTTTGCTACGTTAGTGTTGTGTTAAGTATGCCTAAAGAGTGTATGTCCCCATTATACCTCGCGTCCCCGTCTTATACACTGTTCCCCTACCTAGGAGTGACGTATCGTAAATTTTTAAAGCGTCGCATGTTTGTCAATTTTGGCAAACGCATTTTTTTTATCTATCTTTTGAACTAATTAGATTTTTTCAGTCATCTTGCCTATAATGTATAAGCTGGCATTGAAAAACACAATACATTTATCACGATTATAAAATATACTTCTATCCTTTCTTCGTACCTCCGTAAATAAATTCTTTACTCCTGCTGCAAACTGCCCCGATTGCACTTCCTTCATGCACCCCCTGTCTTATCGATCCGGGGAACAAAATGAGGGTTAGCTTCCAAAATAGGGGTGTTATAGAACTTCGAATGAAGTATTATGTAAGTACCCACCTGTACTAAACTTATGACGTAGTTTAGATTTTTGGGAAAAGTTGGGGTGTCGAGAACTTACAATCGAATTTTCCTAGCTTTCATTTTTTTTTCAATTTCAAGAGTTCCTGAGATGAAGTACTTTGTACTACTTGAAATTTGACAAGGAGGTATGGAGGCATTAATTACCATTGATTTTCAAAGAGCTTGCATGGCAACTTTCATCTAGGTCTGACGAGCGACGGCGCGTCGTGCTCCACGCGCGCCTCTAAGAGTGTCAGCAAAGTGACAATCATCAAATGAGTCCTCCCACCCAGGGCAGAGCGGGAGGGACTGTCAGACTTGTACTGACTAAAATCCACGGTGTCCTTCTATAGCCCTTTACGTACTGGGGTCACGGTAATTCGTGAGTCCCGCGACCAAGGTGTATCAGCTAAGAAGCAAATACATCGTAAAACCTATTTCTTATTTACAACTTTCAATATGACTTAAGGAATTAACAGCAGGCTTAAGAGGAATTAACGTCAACTTAGAACCCGGTTTAACACCTGTAGGTAATCAGAATTAAGTTCTTTCACCTGTCGAATTTAACACTAATTAATATTCTTAACAGGTGAAAGAACTACTTAATTAGCATAAAGGATTATGTTGTCAAAACATAAGACACACACATACACAGTTTTTATAAAAGTAGCAGACATTATGCATACGTGTATTATTTTTATTATAACCTTTGGTATGCAAAACAGTTTTATTCTATATTTAATTATTCTTTTTTTTATAAATTAGAAGCTCTGTCACTTAACCTAAGAGGCAGTTACCAAGTGCCAAATGCCCATGAATAAAGATTCGATTTAGCGTTTTTTTTGCAGCACGCAACCAAGCATTCATGCTAGCGAAGGAGGAGGCGAGATGCGTGAGGGAGAAGACAGAGTCCTCCTCACAGCCCAGCCGCAGTGGTAGACGCCCACGGCGACGGACGTCGCAAGACGATCTCCGGCCACCGTAGGCACGGGCATGCGGGCGGACAGTAATGGGCGACTCGTTACCGGACCATGGACCATGCCCGCGTTACGGAGCGTTGTGTTCCACGCGCGCCTCAAAGAGAGTCAGCACAATGACGCACAGCACAGACTTATAGAGCTTCTGACTAATAGTAACGACTATTTATTTTTTGGACAAACCCACCACACTATTCCCAAACCACTGCAACTCCTGAAAGCCAGAATCAACAGTGGCAACACCAGAAAAGCGCCGAGGCAATGAAGCTCGACGTGTCCCGGAGAATGAATTTACCTGTCTTGGATCCTGCAACGAAATTAATCAGAAAAGAATAGTGGAGGAGTAGGAAAAAATATGTTTCCACTTCCCTCCATGCAAGCAGGAGACAGAACAAAACAAGGCCAATAGGCACAAATGGACATTACAACTGGGAGAAGCCCAGTTGCCTAGCACCACGGGTAAAATGACTACTAATATTAATGAGTCCTAAGTCGTGAGCTGCTGAATAGTAACGACTGTCAAAGATCTACAAATGACAGCCGGGATCAACGGCTTTACGTGCTTTCCGAGCCACGGAGGAAACTCGCTATGACAGATGGTCACCCATCCACAGACCAACCTCGGCAAGCGCGGCTTAACTTGAAAGATCGTCCTGTGTGGCTGTAATATTTAGCCACGAGCTCCATTTGATTGGTTTGTAACCAATCAACGGCTGAATTCGTCTCGCACATATCACAAGCAACCTCTAAATTAACGCAGCCCAAGATTTAAATTGAGATACAATATTAATATCGTGCCGAAAAGAATGTAAGTCTGTCCATGTATCAATTTTTAATCCTTCTAAAAGGATTCTAAATAAGGAACATTCCTTTCTCGTATCAAGCAGATGGTCTCATATTCTTGAATCAGAATGTTCGAACAAGTGAATTGCATTAAGGACAAGATATTTATTGGGATATACTATACTCTTTGGAATTGAGCAGGTTGTTTAGTTGTATTATTCTGTCTGTCTGTCGACCACAAGGAGGTTGCATTTCTATGTAGATATCCATAGACAGACAGACAGTTGTGGTTCTCTACTGCGGTTTGGATTTCGGCATCCTAAAATTGATCCGAGGTATATCACAAGTGCACGGCGAAACGTCAAGTAAACAGGAGAACAGTGCATAAGACGGGGACGCGGGGTACGATGGATACTAACATAGCGCAAGCGCCAACAGGACGCTATTTGTTAATGGCCTCTTGCAAATGACGTCCTGATGGCTTGGTCTACGTTAGTGTTGTGTTAAGTATGCCTAAAGAGTGTATGACCCCATTATACCTCGCGTCCCCGTCTTATACACTGTTCCCCTACTTTGATTTTTAAAATTGAAAATATCCGTCTATCGTGTTATATTCACTCCATCTTCATCTCCATCATATCAGCCG
This sequence comes from Agrotis puta, assembly GCA_943136025.2. NCBI lineage: Eukaryota > Metazoa > Arthropoda > Insecta > Lepidoptera > Noctuidae > Agrotis > Agrotis puta. Next base: position 11,884,986 of record OW964176.2, on the reverse strand, counting down.
TAGGACGACCACTGCTGAATATAGGCCTCCCCCATAGATTTCCAATTAGTTGGTTGGTTGGAAGCTTGCATCCAGCGAGATTTACTCGATGTTTTTAATTCACATAAATAATCTATGAGGTGTTCAAATCCTTTATTCGCATAATATCACATTCTTAAAATATTAGTTTAAAGGATGTATTATTATTGGATGTACAATTGTACATTTTTCCACAAATAAGACCTTAGTGTTATTTTTTATCGAATATTATAATGAATGGTACATTTTCGATTAAAAAATCTCCGTAATTACTTTATGTTTACGTCACGCACTCGTCCTAGAGTCTTCTGTATTTAATCGGTCTCAATTTGTTGTCCAATTGATTGCGCATTAAAATTCGCAGTAAGTTTAGAGCCTGGTCATTTCAGTTAACTCAAAAAGAAATGGGGTTATATCGATTATTCCTTAATATCCCTTTCTACTTTAAGGCATTCTCTTTTAGTTTTTATCGACTTATTTAAAAAGAATAACAATAGTGTTTTCTAAACCGTACAAACAACACTCACTAGACCTACATAGGCTACATAATCTGGTTTATCAATGAAGGCATCGTATTACCATTCATAAAATGACCACTCAAAAGAATGCAAATTAGCTCCTAAGAATCTATGTTAAACACATTATAATTACTTACAAACAACTTAGTAACGATCGGCAATAGTAATTATCTGTTAAACGCAGTAAATATACTCTAAAAAGCTGCAGCCGATCATAATTGCACAAACAACAAAACAATTTATGTTAATCATTACTAAAGGTACAAGCATTAAGCCTGTTTCTACCGCAAGAAGGTAGATGTGCAGAGAATGGTTAGCAGAACGGACTCTTTTTTAATTAAATCAATGTTCGACATCAGACTGTGAATATGAACAATCAGCACATCATATTTTATGAGAGTGTATTCATTGGTAGAACGAACGCAATATTATGTTGGATACTGTACGGACTACATCTGGAGTCATTTACTACACGGACCTTGTGGAAACTCGAACAAATTTCCTTGCGTTCAAGCGTTTTTGCCATACCTATTATTGGAATCAAATATAGCAGATCACAATTTAGGACCCATTAATATTACTCGTGGTGCTAGGCAACCAGGCTTCTCCCAGCTGTAATGTCCCTTTGTGGCTATTGGCCTTGTTTTGTTCTGTCTCCTGCTTGCATGGAGGGAAGGGGAAACATATTTTTCCTACTCTTCCACTATTCTTTTCTGATTCATTTCGTTGCAGGATCCAAGACAAGTAAATTCATTCTGCGGGACACGTCGAGCTTCATTGTCTCGGCGTTTTTCTAGTGGTTGCCACTGTTGATTCTGGCTTTCAGGAGTTGCAGTGCTTTGGGTATAGTGTGGTGGGTTTGTCACAAAGAAAAAAAAAAGCATAGGTTTGCATTTCCACCACGAAAGAGTTTAATAGTCTTATTCCCAGAGCGACCTTATTGTTCACTCTTTTAACCCGCTGTTACATTTTCGACTGTCGTCTTCTTGCTGGTGGAAACACATGTAAAGGCCCGTTCACAACTTTGGTTTAAGCGGTAGGCGGTGCGGCGGAGTGTTGTGCACAGTAGCGATTAGCGGCAGCTACCAAATTCCCCACTCTGGCACCGCTGTCCGACCCGCTCTAACAGGGTTTTAAATTGCATAAAACTAGCAACCCACCCCAGCTTCGCTTGGGTACTAATATACATGAATGTATTATCAGCATCACTAGTCACTACCTAGTATAAAACAAAGTCGCTTCCCGCTGTCTGTCTGTCTGTCTGTCCCTATGTATGCTTATATCTTTAAAACTACGTAATGGATTTTGATGCAGTTTTTTTAATAGTTGGAGTGATACAAGAGGAAGTTTTTTATGTATATAACATGCAAAATATAGTAGTGATTGCACACGTGCAGAGCCGGGGCGGGGCTTTTTGACCTATAAATCTTTCTTTTGAATCACACTCCATATTTTGATGAAAACCGCATTAAACTCTGTTTCGTAATTTGATAGATTTAAGCGTACAGACCGCGGGAAGCGAATAGCAAAAGCTGTTTTATACTATGTAAAGATATTACATGTTAACTTAAAGACTAAACTTCCAATAGTTTTTGAGTTCATCCATTAGATACAAACAAAATAAAACAACCTAATCTTTCTCTGTATGATAAATATTACTTTAAATAAAGAATGCTGCATTTCAGTGTTAACCAGTATAAATTGGCCTACTGTTCCATTCAAACTTCGTACTACGTTAGGTCAGTCATTCTTGCAAATGACTTGCAGTCGATCGTCCATTGGTGTGGTGTTGATGTATTACTTGATACGGTTCGATAGCCGGTTCAATATCAAGGTTGCTGTATTAGTGGGTGTATTTTTTGTAATAAAATGGCATAAAAAGTTTAGGTGTGAAGTTCAAATCGTTCGTTTCCGAATATACTTACTTATATATTTCGTAACATAGATTTGACACATTTCTTAAAAGTTTGATTTAAAAAATCATTTTTAAGTTTGTCCCACTCTATATGAGGAGCTCGTGGCTAAATAATTACAGCCGCACAGGCCGATCTTCCGGGTTAATCTGCGCTTGCCGAGGTTGGTCTGTGGATGGGTGCCCATCTGTCATAACGAGTTTCCTCCGTGCCTCGGAAAGCACGTAAAGCCGTTGAACCCGGCTGTCATTTGTAGATCTTTGACAGTCGTTACTAGTAGTCAGAAGCTCTTAAGTCTGAAAACTAGTCTTACCATGGGGTATCGCATTACCCAGTTACTGGGTTATGGAAGTCTGATAAGCAGTCGCTCCGTGTAAAGTACTGATATTCAGCTGCATACGGTTTGACTGGAAGCCGTCCCCTATATAGTTGGGAACAGGCTAGGCAGATTGATGATGCCCCACTCTATAAACTCACTTTTATCATGAGTGCGTTTACAAACATTTGAACTTACATACAAACAACCAGGCCTGGAACAACTACTTGCAGTCATAATACGTCTTAAAGTGCTGAAGACGGCGTCACCAACACCTTCATGATCCTGGTCTCCTAGTACTTTTTGTTCAGATTCCACATTGAGCTCTTGCCCTCTGCCATTTTGTGCCTAGATGTATTATTAATTGTTTTTTCTGATTATCGTGCTAAAAAAGCAATGTAACGAATTTACAGTTATCAAGAATAATTAGACTTGTGGCGAATAAACCCAAGTACTTTTTTCGTGACGAATCAACTTTGTGGAAAATGTACGACAACCCAAATAGTTGTTCAGTGCGGGAATCGAACCAGCGAGACACAACACATCAATCAATCGCTCAGCCACTGCGCCAACCTTGCCGACAAGTGCCATTGTACTTATCACTTAAGTCTTTGTCAAACAGACAGGTGTGGCGAATGCGAAGCGTGACGTTTTTATTTGTAATGTATGGAATTGTTTGAATCCAGTCACATAAAAAAGCGAAAGCGATCCGATTGCGTGACCGAACTATCGAACTGACGTCTCGTATCGGTTTGTTATCGCTGCGAAATCGCCTGTCTGTTTGACAAAGGCTTTAGCACTTTGTCGGTACGGAATAAGAAAACTCAATACGTAAAAAAAGAACTCAGTCCTCTTTACCATTCCTTTTACATTCGACTGACTTTGTGACCTTTTACCTAATTATACAAACAGAAACAACTCAGTAACACCTCTATTATACAAATATTAATTATCTACTCATCAAACATAACTGCCCATTCATAAGCCGTAATTATCACCTCATTATCTTTCACGCTGTCCGTCATTTGTGTGACCTAATAGTTGTTTGTAAAACAGTGGGGTAGTCATTAACTAATAACGATGTCACCTTTATATTACCTTTAATATTATAATGTAGATATCTGCCTACTGTCAAATGATCAGTCATGTGAAGGCTCTAATTATTTTAGTGCAAATAATATTGTTTGTTGTCATTTCTTGATAGAATCTGTGGGCACTGAATTAAGTATACTCGTATGAATAAAAAGGGACATAATTGTGGCACAGATATGAATTTTGTGCATTTAATATCATCACATCACTCATCAATGGTAGAATCCATGATTTCACATTGATTGTCTATACATCTTTAATACAATATAGATAATACAGAGTTCATATGTTGAAATGAAAAATTCTCTGAAAAATTATTCTGTGCTCTATATCTAATCTACTGCTTGAGTAATAAAACAGAATATTCCATTTAACGAATTTTATCACCATTCGTATTATGAATCTGCTATCGTTGGCCTTTTATAGCCTCTGTCTTTTCAGCTCCTCTTTTATACACTCTCGCCCTGAGACAGACCCAATATACTTGTAATATCCTTCTTCACTTTCCACAAATAAATAGTGCCAGTGAAATCTTGTGATTATAAAAGCAAACTAACAAAAACTAGTGTGATATCGAGTCGAACACAAAACCTGACTGCAGTGAGAGTCTCTCTGAGTATGGCAAGCCACTTATCTCAGACGAATAAGGCGAGGCAACAAATTGTCGCCACTCAAACGGTTTTCACTTGCCGACTTGCATCAATATTCTTGTGAACATTGGTAGATACATAGAAGATATAACAAAGCACAAAAGGTATCGACAATAATGATGCACATCAAGTGAATGAGATATTGGCAAAACCTGTTTGTAGAGCATTATCTCTCTCTCTTCCTCTTATGTGACGTTTGTCCCTAGTTTGCCTCAACTGAGTTTGAATCTAAGCTCGGGGTTGCTACTGAGAAACTTTAGCATCTAGACCAATGGTCGCACTTGGTCACTACGGTGCGTGAGGTTTATGGTTTGATTACAAGGTCGGGAAAAAGTTTTATTGGGATTTTATCAGTAGCCATAGGGATATATTTTTGGTTCCAGTTAATGACAATGGGTCCGCCACTGTAACTTGTAATATGACTTTTTTTTTATCGTGGTAAAATCATCTAATGAGTCCTCCCACACAGGGCAGAGCGGGAGGGTCTGTCAGACTCATACTGACTAAAATCCACGGTGTCCTTCAATAGCCCTTTACGTTCCGGGGTCACGGTAATTCGTACAGTCCCACGACCCCGGCAGGCTTTGACCCTCTAGAGCCCCCCCCCCCCGTCACTTTGCTGATACTCTTTGAGGCGCGCGTGGAAATCAACGCGCCGTCGACCCGGGCATGGTCCATGGTCGGACAGCGAGTCGCCCATTACTCGCCGCCCGCATGCCCGCGCCTACGGTGGTCGGAGATAGTCTGGCGACGTCCGACGCTGTGGGCGTCTACCACTGCTGCTGGGGTGGAGGGAGGATGCTGTCCTGTCCCTCACGCGGCCCGCCTCCTCCTAACTTGTAATATGACTTAGAGAAATGTAGGTACAACACATATTAACTGACAACCACAAGGTTTTTTATAATGGTATCTGTATCCCGTACACGGATAGGGCAAAAAATCTGGGAGTGATATTTGACTGTCACTTATCCTGGTCAGCGCAGGTTAGCGAGGTGAGCAGGCGCATGCATTATTCTTACCATTCTCTCAAACGACTCCAGACCTTCCTGCCGTTGCAAACTAAAATCATGCTTTCTCAAGCACTTCTCCTTCCTATTCTTGATTATGCTGATGTGTGTTACTTGGATGTGACAGAGGAGCTACTAAATAAACTTGAGCGTCTACAAAATCTAGCTATTCGGTTTATTTTCGGACTTCGCAAATATGACCACATCTCCGAATTTCGTGCTCAGTTAAAATGGCTCCCTATCCGGCTTCGTCGTGATGTGCACATCCTTTCTGTTCTCTACAAAATCCTCAAAGACCCGTCCACTCCTGACTATCTCCGCTACCGTTTCCGCTTACTACCTCCTAATCCCCGGCCTAGGCGCGCATGTCACACCAACGTGCTTGAGTGTCCTAGAGCAAATACCAAATTCTTTTTTGACTCCTTTACTTTTCGAGCTACACAACTTTGGAACAAGTTGCCAAAGATAATCCAAGACGCTCCCTCGATAACGTCATTTAAATATAAATTGAAAGAGCACCTCCTTACGCAAATAATTTGATATTTATGTATGTATGTATGTATATTTGATATATAATATATGTATGTATATATTTTATGATATATATAATAATACGTATGAATATGTCTTACTTATTATTAATAATTCTGTGTACAGTCTTGTCCCCGTGTATCCAATCACCAAATCAGTTTTACAGGTTGGCTGGAAGAGATCTCTTTAAAGAGATAAGCTCGCCTTTGTGAATATAATTTTAAGTTTAGTTTTATTGTAAATTTTGTGCACAATAAAGAATAAAGAATATATTACTTGCGGTCAGCTTTAAGCCGAACAACCTTGGTTGGAATTATTTACGTATGAATGATGGGAAGTCGATAGGTGCGTTGTGCGTAAATACACACACTTGTAAGGTATCAGGGTGTTACTATATAATCGGTGCAAGTAAATGCTTGAAATAACTACCTATAGTCAATTATGCAGTCCAGGTGAACACTGATCACTTAATGCAAAGATTTGATTTAAACTTGGCAATAAATTTAATAAAATCTAAGCTAGTGCCTGTCCTTAATTCTAGGGAGACAAAATTACATCCTTAACAGTCCCCTGGTTTTATTAATCTTATGATGAACAGACGCCAGCAGGTCAACCTACCCGAATCTGACAAATTTTAGCAATACAACATTACCCTTGCAGTATTGTGATTAGGTTAAAAATTAATTAAAGAAAATTGTCAGATTGAGGTAGGTATTAATTTGCTAGCGAATATACATTGGTTAATTTAAAAAAAAAACTTTAAATTTTGCTTATGCACATTCCGTGAAAACATGAACAAGCATCTCCTCTATAAAATTCACAAATGAACTTTTCAATTCACACAATTTGTCGTCCATGGAGCGATGGCAGACGATTTTAATTGCATGCAAATCTTTCAATTACATAAAACATACTAAAATGCGCTGCAATGCGGCTCTAAGCTAGACAGCAAATGTTAATCTTACTTAATTTATTATAGGACTAGAGGCCGAGCCTCGGCTTCGCACGGCTTCTTCAACTTCCTTGTGACCTGTAGTTAGGCTGTGAGAAAGAAACATAGCTATACAAGTCGTCTAGCGCCATCTCGTTCCCTGAGCGGAACCACTCACGCTTTAACACGTCATTGTAGGCCTCCTTGTCCTGACAAAACGAAAACAACAAAAAAATAATTATGCACTTTGGTACAGTCATTTGGAACGTATGGGCGCGTCTGTACATATAGACGTCTTTTGTTCTAGACTATGTTAAGAATCAATAGCATCAGCTGATTCAATCCTTTTACACGATAAGTAAACTCTTTGTCAAGGTTGTCAGTCAATAGCTCAGTAGGCATAAGACTCTATTCATGAGACCACGTACCTCCTTTGTGGCGCAGTGTCGGGTAATTTGAGCAGGGCTGTCGATCAAATGAATAATTCATACGTGTTTTACTATTATTTTATTGCTGCTTTTCCTGGGGCTAAGATTAGGGTTGTCACACAGCTGTTATGTTCAAGAGTCACTGCTGGACTTGTCATACTAAAGTTAGGACAACAAAGCTTAGTAACCGTGCTGGACTTAACGGTTCCTTCTTGTCTAAAAATACGAAATTATTCCAAGTTTCCTAAGAAGATTTATGATAGAAGTAAACGGGACGCAAATCACACGTTATGGAATCTTAAAATAGTCTTTAGTTTTTCAAATTAAAATAACTTTAGTTTATCTAAATTTCAATGGTCAGCCACAATCAGATGATTCAAAATCTCTCTGATTGAAATAACAGATTAATAAATACAGAACAGAATAACAGATAAATAACAGAATTGTGGGAAAAAACTCCGTGCTTCTAAAAAAACATGTTAACTAAAGCAAACACAGTTGGTAAAACTAGGATTAATCAGCACCCCTACTGTTCTCCTCACGACATACAATTCACATGGAAATAATGGCACTAGCATTTTATTATGTTTCAAATGTTAATATAACACGTTCGTTTAGTTATATTCGTATGTATGCATTTTAATTAATAATTTATTCTTTTTTAAGTTATTCACACTTTTTGAAGGGAAATCAAACCTAGCTTTAACAGTCGACTAATAGATAGTTTTCCATAAAAATGAAAGTATTCTTAACAGAAATGTTACGAATTAACGTTCAATGTATGGGATTAAAATGTGACGAATTGACATTCAATGTATAGGGTCCACAAAATGTGTCTAATTAACTTTGTGACAAAAGTAGTACAACCCAATAAAACAAAGTTGTCCAGGATAATTTCGAGAAAGTTTTTATTTGTTTGTAAACGTTAAACATCCAAGGAGACAATCTTACTTCTATCCCGATCTATTCACAGTCTCTCCTAACAAATAAATAGCTCACAAATATATAATCAAAAACAATACTCTAGTATCACTATTTATTTATACAAAAAGGCATATTATAAAAAGTTCTTACAAATTAAAAATGCAGTAATTTGTCGCCAAAAGTCATAAATCTATTTCTGCAATTACCAAACAACTGGAATAATCATAATAATGGGTTTCAACAATAAAACTGTTATTGGTAAAATGTCAGTCGCTATAATTTAATTACCCACTGAAAAAACCACAGTAACAAATGTATGTAGTGTTACAAAATTGGACAAAACGCGCATCTTTTAATTTGTAAGAACTTTACAAAATGCCAGCTTTAAAGTAAAGGATATTTCAACGAATATTTGGTATAGTGGGTACAAAGATAAAATAACTATCCTAAGTATAAATTAAAACAATTACATACCTTATTCTATACATCGTTATTTTAATTTTTACATACACTTTAGTGACGGGGGGATAAAATCGGTAAAAATACAAGGAACATTTGATACTGTGAGATTTAAAACTGTATACAATATATTGATTCGAACGTATTGTTAAGAACATACAGTTATAACAGAAAAAGTAAAGGCTTCGAATTACTTCATGCTTCCAAATTTTCTCACTCATTTTGCGGCAGAGAGGCTAGGAATTTACTAAACGCACTCTTTCTTCGAGAGTTCAGTACTACCTAGCGTTAAAATAACAGTTGTATTCTAGAAAAAACTTTTTAAAAACAACAGGAACACAATTCTGTTGAAGTTTTATTACTGAGTCTCAATAATATGGCTTTTGTCGTAAATTAGTTATAGCCACAACACATAATAAGGCCTGAATTCCTATTACGATGATGTCGGTCACGTACGGTTGGTTGGTCGCGTACGGTCGGTCGCGTATGATTGGTCGCGTACCTACGTCAGTATGAAATTTACAGCAACGTACGCGCTGCTAACGTCAGCGTCTCTGTATGGTACTTTAAAGAACACAATTTGTATACGCGCGACCAACATTATGCGACCTCAGCGTAATAGGATTTCAGGTCTAAGTCTAATAACTATCACTATACTATGTAGCTATTATGCATTGGTATTTCATCTCATTTACGTTTAAAAAAAAAAGATAAAAAGTAATAATTTAAAAGTAGATATAGCAAATTATTACAAGAATAAATTATTGACAGGATTTTAAATATTTCCGAGTAACACAAAATAAATAATATGTTAAAGCTTGGAAATTTATGCAAAAGCTTTAACTATTTTGCTAACTTACGTCAAAAACACAATCTACATTTGAAGTTTCAAATCATTTATCTCATTTTTTTTAATTTTCAATCAGAGTATGTACCTCGTATCGCAACAGTCACTCCTATTCTACAAGAATTTATAAGTAGGTATAAATCTGGTATGTCACATTTATGAATTTAAAGCTAAAATTTCATATTGAGTATTCTATGTACTTATTAAAACATACCTAGGACATAGTTTAGACTAGGTACATATTAAATATAATATAAAAAGTATAAAGGACTCTAACACTAATGTACAAAAGGTTCAAAATTATTTTGGAACTTTCACAAAATGCGACTTACAATATTTATAATTAAAAAACAAATTATTTATCGTGAAACTTTGAGAAAACGTCTGTGGCATCTTTTTTAGACCATATAAATAAATTTGTTGAAATTCATAGTTTTATTAATTATGTCTGACAGATTTTATTTATATAAAGAAATATAGTTAATCCCAGGAAATAAATTGCACCATATTTTATGAAAGCAAAAACATAGAAAATTATCCGTACAAATCTATTTACATAAGTATTAGACTAATAGAATCAGCAAGAAGTCTGTCTTTAACAGTAGATGAGGCTAATTAAACCAACAAGCATAGATAGTTTTGTCTGTTTTCATATAGTTCAAATAATTAATATGGAAAATTTCATAATAAATATTATTCTTGAGCAATAAAACAACTGATCTACAAAGTTGTTGAGTTCAGGTTAATTTAAATACAAACATGAGAAATATTTAAAAATTAGTAGCTGCATCATGCGTGTTTAATATCATAAGAATATCGTTTTCTAATTCAAATCAGTTTACAATAAAATCTATTATAAACATCTTTAAAACGTAGTCTTTGATCAATCCATTTCATCTGCTTCCAAACTTTCTACCAAATAATTTAAAATGTTTATTACAAAGTAATTGTATATGTCTTTGAAAACGTATTGAAATATTCATAAGAAGTGGACGAAATCACTAAGTCTATATCTATAGACAATCAAAACGACATGCAGCTCATCTATGACCATTCAATTGGCGACCATTAATGTTCTACGAATATTTACTGGACTACTCACGTAATAAGCTCCAAAAATTTCTTATTCTTACGACTTTGGTGTTACATTTTGCCTAACTACTGGGTCCACGGTATTGCTACTACATAGTTAAAAAGTTATCCAAAATTACTGACATTACTACATTTTCGTCGCAAAAATATCCGCTACAAAACTCTCTAATATCTGCTCAGACTATTACGCGTTTCATAGTAAAAAGTACTTTATTATCGTAAGCAATGTATCTGATTTTATGTTAAAATTCCTCAAAAAAATATCGTTAGGTCGATAGAATTTATTGTTCCCTCTGTACTATGGAATAATACACGCTATGAAAACGTAGCAGAAAAACAATATATTGTAAAAAAAATTGTATAAAACAATGTAACCTAATGGAAGACATTCATTTTGAATCAAAGTGCGTGAATATAATCATTATGCCGCGGCGATTGATAGATTACCATAAAGTGGAATGTGGGATACAGACTCTACTAATACTTACTAACTAGTCCCTATCCGATACTATATACTTCTAATTAAACAAGATGAAAGATGAACACGTAACTTATCATTAATAGGTTCACATTTAATATATTAACAATACATTTAACACTAAAACTTGGAGTAAAATTAACATCTTAATAAAGCGCTAAAATCAATAAAATCCAACCCGTTTAATTGTGAAATACTGCGACTCAACGAATCAGTTCTGCTATGATAGTTAAAGCGTATAATAAAGCTACAAATAAATAACACATTAAAATATTTTAATACAATAACTTAACATTACAGCAGTCAACTTTCAAACGACGCGGTTACATAGTGAACACCGGAGATGAAATCCTGAACTACATCTAATGAGTTTGTAGGACATGTTATGAGTTATGATCCGTATATAATCTATATAATTATTGTATTGGATCCGGTGTCCACTGAGATTTAGCTGAGACTATGGCACTAACATTCAACTACCACTTGTCTACTTGTATGATTCCGAAAGTACCACAGTTCACATTCTGAAAGACAGCGCTGTGCTCCAGTACCTCCGAGCCGGTCGCTACATGTAAGCGGGCTTCATCTTGTACGCTCGTTTCCATATCTCGCACAAGCACACTGTCGAGTGAAATCGGTAGAAGATAGCCAGAGGCATGGACACGTGAGTGATGATCGTCCAAGCCCAAAGCCCATAGAAATGGAGCTGGACTGGATGAGACTCCGCTCTTGACTTCTCAAGAGTATTTATTGCCCACATAGCCAAGTTCGTCACCAAGAGGAACGTCACTATCTCTCTTCCAGGCTTTTTTCGTAATTGTTCGGCCGTTTTCGCTGATCTTCGACTCGCGTCCAGAATGAACATGGTTTGACAAGTAGTCTGGATTAGTGAGGATAGAGCTGTGATTAGTATTAGAATAGTATTCTTCTCTATCGTGAAGTGTCCTCCAATAATGGTGAAAGTGCCATAAATGAACATTCCAGTTTGGGCTCCTACGAGGAGGATGTTGTCAAGTTCAAGATTTCGGTTTCCGTCGTACTTTAGTTTTCTAACACAAAACATTCCAGCTAAACTAGCAAATGTTGTCATAGCGTACAACGCTAATTCACAAACGTTGACCTCAACAACTGCTAGGGTCGCATAATCCTTCTTTGACACAAGAACGAAGAACAATATCAATGATATTATAGTTAGTACCAAGACGAGAATTCCGAAGAATAGGCCTTTGTGAGCTCTTGCGCAGTCAACGCTGTACAAATGTGGGGATTTCTTATACGCCAAACCTTCCAGTATTCGAGCTTTGACAATTGCAGCGGCGACATCCTTTGAAGGATATTTGGAGATATTCTTCCACATGACGTAGAGAATGGCAGCACAGATGAGAGAGTATTCGATGGTGCAAGGAAAGAGGAATGGAGAAGCATCTTGGACGAGGGAGCCCATGATGTTGGTTCGGCGGCACTCGAAGATGTGGTGAGGTCCTTTGAGCCCTCTTGGCACGCGCAGGTGGGCGGCTGCGGGGTGAGATGCTGGCACGTCGGTTGTGAATGCTGCAAACGCCTTTTGGAATGCTGGAAAGAAAACAAAGAATAATAAGTGAAAGTCTTCACAGCGTTGAAACTGAGAGCGAGAGTATGTTCAGGTTAAAGAAGAGAAATTAATTTATTCATGAAGTTAACATATCGTAATCTTTATTCGAATTCTTGGTTCAATTATTACGTCTCAAAGTATACGAAGAACCCCGAGAAGAATATTTATTGCTACAAAACCCATCAAACTCCATCCAACTTAAACCAACATATTCACAATAAACACGATACCCCAAATTGGATCGTAAGCAAACAAACACCGGCTTAAGTGGAGCAAACTGTATTAGGTGTACATAGTTAAAATGATCCAATATTGTAGCATCGACGATCGGCATGACATCGAGGAATGTGGGTCACCATGCCTTCCGGGTGGGTCGCATGGAACGCAATCAACATACCTTCCTGACGTTTGTCGATGATAAGGGAAATTCTAATTGGAAATCTGCACCTACTTCCTTACATATTTTGTTTATTGAGACTGTTGGCTCAGTTTTAGACAAGAGTATGATTAAATTTTCTTTCAATAAAGGAGGAAGGTATTGACATGTTAATAACGTTGACATTTTAACTGAATGCCTTAAGAATAGATTATGGTATGATTAAAGGACAATCTGTGTTTATGTGATCCAATGTTTTATTAGTTATTTAACCAAGTTCGGGTTGAATTTTGATTCACCATGACACAAACATAATTTATCAACTATCATTATACCTAATTGAAAACGACTCTAAGTCACTCGCTCAGGATCTACAATACATTGACGTTGAAATTGTTAGTGATTTTTAAGAATTCAATTTATTTTGTTTCCTTTGCAGTGGCGGCTCAATGATAACATTGGCGCTGAACTTTTGAACCCAAGCAGGCGCATAACTTTGTAGTTTTTATTTCATCATCAATGCTTTCAAGACATCGCGAGGAAGTCGATATATCTTAAAAGCAAAAATCAACGACAATCGACATCTGCCAATCCGTATTAGGCTCACTTGGATTTTAGCCCATTCCTTGAGGAAGCCTGTGTCCCAGAAGTGGGAATATTATAGACTGACAATGCTAATGCTTGCTTTCAATGTAGATATTGTATTACTTCTTGTTAAAACACTGTATAATACACAAGAATACCGTAACATAAAGGCATGTACTACTATGTTATACGCAATAAAATATCCATAAAATGCTCCAGAACATTGCAGAAAGGGTTAAAAGTTCATAAATTGTTACAAAGGGATGGCTCGGTAACAAATCATGCGCCCCGCGGTCTCAGGAACAGCAAGAATTACTTTAGGCAATATCCTTTGAGAATGAAGCTTTTGTTTATAAGCTTTTATTTTTATGATTTTATTAATTGTCTTGGGATCATTATACAAAACATTGCAAAATGTTTATAAAGACGTGACTCGTAGGCCTTACGGAACTTGAGGTTCTGCGTTTGATTCCTAGGTCGGGAATTTGTGTTATTGGGTTTTATAACAACCACGAAGTCGTGTATTTGTGGTTTGTAGTAATAGTATCGCTCACTTTGACATGGAAGTTAAATATTGAAAACTGTAGGTAGATGAATAATTATTAGATTATGCCTCTGCAAATACATACATATATTTCAGTTTTTGACCTTACCTTTCAAAATTAGATCGATAAATTCCCACAATAATCAGAATCTATAGAGACTTTGATCAAAAGTGAGTAGACAATTTGAAGTTTCAAATTGTGAATTGAGAAGTTAACATTCTATTTTCGAATTAGGTGATTATTTGCACATGCGGTTTTGTAACATTATAACGGTTCACTACAAAAACCTGCGGAGCTTTCCAAAAAAAGAAAAATCCTCCAGTTATCTTTCCCACCAAAACGTTTGATAGCCAAAAAACAACGTGTGAGCTGACAATTGCTTTTTCACAGACATTCAAAGCCCTAGTTTTTAATTCAGTTTGCAGAACCAAAACGTTTTCTGAATCCTGTACTAAATGTTTAAGGTCGTTAGACTTTTTATTTTCATTGTTTGCCATTTTGGGTTACTTTTGATAAACAATTATGTCCCCTGTGTCAACTTTTAAATAAGAAATAAAGACTTTAGTGGCGGTTTTTTTTTAATTAAATGTAAGTTTTATGTGAGTTTCTGTTTTTGTAAACGCACCCAACGTGTTCCTTCAATTGCCCACTACGTTCAAAAGCCAGTTCTCAATAACTCAAACACACAACAAAACAATGAAACACACACAAAATAAAATAAACAATTTGTCAGTTTACTGTAACACTACTAATACTTAAATCAAATCAGAGGGTCCCTCCGTGACAGTATCTCTTTGAAGCGAGAGTTCAGAGACAATCATTAATCCAATTATACGAGACAAAGGAAATTATTGGGAAACAGGTAACAGTGTTGTGTTACAGGTTAACGCTGTTACTGTGGGGCTAATCCTAAGGATGTCTCCTGTTTGGATGGTCCCAGGAAAGCTATTAGGTTAGACCTTTTTAGGTAAGTACTGTGGTAAGCCAATTTGAGGGTATTTTGAAGTGAAAACTTCTTTAGCGGCGTTGAGCACTTTTCTGTAATGGGTATAAAATCTTAAACTCGCGTCAGGACACGTGACCCTGACCGAAAAAGCGTAGGACGGCGCAGGGCGCTTGCGTGAATGTTCGTGTGACTTTTTTACTTTTAAAGAAGTTTGTATGCTGGATACATTCGTTGCTAGGTAACATTGTTTATAAAAGATGTACGTCACATTGGAAAATTATTGAAATAAAAAGTCAACCATTTTTGCGAGTTTTACTAAAATCTGTTCACAAGATATTTCCAACAATTACTATTCAAGTTTTCACTTCTGCCGGCACTCCCAGAGTGCAACCCGTCGTTTTTTTTATTGATATTTTGCTCTCCGGCGCAGAGGTTGAATGATCGACTGCTGCTCAGCGTGTCGCGGGTTCGATGCCCGCACGGAACCAATATTTTTATGGCTTACAGGTAGTTGTTCTGGGTCTGGGTGTTTGTGTTTGTGAGTTTTTATGTTTGCAAGCGCACCCAGGAAAAATTCCTAGAGTGGGGCAAAGTTTAAAAAAAAGAAAAAGAAAGAGTGTCTTCAGAATCAGAATGTCTCTAACAGAAATTTCTCATAGTATACGGTCGCGCTTAACTTTCAAAGCGCAATTCCTCCAATAAGTTCTCCTAAACGTAACAACATTATAACACAGAATTAAAGCCGAGTACGCATTATCGATTGATTCAACAAAGGACGTAGTACAGGCATGTGGCACACGACAGGTCATTCAAAATGTCCACCCAACCGATAATATGCGACAGGAGTGCTTTTATTGCTATATTATGTATTTATATCGATGTATTGTATGACAAGATAGTTCGGATTTGTGGGGGACTCTATTATATCGACAAAATTGTGTAGATAGATACTCGTAGCTATAATTGCTTTAGTTGTATTCTAAAGATTGTAGTTCGTGATAAAAGTGTGAATTAATGACGCCACTTGATTATTATTTTTGTCAAATCTTTTCCAAAATACCAAAAATTTTAACATAGCAATGTCATTCAAGTAAAAAAATCTATTATTATGTAAAATAACACTAAAAAAACTTTCCCATGAATACCTAGATTCTAGAATGTAGAAAAGAAACAAATATATCTATTGCTACTTTATCGATTTTACCACGTTAAAAAAAATTATTGCTATTGTATATATTATCAGTACCTATCAATCACAAAAAGTTTTTAACAAATTAAATAATGTTTAAAACGTGATATCAAATCTAACAACGTTTTTTGCTTTTTTTAACTAAACTTAGGCACAGGAACGGAGCCACCTGCCATCCTAATGTCTTGGAAACACCTGCGTTATGTTAGTTAGGCAGTGTTCCGCAAAGTGTGTGCCGCGGCACACTGGTGTACCGTGATCATTAGTTGGTGTGCCGTGGAAAAATAAGGTTATCTTATAAAATTATTTTTAGTAATAAAAATTTTGACCGTCTATGCTCAATTAAACAGTCTCATGTTTCGCATTAAATACTTTTTCTGAAATTTAAAGTTTAAGTTTGTTGATTAATAATAAAAGTTGATTAATACTTATTACTTAAAAACTGTTTTTTAATTTGTGGTGTACCTGATTTTTTTTTCGTTTTCCTAGGTGTACCTTGAACACAAAAAGTTTGCGGAACACTGAGTTAGGGGACTAATAACGTTTAATTATTTTGCCTTCATAAATAAATTTATCTACTATCATGCTATTAATCCTCTATAAAAGAACCTATAACAATTAGCTTATTGCCAACATTAAAACACTCAATGCTATAATGATCATTATATCATCCAAACGCGTGTTATAATGAATTTCAAAAAAAGAACATTCTCATGCAATGACATTTTTACCACCAGATCGCTAACATTTTGAAAAAAGAACAATAAATTGTAGACTAATTCGTAATTTCGGATTCTAGTCTTATCGTGTTATTTCCCGCCATCTTGAATTCACATAGTTCTGTACAACACCCTATGGTATGAAAATCTTTAATAAAAGATAATTCACATCATGATTGTAGATAAAGTCTTGTATGCAACTGTTATAATTAGGTATTAAAACACTCATGTGATACTATTATCACACTCGGCTACGCCTCGTGTGATAAACCCACATTCGTGTTTTAATACCCCTGATTATACAACAGTTGCATAAATAACTATTAAGAAGCCTTCAAGTTTTGTTTTCGGAGTAAACGCTTATTTTTTTAAACATTTCAATAAAAAGTTTGAAATACACTTAAGTTAAAGGTGATAAAATCTCCTTGTTAAGTAAAAAACAAAAAAACTGGCTGATTTTGCTTAAAAATGTATACCTACAGCCATAAAACCAAAAGAAAGAAAAGAATAAAAACAAACTTTAATGGCATCCTTAAAAGTTTTGACATAATCAGCCAGTACTTAAAACTCAGAACTAGAGTAAAAACTTTTTATTAGGTTCCGAAAAGATATCAATGTTTCTTTTTAATTGATGACTTGTACGGATTTAGGCATCGAAACCAAAAATTGTCTTGGCAATAACCGTTATTTAATTATTTTAAAATTAAAAATGATAATGGTTTCCATAAAATTAATTCTGTTAAATTTTCTTAGAGAGCTTTAAATGAAAAATAAAGTCGAGCTCGTACAAAAGTCCAATCATGACTGATCTTGGTTCGGTCGTGTCGTGTTGCCCAGAAATTAATAAAATTAAAAAATAAACTTACCTAGTCTATGCGACAGTCCAATAGTCTTGTTCTCAGGGTCGTAGAATGTCAGGATCTCGTGTTTGGTCTCCTGCACCAGAACATTCAGCCACACACTCAGGTTGGTCCCGACCATATGCATTAGACCAAACCGGGCCACTATCTTGTGCTTGTATACTTTCATCTGAAATGTGAGCGATGGTGATGAATGGTAATGGCTTACACACAATGGGCAATGTGTGGACGTACCGTGATTTTAATTGATGGATTACTCACTATATTTTATGGGAATGTTGGATACTAAATGATCGATGTGTCCGGGCAGTAAAGTTTTTCAAAAATTAAAAAGGAAATTCGTTACCATCTCTGTTCATTTACACTGTCACTTATTTAATTATCTTGAAACGTATTTGACTAAAATATCTGTCTTTACGTAATAGAGAGCCTAAAAACGCCACTTTACTAAAGTAATATGAATTATGATAAAACCATTTTACAATTTAGCAATTTTACGAAGTTTACCATAAATTGTACTATAATTCTGCTAAACTAGCCTTTTTACGCCTAAAATATATTTTGTATGCCAGGTAAGCAGATATCTGCTTATTTTAGTTACCTACTTAATGTTAGTGTCCCAATTTTTATGCGATTTACTTTAATTACATCAACAGCGTATAAACCATCAAGGTGCCTACACATTGAGAATAGCAATTCGAATTCACAAATGGAACGCCGTCAATTTATTTGAAGTACTCGTTATAATCGATTTAGAAAACTCCATAGAATTAACTCGATTAGATTAATGTAATTCTGTTAATAAGTATTTACATAAGACGGTAAACACTGTCTTTTATTTAGTCACGATAAAATGCAGATTTAAATTATATTTTTTTTACGTAGCATCATTATTATCTATACGTAGGTATACCTACTACACATTTTAGTGTATCGTTCTTCATAAGGAATTAAACAAAGAACTTAAAAGGTATTTATCGATTTAATCCAGATGACCAGATTGCACCAATTAGAGAGGTAATGGCGGATAAACGCCTTTTTCAAAAGTGGGACACGACGTAAGATAGCAAAACAAATATGCTGAAACTGTCAAGTTGTACCTAATCACATTATTGTGTTTTAAATGAATACTTTGGTTACTGTAAATTAATTTCAAGTGAAGTTAAAATAGTTTAATTTTATTTCCGCCCTAGTTGAAGCGTTATCGCTTAGACTAATGAGAGACTCGAGACTTGGCTGGGGCACTGCCGTGCCCCCAGATATCCTTATGGATATCTGGGGGCACGGCAGTGCCCCAGCCAAGTCTCGAGCAAAACGGGCACGGCCGTACCATCTTTTCTCGATGCGATTCGCGGCTGTTTCGCCCCCCCTATATCTTCGACGTGGACAAAGCTAGGAGTTTGTGTTTTCGGTGAATAATAGTAGGCATCAGAACAAGCTTAAGTTCGAAATTACATGCCAATTGAATTAATAATTTAGGAGTTACGGTCGATCAAAGTTACACCATTTTGTCACTCACTGACTCACTGACTCACTGACTCACTGACCGATCATCAAAAATCTAAGGTACTTCTAGCAGACTTAGAAACTTCAAATTTTGCACCAAGATAGTTCATTAGCCACATATAAAGGAAAAATTATAAAAACATTAAAAAATAATATACCATAGAAAACAATTTTATATTTGCGGTTTGGCAAGAACATTATGTATGGATTTTGACTGCATTGTTAACTTTGTTCGTTGTTTAAGTATTCAATTGGATGAATAAATACATAGAATAGAAAAGAATAATATAAATGTAATACATAGACTATAATTAATTAATACATAAAGTTCATAATTCATTAAATTAATAAAGCTAAAACTCCATTGTATTGCGATAAATTTCGATTGTATGCGCGCTCGATAGATGGCGTTGTACCTGTCTGAATCGCGCTATGGTTTCGTTACCGAGCGCAGTATAAGTAGTACTTTAAAATAATTCGATAATTTTCATTTGATAGCGCCATCTACCTATGAAAAACCATTTCGAAACTAAAAAATATTGTAGCTATATTCGGAGAACTTAAGTTAGCCGGATTAGATAGTAGATTTATTATTGTTATTATTGAAACAGTTATTTAGGCAAATAGTTTATTAAACACTTACAAAAAATAAATGAGATCCCACCAAAAACATTAAATGTAAAAAAAATGCCAAGTCTCTCGATGCCCCCACCAACTGTGTCCCCACGTTGTCGTCGTGGTGGGGCTTGCGTGTTTCAATGATCTCTGGGCCCCTGCCGGTAGAGGCACTCGTGCACTCATGCCGGACAGGCTCAGAGGGAGAAACCAGACCAAGAGGGTCACACCGGGGAAAGGCGCGCCGCCTGGAGGATCGAGCAGAGTTCGAGCTTCTAGGCGGCGTGCGGCCTAATCTCAGAGATTGGGTCAAGGGGGGGAAAGGTTCACTTCCGGTATGCGTCTGAACATCAGACGTAACCGTGAAGTGAATCAGGGGAGGGGAAATAGGGTTGTAGGGAAAGAGGAACTCACCTCTCTAAAAAAGTTAAAAAAACCATGAAAAAGTGCTTATCGAATCGATTACCCCAGGCGGGTACCAGCTGCTCCGCAGCTGGAGAATCCCGCACCGGACACGTCCGGTCAGTCCCACCGTATTCTGGGGGGGACAATAATCACTTTGACCCGGCAGTCGCCGCATTGAGCCAGGGGGGCTCACGTACCCGTGACGTGGAGTCGCTGGATCGGACCAGCACGTCCACGTCACCGGTACCCAAAGAGCGGGCACAGAGTGCCGCTCCGCGGACGGGTATGGCTCTGGTGTCCGGGTCGGAATCCGACTCGGCATCAGACGCCATGAGCTTCCGGAGCGTAGCCTCTGGAAGCGTGGGGTTGGGGGCTGCAGAGAGGAAGAAGGACTTCCTCAAGCGCCCCCGATCGAAGGAGGACGTTTCGTCCTCGGAGGAGGGCCTTGCCTCGGCCCGGAAGATCCCCACTAGCGTGCGGGGTAAGGGCCGAGGCAAGACTTCGGGGAGGGGGCTTCCCCCCTCTGGAGAGCCCGGAAATAGTCCGGCTTCAGATGAGGCCAGACTGACAGAGGTCGTGGCAGCTGCCATCCTCTCCGTCACCCGGAAGAGGATGAAGGAGACAAGGGGGAAGGCGATCGGGGAGGCCACGGCCTCCATCGTGGCGGCCGCGCTCAGCTGCGGCGCGCCTCCGTCTGCAAGGGACGAGGTGTCCGAGCTGCGGACGGAGATTGCCCGCCTGACTGCCGCCACGGAGGCTCTCCAGAGAGAGAACGCCGCCCTTAAGGCGGACCTGGCTGGGCTTCGGGTAGGCGGACGGCGCATCGCACCGCCGCGGGGTCCTCAGGAGAAAGGCCAGCCCACACCAGCGGAGAACTCTGTTCTCGACCTGGTGCGACAGGAGCTGGCCGCCTTTCAGCAGCGGTTCTCCGTTTTGGAGAGCCGCGTGCTGCGACCCCCGTTGGCGACGTCTTCTTCTTCCTACGCGGCCGTGGCCGCGTCGAACACGCCCCCGACCCCGACCAAACCGTTGCCGGCAAGGACGGCTGCGGCGAAGACGGACCCTTCTAGTTCTGCCCCGGCCAAGCCTCGCCAGGGAAAACCGGATCCAGCCAAGCCGACCCCGACTCCGACGCCTGCGGGGCCGGCACGGTCGGCTCCAAAAAAGAAGGGAGCCCAGGCCGATAGGCAGCAGCCTCCGCCCAAGACTCCCCCGGCCAGCGCCGATTGGCAAGTGGCCGGGGAGAAGAGGAAGGCTGCCGGCGCGGCCAGGGCCAAAAGGCGGAGTGAGAGGCGACGGCGGCGCAAGGAGCGCGGTGTCGCGGCGCGACTGCGCGCCCCAAAGACCGCGGCTGTAGTGATTACGCTGCAGCCGGACGCGGTCAAGAGGGGCGTGTCGTACCGCGACGTGCTCGCGAAGGCGCGGGAGGCGGTGGACCTCACCGAGCTCGGGATCGTCGGGGGCCTCCGTTACCGGGTCACCGCAACGGGGGCTCGGATGCTGGAGGTCCCCGGCGCGACCAGCGGCCCAACCGCTGACGCTCTGGCCGAACGGCTCAGAGCGTCCTTAAATGCGGAGGAGGCCCGAGTCTCCAGACCCACCAAGCGCGCAGACGTGCGCATATTGGGTCTGGATGACTCCGTGACGGTGGAGGATGTGGTGGCTGCCGTTGCCAGGACTGGGGGGTGCCCTCCCGATCAGGTGAGGGCGGGCGCCCTGCGTCCTGACTTCGCGGGGCTGCAGACCATCACGGTCAGCTGCCCCGTGTCGGCGGCCAAAAAAGTTGAGGGGGGCCGAAGGCTCCTGGTCGGGTGGGTGTCTGCGCAGGTGAAAGTCCTGGAGCCCAGACCCCTGAGGTGCTTTCGCTGCCAAGTGGGCAACCACGCGGCATGCAATTGCACCTCGGAGGTGGACCGCAGCGATAGGTGCTTCCGCTGCGGTCAGCCCGGTCACAAGGCCGGCTCGTGCACTGCCCCGCCGCACTGCTTCGCATGTGCGGCGGCTGGCAAGCCGGCCGATCACCGGGCCGGGGGCAAGTCCTGCACCCCACCCACCAAAGCCAGGCGCAGAGGTAGGCCCTCTGCCGCCGCCGTCACCGCCACCGCCGCCGCCGCCGCCTCTGCTGCCGCCGCCGCCGCCGTGGCTCTACCCTCGGAGAGGGTCCTGGAGGAGGCTGCAATGGACTCCAATTAATGGCCCCATTGCGCTTCCTCCAGGCGAACATCAACCACTGCGCCGCTGCTCAGGACCTATTGCTCCAGAGCATGGCGCAGTGGTTGATAAATGTCGCCGTGGTCGCCGAGCCGTACTTTGTACCGCCCAGGAATGACTGGGTGGCGGACCTGAACGGCTCGGTGACCCTAATCTCGTCGGCCGCCGCCGGTACCCCGCCCCTCGATCGCGTCGAGAGAGGGCGTGGGATCGTCGCGGCACGGTTCGGGGAGATCGCCGTAATAGGCGTTTATTTCTCCCCGAACCGAACTCTCGCCGAGTTCCAGGACTCCCTATCGGAGCTGGGAGACGTCGCCGTCGCATTCGGTTCCCTCCCCGCGCTCGTCCTCGGGGACTTCAACGCCAAGAACGTGGCTTGGGGTTCCCGGGTCACGGACACGCGGGGCAGGATACTCGAGCACTGGGCCCTGGCGCATGGCCTAGTCATCGAGAACCGGGGTTCCGTCCCCACGTGCGTGCGGTGGACGGGCGATTCGGTGGTGGACATCACGTTCGCCACCTCCGGCCTGTCGCCGCGCGTCGCAGACTGGCGCGTTGTAGAGGAGGTGGAGACCTATTCCGACCACCGGTATATCCGGTTCGACGTCTCCGCCCAGACCTCAGACGCGCCGGTCCGACGGAACCCGAGTGGTCCGCGATGGGCGCTGAAGCAGCTGGACCGGGAGCTATTCCTGGAAGCCTCGATCGTGCAGGCCTGGGTGTCACCACCGGACAGGCCTGCCGACATCAACGACGAGGCGGGGTGGTTCCAGGAGGCCATGTCGGAAATCTGTGACGTGGCCATGCCCCGGGTCCAGCAAGGACGCGCCCGGCGTCAGCTGTACTGGTGGTCGCGCGAGCTAGCAGCGCTGCGCGAGGCGTGCGTTGCCGCGCGACGCCGGTACACCAGGTTCCGCAGGCGCCGCACCCGACCTCCGGATGCGGTGGCTGTAGAGACGGAGCTGCAGGATGGCTACAGGGCAGCGAAGACCGCCCTCCGCGACGAGATCTGGCGGGCCAAGGAATTGGCCCGCAAGGAGATGCTGGAGGCTCTGGACGGGGACCCATGGGGCCGGCCCTACAAGTGGGTGAGAGAAAAGCTCCGCCCCTGGGCTCCCCCGTTGACGCAGAGTCTCCAGCCTCAGTTCGTGGAGGACGTGGTGAGCGCCCTGTTCCCCTCGCGGGAGGAGCACACTCCCCCGCCCATGGCTCCGTCTCCAGCGGTGCCTGTCGCTGGCGCAAACGCGGACCACAGCGACGACGACGTCTACGACGCTCCGGAGGTGACCGAGGTAGACCTGAGAGTGGCGGTACAACGGCTCAAAGCCAAAAATACCGCCCCAGGACCCGACGGCTTGCCAGGAAAAGCCTGGGTCCTGGCCTCAGGGACTCTCGGGCCTCGACTGGGGGGGCTCTTTAGCGCGTGCCTGGAGAGGGGCCAGTTCCCGCTTCGTTGGAAGACGGGGAAACTGGTCCTGATTCAGAAGCCCGGGCGCCCTGCGGACTCTCCGTCCGCATTCCGGCCCATCGTGCTGCTCGACGAGGTGGGCAAGCTCTTTGAAAGAGTAATTGCAAACCGCCTCGTCGGGCACCTGAATCGGGTGGGCCCGGACCTTGCGGAGAGCCAGTTTGGCTTCCGCAAGGGGCGCTCGACGGTGGATGCCATCGCGCGCGTGAGGGCCCTCACGACGGGGGATGCGGTTTCCCGGGGCAGGGTCGTCTTGGGGGTGTCTTTAGACATCTCCAATGCCTTCAACACCCTGCCCTGGAGTTGCATCAGGGAGGCACTCCGGTATCACCGGGTGCCGACCTACCTCCGTCGTGTGGTCGAGGACTACCTGACGGACAGAGCCGTCATCTACCCCGGTCACCGGGGAGAGTGGAACCGGCGAGAGATGTCGTGCGGTGTTCCACAGGGATCGGTCTTGGGGCCGCTCCTGTGGAACATCGGTTACGACTGGGTGCTGCGCGGCGACCTCCCTGACGGCGTCGGCGTAATTTGTTACGCCGACGACACGCTCGTCCTGGCGAAGGGAGAGTCGCACCAGGCGGCGGCCGACGTGGCGACGCAGGCGGTAGCGACAGTCGCTAATAGGATCCGGCAGTTGGGACTCGACGTGGCGCTGCACAAGACGGAGGCCATGTGTTTTCATGGTCGTCTGAATGCGCCACGTTCAGAGTCCCACATTACGGTGGAGGGGGTTCGCATCGGCGTCGGGAGGACGATGAAGTACCTGGGACTCGTCCTCGACAGCCGGTGGAACTTCAGGGAGCACTTCCTGCATTTGGCCCCAAGGCTGAACCGGGCAGCAGCCGCTCTCAAGCGACTCCTGCCCAATCTCGGCGGGCCAAATGCCTCCTGCCGGAGGCTGTACGCCGGTGTCGTGCGGTCCATGGCCCTCTACGGGGCCCCCGTGTGGGCCCTAAGCATCCGGACGCGACCACTCAAGCTGGTCGCATGCCAGAGGGTCATGGCCATCCGGATGATCCGGGGATACCGCACGATCGCCGGCGAATCGGCCAACCTCCTTGCCGGATTGCTGCCCTGGGATCTGGAGGCGACTGCCCTCCAGCGCGTCTATGAGTGGCGCGTGGAGGCGCGGCGTCGGGGCGAATCCCCGCTGCCTCGACAAGTCGAGGCGCGGCGGGAAGAGCTCCGGCGTGATCTCAGGGCAGTATGGAGGGAGCGACTGTCGCAACCGAGGTCCGGGCACGCCGCAATCGCGGCGGTAAGACCCCTCTTTGAGGAGTGGCTGGATAGGCGTCACGGCGTCCTGACCTACCGCATGACGCAGGTCCTCACCGGACACGGAAGTTTCGGGAGGTTCCTGTGTCTGATAGGGAGGGAAGAAACGCCTGGGTGTCACCACTGCGAGGATCGTCCGGAGGACACGGTGGAGCATACGGTGCAGGACTGCCCCGTTTGGGCAGAGCACCGCCGTGTCCTTACGACGGCGATAGGCGGAGACCTCTCGCGCCCGGCATTGGTCGAGGCCATGCTGCGGGGCGAGACGGAGTGGGAGGCGGTCGCCTCCTTCTGCGAAGCAGTCATGCTCGTGAAGGAGGAGGCGGGCCGCCTGAGGGAGAGAACAGCGTCCTCCCTCCACCCCAGCCGCAGCGGTAGACGCCCACGGCGTCGGACGTCGCAAGACGATCTCCGGCCACCGTAGGCGCGGGCATGCGGGCAACGAGTAATGGGCGACTCGCTGTCCGACCATGGACCATGCCCGGGTCGACGGCGCGTTGTGTTCCACGCGCGCCTCAAAGAGTGTCAGCATAGTGACGGGGCCTGTAGAGGGCCAAAGCCTGCCGGGGTCGCGGGACCAAGGGATTACCGTGACCCCGGTACGTAAAGGGCTATTGAAGGACACCGTGGATTTTAGTCAGTACAAGTCTGACAGTCCCTCCCGCCCTGCCCTGGGTGGGAGGACTCATTTGATGATTTTACCACGATAAAAAAAAAAAAAAAAAAAAGTCTCTCGATGCAGTCTTTCCATCGTAAAAAGTTTTGAGATCTCATAGAAGCCAAGTCCTATTCAAATTATTTTGTAATTATAAATCAACATTTAGTACCTAATTGTATGAATAGTTTTCTTCATATTATAATTATAGTGACTTGGCAATGAGCACAAGAAGAAACAAAACGGCATATTTGGAGTTGAAAGTCACACACCGCATGCGTAAACATTAATATCACAAAATTGATTTTCTTTTGGTTTATCCGTGTCGTCCCAACCGAATTTCGGCAACGGCAGTCAGTCTCATCCAAGACTAGTAAACTGCGCAGGACATAAATTATAATGCACAAGTGTGTACGCAAACACTAGTGTTAGTGTACTCTCGGTTCATTTAAATTTACGTAGTCGGTAGTGGCCATCATGATCCACACGTAACAAATAATCTGATCACAGGTCTCGTCAGTAACATTTGCACATAATTCCAGGCAGCAAGCAGCTTTTAATTGGTGCTCATTGCCAAGTCACTATAATTATAATATGAAGAAAACTATTCATACAATTAGGTACTAAATGTTGATTTATAATTACAAAATAATTTGAATAGGACTTGGCTTCTATGAGATCTCAAAACTTTTTACGATGGAAAGACTGCATCGAGAGACTTGGCATTTTTTTACATTTAATGTTTTTGGTGGGTCAGACTCTTACTGATGACGATTCCACCCTGCTCTTTCAGCTGTCCTTTGCGCTTCAGGGCCACGGTATCATGTTTAGACAGTCAAGCGATTTGCCAGACTCCTAAAAAAAAACTTACCTCATTGTTTAGAAAGATGAAATACATCTGTATAAAGATGAAGGCCATTCTGGTGGCCGGAGTCAGCGCCAGCAGTACATTGTGACAGTTGGTGTTCCGTTCCAGCTCCCAGTACTGACCAAACTCCAGGCCTGAGTAGATCATGGAGCCGATACCGAATGCTGCATTAAAAAATATATTATAAAATAGTTTTTTTTTTTTTAATAAGAAACTTATCCACACATTAGGAATTTATCTTGTATCGTGGGTGCAATTACAAACATAGAAACTCACATGCACAAACACCCAGACCCGGAACAACTACTTGCAAATCATACAAATATTTGTTCCGTTCGAACCCGCGACACGCTACGCAGCAGTTGATCGCTAAGCCACTGCGCCAACCGTGCCGTCGAATGTAAAAATAAGAAGGCTATTTCAAACGTAGAAAAGAAAACGTTACAATCGTTTTCTTTCTTCAGTCTACGGATCGTGCCATACTCGGACAAAACCCAGCTAGAAATAGCTTTGTCTGTTCTTGGTAGAAAAGTGAAAGAAGTAATCGAGGAAATCGTACCCTTTCACAATCATTCTTTCACTTATCATATAATACATCCACTTTTTTCCAAGAGGGCGAGGTACACAAACTAAACTTCGATCCTCACACATTCCTATTGCTTCGTCCACATTCATACATCTGGTTATGCAAGCTCTCAGTAAGTACGACCCAACTTGACCCGACCTTTTTCAAGGACATCGACAATGGGATCAGTTTATGTTTGTCCTTCTGGAGAGCAAACCTTCCGCTTTTTCCACTTACATGTGCTAACCTGCATAATGTGATAAGAGAATATAAGAATTTCTCTGTTACATAATTTGGAAGTTTTCTCAAAAACATAAACCTACCCAAATCATCGTAAGTCATACAAGCTGCACAAATGCCGTTTACGAATACATGTCGTTAACGATCTTGGTAAAAGATTTTTGTCATTTCTCCTGTAACGCGGGCGCGCTTGAAACATTTTAAATTTTCCATACACAAACACTCAGACCCGGAACAACTACTTGTAGGTCATACAAGTCATACAAAAATTATAAATCATCAGAATCTTCCCGCTCTTACAGAAAGCACACCTTTTTTTTTGAAAAATCATCAAATAGGACTTCCCACCCAGGGCAGGGCAGGTACTGTCAGACTTGTACTGAGTAAAATCCACGGTTTCCTTCAATAACCCTTTACGTTTCGGGGTTGCGGTAGCTCGTTAGTCCCGCGACTCCAGAAAGGACACCTGTGTCCCAGCGGTGGTATTACCATTACAGACTGATCATGCTAATGTAACCTTCTTCTCACACACTAACCTCCAGACACAACATAACATTGCTGTCTGGATCTCACTAACGTAGTATGACTTGACATTTCATGACGTCATAACTACGCGTCTGTATGGTCGCGTATATTCGATCAGACAGCCATGATGACGTCAGACATATGACCCAGCCCTTAAATTAATGGCGTATGAGGCTGATAGACGGAGGGGCAAGCTAATGTTGATAATTTGATAGAAAGGTTAGTCAATTCATCAGGTTATCCGAATTGACAATGACACTAAAAGACATGTAACAATAAATAGTCTTCTACGACGAGTTGAACTCTAACTTAAGATACATCCTAGTCGTACCTGCCTGTAGAGGGCCAAAGCCTGCCGGGTCGCGGGACTCAGGAATTACCGTGACCCCGGTACGTAAAGGGCTATTGAAGGACACCGTGGATTTTAGTCAGTACAAGTCTGACAGTTGAGGACTTATGTGATGATTTTACCACGTAAGAAAAAAAAAAGGTCCTAGTCATAGAGAAAAGTGGAAAGGTGGCTTTTATTTAACCAGAAGTGGGAAAGATGAGGCTCATAATAATATGACTGACCCGTATATACAGGTTAACTTCTCTCCAAAATTAGAAAAAAACACATTTAACTTAAAAAAATACTCTAGAACGAAGATACAGTTGAGAGTATCCATACAAAGCAAAAGTCATTTCAAACCACACCGAGATGAGAAAGTTTCATATTTGCATTATACGAGTAAAAGCACGACTGATCTAACTTCACATTCAGGGCACGAAAACTATTAACAAATCCGTCAAAGATTATCTGGACAATCCATATTCCGTATACAGATATAAACAAAGATTATCCTGCCTAGTTCTGAATCCGAAGTTTCTGCTCCACAGGCGGGGAACAACTCAAAGTTTACTGTTCGCGCAGAAACTTTGCTAGCCAAACTAATCCGAGGCTTATTCCAAGGCTTGCTAAACGGCCCTGTTTACTTCGACACGCCAAATTGATTTAACGAAACAATTACTGCAGGCAATTACCAGATTAACGAACGATAGTATTAATTATCATAAAGGGGAATTGGACGCTACTGTTAGTCTTACTAAGTTGAGTCGATTACAATGACTGTTTTTTTTTTATTTGAGATAGTATTGCGCCAGTCTAGGTCAAAGATGTCAGAGACAAAGCGGTGGAGTGTGACTTACCCAGAAGAATCTTGTTCACTCTAACTTGGAATAGATTCGGGTTGTATGCACGTCTTTTGATTGTTGTGTCCAATAGTCGCAAATATTGGGATTACCATTTGAATAATAATATAAAGGATTTTCCCATGTCAATCATTCTTTGCCTAATGTTTTAGTTTTGATAGTTTTTTTTTATTCAGCTATTTTTTTAGGGGCTTTTATCCTTAATTGGATATGACAACACCATTGTGTCCATCATTAGAGTTTACAAACTTATAAGATAAGAAAGGCATCAAGAAGAAAGCTACTGTGGAAGCACTGTAAATAAACTACAAAGCATCCTCGCTTTATCAGATGTTGGGGACAATAAAATAGTTTGCGCGATTCCTACATCATATTTGTTTATATTCAGTGCCTCCCTTAGCAACTCTCGCTCCTGGTTATTCTTGACACATTCCATCAAAACATGTTGCAGGTCTTCTTATACTCCGCACAAATTGCAATTAGGAGAGTGCACTTTTTTCATCATATATGCAATTTTTTTTGATGGAATGTAGTTTTGATAGATGTAAAGGCAATTTCAGTCACAATGCATCCATCGATAAACAGGTAAGAAGGACCTATCCATTATTTCCTGATATCGTGGTGTTTAAATGTTTGCCTTGAGCATCGCCATGATCTACCAAGGAAAATAACCGTTGAAGCCTCAGAATGTACTGAAATGGTGCCAGTCCTATTTGATCGTACTGCGTCAAATATTTTTTGACGGCACTGTTGGCGCAGTGGCTGAGTGACTGGACTGCTGCGCTGCATGTCGCGGGTTCGATTCCCGCACGGAGCAAATATTTGTATGATCTACAAATAGTTGTTCCGGGTCTGGGCGTTTGTGTATGTGAATTTATATGTTTGTAAACGCACCCACGACACGGAAGAAATTCCTAGTGTACTCGTTTAAGAAAAAAAAATATAAGCATATATATACGTGTCTAATATATACGTATCACTAAATATACGTGTTACAAAGCTCACCGACTGCCCCCATCCTCAGGTAAAAGCTGCCGTAGTGATGCGTACGCGACGCCAGCGCGAAGCCGAGCGACAGTCGCTTGGCGGCGAGGTGCGGCGGTATGTGCGTCGTGGTTGCCATGCTTCGCTCAGTCCTCGATGAACAGGAGTCAGACTCTGATGGTGATGGGCTTGAGTCCGATTCTAAAAGAAAAAATGTTAACTAAATAAGCGTTCTTTAAAAATGGCTTTTTACTTAAATAAAATTGACTCACACATTTTCCTGCGTGTTAAGTTCGTGCGGATCATCCAATAACTCATAATTTTCCCCAGTATTGTGGTTGGCATTTCATATTTTTGCTTATGTAATAAAAAAACGATTTGAGTGTGAATAAAACTTGGAATCGTTAGGCATAAAAAAAATTAACAACGACACATTTTTTTGAATTCTCTCAAAATAATGTTTGTTTGAAGTGGAGTCAGTATATTTTCTTCCAAGAAAATATTTTAACGAACCACCGTCAGCAAGAAAAAAATGAAAACACTTGATCTTATCACAAATTCACAAAAAGGGTCGGGCCTGAGAGCACTGGAGTTCACAAAAATATATCATAACCAAAAAGAAATATGGCGGCATAAAATATCTGCGGAACTGGCACCACTCTAACGCATTAGCTGGCGTGTTTGTCGGCCTTCCACTGGGCTTTTCGCGACATTTAAATAACGAAATGAAAAATCGCGGAATAAATAAAAGGAAAAATCTCTCCGTCCTTTTCGACGACGACGATGAAGGAACAAAAATATAAAGGCCACACATGCATAAAAACAAGGAAAAGTTTGAAAAAGTTGAGTGCGTCACAT
Source organism: Agrotis puta (assembly GCA_943136025.2). Taxonomy (NCBI): domain Eukaryota; kingdom Metazoa; phylum Arthropoda; class Insecta; order Lepidoptera; family Noctuidae; genus Agrotis; species Agrotis puta. Next base: position 11,853,602 of record OW964176.2, on the reverse strand, counting down.
ATCTCGTGCTTGTATCACCCGATTTCGGCTTTTACGAATCCACTTTAGATACAGTTGTTCTATTTCCTGGATAAGGCGTTCAAGGGTGGAACATTCGTGCATGTTTTCTTTTTGGGTGAATAATGAATCAAAGGGTTTTGTTCTGGTAAAGCATTTGTAGACGATTTACTATTTCCCTTTATCCTATTTGTACTGACTCTATCCAATTTAAGTTGAACAAGACTACGATGTAACTTTGAGGATTATGTTGCAGTTACCTACGAATATTAAACTGTAGATAAATGATAATGAATTACGTAATTTATTATTGTCACTTATTGACTTAAAATCTACACCAAATCACAATTTACAATCGTATGGCATACCATTACAGCACTCGACTAATTCTCTCTCTATCATACCAAGAGTAGACAAGTTATTTCGAAACAACTTGCTTTTTTTTTTGTTGAATATTGCACGTACTAATAGACAACAGAAGAATACAATCTTTTTTTTCTACATTTTAAACATCGCCATCCTTAGGAGGCTATTGTCGTTTTATCGATTCTTGCGTCGACAAAATCTGTTTCTACGATTTCATGGCTACGCGTGCTGAAGTCAAAATTCAAGTGCCTTTATCTCCTCATTATTTTCTAAACAACAATTTCACACTACAAAAAGAACTCAAGTACATATAGTATACAGATCAAAAGTCGCTTGTTATACGAGAACGTATAGGTACTTCAACGCTACATCTTCAGACGCAACACTTGGCAATTCAAGAAAGAAATAAAACGAAAGAAAAAATATTGTTCTTTGAGGGGGCGACTTGCTCGCGGCACTTTGTGAATTCGCTCTTTCTATTAGAGCATCTCCGTGCTGGTAATGATGCAATTTAGAACTGACGCCGGCGAGCAATGAAGGCTTCCGAAGTTCTAATCAAGCGGTTTGTGATCTATAGGAAGGTATAGTGGTTGATTAAGGGTAATATTGAAGCTCGTTGTTTATATTAAAGTAACTGATGAAATGGTTGAATAATTTTAGGTTTTAAGTATAATTGTTTAGAGAGAAAGTACTTTAACATTTTATAAAACTCTCGAGGAACTTATTATTGCACATTTATTTTTACACATCTTCGCTTACCATTCACTAAGCGAAATAGTGGTCAAACGCGAGCCTATCGATAATTAAAAAAAAAAAACATTATTTTTACAACCAAAGTAAAAAACAAAAAATAGTATCCAATATTTTATATTTTTAATTCTCATGTCGTAAAATAGACCTAAATACATGAATGTAAGTACTAACTTGCAACAACTGTGGTGTCCGCTGCCTCCGACTTCCTTCTATCTCTTGCGAGCGCTGCATACATGTATAGAAGAAACACCATACTGCCGATGTACAGGTATAAATAGAAGCCCTGGGGACAACAAAATAACATTTCCAAAAACAGTAATTTAAAAAGTAAGCATAAAATGGAACGGGTTATCCCTGTTTCACTGAAAAATCGTGTCAATATTTCACTTTAACATATTATAGGGCCTAGTTTGTAAATAAGAACCTATTTGTACTATCAACCTGTTGTCAGTTTCCACCCCGTAAAAGTTCATTGACCCGCCTACCCAATTAGTTTACGTTAGGTAGTAGTTATTTCCAACTTATACCTTAAATTACAGCAATAATTAAAACTTATAATTTGTGGAATCGATATGCAAAGTCAAGGAGTTAAATCGCTTTTTCACTTAACATACAATTACGACCCCCAAAGTTCTCATCAGAATGTTTTAATTGTATTTTGTTGTTTATGGAAAATTTTCCATAAACAAGTTTTGTTTGGATCTACAAAGCACGATAGCTCGTGTAAATAGCAACTAGAAATAAAATAAAAACTTTTTGAAATAAAAGGAACCGTCTTGAAGACCATACACAAAAAAGTGTTAAATAACTTTTCTTTCGGAAGTCGGTGGCTTTGTTTTTTATTTCATTGACTCTGGTCACCGACTTCCCAAACATAAGTTATTTTTAAAATTCTTCAATTAATCGACATCTTTAAAAATCTACAATCCAAGTCAGCAACAAAAACGGATCAATGTGGGCCATGTCACGAGATATCCATTATCGTTACCTATATACTAAAACCTTCCCCAGAATGTCACGAACATTTTATTGTTTCTTTTCTGAAATATGGCATCAAAATCTGTAATCGCGTACAAACATACAATCGTCTTTGAATAATTACAATCCAAGTAAGCAAACCGGGATTCATGCGGGCAACGTTCCAGGATATCCATTAGTGTTTACATATAACACTAATTGACCAAAACTTTTTCTAGAATGTAACCTAACTTAATGTAACTTTTCTAAAAAACCGCATAAAAATTGGTTCAGCCAAACGCAAGGTAATCGCGGACAAACATACAGATCGAACAGAGAACCTACTTTTTTTTTTAAGTCGGTTAAACAAGCAATTTAAAGACATAAACATGACAAATCTCTCATTAATTTTTCAAATAGTAACCTTGTATTTTTCCAAGCATCTTCAATGTTGCCCTTATCACAATTTATTTGCGCGTTTAACCTCCTTTATGAATAAGTTATTTTCATTCGCATTTTGGACAGGCGCGCTCAACCTTTTGCACCAGTCATTACGGTCACGTATTACGGCGTATAATAAATGGGTGTAGTAGGAAAGTTGCGCGGTAATTAATTAAAATAATCGATATTAATTAAACGATACCACTTCTGCGGCTTCTTTGAGGCATTAACTTAGCCTTTGGTGCTGGAAAATAGACTTTCCTCGGGAATTAAAGATTTTCTTTTAATATTAGTATAGGAAAGGAAGCTTTTGTGATGTTAACGTAGTCGAGAATAACCAAAAAACAGGGGCCTACTAAACTAACCTATGGATGTAACTGAATTGATCAGTTCTACAATTCCACCTTAACCAATAGCCTCAGCAAAAATCATATTCTCTTAAGATTTCTTAAAAAAAAATAGTTTTCATAAAAATATAGTCAATGTCAGTCATTTAGATCCCCAGATTAATATGAAAATTCTAGCAAAAAAACTAAACTAACAAATGAAACAAGAAAACTGTATGACATTACTGGCAATTCAACTTCTTAAAACACATAAAGGGACAATGGGGGCTTTTAAATTATATGCGTCATAACTTACCTCGTAGAATGAGGGTGGAATGTATGTGGAGATGACCTCAGCCATCGGAAACGCGATGCCCATCACGACGAGAAGCTTGCCGTAGAGGGCTGACAGAGTTGTTGCTAGGGCGTCGCTTCTGTTTGAGTGGAAAGAAATTGGTTAGTTCAGCGTACAAAAGCGTAGATCGTCAAGCTTGTACTTAGGTATAGTGGCGTTCGAGAATCAATAAGTACTGAATGACTAAGTGACTGTACATAAAATAAAACATTTTTCTCATGGAAGTTAAAAGAAATAGCTCCTTTGCCTTCGATAAACTTTACTACACACATCTCAAATGAATATATTCGGTTAAAGCTTTGCAGTTTTGCTATATTATGACTCAAACGTAAAATGGCAATAATAAACACGTCAAGAAGACCATTAACAAGAATAGATTATACCCTTTTAATATACCTTGCTAACTTAATCACAATTGTAACTTTGCAGCCATGAGCTTAGAACTTATTTGCTGACGCAGTCAACATAATCACTAATATTGGTAAATTACTCGTAACATGGTGAGTAACTGTCTAACTGTATAATAATATAATTATTAACAGGTTACTAATTCTGCAGTGTGCCTCCGGCTTGGATTAGACCACCCCACTTCAAACCACGGGTGCTTATTTGCAATTTAAATTATGGGGTAGCGAAAATTTCGGTCAACGATAACCGTCCTGCAGTTGAAAATACACTTTTTGAAGGAGATTACGTTAGGTTCATATGGAAAGGGTAGACGGAAGCCATTGCTTACCAAGAGGACAGTGCAAAGAACAATAATAATGAAAGGTAAGGCTAGTTAAATTAATGGTAATTTTTTAACTAGTATTATCACAATCATACCCGAGATACCCCTTTATATTCGCCTATTGGCTTTGTTTTATTCTATCTCCTACTTAGGTTTCTGCTCGAGTTTTCTCGAACTCGAGAAAGCTCGAGAAATGATGCAGTATTAATTTTGAGCTAAATGTAACACTTCTTGTCGAAACACTCGAGAGCCAAGAAAACTCGAGAAATTGGTCTCCAGTATTCTTAAATCTTGAGAGTAATAATAGGTCGAGAAACCAGAAACCCTACTCCTGCTTGATATGGAAGATAGTGGAAATTATTAATTGTCCTACTCCTCTACTATTCTCTTCTGATTAATTTCGTTGCGGGATCCAAGACAGTTTAATTTTTTTTTCTTCAGGGACTTTTTCATTACCGCGCCACTATTCTTCACAAAAGACAAATTGGACATTGAAACGGAATCAGTCTTACACTTCTGGCGAACTAACCAAATTGAGATAGATGTAGGTATGACTATTGTGAAGTAGTATACACAAATAATAAGCCTTTACATTAGATTCTAAACATGTCTTCCAACAATGAAATTGATATTCTATCGTGTTATAAATAAAGGCGACAATATACCTATCGGTATTTACCAATACCCGTTCAATATTACGTTCAGTCAATACGGACAAGAAACTATTATCTCAGAAAGCGTTTCTCCCACAAACAATAGCCAAACTCGAAACCCAAATACAGTCTCGACATAACATTACATGAGATAGTTTATCGAATTCCGAACGACGCAGTACAATGTGGAGGCGGACACACATTTGCTATTTGTTTTACGAGTTGGGACCTTCGGGAACAGACAGTCTCCATCCTCTATCTTACTGCTTGGACCGCACTATGTCCCACAAGTATCGTAGACAAGAATTAATGGAGCTACAGACCCATTTATCTATGAATATTTATGGTATGCACTAAAAGTAATATTAAAAAGGAAAAATGGAAAGCTTTTACACCTATGAACAAGATGGGTAGCAATAGCTTACAATGAAGTACTCTATGGTTTATATGAGACTGCATGTCTGAGTAGTCGTGGCGGTATAACAATGAAAAATGTCACAGAGCTATTGTAAATACAATTGACGCCAAGACCGAAGAATGGCACTTGTGCACAAAGGAGATAATCTAAGCAGAATACATACTCGTATTCAGTCTTCATATAAAATTGTAAATGAATTGTAGAACCAAAACTTTTTGCAATCATTAGGGAACACAAGCCGGATTCCATTGGCCAAGAATGTCCATAATATAAATCCGTTAAATACGTTTTGGATCTTTGAATGTATGGATGAAGCTTTGTTACTCAATCACGAGTAATGGGCGACTCGCTATCCGACCATGGACCATGCCCGGGTCGACGGCGCGTTGTGTTCCACGCGCGCCTCAAGGAGTGTCAGCATAGTGACGGGGCCTGTTGAGGGCCAAAGCCTGCCGGGGTTGCGGGACTCACAAATTACCGTGACCCCGGTACGTAAAGGGCTATTGAAGGACACCGGGGATTTTAGTCAGTCAAGTCTGAAAGTCCCTCCCGCCCTGCCCTGGGAGGGAGGACTTATTTTGAAGCCGCTGGCATAAACAGATAATACGATGAATGCGAAAACAATACATTTCAAAAGCTTTTCAAGCTGTTAAGCAAAAAAGTCCTTATTCCACTTAGTATTTTTATAAATATTATCTTCAACTTCTACATCTTTCAGCAGTTGACCGCAACTAATATCCTCCAAAACCACAAAGTTTTCAATTACCATAGCAACCGTCGGCAATCAACATAAAGGTGACATAACACCTTCATTGCAGAGCTTACCCAGCTCGAGTAAAGTACTAGTACTTTATACGGCATACAGTCGCAGAATCCGATTAACCCGACGTATAAATATGGATGATGCGATGACGGTGTCAGTGGGAGCACTGGGGGATCCGGTAATCTGGGATATGGAAGTGACTAGCTCTTTGTTGGTGAACTACTTTGTAAGCTATTCATGGTGGTGTAGAGGATATCTTACAGTTAATTTGTGGATAGCTTGGCATTTCAGCAGGGATGTCTATTTTGAAAATATTTGCACGGATGTGTAAATATTTTCACTTCGTCTCAACTAAACTGCCAGTCTTGAAATAAATAAATAAATATTTCTTTTAATGTATCAGTTAAAGTCTAAATTAGATGAGAATGTATAGCATATTATCCCAACCAAAGGTGCGAAGGTTTTGTTAAAAATCATGGCCTACGTCTTATTGTAAAATATACGGGACTGACAAAAACAAACTGGGCCTACTTATCTTAAAAGTTTGCTGATATACTCGTATGATAGCGCCTTAATCCTGGTACTGTTGGTACCCAACAATTAAATAAACAAATAAAATCTGAGTAATACGAAGAAGTTACAACATTAATCTAAAACCATGCACTTCGAACTGCAAACGAACTAATTTCCCTGATAAATCCGACCATAGAGCATCATTAATCACGTTAAACTTTGGCTATAAATTCAAACCATTCGACCGATCGAATTCTAGTCATCTACTAATGAAACTAATACTTCTTTCCAAACGTTCTCATAAGGTTTTGTGTAGCTAAAGAAAATCCAGTATTCTCTAAGAAAAACTTAACGCCAAATCTCTTTAGTAGATAGAACTGTGCGAAAGAAACTAATCTTGTCTATTTGTTACCACGAGCGGACATTTGCGGAGCTACCGACGAGAAAAATAACATCTTCGTAATGTCCAATAGGCGGTGCGGCGGTCATTTGTTTTTATTAGCCACCGCAGTGACAGAATTCTCTGACAAATAAGTAAAGTACGAAATAATATCGTTACTTTTACGCGCATGTTGCTCATCTTCGAGGTTTTATTTCCCTATATCTTCCATTTTTATGGTCGTGTGACGTTTTACAATTCTATGTCGTTCATTGCAAATGGAACTTTCAAATCGATTTTAGGTGTGTCTTCCTTTTCCGTTAGCGGTTTATCTTGGATAGGTAATGTGTTTGCAATTTATTTTCATCTTTCGTATTCAATTTATTTGCAATAATTACAATATCGATTAATTGTATTCCTATAAATTGTCTTGTTGCTTTGAATTTGCAGACGACTTAAAACGAAGATTTGTATTGTACATAAATGTTGTAAAAGTTCAAAAATACCTTTACTGTATCAAAGACTTTGATATCTTTTACAAATCAAAATGCTTAATAGCATTTCACAATCTTGACTTCAATATCAAAATAAATTTGAAAAATTAGACTTACAAAGTTAAAAACCCCGACTATTTTAAAATCCCTAACACAATCCATCAGCATCAATAAGTATTTGAGCAAAACTATCTCACATCATCAGACAGTGTATGACGTCGATGACCTTTCTATTATCAATGCGTTATCATCGAAACTGTGTCTATCTATTAGACACAGACAGACAATCTATCCGTTCAGCCAGGCAATAGATATTGTCGTGTCATGACAATGACCGCTTATATTACTGAGTACACGTGTTGGGAGCGACCAATCTAGCTGCTACATGTATTTCTGGTATTATGTATGTGGTATGCTCAATGTTGTTCCGTTAATGCTGTAGCATGTCTCTACTATTGCCTTTTAGGATAAATCCGTGAATATGTTTGTTCGGTAGCAACAGGGTAATGGCTAAATTACTTTAAAATTGATTCAGATTTAAGGATAATATCTTTATCTTTGCGTAGTAAGTAAAATCGCTTAAGTGTGTGTGTATTTACGTGCACAATTTCCAAACGACTGTACTAAATTGGATTTAACTGTACTATATTGTCAGAACAAGGTTTGTATGTAAGAAAGTATTCGGGAAATTCACTTGGTAGGTCGAAACTTAGACTCACGCGAAGCCGGGCGAGCCGTTACTATAAAATAAAACCAGCGTTTTGTGCATACTAAAAAACGTCTCTAATCTTACGATACGAGTATTAGATAAATATCAGAGAATTCAAATAAAGTATAAAACTTAACTGTCACTATTTAATACTCTTATAAGTCTTGTCGGTTTCAATAGAGTAGATAATTTTGAAAAAAATAATTATTCCTACAATAGTGTCGAAAAGGATAGACATAACTAGTAGACAGTTTTTTACTTTTTTTACGTTATAAAATCATCAAATGAGTCCTCCCACCCAGGGCTAGTAAGAGAATACTGCATGGTTATAAAAACACCAAAATATATTCCGAAGCAGTAATATTTCAGTATCGCTAATATAGCTGTACACAGTCCTACCACGTTTAAATCCGGCGCGCCACACTAATTGCTTCGTATTTACAACGTAATTTAGCATTCGCTTAAAATTTGAGCTTTCATTAGGCGTCGGCAATTTTTCGTGTTTAATTTTAATGGGTCTAACTGCTAGCTAGGTTTACTCGAATATTTACATATCTATACATATAATAAATCTGTAGAAGGGTCAATTCTGTACATTGAAAATATTGAAAAAATAAATAGCGGGGCGTGTTGCTGGATCAATACCATACCCAAATATGTGATTAAAAAATTTTGTCTGTCTGTCTGTCTGTCTGTCTGTATATGCAGGCATCACGTGAAAACTAACGGTTCGATTTCGATGAAACTTGGTATAATTATACCTTATTATCCTGGGCATAAAATGGGATACTTTTTATCCTGGGAAAATACGTTTAAAAAAAATCTTATTTTTCAGTTTTATTCATAGACGTTTTTCTGTAGAACCGCGAACACACGTTGCATTACCCGCAGTGGATTCAGCGCCGTAATATTTATAAGATGTCATTGTCAGAGTTACTCAAAATGGAGAAATAAACCATCCCCGCGAAGACCGACATCCGCGCGGAAGGAGTCGCGGGCGGATGCTAGTATAGAATAAATAGCTTCCGTCCACAGATTAAATTGTATAATTCTTTATTTTTACTCAAAAAATCCATAAAAATTATAACCATTGTATTATTTTGATGCATGACCCCCGCTTACACCTCCACTGGTCGGCTCATATTAATCGTAGCGTGATGTTTTCCCTTCCCCGATAAACGGACTATTCAACACAAAAAGTTTTTTACTATTTCGAACCAGTAGTTCCTGAGATTAGCTCGTTTAACCAAATAATACAAACTCTTCAGCTTAACAATATTACAGTATTGATAGCCTTTTTATTAATATTCCGATTTTGAATATTAACTACATAATTATATTAAGTACCAATATCAAGCTGCAACAAACTTCGCTTAATGCCTTTGTCAAACAGACAGGCGAAAGAGAAGCGTTTCCGAAGCGATACCGAAACGAAGCGAGACGTCAGTCCGATAGTTCTGTCACGCTATCGGATCGCTTTCGCTTTTCTATGTGACTGGATTCAAACAATTCCATACATTACAAATAAAAACGCCTCGCTTCGCATTCGTCACGCCAGTCTGTTTGACAAAAGCTAAATAGTTTTATTATGTGAAACATACACACACACTAGGTTAGTTGTAGTCATGTAAATAAAATGCAGCATATACTGCCTAGATTCGAATACTGAGTGTGAGCACAACTTGGCCTGGGTCCAGCTTTTAGTATTGGATTGTGAATTTGCGATAGGCAAAGTTGACCGTTGATAACAGTTCATTTTATTGGTCTTGCCTATACCCTATTCTCTTTTGTTGACAAAATGCAACTTGCAAAACTAGTTTAGTACATTTTTTACGAATTAGAAAATATGTTTTCCTTGGCCCTGTGTGCCTTTTTTTTTCGTTACATTTTTAAAAGAACAGAAAATGAAACAAAAATGTAAACAATAGTGACTCACCGATATCGTATCGGCAACAGGGTCCAAGTTAAGTCAAAGCTCCAAAGAAAGCACTACTCAATAATTCTAGATAGAACTTCGCAGTAGAGAATAATATTTCCAAACCTTCCTGCCACCTTTCACGTATTTTTCAGTCTGATTAACAGATTTTTTCCCAAAAGATGTCCATTTTTCTTTTTGTTAAAAACGAAATTCATGTAATTTGGACTCACAATAGCCCTGATTGGTACCGCACAAAAGATTTTAGTACTGGCCAAAAATCAGCAAAGAATTTTCTTTTTCAGGTGATGAATTTTTATAAGCTCGTTATTTGCTGCTCGTAATTTAACCAATTTTGAAATTAGAACACCGTACCCAATTTTTTTTTAAGTAAATAGATTGTGTCAATTCTAAAAAGGATCGTTATTATTTTCTCCTCATTTTTATCTCAGAAATGTATTTTTTACACGTGAAGTCGCGTGCATAATTTCATATTTGAGCTCTCATTTGCATTAAGGATGTTTAAAGATTTTCCGATAAACATGAAATACAAAGCTTATATTATCATCTTTAAAGAATTCTAGAGGTAACCTACGTGAATAGAAAATACTTATTTCATTATTAATTAAAATCTTTCAACAAATTGAAAACTACTCCAGTTGATGAATTGTGATGTCACTCGGTCGTTCATTTTATAAGAATACTAGCTGTACCCTGCCCCGCTTCGCTGTGGCACAAAAAAACTAAAAAAAATAGATAAAAACCATCCTTGATGCGCATTATATATCATGCTAAATTTTCAGCTCAATCGGTGCAGAACTTTTTGAGTTTTTAAAGCATACACAAACCAACATAACATTTTTATATATATAGATTAACAACAGACGGCGATTGAACTAATGGAAGCTGAATTTATAACGTCTTCGCCTCCCGAAAAACCGATATATATGAAACGCAATCACAAATTCAAATCCCAACATAAATTGAATTTCCAATCCAACAATCCTGGCCAATCAAAGTCAAAACATTAAACTTAGTTTGACTTAAATCTAATCCGTCGCTGACAAACGATTATCGTTATAGCAATATATCTAAGAAAGGACGCTGAGGTACCGAAAAGTACTAAATAATAGATGCCCAGAATAGGTAGACCCGTCGTGTTCTCAAGTTAGATTTGAGTTTAGAAGATTTTTCAAGTTTGCTCTTAGGATGAGATGTCACGGTATTCTGGTTTCCGTAAGCGCTCGTTCCTCGGGGGAGAGGGACCCTCTCAGGCACGCACAGTTGCCATGGTAACGGCGTGTTATTGGCTCCCCACCGCGGTCCTCAGTGCCTACTTACTGTTGCAACGGTTCCGCTACCAACAATGATATGCCTCCTGTTTATAGACTTGCTAAAATTATGACGTCATGGGTTAGGAAGAAATGCTAGCATTAGGGGGAGTATGGAATTATATGAGGCTCTTCACTTTTACGGAAATACGTACTTTAGAAGATTAGTTTGGCTTTGGGCTCGTTCATGAGGAGATCATACAGAGATAAAAAAATTAGTGACATTTTGTTTTGCTTAAGCAAGCAAATACAATAAAGGCAGTTTATTTAACTGGGTATATAATTAAAGCCTACATATAAACTTCTATCTTGAAAAAGTTCTTTTACAAAAACACAACCCTTAACGAAAGTTCTCCAGCAAATTTTATAAAGACAAACATTCATTAGGGTGAAATTTTCAGAATAATGTGCGAAGTCTTGTATGACTTTCACAAAGCATAAAGCCAGAGACAGGAGGGATAATTACAAAACTTTTAACCCCACCTTTCTATATAACAGCAAGAGTTTGCTGAGGTCACAACAAGGTTGCCACCATACACCATCATATAAGTAAAGGTTATCACAATTATTAATTAGATAATTAATCGGGGGTTTCCTTCACCTTTTTTAAAACCTACAATTATTCGTAAATAAAATGATACTACTTTACAAGAACATACAGTAAAAGCCTAGCCAATGATTTCTTTTTTTTTGTAGCTTATTTTGTGGGAGGAAATTTTTAGAGGAAAAAATATATTTCCAATTCTCTCCATGTCAAGCCGGAGACAGAACAAAATACAGGCAAATAGGCAAAAAGGGACATTATTTATTTATTACATGATAAAATATGTTGGAATACTAAATTAGAACCCCAAAGTAAATGACCTAATAGCTTTAACATTCACACTAATCGAAAACTCCTTTAAATAACCGACCCATCAAATCTACTTACAATTACTTTATGAAACGGACGAATCCTAAATAGCTATAATTCCTTTTAACAATTGTTTCTTAATTCAGTTCATATACCTTTGTGAATTCGGCACCGCAAAATCTTTGTTGTCAACAGCAATTAAAGAATTAATAGGCACGTTTTATCTCGAACAACAAAAGAGTTTCACCCATTTTAACAAACGTCGTAGTCAATTTGGAAATTAGGTCAAATAGTGGAGCACCCCTTTGGTTTTAGACATCTTCCATTGTCAGTTATGTTCATTGTCCTTTACAGCTCCCTATCAATAAGATGGCTTCTGGGCAGGGTTGCCTTGATGAGGCCTATTAAGAAATAATTGAGAGGTAGATTGTAATTACAGTCCCTTGAAAATGGGGGTACAACACTAATTTTATTCAATCGCAAGGAAATTTTCTGATTCGAATGACAATGGCAGAAAATTCACATAACAAACATCGACAAGTAAACACAACACATTATTTACGCAATGAAAATTGACGCCCAACAAAATCCCCGACAGCCTTTTCAGCAAAATAAACTCACTGTTTCAATAAACTCGGCGAGAATTAACAAAACATCGCGGTTCTTTGTATTTCCAGCGACACGGAACACGGAAATGTATTCCAACTCCCTTCCTCAAAACACCGTGCCCGTAAATAAGCACAGCCACTCAAGATGGAGGCTCTATGTAAATATGTACCTCTGTTAATTTCACAGGCACTAGACTACATTGTGTCACCGCTCTGAGTGCTTTTCATTAGAGTGCACATTCAGAGGGAAAATGCAATTTCCCTTGCGAGCGCGAATTGTGATTCTAGTGACGGGAAACTGTTTTAATTTGTCGATATCATATTTGATGGGCGACTGACTGGGGTAATGATTTTCTAAGAATTCAATTTTCTTCTCCTTTGTTATATTTTTCTTTCCTATCATAATTTTACTATAAGAGGTACACTACTTCTCAAAACGTACAACTTATGACCGCACATCAAAGCCCCATTTGCCAAAGCGTTCGCTTACCTAACAAATTCTGAAGCTACTTTACAAAGTACCTACATCTCCCTACCAGAATCACCGATATTACCTGTGCGAAAAAAATTGTCTGCACTTAAGTTGCCGAGGGGACACCGAGGCACCACGAGCGCTGGGTTGCAAGCTTTTACGCATTCTTGTAATTTATTACGCCGCGCTCACTCCAGCATTTTTCATTGTGGTAATTTCAACGCCCCACCAATCATTGGCTCAAGCACATTTTTTTTCCACCAGCTCTCAAATTCAATGGTCATTTATTAACTCAAATGCAGCACATGGGAAATAAATTGTGTGCAATAATTGGAAATGGGTAGTATTTAAACGCAAATCAAAAAATATCCTTTTTCTATGCAATAAGATTCCGAATTCCCATCAAAATTACTGATTGCACAGCAAAATATTCAACTCAAAATATCACTAAACACACTACAATTTATTTTTGCAGCGTACAGCGATGAATTTATTTTTTCAGCGTACATTTATTTTTGCAGCGTATCAATTTATTTTGCGTATCAATTTATTTTTGCAGCGTACAGCGACGAAGGAGGAGGCGGGCCGCCTGAGGGAGAGGACAGCGTCCTCCCTCCATCCCAGCCGCAGTGGTAGACGCCCACGGCGTCGGACGTCACAGGACGATCTCCGGCCACCGTAGGCGCGGGCATGCGGGCAGCGAGTAATGGGCGACTTGCTGTCCGACCATGGACCATGCCCGGGTCGACGGCGCGTTGTGTTCCACGCGCGCCTCAAAGAGTGTCAGCAAATTGACGGGGCCTGTAGAGGGCCAGAGCCTGCCGGGGTCGCGGGACTTACCCATCACCGTAACCCCGGTACGTAAAGGGCTCGTGAAGGACACCGTGGATTTTAGTCAGTACAAGTCTGACAGTCCCTCCCGCCCTGCCCTGGGTGGGAGGACTCATTTGATGATTTTACCACGATAAAAAAAAAAAAAAAAAAAAAAAAGCGTACAGCGATTTTTCCTAAAGCAAAAGCTTTTTCATCAATGCACAGCTAATAATCTTAATGCACATTATACATGTTAACTCTTTTTCTTTTAAATATAGCTTCTATTTTTATATTATTTACAGCAGTTTTTCTAAATAAAACAGCATTTTATTAGTCACAGTCGTCTTATTATTTATTAATTACCACATACCAGTAATTTATTGAACTATTAAAGCGGGTCTTGCTTTCGCGGGGCGTCCACGCTTCCCAGCATGTCGACGGAGCCCCGCTTCGCGGGGCTCCTACTTCTGGGTGGTTTAAAAAAAAATAACCACGAACAGGATGGCGGGGTCTTTCAGACCCCGCCATCCTCTTCTAACCTAAATTGTCCGAGTCGGGGTGCCAGCGTGTACTTACTGGTTAATATGCGACTGGGATAGTTATTTTGCTATGAAATATGGAAAATTTGCTGTGCAGTCAGTATTTATGCTATGTATGTAGTATTTTTGTACAAAAATAAATTTAACTGTATTGCATTATGAGAAAAAAAGTAATGTCATATTGATATATAATTTCGAATTATCTGCAGTTTGAGTTTTGTAAAACATTTAGTTTATTTGTGGTGAAGTAAGTTATTTGATGTAAAAAAGAATATAAATGATGAGTATGTATTGATAGGCGATTATTTATTTGATATGCAATTTATAATATCCCATTGGAAATCTTTCTAGAAATGAAATGTAGGTGAGGCTTAATTGAATTAAGCTCGTTCTGCTATTGCCAGATGAAACAAAATTAGGGCAACTGTTTTAATATTATCTAGTCACGTAGAATAGAATTAGAAAATTGGACGCGTTTGTCGAAAAGAAAAGAGACATTGATAAATAAAGAAAAGAAAAGGAAGGACATGAATTACGCGCTTCAATAATCAGCATAAAAATCTCTTTTGTTATCGAATCGAAGAGACGACATCGAAAAGTGCTAGGCCGAAGAGGAAATTGTAAAAAAATTAAATTAACTCATAAAATGGTGGAGCTTTTTTGCATTTGCGCTTGTATATGGAGCGGGGAAAAGCGAGATATTCTTGGAAATTCTTGAATAAAATGAACGCAGCAAATTGGCGTTACGGCATCTTAATATAATTTCCGCTTTCCGTGCTTCTCACGATAGTGGAAGGGACTTTCACATTATTGGATTCTTCATTAGTTTCAACGCAGAGTAATGAAATGAGATGCAAATTGAATGTTTGAATTATGTTCATAGAGCTTTCTAACATTAAGTACCTGATCTATTTCACAATCTTTTTTAACTTAGCTTTTCTAACGCAGCATATTTGGGACAAATCTTGCAACTTAATTTTTAACCAGTGCCCCCAAACTATCGAGTAGTTTAAATACGTGATCGTCTGATAAATGTTAATTTAATAAAAAAATATGTTATTTATATTTTAATTAAAACCGTGATGAAAAGATCTGGAATCTTGATAAGAAATCCGAAAAAGATGTAGAAAACAATATGAATATCAATAACTTCTGGAAGGGTGAAAAATTATTTTTACTTTTGCGAAGCTTTATCGAAAAAGTTATGACAAGATGAACTATTTTTATGGAGTAACACATGCGGGTCACCTTATAAATGCAACCGCAACTTCAAAGCATGATTTCTAAATCATATCGATCATCAGCTTAAAACTCCATTTATTTCACATTGATTGACCAAGAAACACCAAACATAAAAGATACCAAATTGTGAAAAAAAATTGGCAAAGTAGAGTAGAAGTATGTGCAAGGGACTACTGAATCCAGTGTTCCATTCATTATCTCATCTATATATGACGACACGGTTAGCGCAGTGGCTGAGCGATTGGATTGCTGCGCTGCGTGTCGCGTGTTCGATTCCCGCACGGAGCAAATACTTATATGATCTACAAGTAATTGCTTCGGGTCTGGGCGTTTGTATATGTGAGTTTATATATTTGTAAACGCATCCACGATACAGGAGCAATTCCTAGTATGGGGAAACGTTTATAAAAAAAAACTAGCACTTATTTCTCCATAGTCCTGATTTCAATATTGTGGAATTGCACTCCACAGCAATTGGGCGCCCCCTTTCACGTGAGATTTAAACATAACAGGAAAAAATATGGCCGAACTATTAGGCATGACGTTAAGCTATTAAAAAAATCAAGTACAATCAAGCAAACAGCCATTATTATCTCTTGCCTACCAAACTGGCAGTTAAACCGAGGTTATAAAGGTAGGTCCAGACTCCGGTTGCTATTAATGCACATAATTAAATAAATGCAAATCTGTCATCGAGAACACGAATGATTTATTGCAGGAATTGTAAGCTTGAATCGTTCTTGTTCCATAAGTCAGACTTAACAAATGGTGCACTTGCGGAATGACTGCCTTCGGTAGATTAGACAAGTCTATTATACTAGGGACAGTTTTTGTACCAGAATAATTGTGTTTTATATTGAAACGAAAAGCCAGTTAAAGTGGTAGTAGTAAAATTAGTATCGGGATACTTTAATAAAATGAATTTAAAACCTTATTTGAGGTGGATATTTGATAAGGGCATTAAGCCGTTACCGTTATTTGGCATTAGCATATTTATTCACCTGCTGTAATTACCTACGATACTGTCATATACTGCTACATTTCGTGAGGAAACCGGCATGTCCTAGAACCAATAATTAGAAGACATGTGACATCTAGCAACTAGCACTGACGCACCGTGGTGGATTTCAGCCCATTTCGTCTCAGAGGACGCCTGTGTACCAGCAGATTGTAAACAGATTTTTATGCTTATATTTATACTCAGCAAGTTTATAACGTTTTTGACATCCTAGAAATATAATTTTACGAATATGAACAGGCCAACCATGACATCTAAAAGCGTGAGTAGTTCCACTGTGAGAATGAGATGGCGCTAGACGACTTTTATAGCTCTTTCTTTTTCTCACAGTGGAACTACTAAGACGTTATGGTAGGCCACTTGGATTTTATCAAGGTTTCCATTTACTTACGCGCTTATAACATGCATGTTCTGTATTGCCGTGGATGGTCGTGACAGTCGTCGTGAAGGCGGTAGCGGCGCGTGCGCTGCTCCACCTGGCCCATACAGCACTGGTTGCAGAGACAGGGAGCCTCCCAGAGACATCGATGGAGGACTCGATAATCTGTACAGGGAAAATTTTTTTTATAGAGATTTAAAAGAAAGTAACAAAACTGATGGCGTAGTGACCAATTAATATGGGCACAAAAGACAATCGAAGACTTTCCAGTTGTTAATATTTTTAACCGACTTCCAAAAAGGAGGAGGTTCTCTATTCGACTGTATGTATCATTTTTTTTTTTTTTTTTTTATGTATGTTCACCGATTACTCGAAGACGCCTGAACCGATTTGAAAAATTCTTTTTTTGTTTGAAAGGGTATACTTCCAAGTTGGTCCCATAGAAATATTGTCACGATCTGATCACGAACTTCGGAGATATGGAACGGAACTCTTCAATAATAGACAGCAAAGCTGTCGTGATTGCTGCAATCGCTTGGATGTTTATTGTTTACACAACATCATAGCATAACATCACGCCTGTATGCTCTGAGGGGGTACGCAGATGTGTACAGTATACCCATATTTCGACAGTTAGGTATGTTAAGTTCCATTTTATTGGGGATAAGCCTATTACCATGAAAAACATTGTTAATAAATAAGCAAATATGTATTTGTATAGGATATTACAACTAATAAAAAGAATTGAAAAATAAAAAAAAAACTTTTTTTGCAAATTATAAAACCGACTTCAAAAACACAAAAAATTGAAAAATAACTTTAGCTTTAGAAGTACGGGCACGCCGCAATCACGGCGGTAAGACCCCTCTTTGAGGAGTGGCTTGATAGGCGTCACGGCGTCCTGACCTACCGCATGACGCAGGTCCTCATCGGACACGGAAGTTTCGGGAGGTTCCTGTGTCTGATAAGGAGGGAAGAAACGCCTGGGTGTCACCACTGCGAGGATCGTCTGGAGGACACGGTGGAGCATACGGTGCAGGACTACCCCGCTTGGGCAGAGCACCGCTGTGTCCTCACGACGGCGATAGGCGGAGACCTCTCGCGCCCAGCATTGGTCGAGGCCATGCTGCGGGGCGAGACGGAGTGGGAAGCGGTCGCCTCCTTCTGCGAAGCAGTCATGCTCGCGAAGGAGGAGGCGGGCCGCGTGAGGGAGAGGACAGCGTCCTCCCTCCACCCCAGCCGCAGTGGTAGACGCCCACGGCGACGGACGTCGCAGGATGATCTCCGGCCACCGTAGGCGCGGGCATGCGGGTGGCGAGTAATGGGCGACTCGCTGTCCGATCATGGACCATGCCTGGGTCGACGGCGCGTTGTGTTCCACGCGCGCCTCAAAGAGTAATAATAATAATAATAATAATAAATAATCCGTCAGCATAGTGACGGGGCCTGTAGAGGGCCAAAGCCTGCCGGGGTCGCGGGACTAACGGATTACCGTGACCCCGGTACGTAAAGGGCTATTGAAGGACACCGTGAATTTTAGTCAGTACAAGTCTGACAGTCCCTCCCGCCCTGCCCTGGGTGGGAGGACTCATTTGATGATTTTACCACGATAAAAAAAAAGCTTCAGAAGTAAGTCTATGTTCGACTGTATGTATTCTCAGTCAATTGTTGACCGATTTTCAAAATTATTTATTTTTTGCTCTGCAGTCTCATTAGCTAATCGACTTCGTATAATATCTAGACGATGCTCGCGCTGTTCAGTGGACTCGCCATTCAAACTTTCATGTATCCGATTGAGTCGACGGATTTGATCAGTTTTCGACTCTTGTGACAATCGAGAACGCATGTAATTTCTCATCCGAGATAATCTGATATTACTTGCCAATGGTAATTCTTGGGAACGAGATACAGCATTTCGATTGCTATTCTTGGATAGACGTTCCTTAGTTTTGTTAATAGATTCCTTATTTCTATTTTCCCTCATGCGGGCTGCACTTTTGGTCGGTCTACCCATGGTGCTACTTCAAAATAATTACTTAAGTTACATTAAGTTAGTAGTTAACTTACTACCAAAGAGATTAAATATACCTACTATAGAGGGGCTATCCGAAGAAATGTCATAGAAAAAGTGTGATCCTTTTTTCAGTAACGCCATCTAGCATAATATAGCAAAATTAGAGCGGCTATTGGGAACACCAAATGTCAGTAACGCCATCTAGCTTTGAATAGCATACTAGAAACTTTGTATAGGGATGTTACCATTTAAATAAAAAGGTATCGATAATAATAATAAAAGTTACGAGACTATTTTTTGTTCACATTTGAATAGATTGAATCAAATGCCAAAAAATTAGGAAAACAATAAAACGATTAGTGGTTTCAATGTGTACGAGTTATTTATTTATTTATTTTTTTACTTATGTTTGACGAAGCAGATGGAAGCCAATTTTCTTCTTTACGGTCTATTTGAACAAACCGTATCCACTTTTCACGTTCTACATTATTTACACTCGGAAACCTGCAATAACAGAACCCTACTTGAACGAATAGTACTTGTTCCTTTATTGACATTTAAATTAAATGATATGATTAGTATGTTCAAGGGCCAATCTTCAATGTTGAGGATAATGACGTCCGATACTTTTACTACTAGTGCAACCATCCATTGACAAAAAACAAAAATATATTTTAATTTGATTTTTAGTAACTTAAATATAATTAAAATAATTCATATTTTTGTTTTTTGTCAATGGATGGTTGCATTAGTAGTAAAAGTATCGGACGTCATTATCCTCAACATTGAAGATTGGCCCTCAAACAGTATTATATTTTAAGTGTTATTTATTATTTACCTCATAAAATATCGATGACAAAATCGATAAACAACATCACATCTCTACAAGGCAGTAGTAAAGCTATTCAGCAATAGAGGGCGTTTATTACAAAATTAACATAATGTTCTAGAACTATTTATTAAAATAATTATAACTAAGTAAATATAACAAATACTTACGAAAATAAACCGAAGTTAGATCCAGTCGTTCTACCATAACGAGATTTACAATACCGTAATGCGCAACTTGGCATATTTTCTTAGAAAATATTTTTCTTTTGTTTGACAGTTTGTCAAGAAAACGACATATCATGCCGGCGTACCACACTAGACTGAGCGACTTTTGCCCACTAGGACAAAAGTTTCGGATTACGATTTTTTTCGCTATGTCCCGTCTATTGTGTAGTACAATTTAATGTCTTTGCTTACTACATACTGCAGCGTTATAAAAAACGCTACATTTTTAAATATCACCTTTTTTATGGTGATTGTCATGCAACCTGTTTTCGGAAGCCTTTAGTCGAAATTTTTCTTTAAGAACTGAATCTTTTTAAGTTTGGAATTGGTTTTTGTTCGAGAAAAAATGAAGATTTTTTTTAGTGACAGTTGGATGTGTTTTGTTGTCCGTGACGGGGTATCGCTGATTTTTTTGGGTGGAAATCACTTTTTGTTAAAAAATGTGAAACATTTTGAATTTAAAGTCGACAACGTTGGTTAAAAAAAAAATCATATGTGAAATCTTCTGTTTTTTGCCGGAGTGGCGTGATCTGAAAATTTTCCTATGTATCGGAGGCGCTGAGTACGGTATCACCTACAACTTTATAAGCTAGCAGTCGGGAGCAACGCTCCACCGCGACCCCGGTATGATCGCGTGCAGTCTTTCCGGATCCTGAATTTGTCAGGCTCTTGAGCCGACAAATAAGTCCAAGCGTCAGATCATCGGAGGCCTGGTCCTGTTTTGACCGTGGCTACCAGCACGGTTCTCCGCGGCAGTCCTGCAGCGCGTCTCTCCATCCCGACAGGATCAAGCTGAGGATTCTTTATTTATTTAAATTAACTGTCTTATTTTTTGCTTTTAATGTTTAAATTGTTATTTTTATGTAAGGCACAGTAATACAACCCCTACACAGGGTATGTACGAGTATTTAGGCAAATAGCATCAGTTTTTTTTTTCCTTCCGAGGCGTGTTAATTGACATTGGCCAATTAGTTAGTTACCGCTAGGATCGCTCAAATATTTTTTTCCTCTGATATTCAGGATTTTGGTTTTTCCTCAGTAAATTAAATAACTATTGACAAGACAGGCTTGTTGGTCTAGTGGTTAGTGACCCTGACTGCTATGCCGGAGGTCGTGGGTTCGATTCCCACCCAGGACAAATGTTTGTGTGATGAGCACGATCATTTGTTCTGTGTCTGGGTGTAATTTATCTATAATATGTATGTATTTAAAAAATATATAAGTATGTTTATCTGTTGTCTAGTACCCATAACACAAGCTCTGCTTAGCTTGGGACTAGATGGCGTTGTGTGATAGTTGTGGAATATTTATTTATTTATTTATTGATTCGTACATTCTCTGGATAATCTGACATAATTGTATCGTAACCGAATTTTTTTTGTGTGTGCGACCTAGTTTTATTTAATTCAAAACTTGTTACTTTGATAACCGGGCACAAACGCATCCTAACTGTATTTTTTATTTACTTTTACAATTTTACCTATATCAAAATTATACGTTTTAAATAGGGGAAAGTTGTTTTCTTCAAGAATCCCGCTATAATACGTACCTACGATAATTTATACAAAAAATGGAAAAATAAACAAACTTTTTAACAAAAAAAAAACCGACTTCCAAAAGTACAAACGCCCCACCTAAAACCACTAAAAAGAGAAAAATAAACTACTATTTATGTATTTCAGAAAACAAAAATGCACGGATTTTTCAAACGAATTAAATAAAAAAATTATAACCTACCAATTCTAAATCAACTTACAATATTATTTTATTTAACAAACAAGATATTATGTATTTACAAACAACCTATAATGATTTATTTACAAAATTACAATGTGACCATTCTTGTCTAAACCTAATTAGCTATAAATTTAATTATAATATTTTTATACTGTTGTGTGCTAGGCACCTACTGATCTGTTTGAAGTCGGTGCCAAGCCAAAAGAAAAGAGAACAATAATACTTAGTAATATAATACTATTAATAAACAAAATAGCAACCTACAAACACGTAAGCGAATATCAAAAATACAAAATCTATCAACAGCACTATAACGCATCAAAACTTAATTGCATTCAAGACGACCGTCAACGACGCCTGCCCGCACGTGTCTGCCCGTTTGGGTTGAATCGCTCACGACGAGCGACGACAAACGATCGCGCGTTCGGTCGCAAGCGCAGGGTGATTTGGTGTGATTTAGATGTGGCGCGATGGCGTGACGGGGCTAGACGTGCGTATCCTATCGAATATCTATTTGGCTTGGCACCGACTTCAAACAGATCAGTAGGTGCCTAGCACACAACAGTATAAAAATATTATAATTAAATTTATAGCTGATTAGGTTTAGACAAGAATGGTCACATTGTAATTTTGTAAATAAATCATTATAGGTTGTTTGTAAATACATAATATCTTGTTTGTTAAATAAAATAATATTGTAAGTTGATTTAGAATTGGTAGGTTATAATTTTTTTATTTAATTCGTTTGAAAAATCCGTGCATTTTTGTTGTCTGAAATACATAAATAGTAGTTTATTTTTCTCTTTTTAGTGGTTTTAGGTGGGGCGTTTGTACTTTTGGAAGTCGGTTTTTTTTTTGTTAAAAAGTTTGTTTATTAAATTAAAAAATGTACTTCATACTACCAAAATACCAAAACTAAATTCAGATGGCCTCAAAACTATGTGTAGATAATGCTTTCAGTATATTTCCACTATATTATGGCAGAAAATTTAAATACTTCTTTATCAAACATGTATAGTTACTCGGAAAACCAATAAGTATACGTATATAGAATTTATTTTATCATTCTCATCAGACTCCATCATAGGCTTTGTTTTTGTCAATTTGACCTAGACTAGTTTTCAAAGATAAAATTAAAGTTACACCAACAAAAGAGTTGCCTTTTCACAAAATTATTTAGATTCGGGACAACTGTTCAATCATGTCGTCACCAATTTTTAATTCATACTCGTACCACTAACTTATCTTATGTCCGTTGGTGATAAAGTATATGAAACTTGCGAAACTACGGCCGAAGCTACGGGTTTTGTGCTTAAATACTAGTACCCTTGATCCGCTGAGTTTGACCGCACCAGAATCACTGAAATGCGTTACTGTTGATATTCCAAATACTCATTTTCCTCCTTGCAGATTTAAGTAAACAACAACACTACAAAAAATCAAAGCTTAGCTCTAGGCACTTAGGGACCGCCAACGAAGAGCATAAAAAGGTATGTAAAGAAAACTACACAATTAACTATACGTGGCTTACCCCCAAATCCGACAGCGAAATACTACAAGCCAGTAAATCTCTGACAGATCCGCGGATTACTTAGTACATCTGCACTGGAGTTATTCTTGAACGTACACTTGATAAATATGGTTTGTATTTTATTTAATAAAGTGGAAATAAGTGCTGCGTTTGATGTGCAAGAGCTTATGAAATGCAAGAATAATAAAAAACAATACAAATGCTTATAGCTTTAAGTTACCTGTACCTACCAGGTTTTTTTTTTGCTCTTAACTGTAGATGGCTGTTTCATTATGGTCTGATTCCACGGCTAAAATATGTAATTTTTCGTAAGTAATTTCCTCTAAATGTATGTTTCAAGTTTACTGAACTTTTACGTAGCGTTTGGTCGATACAAATACCTTACTAACTACAACAATATCAAACGTTTTGTAATTAAAATTTTACTTAATTACCACTTAGGTTTACTGAACCCCACTTAAGCATTAGGTCAATTCAAATACTGACCTAAAACAAAACACATAACCTAGTTCATGAAGTGGAACTATGAAACAACAGTTTAATTTATTTAACTTCACCGGTAACCACGATCGATAACCCGCTACACATACATTCGACCGTTTACCCGGAATACATCAAACAGTCAATCCTCATTTTTTATTCACGTTTGCATTGGAAAACAATTGACTACCGCTTACCTCTAATGTACCAAATGTTTTTCGCAAAACGAAAGAAGGTTACTGCGAAATGAAACCTACCACGGAAGTGCGTTAACCCTCTTTGGTAAGCCCCTCTTCCCTGTCCAAATAACGCAGTGACTTCCCAAATGAACCCAACTAACTAACCAAATAATACTTGGACTGACCAAATGAAGGCACATTTTGGTACATTTACACCCTCATTCTCCAAGGTTATTAAATGAACAAACTCTGTGGACCAATTTTCCTCAAATTTGGAAAAACGTGGATTTAGTTGCCATGGAGTTTTGGATTTAAAAATCCTCAGGTCTTTGTAATTGCGACGATAATAACATCGGGTAAGGTTTCATTGGTTTTTCTTTTGGATTATTTTCGTAACAATTCTTTAATGGTTTTGGAACTTTTCCTCGTTTTTTTCGAACAATTTAATTAATTAAATCTGTTGAACAGCCGTTAACTTGAATTCTGTTATTTCTACTAATTGGATAAATCACGATTCCGGAGTTACTTTGCCATATTGTAATCACACTTTGCATTTGCATGAACTAATTGTTGTTTTTTGTTTGTAAGCTTATTTTGTTTGTCACGTTGAACTTCACACATGACAAACAAAAAAGGAGGGCTAATTTTGACCGATATGCATTTTTAATTGGAAACTGATTTTATTTGTCTATTACCTGAGCTAATCCATTGAAGCAGTTTTCCCCTTCGGTTCGTGACAAACATTTACAAATGTGTACTTTTTTTATGTAACTATTAACTACTCGCGTTTGACTACTATCTCGGCTAGCGATAATGTGGTCGACGGCGAATCACGCTTGCCTAGAATTAAGCAATTCACTCTTGACTTGACTAAAAACTTAAAAAACACTGTTACTCTATTAGAAACGGTAAATTCTATGTACAAGTAAAAACAAAATTTAAAAGGCCCGTATCTCTTATATCCTGGTTTAAAATTAAAACATTCATCGTCCGAAAGCATAAAACATGTGGTTTCGTGTTACCTTATTTGTGGGCAGCTCGCAAACCCATGGAATACAGTTTTTCGATTCCCTGCGGGCCTGTTCAATGTTCATTACCAACAGAGTTTGTACAATATTCTGTATGCATAATTCTTTTTCCCTTTGTAGGTAACACGACCATGCATTCTTTATTATATCAGAACCGCTTATAAATGTGCAATTGGGATTTTCTTTTGTGCTGTTTTTAGAATCGTATCGTGTTTTTAATTGTTGTAATTTGCATTAGGTACCCGCATCTTCATTAAAGTAGTGATTTTTTTGAACACTGGCTTTTTTGAACTCTTGGAATATCTAGTCCAAAACTATACTTATGGCATTCTTATTCCTCGAAAACATTAAGATAAAGTTTGACACTGAAATCGACGTTTATAATAAGAAATTTACTTCCTTGAACTTTAAACTAGCGTTTCCTTCTATAACTTTTGTCGTTTCAGAAACTCCCGTCGTATTTAATTGTTACAGGAAATAGTTTTCTCTTTAACAATTAATAGCAAACTAAACAAGTTATAGTTCAAAGCAAATTTCCTTCAACATTTCTGAGATAAATGGTCTTCATTATCTGCCGTTGAAGTTTCGACTAGAATTATTTCTGCGTTTGCGTTTGTATTCAATAGTGAATCACGAATATAGTAAATCTAACCCAAACCTAGATGCTGCATTAACTTCCTTCAAGACTATTTGTAGTAACTACATAAAACGGATACAGTGCACCGCTAACAAAATAAACCTCAAGGAAAGGATGTCCTATTTATAAACTCGCTTTAAACGTTTTCCTGGAAACGCGAAGAAAGGAAATAGATCAAAGAATGTTGAACTAAGCAGGTGTATTACATACCTGTATAATTTAATTCAAAAAGCTTTAAATAAATGTTGCTCGTAGGACATAAAACCATACAAGATGAAACGTTTATGTTATACTCTAGGCAAAATTAATTAATTTATAACTTACTTCAGAGAGGCATCTGCGTCCATCGAACCAAACGTTACGTAACTTACAACGTGATTTACCTTGTAAAGGGTCTTTAAGTATTTGCATAATAGTTTTTGTTTCTTGCAAATTAGTGAAGTAGTTATTGCTCGAGTAAGAGAACACTTTCGTTTTTTATGTGGGCTTGCTCTTGACTGTAGTCTAGTTCAAAAGTGACTGAGACAAAACCTACGATATTGCAGCGACCTTACCCAGAAATAGCCTGTTCATTCTAACTTTGAAGAGATTCGGGTTGTATCCGTAATATAGATACACAAATTGAAAGCTTAATTTTCCAAAAACAAAATAAACTGACTTGAAAGACAAAAAACTTTCTGAAAAAGCAATTCTCTAACACCATATCTACAACCCGGTTATCACCGAGGAATGGAGAATAGATAACTGTAGAAACCAGGATTCGGAAAGCGTACAACAAAGAGTATACCTCAAAGGTGACTCCAGGTGCACTCGATGTGAAGAACATGATGGCGCCGGTTGCTGATGCGATGACGGATGCGGTGGCAGAGGTGGAGGACTACTGTGCCGGCTCAGGGTCTCCGGCGACACCAGCGCAGCCCCCGCGGATGCCGGGCTCGGCAAGGGCGGAGCGCTGCCGCCTGATATCTCGGAGTCTGCGCCCCCGAACGTGGCTCGGGAGACGTGGGACCCACCCGACATGTTGTTCGCCGGGATTGAGTAACAACTGCAACAAAAAAATAAAATATTATTGATATCATAATGCACCAACATAAATTCCTATACTCCGGTTTTGGTGGACCAGATACTGTGAATCAAATGTCGATCGATTTGGACAGATGCTATAGGCATGGGGATACAACACAAGAGAACAACAGATTATAAAGGCATTTGGATAAGACGCACTCTGAATCAATTTGTAATAATTATAGACTTTATCTCAATCTTGAAAAACAATTCAACAGTAATTCTATTGTGTAACTTCCACGAACTCACTTAACCTCACTTAGGTTCACCTACTTCAGTATTACAGAACAGGTGTACCTTGTCTGTATGCAGATTCTTACTACCGCTAAAATTGGGCCTGGTGTTTTGTTTATGGTCCTATTTTAAGTAAAATTGCATCTACAAATACGATAGCATCAAAGATACCTTTTCTGATTTTTTTTTTAATCAACCGCAACGACACCCAGGTGCATGTCATCGGTCGCTCGGTTAATTAATGACGCTCTTGGCACAATGTCTGAAAGCGGGACTTGCAACAACAAGACCCAGGAGACCGCTTAATTAGTAATGAGCACCAGGTGGCGCTGTTCGCGACCGGGAGTGCTTTCTCTACTCCCAGGTGCGTTGTCTATAGAACTATTTTAATGTCATTGTCATTTTGAACGCTGCTGTAGTGTAAGTTACTTAAATTTTGATGTTCTGCGTGATGCCCGTAGTCGTTTAGATGTTGCATGACTTGAATACCAACGCGATTGGTAAATGGTTGTTTTTTTTTAACGTGGTGTAATCATCATATGAGTCCTCCCACCCAGGGCAGAGTGAAAGGGACTGTCAAACTCGTACTGACTAAAATCTACGGTGTCCTTCAATAGCCTATACGTTCCGGGGTCACGGTCATTCGTGAGTCCCGCGACCCCGGTAGGCTTTGGCCCTCTAAAGGGGGGCCCTGTCACTATGCTGACACTCCTTGAGGCGCGCGTGGAACACAACGAGCCGTCGACCCGGGCAATCGGGCATGGTCCATGGTCGGACAGCGAGTCGCCCATTACTCGCCGCCCGCATGCCCTGGTAAATGGTTGATAGGAGAAAATTTACCTGATTTAAAAATACCGCCTATTTTACTAGTAGATTTTTATAGGTACAATAATTCAAAAAATTCATAAGTAGTTTTAGAGTTTATCCAGTGCAATTTTTTGTTTAAATTACTGAACTTTTATAATCTTTCTTTTACGTCCGACTGTCAATTTTTTTTATTTTTTTTTCATTATGAACGGATTTTTGAAAAATCCTAATACTAGACAAATTACTGGTTTTCAAAGTATTAAACGAAGCACACATTTAACAATATAAGTAATTGTTGCATAGCTACAATACGAATAAACAATTATTATTTACGTAGGTGGCCCTTTTCTTTTGATAGCTAAGTCTAGCTTTTAACTAAGCTAATGCACTAACCGTTTATTTTCAGAGCGTCGTTTCTTCTGTAACAACACGGCAGAATCTTAGACGTCTGGGAAGCTAAGAAGTTTGATTTCTATCACTAAATCTAGTTTTATACAGTTTGAGAGATTGTTAAAGATTTGGATCAATTTAGAAACTAACAATAGGATAGTTTCAAACATCAATAAATTGCAAATCTATTTAGAAAATGGACACATTTTTTTTATCCATGAATATTGACAAAGATGAAACACATCAAAGCTCGGAAGTGAGTTCGTGACGTCAAAACGCTCTAAAAATTATACCATGGCGTGACATAATTATTTCCACGCGCGCCTCAAAGAGTGTCAGCATAATGACTGGGCCGCCCTTTAGAGGTCCAAAGCCTGCCGGGGTCGCGAGACTCACGAATTAGCGTGACCCCGGAACGTAAAGGGTTATTGAAGGACACCGTGTATTTTAGTCAGTACGAGTCTGACAGCCCCTCCCGCTGTGCCCTGGGTGAGGGGAATCATTTGATGATTTTACCACGCTATAAAAACGCTTTTTTTTAGCGTGGTACATCATCAAATGACATGTGTAACAAAGATTTAAAAAAAAAACAATTTTATTAAGTAGGTAAGGCTATTGTTAAAAAGTGATTTGTTTTAGATAAAGTTAAGATTCAGTACACAAGTAACTACTGAAAATAATTCAACAAGTAAATAAAGATAATTCTCTTGACCATAAACAAGCTTTCCTGTCTCCAAAGACAAGGACAAATGATTAGAAAAACTTGTGTTAACGCAGAGTCACTAAACAACAAAAAGTATGTGGAAAACATTCAAAACTTTACTCTCTTTCTTTACTTCGTTTTAATTAAAGAACCTTCTGTCTCCTTTAATTAATTAAAAACTTAGTTTTCGTCTAACTATTAACGAAGTAGTTAGAGAAAAGTTTAGGTAGGAAGTTACGTACGCGAAGAAAGTTTAGGTAGACATTTTTTAAAGTAAGAATATGACTATAACAGTTTGTTACATTTAGCAAGTTTCAGAGAAC
This sequence comes from Agrotis puta, assembly GCA_943136025.2. Classification (NCBI taxonomy): domain Eukaryota; kingdom Metazoa; phylum Arthropoda; class Insecta; order Lepidoptera; family Noctuidae; genus Agrotis; species Agrotis puta. The sequence continues at coordinate 11,824,394 of OW964176.2, read as the reverse complement.
TAACTGTATGTTATATCTGTTTAACTAGAATAAATGAATCTAAAAAGACTTATTTTCTCTCGTAAATTTAAAATTTGCGACTAAAGGATCGCACATATAGCGACATCTATTATCATAGACGTTGTTTTTCTCGGGAATAGTCTTTTTTCGGGATGAATGGTACCCTATGTCCGTCTCAGATGACAGCATCTATGAAGACTAAACGACGATATTTCATTACGATCGGTTCACTGGTTTGGGCGTGAAAAGGTAAAGAACGAACTTGCTTTCGCATTCATAATTTAAGTTAGGATCAGCAAATGCCCAGTATAAGTGCTACAAGTGTTCAGTATTGAAATGTTGGATGGTATTTCTGAATGAAACTTTTAGTAGAATCTATAAATATACTACATGAATTTGTAAAGTAACACCTATAACAAGTAGATGCATTTAAAGCATCTCCATTCCACGCGGTGACGTCGCTTACGTCAGCGTAAATTGAGATATAATCCTCCAAATTCATCACCATTAAACCACGTCGACGCTTCACGTACTCTCAAATATGGGTACAAGAAAATGAAGCAAAAATTGAAAGCCCCCACCGCTCCGATTTCGCAAGGAATCATGCTGACTATGACATTTGGGAGGATAACTTTTACAAGGAGTTATCAAGAGTACGGCAGGATTCCTCCCTAAGTGAGTTATTACACAGGAAACATTTGAGATACCTACGTTTGTCTCTCGGCGAGGAACGTGGGTTCACTGAACTTTTGAGTGCAATTTTCCGCTTTCGTCTGGCGACATTTTACACTAACTTTTTTTCTAAATAAAATTTCAGCAATGCGAAATTGCCCTCGGTGTTAAGGTATAACTAGTTCTGGTATCTGATTGGTATTGCAGACGTTTTTCTTTTCGAACTTTGGAAATTAACTTTTATCGGAGTCTAGACACTCGGACGAAGTTTCGGCAGGTAACTGATGATAAAAAGATTTTTAATCCTCGAAATGTGCACACGTTACTTTGACTTTGAGCTTACTTAGCGATCTACAAAGTTTCAAAATAATGAGAGAGGACGTCTTTGATGATATCCTATTTCACCTATCTATCTCGCCTGATGATAAGCTCTGATGTGGTCGACGGAGAAGCACGCTTACCTAGAAGTAACCTATCCACTCTTGTCTCGGGCACGCCGCAATCGCGGCGGTAAGACCCCTCTTTGAGGAGTGGCTGGATAGGCGTCACGGCGTCCTGACCTACCGCATGACGCAGGTCCTCTCCGGACACGGAAGTTTCGGGAGGTTCCTGTGTCTGATAGGGAGGGAAGAAACGCCTTGGTGTCACCACTGCGAGGATCGTCCGGAGGACACGGTGGAGCATACGGTGCAGGACTGCACCGCTTGGGCAGAGCACCGCCGTGTCCTCACGACGGCGATAGGCGGAGACCTCTCGCGCCCGGCATTGGTCGAGGCCATGCTGCGGGGCAAGACGGAGTGGGAAGCGGTCGCCTCCTTCTGCGAAGCAGTCATGCTCGTGAAGGAGGAGGCGGGCCGCCTGAGGGAGAGGACAGCGTCCTCCCTCCACCCCAGCCGCAGTGGTAGACGCCCACGGCGTCGGACGTCGCAAGACGATCTCCGGCCACCGTAAGCGCGGGCATGCGGGCAGCAAGTAATGGGCGACTCGCTGGACGATGCCCGGGTCGACGGCGCGTTGTGTTCCACGCGCGCCTCAAAGAGTGTCAGCATAGTGACGGGGCCTGTAGAGGGCCAAAGCCTGCCGGGGTCGCGGGACCAAGGGATTACCGTGACCCCGGTACGTAAAGGGCTAGTGAAGGACACCGTGGATTTTAGTCAGTACAAGTCTGACAGTCCCTCCCGCCCTGCCCTGGGTGGGAGGACTTATTTGATGATTTTACCACGATAAAAAAAAAACCACTCTTGTCTGAACAACCCCAAGATTGTAGATACCAGAAAAACCAGACACCGCCAAATAATAAAATTGTTCGCAAACAAAAGGAGTGATATATCCATATCACTCCTTTTTCGAAACATTTTAACTTTACGAATAAATAAGTAGATTTCTTACGCAATGTCAAATCGGATTTCCTATTTAAACTACATTATTTTTCAATAATCGTACATAATATTCGCAAATGGCTGCCCTGCCCCAACGTGCCAAGAATCCGATACCGCTGGCGAACACGGCACATGGCACGGCACAACTTTATAGTTTATGAACTTCGATGGCACTTGTGCGGAATCTCAATTTCTTCAGACTTCCTATAGTAGAGTTTCGAATTTACTTTCTTAGCATATGAATATCGGGCACGCCGCAATCGCGGCGGTAAGACCCCTCTTTGAGGAGTGGCTGGATAGGCGTCACGGCGTCCTTACCTTCCGCATGACGCAGGTCCTCACCGGACACGGAAGTTTCGGGAGGTTCCTGTGTCTGATAGGGAGGGAAGAAACGCCTGGGTGTCACCACTGCGAGGATCGTCCGGAGGACACGGTGGAGCATACGGTGCAGGACTGCCCCGCTTGGGCAGAGCACCGCCGTGTCCTCACGACGGCGATAGGCGGAGACCTCTCGCGCCCGGCATTGGTCGAGGCCATGCTGCGGGGCGAGACGGAGTGGGAAGCGGTCGCCTCCTTCTGCGAAGCAGTCATGCTCGTGAAGGAGGAGGCGGGCCGCCTGAGGGAGAGGACAGCGTCCTCCCTCCATCCCAGCCGCAGTGGTAGACGCCCACGGCGTCGGACGTCACAGGACGATCTCCGGCCACCGTAGGCGCGGGCATGCGGGCAGCGAGTAATGGGCGACTTGCTGTCCGACCATGGACCATGCCCGGGTCGACGGCGCGTTGTGTTCCACGCGCGCCTCAAGGAGTGTCAGCACATTGACGGGGCCTGTAGAGGGCCAGAGCCTGCCGGGGTCGCGGGACTTACCCATCACCGTAACCCCGGTACGTAAAGGGCTCGTGAAGGACACCGTGGATTTTAGTCAGTACAAGTCTGACAGTCCCTCCCGCCCTGCCCTGGGTGGGAGGACTCATTTGATGATTTTACCACGCAAAAAAAAAAAAAAAAAAAAAAAAAAAAAAAAAAAAAGCATATGAATATATTAAACTCGCAGTTGGATTGAATTAAAGTTGTTATGGTAATTAATTATATATTCTTAACTTAGCAGAGGGTATTTAAAAGTACCTCAGAAAACCTACACACACGCCCCCATAATTATTAACAGTATAGATATGGGTTTTTTTTAAACGTTGCCCCACACTAGATATTTCTCCTGTGTCGTGGGTGCGTTTATAAATATAGAAACTCACATACACTCATTTATCTCTTCTGAAGGAAACTCCTTTTGAGTAAAAAAGCCTATTCTCATTTCTGTAACGGTTCCTAGTTATTTTTGGCAACTCATTAGGCTTACTGAAGCGGAAAGCTCTTTTTGTGTAATGAGAACCTTGGTAATCGGTAAATCTGTGATCGCTCAACAGTGAATATTGGATAGTCATAAAGACACCAGTCTCTAACATTAACGACGATACAAACTTTTGTCACATAATTAAGACTACTGAGACGTACTACCTTTTTTTTTATCGTGGTAAAATCATCAAATGAGTCCTCCCACCCAGGGCAGGGCGGGAGGGACTGTCAGACTTGTACTGACTAAAATCCACGGTGTCCTTCACGAGCCCTTTACGTACCGGGGTTACGGTGATGGGTAAGTCCCGCGACCCCGGCAGGCTCCGGCCCTCTACAGGCCCCGTCAATTTGCTGACACTCCTTGAGGCGCGCGTGGAACACAACGCGCCGTCGACCCGGGCATGGTCCATGGTCGGACAGCGAGTTGCCCATTACTCGCCGCCCGCATGCCCGCGCCTACGGTGGCCGGAGATCGTCTGGCGACGTCCGACGCCGTGGGCGCCTACCACTGCGGCTGGGGTGGAGGGAGGACGCTGTCCTCTCCCTCACGCGGCCCGCCTCCTCCTTCACGAGCATGACTGCTTCGCAGAAGGAGGCGACCGCTTCCCACTCCGTCTCGCCCCGCAGCATGGCCTCGACCAATGCCGGGCGCGAGAGGTCTCCGAAAAATTACTACAGTAAACCTAGAAAAATTAAGGAAAGTAAGTACTTACAATGAAAATTACTACAGTATATCTAAGTAGAAACAAAGATAGGACCTCTTCTTAGTTCTACTTATTCTGTTTTATTAACATCATAAGAACTAATATATATAGTTTCTCATCTAAGTAAGTCAGACTTTGGGTACCTAAGAATATCTACTTTTCTATAGAAATTCAGCTTGGAGATTAGTGGTTGCGATAGCCTAATTGGTAAGGCGTCTGGAGTACTTATCCAGAAGACGCAGGTTCGAGCTCCGTTCGTAGCTGAATTTTTCGTTCCTTAAAGTATCTTTGCGAAGACGCGACGCATTATTGCGTATAAATATATATATTTTACTTTTCTTTGTTGATTCAGAAATCACAGAACAATGAAAACAGGAAATGTAACAATTGACACTAAAAGGAACAACGAATACGTAAACGGATTAAATAATTCCAAGAAATATTCGTTCCTGTGCACCGAAAGTGCCACAAATCGAATCACCGTCGGTCTCTGCCTGAAGATGGGCGCCAGTCGCAAATTTCCGCATCCAATATGGCCGCTTTCGATTTCCGGTCCCGTCTCCCGCGTAAACGATTTACCTCGGATTACATACAGCGTTTATTTTAATCAAACCAATGTTCGCCTCTTGCTCGGATCACAGGATTAAACTCTACGTCCATCTGGATCACTTCAAATACCAGCACAATGTATGTAAATCAAAATAAATTGCTTGTGTATCGCATATGAGACCATCTGGATTTTTGCGTGAATGCCACGGATAACGATATTTCAGAGGGATATTGCCAATTCTTTTGTTTGTATTGTTGTAAGCTCAAATAAAAGCTCCGTGTTTCAGGTGCTTTGTTCGAATACAGTTCATCTACAAATATTTGGAAATAAAAGCTCAGCTTTTTTGGCAATTCTTGCATCGTAAATCAAAGGACTGAATAAAATTCCGGAACTCATAAAAAAACGTTGTTTTATCGTTTTTCTATTTCCCAATAGACCACCCGTTTTGGGAAAATAAACAATGTTTAATTAGGCGGCAAAGTTTCTATTACTCAATTTTCTGTGAACTAAACAAGTCAGCCATTGAATGCGACAGAGCCTGAGGCCTTATCACGAGTTTTCATGTTTTTGTGACGTAAAGTTGGGACTTTGACGTAAATATGATGAAAAAAAAATAGTTCCTCGTTTGTACACTAGAGGCGCTTTTTCATTTCGTTTTCCGTACAATTAAGGTCATAATCCTTCAAGTACGCTTTATGGTAAAATACGGAAATTTTGTGGCAAGGCCTCAGATATATATAAGTACAGAGTATACGTATCTTTTGTTTGTACCATAGACAAAGCAAAAATAATCCACGAGGACAATAAAGAAAGCAAGACAATAATGCCATCCTATCCATACAATATTTAGCGTAGAGTCACCTCGTCAATCACACGTACCAAGGAACAAATTCTTCTCACGTTACCTGTCACACATAATACTCCTGTTACAACGTCTTCGATATTAATATCAATGTTGTAGACATGATTCAATCTGTTATTCTTAGCTCCAGGCAGTGTGCGAGGGTAAAAGGAAAGTATGGAGATTTTTTATGGAATATGAAAACTGCTTTGTAAGCTTGTATCGAAAAGTTGATTTTTATGTTTATCCTTTCGATAGCGGAGGTTTAGCATACAGTTGAATTATGGGTTGGAATGTGAATGTCATTGGCTGGTAGGAAATAGAATAGTCACGGAATTCTATGAATCACACGCGATAATGGGCGACTCGCTTTCCGACCATGCACCATGCCCGGGTCGACGGCGCGTTGTGTTCAACGCGCGCCTCAAAGAGTTTCAACACAATGACGGGGCCCTCCTTTAAAGGGCCAAAGCCTGCCGGTGTCGCGAGACCAACGAATTATCGTGACCCCGGAACGCAAAGGGCTATTGAAAGACACCGTGGATTTTAGTCAGTACAAGTCTGACAGTCCCTTCCAATGATTTTAACACGATAAATAAAAAGTCTCCTTAGTCATCAGGCTCATAATTATTTATGTCTTAGTATAAAATTACAAGGAAATGTAAAAGAAAAAAAGGGTTGAAAAGAAGAGTTATTATCATACAAGCATAATTAAAGATAATTGAGCATACCTACTTCTGTGTATTCCTTCCTACTTCTTGATATAATTAGTCTTTAATAAGCTGCTAATAAGAAGGAAATATTAATTTAAACTCCAAAGCCGTAAAGCTCAATTTCAATTAACAGCCAGCGTCCACTTTCTTGATAAACTTCCTAATGAAACCGGACGGGGTAGGTAACCACGAATCGATCCCATTTAACACGGAAATATTAATTATAGTCATCAATAACTACCAGGCAACTAGGAAAGGAGAGGAGATAACTTCAAAACCCTATTATGTCGTCTGGTATCTCAGGAATTCGAAATTCGAATTCTATTCTCCAGTCGATATCGATTTCACGTACAATAAAATCGAAGAGGTTTTATTGTACTTGGAACCGATTTCTTGGCTTTCAGACTTTTAGTAATATTCGGCATTTTGCTGAATTGGCGATTGTTTTCACAGTTAAATGTGGTGGTGGTCTGCAGCATTCTGATTTCTCAAAAACATTTTCTTTAAAACCTAAATGTTATTGTAAGTAAACGCGTACAATGGTCGCCGGTCGGGCACGCCGCAATCGCGGCGGTAAGACCCCTCCTTGAGGAGTGGCTGGATGGGCGTCACGGCGTCCTTACCTACCGCATGACGCAGGTCCTCACCGGACACGGATGTTTCGGGAGGTTCCTGTGTCTGATAAGGAGGGAAGAAACGCCTGGGTGTCATCACTGCGAAGATCGTCCGGAGGACACGGTGGAGCATACGGTGCAGGACTGCCCCGCTTGGGCAGAGCACCGCCGTGTCCTCACGACGGCGATTGGCGGAGACCTCTCGCGCCCGGCATTGGTCGTGGCCATGCTGCGGGGCGAGACGGAGTGGGAAGCGGTCGCCTCCTTCTGCGAAGCAGTCATGCTCGCGAAGGAGGAGGCGAGCCGCGTGAGGGGGAAGACAGCGTCCTCCCTCCACCCCAGCCGCAGTGGTGTCCACCACTGCGGCGTCCGCCCACGGCGTCGGACGTCGCAAGACGATCTCCGGCCACCGTAGGCGCGGGCATGCGGGCGGCGAGTAATGGGCGACTCGCTGTCCGACCATGGACCATGCCCGGGTCGACGGCGCGTTGTGTTCCACGCGCGCCTCAAGGAGTGTCAGCATAATGACGGGGCCTGTAGAGGGCCATAGCCTGCCGGGGTCGCGGGACTTTCCCATTACCGTAACCCCGGTACGTAAAGGGCTAGTGAAGGACACCGTGGATTTTAGTCAGTACAAGTCTGACAGTCCCTCCCGCCCTGCCCTGGGTGGGAGGACTCATTTGATGATATTAATACGATAAAAAAAAAAAAATTGTCGCCGGTCCCGTGTATGACTAGAAATATTATGAACTTTGACGATGTAAAAGTAGTAGGTATGTATGTATTTACTGTCTACTAAAATGGCTGAAATTAGAAAGAGATAGAAATACTACATTATAAAGAAAATGTTAAGAAAAAGCTTTTCCCATAATACCTTCACAACGTATCTAGTAAAGCAATAATCCAGATTAAAAAAAAACATCGGGTTCAGTGCTACCAAATATTATTTAACAACGATATGGGCACGTATTAAAGTTAAGAGAAAGTTTGGTTAAATGTTTGAAAGCCGGTAGCCGAAACCGAAACAATTTCAGGGTAAAATATATTTCTAAATTTATCCGTGACCGCTAGCCGCTATTTACAAATGAAACTGGATGAAACTAACTGCCTTTTAGCTTTCACTGTCGTTTTTCCACAGCAACTGTATCTCATTAGGAAAAGTGCGGGAAAATAGCTCCAACTAACACATACGCGTCCAAAGAAGTGATCTATACATATAATAAATCTGTAGAAGGGTTAATTCTCTACATTGAAAATATTGAAAAAATAAATAGCGGGGGGTGTTGCTGGATCGATACCAAACCCAAATATGTGATTAAAAAAATTTTTGTCTATCTGTCTGTCTGTCTGTCTGTATATGCAGGCATCACGTGAAAATAACGGTTCGATTTCGATGAAACTTCATTTTTTTTTTGTCGTGGTAAAATCATCAAATGAGTCCTCCCACCCAGGGCAGGGCGGGAGGGACTGTCAGACTTGTACTGACTAAAATCCACGGTGTCCTTCACTAGCCCTTTACGTACCGGGGTCACGGTAATCCCTTGGTCCCGCGACCCCCTTGGTCCCGCGACCCCTTTCGATGAAACTTGGTATAATTATACCTTATTATCCTGGGCATAAAATAGGATACTTTTTGTCCTGGAAAAATACGTAGAAAAAAAAACTACCATCCACGCAAAGAACGACATCCGACGGAGTCGCGGGCGGAAGCTAGTTAACAATAACTTGTTTAGGGTTATAATCGCCAAAATTTGTAAAAAGAACGCGCGGTTTTTATTTTTTATTTTTAACAAAGTTGCGTTCGGCGCTCGAGGTCTCCAACTTGAATTATTAATTAAGCATTATAAACAAGTCTGTAAAAAATTAGAACTACCGGATTTCACACAAGCACTGATGAATAAAGTTACTGGACTATTTGTATTTCTACAAGTATAGATAAATACGCTAGGTGATACTGTGAAACACTCAAGACGAAATAAATGTTCGATATGTATTGAATTTATGAAACTGTTTTCAATTCTTACTGCAGTCAAAGCTAAACAAACATGAGCAAGTTCCAAGTTTGCTCTTACGTACGGTTTCTGTTGAAGTTTTCGATCAACTCCTAGATGCCATGTAAGTATATGTTTTGTTCGATTCAACCCTTAACCGCAATGGGTTATTTATAAAACGTGACGAGATTGTTTTTGGTATTTATGTTTATATCAGATAACTATAATGTCAGCGTTGAAAATGTTCCCAATTTCGTGAAATTAGAAAAATTATCAATTATTTCAGCAATTTATATAACATGTAGGCGAGCTTTATTGTATCGTGTCGGCCATTAATCTAAAAAAGAAACTACAACAATAACAAAGATTAATAACGTATCGGAACCAACTTCTAGCAACAAATGAAACTGAACAATGCTATCTAAAATCTCGCCAAACTTTCAGCGTCGCTACAAATACTATTAGATTCTAGATGTTTGTACACACTGTATACTCATACTTTCCCATTTCAAGCGGTCATAACAACCCTGCTGAAACACTGAAATCTGCACCTTATCTCGATCAAGATATGATTTAAATTTGAGTGGCCATGTTAAAGTGTTAACGATCTGTGATGTTGTTAGTAGTATCGTAGTATACGTTCCCTTTCGTTGGCAAGCTGCCGGGCGGCCGCTGATCAATGAACGTCTGTACAACCAGACTACTTTCACGCTGAGCGTATTTTGAATTTAGAACGCTTTTTACTTTTTAAAGGTTAATGTAATCCGGCCAGGTTCATCCAGTGAAGTGTTTATGGAACTCTTTGATGAGTCTCGGAATATAAAACCTTTTTGGGAGGAATTTTAAACAATATCTAATTAAGGGTTGAGAGTTTGTGAACAATTGTTTACGAAATCAAAGTGTAGAGTGGTATAGATGCTTTTTAGGAATGTTGATTAGATACATTGGGTCACGCTTGATGGGTTATATTTGAAAAGTTTTAAAATACTTTATTAACAATTTTATAACTCGACGGAAATTTCTAAATCTGTCAAGTGTGCTTCATGAAAACAGGTTTGTTTACAGCGTATATGAGAAAAATAGTATTCATTTAGGGGTTAAAAAGTAAATCTATTTAGTAAAATAAAATTAAAATATAATCTAAGTAGGTAAAGTTATTTGGGATGATATGTTTTTTAGTCATTATAATGCTGTTCCTACGGAAAACATAGTTTGATAATCTGTACAACAACCTTAAATATGAGCTTTTAAGCACACTTTTCTTCTGATACACAATATACAGGTAAACTAATATATTTTTGTTTACTTATAAACAGGGAAATACAATCCCAAACACCTACCTACGAGTACCACAAATAAAAATTCAAACACTCAAAACTCGACAAATCCCACAATAAAATTCACAGCAACCATCCAAAACAAATAAAAGAAAAAAATATTCGTATAATCCTGAATAAATTGTGAACAGCACGAGTATGTCTGTTCATATGCACAGGAAAAAAAGTAACAACCAACGTGCGAGACCATAGAGAGAGCATTTCACACATTTCTCGACGTTTTTCTATCTGCATCGCAAGCCTGTCTTGTTTATTTCGAAGACAGCACAAAGAACTGTGTTTTTACTGAAGAAAGTACAAGATAAGCTTTGTGGTGAGAAACATAGGGTATCTTAGTGTGTGATTGGAGTATAGTGTTTTCTTTTAAAAGTACTGGAAGGTTTTATATCTGACGCCAAACATCAAAGCCATGCTGGCTGATTAAATCATGCAACTACCACAAAAGGCCATCTTTTGCTGCTCAAACAAATTAAAAATGTAGGATAAATCAAGGTTTTGTACATATTTTTAAAGGATTTTGTTAATTGATTTATCACTATTTTAAGAAATGGTTAAAAATGCAAGTTACAGTAATAAGGCTTTTAAAGTAATTCTTGTGGAAGAAAATGAAGGAAGAAAATACACGTGATCTAAAACATCGTGACCGTGAAGGTTAAACCACGTTTAGTTTCCATTTATAGACCAGGTAGTAAGTCTCCTTTGATAGTTCCATTGTATTCGAATAAAGCACACTTAGGCAATCAATGCACATTGCTAACTACTAACTACTTTGAACTTGAGTACTATCCTTGGCAGTTTCTCTGATGGATCCCGATGTCCATTACCTCTTTGTCCTTTAGTGATGAATAGCAACACAAGTTTAAACAAGAAGACCTCTTGATGGCCATTGGTTATTTTAGAAGTTATTCCCAGAAGTTCCTTTTTTACAGTTCCGTACGCAAACGGTAAAACTGGACCTATTACTAAGACTCCGCTGTCCGTCAGTCTGTCTGTCTGTCTGTCTGACACCAGACTATATCTCATAAACCGTGGTAGACAAAAAAAAATTGACAGATGATGTATTTCTGATGATGCTGTAACAACAAATACTAAAAAACAATAAAATGAATATCTAAATGGGCTTCCATACAGACATGACTTTTATATAGTTAAGGAATATTCTGAAGACATAATGGATATAGGGATTTTAGGTAAACGGTGCCAGAGTTTCAACTTAAAAATTGTGACGGAAATCAACGAGTTCCTCCACTTAGATTTGTTTACGTAAATGTCATTTCACTAAACCTATCAGCTAATAGTTTCTAATTCATATCCCTATCCGTTAAACATGCAAACAAAACATTAGTCTTGTTTATTGTTTATATTTCATATGTAGCGTGTTTAACGTGCGTTGTTTGTTTATTATTGTACACCACATAATACTTCGGCATTGTTGTTGAAACCGAGAGGCGCTCTATTATACGTATTTAAGCTTACTTACAAACTTTGTCTGCATAAAGGAAACAAGAAAGTTTCTAAGAAAATGTACGTATTAGTATACAGTCTTGAGTTTTTTTAATGTCAGGTACGACCTTCTTTTGTAATGAATATTAAAATATTCGAAAGGGTCTGCTGGACCCGCTTAAAACTCTCAGAAGCTTGGAGTCTTTCAGCATCCTACTTAAGATCTTAAAGAACCCAATTAAATATAAAACGGTTAGGTATAAAAGGAAGCGACTTGCAAAAGGGAAAATTTTCGGCTTAAACAAAATGTAACTGTGTGTTGACGACGTCTGCTCTTTTTCGCGGTTTTTAGCAATATTCCCTATAAAACGAGTACTTAGTTTAAGTGTTAATACACTTAATCAAAACTGCTATTTAATCTGAATTTACTAGTCTTTAAATATAACCTTTTTGCTCTTGTATTGACGGGGCCCCCTGTAGAGGGCCAAAGCCTGGCGGGGTCGCGGGACTCACGAATTACCGTGACCCCGGTACGTAAAGGGCTATTGAAGGACACCGTGCATTTTAGTCAGTACAAGTCTGACAGTCCCTCCCGCTCTGCCCTGGGAGGGAGGACTCGTGTGATGACTTTACCACGTAAAAAAACAAAAGAATTACCTATCTATTCTATACTTAATATAATAGAGCTGGAGAGTTTGTTTGCTTGAACGCGCTAATCACATGGTTCCAATTGAATTATTTTCGTGTTGAATAGTCCACTGGACCAATGGGAGCCGAGCAGTGGGGGTGAAACGGGAAACATCTAGTAGTGCATAAATACGTAGTAAGAATATTTTAATTACACATAATCTAGAACGAACCATCCACACAGCGTCTCTGCGAACACGACACTCCTTGGTGACTTTATCTTAAATAGTTTTTTTAACGAAGTTTTCCCGACTGGCAATAAGGCGGGTCCGTTTTGTAGCAAAGTTTCCTTAACTTGGCTCAACCTTGTCTCGTATCCTTTGCTTTGTTGTTGCGTGTCTGCTTGCACGAAATCCCGCCAACTTGTTTTGGATTTTCTGCCTTTTGGGAGTTTGTTATGAAACGGACATTGCTGACACGTTTGTGTGTTCTTCTAAACTTTTATCTTCGTATGTATTTTTTTTTATTGTATATAACATCTAATTCTCTAATGAGTTAAAGCCATAGAGGTGTACCTAATAGCATAGGCTTTGCCAGTGTTATTTAAATCCCATAGGATAAAAGGGACTGGAACCTATTCTCTGTTGTTTATATTATACTAGCGGCCCGTCCCGTCTTCGCACACTGGCCTGTGTCATGTCTATGTGTGTGGCTATATAGTCAGGCTGAATGTAACTTTCATGATCTTTTTTTTGAATCGGCGCAGTAGTTTTTGAGTTTTTTTTTTTTCAAACATACATACAACAATTCAAATATTTCTTCTTTAGAAAAAGAAAGAGACAAGAATGAATAACAATACTTATATTCCTCATTTAAACGACTGCAGTGACTACAAAAGGAGGCTATTTATGCAGTCCACCTTGTTTTATTAACCGTACACGATTCTACATTAATAAAACACGATGTTAACTAGGCCTTCCAAAATCGCATGTAATACATTCTTAATAAATTATCACTATCACACGTCCGAGTTGCGTGCAACACTCACATACCACTGCATTTTAAAATTAATCGTAGCCACCCTTGTCAACAGCCCGGGTCAACGACCCGCCTATTTAGAACGAACAATGTTTATAGAGTTAAAGGAATAGCAGGAAGTAGGGCGAGGGGCAGTGAGAAGCGGTCTTAATCCTCCATTCACTGTTTTCAAATTACAACACGTATTGTATGTTTAATGTATCTGTTTTATGCACGTGTGATGTCAGCTTTATAATAGGGTTGCAAGTACAGCCCTTTGAAAGTTATGACAGCAGCACTTTAACAACCGATTAACAACCTTAACTCTATGATTTTAAAGATTACTGTGGTGATGACAGTGATAGTAAATCAGACGTAATTAAGTGAAAGGACGTATTAATATTTGAGTGTCGGAAGCTAAGGGCTGAGTGCGGATTACCGTTGTATCAAGTGAATCAACAACAGTGACAGTTCACGTGTACGGCGGCGTAGGCGCAGGATTTTTTGTTGGGCAGTGTGCGTGATGATCACTGGGCCTTAATAATTTTAGGACAAGGTAAATAATCATGGTCAATATTCTAGGAGTAGCTTTTGATTGTGACTGTCAGTGTGTGAAAATTTTATATTTTATATCATACTCAGTATTCTGTATTTATTTAAAACCGCCACGATAACTTTGTTTAGAAGAAAAATAATACAAATTAGTATCTTAAATAGGTACTTTAAACTATTCTAAATTCAAAAATCACCCCACATGCCAAAGCACTACTATTGCAAGAGTGAAAATAAGTGGGATCTATTTTAGTGCCTAGCACTTGTTCTATAAATTACCACCTCCCTAAACAGTATACATGTTCACAACGCGACCTATTCCAACAAGCCTAAACATAATGCAACAAATATGCGGTCATTTACGCACTTGAAACGCAACATTATTATTCAAAACATAGCCAAAACAAACAGTGAGTGTAAACTAACGCCTACTAAAGCACGTAGAATATCCGTATTACTCCCCTTAATCAACCGTAGGTACCCATGGTCAAATATACAGGAACACATTCCAGTTAATAACCAGAAAATTAGGTTGAAACTCATTAAACCGAACAACGAGCATTGGAACGAACCCTTAGGGAATGGTGTTCACAAAATACACAACATGCATACTTTTTGGGCGTCGGAACGCAAGTTCTATTTTCAAATATTTTTCTTTTTTGGAACACAAACATCACAGTACAAGCTTTACTTGCCAGTACGACTATGCAAACTCTTTTGGGGGTTGATTAAAAACTTTTTAACAGTCGCCTCCACTCTTTTCGAGCATTTATTTAAATGTTTCCACTATCTGTAATGTCTTTTTACGAAATGGCTTTACATTTTCATTTTAAGCAAACTGCCAACGGAAATCGATTGTTGGCTAGTAGAACTGTTTATTCGCTAACTAATTAATAATACAAACTAACTACTACACTGAACAACCGATCGATGGAACAAACTGTCGCCATGTCCTGTTGTAGGTAGAACTTGTACGAGTTGTATGCACCACCACTATAGCACAAAACGGAATATTGAATGCAATTTCAACGCGGAAGGGGATGCAAGCAATTTATCATTGCAAGTCAGATTCACTTTGAAAGCGATGAGAGATTAGATCTCTCCCATTTGTGAATGTGTCCAATGATTGAAAATACAACTTGGATAGGAAACTGGACATTTGTTGAATTTACGAGTAAATATCATAGTTGGTGTATGAAGCACCTATCTTTAAGAGACATACTTGAGCATAAACCCGCTTAAGCTACTTGAGGAGGTAGATTGATTTTGTAAACTCCATAAAACAAAGACTCACAAAAAGTTCCGTAAAAGGAATTAGAATAACCTCTTTGCTATCTTCTCTAATGCCAATTAACAACTGCCAACTTCATGTACTTAAAAAAGGTTGCATGCTTTCCTTATCTTAACCTCCTTACTAACCTTTCAGGCGGCACTGTAATGACTACCGCTTCAGTACAGCTAACGACACCATTTTCCGTAATCTTCATTGTAAATATCTCCATCCAATCAAATCACTTAACAACCTAATCGAATCGAAGAATATTGTTGCTGACAATAATTAATTCTAAATAAACAATTTGGTAAGACATTGTAATTATTTAAGTGAAAGTTAGTAAAAGCCACAGATAGAAAAATATATGAAAACTACACGCAAATTCGTCGCAAG
The DNA here is from genome assembly GCA_943136025.2 of Agrotis puta. NCBI lineage: Eukaryota > Metazoa > Arthropoda > Insecta > Lepidoptera > Noctuidae > Agrotis > Agrotis puta. The sequence continues at coordinate 11,808,938 of OW964176.2, read as the reverse complement.
CGCAATGCAGACTGAATTAACCGCCGTCGTCCCCAGGGGATTAACTGATCTAACTCGATGATACTCGGCTGGATTGCTGCAATTTCGTACTGCTATTATTGCAGGCCTGAGAGCAGGACACCGGCTCTCCGGCGAAATTAGTAAATAGACACTTGATGGGGCCAAATGGGCAGTGCCCACGGCATTCAGCTAATATTGTATCAATTTATAAACTTAAAGTGACGGGTTGTTCGTATGATGGATGGGAGTTTGAAGTGTTGTTCTGTCAACTGTCCTTTAGTGAGAAATTGGTATAGGAAGAGCATTGAGCTCCCCGTCCCCCAATACACGTATACTTGTTTGCAAATATGGAAAGTTTCTCATATGCGACATTGGTGATGGATGAATGATTTTCTAAATGACGACGAGGCGTTCCAAAAATTTAATATACATTTTAACATATTTTCAAAGAAATTACAGTTTCTTCTACATAGAGACGATATTTACCTTCATCCTATATCGTATCGTCTGCTCCAGCTTTGGTACAAATAAACAAACAGATTCAACTCCTATATTTCAGTATTTATCGATCATACGCGTATTAAAAAGAGCGAGATATGTGTCACTTTAAATTCATACTCTTTAATCAAAGTAGATGCTACACAGACATGTAAAGTTTACTACCTTCCTATGTAAATGTGAAAACGCCAAGATGGATTTAGGGATCGTATTTTGCATTTAAATTAAAATTATTCGTTGATATAGGACGACTCATGTTCCTTTGACGACTAAATATACTTCACAAGTAGGTATTCCAATAAATCTTCGAGAGTTAAGGTAAATGTTTTCCCGAGAATTAGAGGCAGAAATGAAGAATTTTCAGAAGGTTCTTAAGAGGTCTTGAAAGCAATAAAATTTGTTGCGAGGAAAACGAACAAGTGTTGAAGTTATACGTAATATAATTACTTAACATAATATGATCTTTTATATGGCTTATATCCTGAAAAGCTCCACAATGATCGTATCTTATCGCCACATCATCAGAAATGTCCGTTCGTTGAACTGATCACCCCAATTCCAAAGAGCGACAAAACCGCATCTCCCACGTCCGAAAAGTGTCGATATTCGCGCTCATTCGCACGACACGTCACGGAAAAGTTGTCAGATAGTCGAATGTGGTTGAATGTCACATGTCGCATCACGCGACTCGATCGAAGGCCGGTGGGGCCGAGGGGATCTGGGGAGGCTGGAGGGAAGCGCTCGGAGGATATTGTCGATTTCAATGCGCCGGAGACAACGCAATCTGTGCGGCTATGCGCGCATGCAGTTAAGGGCTCGGGGTCGGATGTAGTGTGGACTACGTGACATATTGTTATTGCTTCTTTGTTTTGTCATGACTTATTTGACAAATCGTTGAACTGAGGCTACAGCATGAACCTTAAAAGTCGAGTAAAGTCGAATGATTTTTCCAATCTCATATTGAGAAATGAATTACATTGAAAAGTATCACTAGATTGTATCACCTATATAATCTATATATATAAAAATGTTATGTTGGTTTGTGTATGCTTTAAAAACTCAAAAAGTACTGCACTGATTGAGCTGAAACTTTAGCATGATATTTAATCCGCATCAAGGATTGTTTTTATCTATTTTTTTTTTGTTAAAAAAACAGTTTTTTGTGCCACAGCGAAGCGGGGCAGGGTACAGCTAGTTATGTATAAAATCTTAAAACTCATTAAATATTAAAGAGCATAACGTATATTCTAGTTGGGTTTTACGAAATGTCTAACGTAAACGTAACTCATTTGTGCCCAGACTGCAGATTCTGCAATTACTTCAAAAAATGCCAACAAACGAATGACCGTTTTATGATTCTTAAAAATTCAACCGTTTCTCTTTTTTAAATTATAGATATCCTCATACAAATGCAACTCTGTTCCATCTTTCATACAAATTCATTCAAATAGACAAGTTCCACGAACATCACAGATAGTCCTGTAAGATAGTTGTTGTTTTCATTCCGTGAAGGGAGATAAGTTGCGCTACAAATCTTATTTATAACGACAGGGCTACAGTCGCAGATGTTGGTCTTGAAGCGACGATTGTAGCGAGCAGTTGAGAAGCCCTATTCTGTGTAAAAGGGGGAAAGTTATCGCTGAAATATGTATTTGATGTGTATAATACTTTAAGATCATAATCATGGGTTTTTTTTTTGTCTGTAACATTATTTTGACTTTAATTTGTTATTAATTATTTGCTTTCATTCACTTTTAAATAGTTTATTACTATTATGGCTGATTGTGCAATTTAGCTGCTGCAAGTGCTAATACGGTGTCGTAATTAACATTCCTATGTAGAGCAGTGCCATTGGTTAATTTTTTAGTTAAAATTTTTCAGTATGCGCAATGGAATCTGGATAATCAATATTATGCTCGCTGAAAATTACTTGGGACTTAAACATAACGGGCTTTTAGATGTCCTAATAGTTACTCCCTCCATCGTCTAAGACTTGATATTACAGGGGCACTGTTATCTTTATTTTTTTGGGTGATAAAAGCATCCATTGGGCCAGGAATTGAGCGAAAGGCATTGACAGACTTACTTTTTTTTTATCGTGGTAAAGTCATCAAATGAGTCCTCCCACCCAGGGCAGGGCGGGAGGAACTGTCAGACTTGACTGACTAAAATCCACGGTGTCCTTCAATAGCCCTTTACGTACCGGGGTCACGGTAATTCGTTAGTCCCGCGACCCCGGCAGGCTTTGGCCCTCTACAGGCCCCGTCACTATGCTGACACTCCTTGAGGCGCGCATGGCACACAACGCGCCGTCGACCCGGGCATGGTCCATGGTCGGACAGCGAGTCGCCCATTACTCGCTGCCCGCATGCCCGAGCCTACGGTGGCCGGAGATCGTCTAGCGACGTCCGTCACCGTTGGCGTCTACCACTGCGGCTGGGGTGGAGGGAGGACGCTGTCCTTTCCCTCACGCGGCCCGCCTCCTCCTTCGCGAGCATGGCTGCAACAACTAACAGACTCTTACTGAGAAAAAAAATCTGAGATTTAGTAATTGAAGAATTATCCTTTACATTTCATGGTCACGGTTATCTGTTTAGACAGCCCCGCGTACTCATGTTATCTAATGGTAACCTCACATACAGAAACATATCAAGCAACAGAAGTGATTTCTGCTTTCATCTTATCTAGATCTCACGATATCACAACCTAGCTCCAGATTAAGTGCTCCATCACGTCAATATATGTTTTATAGAGCTCGTGCATCCTGTTCGAAGGAGGTGGCAGTGACTGCCGTGAGGAAGTGCACAATGTAAGAGGACGCTGTTTAGTCTGACATCGTTTAAATATAGATTGCCGTTTGTCTAGGTGTCTGGGAATGTCTTAGGTGAGAGTTCGAGAGATCTATTTGATGTTTGTCTGAACAGCAATAATGCCTTTGTCAAACAGACAGGCGAAAGCGAAGCGTTTCCGAAGCGAAGCGTGACGTTTTTATTTGTAATGTATGGAATTGTTTGAATCCACTCACATAGAACAGCGAAAGCGATCCGATAGCGTGACAGAACTATCGGACTGACGTCTCGCTTCGGTTCGGTATCGCTTCGGAAACGCTTCGTTTACCCAGTCTTGTTCACAAAGGCATAAACGTGTAGTGGTAGCCCAGTGGTAAAGACCCCGACTGACAAGATATGGCTAGTCCAAACCTATTCAAGCAAATCACTTTATGTAATTCATTTCATCACCACACCCGAAGGAACAGGAACACGCTGTGTGCGTCTTAAATTACAGAGTGAGAAAGGAGACCTGTATGAGCATTAGGGACATTACAGGCTGATTATAGTCTCAAGAAAAAAACAAATAAAAAAAACTATCAACTTGTGTAGAAGCCCTATGAAGACCCAGTAAATTCTATCACAGATATCAAAATACTTGTAAACGATTGTCACTTGTTTAGAAATTCAATCACAAAACATTTGCCTAGTCTATTTATAAAAAAATTAGTTTAACAATTCAGTGTAGGTACCAGCCATTATAATAACACCTTTTTGATATCCTCGTCTGTATATTCATATTGACGAAACCCAAAACTTCAGCCTAGTTTATATACCACTAATACATGCTATATCGACAAATGTAACAAAGAAAAACATTCCATGTTGAATTTGTAAAGGAGTTTGACTATATTTATCACTTTGAGCCAGCCCTCAAAGGACGACAAGCGATTTGCTTCGAACTCCTAATCCTTTCACACTAACAAAGCCATTTTAGACCCAACTTCTTTACATACAGGGTTGATAACACTCTGCAAGGTATGTTAAAGGATAATTTCGCAAGGTTCACATAAATCGCGTCGTTTAGGAGCGGACGGATGTATTCGTTATGATATAGGTAAGTGGATGTTTACATAATATTTTATCTAGTCCAAGCATCCTTAAAGTAAGTAGCCACACATTATAGCAATTTGTTAGTACATAGCTAAGTGAATATTGTAGTTCCTAGTATATAATATGCGCCTTTTACAATTACATTTTTGTGTATCGATAGCAGAAAAGCTTTGTCCTAACTATACATAATTATAATATTGAAATCATCTTCCAGAGTATCACTCTATTGAAATGCAACTATAGTAAATATTTGATTAATGCCTGCTTGTAATTCGTTATCCAAAGGGAAGATAATAGGTGCAAGTAATACAAACACAGTCTACACGACATAGCAGACTGTTAATCCCGGTAGTACGATACCGAACTATCGCAACGCCGCCCGGCGAAATCTAGGAGATAAGCAAGTATTTCATAAACTTGCCAATTTAGACTAAAACACATACGTAATCTACAGTAGTATCAGTATATGCCCGAGGCGTGAGGCCGACGTCTCACGTACCTACAAACTACGCTACAAAACTAGCGTACAACTCAATAAGGCGTAGCACACACGTACGCTCGACAAGTCTCCAGGGTCCTCCACCACACAATGGCTGCCCGACACCCAGACTGTCTGAACCTAGCCGTATATATATTGCACTAATGACGATCTACGAGCTAATTAGGTGTAAAACGCTAATTAGAGTGTGTCTGATCTTTCGGAATTAATTAATTTTAATTTTTGGTCCGTCATTACGTTTGGACGTGACGAGTACCTCCTGTGGAGCTTTTGATGAGATTTTAATCGTTTTAATAATTTTTCTGAGCCACCTTTTATGTTTTTTTCTGGAATTAAATAAGAATACGTTACCTATGTCCCAGGATAAAGGCACAGTTCTTTACTTCTTCTATACTCAAATCGATATTTCTTTAACTAATCTACATAACATCAAACGTCAATCATCACAGCAATATCGAATAAATCATACTACTACTCGTATTTAGAACACATATCAAACTTAAACAAATATGATGGGATACTGTTTACATTATTAATTCGACCGTGTAACTTAAGAAACCTTTCAAGCGATACATTATTCCAACATATTGCTTCTAAAGTGGTTTTCAGAACAACAAATAGAGTAAGAAACCCTTACATTTGTAGCTCGTATTTCACTTGAATTATTTTTACAGGCGCTAATATATCACAAGGACCAAAATAGACTAGCCCCGAATCTGTTCCTGCGATACCAGCATTATCTCTCACACGGTATTCCCTATTTTCTCACAGAAGGTCTGTCAGACACATGTGCGCACAATTAATCAGTTCACAGGGACGGCTAAGACATCTGCGTGTACCTTTGTCCAAATGTCAATTAGGAAATGGTTAGAGACTCGATAGCAGAAGGACCAAGATAAATGGACACGAGCAATAAAAAACACCTGACTACAAAAGACAAAGGAATTCGCCAAAATCAATCAACGAAAACTTGACGAGATAAAACCTGGAAATTATGGGAAATGTCCTTTTTACACCAGCCCCGCTCGGCTCCGTTTTGCCAGGACAAACTTAAAATAAGTTTCGACCGTATCTTTAATTAAATTCTTGTACTATCACTTTCAATTTATGACGAAAGTAAGATGAGATTTTGAAGCTTTTGTTCAGTGTTTTTGAGGTAGAAAATTTGAAACGCTCAAGTTTATATAATTTCAATCTTAAATCAACCTTGACGTAAATCCCTTTTTGTCATCTTTGTCTTATTCAACCTTTTGAAAAGGTGTCTTAGTACCTTAATCAGTTCTCAAAGTATAACTTTTGCTTTCATGAATTTATTTACAATCTAAAAGTCTTAATTCAAAGAAACGTATCTAAATCAGACTAAAAAATACCACGCTTGTAAGTCTCTGATGTTAAGCAAAGGTGAAAGATGATGTTATAAATCTGATTAAAGTAAAGTTGCTTTTTACCGTCTTTACGCTAAGATCTTTCAAACTATCAACAGATTCTAATGTGGTTTTCATCTATATGTAGAGTAATTCCAGGTAATAGAAGAGAGAAGACGTTATAACAATACATTTATACTGCAACCATGGGAAGCCAGGGCACATCGCTAGTTAAGTATCAATAAACCAACAGTTTACCAGTTATTTTGAAAATCTCACAAAAAATGAAAACTCAAAATAACTCGAACAATAGTATCGAATGAAAACGCACGTTTAATTTGCAATATTAAGAAATTCTCTACGTGATCGTGATCACAGTCCATCCGGATGCCAATGAAGTCAATTATAATTAACTTGAGAAAATTGTTAGTATCGAAATCCCAGTGTATTAATACGAGTGCTATCGACTGTATTGATTGTTCCAGCACCTATATTTACATATATGGTCAGGTAGGATCCTGAAACTAACATAAATAGTATACTTTTTACGACTTTTGAATGTGTTCACACTCCATTTTCAGGTCGCGGGACTGTACGAATTACCGCGACCCCGGAACGTAAAGGGTTGTTGAAGGACACCGTGGATTTTAGTCAGTGCGAGTCTGACAGTCCCTCCCGCTCTGCCCTGGGTGAGAGGACTCATTTGATGACTTTACCACGATAAAATAAAATAAAAAAGGGAACAAGGGCACTTTTCGGCTGAGTCCAGATTTGTTGGTTTCAAAAGTTATTTAGATTAATATCATCGTATGTGGGATAAATAAATAAATAAATAATAATAAATATTCCACAACTATCACACAACGCCATCTAGTCCCAAGCTAAGCAGAGCTTGTGTTATGCATACTAGACAACTGATAGACATACTTATATATTTCTAAATACATACATATTATAGATAAATTACACCCAGACACAGAACAAATGATCGTGCTCATCACACAAACATTTGTCCTGGGTGGGAATCGAACCCACGACCTCCGGCATAGCAGTCAGGGTCACTAACCACTAGACCAACAGGCCTGTCAAATTGGAATTGTCAAATTGGCCTGGGATGATATTATAATAAAAAGAACTAATTCTTTCATGAAATCGTTTACAAAATAAGTAGTAGTAGAAAAAACATTGCTAAAAAACCCTCGTCAATTAATAATAAAATCACAAAAATTCCCGATACTATAGAATCTCTACGTGTTCGCACTACCGATACTAATTGACTAGAGAAAACTCGAAGAAAGTATCGAGAGCGGAGTGCTATCGACTGTAATGTGAAGTGACATTGATTGCTCCAGCAACACTTGAACAGCTAATAGCGTTAGTTCCGAGATCTTAACTGACCACATAAAATTTTACGACTTCTCAATTGGTTCACACTGTAAATGTTTTCAGTTGCTTTTAGATTTGTTGGTGATTTATTTAACTTTTAGTCTAGACTAACTGTTGCCAGCGGCACCGTCCGTTTATGTTGAAAATCGGGGACTTAATATTAGGATAGAAGGAGACTATAGTCTCTAATATAACACATAGGATACCTTTTACCTATTTCCAAGCCAAAGTTCATCAAGATTCATCAGTTCATCAGATTAACAAACAAACATCAAATACGGGTTTCTTTTATCTTTCAATCTATACCTAGAAGCTAAGAATTAAAATGAGACGACATCACCCAAAAGGAAATTGTACTCCTGCACACCAAAGAAGCACAGTAAAAACTGTTTTGCGCCGGACTCCCACAGAATGGCGGTCGCGAGTCAGGCAGCATTTGCACTGGTGAGGCCTTTTTTGGGGCTATAAAATCATCAAGCGAGTCCTCCCGCCCGGGGTGGAGCGCCAGACACTGTCGGATTCCTACTGACTATAAGTCCACCCTATTACTTCAAATAACATTTGCGTTCCAGGGCAGCAGTTACTTGCTTAGACAAGCCCGCAACCCCAACACTGGTGAAGCTGACAGTGGGATCGCTAAGCCGTCACTACAGGTTATAACCAGCCTGTATTACCGTTGCGGTTTACCATCAAGAATTTGTCAGTAGAAATTACGAAATATGGATCTATGGCCGTCATGAGATTAAAGCAAAACTGCTAAAACATAGATATTAACCTACCTAGCGTTGCCATCCTTCCGGGTTTCCCCGGATTTGTCCTAGTTTAGAGGGCATTCGGGGAGAGTCCGGGGGGGCTTCATTTGTAGTCCGGGTTAAAAAAATTCAACCGCCCGCGACACACGCAACATAATAAATAAAACGGTGATTTATGACATTTTCAACTGTTTTTCATTACACTGACTATGTTTAAAAAAACCTGTTGATATGTCCGGGTTCTGGACTCTAAAATCCGGGGTTTTCACGTCTTGTCCTGGTTTCCAAATTTTAGAGATGGCAACCCAACGTACTTACTTAGGAACAATTTTTCTGCGCAACTCTTCAGATATAACAAGCGCAAAGTAATGTGATGTCAACGAAATAAAAATAAATGGCGTACATAATGGTTCATTAATTTATGTCGAAACGTTCCTGAAAGTGTCCAGAGCAGCTTCATTTGTAACTGAAAGGTTCCGCTCAGTGTAGCGGAATTAATGAGATGTATTGTTTGCTAATGAAGAAAATGTTTACTTTAATTTATTATGTTTAAATAGCTGATGTGGTTTTAGTAGTTTGATCCAAGTTTGGATGGATGAATGAATATTTGGATAGTTTGTTACTCGCTCACTTAAGAACGGCTGAACGTATCTTGATGACATTTGGCTCAGAGATAGGTTTTAGTGTGAAAAAACACAAAGGATATTGTTTGTTCCAGTATTATGTTCCCGTGGGATCATTTTCGAGTAAAACGCGAGCGAAGCCGCTGGCAGTAGCTAGTAATTAAGTTAAAAAGTATAATTAAGTATTTTTTCCTGATTTCAAATGTTCTCATAACTAGCTGAACTGTTTTTTTTTTAAAACAATTATTTATTAGTTTAAAAAAAAAAAGTTACAAAGAAAATGTTTACCTTCCTTCAAAAAATCACACTCGCAACTACCATACGAAGCTAAACAAAATAAAATCAACATGAAAACCACTTGATAATTTTCACTCAACTTACGCTTCAAAATTATCCGTGCTCCATACCGCGGTATTAAATTTTTAAAGCACTTTTAAAGCCACTAGTGTTGTGCGTAGATAAGTGTGGAAAATGAGAGGGAAAACCTCTGCCTTTATGAAATACGAGGCGTTAATTATACAGCCTGTGCGACCCATCAGATGTTGTGTCCCTTCACCGAAATTTTCAATTTAAATCCTTTGGTATTTTGGCTCTATTTAGCCCTTTATATGATTAAGCCGGTAAACTCTTTGTCGAGTGGCAAAATACTGTCATTTTATCCATTGGATCAAATATCATAATTTTTTTTAGAGGATGTTATGTACATCGTTATACGTTCGTTATGCAAAACCCAATACCTGTCTAAGTTTAAACCCCGATACCTGTCTAGTATTTTTGTATAAAGAATCTACGTACAAAATTTCACAACTGTATCATGAAAATCACAAAATTATAAGCTGATTAAGCTGTTAGCTGGATGTCTGTTATTGAATTGTAATTAACTGGTGATTAAATTAAATTAGATATATAACGTGGTGTAAAAATTATTGGAATCAAATCACCGAGTTACTGATTCTGAACAAACTACATTCAGATATTGCATATACTAAAAATAATAATGTAAATTCTCGATCGATCGGTCTAAGGAGCGACTGAAACTGCAGCGTGACAGTGTGTTATTATCAGATCCATTCGTGCCGCCTGATGAAGTTCTTCCTCCTGGATATGAACTGCCTTGAGGAAGGGAAGTCTAAACAGACTCTGGACCCAGGTAGGCCAAAGCAAAGAAAATCTGCACAGGTGGAAAATTTACAAAACTGCTCTGGAATGTAACTGTGGTGCTGCTCCACAAACGATGAGGTACTCCATCATTTTGAAATCTTATAAATACGTACTCTAAGTATATAAATTAATTTTAATTTTAACATAATATACACAAAGTCATGCTAAGTATATTTTTTAAGCACAACGTGCAAACTTTTTCTCTGATTTAATATTTCTACATTAAAATTTTCGAGTTTACTTACTTTTTACGCGAACATACGAACAGAAGTAAGAGATTAAAAATTCCTTTTGCAAAACCTACCAGTGACATTTTACAACCTTGTACTACAAAAAGATATACAAAAACTGCGTCGTGCTCTTGTTGTGTTATTTCAGCGCGTAAATTTGTATTTTGTAACCTTTTTTTTAATACTGGTAGGTACAAATCCTGACGTATAATTTGTCATGTCCGACTGTCCGTTGTACAGGGCCATTCATTCGTTTCTGCCAAAATTAATGTTTAACTCGTGTAACTTTACAACCAGCAGCCACCTATGTGTAAACAAATTTTCAAAATACAAAGAGAATATTTTGATACCCATGAATATTTTTCATATTTTAACGTCTCTCGATAAACCTAAACTGGTTTTAGGTAAATATAAATGCTAAATATAAACTTAACATTTATTTTAATTTATTTTTCTAAAATATAATGGATACTTCAGAAAAAATAAATTACTTGCGTTCGAGAGTCCACATGTGTCATTTCAAAATTTATTTTGTTGTAGTTACAACTACAACAAAATAAATTACTACTATCTGAAAATGCACATTTTTCATCCAATATTTACCGATCTACATTTTTATGACGGTTTGAGTAAACATGTTGATATACCCTGCGTATAAGTTAAGACATGTTATAAATCGAAAGGCGCCCCTTTTGACAAAATATTTTAAGCTATAGGCTCGCTAAGTTCCGGCTCACTGAACATGATATCAAACGTCTCGTATCGTTCACATCAAATTCCTTCACATGGCCTCCCATATTTTAGTAGCGTATATCTTATATTTTTGCATAAGGATCTTGATCCTTAAGGGGGAAATCGAATAAGATAGCCCACATATCATTTTGTAAGACTGTAACTGCTGGTATGATCAATGTATACAATCTGATAACGAATTACTAATTTACTAGATAATAATTCTTGTCCATAAAGGAAATTGGTATTTTCTGATCTTCCCCGACGTCTTTCGTCGAAGTTGAAAGGACCAATTTCATTTTTAATTAATACTAATAATATCCAATCGTATCAGCACAAGAAATTGAATTGAATAGTTTTAACAATGTCTCAAGTTCTCGTCTAATAAATACAGTTGAATCAATTATTAAAATCTGTAGACCGAAGCCACTCCAATGCGGACAAACATCTCAGCATCCACTCCATCTCATTATACGAAGGAATTTAGTATCAAAGGCTCTAATGGCATCTTGAAGCGCTTATGAGAATCCTTGTGCTCTTAATTACATTCCTTTGTTCAGGTGAAAACCTCTGGTGGGCATCTTTTTAATTAATTGCTGATAAATAAAGCTTATAAAAGGTATATCATTCACTATCTACTTAATACGATCCATTTACGAAGTAAAATATGATGGTACCAACAAGTATCTACTCCTAAACGAGTATTGTTTATTAGTTGCATTAATAAAGCTTGTGCTAAGGGGAATAGAATAACTCCATAATTGTCAGAAAGTTATAAAACTGAATTTATTATCCGAGAATACATGATACCAATTTAATGCTCTGATAACTTTAAAACTATTTATATGTAAATTGTCTGCCAGACCCAATCATTTTAACTAAGTCAGTATACATTTATTTATTAAATTGGTCCTTTGGTCCTTCGGGTCACCACCGGCCCTTAACTAAGATCTCACTGGTCAAAATAACTTGAAAACACTGTACTGTCGATTAAATAATTTAAGTAAACACGGAAGTGATTGATTTGAAAACTGATTTATTGACAAACACTTTGAAAAAAAGGTCAACTAACTAAAGATTGAGACAAAATACCAATAGTTTTGGTAAAATTCAGACTAAATCGATTTCAGCGGGTCACGTGGAAAGTTCAGATAAGAAAGTGAGACAACATTGACCCAATCGCTCCAAAGGGGTGGCTCGTGGCTCATTGTGACACCTTATCTATCGAGCCATCTCAAACGGGGGATGTTACGAACCAATTTGTCGAAGTCGTGAAATTGGAAAATTCAATTTCAGACGTATTTGCTGCGTCTACTTTGCTTGTGAAAATAGCTCACTGGTTTTGAAGGCTTCATATTTTTTTCGTTGTCAGTGAATATGTGTGTTCAGCTTAGAAAATTCATGAGGAGTGGCAAATGTCATGATATCAAGGGATGGGAGAAGAGGTAATTGGAATTCAACGAACAGTATTTTTGCTTTTCATATTTTTTATATAAATACCTTGTGTCTTGGTTATTTTATTTTAATTAAATATATTGCCTACCATAGTGACTCGGATATCCGCAAAGTAACGCCTGATTCTATTACTTAAGTAATTTAAGTTTCTCACTATCAAGTGACGCATGCATGCCGGAAAAAGATCCCGTTGGAGCTTATCTGAAAGACCAAGAACTGAACAAGTTGAAATATATTTCACTTAACCGATTCCGAGTGACGACAACGAAAGTTCTCTTGCTTTATTCGACGATGCCATGACACAGGTTTAGAATAATTCTAATTTGGTTTTGAATTTGTAGAAGAAGTACTTAAACATTTTAGTATCAAAAAGAAAAACAAAGCAATTATAAAACCCGTATAAAACGATTGCTTGAAAAACAAACTTATCACGAGTCGAGAAAACAATATCAAACAATAAAAAAAATGCTTTTAAGTAGGCCCAACTTCCCTGTAAACAAAATATCATCAAACTAATAAAAGCTATTTTTCTTTATAAATAGCCAATGTTCCAACAATAGAACATTGTCTATATCTTTGTAGGTATTCCGTTTGTAAAAACCACTAGTAGATAGGACAGTAGTTCCATTTCTCAAATTATGTGCAGCTTACACAATGAGGCCCCTTTACAAGATCAGCTACTTTAGATCAGACGACGTAGGTACAAACCTTCGAGCCAGTAATATGGTACTTTACTGCATAAATAAATTGAAAATCTGTTTAGTCCGTCAGCCAAAGAGGGGTCTTACCGCCGCGATTGCGGCGTGCCCGTGTACTTTTATTAGTTATATTTGAAAAACGTAAAACTCTCAAAAGATTCCACTTTATTTATTTCTTTTACTGACTCCAGTGATTGTTGTTTTTCCTCATTCGCGTGGAACTCGAAAATTATCCTACTGGGATTAACCCATCCAGGCTATAAACTATGTATGTATCAAATTTTAACCAAAACCATTAAACAGTTTTTGTGTGAAAAAGTAACAAACATCCATTCATTCATCCATTCTCACAAACTTTTATATTAGAATATTATGTAGTTAGATTGGTTGGAAATAGAAATCATCTAAAACATCGAAGGAAATCAAACCGATACTTCATAATGGATGAACAGTTTTAGTCAAACATTTTAAAGATCAGCCTGGAAACATCTACCGCTATCACAAGTTTCTTAAACTTGAAAAAGAGTCTTAATCTTATTTATACCGTAAACCTTCTGCGTTAACTTTTATCATTGAGGAACAATGTAGCCAAGTCGTGGGGCGACTCGGTTTCCGCTACATAAAGCCGCGAGAGGGCGCCTCCATCGATCGGTGAGGTTGGTTCTGTAGCACAAGAATGTTACTCAAATGTGATAAAATGTTCACGTTTTATTGAGGAGAGATGTTAAATGTGGGAACTGGAATGGAATAAATTGTACAGCAACTTATTTGAATTTTTTTTTCACATGGTTTGTTTATCTAACACAAGAAAGAAGACTGCAATATTACATTATGGGAAGAGTATAATTTACGAAATCCTGCCTAAAATCTGGAAACATGGCAGTACTTCCGCCAAGTCAAGCAATAAAAGCGACACAGCCGTACCACCCTTTTCTCGAAACAGAGGTTCCGCAAATGAAACAAGAAATACCCAAAGCTCTTATTTCATCATCTGCCTAGCCTTTTCCCAACTATATTGGGGTCGGCTTCCAGTCAAACCAGATGCAGCTGGATATCTGTATTTTATATGGAGCGACTGCCTGTCGGACCTACACAACCCAGTAACTGAGTAATACGATACCCCATGGTAAGACTGGTTGTCAGACTTTAGAGCCTCTGACTGACAGTAACGACTGTCAAAGATCTACAAATGACGGCCGGGACCAACGGATTTAGGTGCTTTCCGAGGCACGGAGGAAACTCGCTATGACAGATGGTCACCCATCCACAGACCACCCTCGGCAAGCGCGGCTTAACCCGGAAGATCGGCCTGTGCGGCTGTAATTATTTAGCCACGAGCCCAAAGCTATTATTTACCCACCCAACATAATACACGAACAGTCCACCTCCAAAGTTTAATATAAATCCAACAGTTCAAGCCCTCAACAAAGCCTTAATCTGTTAAGAAAGTATTAGCATAAACGAGATAGCCTGGCCAGGACGTGAACAATGCAGGCTAACTGTTGCCACCCCCTTGCTTAAATTATACACCAGCCAGTATTGTTCAGAATGGTTAAGAACTTCTATGTATGCGAATGTTGATGAAACCATATTGTTTAACTTTAAAAACTAGAAAAAATATATAATCAAATATAAAATAAAGAAATATATATAATATATAAGATAACGAATGATTTGAAAATAAAACAGAATGCTCACTAAACCTTCTAAATGGCTACCTCTATAGGCCTGGAAAGGCTGTTGAAGAATTTTAATAAAGAACAATAACTTTAGGAATCATAACAAAAAACTTACATTGCAATCATTGCGTGTTTATCTTATGAATTAAGGCGAAGAAATTACAAAAAGTCAGAAAGAAAGAAAGAATCGAATAACGAGTAAACCATTTTCGTAGGTAAAATCCGGATAATTTGAACAAAACTCTCATATACAAAGGCGTGACAAATGACATTGATAACCAGGTGGCCTACCATAATGCGAGAGTAGTTCCGCTGAGGGAAAGAGACAGAGCTATACAAGTCGTCTAGCGCCATCTCGTTCCCTCAGCAGAACTACTCTCGCTAGGTAAGCTACCAGAGCAGGCTTTGTTTTAAATGTCAAACAAAATACAAAATTCATTCCGTCGGCTTTTGTTTCTTACGAGAAAAATCTAATAAACGGTTGCGGGGCTCGAAAGACACCATTTCTTAGAAAGATTTATATGTAAATGATATTACAACGTGACGGAAATTTTGTAATTTTTCTCAAGAAACATCAACGCCACTTGAATGTTAAAAACGAGATTTTAAGATGGGTTCCGAAGATTTATTTCCATGCGAAAGAAAACTTGGGAAGGAAGTGGAAAAATTTAATTGAATTAGCGAATCTTTATCACTTCTTCCCCTTCTAGATTCAGTATATTTAAAATCAAAACAAGTGCCTAATAGGTAGCTCTCATTTAATTTATTATTTAGTAAATACAGGCCTATTCTTACGAGCTTTATTCTTGGTGATGTCCTCAAACGAAGCACATAATCCCAGATAATCTCAAAAGATACGTACTTATAGACAGGTATGAGGTACATATATTTAGTTTTTCATTTTTGTAAATTACAAAAAAGAAATCATATTTTTGATGAAAACTAATAAGCCCTAAAGCCTTTGTCAAACAGACAGGCGTGGCGAATGCGAAGCGTGACGTTTTTATTTGAAATGTATGGAATTGTTTGAATCCAGTCACATAGAAAAGCGAAAGCGATCCGATAGCGTGACCGAACTATCGGACTGACGTCTCGTATCGGTTCGTTATCGCTTCGGACTCGCCTGTCTGTTTAACAAAGGCATTAAAGTTTCCCAGCTGCCAAATCGCAAACAGTATAAATTATATTGATTTTTCACACCTGACTGTTTGAACAAAGTCGGGACAAAATAAATAACTACAATTCATGTATTTTGTTTTGTGAATTCAGGCAAACGAACCTGAAACCACGAACAAATAATAGGACTGGGGTAACACAATTAATTGGTCAGACGTTTGGTCAAACATATTTTGTTTATCAAATTGATTTTCTGGTCTGGCAAGCCAACATTCACCATTGAATACCGCTTGGTACTTATTTCATGTCGAAATTTATTATCCCATAAATAGCTCATTAATAAATTTACTGTTTGTTGTGGTTTTTGAAAAGCCGTTGAGTATAAAACAATCAGATACCTACATGAAACTGTATTCAGGATGTGAGTGACCGCGACTCATTTGCGTTTTAACTAAAAAGTTAAAAAAAAAATGTAACCGACACAGATAAACTTTTCTTTCGGAAGTTGGTGGCTTTGTTTTTTATTTCATTGACTTTTTTTGTTTAATTTAATATGAAGGTTATTTTAACCTTTTTAGTGGTTGCTTTTGAAGTCGGTTAATTTTTTTAACTCATTTATTTTACCCTTTTTTGTTTAAATATTCAACTCAAATTCGCGTCAAATACATATTTTTTTACATGTGCACTAGTACCTATTTTGTAATCCGTAGCCCTGATAATAACATCGCCCATGTACACAATAAGCTAAAATGTTCATAAAATAAATACTACTGAACCAAACTAAATGAAATATTTATGCACCAAATGGCAGGAATACTGCATCGAACAATAACCCATATGGGTGCAAAGCTCTCATCAATATAAATGAATTAAGTTCAAACACAAGATAGCTACTGTAAACCGTTGAAAAGTTCCCTGAACTGTCCTTCGTCTTCATCATCAGACCCCTAATGAGAGTCACAACCCATCTAGGTGTAAAGTTCTTATCAATACAAATTAATCAAACTCAAACACAAGGTAGTTGCTGTGAATCGTTGAGGAGTTCCGTTGAATGTCTCTCGACTCCATCAACAGACCGACGCCAGAACTTTTTTTTTTTTAAAAAAAAACATTGCTCACACTAGGAATTTCTTCCTCTCCACACACAAACAGCCAGACCCGGAACAACTACTTGCAGATCATACAAATATTTGTTCCGTGCGGGGATCGAACCCGCGACACGCTGCACAGCAGTCAATGGCTCATTGTAGTGCTTTAAATACTTAATGAATAAACTTACAAACGCACTAGTTGCCCCTACGATTTTCGACAGTTCCCCTCGATTTCTCTGATCTTCCATCATCAAACCCTGATTTCCTTATCATGGGACCAATTTTGAAATAACTTGTTTCCAAACCTTTTTTTTTGAAGTCGGTTAAAAAATAGGACGGCTTTGGTGCCATAATGTGATTTTATGCAAGTTTTTCTAACACTAATACGCTCTTAAATAAACAATAATCATAATTATGAAGATAACATTAACAAAATGATAACTATGACAAAATATTATTGAAAATTAATTTGCATATAAAAGCAGTTATGTATCACATAATTAATCACCTACACGATTTCGACCAAACCCTACAAAAATACGCTTTTCAGCGATAATTAACAAAAGACTATTGCTTTTTTAAATTTTTCCTACAAAACGCTACGTGCTACGTTAGAAGTATGTAAGAAAATACAGTCTTTTAACTTTTTTTTTTTTAAATCATCAAATGAGTCCTTCCACCCAGGGCAGAGCGGGAGGGACTGTCAGACTCGTACTGACTAAAATCCACGGTGTCCTTCACCTTATAGCCCTATAGCCCTTTACGTTCCGCGGTCACGGTAATTCATACAGTCCCTCGACTCCGGCAGGCTTTGGCCCTCTAGAGGAGGGGGCCCCGTCATTTTCCTGACACTCAGAGGCGCGCGTGGAACACAACGCCTCGTCGACCCGGGCATGGTCCATGGTCGGACAGCGAGTTGTAAGTCTTTAGTAAGAGGTGAAAGAAGTCAAGACAAGTAAAAGCTTACCCAGAAGAAGCCTGTTCTCTCAAACTTTAAAAAGATTCGAGATGTATACGTTCAGGAACACAGACACAGGCTTTTACCACGATCACGTCCAAACATCAGATCATACATAACCATTGGCACTTTTAGTACCGATCTAACTTATCATAATAATAGCAAACGCACACACTAAAACCCTGACATAATAATACAGTATTATCCACTGTACCCACCGGTTCAAAACATAAAATGAGCCTAAAGAACCATTTTATTGCGCCCACAGCTCTACTTTATGTTATCCGTAAACATTTGGTTCCGCAGATAAGTAGATTTTTTTTTTTTTTTTTTTTTTTTTTTTTATCGTGGTAGCAGATAAGTAGATACGGGGAATTTATGAGAATATAATATTTTATATTAAGATGCGAGGATAAAGACATGGATACCCAAACGCTATGGGTACTTACACAGAAAGGTAAAAATTCATTCAAGAAAATTATTCAACCATTTTTTCGGGTTTAATAAACTTTCTATGACTTCGCTCTGTTCACTCATACTTGAATGTGTTATGATGACTTAGATTTTTAAAAAATAATATCCCAAAAACATAAGTACAGGAACCAATACTAATATACCTATCGCAAACTGCTAAAAGAATAAATGTGCAGTCGATTGGGAACTTTTTAATTTAGAGATAACTTGACATGCACCAATCTGTTCTTTTTGTAGAAACGAATTGATTACTTAAATACTGCCTAAATGAAAGCTGTGGAATAATAAGTTGACACTGCGGTCCGGTTAAGCAGCCCACAACCTCTTCTAGGTTGATCTGCGAGGTGCCATTCACAAAAAAAAAAGTTGACACTGCGTTTGGATACGCGCAGAAGCAGCCAACAGCGTTTGAATACGTTGGTCTTATTTATAAAGTAAATTATGACTTCGAACAGCATTAATTTATGTCAACATTAAATTCGCAAACTCAATGTTACTTATTCAGCATTACCGCCTCACAGCAAATGTTTACCGGTAATTACCGAAGTGAAACTCCCGTCAAAAGAAGTCAGCATTACCATAGAAGGGACAGTTTCGCCTAGTCACTCGGTATAAATAGATCCCGCGGTACGACGATACAATGTTTGATTTATGATGCCCGATAGCCTGTTGAGTAAAATATTATGAAGGCGGCAGCAAACGATGGGGCGGATTGAACGTAAAGCTAATTTTGACCGTGAAACTACTAAGTTTGTATTGACGGGTCCGGAAAAAGTAGACTGTATATCACTTGTTTATTTCCAATTCGTAGGTGATTTGTGTACGCGGCTCGAAGGACCAACAAATAATGATAGATCTGCAAATATTGTTGTTGTTGGTTAGCGCAGTGGCTGAGCGATCGACTGCTGCATAGCGTGTCGCGGGTTCAATCCCCGCATGGAGCAACTATTTTTATGGCCTACTAGTGTCTAGATTTTCCGGATCTGGGTGTTTGTATTAAGTTTCTATGTTTGCAAACGCAGTCACGATACAGAAGAAATTCCAAGAGTGGGGCAACGGTTAAAAATATTTTTTGGTCCTTCGAGCCGAATGGTTGTGGTTGAGCAATAAGAATAGGTTACAAAGTAAACAATTAAGAAAGATGAAAGACCAACAGATATTTTTGTAAATTTTTTTGTCCATACTCAAAACCTAGGCACTTTCCCCACCCAAAGATATAAGAAAAATACCTGTAACTACGCACCTGTAATATCCATACCCGCCTTAGATATAAGTAAAATACCTATTACTATCTAAGTATATAAGTACTAATACCGACAAAATTAGAACGGAATACCATCCGGCGTAACACTTCCTATAAAGCTTCACATGGTGACGTCATAATATTCTATTTGGCTTTGATTCATCAGTGATGAGTCAACGAAACCCCAATTTTACACTCACTCCCGTTACGGATGCCATATGTCAGCTATTTTTGTTGCTAAGCTATAAAACATACGTGCTCACACTGTTTTAATTTATGCTAAAAAGTTAGTAGATAGGTCCTTATTTTATCTACAGTTTTGGGTGTGGATATAACTTGTTTAGCTGTGAGAAAGCCTGAGAACTTAATATACTTACAGAACTATGGAAAGTAAGCTATTACGGCTTCTTAGCTGTCAAAGTTCAACAATTATAAAAAAAGGATTTTCACAAAATCCACTGATATGACTTGCCTTTTTTTTTATCGTGGTAAAATCATCAAATGAGTCCTCCCACCCTTACTGTCAGACTCGTACTGACTAAAATCCACGGTGTCCTTCACTAGCCCTTTACGTACCGGGGTCACGGTAATTCGTAAGTCCCGCGACCGATATGACTTACCTTGGAAAATATTAATTAAACTACAACTTGTACATACTACCGATATCCATGCTATACAACAAAAAATAGTAGACAGAAGATTTGTAATGCAAAGTTCGGTCTGTAGAATAACATCCTATTTTTTATTTAATGGAACTGTTCCAAATTTAAATTTAATAATGTCGTCCATAAAATTGAGCACTCTGTACTAACCCTTTCAACGGCGCTCACTTCCAGTTTCTAGTAATCTATCAAAAGCCAGAATTCAACTCTGTGTGTAATGGAAATTTAATCGTAATTGAATGCAAGTCACCATTTATCTACCAGTCAGCTTGTATTACCGTGACTTCTAATATGATTTAGATAAATCGCTTTTGAATGGGAGCGACGTTTGTGTTTTGGTAAGTAGGAGCTTGGAGTTACATGTTATATCTGATCAAATAAGTTTGATGTGATGTCTTAATTATGTGTATGAAGCGAGCCATTTATGCTGATGTAATGATGACTAAGCTAATGGTAGTGATTAACTAGCTAATAAATATTGTGAATAAATGTAATGCTTGAATAAAAAATAAAGTGATATCAAAAGGAAAAGGTGGAATTAATATCGTCAGGCTAAAACAAATCCAATTAGAATAGAAATTGCAAACGTATTCAATTTATTCAGAGATAAATAAGCATGTGAGGCCTACATTTGGTTTTATATCTATTTATCCGCGGCATCTCGCAAACGACGAGCGGACGAAATTTGAATAATCACGGCGGCAGCTGTGCAGTCTACGACCAAGAATATCGTTTTATGGTAAGCTAAGCCATGGTAAGATGAAGTCGGAATCCTAATGCGAGTGTGGATTGTAATACCCACGTTTGTGTGACAGATCCTGCTTTTAATTTTAAGCTTATATTTGGATTGAATGTGTGCGGTATTGGAATTCGAATGGAATAGAATGGCGTGGGAAGGGTTAAATTAAATGATAAAACATTGATTGAAGTTTCACTTATCCAATTTAAATTGCGTCTGGAAAAATGTAGTATCAAAAGTTTAGTAAAATAAACAAAGATAAGGGAGGATATCGCATAGCCAATTAGAAGCAACATAGGACACTAGAAAATATCCCACCATCTGCATTGCCTGAAGCATTAAACAACATCTATCCATTCTCACTCACACAGAGAATCTAGTAACACAGAAAACATTGCCAACGCGAACTCCATTTCACAAGGAAAATCTAAAAGAAGAAATGGATTCATTTTTAATGCTGTCCAATAAAACGTCCAATAAGGTAGATGTGTCTTGTCGGTGCAGTAGCAGCTGTCGCGATGAGTTCCTTGGTCCCCGTCGCGTCGGGGAGCTCCGGGCTGATACTCGGGACGTTATCATGGAATAATAATATAGAGAAGGTACACTATGTGCTATGAGAGATAATAGTGATCTAGACATTGGAACAGGATTCAAATTGCATTATAAACGAGTTGTGCAAGTCAAAGCAAACAATAGTATTGTCTCTATCTTGTTAGATATCACGAACGCATTTTAATTGCAAACCAGTAAGATTGTCAAAGTCTGCGTTACAGTGAGCAAGATGGTAATTTGGAAGACAACATAAATGCAGTGTATTGCAAGACGTAGATCTAGAAATGTAGATGAAGGACTAAAATAAAAGCAAGTCCCTTATTCACCTTCTGTATTGCAACATTATGTCCATTATATCCCGGCATAATTTTCAACGCTTCCCTAGACAACCATAGGACCGCACATTTGAGGAGTTTCGGCTATTTGGGTACTGTGTTAAATGAAACAAATGAAATATACGATGCGGTCATGGTGCTGCAACCGACTTAGTTTACGCCACTTTGGGGAAGTTGGCTTTATTAGCAAAGTTAAGAACATTCTCGCGTATTTCTTGTTTTGTTATTTTGTATACTATTCATCTTTTAAGAAGGGTCTTGTGCACCGAACTACAAAATAGGAACTAAAGATTTATTTTCTTAGTACTTTTAAATCCTTACAATGTTTATATTTTATTCAGAAGCTTGTGGATTTTCTCTAAGTATCTTTCTGTCGTCGAAAAGGTACGAAAATCCAAGAGCGATGACCAGAAACTTGTAGTTTGTGAACAAGTTTCCTCCCCTAAGCTAACCGTCGCCGTCGTCTCGACGTATCGTGCAATGATTGAGATTCATTTGGTGGATTTTCTTTTTTTGCTGAATAAGGAAAAGGTGGAAAAAAGATTGAGGGAGTCGATCGTGTTTTTGTGAACCTTTGCTTACGGGACGCTAAAGAATTGATAGATAATCTTCGAATAAGGACAGTTGGTCGCACTGTTTTCATTTTGCGTTTTGGTTTGTTTCTTTCTTCGAAATCCGTTTGGACAAAATTAGACTATTAAGAATCTCAGCTAAACTTTTCTTTTTATTTTTCCTTCCGTGGCTCTGCTGGCAGAAATTTCTTTAAGATTAAGCATTATTCTTGTACCTACTCAATTTTAGTGACTTTGTTCCTGTGTTGTTTTTATACTTAAAAGGTAACCTAAATGATAAAATTAATAAATAAAGCTTACCCATATACATAAATTCCCGGAAGACCCTAGAATGAAGCCCTTAACAATTGTAAGCCGTAAATAACTTCGTTTCCCGTTGACCTGAGATGTAAAAAACAGGCCTTTAGCGGTTGTTTTATCCCACGCAAATCGTAAAAGTCACTCGAGGGAATCGTTTCTGTTCCTTACTAATAAATAGAACATAGATACGCTACATAGCACGGTACGGTCATTTTAGCTGGTTAAAGCTTAGGTTAGAGAACTGTTATGAGATTTACACGAAACTAGACCTTATTTCAGTGTCAACATCTCAAACTAGGGTTGCTTTTCCCACACCACACGAGACGTATATCAAAAGCAAACATCGTCAAGCTGTCTTCAGAATATTAAACACATTAATAATGTGCTGCAGGCTTGCAAGCTACCGGGTGGCAGCGAGGCAGTAGCGGTCTACCAGGACCGTCTGCTAAGCTAGCATGCTCATAATAAAAGCTCATTTTATGCTAATATCAACGGCAGCGCAACTGTTTGTGCAATTTGAGCAGTCCAAAGTGCGGAAGGCAAATAACTGCTAAATATTCATGCTGCCGTAATGTTGTTGCGTTCAGCAGTTTTTAATGAAGGTGAGTTTGTGGTATGGACAATTAGGGCCGTTGGAAGTTCGCGATTTCTTAATGGCATGGTATGTACAGCCTACTTACAAATTCAAGGTGGTGGTGGTGTAGATTCTTTATCAAGTTCATTTTACGTGTTAAACTTTATTTTACCAGCCATTAAACTAAGTTATCTAACTAAATTGACTAAAAGTTTATTTTTCTAGAAACAACAACTCCCTGTTACCGGACACGTGCCTAACACAGGTGTGACCAAGGACGAAGAACGTTGAATACGCGTAACTAAACGAATCGCAAAAAAAATGCAAAAGGAAAACCTGTAGGGTTTCACATAACAAGCGCCGGACCGCAATAAAACACCTGCAATCCCGAGCTTCTTTCTTTTAACGTCTAACCTTCCTCCACCCCCTTTCCCCCACTCCCCTCATACTTCCTAGCGTGTCGCGTAAACAGGGGAAATTCGAACAAAGAAAACACAGTAGCAATTTGCAAGCTTCCATGACAATACGAAATTTTGCGCCGTAGTTGTTTCAAAGTTGACTAGGTACAACAATTATATTCGTGTACACAAAGCGAAATTAGCTCGTCATGTAAATTAAGCTGTTCTCCCACTGACTGATTATGAAGCACGGCTTTCGCCTTCCAATTTAGTCGGCGATACGGTGAAATGGATCGGTGTGAAAAAGCTGGCGGTGGCAAATTGCTTGCATTTAGCACCAAATTGCGCGGATGCTGAATTAGATTGATGGTGCCTGCTGCACAAATCCACATACCAATATCCTGACTGGACTTATTATTATTTCAATTGGATAGGTGAATCCATTTTGAAAGTAAATCCGATAATTTGCACTAATAACAGAGGATTGAAGCCTTGGAAATAGTGCTAATCAAAGGCTGTTCAGCCTTTAATTAGCACCCAGCGCATTATCAATCTAAATGTGCAATTGTTTGCATACAAAAATGATAATTGTTGTCACAATCACAACGTGCGTGCTTATTTGACTAGATATGCCTGTGACTGTACAATCATCAACGTACGTTGATGATTCGAAGCTCACGAAATGATCCGATTAAGGTGGGTGGACCATGAAAGGCCATGCTCCTTCGAAGGCCAATTATTAAAATTTCGTAGTTATTGCCATGTGATGACAAATTCCTTCTATCTACATAAACATCCATCGAACTAGAAATCACAGACGCGGCGGCGAATCGCTCGCGCCACTATTTTGGCAGTACGGTCCCTCGCTTCATTGATATCGGAAATCGGCGACGTTAAAATAAGGAGGTGTACCATAGAAGGCCACTCTAACAAATAAACAGTTATTATTCGTTTATTTACTGGATAAATGAAACTAACAAATATTTAAGTAATACTTTGTTTTATTCCGTAATATATAAACCACTTCTTTTTATTGTAGATTTAATCGCTATTTATTAACTTTTAGTGTTAAATGACTGATTTATTATAATGGCCTTCTAAGGAGCCTTGTTCCTAGCAAGGCCATTTGGAAGAGCTTAACAAAACTTAAGTTTAATGAATACTGATTAAAGCTAGGTTAAAAAAAAGTAATTTATATGGTACACAATAAAACAAAGTATTATTTGATAATTTGTTTTTTTCATTTATCCAGTTAATAAACGAATAAAAAGCGTTTACTCGTTAGAGTGGCCTTCCATGGTCCACCCACCTTATGTAAGGAGCGTAGCAGTTGGCATTCTGCAATTTCAACCCCATTGAAAAAAGCGTCATTTTCATGTACTCGTATAAAATTGTGATTGAATCAGTCACTGTTTTAGAATGTGCAAAATACTTCACTTTTTTAACATTTTAGATGAGTTTGCTCTTGACTCTAGCCTAGGTCGGAGGTGACAGAAACAAAGTCTACGATAGAGTAAGCTTACCCAGAAGCAGCTTGTTCACTCTAACTTTGAAGAGATCTTGGTTGAAAGCGTTGGGGGAAAATTAAAAAAATTATGACTACCAAATTCAGCCTTCAACGTCATTGCCTAATTGGTTCTAAAATCTTGTGTCTAGACTACCAGCTTTACCCTTACCACGATATGTCGCCTCTAATTAAACACAGTATGTAGCGCAGTGCGCATATCAAACGTGAGTCGTAACGAGGTGATTTAAAGCGCACTCATCGACGCAGACCGCCGTGAAATTAGTCGCACGTCGTGCGCTCAAGTGCTTGCGCGGATATTGACAATGCTGTGCCGATTGGCGGATACATGTGTCGGTTATTGAATGTTGTATGTTTTTTGATGTTATTTATATAGGTATTCTTATATGTATTAAACTGAAAACAGGAAAATAAACACAACAAAATGACCTCGAAATCGCCGCCTTTCTATTTTTTTTATATTCTCTTGGGAACTCTTCTAATTTTCTTTTTACTGGAGGCTATAGAAATAAAAATCGATTCAATCATAAAGGACATGAAGTCTTTATCTACTATGCCGCGGACTTCTTGCGTGGAAACAGGAATTGTTTTTTTTTAAAATTTCGACATACTAGGAATTTCTCCTGTATCGTGGGTGCACTTACGAACATTTAAACTGACATTTACAAATGCCTAGACTGGGAACAACTGCCTAAAAATTATACAAATATTTGCTCCGTGCGGGAATCGAACATGTTCATTGTATTTCAAAAGTGTGGTAGGTACTGTTAGAAATAGGTAATGAATGGAATACCAGAATCCAAAGAAGAAATAACATTTGTTTGTTACTATCCATGTTGAGACTGTGTATTAAAATCGTCACAATTCTGCGACATCTCTTTTCCATCCTTTGTCTAACACAAAAATTCCGTCTGATAAAAACAAAGTCCGTTGCATTTCCAAAACTACTATCCTTGTTTTTCGTAGAGCACTTTTTAAAACTGTTGTGCCTTATCTACGAGTAGAACGAAAGCTTACAAACAAAATAGTGTGCTTTGTTTCCACAGCGAAACAAAGGCCCATTGCTCGCTGCCTGTCCATATGTCACTGTGTTGTCACTGGGTAACGAAATGAAAAAAAGAAATATGTTAGAATAGACTCCAATGACAGTGAATTCTGGTGTCTGTATGTAAAGCAATGAATAAATAGATGGATACATTTTGATTTTTAATCCAGTTCTAGCAATTTGAAATCACACAGTTAATTATATTTACCCCAGGTTTGAAACTCCCACTTAATATGTCCATAGTTAGAATGGGCTCGAATCGTCACTAAAGTCTTTTGACAAACCCAAAAGGATGACAAACCCCTTTAAATACCAACATAATCATAGTTATCTACAGCTCTACAGGAAAATGTTTCCGATTCAGAGCCACATATCACAAATAGAACACCTCACATCACAATTTCTCCGAATCCGCTAAGTCATCAGAATCCCAACGCTATGTACTTACATAGCTTTACAAGGAAATCCAACATCTGGTTCTATCCATCCAAAGTTCAGAGACAGTTTGACGAGAACTTTATAACAGAACTAAAACTTCGCTATGATATCTTAGTTTTACCGAATATCAAAGATCGAACACCAAATCTGATAATTCAGCAAGATTTCTGCGGATTACAGACTTCAATTTTATCGATTTAAACTATCCACGGAACATTTACATGTAGGTAAACTAATTTCCACAAACTGGCGTCTGAAAATACAAGTTTCATGCGGGCAAAGCCGCAAATAGATACTAGCAATCTACAGCAACTACTATTAGTAAACGGTACACCACAAATATGTAGTCACGAACCGTCACTAACAAGTTTGTAAAAGACGGAGTAATCGTTTAGACTTCTGTAGCCAAAAGCCTTTGTGTTCACGATCCATTACTTTTTTCACAAAAACGTTTTATTAAAGCTGAAATTAATATCTCAATGTACAACACAAATATTGGCTTCATACAGAAGTTATGACACAATTTCAATGAGCCACGAAGCTGGGCCCATCAACTCAATGACTGGAATAATATCACTATGCAGGGATCAGACGAGTGACGGGGTAACTGATAACTGTTCCGCTTCTCTTGTGGTTATGCGGTGTGTTGGCTAGTAAACTCGGAGTGACCGAGTGTAGTAACTACTGGCTACTATGCGGTTACTATGAGTCATTTTAAGTTACACGTTTCGTTGCAGTTTATGTTTTTGGTGCCTACGTGCCTAGATACAAAAAACGTTAATAAAGTAGATACAACTTTATGTAACACTGATATTCTTTTAGAAACTCCATCAATTTTCGTTAAGAGACTCAAACAACCCGAGCTACGGATTAACTAAAATGAAAAGGATAAATGAAAGGGAAAACAGCGCTCTTATTTTATCGATTTGCACTTGAATGTTATGAGATTTGTTCGCAAATCTCATAGAGCCTTCCATCTAAGCGAAGACATAGACACGTGTATTTTGAAATGTGGAGCGCATTAACAATTTGTGCCTTGTCATACTACGAAACAGATATATTCCCCAGAACGTGCCCTCAGCGTTATAGACATGATTTATAGCACGTGATTCATGTTCAAAATCAACCCCTGAAGAAAGACTTGATTGATCAATATTTTAACAATGCATTCGTTTCAAAAAGCCAAGGGACCTAAGGGTATTGTAAGCAAGAGCCGCCAAAAATTTCCATGTCTACAAAAAATATTGAAATCTTTTATTGTTTCCAAATCAGACAAAATATAAAACTTTTCTATCTACTATTGTCGCAACTTTCGTTCAAAACTTCGCAAAATCTTTTCAATACTTTATTGCGAACATTTTTAAGCATCGCCGAACACCAAAGTCAGTCAAAGGAATACACTAAAGCCTCATGTTTCGTGAACGAATATTCGAACATTCTTAGGGTACCTTAGTATAAAGGAAGGAGGTTCCTATCATACACAATTTATGAGAGTCTGAAAGCACTAAAAACAGGTACACAAAGGCATAACTAGCTTTGAACTTCGGTTTAGAAGAACGAATACGGAGTATAAACGGACGATATTCCATACAGTAAGTACTGTTCATTAAATTCGTCCCTTTTCCATATAAAAAGGAACAAACACTGTAAATTGCCAGTTAGTACCTGCCGCTTCAAATAAAATGAAATGACTCCCTAATAAAACCCTTCACGAATGATTGGAACGAAACGACAGAATTATTCAGTTCGAGTGACGGTAAAAAGTCATTAAAGGGACGACGTTCACGCTTTTTAATTCCGACGGCGGTGGTCTATTTTGGAGCATTGTATCTTTATTACCGTTCCGTACGGAAAGTGGGAATGGAAGTGTTAAAAGTATTGTAGCCGCGGAGGCGAGAGCCGGAGGGATTCCGTAGGGAAAGCCGCCGGGCGACAGAATGGAGAATGGAGACGGAACAAAGCTTGTAAAATTTTAACGTAAGAACTAATATAGGCGCTTTACTTTTATATTCTTGACAAATTGGAAAAGTAACACCGTTTTGTTGACAATTTGAAAGATGATTTAGATTAATGAGCTTTCTTATCAGAAAGCTTATTTTATCTGAGTTTGAACACGACTTTGGATCGTCTGGAATAATGTGTGTTGCTTCTAAGCCGAATCACACACCTACACATTACATTCATGCAGCCTTTATTACCGTTACGTCGGTAATTTGATGCTAAACTTGGTGGTGGCGCCACCTCCTGCCGTTACATTTTATGAAGGTTATTGTATGAGTTTCTTCACGTTTTCCATTGCATATTGAAGCCAAATACCAGCCCATACCAGCTTTTCGAAATCCTGTAGACATTCTTGGAGTCTGGTATTGTTTAGCAGGTATCTTGTAAAGCAAACGTAAAATGGACGAGGAAAGGCATAAAAATTGCCAGAATTCGATTACTAATTAATTCAATAACTACATCAGCATCCGAAAAATCTGAAGTCCAAACCAATAGAATCATCTCATTTTACAAACGTGACTAATTGAACTATAAAAGTCCGCAACTCAATCTAAAAACAATCCTATTTCTCACTAGTCTTATAGTTGGGCAACTACTTCCCTGTTTCTTAGAAGCTTACTTGACAGACATTAGTCAGGCAGTCATTCCGGGTGCGCAACCGCACGACATGTGGTCTGTTATCTGACCCCGGGGTGCTCGAGAGAAAGCCCATAGCAACCCGTCTGACGGGTCCCGTTGACACACATTTCATGTTCCGCTTCATTTCTTTGTGCCATACTACGCCGTGCCCGTAATACTTACGACTATGTTTGACCCTCGAATTCTCGGCCCTTTTCGGCGATTGTATTTACTTGTAGGTTAGTGTTCAACAATCGTGGAGGTTTCCTTTCGAATTTTATTGAGGAGTATACAATTTGGCAGCAGTCAAGCATATAACGTTTTGGTAGAGAACACTATCAATCTTACTACCCTCGTTTTATACTAAAAAAAATTATGCATGGGCTATGGCAACCTCTATAATCCAGTTTTTAACAAATGTAGCGCTATGTTGAATAGCTAATCTTTGCAACATTAAACACGAATACCATACAGTCTGCTTCCAAAATAAACAGAAATACAATGCAAATAGTAGCCATTAATTTGGCTCAGTGCTGTTGCAAAGAGCATAATGTCAATTATTGACTCGTTATTAACATTTCGCTTTTCTGTTAAATTAAATTCTGTGATGCACGATGCGTACTGATCGCTTATTTAATTAAGTTGCTGCCGAGTTTGCTATTTTAAAATATTTTGTTAATTGCATGATTTTTTATAGTTACAGATGGATAAAAAATTATAATAAAGATTTCTTCCTTTCCTTTAGATTGGTTACTTACGGCAGAGAAAATGGTGGAACAAAAATGGTAATAATGTAGGTTATTTTCTCCATTTTCCTCACACTGCTCGTATAGATATTACTCGTGTAGGTACATCGGTAACCCTCAGAGCAATTTGAATAAATAGACCATCATTGATGCTCCCCAGTGTCCTGGTGTCAGCCTAGTTAAAAATGTATGGAAATGAAATGTAGCGAATACAAATCAAACATGGTTTTAAAATAAACCGACGGAACTGGAAATACGAAATGATTTGATTTTATCGCCATCCAAATCCTCTTACAAACCCATTATTGACATTCGTAAATTGATATTAATCAGTTTGGAAATCGAATACAGCAATTACGACTTAATGGTTTCGGATTTTATATTTTATTAAAATAATGTGGGCACTCTGAAATAACTCTGGATTTTTTCGGAACATAGTATTCTAATACGTCCTTTGTAAAATATTTTTGGAGTAGATCCTGGCACAAAATTAAGCAGGATTAATAACTTTACGGCTCTACTTAATTACTCTTCTAGCTACCGTCATTATTTAAGCCTGAAAACTTAATAGACAGTGGAACATTAGCTCAACTCAAGATAAAGTGGTCCCGTTTCGTACATTAAGTGAATTTCATAATTATTGTAAGCCAGACTTAACTAGACGGCATTCCGGACTAGACGTCTGACTCGGCGGCCAGCAGCCGTCTAAAGACAAACCGTCTCGGATTTCCTAGTGCACTGCTTTGTTTGCTGACGTCAAGGGCGTGTTTAATTTGCAGGCAAGGTCTGGGTAGCCATTTAGTTTAGTAAGTTTATTGTGGTATGGCTCTATGTGGTGCCATACGACAATAAACTTCTCTACGTTCTACTTTATCCGTAGATAAGTATAGTACTTAGGTAATTGTAGGTATGATAACAGAAACACCGTTTGAAAAGATATACTTTAGTAAAATAATTCGTGTCTGAAAGATCTTACGGCAGGAAATTATGGTAGATAGTTTCTGTTGAGATAGCGATTAAAAGAGAAGTATCAAGTATAAAAGACGTAACGACGAATTGGGATACATTGACAATTGACAAATCCACGTATTGGTACCCTGTTTTAAGTATTGTCTCTACTATGGCCTCTAAAATGTTTGGTAGAGTCGTAGATAAGGTTCGATTTATCCCATCACCTAAGTAGAGCTGCTTTTCTCCGTTTAAAAATCTAACTTTGATAATACTGTATAAAGTCTAATTGTGCATAATAATCGAAGTCACCTTCTGTATAAAAACTAAGTTAGTAACAGAGAAATACTGAGCTTGTTCATGCTTATGAAACAATGTACCTACCTAGTTTGTGCTATAAATCCAACATCGGCGTCGACGGGGCGTAAACGCAGTCACTCATGATTATGCAAATGTGTCTAACAAACCGATTATAGCCGTGTTATTTTGGTGTCGAGATTTGAGACAATTCACAAAATTGGACAAATTAGGGTCGTAAATAATGCGTGTAGTTAGATACAGCTAGAACGTCCGTGGAAATATGTAAAATTGAGAGAAACTTAGTGTCTTCTAAGGGCTTTAAATTGCTAACAATTGTTCAGTAAATTCTTAAGCTTCTCGTTAACGAGACTGTGTATCTAGATGATAGTTTTTACTTTGTGGATTTATGAACGGTAGGTAATTCATCGATTAATTGGATTTATTCTACTTGCTGAATTCCTTAGGTATTTCCGAATAATATAATAGGTCTACACAATTTTTCGTTTCAATAATTATCTGGAAATTGAATTCCAAACTATGATCTACGATAAGAGCTACATGCCTTTAATCAACATCCGAAGCATTGCAATGAGATAAACTGACATCGAAGTGATCGATGAGATCTTCGAGTTATCGATCTGCATTTGAATAACGTGGTAATAAGATCACAGCTGTAACGAGGATCTCCTACCTAGAATTATATCCTAATGTTCGTGCCAAATCGTATCCAAAGCCTCTAACAGCTTAATTAATGTTAAGTTAATACCGTTCATTCAACATTCTTCACATTGCTAGTCGTGTTAAGTGTGTAAACAAAATGCAGGTGACGTGTGATTAAGGAGGACACTTCCGGCTCTTTTGAAGCTTACTGGCGAATCTAAGGCTTCCAAGTTCCACTTGGATAGCGTTGGTATTAAAAGGTATCGAAGATCTTTCATCATCATCATCATCATCATCTCAGCCATAGGACGTCCACTGCTGAACATAGGCCTCCCCTTTAGATCTCCACATATACCGGTTGGAAGCGACCTGCATCCAGCGTCTTCCGGTGACCTTTATAAGGTCGTTTTTCGAAGATCTTTGAATAACTAATTTCCGAAATCCATGTAGTTATTTGTAATCTTCATAGATCAATCTAAGGTGTTGTTAACAAAAAGTTCTCCAAATTCTCTTGATCCTGAAATTCTCTTTGTCTTCTCCATCTTCGAAGACGACGTAAACTTTTTTATTATCGTGTTCAAATCATGAAATGAGTCCTCCCACCCAAAGAAGAGCGGGGGAGACTGTCAGACTCGTGGTAGCTAAAATTCACGGAGTTCTTTCAATAGACCTTTACGTTTCAAGGTCACGATTCAGACAGTCCCGCGATCCCAACAGGCTGGCGTATGTAATCTTAGTCGCATTCAATCAGTCAACGTGTCTACGTTGACTGATTGAATGCGACTAAGATTCTAAAAATTACAAATAAAGCTTGAGGATTGGAGACACATCTTCGACCAACTGCTTATGTCCATGCCCATGGGTTTCAAAAACCGCCGTAAAAGTATCAAAACAATAACAAACCATTGCCCCAGCTCCTTGTTCTCTTCCAGACCAGACGGCGTCGCCAGAGTGTCGGCATCGCCCTCCTGTCTACCGCCCGGATGCTCAGGGATCACGCGCTCGATCGTCGTCACCTCTTCGATGTCCGAGTCGATACCTTGCGCGAAGTCCATGTAAAACGACTCCCGAGAGTCGCTGGACCCCCGTCGCAGTTTCAGCGACAAGTCCGGGGAACTGTCATCCATTTTTGAAAGCACTATTCCTTCATCCTTCACTTGAATAGTTTTGGATACAGTCAGAGCCGTCTTTTCACTTTGTGCGACATTTCGAAAGCGCGGTTAACCCATATTCGTTCGTTGAACTTGAAATTAAGTTAGGAGTTTATTCGTGGGCATTACTGTTCTTTCTATAGGATATGGTTTTAAACAATAATTAATTATAACTGATCGTTTAAAACTTTCAAAATAATAAAAAAATACCCCATGCCTTTTACGCAACAAAAAGGCTCGCACACAAACAATAGCAATTTATCTTGTCGCACTACAAAAAGGCCGGTTCGACGTAAAAAGAACAATGACCTGTGAACCGTTTCTAGTGTAACCTTCCCTAAAATCGACACCGCTTCCTGTGCCACTAATAACCGACGCACACCGACACATGCCGTTTAACACATCTGTGTGCGTTCGCATTCGGCTTCTTTTCAATAACTTATACAAACGAAACTGCCGAAAGTAGGTACTATCAATCAAATCTCAACGCTTTGTACCTATGGCGGGTAAGTTATGAATATGTAACTCCGGTAATACATCGTACCTCTTATTTTGGTCAGTGATACAATAAATCACAGCATTCGTTACGAATAAATTCAGACCGGATTATTAATATTAATACCAATCATCCTTGGACCTCCCCTTTTAGCCTGTTACACGCACTAGTGACCATATTGATGATATAAATAACAACTTAAAAGCTTCTAAACATAATAGATTCTAACAAGAATCTCGCGCCGAACAGTGGGTCCGTTCTAAGAGCATTCTGTGATAATGATAAGGCACGTTTCAAAATTAATATTAATACCACATCCGTGAGCGATATCAATCGCCGCCGATCCCTCGGGAACAACAATAATGCCCAAGAACAAACATATTCATTTACACACGACAGCCAATCGTGCGATACGTATGCTAGACACGCATCGCACGGCGGAGGCGGAGGCGTATTGACACGGAATAATTCAACGGGCAGTCACTCACACCGATACACGATAACGTAGTAGGGAGCGCACGTGCGTGGTATAGGAACGCGACGGGCGTCGGCGGCGCCCTCCCGCGGCAGAGGTTGGCGCGCGATTGCCGCTCGCAGCGAGCGCAGCGCGCGGGAAGGGCGGGGGATGCACCCTCGGTCCCTCGCGCGGCGCGGGATCAATCTCACACGGGCACCCGGCACCCGAGATTCGGGAAACGGTGCTATTCACTACATTATAGAAACAGGAAATAAATGGGATTAGCGCCGTCCGACAATCGGACAACGGGGCTTATTGAAAATGAAACAATTTTAAGTAACCTATACAAGTTTATAACATACTTTCTATACATATCAAACAAGTGATTATACTTACATAATTCAATTATACACTCAATATCACAATACTTTTTAGTCTTTATTAAAACAATTGTTTACAAGTTGTTTGGTGTAATATTATATGGAACGTAAGATACGATCTTATGATACATCATACATGCATTATAATTATTTAGTTTCCTATGTATTATCTAAGTTAAACGCATGTGATGCCTTGTTTACTATAATTTGCAAATAACAATTGTTTTTCTGTCATCATCGAATTGTACAATTGGAAG
The DNA here is from genome assembly GCA_943136025.2 of Agrotis puta. Taxonomy (NCBI): domain Eukaryota; kingdom Metazoa; phylum Arthropoda; class Insecta; order Lepidoptera; family Noctuidae; genus Agrotis; species Agrotis puta. The sequence goes on along the minus strand of OW964176.2, from coordinate 11,773,944 downwards.
GAAATCATTTATTTTTGTTATGATTTTGGACTGCATAAAATTCAAAATTACCTTAAAAATGTTTAGTGGCAATGCATTACATTGTCTCAATAATAATATCAATTTTAGGTGCTTTATTTTAAAATAACTTGTAATTCTGTGCCCACTCTCTGCAAATATCACATAGTTCAATGTGGCATGTAATAGTAATAATAATTAACCTACAATACTAACAATTTTTATTATTACCAAAACTCAACGACATAATTATAAAACCTACATATTACATTTATACATGCACGTTTTTTTTCAGCATTTTGGTATAACTTTATTATAATATAAATTTTAAATGAATTAATATAAAGAATTCGAATGATACAATTAAAATTAAGACAGGTTAAGACCTTGCCTTCGTCAAATTAATTATTTTAATCATTTCAATTTGTATGATGTTGATTATCTTTTTGTAGAGGCATGTTTATGTCCATTGTCGTAAAGGTGTTGCCAAGTTTCAGAAATGCGTGACTCCTTTCAGCTCTAAAGGATATGAATCCACATACAAAATACCACAAACAAGGTTATTATGAAAAATCCATAACATTAATAACTATTTTTTTTGTGGCCTATATCCTTACTGTGGGGTGCATCCTTTTAACAGAGTAATAAAATGCTATTAAACTGTTTCCCCTGTGGTGCAAATATAAATACAAGACACTTAAATATTTATCGTATGTTTGTTTTTAATTAATAGTTGTTTTTTTAAGCTTGGCACATTTTTATCCCAATATTTTTGTTTAAACAGATAACAATTTATCGAGATAAATAGACTAAGATCCACTATAGGACACAATCAAATTCAAAGGGAAAATTAACAAATTTGTTAGAACCAATTCCACGAGCCTCGAATTCGTCTTAAAAACGTTCGAATGTACTATTTAATGTATATTATGCGTACATATTCTCTAGGCCAAGATATTACAGGAAAAATTTGAATAAATTATGACACACTGATCTTTTGAATGAAACTGTAACATAGAAAATGAGTTAGAAATTCACTATGCGATATTTTCCCACGCACTTAAAACTTTCATTTTCCGCGCAGCAGAAACATTACCAATAATAATAAACAATAGTCCTGGGCTAAAAGTGGTTCATGAGACCAGGAATGGGTAAAAAAAAATTGTTGTCAAAAAAATATCAAAAAAAAGCCACAGAAGTAAATTATTTACCAAGGAAGTAAAACAACTATTTTAATGGCGAGTGTTATTTGAATCCAGAGAGACCGAAGAATTCTACAGTACAATCCCGAGCGTAGCGAGGGATTCTAATGTAAAATCCGGAGCATAACGAGAGATTTAAAGTACTTGAGCTTAAAATTGCTCCAGAGGCGGACACTTTACTTTTCATCACTCTCTATGAGAAAATACGTCTCCGAGTCCGACTCTAAGTCTGACCGAGTTTGACTATGAGTTTGATTCTATGTCTAACTCTTAGTCTGACCCTGTGTCTGAGTCTGACTGAGTCGGACTCAGTCAGTAAGGCTCATTCATTTTTTTAATATTCACCAACGGTTTTTTTTTTATTTGGCTCGGGCTTTTCGAATTATCATTATATTATTTACTAACAATATCCACATCCCAAATTGAAAATTACTTTAATTTAAACGTTTTACGAGGAACAAACTAACTCTTTTTGAATAGATATGACAAAAAAATGCTTAGTAATTATACGACTTTAATTTGCTGAATAAATTAATAAAATTATATTTGAACAGATGTTGGATCAAGCCGTTGGTAAATATGGTGTATAAGAAGGCATTACGGATATAACTACAGTTTACTACAGACTTTCAAGTCTGGAAATTATCAAAGTATTTTTGACAAGTTTAATACTTTCAACTACAAAAATATCTGATCTATTGATGGAATTGCAACTTGGCTTACGCGAATAGCACGATTACGGAACAAATATTATTTATTAATTGCCTTTTGTGGAGAAATTTAGGGTTAAGCGTTACGATAAGCGTCAGCATGGCAAATTCGTCTATTGCTACTACTCAGCCACTCTCTTGCTCTCACTCGCTACCGGCGTGTCAAGATTTTTTTTTATTTAGTATAATTAACTGCTATGTGATAAAATTTAGATAGTATAAAAGTTTATATTACATAATGTTATAAAATAACCAGACATAAAGTAGGCAAACATGTTTTACTAATCAGACCTGGGTCTATTTTTAAACTTCTTTTCATCCGTGAGACAATTCCATTACTAAAATTGATTTTTAAGTTTATTAAGATTTTTTTATAAAAGTGAGCATATTAAATATTTATTTTAATCCGTTACATTATTTTACTTGCATAATGTTTATTGTGGTATAGATTTATATTCTTTATAGGTTCGATATACATGGCGATTACTTGGGTATGTCTATGTTGGACTACTAATTTCCGATCAAATATCTAATGATATTCGACAAAGTGCCCTTGACTTGGTCGTATTTTGAAAATATAAGTACATTCGCATAATGCGTGAAATAATTAAAGCAGCTTTTCTGTTCAATTTGAAAGAATATCTATATTCTAATAAAAAATAAAATAATAGCAAAAATATAATTTACTTTAAAAAAATATTATTATTAGATTTAGAATGTAAACTGGACTCGAGATATCGCGCTATTACTTCATTTATTTATTCCACATATTATGTGGCCAGGCGACGAAAGACAAAGTCTATCTATTAGTATAGGAACATATGAAACTCTCGATCCCAACGCATTTAAATGCCTTCACTTTTGAGGCCTGAGATGTTAATTTAATATCAGTAGCAGGATAGATACGAATTTCTTGATAGTCTGAAGCCAATACTACAAGAACTATGAACCAAACAATAATCAGGGATGGAAAAATCATTGTTTTAATACCTGAATGTATTGGAACTGCCATAATATGGATTCGTCTAAACAATGTCATGTTTAGAGTCACTGATTATTATTATTGCATAACCATTACAATGCTTCCAAAACAATTGCGATACGTCAAAATCGTGTCTCATAAATTGGCATTACAACTCCTTTATTGATGCTTATGATATTTGATATCTGCTGTAATAATATAAGTGTCTGTACATGTTTATCCGACGCATTTGCCCCACTTGAGGCCGCCACACGCCATTGCTCCGATGAGGTATACCGCTAGGGCTGCCACTCCGCCCATAATGACGTACATCTTCACGTTCTTCCAGAACAGGGAGCGCTGCAACGTCCTTGATGTGTGACGGTATGTTACGGACTGAAATAGAATAGATATTTATTGAATTAAAACATGAGGAAAATTCTAGTTAAATGCCTAGTCATGCTAGTAAACGGCAGTTGTTTATGCTATTGTACAGACGCCAGCCTACCCGATACTGTCAATTTTTACCAATCAAACATTAACCTTCCACTTATGTGAAAAGGTTGAAAATCTTAAAAAAAAAAATTGTCAGTTTGAGGTAGATTGATGTGCTGGTGTCTGTACATTCGTGATAAAATACTCTTAATTTTGATATGAGTGATAATGGACTGAAATAGGATCGATTTTGATCATTTTAAAATATGAGGAAAATTCTGGCAAAACGCTTGGGTATGCTACTAGAAACGGCAAATTAATTATTCCAACATACTATTATGATAACGATATTTTTATGTGAATGATTTTACTGGGAGGTAACAACTTTGATTACTACGAGTATTAGAGGAAGTTTGTGTCATCCCACAGCTGGGCAGACCTCTACCCATGACTTCCAACTCTTCTGTTCTAGGCCCAATATGAATCACTGTTTGTTACTTTTTTTACCTCATTAGAATTGTTGATTATATTTTTATTACAACATCAATAATACTGGTATTTACTTAGGTGCGGCGTTTTCGCTTTTAAAATATACTTTAGCAACTGTTACAACAGTAGAAAAATTCAGTTTATCATTTAAATACTTACACCCGTCGCTAAATTGTCAGCCTTATTCACTAGTAATTCTAATTTCTCCCCGCGCATCGCCATTGTATCTGAAATTTAAATGAAAACACGCAATTAGTTATTTACATAACAATTACACACGAATTTTAAGTGAAGTAATTATAATTAACAGAATGACAGTTGCCTACATTTTAATGAAAACTAATATATTTTTGTAGCATTAACAGTAATGATACTGAACCAATTCCAATTCTTTTTTTATTCGAATGGAAACATTATCCCAGACTCATAGGGTATAATTCTCTTATTATATTTTTAGATGAAGCCAGGAAAAGCATTTATATATAATAAATAATAGCAGTTTATGCATACTACACAATATTGTATGTAGTAGTATTTATATTAGAAACATTAAATCTTCCTTAGATAATTACATTAATTGCGACATGGCTAGTCATGAGTGAATCATTACATGAAATTATGAGACCTTGGAAGGTGAAACAAGCATAATGCACTGAGTATTAACACGTTATTTAAACCAATCATTTTGCAGCAATATAATGCAGCCTATTACTAGTGTTTAGTCTTGAATCTTTTTGTGTATATGTATCTTATTATAAATAACAAGTTGCATATATTTAGCAGCTATATAAACAACACAACCTTGTTTAGTAAACAAGGTTAGGTGTTTAAATAGGGGCATTAGCACTACTTATTATAGTTTATTTTTACTACATATTTTATTTATTCTAATATTATAAAGCTCTGAAGAGTTTGTTTGGTTCAACACTTTTATTTCAGCAACTACTTGGTGCAATTGAAAAATTCTCTTAGTGTTGCATAGTTCTTTTATCAATGAAGAGGCTATATAACATGACGCTATGCTACAACCAATGGGAGCCGAGCAGCGGGGGTGAAACCATAGGGAACCGCTAGTTTAAGTTGCAAATATTTAGTAGCCATTTAAACGACACAACCTTGTTTAGTAAACAAGGTTAAATGTAAAAATAGGGGCATTAGCACTACTAATGTTTTTTTTTATAGATATGTTAAATTGAAAAACTCATCAGTCATATTATGAGGTGATGGAGAAATCTAGATAGTTTTTTTTTTTATCGTGGTAAAATCATCAAATGAGTCCTCCCACCCGGGGCAGGGCGGGAGGGACTGTCAGACTTGTACTGACTAAAATCCACGGTGTCCTTCAATAGCCCTTTACGTACCGGGGTCACGGTAATCCCTCGGTCCCGCGACCCCGGCAGGCTTTGGCCCTCTACAGGCCCCGTCATTATGCTGACACTCCTTGAGGCGCGCGTGGAACACAACGCGCCGTCGACCCGGGCATGGTCCATGGTCAGACAGCGAGTCGCCCATTACTTGCCGCCCAAATCTAGATAGATAGTACTGAAACTGATAGGAGAAAGGTCACAAAGTATGATCATAATTCAAAATTGTTATTATCACAGTCATAATAAGTGACGGGGAGAGGGCCAGAGCCTGCCAGGGTCGCGGGACTGAACGAATTACCGTGACCCCGGAACGTAAAGGGCTATTGAAGGACACCGTGGATTTTAGTCAGTACGAGTCTGACAGTCCCTCCCGCTCTGCCCTGGGTGGGAGGACTCATTTGATGATTTTACCACGATAAAAAAAAGTCACAGTCATAACAATACAATAGTATGAATAAACCATTGATTTATGCTTTAGTTTCCAAACTCAAAAAAAAAATACGTCGAAAATGTAAAGAAAACAAGTATTGTATAGACAGAAACATAAAATTCAATGGAAATTAGAAGTACAGATGTGAGACATCATCACACCAACCTACAAAAACTATACATTTTCCCGATTGTTAATGAACCTTCTTGTTTAGTGATAAAGCTGCAAATCTATTAAAGATATTTATAAATTGATATTTGCATGTAATTAGTACTTAATCGTGCAAACAACTAAAGCATTGGCCTGCAATGTAAACAATTGATGACTAATATGTTAACGACATCCACACATCACGTTTACAAGTAAATAAGCCTTTCCAATGACACATATATAATTAGGTATATAGTGCAGTTTATTTGTAGGCAAAACACAGATAAGGACTGATAAGTTTTATTTACGTTAAACAGCTATCGAAACCAGAAGAAAAAATAATTGATTGTTTTCATGTATTTACAAATTATGGTCATTACCGTACTCATTTTTTCCAAAGTTAATGTTTAATTCCATGGTCATTGAAAAAGGCATGTTTTGCAGTTTAGGAAAATTATAAAACTACTAGCTTCTGTCCCGCTGTTTCATCCGCATTTTGCTAGGTGTCTGGCCCTATGGAGGTCCCGTCAGTTTCCTTGGGGATCGCGTAGAATACGACACACCGCCAACTCGGGTCATGTCTTTTTATAATCAACTTGTTTGTTATAGTTCCCAATGTAATAAATTTTTGATTTGAACATTTAAACTGCAAAACATGCCTTTTTGTTGACTAGGGCTATTAAAATGGCATGTCTTGCAGTTCAGGAAAATTTACAAATAAATGTTAATTACCCATTTGATGCTAAAATACAGTCCAAATCAACAGAAACTTGTTTTTTTTTAATATATTTATTCATTTTAGCCATCAGTGATAACAAGGTAGTTTGACAATTTGTCTAATGAATATGTGCATTTATTTACACACAGCATTTTGGAATATTTCCTATTTTTGTTTGTCCTCTTTACTGAATTGTACAAAAGTATTACAGAGCCATGATTTGTTATCATCAGTATGAAGCAATAAGCTAATCTGTTTGTCTGTGTACCATTTAAGATAAACAATTGCTTATTAAATACTGATATTCAACTGGATCTGTTTTGATTGGAAGCCAACCAACACAGTTAGGAAAATGCTAGGGAGGCAATGAGGATGATGAATTGCTTAGTGGCTTTTTATAAAATATTGCACTACAATGGCAGATTTTTTAAATTGATCTGTAAAAAAGTTACCTAAACTTCTCTAATAAGATTAAAGGATTTCAGTGGTTACTTTTGGGCATAAACTTACCAATATTTTTAACCATAATGTTCTTGAGTTCATCCAACTCGCCATGTACTCTAGATATTGTGTCAAGGTCTTTAGAATCACTGTAATGTTTCATCTCTGTGGCTAGTACTCTGGCAAACTCTCCATTCATAGCATAAGGGATGGCGGTCTGAGCCGTATCACCGAATGCTGTCGAAAATCTTCTCTTGATCTCATTGAGGAATAAGAATGCTCTCGAACGTTGGAATTTCTGAAACAAAAGTTATCAGGATAAGAAAACATGCTCGATTTAAATTATCCAAGGTTGAATGTTTATATAAATCATCTGTACTCACATCATCGGTAATGCAGAAATAAACCAATTTGTTTTCAGCAATGTAGTGGAACAAATAATTTCCATGAGAGTATGTCAACTTATCATCATGGGGCGGTATCTTCGATAATAGTTGTTCCGTAACTTCCGTAAAATTTCCCGCACATGTAGCATATTTAGCTAAAACCACTGTACCTCGGGCCACAACACTAAATAATATAGGCATTTTGGACAATTACGTCGATGAATTGAAAAAGAAACAAAGGAGAACACGATAAGATACTGTAACTTTCACGCACTTATTCGTACATTCGTCAAATGCCACGATGAATATGTTTGCTTTTTAAAGGGTGGATGACCGGGCAAACCAATTTATGAATTATAACAATTAATTAAAAGTAAGCCGAGAAAAACAATGCGCGCATCAAACACGGAACACGTCAAACCCAGTGTTGCCAGTCGGGGCTTGTCAGAAGTTACCTAAAATATAAAAAATGTAACCTTTTTGTACAAAAAGTAACCTTTAATTTTTTTTTTACTGGAAAAGTTTTAAAAGTTAAAAGAATGCTAGAACATAATATTATTTGCAAGTAAGGGCGAAGTATATTATTATACCATGGACTAGACAACAACAAGTAGCGACCACAGACGATGTAGCGACTATCGCGGCGGCGGCGGCGGGCGGCGGGGGGTGGCTTGCAACGAAACGAACAGCACCGAATGAATCCGATTCGTCGAGTGAGTAAGCGGGATACAAGTGGTGTAAGTGTGAAAGAGAAAGAGTATAACGTGTGTTATGTTCGACAAATTCTAATGCGTTCCGTTTCACCTTGCTTGTTTATAAGTAAGAAATTATAAGTTAATTTTACAAATTCCGAAAAATCACCTAAAAGTAACCTTTTCATTAGTGTAACCTAAAAGTAACCCTAGCAGTTCAAAAATCACCTAAAAGGTTACAAAAGTAACCTTCTGGCAACGCTGGTCAAACCTCAATAATTTTATGGGTAACGATACTAGACTACTAGTGATGGTACGCACTAATGAATTCTGATAGGATTCAAATCGAAAAAAAAATCTGATTCGATTGTTGTCGCAAGCGCTATTGGTGAGCAAGAGACCGGACAAAGTAATTGGATTTAGGAATGTATATAATTGGGTTTTTGTTTCATAAGGAATTTCTCACTAGCAGCCTCTGAGTCGGGATTTGTGCATAATTTGATGATAATAGGCTCGGGCGCCCTATAATACATGAAACCACACCACAAGTACATACCTAAACATATTATCTACTCGATACCAAGTCAGTAAGGTGTGCTCAAAACTTGTTCATGTTTAAAAATTTGTAAAAAAGCATTGCCATAGGTGACTATAATTTTTTTTGCTTTGTTTTTATTATTATTACAAATATCTATAAATATGTGTTTGTATGTATTTATCTTATTACTTTATTTTTTGGGTTAATTGTAGACTTCAGACTACATACAGTATTGTCTCCCCTTCTTTCTTAAATCCATGCAAAGGTTGTCTTGAAAAGATCAGTTTAATGAAAGACCGCTCATTTTGATACAGATATTTGTAAATACCATTTAATTGTAGCCAAGTATATAGTCAACTATGATAGTTTCTATATAGTCTGTGATGAAGATTTCACATTAAAACTGCTGCCTACAATAGGTATAGGGTAGTTTACTGCATAAATACATTGAAAATCTGTTTAGTCCGTCAGTTACAGCATTGAAAAATAATGAACACGTGATGTGTTTTTTTTAAATCAATGAATATTAAAGATAACACGCTTTGGAATTCGGAAGTGGAGCTTGTGACGTCATAACGCCTGTAGAATTATACCGACCGAGTGACGTTTTCTTCGTTGCTTTTGGTTTACGTATCAAAAAAAAATATGGGTCAAATATGTTTTGAAAATCTAACTTTCGGATTATTATTTTTGAGTAAATTAGCTTATTATGATGTACCATACAGATACTGCTTTTATTTATTTTTAGGTTAGTCAAGGTCAAAGTTTAGAAAAAAGTCAAAGTCGATTAGCGATCGATTTACTCGTCATTCGACTAAGTTCCTTTTGATTCCGACATTATCACATCACTATTTGACCATTTCTAGTTTGACAGACGTCGTTATTGTTGACATTGATTTAATAATCTGTGAGGGACAAAAAAAAATATTTATACGATACGTTAAATTCTAGGTTTATAAAACCATTGGTCATTAATAGACATCCCGTTTGGTTTGAATGGTATTACATTCTCCGTGCGCACCACGAGTACGTCCTCTTAGACATTTTGTTCTCAAGTTCTACTACTCTGTAACAACGTAAAAACTAAAGATTTGATCTAAACAAACATATAAACATTGCAAGTTAAATAAAAGCTTGTAAAAAAAACTCGCATTCATTCTAAAGTAAAACTAGAGGTAACAAACCTAAAAAGAGATCCAAAGTAAATGAAAACACAAACAAACAACATAACAATATATTACAAAATTGTATTTACAAGTAGATGTGAAAAAATAAATGAATACAAAAAAAACTACTATATCTTCTCCTGTGACTGTAGGTACTTAAATAAATTTAGCAGTAAATGTACATAGAGCAGTACTGAACTACTTATTATTAAATTTATTTTCTCTTAATCAAAATAATCATCAATGTCAATGTCTGGATCCAAAATTTGATCAGCTAAAGGTGTCAAATCTAACTGATCTAGAATCAAATTTTCACACATCTCTTCTAAGTCTGTTTCCCCAATTAATATAGCTCCTTGTAATTTACCGTTTTGTAACACAAGTTTTATGTATTCTTTGTTAGGTGTCATACGTAACAAAATTTCATAATCTCTTCCTAGTCCTTGTGCATTATACTTTCCCAATAAAATAACTTGATACCCGAAGAGTGTAGTGCAATGTGTAAAAAGTTCAAAACAGAAGTCTTGTAGCACTTCTTCATTCATAATCCTCCCATGCATGGCTTTGGCAGCCATTCCTGCCATTTGTCTAGCTTGAGTCCACAGCCTCAACTGGAACCAATGTGGAGCATGATCCCATGCTGCATGGGCAACATCACCTGCAGCAAACACATTTTTTATTGATGTTTCTTGAAATTCATTAACAGCTAAACCACCTTCTGGCCCCATTACTGGTTCTGTATCCCATGTGAAGTTCACAGCAGGTTCAACACCAGTTGCAGACACAACAAAATCACATTCAATACTTCTACCATTTGAAAGTTCCACCTGAAGGGGATACTCCCTGTCATTTGTCTCTTCAACTGAATTTATTTCCACTTTATAAATAGTTTCCAGTTCCTGTACACCATTATCATCTTTTATACCTTCCAACTTTCTGTACCAGTCTGGACCTAATGCAGCTGATTTTAAATCTTTATTTAAAGAAATAACTTGGTCCTCCTCTGAAAAAACATGTCTTCTTATAACAGTCTTTTGTTCAGGCTGTAATTCTTTGTTTTTAAATGTGTTCTGGAAAAATTCTGCTGCTCCAGGGTCAATGAAGGTAGCAGAAATGTAATCATCTCTGATGACCCATATTTTCTGTATACCAGATGTGGCATGCACTATTTCTGATGCAATACCACCATTACCAACTATAACCATTCTACGGCCAGTTCTTAGTTTTTCCTGAAATTCTATCACTGACTCAGTATCTCTTATACCAAGTATTCTCTTACTTTTTTCAGAATCTCTGATTAGTCTTGGGATTCCACCAGTACAAATGCATATAACCTTATATTTAATTTTACAACCACTATAAGTATATGCTATTTGACTTTTGGTATCAACATGTTTCAGAGAATCAAAAACAATATTAAGATTTGGATGAATTCTCTTCAAAGAACTTGCTTCTGTTTCATTGACATCAAATTTTACAATGGTTTTAGCATAAAAACTCACATTGCTTACGTTTTTTACTAACGAAGAAGCTGTAATGATTATAAGTGTTTCCTCCGGATGTAAGATCGCTAGTGTTTCCACACATGTAACGCCCGCAATTCCTCCGCCAACAACTAGATATGTAGCCTCTTTTTCAGACATTGTAATAAATTAATTAAAACAAAAACAATATGATATCACTAAAACATTAAACAAGTTTCTAGCATTGGTAAAATGTTACAGTACTAGATTGATTTAATTTCAGATTACGCTTTTGTCACAGTTATTATTATTGACGCAATGCTCCCTTAAGACGACCCACTGACCAATGCTTCGCAAATGTGAAATGAAATTAAGCATAAGCACTTTTTATTAAATTTTGGCACGATTTGCACGGTTCATACCCGGATTTTTGACAAGTCAAACAATACAATATATCCATAGAGTATTTATATAGATGAAAAACATAAAACATATCACAGACAATAACAAACAATCTAGTAATGTCTCGTGGGACTCACTAATCGACTAACTAAATACGATGTGCATAATTATGTTCTCTCCGTTTGTAATAAATGAAGCACATCACCAAAACCTCCCCCAGCCCCACTTCCCCGCCAAAATGTCAATATGACGTCTCAATTTCGTGTTTTCTCTTTCACACATGTGGTACTTTGCTATGATTTAATCATGGATATAATCTTGCATCTCGTTCGGAGTTTGAATATAAGAAAATCTTATATTGACAGCTAGCTAATGAGCGGAAGGGGGATTGATGGTCGAGGGAGCTTATTTTACGGAAAAACTGTACATAAATTTCGCTAGGACACCTAAATACAAATTTAAAAACATGGAGCAAAGACAGTGCTACGCAATCGTAAATGTCTGAAACTTTACACAGTATTGTGGACCCTACATTTGAAATAAATCTTAGTTGTTTACAATTTTTTCAAAAATAATGCTATGTGAAAATTGAGCGAAAATCATGATTAAATGGATCTCAGTTTGTGTGGCACCTTTGTGTTTATCTATAGTGTGGTATTTTCCATTTATATGGAGCTTGATCTATTTATTACTTCTTAGTTTATTCATAGTGATAGCAGTTTTCGTGTTGACTCTTTGGGGTCATGTATCGTTATCTTCTCCGCACCAAACATCTTTGTTTTTATTGGATAAAGTCGAAAAAGATCTTCGCCAAATAGAGGAGACGTTAAAGGTATGTCATATGTCATTGATATATTTTTACGAGCTTTAATCACAGTAATATTTATTTTAGAATTTCTGTGTAGGAAGATCAGTCAAATTGGCCCCATGCTACAAAAAAGTCTCATTTGCCTGTAATATTTGGGCGTACTGTGGACAGTCAGTTGCAGCTATTGATTGACTATGTCTTGAGAGACTTTGTGGTTCGATGGTTGAAGGAGTGGTCTCATAAGCCGGAGCCAGTGATAGACAAGTTCAAGGAACATGTGTGGGGTGGAGTGCAAAACTTGTACGAGAGATTGTTACGTGTTGACGCTGAGAAACTTCTGGCTAGTGACATGGTGACTAAGATAACACAGCATTTTGAAAGAATAAGAATTGCTAGGAGTTGTGCGTAAGTTGTAGTTTAACTAAGATTTGTTGATTGTGCTATTTATTTGCTGTTCTCTGTATCAATTATATATGGCTGTAGAGCATTTTTGCCAAAGCTTTGTGGATTAATTATTATTTAGTTTAACAATGTAATTATAGTATCTTTATTTTGACATCAATAAATATTTCTGAACCTGTAAATAGTTGGCTTTATAGAAAAGGCTATTGTACACACATAAAGGAATAAAATTAGAAAAATAAAATACTGAAAAAATAATAATTTCATGTTGAATATGAGTAAATTAATAAATAGTCCAAACACTGCAGATTGGAACTGAATCAGCCACCAGTATTTGCTCTGGCTCCACACCTGATGTCCTTTGACACAGAACTGCACTACTTGAGACAAATCAGTGAGCTGATCATCATGTTCCTGATGCCTCGGTGCTACTCCTTGGCTCCTGCTACTCACCTCATGAGAGAAATACTGGCATGCAAAGGTATGTTTGCTTTCCAAACACAGTATTGTGAACCTCTTAATTGCTTTGCTGTTTGAAACAATTCTCAGTAGACATGGAACATGCAACCATGCTCGCACACTATGCAACCGTGGTATTTGACTCACATAAACAAATACACATTGTCATTGCAAGGAAGCAAAGGACGATTTAAGATTTTCTAATGATTTTTCTTAGGGAGTTAAAACAGTTATGAGATTGACTACCCTATTAGATATCTGTGCTAAATGTACAGCCAATTGCAGATAACAAGGAAAAAAGCAACAGTGTGTTGTATTTATCTTGGTCAGCATCAGGATGTGCACTGGATCCCTAAAAATAGCCATGATCAATCACAGAGTGAGTTAAAGTGGATTATGTGAACACCTGTTGCATGTCACCTTGATTTAATTGAGGTCACTGTCAACAGTCCCGCCCTACATAGTAGGGCGCCTACACACAGGCAGAATTTTGTGTCACGACTTTACGACAATTAAGTATATGATTAGGGTTAATGATGACACACCTGACTAAAATTGGACATTTAAGTTCACCGAGCTTAAATAGTTAAAAAGAAACAACGCAATACGTTTATGAGATCTGAATTAGATGTAAGTAGGTAGCTTTAGAATTTTTAAATACATTTTACTCTCAATTACTTAAGTATTTGATTATTTCTCTGCAGATATGTCGCTAATCTAATAGCTCTATTCAAATGAACACTTCAAAATTAGTTCGAAAACTGTCTAAGTCCTCGTTCAAAGACACGCGGCGCGTCAGGCGCCCCAGTACGCGTATCGGGACGCCGGAAACACAAACATGGCGATTTATGGAGCGTTCAAGGGGAAGCGGATTATTTTAATATCGGCGACTCATTCGGCGAGTGACGACGCCGCGGGAGCAGCGCCATAAACATAAACGAAACCACTAGCTTTCATATTTTGTTTTTGCGCGAGAAATCAATTGGCGACGCGCAAAATGTCCTGCGTGCCGCACCGCTAGATGCGACGCGCGACGTGACGCACCTCACTGATGCGCCGCGTATCCTTAAACGAGTAGTTAAGATATTTTTCTTTTTTTTTACCTCATTTATATATTTTATTCTTCAATTCTAGTTTTACAGCCAGCAATAAACCTAATAACGGAACCAGACTACATAAATCAGAAGATAATCCAATATTTGGAAGCTCAGAAGGAGGTGGATGCCATGCACGTAAGAACTCACGAGTACGCCAAAACATTCGAGGACTACATACGTTTGATCAATAGCTGTAACAATGTCGACACGCTGAAACGGTTACGGTGAGTGCACATTGCTAACATAGTATAATGTGTCCAGTAGATCAACTATGCGCTTTATACAAAATCTAGCAAGATTGTTGTCAACTGAACCTTTATCTACTAAACTCACTTGTATCGATCCCACAGACCCGAATCACTCATCAGTAAGTCGAGGTTTTAATATAATAGGTACACGAAACCATCCGGCAAGCAGTAGGGAAGCCGCACTTGCCGCACCATAGTATCTAGACCCTATAGGCCTACAAACACCTTATTACTGTGCTGTAAGCGGCAAGAATTCGTTTAACCGTTCCTAGTTGTAATACTGAATGATCTGATTCTATTTCGTCTACCGTGTGTGCCTGTACTGATAATATTGTTTATTACTTTCACTGACCAATTACTTTTATGTGTCAAGGACTCTCCTGTGATATGATATGAGTGTTTGATAAAAATAAAAGCTATAAAAGAATCATACGTTTGTAAAACATAGGATTTTTTAGACGTTTGCAATTATATTTTTCCATTAATTGAAAGTTTTACCCTTGGCGTATTTGCAAACTAATAGCAAGTTAGTAGTTCGCCAAGAGATATATTTAACCATAAGTGAACTAGGTATATGTTTGCTTTTCTAGAATTACATTAACTATCGCTTAAAAAGGACACTATCAGATTAGGGTAATATGAACTGACAATTAGTGACCTCTGATGTACTGTATAACTATAAATTAATTTCGTAATTATAACACACATACCATTCTAATTACTATTGTTTTAGACTTTCCCTATAAAGAGTAATTGCATCATGTTCGTAAAATAGTACAGTACAGATGATTTTGGTAACCGTATTTTCCTTTAGCGTTATCATTATTATTTTGTCGCCAACTTCCTTATGCCAGAATTATCTACATAATCGACCGACCTTATTAAAACTAAACGTATTCGTTTAACATTAACTATTATAATACCTAGATAACTTAGCAACCGACAGAAAACACAAAGCGCTTGATATTAACACATTTTTTTATACTTATTAACGCCTGCGTCGCGATTCGTAAAGATTTTTGTGGCAAGAAACTTTGAGTGTGGACTGGACTTGTCACCTTAAGATTGGAGGGATTGATAGATTCGAGCTAGCAGGACATGACTGTGGTGGCATAGTTGGAAAAGCGTCTGGTGTAGGTACTAATTTGGAAAGCCGCAGGTTTAAGTAAGAAAAATCCTAACACGAATTATTTCTTTAATGTATTCACGTTAACGCATTCTTGCATTAACTAAAGTTCCCGTCTATGTAACACTTTAAAACTAGTTTTGGGCATTTTTTTCTACTTGGTGAAACCAGTAATTGTCGGCGTTGTGAATCGAAACTAATGTTAACCGTGGCCGGTCAACGATTTTGATTAACGATAAGCACGTTAAAAATACAAGGACAGTTTAAATATACTCTTAACAGATCTGATGAAATACCTAAATGTGATAAAAGCAGAAAAATAAGCGTATTTAATTTTACCTTGTATATCTTGAACTTCAGTAGGTCGTGGCTAAATATCAGCCTTACAAGTCGATCTTCAACGTTTAAACAGCATTTGCGTTTCTAAGGTCGGTAAACAGATGAGGAACCACTGAACTGTACTACCGAGGTTCCTTCTTGCTCCGGAAAGCACGTTAGCTGTAAGATCTGGCTGTCATTGGTAGATCTTTCACAGTTGCGTCATTTCAGACAGTCAGGGTGGCTAGCAAGTTTGACAACCAGTCTTACCAAGGAGCGAAGGTCGAGGGGTATCACATTACCACGATCCTCTTCTTAGTATTATTAGTTAGTGGGCTGTGGAGGTCTAAAGGCAGTCACTCCATAAAATTCATGTACATCTGATTAGACTAGAATCTATGTTGAACAAATTAACGAACGCTAGATGATGATTAACTGAAGTAGGTCATGCTCAACTGAAACTAGTTTACAATTTAGTTGTAAATAATTAAAATCTCACGTACGTAAAATCTCTTCATTTTTATATTTATAAACAAACATCCATAAGTTTTAGAAAGAATTACTCTTCCTTACAGTTCCGTACAACATCACATTCTTGACCTGGACTTCACTTTCTAGAGAGTAATTAACCGATTAATGTGGATAAGAAGAATCTTGTTCAATCTGGTTTTAGATGACTACTGCAATAAATTATTAAATAGCATCCGAATACCGTTTCGTGAGAGTTATTCAACCTACTTTTTAATCGTTTAATCATTTTAATCTATCGAAGAATGCGTGCAAAATGCATTTAGTGAATACGACTTATTTATTATTCTTTTTTCGGTGTCTGTACTTCTCGTGTTCTAAAATTAAAGGGACTTACTTAAAATTCCCGTAACTTTTTTCTATCAACGGACTAGTCTAAAACCCTGTTGGGGAAAAGGGACCAAACTGTAAGTAAAATATGACTTATTTTACATTGCAGATATGACATTGTCACACAAATAATGCAAGCAACTACCCTGCAAAACGTGAAGCGAGCTAAGGGTGTAGACATAGAAGTTATAGAAAAGAGTGGTTCTCAAAATGTAAGTCGGCAACAAGTGGCTGATGCAAAAAAACTGAAGAGATACATTAATCAGCTGACTATTGCTAAAGCTGAGTGTGAAACCGCCCTTAGGAAGCTCGGATGGGACGGGGCTTTTCCTACTGTGGACCAGTCTGATAGCAAGGTAAAGGTACTAATATCCTTTTTTCTTAACTTATATAGAATATATTATATAGAGTTTGTTTTCGTGTCTTGTTCTTACATATACTATTTGGAAATCCTCAAGGACTTTCTCCAGAGTGTATTAGACTCGACTGACAAAAACCACACCGTGCCCTCTACTACCTTATGAAGAGCGGGATTCGCTCGTGCATTCGAAATTCCTCGGGCAGAAATATCTTTTTGATACCTTAACTAAATGTTAATAATCTCCAAGTATTGCTAATACGAGTAGATGACTCATAAAGACTAGGGTATTACATGCAAGACTCGTATTACTATTATATAAGACGTAAGTATGATTCACGGTCGCATCTGGTGGTAGACTTACACAGAGCATTCCGCGACGTACTGTTTATTGTACATTCAACAGACTTGATACTTGATTAATTGAACCCTAATGTCTTAAGCTTTAAAGTTGAAAAGTGTTTGAAAACTGCCAAAATGTATACACGTCGGCAATCACACTGACTATGCAACCAGTTGCCGTGACGTCGGATAGGTTAGACATGCAAATATGAGCGATATAACAGTAGATACAGATATCAAAATTCACTGCAGTCTACGCCGATACGCGTTTATTTGAATCTGCTGACAATTATTTTACAGACCCTGCCTCTACACAAAATAATGGAGAGTGTGACAGGACGGCGATACCTCTCGATGTTTCTGGAAACTATGTGCTCACAAGGTTTGGTCGGCTTCTGGATGGCTGTTGAGGAGTTGAGGCACAGTCCCAGGAGTAGCTGGCATCAGCTCGGTGCGGAGATATTTTATACCTACATTAGGTCGCCTAGTGCTGAGATTAAAGTTGATAAGGTAAATTCAATTATTTTTTATCTAAGTTTTTGAGTGGGCCACAAATATGTTTGTAAGGCTTGCTCTGCGAAAATCGACCTTCTTGCTACAAGCCGCTGTCCATGTTAAATGATTAACCGAGTGTGGTTAAACATCCTTTTCTTTTTTTTTTTAAATGCGGTTTGCGGTTATGGTCATATAATTGTTGTTGTTGGATAGTTATTTTACTATTCCAAGTTTCTTTGTGTTCAAAGATTTTTTATGGAAAGATAAATTCGAACCTCGAGCGGGATTTGAACCTGCGACTTCCAGATTCAGTACATCCGATACTCGTTACCAACCGAGCCATCGAGGGCCTTACCTACAAGCGCCAAATTCTTCAATTCACTCCTTGGTCTTACCGTGAATCCGGAGGTCGAAAGGTCAATATTGCGCTCATGTTTCGAGTTTTTCTTTCCATAGAACATCTTTGAAATTCGCGACGCATGCGTTAATGCGTATAATATTTAAAAAAAAATGTTTTCGTTTCAGGATACCAGAAAAAGGATGGAAGCATTCTTACTAGGAGATAAGGGCCCAGAAGTCTTCTATGAAGTCCAGGATACTGTGGTAGACACGATACAGGAGAAATATTATCATTCCTTCCTTCTGAGCGATCAGTATACGGCGTTAATCGCGGAACTTGCTACCGAGGAGGCTAATAAAAAAGGTGCCTAGTACGCTTTTTGAATTTATTAGGGTTGTGTCCTGTAATTGAACATTAAGTTTCCTCATCTCGAATTAAAAAAAAAATGGCGTTAATAACAATCTCTCTGCGTTGGTCTTAAAATGTCTATACCGATTCTGAAATTTGTTTCTTGGTCACACCATGACATAATGTCTGTAATCCCCGAAGGATTAGGAGGTGTACCTAATAATAGTATACCCACAATTCGCTAATTATAAGTCTCAATGTAACAGGAGACGAGCCGATTGCCACCAACCCAGCACAAATCCTAGCTCGTTGGCTGCTATTGAGGAATTCTTGATGGAAAATACCAATAACACTGCTCTATTTGGGAATATAACTGAATACCTCTTGCGATGTTGCGCTTGCTCTCAGATGTTGCGCTTGCGACCAATAAATATATATCGTAATTTTTAAAGTATATTACCATCATTTCAGATATAACATCAGACAGATCGCCGATAGAAGACCGTCAATTATCAAACGAGTCGGTATCGTCTGCGGAGAGCGTGGCCGGCACTATACATCTCACAGAACATTCCACGTACGCCAGGCGGAAACTGGACGAGTTGCAGGAGCGACATAATAATAAAATTCAGGTATATTTTCGCTCATTTTGATAATAATCACTTCATTCTTCTAATAGTTTAGTTTTATTTATTCTTGTGTCGAAGTAGCCATGTGCACAGCTGTATCGTTGGTTTCCTTTTTAAATCATGTACTAGTGATTCGGTAGGATGAGCTGTAAACATGGTGGGACATGTCCTGCAGTAACTACAGAGAGGCTCCACATTGGCACTCTATTGGGGAATAGGTTTAGAATACCTCTCTTTGCAAGATTGGAAGGCCTTTTTTTTTACTTGGTAATATCATCAATGGTGGGACGACTCATATCACATGAGTCCTGCGTCACCCAGGGCAGGACGGGAGGGTCTGTTAGATTTGTACTGACTAAAATTCACGGTGTCCTTCAACCACGGTTACCCGATAAACCTGCGACCCTGGCAGGCTTTGGCCCTCTAAGGGAGGCCCCGTCATATTTCTGACAGCTCTTTGAGGCGCGCGAGGAACACGACGCGCCGTCGACCCGTGCATCGTTCATGATTGAAAAGCGAGTCGCCCATTACTCGCCGTTCGCATGCTGAAGACGTTCTGCTGGATTGATGAAATGAGGAGGGGTGGGATTATTGTTGCTCCACAATTCACATCTCTTATCTAAAGCAATGTATTCCGAGGAAGGCGTGTGTATCACGAATCTCATCTCTCTTCTCATCATCATCTACCTAGCCTTTTCCCAACTATATTGGGGGCGGCTTCCAGTCAAACCAGGTGCCTGGATATCAGTATTTTACATGGAGCGACTGCCTATCGGACCTCCACTACTCAGTTACTGGGTAATACGATACCTTATGGTAAGAGTGGTTGTCAGACTTTAGAGCTGACTAACAATAAATACTGTCGAAGATCTACAAATGACAGCCGGGACCAAAAGCTTTACGTGCTTTCCGAAGCACAGAGGAATCTCGCTATGACAGATGGTCACCCATCCACAGACCAACCTCGGCAAGTGCGGCTTATCCCGGAAGATCGACCTGTGCGGCTGTAATTATTTAGCCACCAGCTCCTCATCTCTCTTCTCTCTTTTCATAAAAATCTCCATTTTCCTCTCAGGCATTGGCAGCTCTCCGTGCATCCCTCAAACCAGAATCTCCAGCGTTGTCCATGTTAGCGAATGAAGTAGAGAAGTTAGCAGGAGAGCAGATGAGACTAGAAGCACACCTGGCGAGGACCGACACCTGGGCAGAACACCTGGGGAGGTGGCGGGCCTCTGTGCATAGCGCTGAGGTAGGAACAAAATAGTTTTGTATGGAAATTAATTCTAGATTGTGAAAGTTATATTTTAAGTTTATTTTTTATTTAATACCATCAACATTTAAATGACACTTAACTTCTTTGAATCTTTAGACGTGGCTTCCCTTAAAATGTTAACTACTTTGGTTATTTTACAGCGAAGGAAACACTCCTCTAACCTAAACCACTTGTTAGTAAAACTTGACAAACGAACTCCAACTCTAAATACTTAAATAAATAGAATTTAAATTAATTTCAACAGTTTAGATGTAGTGATTCATACGTGTTCCTACAGTTCGAGGAACGTTTCTGTCGCTGCAAAATATTATTGAAAGAAAATTAGTCTCTAAAGACGACGTTTTAAAGTTGATACAGTTTTTCTATTCCGAATTATCTCTTGCACACTATCGATGTTTATTTACCAGTAGTAAATTATAGCAGATTTTTATTCCATCTAAAATAAACATCAACTTTCTGCTTCTAGCTAGCACAAAAGGTGAGGAAAGTAGACAAATTGAACACTTAAATATTTCATACAAAAACTAACACAATATTTTAAAATTGTAGGTAATAGATGAATCGAAGCCGCCTCAGTTTGTGATAGTAGTACATATGGCGGAACAGGAATCTGCGAACGAAGATGATAGGCCTGAACAAATTACTACTGGATGGGTGCTGCTTAGGACTTTGAACGAATTTCAGGTTAGTTCCCCTTTTCATTTTGATTTTTCGTTGCGTTGTGTATTACCAAAGTCGGTGGCCATGTTGGTCACATTCGCATTCAGTTGACATGCCCGATATGTTGGTGTGTTGAATTAATTATAGGCTGGAATGCATGAAAATACAATCTTATAATAATAATTCGCAAAAAAAAATGATTACCTATATCAAATTTTTGACAAATTAACTACCACGATATTTGGCTTTATTTAAAGCGACTCGCATTGTATTTTCATCAACAACAACTCAACTAGGCAACGAAACTTGTTAATAAAAATTCCACTTCACATAATTTATGATTTATTATTTTATTATTACGTTTTCAGGAACTACATCGAAAGTTACGGCCTATGTGTGCGGAATTGAAGAATTTAGAACTACCGACGAACTCGTTCAAGTTTCTATTCGGAAAGAACGATAAAAACTCCTTAGAAAAAGCTAAAATATTAATACAGAAGTATTTAGAAGTAAGTTTATGTTTAGTTCTCAAAGGTCAACTTATTTTAGCGATGGTGGTTACGTGGATGATTGTATCTCGCTTTACTGTTTTGACGATGATGTAATATAAGGCTCAATCTCACTTCCGCCTTTTAAATCCACCGCTTTGAAAATCCGAATTTAATAAGTAACCAAGCGTTTGGTACATTTATTAAAATTTTTGTCACTTGTTTATTATTAGTTTTTTTTAAACGTATACTTACTTGACTGATGTTTCTTGTTGTCTTTTTTCATGCTCTCAGAAAAAAATTCTTATTAACCTTTTAACTAAGAATATAGTCGAAATTATTTATTTTCAGTTTGTTTTAGAAGATGACAGACTAAACCAAAGCGAGGCTTTATACACATTCCTAAACCCAAGTTCAGAGTATTTGAAGCAGGGTGACTTACCAAAGAAAAACAAATTCTCATTTTCAACTTTATTTAAGAGGTAATAATGGTTATTCCTTTTTTATTGCTGTTTTATATTTATTTTTTTAGACTGGATCAAACTTTTTCCGTCTTTCTACAATAAGTTGCTGAACACTTTTTTGTCACACCCAGGGCAGAGCGGGAGGGACTGTCAGACTCGTACTGACTAAAATCCACGGTGTCCTTCAATAGTCCTTTACGTTCCGGGGTCACGGTAATTCGTACAGTCCCACGACCACGGACAGTCCCGCGACCATCGGCTGAACTGGCTAACTGTCAACTTTAAAATGCGTTTGACGTTAATATAAGGGTCGTTTTGCAATAACATATTATATTATTTTTTTAGACAACAACAGATGTTTAAATGTTTGTAGTAAGACGGTTAAGGTTATGCTCCGATTTTCGATAACTGTTGTAATGTATTTCCACTTCTAAAATCATCAATAAAATTACACGGTTGTAAGAGTGATGGTAGAAAAATCGAAAAAGCATAAGCAATAGAACGATGCTGAAGCACAGATTTCGCTTTGAGCATTAAAAAGCCATCTTAAATCGCTAGATATGAAATCGAATATAAATCGCTCTGATGTGGTCAATAAACTGAGTACACATCTACCATTCTAGATCTTATTTCAACTGTCATAAAGTTCTTTTTTCACCTTACTAGCACGAGTAGTGAAGCAACGACCAGATCGTCGCAGGAAAAGGAACCACATTTATCTGCAGATGAAGACGAGATTTCCTTATACCTTGATGGAAACGGATCTGATAATGCTACCAAGAGTATGACGAGCTCGTTACGTGGTAAGTTTATCATTATATTCACAATTTACATATTGATCATTTTTTCGTGCCAACAATTAAGCCGAAATAAATAGTCGTTGCTAAATATCTGTTGGAAGTACTACTTTGACTAGCTAAGCCAAGTATAAATAAATAAATAAATATTCCACAACTATCACACAACGCCATCTAGTCTCAAGCTAAGCAGAGCTTGTGTTATGGGTACTAGACAACTGATAAACATACTTATATATTTCTAAATACATACATATTATAGGTACTAAGCCAAGTATGCTTGGCTTAGCCAAGTATGCTTGGCTTAGTACGGCCTAAGTCATAGTTCAAGCGAAAGTACTACTTTACTGTAATGAAACGACTATTTATCTCGGCCTTCGGATTCTTGAGTATTTGTTGAACGACAAAGCAGAGCTGAAGCAATCACTGAACATATTCAGCTTTTCAAATTTTTGTAAATCCCCTCATAATGGTCGAGTTACAAGAAAAAAATCTTAGGCCCGTATTACAGAACGTCACTCAACACTCAAGCATTACTCAGGCCCACTTGCACCACAATCACTAAACAAATTCTCTCTGTCAAATTGTTTGAAGTTGACAGAGACAGAACGATGTTTTAAATCAGTTTAGCGCTAAACCTGTTTAGTGATTGTGGTGCAAGTGGGCCTTAGATCTAAATTCAAGGCGTTTGATTGATTGAAACTAGTAACACATGAGTTTTGACGTGCGTTCTGTAACATGAGCCTTAGTTTAGGGCAAGTAAAGAATTTTTTATACAAATATTTCTAATTCCATGGCATTAAGATATAAATACATTAGGTGCAGGTGCCATAGCAGAGGAAAGGGACAGTATAGCGGAGCCCCTGTACGCGTTACTGAGTGAAGTGTTCGACATGCGCGGCGTGTTCAGATGGCTCAGGAAGACGCTCGTCACCTTCGTGCAGATCACGTACGGCAGGACTATTAACAGGTATAGTAAAAGAAGAAAATATTGAACGTAGGTAAATATAAAATAAATAATAAATAAATATTCCACAACTATCACACAACGTCATCTAGTCCCAAGCTAAGCGGAGCTTGTGTTATGGGTACTAGACAACTGATAAACATACTTATATATTTATAAATATATACATATTATAGATAAATTACACCCAGACACAGAACAAATGATCGTGCTCATCACACAAACATTTGTCCTGGGTGGGAATCGAACCCACGACCTCCGGCATAGCAGTCAAAATCACTAACAACTAGACCAACAGGCCTGTCTAGGTACTCGTATAACTGCTTTTGTGACTTTTTTTCAAACTATGCTTTAAATTCACTTCGTTCGTGGTTATTATCTAGAATGTGTCATATGTGTGTAATGTGAATATAAACTCCGAAGATGATTATAATACGGAGTAAAAGATATCAATGAACAAATTGAAAATAATTATAATTTTAGACACATCCAAAGTAGAAATAGATTCTCAGTCATTAAAAAAACTGTTTCATACTAAACTGCAAACACAGTTAAAATATAGGGAATAACTGTTTATAAAAGGCAGAACAGCAGCTAGCTCCTAATTATGTACTCTACGCTCTGTATCGAATGCGTCATACTGTATCTGTAAAAAAATAAAACAAACCGTAATCTCTAAACCAGTTTTAGTGATCTGGTGTAGACGGACCGAAGTCTCGTTCAAGAAGTTCGGTATGTACAGATCTGATCATGATTTTAATTGCAGGCAAATCAAAGAGACGGTGACGTGGATATTCTCCGAACAAATGTTGCACTACTACATCAGTGTAGTCCTAAAGTCATGGTGGCCGGGCGGTACCCTGTCCGAGAACACTTCCAATAGAAATTTTCAAGATAAAGGTAAGATTTCGTTTGCTATTTTAATCATTATAAATCTGCCCTTGTCTCATGTTATTTGAAGTCAGGACAATCCCTGCATGTTTATGCTCACTCTCTCTTACGTGAGGAGGCCTGTGTCCCAGCAGTGGGAACATTGATAGGCTGATAAAGATGATGTCTATACTCCTATCACTATCTCAATTTTAGCTTTATAATAATGAGACTCTTCTTTTTTCTTTTTACGTGGTAAAATCATCTTATGAGTCCTCCCACCCAAGGCAGAGCGGGAGGGACTGTCAGACTCGTACTGACTAAAATCTACGGTGTCCTTCAATAGCACTTTGCGTTCCGGGGTCACGGTAATTCGTACAGTCCCGCGACCATAATAATGAGACTCAGGCATAAAGTGACGTCTTGCCGCTTTACACCAGTGACGTGCACCGTGAATTATGACACGTTTATTTTGAACATTGTTATAATTAATAAAACAAATTCGCCGATATGTATGTATGCAAGAAAGTTTTCGGAATATTTACCGGGTAGTTCAAAAGGACTGTTTACACGTGTAAACGCTTATGAATGCCTTTTCAACTGTCGTTTTGATAGAAAATGGCCCTTAAGTTATGTTTTCTAGTTGTAAAATAGTACTTTACTGATTACGCTTCCTTTCTTATCTAGAACATACGCGAACATTAGCGCTGCAACAATTAAGCGAGAGCGTATTAGACGCGCTGTCATCCCTGGTGGGTGCGCAGGCGGCGGCGCGCGGCGCACACAAGCTGTTCCACACGCTGCAGAACACCACGCACAACAAGCAGCTGTTCTATGTGAGTATACTGTGCAGCGCTGTAGCGGCTGATAGACAAGGGCTGACGAACTGCTGTTTACGTACTAGCTGGTAACGTAACGCCGATCACGTTGCGAGATGTAATGTAACGTGTTACATAGCGAGCGTTCGTGCAGTCACTATGGAGAAACAAGGCGCTCGCAACGATCAACAAGCGGCTCGTTGGTCGATACGAGTGATACATTACAGTCCGTAACACCGTTCAGTACCTGCTTATGGATTAAACTGGCCACAACAACGGCAACATAAAATCGAAATGATACGAATGACTGCGGACAGCTTTCACTCTTTTGACATCGTCATTTGAGCTCTCTGAGCAACCAACTACTGTATATAGGTATCACCTTTCGCCATACGTGTTGTTTTTAATGTGTTCCTCAGCGATGTGTTTGCTGCGATTTTGATGAATTTTGGGTTGACAATGTAATCAAGCCAACGTAATAGGCTATTTTACTTAAAAAAAATATTAGTCCGACATATAGATAGTAAAAAAATATTACACTCATATTTTTTCTTTTGTTACGTAAACCAAAATTGGCGAAGATACAACGCTTCTAAAAACCACAAAACGTCACTATAATAAAAATTTACGAGCGATATGACGTCACAAGCCCCGACTCTCTCATTCGGAAGTGTTTTATCTTTGTCAATATTCATAGATTTAAAAAATAATAAAATATGTATCGAATATTTTTCAATATTCTAACTGACGGACTAAAAACATTTTCCATTCATTTATGCAGTAAAATACCCTATAGTGAACGGTAAAAACCAAAACCAGAGATAGAAAGAATATTTCTATCTCTAGTAAGGCATAACCAGAGATAAAAAGAGTGTTCTATTTCTAGTAAGGCAATACCAGAGAACGATTGAATATTAGGAACGGCTGTTAGTCCGTCGGCCAATTTCGCAACATTTGGTAATTCAGAACACGTTACGTTGTGGTAAGTCAGAGGCAGAAAATTGCTAAGATTGTCGTGTGCATCCGAATTTGAGTAAGATTAATCATCCGAAATGTGAAACAGCGAAACAACAAAGGCATCTTATTTATAGCAGGACAGGTATCCATCATAATTGACCGACTTAACCGGAACGCTTGGCAACTTTTCAGTGATATAGTTAGAATCTGATTAGTCTGAAGTCTAAGCTAGCTCTCTTTTCCTAAGTATTTCTAAAATTAATAAAGTAGAACAACGTGTAGGTGAGACCTAAAAAAATAATGCATTTCTTTAATGACATCATTTATTTTTCGCATAGTTCTCTAAAATATAGTCATGAAAATCTCACTTACCTAATACACGATAAAACTTAGCCTAAGGACTTATCCAACGAAGATTACCTACATACTTTGTGATTAATTTAAAAAAAAGTCGAAACAGAGTGCTTATGCAAACTGACTCAAATCATAATAAAAAAGTGCTCCTCACTGCAAAAGTGCATCATTAAAAAAAAACTAAATGCAAAGACGTGTTCGTCTTTTAAATCATCCGTGTTCCTCTAATCCGCTTTATCTTTTGTACCCAAATAAGATCGTAACAGGGAATACATTCCAATACCTGTTACTACAACACAAGAAACAGGTCCTAAAGCGTACACAGACATAGCTATAACTAGTATTACCATACCTACAATTACTATGTAAAGTCTTGGACTCATTACTGGTAACCGTTCCGTTAAGACCCTCAGTGTTGATATCCTTGCCTGATTTGAAGATACGGATGATATTCTATCGTCATTAGAACTTGAGGAATCTTGAGGAGTTGTTTCTGGCTGTATCTCCTTTGAAATTTGACTTAGAGGTATTGAGTCCGGGGTAGTCCTGTTGGGTGACATTCTATCTGTTTGTCTATATGCTGTTGGACTCATGATCGATATTCCTTTTGACGTGGGGTTCGCAACTGATAATAATTCTTCTTGAGATGAGTTCACACCTGACACCGATATCATTCCTGGAGTTGAAGTCACGTGTGAGATGCTCTGGAAAGATAAAAATAGGGTTTATCTAAAAAATACTAAAGAATTTGGTTGTTATTACATTGACAACACTATTGGCGTCATCGACTGCTGTGGTGCGTATCGTGAGATCCCGCACGAAACTTATATATCGTATACCCACAGGTAGCTGTTCTGGGTCTAAGTATTTGTGTATGTGTATTTAAATTATTCTAAAGAAAATTGAATTGGTGTTCTAGGGTTTTATTGTTGTAAAAACAATCCCTTCGTGCATATTTTGTAGACCATAAAAGCAGTCACTTATACACAAGAATAAATACAGTCAATAAAATGTTACTTACACTGTATGAGATTACATCTGGATTGTTTATGTATAGGATCTTTTCACCAAGTAAACTTTCTGCAAATTAAAAAAAAAAAATTATTACTGTTTTTTTTTCAAAACCACATAAAATGCCAGATTATCAGTATTAAATGTTCTTACCGCTGCATCCGACTCCTATACTATTCAGTTCGTCTAACTCTCCCTTCCGTATCACAATAGTGCTGTAGTCTTCGCTGTATCGATACATTTCGGCTGCTAGTGTTGTCGTGAAGTCGTCAGTTCGCTTGCTAGTTATGAACCTCCTTTGTATCTCGTTGAGGAAGAGAAATGCTCTCGATCTTTGGCATAGCTGAAGAAAAGAAGTATTCATTATGTCATAAACCAGGATCGCGGGTCTGTCTCATCAGGTAACCGTGGTTCTGGAACGTAAAGGGCTATTGAAAGATCACCGTGGATTTTAGTCAGTATAAGTCTGATATAAGGATTCATTTGATGACTTTATTATAATGTTAATTAAATCAATAAGTAATGAGCCTTGCTGGTCTCGCATCTACTTGTATGAGGTCGCATTTTTTTTTAGGAACGTTCCCCACATTAGAAATTTCTCCCGTGTCGTAAGTGCGTTTACAAACATAAAAACTCACATTCACAGACACTCACATCCGGAACAACTACTTGTGGGTCATATAAATATTTTTTCCGTGCGGGGATCGAACCCGCGACACGCTGCGTAGTAGACCAATCGCTCAGCCACTGCGCTAACCATGTCGTGTCGTCATTTGGCAATAGTTTGTAAATTATAAAGTCTGGTTACAATGTAACCTCATACTCAGTTAGCAACGAGTCGCCAACATTGTAAACATGAGTCGCTCTAGTTCCGCTCAGCTGAGCGTAGAATCGACAGCTGTCTTTTATGATCAACATTGCCGTACTACACCGCGAACGACAGGTGACAAGATAATCCTAACTAATATTATAAATGCGAAAGTAACTCTGTCTGTCTGTCTTTCTGTCTGTCTGTCTGTCTGTCTGTCTGTCTGTCTGTCTGTCTGTCTGTCTGTCTTTTCTTCACGCCTAAACTACTGAACCGATTTGTGTGAAATTTGGTACAGACATAGTTTGGAACTTGAGAAAGGACATAGGATAGTTTTTATTACAAAAAAATAAAAATAAAATTTATGAAATGCTCTAACGGAGTATAGATAATTCCTTAAACTCTCAATAGATGGCGGTGATCGTTCAATGGTGTCGATCGTTACACGAGTTGTCACTATGGATTGATAGATGGCGTTGGAACCAAAATTGTACTTATTGTCGGTTGTATGATAGTTTATGTGGACTGGTCCTGTTTCGTAAATTTTAAATTGTTCCGTTGTATAATTGGTGTTCCTGTGATGCTTATGAGAAACTATATAACTAGATCCACCAAGACTATATAACGGCATACGGTTACAAATAACCTATTTAGGACGGAATGTCATAAAAGCCGTTATTATGACTGGGATGGCAAAAGGCGAAACTTTTATTATTCCCCGTATTCCCATCATTCCAACTGATTTGCCATTCCAATTCAAAAGAGTTCAGTTTCCGCTGTAAACTGCGTTTGCAATGACCATAAATAAAGCCCAAGGGCAAACGCTAAAAGTTGCGGGGGTACATCTTGAAAAAGACTGTTTCTCCCATGGACAACTCTACGTTGCGTGCTCAAGAGTGTCGAAACCACAAAACCTTTATATTTTTGCAAAGGATGGCTAAACTAAAAACGTGGTAAACAGAAATGTCTTGGTGTAAGAAACTTTCATAATCTCTAAAACCTAAAATACTTAATAGAAAATTTGTCAAGGGAGAAACAGTCTTTTTTCCTTTTGGACTGAAATGTCAAATCAGTAGAATGATGAATGAGAAAATAAGAGAAAAATAACATTTTCGCCTTTTTCGATCGGCAAAACGGCTTTAATGCCCTAAATGAGTATACATCTCTTAAATTCAAACGCAGAGCTCATTATGTTGATTTTTGAAGAGTTCCCTAGAATATCCCGCGAGATCGGGAACTATGTGGGTAAAACCAAAAATCTGCTGGAAGTCACTATTCCACGCGAACGAAGTCGCGGGCAAAAGCTAGTTACTAATATTTGGCATGTACCACCGGGAGTATCCCTAGAAATTAGTTACCTACGGAAATTATTTTGGGCTTTATTTTATCTCTTCATTTGATTTTCCCTGATGCCAAAAAAAGTTTAATTATTGAATAGTTAGCTTTTACAAGAAAATATTACTTCTTACTTCACTATCGCTACATAGTATAAAACAAAGTCGCATCCCTGTCTGTCCCTATGTATGCTTAGATCTTTAAAACTACGCAACGGATTTTGATGCGGTTTTTTTTAATAGATAGAGTGTTATAAGAGGAACATTTATATGTATATAACATGCATAATACAGTAGAGATTGCGCCCGGGCTCTGCTGGGACGGGTCGCAGCTAATATTATAAACGCGAAATAATAAGTAATTAGTTTATATGTATGTATGTGTTTTTGCTACTCTCGTGCAAAAACTACAGAAGGGTTTTGTTGGTAGAAAGATAGTTTATGACCTGGATTAACACATAGGATAGTTTTATACCGATTTCATGTTCCCGTCGGATAAATTTCGAAGTATAGCGGGCAAAGTCGCCGACAGCAGCTTGTCTAGAATAAAAGTTCAGTCAAGCCAACACACTTTTTTTCCGTATGAGTCTTTAACGACGCTCTCCGCGCGGGCGAAGACGGTGCTATGTCCAAGACCAACTTCACTGACTAAAAACACACGATGTCCTCTACTGCCTCGTCAAATTCTCGTAAATATCTCAGCAATGAAAAAAAAAAGTTATAATAATGACGAGGACACCCAATGCGATAGCTCTGACGGAGATGCTGTTCAATTTGTCTGCTTTCAACTGAGCTTTTTTTACACACATTTGTATCCGTTTTAATTTGTTCAGAAGCGACTTACATTTTTTTGTTTATACAAAACCGACATATTTAAAAATTACAAATGATTAACACTTTTTATTTCGCCCGCATTTTTGTTGATGGCCTTACGCGTCGCGGGTTCGATATCCGCACGGAACAAATATGATATACAGGTCGTTTTTCCGGGTTGGACTGTTAGTAAATATAAAGTCTTGACTTAAAAAGATACACCGGCCTCATCTAGCTTTAAAATATTGTTTCACGTGTAAAAGTGTTTTTTATACGTGTAGTTTAAGTGATTTAAATTTTTGTAAATGCACCCCGGAAAAACTTGTTTATTTTTGCAGAAAGCAACAAAACACATTATTATTTAACAATCCGTGTGTTGCGAAATACTGCTGACCGCTTTGCCATCAAAATAGCATAAAACTTATTTTCAAATACTTTTTTTACTCACTGTATTTTAGGAAGACCGTAAATCAATGCAACGAAAGTAACATGCTTTGATCAAAGTATCTGTGAAAAACAACAAATCGGAAATATTTAATATTGTAGATGACTAGCTTTTGCAAGTGGTTTCCTCCACGTTCTTATGAGTTTATAAATTATTCCTAGATAACATATTATTTAATTAGAAGAATAATTACTTTGGTCCTGACTATCGTATCGTTTGTCGTTAAAAATATGCAAATTATGCGTGCAGCTGTTATGGCGTGAGGAAGTATCAGATGGAAATACTCGTAATTTATTAGCTAGCCTATATCGACCCAATCAAATTCAAATATTTTCACATGGGCCCATGATGGTCCTTTCAAAACGTTGACAAACAGGTGCTCGGTTCGGGTTGGTGGTTTTAGTTACTTTCATTATTATAATATTAGTATTGATGCGTAGGTGATAAATATCTAAAATCATATTTATAAAAGTACTCTTTCTATGATAGAAATAGACGCATGTATTTTTATGATATTTAGAGTGGGCGTCTGATGATAAACAAAATTAATTATGTCTTGATGGTTACGAACGAAAGCAAGTGTCTGCTAATCCATCTCACACTTCATAAAGTTCGTTGACATGATAGATCTTTTTCGAATTGACGATTTATAACATACCTACTCGTATTAAAGTGGCTGTTCATCAACTTTAAACATTATGTAGTTTTAAAGAGAGCATATTTTAATTTTATTTTAGCTGTTGTAAACATGATGTTACATTCTTCTTTTAGTTTTATATTTCAGAAGCAACTATAAAAGATCTTTAAATCATTGTAATGTTTATGGTTTTGCAAGTGACTATTCTATTATCTACTAGTTTACGAGTTTAGCTGTTCATACCTTAACGAGTTAATGGCGAATCGGATTTAGACGATATTTAAAACACTATTACACCATAATCTAAGCTAGGACAAAGGATAGATAACAATCGATCCGGATAGAAAGTAACAACTTTCTATCCGGGTGTTATGTTTTCATGGGATAATTTTCGCCCGGGTGTAAACCTGGGTATGGATATAATTGTCTCTTAGACCCTGTACTTACTTTGTCCGTTATACAAAAATACAAATGGTCATCTTGAGCAATGTAATGTAGTAAATATATTCCATGAGAGTATGTCATCTTGTTGTTACACGGCGGTAGCTTGGACAGCACTTGTTCTACAATCTCCATGAAGTTCCCATCACAGGACGCAAAGTTCGACACTAAGTTTCTGTTCGAAGCTACGGCACTGAATACTATCGGCATTTTGACTATATTAAAGTAATATGCACAAAAAGTTACAAGTCGGTATGAACTCTCACTGCACACTATTAATTTTAAACACTTCAAGTTTTACTTAATGTTTCTTGTATGTAAACATTTATGTTATTTTATCAGCGACCATATTTTCACTATCCACAAATAAAATTAATTTTATTTAAAACAAAAATACCGGCGGTAACCTCAACTCGCAACAAGCCCGCAACTGATAATACTGACATACGGCGTACAGTTCCACAGTCCGCCTCCGTATCACAAATACCGCGCAATCTAAAATTATTGGCGTGTCATTTTGTAGCTAAAAGCGCGCCTTCCACGCTAAAAATGTCGCCGCTTGTAGTTGATATATGTGAATTGGCGCGACTACTGTGCGGAAGACGTGGTTGCCGCGTGTCGCCTGTCTCTCGAGACTTTAGGTTAAAAAATATTTCGCTAAATAATTGCTGAAAGAAATGTTTATCGGTTTATTCGTTTGTCGGAATACGCAAGTTTGGCATTGTTCAGAATGTTTAAGAGATATAATTTTCAGCTTTTAAAATCCTATAATCCAATCAATCTGAAGTCTATGCCTATTTTTGAAGTATATAATAAATGAAAGCTTCAATATTTAAGGTACACTATTTTAATCCCCTATATTGTGGTAAAATCATCAAATGACGGTCGGACAGCGAGTTGCCCATTACTCGCTGCCCGCATGCCCGCGCCTACCGTGGCCGGAGATCGTCTGCTCTAATCGTCTACGTCTACACATACTTTGATGAAGAAATACTCATTTATTTGTTAGTAAGAAGTACCCTTAATAAGAAATGTTTAATATTTTCAGGAGCTGTTTGAATTGGTACTGCTAGAAGTGTTCCCTGAGCTCAAACGATACCAATAATTCTCTAGGTAAGACAAGCCATGACAATAGATATATTCAATGTATAGGTATAATCTTACAGGGATCTTATCCAAAGGACACTTACCCGGTAAAATATACGGACAAAATACTCTTTAAGAGACATTCCTTTACGTTTAAATCGGTCTTTACAATATTGGATACTTCGAAATAACTGCACATATCTTTTTAAACGTATATCACCCTTTTAAACTCGGAACCCAGTTTTTATGGATCTGCCAATTTTGCTCTCTACATTACGTTTTTTGTGTAACAACATGACGTGAATTAAAAATAAAATAAAAACACAGCCAAAACTGATGCAAAGAATATGTTACTTTATATAAATAAACTTTTTGGATGGTCTTACAGAAAATTATCTTTTTCTTTTTACTTCTGCATGTAATGTTGTCACATTTAAATATTAAAAGTTTTTTTTTATAATAAATATTCGAATGCCACAAGGTCGCCGGTGGTCATTTAGAGGTAGATCAATATCTGACGTATTATAATGATACTTAACAATAAGTTAGTAGATAGTAATGATATATTGATCTCATATTTATGTTCATATACCTCGTTTAACATAAAGATAGCGTAGCCGTAATATTTCCCTCTATAATTTTGTATCTTACATACAAATTAGCCTAATTTCTTAATAACTTATTATTTTTACTTACTATGATTTATTTATTCATAGTCATAAATATTTCCAGTGACCTACTGAAAAAATAATTAGTTTTTACACGCCTAAAATGCGCTACGATTCAATTAATGAGAAATTATAGTAGTTAACATTTTAAAATAAGAAAGCTTATTGCTAATATGAAAAATATATATAAAATTTATATTTTTGTGAATGTTACGTTGTTTATTAGTGTTGTGCCAAAGATTGCACGATTGACGCGTTATCATAAGTTCATGCATCGAACTATAAATATCTACTTAAATAAACTTATGTCGGTGTTTCAAATATGTTAACTTTATAAGAATTGTATGTACCTGAATGTTGGTCGTTGAATCTAGAAATCTGGTACTCTTTTGTGCTGTAAACAAACAAGATAGAAATTCAACAAAAATATGCAAGATTCCTTGTAAAATTGTGACATTTGGCAGAATATATGTGTACCAAATAGTAGCACAATCTCTTCATTTAATCCCTACTTTTACGGCCATAGTATTTCTTGTCTCGTAAAAAAGTTGTAAAGACATCATTAAAAATTCCATTAACACATTCCAAATCATGTGAAATGTAACACTAGTGCTGCCTCATTGGTTTTCTTGTATACCTTGCTCTATTTTAGATGATATTGTTATACAGTATAGCTCCCACCTCACTTATATCCCTAAACTACTACTTATATTTGAAAGGTGCAGTCCTAAAGTGACTTTAAAATTTGATCCCATTGAAGTTATTTATAAATTATGTAGATGTAGGTTCTTCTACTTAAAATAAAACCGTTCTGAGGTCGAATAGCTTTTTTCTGATATCCGTCATAATGTCAATCTCATGTCCAGTAGATTGACTTGATTTGCTAATTGAATTTTGATTCATCAATGTCAATTTTGAGCTCATGGGCATGCGGGCGGCGAGTAATGGGCGACTCGCTGTCCGATCATGGACCATGCCCGGGTCGACGGCGCGTTGTGTTCCACGCGCGCGTCATAGAGTCACAGCAAAATGACTAGAGGACCAAAGCCTGCCGGGGTTGCGGGACTTACGAATTACCGTGACCCCGGAACGAAAAGGGCTATTGAAGGACACCGTGGATTTTAGTCAGTACGAGTCAGACAGTCCCTTCCGCTCTGCCCTGGGTGGGAGGACTCATTTGATGATTTAAACACGATAAAAAAAAATAACTAAAAAAATTGAGCTCATAATTAGGCCGATCATTGAATTGGCCACATCGTGATATGCCTAGGCACATCGCTTAGCATTTCATGATCTGACCATCTTAACCAGACATCGCAATGTGACCAGCATTTTAAAATCACACCAACACACCAACGGGTTTATTATACCCTTCGTGTTTTTTTTTAAACCACAAAGATGTCCCGCGAAGTCGGACTCTTTCGATATTGCCCTGTTATGATATTTTTTTAAATTTAATTTGCTAAAACTTTAGACACAAACGGCCTTATTACAAAAACTAAATAAACCTTGGTTTAAACCTGGTCTATCAAGTCCAGGCTTATCTGCAGAGCCATGGTTTAAATTTGTCCGTATTACAAAACTAAGATAAAACGTCGACCTTAGTACCGCCATTTGAACGATTGTCTATACAATTAAATCCACAATGAGTAATAACAATTAAATCTACCTTGTTTCAATCCATTTTGGGTGAAAATAACACAAAAACTACAACACAATGAAAAATTTGCTATGAGAAACTTTGACATACCTTTGACAGCTACTACTGTTAGACCATGGTTTATCGCAAAACCACGATTTGTAATAATCTTTGTTTAAACCGTAGTGTTACGTTGTTTTTTTTGTACCTGGCTGTTTACCTGACAACATATAGCGAGTCCATTACGGAGTTTCTTAGGTTATCACTTTTTCACAACAATTCACTTTTATATTAAACCTTTTAAACAGTTTTACAACATTAATTAAATCAAAACAAAAGTTTACTTGTTTACTTTTCACTTGACATTACATCAGACGTCAATTATGACAGTTCAAGGCGCCATCTGGCGATTCGCTGATTAACGATTATAAAATAATCGATATTTTTAACTAATAGTTTGCAAATCATAGAAAATATAAAATACCTGATTTAGCAAACCTAAATAATTCTAAGATAACGGAAATAAAAAATATTAATAAAATGAAATATCCGTAAACGGAAGTGATTTAGTTTTTTCAATATGGACTTTTTTCTCGAACATTCTAAGGCCGCGAAACATTTATTATCTGTGAAGTTTTTGCGTGAATTGTCTGTGACAGAATGTTGTCACAGAAAAATGTCAATTTTGCCTAATTAATATTCAGGGGTAATTGTTATTGTTAATTACGAGGAATTATAAATTAGACCACGAAATCGTATGGATTTAATTTAGTGAAATGGCTTTAGGCTTAAACACGTGACGTTGGACAGTTTTTTGTGAGTTTGGTGTATTTTTGAGGAATTGAGTGTTTTCCTTGGAGTGTTTGTAATTGGTAACCAAGAGAGATTCTCCCTGGACTTGGGTAAAGTGAATTTCTTGGGCACCCGAATTCTGCCTTGATTTCCGGCCGACGCGCCAGTGATGGTTAGTCGTCACATTCTGCCGGAGCCGGCTTCCAGTCACCATCAAACTTATTTACTTTTTGGCGAAGGATTCTTAATTGCGCCAGGAATGCGCAATTAACGGATTTGTTGTTCGGGATTCCTGTTCTGACCAGCGACCAGGATCGGAGCGTTCCGCTTCAGCCGCCGTTGATGTGTCTTCCTTCAGAGTGAACTGAAGGCAGCTTGAGAAGCTCGTCCCGCCGCCAGGATCCAGCAGGCCGTTGGGGCCTGGACGCGGGACCCGTTGCTCGGGCTCGCCTGAAGCCACCTGCGGAGCCAGCGGCACAGCGAGCGGCACGGTTGCGAAGCCCGCAGGCGGTCGCGCCGTGCGAGACGGTTTTTTTTTTTAACTCCTTTTTTTTTACTCCTTATTTTTTTTATATTTTAATCCGGCTCCCGTTGTAAACCGGAGCCTGTAAACCGGTCTATATTATACCGGGTCTGGATGTCGGTGTTCCACCGATTTTCAAATTGAGGATCTTGGGCTAGTTCTTCATTCACCCGGATGTAGGGTGAACATCTTCAGCTTCAGGATCCGGGACTCTCCCAGTCCCTGGCGCCCATTTGTTAATTTTAATTTGAATTTAAATGGAACGTTCTAGTTTGGATATAATTTAACTTTTAACTTTTTCTCGGAACAGTACTCGGCAGGTTTATCTCCAACTCCCCACGCCCATAGCTCTTTCCGTTAAAGTATAAACTGGCTAGCCACCTTTAGTTAAAACTAAGATCTTAATTTAATTTTCTCGACCTACTTGTCATAACTACTAAACAATAAATGTCACATCAAATTTATTATGTATAATAATAAACCAGTTTTTATATAATTTGTTGTTTCCTTATAGTTGTTTCCCCAACCGAGAGGGAGAAAATATACTGTGTAACAGTGGCGACCAACGTGTGTATTAGTTGGAGAAAGAGGTTACGTCTTTTGCTGTACCTTACAAACCGGAGTACTGTTTCTGGAACCTTCCATTTATTTTAATTTTAAGGAAAAACCGTCTTGCAGAATCCTTTGCCTGTTTATGTTTGTGCTGTTTTATACAACTTTACATTTTACAATTATTTACTTTTTTATTTTTTTTTTACTGCTTGCTGCGATATACAATTCAATTTTTTTATCTGTGCCCCAATATATTGTACCAAGACTTTTGTCTTTAAAAAAAATTAATAAATAAGAACCCTAATATTGTGTTATCTATAAGACTGCTATTAATGTAACTGTTTATTATAGTTAATGTTTACACTTTGCTGGAATTTGTAAATTGTGACGGCCAGTTTTATCTTAGATTCAGTTTTTTTTTAATTTCAAATATGGAACGCCCTATTAAATTTAATTTACTTCGGAAAGATGAACTCATGTATGAAGTACTGATCCGGGACGCTAAACCTGCCTCAACCGTAGAGGAATTACGTACCCAAATTAGGGACCTCAGTAAATTGGTTAGTTCCGATGAAATCGTGGAAACGGATAGAGATCCAGAGTCAGAATTAAAGATAATTAAGGCAAATTGCCAGAAATTGGTGAAGTTCTGGATAAGTACCCCAGCAATTTTAAAAAATTTAACCGCGCCAGGGCTTTGGCTTTCCATCTATTTCATCGTTTGGGTAGGATATCTTCTCCAACTGAGCTTGAAGCCGATTACGCAGCCGTTGATAAGCGACTTAGCAGTTTCTTAGCAAGAATTGATTCGGTCAACGCGAGCTTCCACCAATCTTTTACTTCCGCTGAGGAGGCACCGGAGGTAGTGTCTAATTTGCAGACGAAGGACGTCATCATTTCCTGCAAAAAGGACACTGTAAAAAGCCTAGGTGTTAAATTTAACGGGACAGGTTGCGTGAAAGCGTTCATTGAGCGTCTAGAGGAGCTCTGCGAGGCCAGAGGTATCGACGAGTCTTCCCTACATCAATCAGCTCTGGACATTTTCTCAGATGGAGCCTTGTTGTGGTACCGTGGAATTAAAGCGTTGGTTGGTGATTGGCCGGAACTGAAAAAGCAGTTACTTGCAGATTTCGCTCCACCTGATTACGACATGCGTCTCATGTCGGAAATCTCAAACAGAACACAGGGGTCGACGGAGCAGTCTTGTATCTTTATAGCAGTCATGGAGAACATGTTCAACAGGCTTTCTTATAGGGTTCCAGAGCACGATCGGTTGGCACGGATTAAGTACAACTTGAGACCAGAATACACTTCGGGGTTGTGTTTGTTCACCATTAACACGCTCGGCGAGCTGAAGGAGAAGTGCAGGCAACTAGAGTCGGGCTTCCACAGCAAGGCTCAGTTCCATGAGCCGCCCAAACCAACGTCTTCCTTCGTCGCAGCAGACTTAGCCTACCAATCCCCGAAGGGTTCAAGGATTGAAGCCGTGCAGACTGATTCGGGTTCGTTGTTTTGTGTTCGTTGTAGGGTTAAGGGGCACTCGTTATCGAATTGTAAATCAAAGGAAATCGTGTGTTACCGTTGCGGCAAGAAGGGCGTACGTGCACCGTCGTGTCCTACGTGCAATA
The DNA here is from genome assembly GCA_943136025.2 of Agrotis puta. NCBI lineage: Eukaryota > Metazoa > Arthropoda > Insecta > Lepidoptera > Noctuidae > Agrotis > Agrotis puta. Next base: position 11,734,544 of record OW964176.2, on the reverse strand, counting down.
AAAAGCAGAAGGAGGTTCAGTCCTGTCCAACCTGCATTTCAAAAAACTAAATGTCCGGAACTACAGTCAAAATTTTGATAAGTCCGATTGGGACAATCATTTAAAATTTTTAAAATTATTTTTTAGTACATTAAGGGTGAATACAGTACATTATAAGACTTCGGACGATAGTCGTCCACATTTAACTATATCTATATACGATGAGCAGTATTACGGATTACTCGACTCGGGTTCTTGCATTTCGGTATTGGGTTCCGATGTTGGTCAGCACTTTATAAGGGCTGGTGCAACTGTGCACGCCGATAAACAGATGGGCAGCATAGTAACTGCCAATGATTCGCGAGCATCCGTGGAGGGTTGTTTATTTTTACCAGTATCTCTCATGGGAGTAACTAAGGTGATTAAATTTTATATTATTCCAGATATTACCACACCGTTAATTTTAGGTGTTGATTTTTGGAAGGCCTTTAATTTGGCACCAAAAATTTTTAATACTTTACCATTTCAATATTTTAAACGTAAAGGAGGTCATTCTTGCGTCTCGGAGGTTAGGCATCTACAGCCGTTTGATGAGTTAACACCGGATCAAAAGATTGAAGCGGAGTTAATAATTAAAGATTTTGAAAAGGTCTCCTTTGAGGTAAAAGGATTAGGTCGTACCCATCTGCTGCGCCATAAAATAGACACGGGAGATGTTCCTCCTATTAAACAGCGTTATTACCCTTTGTCGCCTGAACGCCTCAAGGAACTCAACCGTCAGCTGGATGAGATGTTAGAGATGGGAGTGGTGGAACCTAGCAACAGCGCGTGGAATAATCCGGTTCTGTTGGCTCCAAAACAAAACGGAGAATGGAGATTTTGCTTGGACAGCCGAAAACTGAATGCGGTCAGTAAGCATGACGCGTATCCACTACCCTACATCTCTCGCATCTTAGACCAGTTGCGTGACGCGCGTTATCTTTCGTCCATTGACCTAAAATCGGCCTTTTGGCAAATAGAACTGGACTCTGTTTCGTCCAAAGAAAAAACCGCGTTCACAGTCCCCGGTCGAGGTTTGTTCCAGTTTAAAGTTATGTGCTTTGGGTTGACTGGAGCCCCAGCCACCCAACAGCGATTAATGGACAGACTTTTCGGTCCGGAGTTCGAAAATAAGGTCTTCGTATATTTGGATGACTTAATTATTTGCTCATCAACCTTCGAGGAGCACACTTTGCTTCTAAAACGGGTTTTAGATAAGTTAACGCAGGCTAATTTGACAATTAATTTACCTAAGTGCTGTTTCTTTCGACGCGAACTTAAATATCTAGGCTACATAGTAGACGAGCGAGGCTTACACACTGATCCGTCGAAAATTCAGTCAATTGTCGATTTTCCAACTCCTACAACACGTAAGCAAGTGAAAATGTTTCTTGGAACGGCCTCATATTATAGACGTTTTATTAAAAACTTTAGCTCCATAGCGGCCCCTTTGAATGCGCTAACCAGTACTAGCAAAAAGGCGCCGCCTTTCAAGTGGACGGCTGAGACCGAATCCGCGTTCTCAACCTTGAAAGAGGCATTGGTGTCAGCTCCAGTATTAGCTTGCCCAGATTTCTCTCAACCTTTTGAGATTCATTGTGACGCATCCAGTTTTGGGATAGCGGGCACTCTGACTCAGGTTGTTAATGGGGAGGAGCACCCAATCGCCTACTGCAGTCGTTCGCTTAATCCGGCGGAACGCAATTATTCAGCGACGGAGCGTGAGGCACTAGCGGTGGTCTTCGCCGTAGAACACTTTCGTCCTTACGTTGAAGGCGGTCCTGAATTTAAAGTGGTAACCGACCACTCAAGTTTAAAATGGTTCTTTAATTTAACCAATCCATCTGGGCGGTTGGCCCGTTGGGGTTGTCGGTTATCACCTTACAATTTTACCATTGAGCACCGCAAAGGTAAGGACAATGTGGTTCCAGATGCCTTATCGCGTGGCGTTCCGGTGCTGGAAATTAAAGCGTCCGACACTGACACTTGGTTTAAGGGGGTGTGGGATAAATGCGTCAGTACACCTAGGTCGTGCCCTAACTATATTATTAAAGGGGATAAACTTTACCGCTATTCTAAAAATAAATTCGGTGTAGCTAGCGACAATGATTGGAAGCAGGTAGTACCGGAGAGCAATCGTGAAGAACTGCTTAGGAGTCACCACAGTGGCGAATTAGCACCACACTTTGGAGTGTTTAAAACTTATAAAAGACTCGCTCTCCGATACTACTGGCCAAACATGTACAAAGATGTGGTTAGCTACGTCGGTAAATGTGATAAATGCGCAGCATACAAACACTCACAACAGCCTCCTTCCGGTCTCTTAGGCGATGCGAAAGACTGTTCCAAACCTTTCGAAACTATAAGCATCGACTTAGTAGGTCCGTTACCACGGTCAAGAGCGGGATTCACGTATCTGTTTGTTGTCGTGTGCTGTTTCACGAAGTATTGTCTGCTGTTTCCTTTACGTAGAGCTGTTGGTAAGGCTATAGCACAGAAACTAGAAGACGGCGTTTTCCTGGTACACGGTATACCCCGTACGGTGATAGCAGACAACGGGACGCAATTCACGGGCAACGAGATTCGATCACTACTACAGAGGTACAAAATACCTCAAGTTCACTTCACACCTCGTTATTGCCCAAGCGTGAACACCGTTGAACGCTATAACCGTACCATAATGACCGCGGTATCAATACTCGTGGAGGATGATCATCGATCTTGGGACGTAAACATTTCCAAGATCCAATTTGCTATGAACACCTCCACGAATGAAGTTACTCGTTTCACCCCGTTCTTTCTAGTACATGGCAGAGAAGCAGTTGGTAGTGGTGATGTCTTCGGCAATGATACCGTTGGACAGCTCACTCTAGCTTGCTCTCCGCGCAGTTCATATGCAGACCAGCTAGGAACGTTACGTGGTATCTGCGATAAAGTAAAGGAAGCGCTCATAAAATCACATACTCGTAGTGCTCGTTATTATAATAAAAGTAGGAGGCAGGCGGAGTTTGAGGTAGGCGACACTGTGTGGAAGAAAACTTATCCCCAGAGTGACGCCTCCAAATTCTTTATGGCCAAATTAGCACCTAAGTACGAAAAATGTATTATTAGGAAAAAACTTTCACCCTTAGTGTATGAATTGGAAGGCTGTAGTTCCGGCAAAAATCTGGGCACATGGCATATTAAGGATATGAAACCACCATGTGGCCATGATTAATTCTTTTTTTTAAATTTAATTCCTATTTAAAATAAATATTTTACTTTTTGCATGTCGTAGTTGGTCGCAGTAACCATTGAGGGCTGTATATGCCTTGAGGTTGCTGGTTTTTATTTTAGCTTTGTGGGATTTTATTTCCACGGCGCTATATTACAGTTGGATTTAAGTATTTTCCACTGTTTTTACGGTTTGTAGTGGTACACAGGTTTCTACTGTGTCCACGTTTGTTAACCATATTTGGGAGTGGTTGTTGCATGTTTAACAACCCTGTTGGGAGTCTAAAACTCCGGATTGCTGGTAAGGCAGCAAAATGATAGTCCTGAGATTGGAGGCCATAATGGCGGGCGTGTAGGCTGCATTGATGGAATACGTTTAAGATGGTATTTTTTTTAATTAGGGGCGAAAACCGTTACTTTCCATTTTGGGAAGACGGTTAGCCAATTTTCATTTGTTTGTAGAATTTAATTTTTTCCAGTTTTTTATTTGGGTACCAGCCAGCATTACTGTTGGTAGTCTATTGGTTTAAGATGTGAATGGTGGTGTACGATAGAATAGGTAGGTCTGTCTTACATAGATGTAGTAAGTCAGACTGGGATAGTTCGTCGGGAGTTATTTTCAAAATTTTGTTTAATCCCTTTGGAGCTTGTCTTTTACATGTTCGTAAATGGATTAGACTCGCTCCAGGAGAAATTTTTGTAAACAATCGTACACCAGCTTCCATAACATCTTTTTCTCTTCGGTTCGTTCTCCATTCCTCGTTTCAGGCTTGGACGTTGTGGATTTTTGTAGGCGTGTTAGGTCCTTTGGAGTCTGCTTCAACGCTGGGGGGCCAGCGTCGAGATTTGCCCTAGTGGGTCAAATCTCTGGTGGTTGGGGAGGTACTGTTACGTTGTTTTTTTGTACCTGGCTGTTTACCTGACAACATATAGCGAGTCCATTACGGAGTTTCTTAGGTTATCACTTTTTCACAACAATTCACTTTTATATTAAACCTTTTAAACAGTTTTACAACATTAATTAAATCAAAACAAAAGTTTACTTGTTTACTTTTCACTTGACATTACATCAGACGTCAATTATGACAGTTCAAGGCGCCATCTGGCGATTCGCTGATTAACGATTATAAAATAATCGATATTTTTAACTAATAGTTTGCAAATCATAGAAAATATAAAATACCTGATTTAGCAAACCTAAATAATTCTAAGATAACGGAAATAAAAAATATTAATAAAATGAAATATCCGTAAACGGAAGTGATTTAGTTTTTTCAATATGGACTTTTTTCTCGAACATTCTAAGGCCGCGAAACATTTATTATCTGTGAAGTTTTTGCGTGAATTGTCTGTGACAGAATGTTGTCACAGAAAAATGTCAATTTTGCCTAATTAATATTCAGGGGTAATTGTTATTGTTAATTACGAGGAATTATAAATTAGACCACGAAATCGTATGGATTTAATTTAGTGAAATGGCTTTAGGCTTAAACACGTGACGTTGGACAGTTTTTTGTGAGTTTGGTGTATTTTTGAGGAATTGAGTGTTTTCCTTGGAGTGTTTGTAATTGGTAACCAAGAGAGATTCTCCCTGGACTTGGGTAAAGTGAATTTCTTGGGCACCCGAATTCTGCCTTGATTTCCGGCCGACGCGCCAGTGATGGTTAGTCGTCACATTCTGCCGGAGCCGGCTTCCAGTCACCATCAAACTTATTTACTTTTTGGCGAAGGATTCTTAATTGCGCCAGGAATGCGCAATTAACGGATTTGTTGTTCGGGATTCCTGTTCTGACCAGCGACCAGGATCGGAGCGTTCCGCTTCAGCCGCCGTTGATGTGTCTTCCTTCAGAGTGAACTGAAGGCAGCTTGAGAAGCTCGTCCCGCCGCCAGGATCCAGCAGGCCGTTGGGGCCTGGACGCGGGACCCGTTGCTCGGGCTCGCCTGAAGCCACCTGCGGAGCCAGCGGCACAGCGAGCGGCACGGTTGCGAAGCCCGCAGGCGGTCGCGCCGTGCGAGACGGTTTTTTTTTTTAACTCCTTTTTTTTTACTCCTTATTTTTTTTATATTTTAATCCGGCTCCCGTTGTAAACCGGAGCCTGTAAACCGGTCTATATTATACCGGGTCTGGATGTCGGTGTTCCACCGATTTTCAAATTGAGGATCTTGGGCTAGTTCTTCATTCACCCGGATGTAGGGTGAACATCTTCAGCTTCAGGATCCGGGACTCTCCCAGTCCCTGGCGCCCATTTGTTAATTTTAATTTGAATTTAAATGGAACGTTCTAGTTTGGATATAATTTAACTTTTAACTTTTTCTCGGAACAGTACTCGGCAGGTTTATCTCCAACTCCCCACGCCCATAGCTCTTTCCGTTAAAGTATAAACTGGCTAGCCACCTTTAGTTAAAACTAAGATCTTAATTTAATTTTCTCGACCTACTTGTCATAACTACTAAACAATAAATGTCACATCAAATTTATTATGTATAATAATAAACCAGTTTTTATATAATTTGTTGTTTCCTTATAGTTGTTTCCCCAACCGAGAGGGAGAAAATATACTGTGTAACAGTAGTTTTACAAGATTAAACCTGGGTTTTTAGTTAAACCCCTTTTTGTAATAAGGCGGATTGCGTTATCCTAAGTATGACTGGCCGTTGAATGATATGGGGAATTTAAAATGGTCAGTTTTTTTTTAAATATAAAAGACATTACAAGAATTCCTTTTACACATTCCAAATCTTGTGAAATGAAACACTAGTGCCGCCTCATTGGTTTTCCTGTATACCTTTCTCTTTTGTAGATGATAATGTTATACAGCATAGATCCCACCTCACACATAAATTATGAAGTGCGGGCGTATCACGATATGCCTAAAACAAGAACACATATCACGATTTGGCCAATTGAACGATCATCCTATGAATATTGTATACGTCATTGATATGTCATCAAAATCAATAAAAAGATTTTTCTTGTTCCCCCCACTATTCAAGTCTTATATTTCCCTAAGTTCTAATTTCAAAATCCATTTGAGATGTGTAGATAGATTTAAAGTTATTAGAGTAGATATTGTACAGTTGTTTAAAATGATTTCGTGCTTGCCTCCTTCAGTGAATCGCATTGCACCAAGCATTTGTTATGAACGCACTTTTAATATACGTTTTCTACTGTTTATGAGTTTCGTTATTAAAGGTGTTAAATAAAATTGCATGGATACACATAATTTTTGTAGGATGTTAGGAAAAAATGCATGGAGCTATCAGAATATTTTTTATTTTGTGTTATACTTTGACTAGCTTAATAAATCGTGACCATAAAAGTATTTAAAATTATGAGATTATATCGAATGACAAAAATATTTATTATGAATTTATTAATAAGTTAAAGGAGTAGATCTTATTAATTTGTAAATATATACGTACTTCATCAGAAAATTAAAATGTATCGGATACGTTACCAAAAATATTTTTAGGATGGGAAAATTAAGAGTTTTAATAAATAAGTATTATGATGGCATAGATCTTAATCGTTTTCGTAAACGGCTGTTTAGTTTGCCAGCAAGGAAAATAATGTGAAATCTGACATTTTCTGATAGTTTTTTCGGGAAAAATTATAAACTTACTTCATGTAAGGTTAATACTATGTAAAACTGTCTATTTTTAATACCTTTTTATGTGAGGGATTTTGTTTTTCTGAGGTTACCTTCTAAAATTGTCATTGTATACTTAGCTAATGTCATCATACCTATTGCTAGCTTGTCACCTTTTGTGACCTAACCCCCACCTGGTGTGACGTCAGAGAAACAACGTTCTTATGTAACCTGTGAACCTATTGTCTATATCTATTAAGTGTTATATTTCCTGTTGTTGACTAAGTGTAACGACGATTATGTATGTAACTGTACGGTTAATATGAAATAAACTAGTACATGTATTTTATATTTTTATTTATTCACATATTATCGTAGATATTTTTTGTCACATTATATGCTACATGAGCGTTCTATTGTCACGCTTCGTGTATTATATGTTACTGTATGGTAAAGTAAACGAAATGTCTTACCAACCATTCAGAAATATATGTGTTTTATGGAACAGGAAAAGTGTCAAGGTAAATGAAACAAAAGTATTATTGGGATAATTTCTATTCTTTAAGTCAGTACAATAATAAATTTGACAACAGTTTTAACACCTCTATAAAAGGAGGCTTCAAAGGTGTAAAAGCTGTTTACTTAATTAACTAGTAATTTAATTATAATCATTTCCGAACCAATTACGTCTGTTACAATACTGAAATTTAAAATTTTGGCACACTTTTTATAAATTTTAGAATACACAACAAAATGTTAGTATTACCATGGCCAGAAATCCCTCTTCCCTTTGTATTGGTGTCTTGTTGCCCGTATTATATTACAATGACATTAAAGTAAACGACAGGATATCGTAACGTAAAATAATCTATAATAATTATATATGTATATAATATTATATCCATCGCTGATTACCCACACTACAACTTTCAAAGCATCCGGTATCACAGCACTCACTATATTAGTTTCCCATCCCTTACAAGCTATGTAACAAAACAATGTACATAAAATATATCTTAAAACTATTATGAACATTAGGTATGAAGAATCTGAAATAATTCTTTCAAGCCTCTTTAATTCGTTCAAGAATTGGAATGGATATTTATCGTCTCCACCTAGACTAATTGGGAATTTATAAAATATTTAAAAACCAACTGACGAAAAAGAGGATTGCAAGAGTCACAAAGAGTTGTAGTTCACATTGTATGTCGTGGTAATCTAGTAACTTGGATCAGGCCGGATTGTTTTCAAACTCCTTTATATGCAGTTAGTACCCATAAGAAATGTTAAACTTACTATATTTTTATTGTTTCATTAGTCTTGGACATTTTATAACAACACATACAAACGTACACTTAATAAATAATTATATATTTAATATAAAATTAAAAATCTACTTGTAGTTGCATTTGAATGAAGTTATCATTTCAGAAAAGGAACTTTCGTTAGAAATATGGGCGTTATCTTTGTTTTTAAAGACCACAAAAAATATGTATCAAATAGTATCGTATGTATTCTGTATTGGTGTTTGAAAAGTAATTAATTAAATAATTATGGAACAATATTAAGTTCTGTAATTTGTATTAGCCGGATCCGTGTCCGCTGACGTCCGCCCTAATTCTACCTTAGATTAAAACACCCTGTGAAACTTTAATACGTTTTTTTTTGCAGTTAGTAGGTATGTCTTCTTCCTTTCAGATAAGTAACGGAATAAAACATAAGTATTAAGTAGTTAATATTGATCCGTGTAAATAGCTTGCCTTCCAAGATTCGTTATTATCGATGTTAGATGATCAGAGAGTAAATTAAAAGCATTTAATCAATAATTAATTCTAATTAGGTACTAAATGAATTTCTCTGATATGAGACGAACATGTAACATGTAGGTGGCGCATGCCATCAGCAGGCGTTCATTCAACATATAACCAGCTTCATTTCATGTAACGTACAAAGTATAAATAAACTATTATTTACAATATCATATCTGTCGGTCAACACAATTGGTAATTAAACCTAACTATTTACACTGATATTTTATTGTCACCATTATAAACCTGGTGAATTTACTCTAAAATCGGATTGTATTCGAAAGTGGTAAAAACTGGATTTATAAATATTATTGGAAAGTTTTTCTTTGATAGTACATATCATTAATATCTCCGGATGCACTGTGGCAAATACTACGCATTTTTTACATACTGGAAACTATACTGGCAAATTTAATCGAGGCCGGGATACCATTTTACAGCAATCAGTCCCATGCTATAAAGAAACTTTCGGTCGTGTCCTATTACTTATAAACGAATACTTAAATAATAACATGATAAAGTGGACACTCTTTGTTAGGATATCGTTTATAAGCAACACGGACATGCATATGATCCCAAACCTCGGTACATGTAATCTTATGACCTAACTTTGTTCTATAGTATAAAAGTCACTATCGATCTTCCCCGTGAGCCGCAGGAAATGAGCGACAGTTGACTTGTACAAAAATAATAAATATTAAATGGTTTATTATCTTTCCTCGTGTACTTCGATATCATGCTGAGAGTAGACCCTACCCGCGCAGTACGCAGACTCCCTCGTCAGTGAGGTGAGGACCGTGGGGCGGCCGCGGCAGCATGCTATCGCAGTTCTCTCACTTTACATTCACCCTTGGGGTGGTGTCCAGCGGTAAATTACCTAGGGAATTTCTATTAATTTATTACAAATAGATACATCTATTTACACTTGACAAGAAATCGTCCAGACTTGCTATGCATCTAAACATTTGCCTATCCCTATCAACTATAACAATAATCATATTTTATATAAATATTGTAGTATGCGTAATTTCCTATTTTAGAACATTCAAGAATCATGAGTGAACTGACGGATTAATAAATCGAACGTCCGCAATGTAGTTGACATGGATATTGTTACTTTACACATTTACCGTCTAGTACCTATGATCTAAGCTAGATATAGATCCGTATTATAATCATAATCATTATAAAATAGATGACCCCAATGTAGTAGTTGCCCTACTAAATGATTTCATATCACCTAGATACCTAGGTAGATACCCAAGTTGCATTTTAGGCTGCAAATTGACAAATATATGAATGTGAATCATGAATGCAAAATCAAATGTTATTTTTTTCTTAGTCGCTTAGATAGTTGTTTGTCCATAAAGGTAATATTCTTAACCTAATGAATCGTGTAGATCAAAAAGTGTCCAAGTCGTGGATTTGTAAAAATTGATTGTATGCGGTTCTCTTTGTTGTTTTTTTACAAGTTATTTTGTTTATCAAGCACATGAAGCAACAAGTCTCGATACCATCAGTTTGGCATCAGTTGGACGTAGTTCTAGCACTCTAATGCCTGCAGCCACAGTATTTACAGCGTAGGGATATCACGTGGAGTTCATTTCATCCAGCCGTGTACCCCAATCGACGGACCTGATAGCACAAATTGATGGTATGTGGATATTGACGCACCTAACGTTAATGTCTAATTTCATACTTACTTAGTAAAGGAGGCACGCGGGTAAACGCTTTTACAATTTACGATAACGAATATACCTAGAACGTATCGTAGAGTTATTTTCTAAGCTTGCGCTTCGAAAATCGACTAGCGTCGACGTCGCACAATTCGAAGCGCCTGATTAGAAAATGACTGCAAAGTAGCATGCTAGTATTCGTGACAGCGTTCTGGTGTTAGAACCGCGGCTCCGTGTAATGTTGAACAATCGCAGATGATATCATCTTTATTAGTTAGTCGTGTCCGCGTCGTGTCGTGGTCGCGGCGTGTGGTTTAAGCGTACGAGTGCAGCGTGACGGGTTCGAAGTCGTCGTGCGTGGCGGGGCGCGTGACGGGGCGCGGGGGCGGCGGGGGCGGGGGCAGCAGGCTCGTGCCCTCCGGGATGTACACGTTAGTCACTCGCTCCTGAAAATACTTCTGTTTCAAAATCTTGTCTCTCATGCAAATAGAACATTTCGGCAACAATCGTAACTGTGCCTGGTCGTTATCGCAAAAAAATTCTTCAAGATCCTTTTGTGTAAGAATATGGTCACTATCTAGTATAAGAGTTAATTGAATTGTCACTCGCAACCCCATTGGTGTTAGACTTACACAAACCAAGTATTAAGTAACAAAACGAAAATGCCAAAACAACCTGAAGGGTCTGGAACGGCCAATGTTTAGGCTGGATTTAAATATTGTCAGTCTATATTACCTGGTTCTTGTCGTATTTGAAGATGCCCTGGAACCGGTTGGTGCGGCGCTCGAGGGGCTCGGCGCTGCCGCCGCTGGCGCCCGTGCTGCAGCTGTAGTTAGGGTTGTGGAACGATATGTGTCCGCCGGAATCACGGTAGTTCTCCTTCATGTCCCCGTCGCGATCTCGGCTCATTTTCACTATGGAAAGGAGAGTTATAGTATAGAATTCGTCTTCATCATTATTTCTGTGTCACTCTTCTCAGTTCTCTTTAACATTAATCATTTATCTGTTCTCTGTGATTTGACAATATCGTCAACCCAAGGAGCTGTTGGACGGCCCCGGAAGACCGCCAAACCACAAATTCTTTGGCCAAGAATTCGTCTTAAACAATGCTTATTCATGAAGATCAAGAATTTTAGTTGCTTTGATTTTTTTGACATCCATTATTTATTACATCAGAACTGACTCTTAAATATTCATTGATATGTTGAACTTATAGGTGTTATAACCAGCAAATAATAAACAAAGGAGACATCTATCCCAAACATGGAGTTTTGCGTAAGACTACATCTTATTTTTGCTGTTGAACTTACCGCAAACAAATGCAATGACAACGATGCCGAGTATGATGAAACACATGATCGCGATCATGATGATGATGGCGCCGGTGCTGGTCTCCGGTACTGCTGTTGGTGGTGGCGGTAGACCGTTGTCCTCTTCTATGTCCGTATAGTCGTAGAACGACGGGTAATGCGACGGCATTTTGTTGTCTATGCGAATCTTGGGCACTAGACAGAGATAAAGAAGGAAGAGTTTGAGTTCCAGAAATACTGAGCATAGCATGATAAGTCTGTAAATCCATTGCTAGAAATAGAAAACAGGCCTTCTTTTGGTGAAAGGGAGTGGCAATACAATGCCATGTATGGATGATATCCTCAATAACAACCCGAAGTGAGTTAATAGATATCGCATTTTATTCTGGTACAGAAATCTCTTTCTACTAAGAGCCAAATATTCCTTTGAATTTCGGGGAATAAACAAACAGTGTTCAAACAAAATTCTTGCTTACCAGTTGAACAAGGAATCGGATCAGGGTTGTCCGGGCATGCGCAGATGTAGTCATGTTCCCTAAAGAAGCACAGATGAGAACAGCCTCCATTATCTTCCTTGCAAGGGTTCCAACCGTGCTGTTTTTCGGACGACACTGCTTTAATCTCCATGGTCATCTCCAGGTCCGTTCTCAACGCTGTCACGTTCTTGCCAGTTTTCTTATCTGCCCTCATTACAGCCTTCTTGTACCAGTCGGTCCAATAAATGTAATCGTTGAACTGGAAGATTTTTTATTTAGAGTAAGTAAAATAAGGCTCCGGAAGATTTATTTCAGGATTAAGTATGGTTTAGTTTACTTGAGTTATTTCAGATTGAGGTATTTTGAAATTGATATGAGAATGGAAGGGCAAATAGTATTGATGGTTTTAATTTTCATGCAAAACTTCGAACTATTCAAGAGACATGATCCTCTGACAATGCAATTTTTTTTAATTGAGTAATATGGCAAAATAAAATTCTACCTGTGTCATTCCGAAAGGATTCTTAGCCTCTGGTATAAGCTGCACTCGATGTTGTCCATTTAAATCGGAGGTATCGATCCTATGTCTTAAAGCATCAGTCCAGTACAGCCTCCTGTCCTTGTAGTCGATCGTGATGCCATTGGGAAAACCGACGTCTTGGATCACAATGACTTGCCGTTGACTGCCGTCAAGGAAGGCTCGCTCAATGCATGGAGTTTGACCCCAATCGCTCCAGTAAAGGTACCTGAACCAACAATAAGTGATTTAATTGCTCGTATTAAATAAGGAATTGACTTAAATTCGTAACTGTTTGCTTTTTTGGCTACATACCCTTTAGCTGGAAACAATGCTAGTGCTCTGGGTTCACTTAGATTACTGAGCAAAGTTTTTCTTGAAGATCCATCCAATCGAGCCACTTCTATGACCTGCAATCAAACATGCTATTTGAAGTTGCCGTTCATTTGAACTAGGTAAGTGAAGATTCATATTCTGTCTCGGTTGCTAATGTACCTTGTATTCGTTGTCAGTCCAATAAATGTTGTTTGCGATCCAATCGACTCCCAAACCATTAGGGATGCCCATGTTGCCCTTGATGACGTCCTTCGTATCACTCATATTCATCATGTTGATTGACCTAAAACAATTTCATTTGTTTATCTCATCAGTTGGAACTTTGCTTGCAAAGTTATTAAATTTTATAGAAAACTAGCTGTACCCTGCCACGCTTCGCTGTGGCACGTTGTGATTGAATGATCGTTAAAAAAACTGATATGTGACTGATGCAAAAAATAGATATAAACAATCCTTGATGCGGATTATATATCATGCTAAAATTTCAGCTCAATCGGTGCAGAACTTTTTGAGTTTTTGAAGCGTACACAAAGCAACATAACATTTTTATAAATGTAGATAATGAAGTTATTCTTACCTGATAACATCCATATCGACATCAGTATAGAACAGCAGCTTGCGTTCCCAGTGGAAATCCACAGCCACAGCATTTTGAACCTTAATCGGAAAGGCGACGTCCCATTGTTCTGGAGTATCAAACGAGATGAGAGCAATGCTGGTCTTTGTAGCAAAGAAGAGGAAGCTTTCGGGGTACTTTCTGCAAGTCTTAGGGTTCGGGTCACTGGCATTGAAGATTAAGCCAGTCGGGCAAGCACACGAATAGCCTTGAGGTGATCGAAGGCATAAGTGAGAACATCCACCATTGTTGGTGCCGCAAGCGTTTTCTAATTCACGTTCGCCCTGTAAACACAAAAAAGGTGAGAGACTGACAGATCCGGCCTTCGAAGAAAATTTATCTCAATCCAAAAACTATTGCATAATGATTTTAGGTCATTCAATATACCTGTACTGCGCGAATATCCATTAGCCCTTCCAAGTTCTTCCTGATAATAATAGAATTCTTTCCATTGACCTTGTCAGCCCTATGCAACGCCTGAGTCCTCCAATCAGTCCAGTAAACGTGTTGTCCAACGATAACAATGCCGTAAGGATATGGAACATTGCTGAGGATAGTTCTACGATCGTGGCCGTTGAAATCAGAACTTTCGATTGAGAGGACCTTAGCATCATTCCAGTAGAGACGACCTTCGATTTTGTCGATAGCAAGTCCGTTCGGCCACTTGATATTGTTCTCAACGATGACCAGCCTGAAAAATGAACACGGTCAATTCCAATTTCCAGACAAAGTGGAGTATAATCTCAATAAGAAAGTCCTTTGTGAATAGTAACAGGTACCTGTTCTTTCCATCCATATCGGCTCGTTCAATTTTGGCAGATGTTCCCCAATCAGACCAGAACATGTATCCATACTCATAATGCAGTGCAATGGCGCGAGGAGAATCTGCAAGCAAACATTTTATTAATCGTATATTATACAATATTATTTTAGCTATTTTTTTCGGTTCGGTTCATTATTTTCATAATCAGCAAGTCAGTTGAAATCTATTTATTCTCTTACCTAAGCCAGTCCATACAAGAACTTTTCTGTTAGTGCCGTCAAGTTCAGCCACTTCAACACTGTTCCTTCCGCCGTCTGTCCAATAAATCTGCAAACAATTTCACTTAATTATCATCTGATTAAGGATATCAGTCCTAAACAACCCTTAAAATCCAATCCAATATAGTTCGGTATAAAAAAAAGAAATAAGTGAAACAACAAACCTTACGACCAGTAGAGTCAATAACAATTCCGTCGACGGTATGTAAACCTTTTCCAATGATAGTCTCGATTTCCTTGCCATTCCTGTTTGCTCTTTGAATCTTCCTCTCACCAGTATCCGTCCAGTAGATGAGGCCTAAAATTATTCAAAATTTTAGTGGAATATTTTGTGGTACATGTTTTTCTTTTAACTATTTTTATTCTAGCCAGCAGAAATACTAGTAACTTCATGACATGTACAGTATATTACAAAGAGATCAACAGTTCGGAAGAAAATTCAGAGTATCTTTTTGTTCATGTGGCAAAACATTACCGCCATTTTGTTTTGGGAGGACACCCACACAAAATGTCGCTAAAGTTCTTACAGCAGTTTGTTAAAAACTTACTTGTTTTATGATCTACATCAACTCCAAAAGCGTTCTTGAGTATGGGCAGAGGTAGTGGCACGTCAATGAGATAGGGCACATCTAGGGACACCACCCGAATATCCACGCGATGTGCGAATATCAAGTAGTTTACAGGTCCGCTCGCACATGTTTTACCATCCTTCTGTGAATGGTAAATATGAAAATAATAGCTTGATAAAAATAAAATTTAAACTTAATAATAATTTACACCTAAATTGTAACTGAAGTATTTTAGATTAATTCCTAATTCTATTCTATAGTTACAGATGCGATTTTAGCGGTGACTGCAATTCAAATTCCAATATTACTTTGGTAGTCTACGGTTTATAAATAACGCCAATTTCCGAGATATTACTGGTTGTCGGTGTGATACTTACGCCGATTTTGATGCCGATAGGACAAGCACACGATTTCCCCATAGGCTTCAATAAACACAGATGTGAGCATCCGCCGTTATTCTTGCCGCATCTATTCAGAAAATTGTTTTAATTTTTAAATTCTGAAGCTTCAGTCTCAATCACAAGGCATAATATAATATTACATGGCGAGTAAATGCCCATCATAAAAGATTTCTATGGAAAAGAACTACATACTAGATACTTCTTTTAGAATGATTTAGATACGTATAAAAACCTCTCAAGTCCTTACCGATTGACTCCAGACACCCGTTCCTTATGAAATACCCTCACATCCATGAGCCCTGCCACACCAGCCCCGAGGGTCCTTCGATTCTTGCCAGTGAACTTGTTAGCCGCCTGAATGGACTGCGTGTCCCAATCCGTCCAAAATACTTCGTCGCCGAAAAGGTCCAGGCCGAATGGGTGAGGTAGATGTTGGCCTAAGGAAAATTTGGTTGTTTCTGAGCAATGCTAGACCTGACTATGAAGCCATTTTTAAAAAAGAGTACAAAAACAAATAATCATTCATATAATAATCATTTTTTCAATTGTATCGTCCCATCAAGCAACTGCAAACCTGAACTACGTTAAGTCCAACAGTCAACTTAATACGATGAAAACAACAGAGATAGCGTTAGGAACAGTCACGCGCTAACAATTTATTTGTCAAATTACTATGAATGCGTTTTTCCACAAAATATAATTTCGTAAAGATTCTATTTCGTTTATAGGGTTGATTATTTTACTTATACTTTGTACAAATTACAGGCTGAATATATACAGCTTTTTATTTACTTACCAATCAGTATTGTTCTTCCAGTACCATCTAAGTTAGCATACTCAATCGTCTGGTTCCCTCCATCGGTCCAGTAGATACGACTGTACTTGAGATCCAGAGCCAGTCCATTAGGCCAGGTCATGTTGCCGAATATAAGTCGTCGTCGGTTCCCACCGTCCATGTCCGCGCGCTCGATGCAAGGGGAGGTGCCCCAATCAGACCAGTACATTACTCCACCTACGAATAGATGGCAACCATTCATTTTTTCACACAATAGTATGTATAACACTAAAAGTTTGTTTGGGTCACTATGATCTTCGAAATTTGTAAAGAAATCTATGAAAAACTCCCGAGGAACACTTTATAGATACCTTTTTGACGTAAAATAAGGGCGGTTTACGATGGTATCTTTTACAAACCTTTAGGATCCACAACGATGTCCCTTGGCTTGTCAATATTGTCCCATGCTAGCAAGGTTCTCATGCTACCATCTACATTGGCCACTTCAATCCTGTTGGTACCAGCGTCAGTCCAATACAGCTTGTCAGTCAACCAATCGTAAGCCAAGCCGGCTGGCCAAACTGAAAAGGGCACGGTTTGATAAAATCATGCTTGCGGATTATCTATAGCTTGATTTGAGGCTTTCACGTATGTCATTGTATTGCTAGAAACCAGAATTGCTTATAAAATATTCGACTTACTCAGGTTAGATCCCACAATAACGCGTTGCTGCGATCCGTTCAAATAAGCATGGTTGATAGTATCCTTGTCCACGTCAGTCCAGAATATGGAGTTGGTGTTATGATCCCAATCCAATGCCACTGCCGACTTGATCGTCTCGACTGGTATCACCTGAAAATTACACTTATCATTAGCATTATAAATAGGTAAGGGTATGGCACTAATTGGCGGACAGCTGGCACCTAACTCTTCTAAATCACTCCTGAAGTTGTAAATACGCGAAATAAAATTTAGAATTGTCACATGTTCATCAATGACGTAAAATAGATAAACGTCTACAGCTTACCATGTCCAAGGAATCAGTTTGTTTCCTAGGATTCAGTTGTTTCAATCTAATGTCCTTCTTGCGAGCATATAGCAGCAGCTTCTCGGGTGTTTGTTCGCATGTACGGCTGTAACAAATGGTTAGGTTAAAAAGTATTCGAGAACTTATATAGAAGAGTAATGATATTTTTTGAGGAGCATTTAAAAGAATTTGGTGGCACCTAGAATGCATACCTATCAGAGTTCAGGTTGAATCCAACGGGGCACCGACAAGAGTGGTCGTTGCTGTTCGGAAGACAGAAGTGGGAACATCCTCCGTTGTTGGTACCGCACCGGTTCTTGTAGGATTTTATCTGCCTCAGCGGGTGGTAGCTGTAAGATGACAAAATGTTCAGTAAAAGTTGATGACGTTTGAATTAAATCAAATGCCTTTATGGACATTCGAAATCCTTAACATATCAAATAAAAGAGGAAGACACAAATGTAGCCGAATCCACAGTGTTCCTTGAGTCACCTAACGGAGATGTCCAACTTATCTAGAAGCGTATGCTGTCACTGCCACAGTTATAATAACGGAACTCCCAATCACATCGGAAGCAGAGGCACTGTCAAATATTTCCATTTGAACAACTTACCTGTGAATATCCATAGGAACATTCAACCCAGCATGAACAGTCTGTATCCCCATTCCGGTGTTCTTGTTGACAGTTGAAATGCTCTTGGTGTGCCAGTCGGTCCAGTAGATAGCGTCTTCGAATAATGTCAATGCAAACGGATGAGGTAGTCCTTTGTTGGTCACCTGGTCAATGCGAGGGTAACGTAGGTCATAAGGAATACAAATAAGTACTAGTATGAATTGAATTGCCACTTTCTTTTTATTTCAAAGGAATCATTTGAATGATACACTTTATAAGCAGTTTTTTTTGCAAATGTAAATCAAGTGTTGTTGCGTACGAGTCGAAGTACGAGTCTGACAGTCCCTCCCACCCGGGGCAGGGCGGGAAAGGACTGTCAGACTCGTACTGACTAAAATCCACGGTGTCCTTCAATAGCCCTTTACGTCCCAGGGTCAGGGTAATTCGATAAGTCCCGCGACCCCGGCAGGCTTTGGCCCTCTAGAGGGGTGCCCCGTCATTATGCTGACACTATTTGAGGCGCGCGTGGAACACAACGCGCCATCGACCCGGGCATGTTCCATGGCGAGTTGCCCATTGCTTCTCGCCCCCTTTTTTTTTTTGGGACAAACCCACCACACTATTCCCTAACCACTGCAACACCTGTGCGCCAGAATCAACAGTGGCAACCAACCAGAAAAGGGCCGAGACAATGAAGCTCGACGTGTCCCGGAGAATGAATTTACCTGTCTTGGATCCTGCAACGAAATTAATCAGAAAAGAATAGTGGAAGAGTAGGAAAAAATATATGTTTCCACTTCCCTCCATGCAAGCAGGAGACAGAACAAAACAAGGCCAATAGCCACAAAGGGACATTACAACTGGGAGAAGCCCAGTTGCCTAGCACCACGGGTAAAATGACTACTAATATTAGTGGGTCCTAAATTGTGAGCTTCTAAATTTGATTCCAATAATAGGTATGGCAAAAACGCTTGAACGCACGGAAGTTTGTTCGAGTTTCAACAAGGTCCGAGTAGTAAATGACTCCAGATGTAGTCTGAACAGTGTTCAACGTAATATTACGTTCGTTCTGCCAAAGAATACACTCCCATAGAATGTGATGTGCTGATTGTTCATATTCACAGTCAGATGTCGAACATTGACAAAAAGGCTCTCTGCCCGCATGCCCGCGCCTACGGTGGCCGGAGATCGTCTGCCGACGTCTACCACTGCGGCTGGGGCGGAGAAAGGACGCTGTCCTCTCGCGCGGCCCGCCTCCTCCTTAGCGAGCATGACTGCTTCGCAGAAGGAGGCGACCGCTTCCCACTCCGTCTCGCCCCACAGCATGGCCACGACCAATGCCGGGTGCGAGAGGTCTCCGCCTATGACGCTTATCGCAACTGGGGATTCATTATCTATTAAGTTCTTGTAAGTACATACCTTCTTCCGATCTCGTCCATCAAAGGAAGACTTCTCAATGACGTGGTGTTTTGCATCCGCCCAGTAAATCTTGGATTCCGTATAGTCGATGGTTAATCCGTTAGGCCAGAAAATTTTGTCCACTATGATACTTTTCCGTCTGCTCCCATCCATATCTGCGCGTTCTATCTTGGGATTGGGACCTAGAATTTATGACATGGAGTAAAATATAGAAAACCGTAGCAAAATAGTTAGCCTTGAACCCTTAACACTTGCATATCAAAACTCATACCCCAATCAGTCCAAAACACCAAAGCATCTCCAGGATGCACTGCTATAGCCCTAGGTTTGTCCAGATCGTTGGCAGCTATGACCGCTCTCTGATTCCCCTCAAGTGTAGTCACTTCTACTCGTCGTGTACCAGAATCCGTCCAAAATAGTAAATCGTGTATCCAGTCCACTGCCACTCCACTTGGCGTTTCTAGACCCCACCTTATTACATCTGTGAAGGAACCGAGAAATTTTAAAATAGTGTTGATGATAAAATGCTGAATAATTAAGAAAATGGGCAGATTTCACTCTTTTCCAGCAAATTCGTTAACTCACCTGTCAAATTGTTGTTATTCATCTGAGCTACTCTGATGACTCTGAGATTGTTCTCAGTCCAGAAGACAAGCTGTTTCTCGTAATGGTAATCTAAGGCGACCGCATTGTGAAGACCTTTGACCACTGGCATATAGTTGTCTCCAGTTAGCCACACCTGTGTCAAAGTGCATATTAGTAATATAATATTTTCATTAGTCAATATATTTTAGGCTTTTCTTGTATTTAATCTTTACCTGTCGTATACCAACGCGGTTTGAGAACAGCAATGTAGGCGATTCCCCAGTGGGCTTGCAAGATCTTCCGTCAGGTCTCAGAACGTATCCAGTCATGCAACCACACTTGAAACTTCCAACCGTGTTCGAACAAGTTTGAGAACAAACAGGATCTTGTTCGTACATGCATTCATCGATGTCGCGGCAGCTGAGAAGAAAAATGTTCATTTAATTTTGGCAACATCCAAAGACTCAGTTGTAACTTAGGTACCCAGTTAATTTACACCTACGTGTGATTGTTGAAGTCGAGTAAGAAGCCCAAAGGACAGGTGCAAGCCTGATGTCCCTCGTACGTAGTAATACACATTTCAGGGTCACATTTATCTTCAAAGGTGCACTTCCTCTTGACTGGGCATCGGTCTTCATCATCTCCTTCAGGGCAGTCCTTCATGCCATCACAAACGTGCTTCCTATTCACGCAGTTTCTGAACGCATTGCTGATGAGGTGGTCTTGGGTTTTGCAAGTGTACTGATCTTCTTCGCAATGCACTTCGCAGTTCATTTCGTCTTCTCCGTTCGTACAGTCTCGGACAGCATCGCAAAGCCAAGTTTTCTGTACAAAGTAAAGTCATCAGAACCTGAACTATTAACGATAGTTTTGCTTTGTCGTCTTGCATCGTTGATCAAGTAGTTTGAGCATACATCTAAAGGTTAATGACGATATTAACATTTACATGTTCGATTATTATGTTTTGAAAAGGCTATTTAGCGACCCTATAATTTGAATCAGGGGAACTAACTTTATGACAACGTTCTGCTGTGATCTTTCCTGTTATGTCTTAGCACATGTTACGAAACTAGGCAACACCACCGTCTGCTACATAAAGGTGGCATAACATCTGCGTATACCTTTTCGGGAATACCATCATGACTTGGCAGGCACACAGGATGTGGGACGCCTGAGACCTTATAAAGGCCTACTGTCAATATTGGGTGGATACAGATTAAAGAGAAATGAGACAGGATCTTACCAGAATGCATCGTCGGTCAGCACAGGTAAACTCATCATCAGTACAGTTGCGCATGGAGTTGGGTTCACAGTTGAGTTCGTCGCCACTGTCTGCGCAGTCCCTCTCAGTGTCACATCTCCAACGATCGGGAATGCACTTGCCGTCGCTGCATCTGTTTTGTAGAATATTATTTGTGAATACCTATGCAGTCTTTTGTCAGTGTTTAAATTGCTGTTTGTAAGCTAAAAATAAGTATCAAACGTATAATATTTAGAAGACAGCAAGTTGATGATACATTTTTAGGTACCAAAAACCTCATGTATTTATAATTAATAAAATTCTTATTGATTTCATCTGGTTCATGCGAGAAAACCTCGTCAAGTTCATGATTACTATTGTTGAACAAGTCAAGCAGTAAACATACCTGAATTCTCCAGCATTGCAGCTCCCCGGCAGCATCGGACACGTGTCTTCATCGGTCCAGTCCCCACAATCGTTGTCGCCATCACATTGGAAGTCCTTACGTATGCACCGCTTGTTGTCGCATTGGAATTCGTTCTCGCCACACCGGATTAGGTCCACGGCTGAAAGCAAAAAGTTTATTATGACACTGGTAAATGAAAAATAGAAAGTGTTGCCAGAAGTGTTTTATTTATAAGGAATTATTCTGGAATTCATTACAAATAACACTTTCACTTCAAATCACCTTCATATTTTAAGTCACAAAATGCTTTAAGTCTCGATTCCTATTAATAATGTAAGAAAAGGGTAGGTATATAAATAGTCTATACTCACGACAATCCGCCTCGTCGGAGCTATCAGGACAGTCGGCTTCCTTGTCGCAGCGCCAGTGCTTCGATATGCATTCTCCGATAGCGCACATAAACTGGTGCTCCCGACATCTGCGTACAACAAGAACAGTACTGTACTACTGAAAGACACTTTTTCTATGTGCAGTCCTAATTTAGCTCTTTGGTCCGAATCGACGCATTCCAAAAACTACCATGGTTTCACACGCATTACTTATAAACTGCGGTGTGCAGAGCCAATAAAGAAAAAGAATTCCAAAGACAATAAAGATATTTATGTTGTAATACTTGAGCGATTCGCACTGGCGGCGGCGGCGGTGCGAACCTGTCGTGTTGCGAAACGACTAAAGCCCCCATCTGCCTCACCTTTTCTTATCTAAGTTAAGGTTGGGTCCTAGTCTAACCAGATGCAGCTTCATACCAGTATTTCAAATGGATCGACTGCCTACCTGATCGCCACAACACAACACTGTTAATGCGACTTTCCATTGTAAGAATGGTTGTCAAACTTTCATGCCAATAACTAACGACTGGCAAAGATCTACAAACGACAGCTGGGAATGAGGACAGCTTAACATACTTTCAGAGGCACGCAGGAAACTCAGTATATCGGACAGAAGCTCGATTAGATCGTCACCCATCAAAGAAACGACCTACGTGGAGTAAACTTGAAGACCCACCCGTTCGGCATATAATATTGTGGCTTTCGAATTCGTGTCATTGCATTCATAATAGTATCGTAGCAACCGTAGTCGCTTCGTAGCAAAGTCGTAGCTTATGCACCTGCAGTATCCGTAGCAAAGACGAATGAATTTATAAGCGAAATAACATTCCCAAATCTTTCCAGATTTCCGTTTTTTCCCCAAGCATAAATCTACACCTTCTGCGAAGCAGTTATACTAGCGAAGGAGAAGGCGGGCCACGTGAGGGAGAAGACAGCGTCCTCACTTCACCCCAGCCGCAGTGGTAGACGCCCACGGCGATGGACGTCGCTAGACGATTTCCGGCCAACGTAGGGCGGCGAGTAATGGGCGACTCGCTGTCCAACCATGAACCATACCCGGGTCGACGGCGCGTTGTGTTCCACGCGCGCCTCAAAGAGTATCAGCAAAATGACGGGGCCTCCCCCTAGAGGGCCAAAGTCTGCCTCGCCTCTGCCACGGGACTTACGAATTCCCGTGACCCCGGAACGTAAAGGGCCATTGAAGGACACCGTGGGTTTTGGCCAGTACGAGTATGACAGTCCCTCCCGCTCTGCCCCGGGTGGGAGGATTCATTTGGTGATTTTACCACGATAAGAAAAAAAAGCGTATATCTACAAATCATAATTATCATAATCAGTCCTATAAATCTGTATTCCTGATATAAATCTGTATAATTGTATTCCTGAACAGAATTTATTTTAGAATGGGATTATTTGCTATCTAATTCTCTTATTATTTAGGTACAACTCTTCTCAATATCATCAGTTCTAAAATATAATTGCGCCGACCGTACCTAAATACTCGTAGAATTTGTAAGTAGATATAGTTAGTTCATTATCAATAACTAAAAAGAGGTTCCATTTTCGTTCAAATCATACCTCACATTAACGTCACTAAGTTGCTGTCGGTGTACCAGTAATGTTAATCACGTCGATGATTTTGTTCTATAATGAGCCCGCCCACGGAACTGGGATATATCGGGCGAGTCTCCTTCTAGGGACGCAGGGAGCGTAGGCGCGTTGTCATGGTAACCTGGGTCCTGCCCCGCGCGCCGCGCCCCTCCGAGCCAACCCCGCGCACCCCGCCAGCCCCGACGTATTGATCTACCGACCGCTACAGCCCGAACCGCGCAGTGTAAAGTAAAATGCTGAAAGTCCCGCCTAAACTTTTTAAATGGTTCTATGGGACCAGTTCCGGTCTAAGGTTTTAGGCATCAGACATGATTATCATATTTGAAAATCTGAATTTATATATTATCACAAAAAAAAACAATGCCAGATGTTAGTCTTTACATTGCTGTGTTGGAGGTATAATATGAGACCTTTTTATAATTCAAACTATTTGAAGTAAGAACTTATCACATTTAAAACGGACAGAAAATGTACGCCAGATGTTTGTTTTTTATATGTAACTGCGTTGTATCAACGCTTGGGAAAACTCTAAGATGTACAAACAATAATATAATAATATAATATAAAATTGTCGTATCTATACAATGATAACAATATGTATGTTATACCATTCATTTGTACTCAATATCATAAAGATGCAACAGCTGTGAAACCTCCATAAGTTGAACAAAACGCCTTAATGAAACAGAACGCAGTTGCTGATGTTTTGCTCCCACATAATGGCGACTAAACGTCTCGTTTTACCCCAGAAGAATTAAGAATAGGGGTCGCTCTATTTCTTATCCTGAGCATTCACTTCACAACCACACTGGCAAGCCTATAGCAACTAACGAATAGTTCAGAAATCAAAAAGATTTGATTATAAAACAGTGCAGACATCTTAAATTAGAATATTCAACAGTAAAATGTGACACCGTCTTAATTTCTCGGAAGCCGACGTCTTAATAACGTCACGAGCATGACGTTATCAACTACTATTAAGTTCAATGCATCAGCTTTGTAAAACCTACCCGTGTGGGCCGCGAACCAATCCAGAGCTATAAATATAATACGTAGGACGCCCTGTGACGAATGTCGCCACCTATACGTACCCTTACCTATCTACAGTTCTGTGTAGGTTCATAGATAACTACACTTCCGCCTACAATTTTTGGATACAAAAGAAAACAGCCTCCAATTAGGTTAAAAATACACTTTTGAAAATATATCTGTTTTGTTTTGGTATGCGAATCTTTGCGAAGCGTGTATTTGGTATAACCTACATCGATTCGTATATGAGTATCAAATTTGAGGTTTTGGCTTCCTAACCGTGGATTTATGACTTTTACGGAAAATACCTAGCTAAGGAGTGTTCCCTGTCGGGGTCTGTGTTTCCTAATAGCTAAAACCTTGGGGTCTTCATGTCAAGAGTAAATAGGCTACTTCTTCGCAAGAGTGCTTCACCGTCGACCACATTATTGCTTACCATCAAGCGAGATAGTGGTCAAATGCGAGCCTATCGCAGAAATATAATGCTCTTAACAACGTTCTGTTTGAACGTTGTTAAGTTTTGTTTTATTTCATACATTTTTAAATAAGAAACATTTTCATTATTCAATCGTTTCAAAATGCTACGTTGCGTTGCTCCAGTACCTAAGTCACGTCTCCCTGTAACGCCAATGACGCAGATAATCTGACTGTTATACAACGTGACGTCATTTGTTAGTAGGAGATGCCGTCGCCATAAAACTGCTACGATGTTGCATAACGCATAATTAATATAGATAACTGTCTATATACAAGGACGAAAGTTACGAATTTTGAACTTTATTTGCCTATATTCACAGCACCATAGCACAAATTACTGATGTTGCTCAAAAAGCCGCTAAAGTGAAGTGGGACTGGCATGGGCACGTCTGCCGTATACCTAGTGAACTGTAGGTGAAAACCGATGATGAAATGCGAAACAAACTACTTCAGGAATAGCAACTATTATCCACGTCAATAGTCAAAATATCCATCAGATCTTTTCAACCCATACGCGAAAACATCAATCTGAAATATGAGCCAGCGCCAAATTGGTCAGACACACCCGAAACGGTTTGCTTCTAAAGGTGCTCTGATTGGGATCATTCCCCTGTAAGGTAACGATATTGGATAGTGATTCAGGAGGAAAATCGAGCATTACGAGTACAATGCGCACCTTGTAATGATCAAATGTGTAATACCTTGATACAACTTGTAACATCAATGCGTTCCACTTGTAGTCAAATGCGTTCAGCGGGTCGCCTGTATATAAAGGTACGTCTAAACGGGCAATATTTTTACTGCAATGTATGGCTGCAATACCATTACCGGCAACATTGCCAGTATTTGCAGCCAGACTGGCTTAGACAGGTTGTTTTATTGCTTACATGACATGACAATATTTTGAACGTGAAAAAACATAACTTCAAATACACACATCAAAAGTGTCTAGGGATCAACATATATTTTTGCAATAACTTTTCTCCTGATTGATATTAATTAAAAATTTTTTTAAGGATTTATCAAATAAAGTGTTTTCGTTTGTCACAGTAACGATAAACCAAGTCACCTTTGCATTAATAAAGAAATTTGCCATTTTCCTAATAAAGGGATTTTTGACATTTGAACCACTAACACAAAAGTTCGAAAAAAAGACTGAAATAACAGTTTTCTTTAAAATTTTATTGGGTAACTTAAACAATTAATAATCCGTGTTTCTACCGCGAACACTAACAACACAAGAACATCGGTTTGGCATACTCAAAATGACTTCATCCAAATCACGCTGTGGAATGGCCGCCCATGTTCGTTGCAACAACAAAAAAAGGTCTTCTTGCGACTGGATACCCTCCATATTCGGCAGAGCTCTTCTCTGTAGCATATCCCATGCATGCTCAATCGGATTCAAGTCTGGCGACTGAGCAGGCCAGGGCAGGACATTATGTTAGCTGCGGCGAGAGTCTGTCTTACAACTCTTGCGGTGTGCGGTCGTGCATTATCATGCATTAACTGAAATAAGGGACCGATTTGCACTTGTAGAGGAACGATGACGTCTGATACAATCGTCTCAGCATAAATTTGAGCGTTGAGGTTGCCTCTGATCCAAATCAACTCAGTTCTTCCGCCGATCCAAATACCCGCCCATACCATGATGGTTCCACCACTATAAGGATGGACTTCCTGGCAGGATTTTAATCGCTGTTGGCGTCCAGGGCTTCTCCAGTGTCGTATACGTCTTGTATCCGGTCTCATACCAAAACGAGACTCATCAGAAAAGCACACGAAACGCCATTGTTCTTCTGCCCAATTTCTGTGTTCAAGAGCCCATTGATATCGAATCCTACGATTGTGCATTGCTATAGGTGGTACCCGTAGCGGTCTTCGGGAATGAAGGTTCACTTCATGCAAGCGGTTTCTGACTGTTTGGTCGCTAATTAAGTTCTCTGAAGAGTGATGAAGCCTCACGGCTAACATCATGGCGGTTATTGTTGGAGCTCTTCGAGTTAAGATTTGAATGTATCGGTCTTGTCTCCGTGTGGTGCAGCGATACCGTCCTCCATGGCGCTCAGCCACGGTACCAGTGCTTCGGTAACGTGTCCAAAGTCGACTGATAATACTCTGACTTGTATTCAGAGCTAAAGCCACAGTACGTTGCCGGGAACCAGCTTCTATCATTCCCACGGCTCTGAGCATTTCTTCCCTGCTTAAATGACGTCGCCGCTCCATAATAACGTTGGTTTTAATCAGTAGTAGGGAAACAGTAGCACTAATAATGTCTTCAATGCGTTGTATGTTTTTATAGGGAAAATATTGACAGCTGATTTTCATCTTTTACTCGAATTTGATTCACAGTTCCTGATTCAAATTATGAAATGCACCAAAAAGGATCCATATAAATTTATAAAATCATAAATTTATTACAAAGCCACATCTCAATCTCAAGAAATCCGCATAAAAATGCTTGATCCCTAGACACTTTTGATGTGTGTATAAATGAACCGCTCTGTACTTACTTGCCCTTAGTGCAGCTGGATTCGTCAGTGTTGTCCCGGCAGTCGTTGTCGCCGTCGCACACCCAGTCCTTGTGGATACATAGTCCGTTGCCGCATGTGAACTGATCCGATGTACAGTTTATTGTACCACCTGGTAGAATGAACGAGACTATAGGATTGTATCTTATCTTACAAGAACAGGTAAAGAACGAACCTATGGTTTTTACTTTTGATTTGGTTTTATGAAAAACAATTCAATTATGGTCATCGGGCTAATATTGTCGAGCAGACGAGTCCTTCAAACAAGAATAATTTATTGAGAATTTCCTTTAACATAAGTATTGTGAAGGAAACTTCGTTCAAATAGATTCTTTCAATGGATTCCTAGGATTTTGAAGGACTGAAAATTCGTTGCCCAATTCGGGCACCACTTTGGAAAATTTAGGAACGAGTAGTCTTTACATAGCAATTTGTCAACTATTTTTGCCATAGGAATCTTGTGTTCGAGGATAACAGTAGCTTACCGCAACGAGTTTCGTCAGAATAGTCGCCACAATCGTTGTCACCGTCACAGAACCATTCGATCTTGATACAGACGCTAGTGCTATGACAAAGCGTTCGATTCTGGTTTTCGTCACACGCTGGTACACAGTTGTTCTCGTCTTCAGCTTCAGCGCACTCTACCTTGCCGTCGCATCGGTTTGCCATTGGTATGCAGGTACATGATTTCTGTGAGCAAATCAGTTCATGAACACAAGGTAATTGATTTGGTATTTTTGAATTAATTAAAGTGACAAATGACATTCTGGCGAAATTATTATACGTAAATTATGAGGTACAAAAAACTGAATCTTAAACAAGATAGCTGCAGTTAGGGAGTTATACTTATAACTGACCTGACAGGAGAATTGTTGGTTACCACAAGGTTGGTGGCATCCACCCACTTCTTCATCTTCTCCAGGGTTCGTATGGGATACCGCCTGTATATGTTTGTGTGCGGTGCGATCTGTAGGAACCAAAGCAACGTTAGCTTCTAAATGTTCTAGTACCCACAAGACTTGTATTGCTTCAAATTCATAACCCCCATTGGCATTTGGCGGAAAACATAGACCCCCATTGGGTTTGCCATATTGGTTTTATTTTGTACACCCGTCATTCTAGTTGGCCTTCTAATTCATCAATGTAGTTAGGTACGAGTACCTATTTTGATAGCGCACCAATTATAGTTCAGTACGTGATATATTTATACTTAGTCAACCTTATTTTGTATAACTCATGTTATTAGATACAGCAACTAGTTAGTAGTAGTACAATAAATTCTGTTAATTAATGTTTCAGCTGCTTTCAGGTTCTAGAAAACTGGTGTTAAATACAAATAAATAAATCTGGAATAAACGAGAATACAGCTTTGACTAGCAGACAAAAACGACGTATTCCTAATGGACAACCTCTGGCTACAATACTAATAAATTAACTTACGGTGCCAATTCTCGACTCGTGTATGCTGGTTTTGAGACCAATAGCCCTGCGGTGGGGCGAGAACCCCAGACCCCATGGGCGGTGGCTGGTAGACTGGGACCCGGCCCATGGAGCGCAGGTCTGGGGGCTCCGCGGTACCATTGGCCGGCCGCGCAGCCCTCAGCGCCGGCGATGTATCATCCGCTTCTACTGCTAAAGGATGTCAAATTGATATGTTAATGGTAAAAGGAGAAAAGCCTCGGATCAACCACCTATTGTTGTATTAAAATTGACAGTTAGGTTAAACTGATATGGTGGCTACTTTGACCTCATTTGAATTACAGAAACATTTGGATTTATGCTACCAACATTTAAATAAAGAGTAAGCAAGGAGAATTGAACATATCGGATATAACGGATGCGTGCATACGCACGATAACACCAGTATTTAAAAAAACGGTGACTTAAAAAGGCCATGTAAAGCAGCTTTCCATCTTCTTATCTTTACAAAGGTTTATAAATTGGTTAGACGACTGCGTGAAGGATGATATGGCTAGAAAGGAGATTATTTGCTGCGCAAATGACGATAAAGCCGGGAGAATGGTAGTGATCTATGATTCTTATTTTTTTTCAGTGTTGCTCTTGACTCTAGTGTAGATCAGAGGTGACAGATACAAAGCCTACTATGGAGCGAGCTTACCCAGAAGAAGCCTGTTGACTCTAACTTTGAAAAGATTTGAGTTGGATGCGTTTGGGAATACAGACGAAGGTGAGTCAGTGAGTGAGTTTCACTCTGCTGTGCGCATTATGTAGTAAGATTGAAAGCGCTTCGTGCGAATTAGTGGAATGGCGACTAAGTATGGATGGTAATTAGCAGTACGTCTAGATGATGATCAGATGATTCCAAATACTCAAATGAATACATACCACATAGCCAGATGAGGGTGAAGCAGGCATAATAGGTGATATACACGAAGAGCGGCGCAGGCATGGTGGGCGTCAGCTGGTTAGCCTGCCTCGCTTAGGTGACTTGATTGGCCGCGCGGCCTGTCACCCGCGAGGGGGCCACCATGTCGCGTCGACACCACGCGGGTACTCTGCGTCAAAAAATCAAGATTAAGTAGGTGTCAATTGTAACTGCGTAAAAAGAACCTGAACTGGTTGAAGGTTCTCCGTCGAGACTTATAAAAGCCAGCACCTCAATCGCTTACAAGAGCTCTTAGTGTAATTTTTCGTAGCTAGCAATAATGACGTCAACAGAAAACCGATATTATTCCATAATAATTTGAGGGGGATATGGTGTACAATGAAAAGATTGATTATAAGTATATAAATGTAGAACATGTAGAACATGTGTACAAGTCAAATTTTATGTTGACTCATTGTAACATTCTTTGTAAGGATGATTAAATAATTTGAGGGGATATAGTGTAAAATGAAAAAACTGCTTATAAGAATTTAAATGTTTAACCAACATGTAGAAAGCAAATTTTATGTTGACTAATTGTAACATTCTTCAAATTATGAAAGGGTGGTTAAATAATTTGAATGTGTTATCACAAGTTGCTTCTTTAAACATCTACATGTACTATCGCGGACACTCCCGCCTGACCACCACTAAGCTCATTTTTGCTTGCACTTACAATATAGAAACGCTCTCTAGCCCCGCCCCGTTTCCTTTGTGTAGAAATATGAATGAAATACAATACCGATCGGCTGAGCGCACTGATGACGCACGCCAAACGAGTTTTTTTTTTAACTGCTATTTGAATTATAAAAATACTTTAACTTAAACTGGCGTTACTGATGATAAGTATGTGAGTGTGTTTTTTTTTTTAACTTTGTTGAAACTGGCCTACGTTACGTTATGTGTTTGCGTGTGTCGGAAATTCGGAATTCACCGATTTCTGTAATTATCTTTTAATATATTATAGTAATCTTATAAAATCCTATAATATTGACAGGCAATAGGTAACCTCTTTTTAGCGTTGTAAAATCGTCAAATGAGTCCTCCCACCCAGGGCAGAGCGGGAGGAACTGTCAGACTCGTACTGACTAAAATCTACGGTGTCCTTCAATAGCCCTTTACGTTCCGGGGTCACGGTAATTCGTGAGTCCCGCGACCCCCCGGCAGCCTGTGGCCCTCTGGGGGGCCCCGTCATTTTGCTGACACTCTTTGAGGCGCGCGTGGAAAACAACGTGCCGTCGACCCGGGCATGGTCCATGATCGGATATAATAAAGGAACTGAATCAGTATAAAACCCGACTACGAAAAAATCGCGCACTGAAAAGTATAAAACAAGAACAAGCCGTGGTCGTATGCCACCTGCGGTTGTTTCACACAATCTTTATTGGCTAGGTGGCATACGACCACGGCTTGTTCTTGTTTTATACTTTTCAGTGCGCGATTTTTTCGTAGTCGGGTTTTAGTTATTTTGAACTTATTTTTTATTTGTACTACTTTGGGGTTACATTATTTGAAGTAAGTAATTTATGTTATATGTATAGTTTCTGAGTTGTGCATTTTAAGATTTATCATTTGATACCCATGTTGACACTGTTAGAAACAGAAAATTAGCTAGTAAAAGCTATATAATGTATATATATTTCAAATGTGCTCATCAAGCCCTTTAATTTGATACCCATGTGGATACTGTGCATAAATTTTTTTTTTTTCGGTAACGACTTCTCATCCCCTAGAGGGCGCCATATTGGATTTGGTGACACGTCACCTACCCTATAACCAGCGGACAACTGAGACGCTTCTAACGAGACCTCATTTGTCATGTAATGATAAGTAGTTTAGAAGTTATGAGGGAACAAACAAACATACATACATACATACAAACATACATACCGGTCAAAATCATAACCCTCCTTTTGGCTTTGCCGTAGTCGGGTAAAAAATAGGTTAAACTCTGGTGTTATTTATGTGTAGATAATAAAACTGCGGCTTGGGCCCGATTTTTTTGTCGTGTTATAGATATATTATAGAACAAAGCATGTTCTTATTTCGGCATGCAATTTGACACAAAAAAAATAGTTACGCAAACAAAGGGCGGGCGCCTTTAGTTTATATTTTTTTGCAAGAAAAATTAAAACCACAAACATAATAGATAATGCGCTTTGTTATCACTCTTTAAACTTTTTCGGCAAGGATTAAAATTCCTTTGATGCCTTCTGCTATTTCTAATTGCTTTGTTATACTAAGGTAAAAAATAGGAAGTTCTGATTTGTCCGAGATATTAATTTCATTTTCCATTAAAACTAATCTGAAGCTCATTCGAAATAGATACGAATGATCTTTTTTTTCTATTGGCATTAAAAAATATAAGACTTATAATTTCGTTTCTTTCTGTCTGGACACAACAAACAAAGTTGTAGTGCGTAAATAGAATAATAATATGAATTACATTACAATTCGTAAAATGGTCACAAAGTGACAATCCATAATATTAATTGCGTTTGTAACTATTTTAAGAATGTTATTAACGTGATTCATAGTAGTATCCAATTGATTCTGCTAAAGCGCTCATCTTATCCCTTGGGTATCATCTATAGCTACGTATAACGAAGACTCGGGAGGCAGGTTGTGGGCTGACGTAGAAATAATAATTGTTTGACCCATATGCTAGGTCGTGCTTGGCACCGTAAGTTTTAAACAAGATTATGATATTTACTAATGAAATACCTAATAACTAATGAATTACTTATAAGATGCAGTGGCAAAGATTGTTCTTTGAAAATCAACAACAGAAATAAAAAATCGTGTTAAAAAAACAGATGAGATATTAGTGCGTGTCTTGGCGAGGAAAAGGAAAATAAGTATTATTCTAAGTCGCGAAGTAATATTCTATTTGTTTCTAGTTTAATCTCATTTATCTAATACTTTTACTCTTTATATAACGAGCTAAATAGTTTTTAATTATTTACACAAGATGATAATTATTTGCATGAAACACTTTAAATCGTTTGTATTAAAAAAAAATCATTGAAAATATTTGTTATTTTCAATGATTTTTTTTTGTATGTATCATAATAATAATTATTAATAATGATTACCTTTGATACATAAAAATCTACAATATACAGTAACGTTTAGGCAATCAAAGGTCAGGTAAACAGAGCAATGGTAAATATTCAAAAGGTCCGGTGAGCGCGCCAAACTTCGCGCGTAAAATTCGCAAAAAAGTGTACAGAGGACACGTCAGTAACCTGCGTAGAGCACATTGCAACTAATAACGTTGACTCTTTCCTAATAGGCCGAAACTGTAAGGGGGCGGGGCTCGGCGCCTCCGCATGATTTAAGCGAAAAAATTTTTAACTGGTCAGGCGGAAAAGTCCGCGATAGTACAAAATTATGAGGACGAACACCCGTAATTCATGCAGTAAGAATACTGAATAGGGTCTCTCGGCGTTTGGACTTTTTACTTTTTGATGGATTTTTAGAAGCTTACTCTTAGTGTGTGCTGCTTCTACCCAGCCAGACCCGTTACTTGAAATTGACAGTTTATGACTATTTTTGTTAGCTTATATTAAGTACCTGGTAATAAATAAACTAAAAATAATACTTTTATATATTTATAAATATAATTATACTTAAAAATAAACGATAAATAAACGACTGGATGTATACTATGTATAGACCGTATAGACGCAAAAACTGGAAAACTGTGACAAAAAACGCCAAACATGTAAAGATTTGGAAAAGACCTACACTCAGCATTAGATGGCTAAAGATTGAAGAAGAAGAAAATTAAAAACGTGGAGTAAAGTCTAGTCTAGTCTAGTAATCAACCTGATAGTGTCGCGTAACAATTCCTGGTAGAAGATGCATAAATAAGGTCAGTGCTAGAATTATCTGATGAAAGTGTAAGCACGGTTTCTTTCAAACTTTCGTCAGGTAAGTACTTTCACATTACATTCCGACGTTATAAGGAGAATACACAACATTTCAGAATATGTAAAGATTTCTATCGCCTTATCGTCATCATAACATCATTATCGGACCCAGACTTTCTTTTTGTAATATTCTTCGTGTTTATTGACACATTCAATGTCGCTATCTCCTCCGTTTTAAGACTAAGTTTCTCTGAATACGAGTTGCGAGGAAATGATGTATAAACTGAGTAATATTAAATTTTTGAACAATGTGATGATTCATTTTGAGTTGTATGATGGAACTTTTAAGCCAACTAATGGTCACTTTGTTGATAGTACAAGCCTCGTGAATTTACAGTTTAGGTAAAGAATTTAAATGGCAATCCATGTGCCAAGTCAACCTTAATAATACTTAAAATACTAACGAGCCTCGACCCGTTACGTAGGGAAAAAGCAAACTTGATGATAATAAAGTGGGCTCCTGTCAATATACAGAGTGATTTTTAACCGACTACGGCAAAGCTAAAAGAAGGGTTATGATTTTGACCGGTGTGTATGTATGTTTGTTTGTTCCCTCATAACTTCTAAACTCCTTATCATTACATGACAAATGAGGTGTCGTTAGAAGCTTCTCAGTTGTCCGCTGGTTATAGGGTAAGTGACGTGTCGCCAAACCCAATATGGCGTTACCGAAAAAATATATATTTTCGCACAGTACCGACATGGGTATCAAATTAAAGGGCTTGATAAGCACATTTGAAATATATCTACATTATATAGCTTTTACTAGCTAATTTGCTGTTTCTAACAGTGTCAACATACATATAACATAATACAAATAAAAAAAAACTAAAACACGACTACGAAAAAATCACGAACTGAATAGTATAAAACCAGAACAATATTCATTTCACCGAGTAATAGCCGTGGTAGTACGCCACCTAATAAAGATTGTCTGAAACAACCGCAGGTTGCACACGACCACGGCTAGTGTGCAGGTGGCGAAATCCGAAACTATGCGAATGAATTTCGAAAAATAATTAAGGAAGTCTAGAGCCTGGTTTTGATGAAGGCTCAAGGTGCCTTATTACATCATTTAAAATGTCACTATACAGGAACCAATCCTCGAAAGTGATATCATAGGGCAACCAAATTTTTAAATTAAAAAAAAAAACTATTATTTTCTAAGGTATACCTTGGAATATAAATTAGTTTTTATTTCAAGTCACAGCCAAAAGTCTTAATCAGTGAAAGATACCATTAACTAAGAAAATCATACAGAAGCAATTATGATTGAACACGTTGCTAGTAGTTTTGACTGAAAATCGTTAGTTATAGTGATTTTAAATGTCAATATGGAGTTAGAGATAATTTTAATTAAAGCTGTTAGTCAAAAGCTATAGTAGCTGAACAGTAGGATGTAACAGAAAGCTTAGTAGTAGTCCAAGACCGAGCGTAGCGAGCTCAGGAATTTTGGGCACCCCGACTTGGTCAAGTTTGGTTTGAAGGGGGTGATGGGGGCTAGAGGAAACTATACCTATACCTAGTTTTAACTAATTAATTCAGTATATTCAGATAATAAGTATGCAGCGTTAAATACGAGTAAATAAAAAGCATTTTGTAATTATTTCTTCAATATTTCCCAAAATTTGATACTTATTACCGACTCTTTTGTACCGTGAACACATACAGCATTCGTTTTTTCCTAAAATAAACGGACTCAATACGTGGCCAGGATGTGGCCAGGAATTACTTTTTAAACCCCATGATGCAATTTTAGCTTTAATCAAAGTCGGCTTCGACACACCTTAAGTATTTTTCACTATTCCTCATAGTTTCGGAGTTGACCAACCACATCCAGTTGGAAAATTGGCCCTTTGTAATGCAACGGATGGTCTTCAGTTCAATATCCGGTGAATGTTGTGAAAATATCAATATGCCTAACAGGCAGGTTGCTAATAATGACTCTCTACAAAATCAACATTTTCGAATATTTAATGTCGCCTACTGTAGATAATTATATATACAAACATGTTGCCTGGTTATAATTAATCAACAACCAATTAGCATATTAATACAGCATATAGCATGCATATGGTGTACGGGAAAACCGTTTGAAAATTGCTTCCTGCGTATCTGTTTTACTGACTGTACGTACATGAAATATTACTGTCATTTTCGATAGCCCCTGAACTCTAATGACGAAAACAATCCTATTGGCCGTCTAGTCGGCCTACCTCTAATACGTGTACCTATGTATAAAATATTATTAATACTAGCTTTTGCCCGCAACTTCGTTCGCGTGGAATAGTGACTTCCGGCAGATTTTTGTTTATTTTTTATTTTTAGTAATAAAACCTATCCTATGTCCTTTCTCAAGTTTCAAACTATGTCTGTACCAAATTTCACACAAATCGGTTCAGTAGTTTAGGCGTGAAGAAAAGACAGACAGACAGACAGACAGAGTTACTTTCGCATTTATAATATTAGTTTGGATTTGTAATACAATTATTTTTGGTTTCATAATTTAAGATTTCACTGCGTAGGTGCCTAAAAATAGATATCGTGAAACTCGTAGATGACGTATTTTAAGGGCAAGATATTTAGGTAATCCATTTTTATCATTATACATTATGATTGCTAGGTCGAAAGTTGGAGCACTATACCACGCTTATTTTTAGCAAATTTTACTTAGAAGTGTATAATTCGATTGGCACGTTTATAAGTACCTAAAAGTATAAAAACAGTGCTAATAAGCATTATAGATCCAAGAAGAGTACCTTACCTATTCCATAATTGGGTAATATTGGATAAAAACCAACAAGTTTTCATTATGCTCTAAATAGCGTGTTTTTTAACCATTATTAACATGCCATCTTATCCAACTGGTGTACAAATGTGCATATTCTATTTATTTGTTTTTTTGTTTCGTATGGTTATATTACGCTTAGATAACTTTATAGGGTCATGTTTATAAAGTGAATTGTTCTAGAAACTTCTCTTAGTAAGTAAAAACTTGCGGGCAGCGAGTAAAGGGCGACTCGCTGTCCGACCATGGACCATGCCCTGGTCGACGGCGCGTTGTGTTCCACGCGCGCCTCAAAGAGTGTCAGCATAGTGACGGGGCGTGTAGAGGGCCAAAGCCTACCGGGGTCGCGGGACTAACGGATTACCGTGACCCCGGTACGTAAAGGGCTATTGAAGGACACCGTGGATTTTAGTCAGTACAAGTCTGACAGTAGAGTGGGAGGATTCATTCGATGATTTTACCACGATAAAAAAAACTAAGTAAACACTGCGTGATAACATCCGTCTTGACGATAACATGAAAAAGGATTTGCTATGTTATCACATCTACGTAAGGCACTGGGCAGTCCAAATCTTAAGACTTTATAAGAATATCAAACTGTTCTAGTAGTTCAAATAAAATGCTTTGGTATGGGCGTAGCGTCTACGAAACCTAATAGCTACGTCGTAGGCGTGTAGCTTTACTTATTTTTAATCATGGTAGGTACCATTGATTCTAAGTTTTATAATGTGTCTGACTGCTCGAGGTGTCTATATTAATCTAGGCAGCAATAATAATAATTTTCCTATTTTATTACGATGTCGCTGTAAGAATTAAGTCATAGTCCATAAAGCGGCCATATTGGAAATTGTTAAGATTTGATGACACGCATGCGCGTTAGAAAGCCAATGTTACTAGCTACTTGTTGATCTGGTTTTCATTCACGACGCACGAAACCGCGCATTCTACGCAGTTAGGACGTCCTGGGCTTTGTTGTAAGCTCCCTAAAAACATAACTTTCCATCTGCCATATTTTTTAAACTCAGATTTAGGAAGCATTTGCGCAGTAAGGTACTAAATGAATCACACATTTTTTATACCTTTTGGAAAGCTAAATAAGTATCTCTATTTCTATTTGTAGATGATTCGAGACAAGTTAAAAATAAATAAAAAGAACAATTACACTAAAGACACGTGTACAGAATCCGCAAAGTCTTCACTAATCAATTATGTCTTTAAAACATCGATGGTCAACTAAAAATGGAGACTGAAAACAGACGTACCTAAGCTTTTTTCACTAACAAGATTCATGAAATTCATTCGGGTTGGATCTATAAATAGGTTCTATTGAAGTGTCCTTGTAATTAATCGCGTAATACTAACTCGTATGGGGTATGCCGTATGACTATGTATAGGAGCGCATAAATAATGCGATCAGACTAACGAACGTTTTGTGTATCAATCACAGTCCCTTGTGTTTAAAGTAAAGTATTTAATCAAAAGGTTCTATTCTTTGCAAAACATCACGCCATTACACCGCTCTTTTCAAAATTGACCGACTTCTACCCAACACGTCATGCATCAAGACAAAAACATCACCACATACCTGCTTGCAATTATACCTTCCAGAACCTTGTCCACCAAGTCTATTTTCCAACACAATTGCAATTCAAAGATATAAATGTTTTATAGTGACAATATTTAGGAAATACGTTTGAAAATTGAGCGATCAATACAGGGGAGGGGGTGAAATGCGCGGAGGTTTGTGCCCACGCCCGCCCCCGCGCGCCGCGCAACTCCCCGCGCCCTCTGAGAGCTCGAAACTCAACACCTCCGACCGCCCACGGGTCTGACCATGAAACTACAGGCTACGACGTCAATTGCTGAATTCATGAGAATAAGCTCAGTAATACACCCAATATCATAGATACACCCTTCATCGACCTGCCCCATTGCATGAACATACACACAATAACGACAGCTTTCGCGGACGCAAAAGCTCCATTTCTAGAATTCATTAATTAATATCACAAAAATAATCGAGCTCTTTTATAATAAAATATCAGGCATACGTCTTAGATCTAATGTAAATATAAAATAAGTAAGTAAAAAAAATCAGGGTACCTTAAAGCGTATAAGGCTGTGACATATCCCGAAAGAAAACGCACCGTTCGCACTATATCACAATTCTAAACCGAGGAGCAGAGCAATCACAACACAGTAATCAGAAGCACTAAATTGTTTTTATTTCTGGATTTTCCTTTTGAAACGCGGAGCTCTCTCCAGATGTGCTCTCGTCGCGCGACTGGGATAGGTACTAGGTGATCTGGAGCCCCGTCCCCTCCTCGCGGCCCGCGCTGGCGCCCCGCGCAGTCTGCGCTTCGTCGATGAATGGAACCCGCCGCCCCTTGCTACCTTGCCTATATAAAATCTCTTTCAACACTCCCCTACATTTGTATTGTATCGCCTACTGTGAATAAAGCTCTATGAAAATAAAGTGCTTATAAATATAGTTGGTAATTTCATCACCGGTAAACTTTTTCTGATAACCCGTTTTGGGCTTTTATCTTAGCTCAATATAGCAGGGTTCAATGCAAACAATAAAGTATTATGCGAATCTATTTTTAAGGCTTTCAATATTTGTCTCAAAAACACTTTGCTTAAAGTCAAATTTATTGTATACATATGCTACAGTTACAGCCATTTACATATAATTTTGTGTAACCAAAATAGATATCTACCCTTCAAGAAAGATCCAATAAATTATTACTTAAAATGAAATTGTTTTTCTAACACTTTTTCAGATCATTTGACAGCGACAAAGATGCCCCATATTTCTGGCATAATTTGGTATGAAAAGAGCGTAAAATAATTTCCTATCGTCAATAGTCCTAGCCCAATAATTTTATCTGAAAACATCCTGTAAGTAAAAAATCATCTTCACTAATAATTTAATGAAAATCTCATTCACTAACAACCCAAACAAAACACTTATTTTCATAAAACGTTGCATAATGGAATCAGTTTGGATCGACCTTACGCACATAACACTCTACAAAGGTTGCATCAATTAGCGAACATAATAAATATAGGAACACTATGTTTGTCTTCCATTCAACTAAACAGAGATATTAAGATTTAAAAAAAAAACTTACATGCTTAGTGAAATTATCCATACAGTTGCATTATCGAAAACTTTTTCAAGATTTAAAGTTTCATTGTCTTTGTCCTTTACGTTTTATATCCCAATTGTTAAAATCGAATAGGTTTCAATCCAATAACGATAAACGTATAAAATACAACAGCTTTAAGAAAACATTTTTTTTTTTGAAAACTTTCCCTGGATGGAATATAACGTTTTATATTTATAAAATGTAAATCGTTATACGTGTTTACTAATTGGACTTGTTTAACATAGTTAATAGGGAAATGCTCACAAAAAAAACTTACGTACTCGTATTTCACAAAACTAATAATTCCATCTTCCCGCCACTTTTATGTGTCCTGTCAAAATTTTCCTTTTTTAATTTAATATTATTACAGCCATTTCTTTTTAAATGATTAAAAAGGTTTTAATGTTTTTAACACGCAATGCCTATCAACTTCTCACTAGGCATTTGATACAAACCTAGGTGAATAAAATGCTTACTGTACGAGTTATGTTAAACTTGAGTAAATGATTAAATGTTTTTTAATACGACATCTATACACAAACTTTAGAAACACTTTTTTTACTTCTTTTTTAATATCCCTTTCTATAATTCTAGCCTAGCCATCTACACTCAGTTTATCGTCCTTTCAAGCAAGGAACATTGTTAACCAACAAACGCTTTTAAAAGCTCGACGTTAGATGGCGACAGAGCCTCCAAGCTCTTGCCTTGGAAGCTTTCGCAAGTTGTTATGCAAAAAGTAGGGAGATGGCGTTCCGAGCGATCCGACTTGAGATGGCTAGCTCTGTCATACATTAGTGCAGCAGACCAGCAGTAGAAGATCAGAATTATAGTGACTATAACATTGATTGATAATTCATAAAATAATGGTATAGTTCATGAAATATTGACTGATTAGTTCATATTCTGTTAAATCGTTTTTTTTAATCAAGCAGTTATAAAAAATGAGTTTAAAACATCCATTGTAAAGTTGACTTTGAAGTTAAAGCATTCTTTATTTGGAATACCTACTTATGTGTTTGCTGTGACAATAATTTATTGTCTGCTAATTAACTATCGTACAGTTCAATTCAATTGTTCTGGGTGGTCTAAGTTGGAGTCCTTGAATTCAACATATGACTGAAATTGCTAATAATAATTATTTCGATCCTTTAAAATATTATTTTTTGTTAGTGTTTTAAATAGAATATCTAGGGGAACAGTGTATAAGACGGGGACGCGAGGTATAATGGGGACATACATTCTTTAGGCACACTTAACACAACAGTAACGTAGCGCAAACGCCATCAGGACGTCATTTGCAAGCGGCCATTAACAAATGGCGTCCTGTCGGCCCTTGCGCTACATTAGTAGTGTGTTAAGTTTGCCTTAAGTGCGTGATTTCCCATCTTACTCCGCGTCCCCGTCTTATACACTGTTCAAAAGTTGGAAATCAATAAGATATCTGATCTCAGATCTGTAGCTCGAATGCTCGAGTGTTTTCGCTTTTTGAATGAATCGTTGATTTTGTATAGACATTATTGGGAGGAGGGTTCAGATAGGTTGGAAATAAATTAGAAATTAAAGTACATATTTTTAATAAATTTTACTTTACAACATTATCTTAATAAGCTATAACTTTCTATCTCCTTCTAATATAAACATCAATGTTACTACTATATAATTTACCACGTTTATACTATAATTAATTTATTTACAACGATCTCGAAAATGGCTATTTTACATTTATATTATAATAGAAAAGAATTGAAGACAGGAAGTGACGTAAATAATGACGTTTACTTGTCCAAATTGACGTCATGAACGACAAGACTTAGGTTTTTTTAAAACCTTTTTGTCATTGGTATAGATTGATAATATTTTTATTTTATTCTTGTCACAAATGAAAAACAATCAAATTAAGACATCCGTGTTTGTTTCTCTTAAAGACATAAAATATTGGCAGTTTCATTATAATAAAATGCGATATTCTATTTATCTACTTACATTCAAAACTACTGTTTTATTATTCT
This sequence comes from Agrotis puta, assembly GCA_943136025.2. Taxonomy (NCBI): domain Eukaryota; kingdom Metazoa; phylum Arthropoda; class Insecta; order Lepidoptera; family Noctuidae; genus Agrotis; species Agrotis puta. The sequence goes on along the minus strand of OW964176.2, from coordinate 11,692,601 downwards.
CAAATCACTGCACGCCAACATTCGTACATAATTTTAAAACAATAAGAAAAAGGTTTTAACGAATTTGAATTCTCCAAATACAGTGATAGGCCGAGTGTGCTAAAATCTTTAAGTAGGTGGTTTAAGTTTCACATTTGCCCTGACCTAGGTAGATATTTCTTTGGCAGATCTAGGTCTCATTGTAGGTCTTCTTCTTCCTAGCGTAGCGCGGCCTGTTGCCAGAGTCCATTTAGATACGACACTGAAACTACAGACGACAATGTCAAGATTTCACCATCTTTTAACAAAAACTAAATCTGTCTATGCATTTAGTTGTTAATGTCACAATACAAAAAAAAATAATAACCTCAAAAACATTACCATTCATTCACTTATTAATAAGCAATTAGTTCCTTCACAAGTTTACGTAAAATTAATAATTTCATATCGCATAAATTCGTTAGATTAATTACGAGTAGGGTGACAATATCTTTTGATAAAACACTAGTTTTTTTTTTCTTTAATTCAATCGAAAATATAAAAGACCCAGTAGACGGCGTTGAAGAGCAGGAAACAGACAGGGAAGATGACTCTTGAGTACGTGTCTATGACGTTGACATCCCGGATCTTGGGCATAGACGCCTTGATGACGGTGGCGCCGCGCCGGAGAGCGTGCATCATCTTAGGCTTCCCTGTTGATCCGTCTGCAAGGAAACACTAATTTTACTATGTTGACAAACACCAAATGATAATAACACAAACAATAATATAAAATTCTCTACATTTTTCATTGAAATGCAAAATGGCAACCTATTTGAAACAAAAAATGCTGCTTATAATAAAATCAGCTGTTCACACAGTTTTGGCTAATTACGGGGCAACAGTTAACACATTTTTATACTGATTACAGGTTTTGTCGCAGTCTAAAAATTGTTCATATTTATGAGTACGATTAGTCTAGTAGGTATGAGTTAGCAAATGTAACACCTATCAGTTTTGCAGTACCTATTTAGAACAGCTCAGTGAAATGATCTCTCACGAATAAACTATTGTGTGTCAGATCGCTCGTCAGTTCAATGCACAGTAATCTCGCCTGACACTCGTACAGGAAGTCATCATTTCAAACAATCTTTAACAATTTGTCATGAGAGATTGCATTCAAGGTTAACGTCGGATGTGCTCTAGGGTTCCTAGTATCAGGTCACGTTATCACGATACGTGACTGCGGTCACGTTGAGGGTCGTGAACAGGAAAACTCATCTACTCGGCATTTCGAACTTTCCAAAACTTTTTTCTCATATGTAATAGATGTAAGTAACTCCACCGAGGATTAGAAACTTCCTTACTCCTAACCGAATAGGTGCACCCTTTAATAGTGAGAAGCACAAGGCTCCTTAAGCTGTTTAAGCTTAAGGAGTCTAGTGCTTTCCCTGCAAATGATGCTATCATTGTGCAAAGTTAAAAGAGATTAAGTATTTATTGGTTCGGCCTAGTCTTTTCTTTGAGCCAGCTTCCAGTCGAACCAGATGCAGCTAAATTCTACATGAAGCGACTGCCCATCTCACCTACACAACATGGTGTATCGTTTTACGTAGATTTCAAAATTGCCACGAAAATTAACTGTAATTGTAATAATTATTCCTATCCATGACATTAGGTAGTATTTAATTTAGTTTATGGTTTACTAATACAATAGCATAGCAGAAATTGTCAATAACTTATTTGAAAATCTACCAGTAAAGGATGAAATGGTCGCTGAAGAAAATGAATGTTATGTTATGAATACTAACTTCTGGAAGTTCTAGAATGTGGTCTCGTTCTATATCGCAGCTGGGTGTGATCGCGTTGTAGACGTAGGGACGGCGGGGCTCCGGTAGCGACCGGCAGAGGCTTGGACCGAAGCCCTAAGAGCGGAGACACGCGCCCTGTACTCGTCGCACATTCTCGAAGTGCTATTATCTCTTCAGGTGATCGCGGACCTATAAAAAAAGTTTTAGTATGCTTAAAAGCTAACTTTAACAAGCGGATTATTTTCGAAACCTGCTAATTGTTACTGAATAATTACTGAGGTAGCTTATTTAATTAGTTGTTTCTTCAAATACATGGTGTATGGTACACGAATGTACCAGGAAGGCAGCGATTCCAGAGGAATTGCGGTGCATTGTGAAGCAAGCCACAACCCAGAAGGGACGACCACGACCACTCTACTAAGATTCATAAAATATAATTCCTGCTTTTATCTTTTGTTATATTTTTCAGTTACATTGGCCTCCTAACAGATCATCTTGCACCATTTCATTTATTTGGTTTAATTTAACAACACCTCAATCTTCCATCTTACCCGAGCATTTCAATTCCTTCTCAACACTAGCGCTAGTGGACAGCTGATCTCTATTCTTTAACTTGGCTCGTTTTCTTGCGCGTGCGCCCCAATACGTGTAGTTCACAGCTGCATACTCAAGCAGTGCCGCAAACACGAAAACGAAGCACATCACTAGGTATATGTCGATGGCTTTGACGTAGCTGATGCGTGGGAGACTGCTGCGTACGCCCGTGCTTATCGTGGTCATTGTGAGTACCGTTGTGATTCCTGAACAGAGTGAAACAGAAAATGTAACTTGGAACATTTTTTTTTCTATTTATACTATTGGCTACCCGTGTGAACTAGTCACGGGTTTGCCTATTGGGTTAAAATGTAGCATTTGCGACTATAGTGGCACGCATTTTTTTCTTCAATTAGAAGTTTAATTTGATCAACGACCAAAAATTATTATCCGACCGAAATAAGATATGTACCCGAAGCCAAATCTTCAGTCCTAGTCCCAGTTTCGGTAAAAAACGAACTAGCTTTTAAGATTTGAAAATACTTGCGCCCTGCCTGGGAGGACTCATTTGATGATTTTACCACGATAAAAAAGAGCATATACATATAAACTGAGTATTTTTTAAAGTCCGCTAAAACAACCGTCTGTTCGAAGTAAAACACAAAATTCAAAAATATGCCATACCTAACGCCACTCTCGCAGACGTAGCTTCGTGATTAATCCAAAACGAGACCCAGGACAACATCACAATAAGTATACTGGGCAGATAGGTCTGGAACACGAAGTAGCCGATATTCCTGCGCAGTTTGAAACTGAGCGACAACCGCTGGTAGACGCCCGTCGCCAACTTCTCCTGGAATGTCCCAACTTAGCGGTTACATGGTTACCTTAATGCAAGTTTCACATTGTTCAGCGATGCGTTGAGATACTAAGGGTAACAACTTGATTGAGTTTCAAGTTTGGGTAATGGTTTATTTGGTTCGCTGTATTTCTTTATTTCAGCCTACTTTCAATAAAGTATTGATAACTTAGAAATATTTTTATTTTTTAAAGAAAATCTTAACTAACTATACACAATGTTACAACATACAATATATTTTTTTACCTTTCTGTCATTAGTTTCGTGTCCAAGTATGGTGAACTGCGGCAACTCAGCGTCCTCTACTCCTCTGACTGGAGTTTCTTTCCAGTACATCACCACATCTGACACAGTGTACCCATCTGCATGAAGAGGTATATGTTAGCACACTGACCCGGATTGGTCTGCCTTACGGCGACCGATCACAATTACCAGCAACTCACTCATAATTAATTTAGATTTTTGAAGTATTTCATGATTTTAGTTGAATTTTAGTCAACAATGCTGGTAAGTATAATCAGGCCCAAAACAGACCATTCAAATAAATTGTTACCTCATCCGTAGCTGTTTTCGTATTGCCAATGGAATAATTCAAAAATTTTGCCAAAGGTTAGTTAGTTAATGTATTGCATCGCCAAGGAGTATGAATGAACAAGGAGCATTCAGCTGTGGTTTATATGTATATTTCACCACAAAATGTTTTATGAGAAGTGGCAAAAGACTGTACAAAGCTCGAGCATGGATAAGACAAGACGAATTATGACGAATGTCTGCGGAAAGACACGAATGTGGGACGAAGGTGTTCGGGCGGCACGAAGCAGCAAGCTCAGCCTGGTGATGTATTACAAGTGTATGAGTCACACAGCTTTCAATCTCGACGGTGCAGTTCTGGCTGTCGAGCGGGTAGTAGTGGAGGTCCATCATGCAGGCCAGCGTGGCGGTGAACCGCATGCCGTACGTGATGCTGCCGTCGCCGCCGAGCCGGACCAGCTTGTTGCGCTCCGTCACGTCATGGAGGAAACTGCAGAAATGTATTTTTATGTGTAAACAGAAATCAGCCTATGATATTTCAATAGCCGGGACATAAGGCCTTCTCGAGGGAATACATAATACAATTCGCTAGTTAAATCCATAACATGCTTATTTCTGTGTCTCATACATATTTTTTTCTTTTGAACACGAATAATTTTTACTGCGTTTGCAAATATTTAAACTCTTAAACACAAATAGTCAGACCCGAAACAATTATCTGTAAGCCGTACAAATACGAGTTTTGTGCGAGAATCGAACCCACGTTACATATACAAATTGTCATCCAACTTTTACATTTTCAAGGAATGAATTTCCTAAAAAATCCGTTCTTAGTGCACGCATACGTCTTACGGGGCGTTTGTGCATTTGAAACTTCTACACCCAGTGGTTTCAGCTGTGTATTGATCGATCAGTTTCTTTTATATACACAGACAATTCGTAACTTGGGTCCGTTATCACCGGGCAACCAATGTTTATTGTTATGAATCACACATAATATGACAAGTATCTCATGACCTGGCGAAGGTTGACAAATCAGGGTCAAAAGACTTGTTAAATCAAGGGGGCCTATTTTGAAATATGATAGTCTAACTATCCTTATGAGTCATTTAATCGGAGAACGAATGTGTTCACGTCCATAATTATGATGACAGCGTCAATAAATTGCAAGTGTTTTTTTTTTTTTTAAATCAATGTTTATTTATAAAGATGCGTTTTGCATCAAAACTCGGGAGTGGAGCTCTTGACGAAACGTTACAACTATGTGAAAGTTATATCAAGAAGTGACGCATTGAAAATTTTAAAAGTATTGTATCTTCTACATTTTTTGGCTTACTTAGTCAAAAATGATGTTTTTTGCATCATCAGTCTATAAAATGTTCCCAAACTGGGACACAGGCCACGTTTTTTTGGATGATCTAATCTAACTGACGGACTTATAAGAATTTTTCAGTCTTTTGGTCCATTGTAAATGTCTGCATTGTTATGTGAAAAATTACTCATATTAAACTATAAAAATATCCCAGAGGATATTATTCTGCTATTTATCTTCTTTGAACGTTTTAATTGTCTCTTTCGTATACAGCTAATTTGTTTTATGTTTATGCTATATGCTCTCCTGGCTTGTGACAAATATACGGATTTTCTTTTTTTAAGTTGACATTTCACCAAGTCTTGAAAATAAATTCGTGTTAAGTAAAAATCTGGTTTCAAGACGATTAAGTCGAGGCATCTGTGACCAACGTTGATGACGTTCGGAAGTCTTGACCTAGTACCATAAACAGTGACTGCATAATGTTATGCAAATTCATCGATTAACGACTGTTAATCGATGAATACGTGTACTAATACAATTACATTATATCAAGAAGCTCGAAATCATTTAAAATGTCCAGATCCCTACTAAAATGGATAAACCTAATTTCACTGGGCTAGCCATACCATTCGTAATATCATTATGTTTATTCATATATTTAGATTTCTAAAAAGTACATTTTGTATACAGATTGGTGAAGGTAAATCTCAGACGCATTCAGACTATTAAGTACACAAAATCGAAACGCAGATACACGTGTATTGAAAAAAGAAAACATAAAATCATGGTTCCTTACCTATTTTTGTCATTAGCGAAAAAAGTATCGGGCACCCAAATCTTATCGGCGAAATCTCCCGACAGTGTCAAGACTTCGTCCGGAAGACCGAAGGCCAACCTCTCATCCTTCCAGTATTGATTCAGATAAAGGGTTATTGTGTAATCCTGTAAGTGTTTGGAAATCCCTTTTAGACTATGTGTATTATAACCCTTATATAGCACATATTGTACAAGGATCACAGAAATATTTCGATGACCGAAGAATACGTAGAGATTTTTTGTGAAAAATTTGAACAGCGTTTTATTGCAAGTAACTGATATTCAAAATACTTTACGATCATCGATATATACGGGACTTATATGGCTAAAGATGTTCGTGTCATTGGAACGTGGAATGAATTGCTACATGATTCTAACTGGGAATGAAAGTCAAAGTTCTACTATCCGTGTTAAAGCATGCAAACTGAAATGTGATCACATACGGTGACTTGGCACATGAGCTGACATTGTTTTTATCTAACAAGTGTGATGATAAAATGAGAGATGTATGTATAAGATTGTGGTAAGTGGGCGGTGACCTCTGCGTTGGCAGGCGGCGAGTGGCGGTAGAAAGTAAAGGCGAGCATCGATTGGCTGAGGCAGCACTCCGCCCCTCGGTCACCGGCGACCCTCGAACTGTGTCAAGTGACCGCGGCCTTGCTCCCTTTCCGCAGCTATTAAAAGCTTAATGAATTACGATGGACGACCTCCTCAAGAGACACAAGTCCTTGAAACGACCCAAAAAACATCCTCAGCGAATCTGAAGAAGTGCAGACAAGGTCGTCGTGTTCTGAGGTGAATGTCTGCCGCAGTCGGTCCTCGAGGGGGTCGCGATATCAATCAATCTGGTGATGTCGGATTACATAAGTAAAGTTGTGATAATAGTCGAATGTTTGGTTATCTGATAGATTTAATGGATGTGTGAAGATGATGTGAATAAACACAGAGTCATTCGGTGACGTGTTAGAAAAGCACGTAAGTTTACATGGCCTTACTTAAGATAGCTGTTCCAAAATTCTCAGAGCTTAACTTACCATATTCACTTCTGATATTGCGTCAAAACTAGCGATAGTTAGATCCATGCCAACATAGAGTGGGTCTCCTGAAAAGCAATAACATTTATGCAACGAACCGACACACCGATGCTGCGGAACCGCTGACAAATCAGCCCGCCTCGTCTTTACTAAGCAAATTCAATATTATGTGGAATATTATGGTCCAGTACTCGTAATACGAGTAACTTGCAGTCGCAGAGAGCACGTCGCCTTATAACATATGCATTATACACACGAGATATGTTATTAACTGCACGTTCCAAATTGCTTGACGGTTCCTATGCTCGTAGGTAGGTCATGTGCAAATATGATCTCGTGATCCATATTACGAAGATATTATCATGATCACATAATTCTTATATAAGGTCTTCGGTGAGCTAGCGACTCAATAATTTCTCTAACTCCTTTTCCTTCAACATTCTAAATAAAATGTCTTATTGATGTATATTACAATTCTAAAACTAATTGTATACTTACCACCGAAATTAGGTCGTAGTCGAATGTCGTATCCGTCAAGTATCCGTGTGACGGTGTGCGTTACGTTTTCCAGTCGATCAATCGTGGTGCGCTCGTGTCTGACACAAGATAAACAACAGATGTTAATTAACTTAGTAAACTTAGTTCCGTAGCAGTTTTAAGTCTGGATTTGTTCTGTATAGATGGTAATAGAATCACTGTCTACTACGTGGACTTAACCAATGGCGAAATGTAGCTTAGGAACACCTTGGCCTAATTCTTTAACAAGCCATACCAAAGGTCCGTAGGGTTCCCAGAGGTGGCTTAAATAAACACACTAGAAAGTAATACATCATTGGGGAAAGCAGGCGTGACATTTTATTTTGTTATAAACTAAAAATATGCCCATAAACATGTTTACAAGTTACGTTGACGTTTCCGAAGTTCTAAGTTATCAATGTAATGTAAGAAAAACACGATATTAACACAAATGTAATATTCTAACACAATTTCACGTTTACCGTTATGAATTATTTATTATGTTGAAAATATGTCCGCACCCAAGAATATCTTCAAATCAATATTATCTTATTTTGGCAAGTAGTTATTTTTCAACATTTTCTTTAATGACTCAAAATCACGGTTGTCCTTATCGATCACAAGATAAAGATCTAAAAATGCTCGAATTTCAGACACTTTAGCAATTCAGAAAGGTCAGCAAAGTTATCAACAGTAAGTTCTGTGAAAAGCAAGTAGATTTAAGTTACACACAAAAGATTATAATCGCTTCAGTGTTTCGTATTTCTAAACTTGACGACTTGCAACAAAATCGAGGTAATCTTCTCGGTATGATCGCGGGACTTTCTAAACACGTGACTGGGACCCTGGAACGTAAAGGACTATTGAATGAATACCGTGGATTTTAGCCAGTACAAGTCGGACAGTCCTTGTCCCGTCCCACAATGGGCTGGAGGAGTTTACCACGATAAAAAAAAATGATGATTTTACCACGATTAAAAAAGAGATTAGAGTGTCATGTTAGGGGGTCACGCAACCGTCTAAAAGGACTCCGCGGTATTGGAACGAAAAGAACCGAAGGCCGGGCGGTCTCATTTGTAGATTTTACCACCAAAAAGGAATTAGCGTAGTATCAGCTCAAATACATTAGTAGTAAAAAGTAATGATCTTTTTATGTAACTGTAATTTTAATAATTTACATATAGAACCATACAAAGGGTCTTCACCATCTTCCAGATATTTACATTGCTAAAACATTTGCCTATCTGCATGAAATTACGAGCGCTAAGGCAATCTAAATGAGATTTGTGAGTGGGGTTTAAACTGAATTGGCATTTAGCGCGCGGGTCGGACGAACCCGGCATTAAATTAATTCTGTAGAAATACTAAAGAACTATTTTTAGTTCAGTTTAACAAGGACTGATGTGTGTTTTAGTTGCAAACAAATAAATGTGATCAATATTCAGAAGTGTAGATTTTTTTAAGTCACTAGACAATTCAAGAAAAATTGGTAAGGAATTGTCAAAAATCAGGTAATGATTTGTAGATTTTAACATATCAAGTGGAATACAATATTAAATAATGACTCATATACCTTTGATCAATACTAATTGTGTTTTAGAACCCACAAAACATATTTTATACGGTTTTAACTTTTCAAAGTAAGGCAAAGTGAGCAATGAAGCGATGTATTTGAGCGGTACACAGAGATGCGGCCGACGGCTGCGGAATGCCTTTGTTCTAGTCATTTCCTAGTTTGTGGCTTTCCTATTATGATGTTAAATTGAAACATGTTCGTGGCGTCGGTTATGATTATACTTTCATAACTTTCAGCCGCTTTTGATATTCTCAGTGTTAGATAATAAATAATGAGGCATTGGTTTGAGTGTGTAGTCTTCCTGATTAATATTATACAATTATATGTTGAAGTTATTTTCAAAGAAGTCTATACCAAAAAAAATTACACTACCCATTAAAAGACTTACTTTTCTAACTTCACAAAAGTAAATTACTTCTTTGAAACTTAAGTGTAAGTTCGGTGAACAATTAATACTCACTGTGCAACCGCAAACGTTAAAACTTGTAGCAATAGTAGAAAAAACGCGTGCGCGTGCAGACAGCGCGTCGTGCGGGGCACGCTCATCGCGCGGCGGGGACGCGTGCTCGCGCGCCACGCGCATCGCGCGCTCACCGCACTCTCCCGGCACGCGCCGCACTCGCACTCACACTTAAAACCCACATACTTTCCATAAACTTATCATTGTGAAGTAGAACAATGTTTGATAAAGTAGCGAGGTATCGCGATCGCGATCTGCGATGTGTTGATGTGGCGTGAGGCCGCGGCGGCGGCGGCGTGCGGAGTGGCGTCGCGCGTGCGCTACCCGCCGCGACTACATACTCGCCATTGGCGCGAATTACTTCGTAACTTGGAGCTTTTTCCCACAAACTATTCTAACATGAAACTACACAAAAATGTTCTTATAATTGTCGCTTATTGTATTTACTATCTTCGCCTATTTACTATAAACCCGGCTTATTGCTGGGCCCTCTTTTTCAACGCAATGTACTTCACTTCGCTCGATCGTGTGCGGCCGTGACATTCGTTGCTATTTTCGACAACCAGGGTGAAACTTTTTTGCATCCATCAATCACATGAATAATTAATATATATATTTAATAAGGTTTATCTAATCGTTGCCGCACGCAAAATACGCGCATTTGACGTGGAGTTGCGGATACCAGCCCGTTATACAATACAATCTAATCGTTGTAAACAAACGATGTTTTTTTCCTTGGTCCTTTGCTATAAATAAGTCATGAATAGCGTTTATATTAGGTAGAAAGTATTTTAATAAATTCAAGTATTCGTAAAACAAAACCTTTCAAGCCTTTGACCCAATCCTAATCCATTCACCAGCATCTGAAATACATTCGTCGTACGTACATACGACACAGCCTTCCCATTAGCATACATATGTACGTCAGTATCATAGGCACGCGTGCATGCAGCCTAGAGACAAGGGTACACGCGCACGTATGTCGTAGGTGTACACTGTACACCTGATGCAGAAACTGGCACACGGTGTCAGCAGAGCAGGTGGTGCGCAGGAAGTTATTTGGCGAGGCCAGCCGCGCGCGTCCGTTTGTAGATTACACACGGCACACGCCGCTTCTCACCCACGCCGCGTGAGATAACCACTTTGTCGTTCACCTGTACATTAAACTCATATGATGGAATATTTATCTCTAGTACGGATACGTCATGTGTAATAGTTTTCACTTATCGCCATGGAAAGTGGCGTGATTTTGTGTGTATGAGAGAGTGTATGTTTCATCGAAATGTCAAGCAATACATACTAGTTGTAACCCATTTATCTGAATTCGACTATAGAGCTTTAAATAAAATATCTTTCAGCACTCATCTATGTCAACTTAAACTGTGCCCTTCATTAATTCCGCGTAAAATTCATATATGTGGGTACAAAGTTTCTGATTTACATACAAGTATTTCATTTACAAATTAATTTAATTAAAAATACTGAAGAAGTAGTCGTATTTATTAGTATTTCCAATCAACAAATAAATAGACTATGTCACTTATCCTCTCGAGTTATACAAATAAAAGCAATCGTTTTCAATAAAGTAAAGAGTAAACCACGTTACAATACCTTCCTTCTCAATCAAAACGACTTTGCAACAACATTACCGGGAAAGCTGATGAAGCAAACACAAATTCACATTAAAATATCGAGTATTTTTCATATTACATCATTGCCAAACGTATTCGTGTCCCAATCTCGTTTGATCTCATCTTTTTTTCAGTCCAATAAGTACACGAATAAGGGATATCATGGATTATTTATGAAGACTGTATTTACTGATATGTTTTTAAATGTCGGTAATCTTGGCTTGGTAACTGTTTATTCAGGTATTAAGTAATTGAGAGTTTTTTTTAGTTATTTAACCTTTGTGGTTTCCAAAGGGGAGATAAATGATGATGACTGTTGTACTACCTAATGAGAACCGACTTCTACAGAGTCCGCGCGCAATTAAAAGGAGTGCTACGAGTCGGCTACGAAGTTGCTACGAAATTGCTACCAAGTGCTACGATCGCCGAAAATGTTCTACGCCAGCTAGTCAGCACTAATCTTCATTGACCACTTGATTTTGATGAGATCGACAGTTTTCTCTAGCAAAACATTTTTGAAGTTGTAATGAGTATCGTTTAATATAATAAGCGACTTATGTAATGTCTGAGTGCAATTAAAAGGAGTGCTACGATGTTGCTAGAAGTGCTAAGTTTGCCAAAAATGTTTTACAACTGCAAATCTTCATTGCCCACTTAATAAGAATGACTCATAAGTTAAGTGCTGTAAATAACTAAGTTTTTCATATTACCTGCAGTGAAATAACGGAATAATTTAAATCACTTTTTTTGTCTGTCTAGTGGGCGCCGGCGGTACTGCCAAGCATGGTCTCGGGTTTCCAGTTAATGTTTATTGGCTTTACTATCAGTCTTGGAGACTAGATTTGAACAATTATCCTCACTGTTACGTTCACAATTCAAACATGAGCAAAAATAAGTTTCACTATTTTACGCTTATTAGTGAGTAAGTTAGCATATTTTTCTAATTCACTGTTTTATGCATGTGTAGTTTACGTGTAAATATCTAGTGCATTGTTATTTTATTATGTTAAAAGTATTATGTTTTTTTTAAAGGTGTAATCAGTTGTTGGTGAACCAAGCGTGTAATAAAAATAAATAAAAAATCAAACATAGGTGCATACTTTGTTAGATATTCAAGATCTAAAATCTAGCCAGGCCAAAACACTTGGTCATATTTCTCCTATAAAATACTCAAACACGTGACCTCTAAGAAGACAACCTTCCGTTCGTGAGGATTGAAAAATGTGTGGTGATGTGGTTGTTGAGCCGCGCGATTGGCCGACGTAATGATGGTGATTTAAAAAAGACGTGCCGTATACTACCACACTTTCACATCGCTACCAACGGTTGTCGAATGTAAAGCTGTAAATGAAACATATTTTTTCTTTACTTTTGCGACTTTTTCTTATATTTTTTCTATTTATTATTAAAAGGGAATCGTTTGTCCTGATTTGCCGACCCCAATATAGTTGGGATAAGGCTAGGCAGATAATGAAAATGATGTTTGTCCTGATTTGCGTGATGAGCAGAGATGACAATCATGTGACTAACAGAATATTGATGGATGGAGAGGAAGAGGAAAGAAAATATGGCTGCAATGTATGAGGAATGGTTTGAATGTAAAAGGAGTAAACGATGTTTTGACGTCTGATAGGGGAGGATGGAAGAAGAAAACGTGTTGCGCCGACGACAAGTAAATGGGATAAGAGCAGGAATATTGATAATAATTACTTTATGATTTAATATAGTTTTTCTTATTTTATTGTATACCATAAGTCAATCCAGTCTGTATCAATAATATAAATTGCTAATCTATTTCGTCTGTTAGTTGGATCGTTAATTAATAAACTTTTGTGAATTAATTAACAGATAAAACGCATCCAAACTCGTTGGTGGACGCTCGGTGGGGGGGTGACGTATTGTAAATCTTCAACAAATACAGTTGACTAATAAGATTATTTTAGTCAGCTGCTTTTTTACAATAGGCAATGCCTGAAAAAAACTCAGCTCCGCAAAACTTTGCGAGATTTTTTACCTAGTAGTTTTTATAAAACACAGTTTTATCCAGCGTTTCTTAATATTTTTTTACACAATACCAAATTCGTTCTAAGCCAAAACGTCGACGTCAAATCAACATGATATAAAATATGTACGTTCTTTTATAAGAAGTCTTTATCATGGAACCATTCTCCTCACTCACGGTTTTGCTTTACAGCCGTGCATTGATAAGACGGACTCATTTATTCATGATATAGCTAGTTTCTGTTTTATGCAGAACGGCTGCTGTAGAACCCTTGGAGAAATCAAGTTACACAGGATATAAACTAGATCCTGGGATTTAAGCAGATTTTTGGTGATATCTTGTAAATTTGCCCTTTCCTGTAGTTGTATAATGCAACAACAATTTTGTTAAATAAAGAATTTAATTCGAGAAATCTTTAATTTAGTGTTATTGAATAAAACAGTTGCCAATACATGGAGGTAGACAGAAACTACAGAACACCACTTGCCACTATCCTATTTGAAAAAAAATTCATGTCAGTAGCCCTGCCGTCTTGTGTGTAGCGGAAGGGACCGTACCGTCAGATTTCTATTCTATTGACTAAAATCCACGGTGTTCCTACAATAGCCCTTTACGTTCCAGGGTCACGGTTAACTGTATAGACAATCCCGCGACTCCACCTGTTACGATCCTTGCTGTTACTTCTTTGGCCTCGTCCACATTCATACAAACACACCGGTTGTGGATACCACGCACCTCACCTTACTGAAAAACCTCACCACAGCAATTAAATGAATACTCAATTCGTTATTGCATTCCACAATGTAGGCTTAGGTTAGGTTCACGTTCACAAAATGTACATTTTTCTAAATGAAACAATGGTGGACCCTATCGGGCACAACAAACTATACCTAATGAACATCAACTAATAAGAGCCTTTATTATCAAAAGCTGTTTTTCAATTATCATTTATTGTATCTCAAAATGTAATTGATACAATTTCAATTAAACGTTCGTTCAAAGAAATCTTTGTTTTATTAGGAATCATCTTCGATATTTCGTAGTACCTTGTTTAGTCTCCCGGCACACATTACCAAGATGTTCTGGTTTTGTCTCAAATCGCCGTCACTTCGACCCGCCCGTGTATTATTTCTAAGGTCACGTGTGCTATAGCTGTCGTTCAACCATTTGCCAATGCCTCTGAGGTTCGACTCTCATAAATATATCCTTGAGAAAAACTATCAAGTGTGAATAAATATAAATTTATAGAAGGCTATCCACCATAAACATTGAATCTTGTTGAACTTTCTTTCTTTCGTCACTAGGTATATGTATATCCAATACAAAAATGTATGTTCAATTGGAATTTTGAAACATATTTTAAGGCAACAAAACCATAACGGTGTTAAAAATTAGGATGATGACGGCTCGTAGCACACGCGTAGCACGTCGTAGCATTCGGGTAGCTGCTGCTACGATTAAATATGACATTTTGCATTGAATTCGGCTTGATATCTTTTATTCTTCTTTATTAGCATAACAGGCTGTAGAAATACCTACTTATTTTTATGAGAAGTTATTAATAAACCTAAATCGTTATAAAAACAGACAAAATTTGTTCAGTCGTTATCGTGTCTTGACGGCTATCGCTAATGGAAACTCTAGACAGAGTAACATAATCTGAGTCGACCGTAAAAATATTTTTAGTAACGAAATTAAAACACAGACCAGTTCTTAATAAAATCTTGAATTAATATTTTAAATGTAAGTTTATAATTTTGTGCTAAACTTTGTGTTCGGTTTTGGCGGATTATTATGTTATATACCTACTAATAGATAATACGTATAGATTACTGCAACTTAACGTTGAGTAAAAATAAGTGACACGGTCAAAATTATGCAAAAATGATAAATGCGAATTAATAATGAAAACGCTGGGAACAGGTACAATGTACTCGTAATAATAATTCGCTTTCAATCAATCTTCACAAATGAAACGAAATTGGATCTTTGTTTAATTGAACTGTAAAATGTTTTGTTTAACGACTACAGTGGATTAAATTGTAATGTAAATATTTATTTTCGTGTTAAAAGCATTTAAATATAGTTTCATTTTGATAATATCTTTTACCTAGAAAATAAAGTCACCTAAACACCTTAGCTTCAAGAACCTTTTCATTTGCTATAACAGTGTTCCGCAAAGTGTGTGCCGCGGCACACTGGTGTACCGTGATCATTAGTTGGTGTGCCGTGGAAAAATAAGGTTATCTTATAAAATTATTTTTAGTAAGAAAAATTTAGACCGTCTATGCTCAATTAAACAGTCTCATGTTTCGCATTAAATACCTTTTCTGAAATTTAAAGTTTAAGTTTGTTAATTAATAATAAAAGTTGATTAATATTACTTAAAAACTGTTTTTTTAATTTGTGGTGTACCTCAATTTATTTTCGTTTTCCTAGGTGTACCTTGAACACAAAAAGTTTGCGGAACACTGTGCTATAATATGGCAACGATCCAAAGGAAATCACAAAGACAAATGGAAACACAGCATAAGGTTTGAATCGAATCAATTTTTAAAATATTTGTTTCGACTTATCATATGAAGCGAAGGCTTTTCTTAATAGCCAGATACCGCTCTGCGGATTGAGAAATCCTATTATGGAGGAGGCGCCGGGAGGAGCTCCACCGGAGACCAGCGCTGAAGCAATCAAGCGGAGCCTTAGGGATAGCCCATTTGGACGCCATTGTTCTGCAGATAACGCTTTGCATTTTAGATATCTGACCGCCTATGTTATTGAGGTGTTGGTGACGTTCAAAAGTATCGGTATATATCTTTTCAGATAAAAAGTGAGCGAAAATTAGTTATGACGGCATCCTATTTATTTTTTCCGCTTTATCGAATGCGGTTACTGCTTTATCTACACATTGACTTTTGTTCCTTATTCGGAGCAAGAATTTTATTCTAGTTTGGTAAAATTAGAGCTGCATATGCAGCATGCAGGTGATGGTACATACATGAATTATTAAATTATTGAAAAACAAATGAGTTTTTTTTGGGTGACAGTAGGTACGTGTTACGTAAATTATTGAGATTAGTTGTGATCGCTAATTAAACTAGTTTATACGAATTTTGTATAAATAATAATAATAATAATAAATAAATATTCCACAACTAGCACACAACGCCATCTAGTCCCAAGCTAAGCAGAGCTTGTGTTATGGGTACTAGACAACTGATAAAGTTGATAACTTAAAAAAAAACACGGCTTTAGCTAACTTAGTAGTACTCCAACTTATAATTCTCTCCCACAATACAAACAAAAACTTTGACCGCATACATACCAAATTTCCAAAAATTCAAAGTTGTCTTGTGGTTAGTCTCCTGTAGGTGACGTAGGACGCATGCGCGCAGACTCCGGGAGGCTGTTGTCACAGCGGCCTGACGGCGCGCGAACCGCCAACAAAACGCGCCCGCTCGCCGCCGCACGCCGTGCGCGCGAAATTACACGCGTACCAACATATACATGAAAAATAACACCGCGCCGAAAGATAAACATCCTGCAAACATGCTGATCACTTATCTATTCGTCCTGACTGTAAGGTAAGTACACAGACAGTTTAGTTAGAAAGTTCTTTTTTGTTGTGTTTACTTTTTGTGACTTGTTTTTTTTTTAAATCATAACATAATATCAAGCTTCTTATCTTTGAAGGGTTAGACAGAGTGATAGCCAATAATGCTCTCATATTTTTTTCCATTATGTTAAAGCCCATTCTGAGGAATGAGCCTATTGTTTTCAACTGGACACAAATCATTTTTTTGAATTTACCTTTATTATGTATTAATTGATACCTTATGCATATATTATTTATTACAACATTATCTGATTGATACTGAAAAATAGTAAAAAAAATTGTAGAATGTATACAATTGAAACTCAAGTTTTATAAACCACGCAATAAATGCAGGTGATTCAGATTGTCCTTTGTTACTAACTACCCTTGTCAAGTGTCATTTGTAGGTCCAATTTTACTTTCATTATACTAGAAACTAATTAGTAAAATATTATGTACTTGAGTCTGTGTTGTTAACCTTGATTCGGGACAGTTAATTACGTAACAAACAAAATATGATTTTCTCTTAATATCCTTTTCGTATGAGATACCTACCAGTTACTTTAAATATATAACTTAAAGAAAAGCTTTCTTTAATTAACTACCTGATTAAAAAGCGTAATATTCTAGAAAAATACTTAAACACAAAATGCATGTTCATTATTTTTCATAATCATCAGTAGCAAAATATAACTAAAGTACGGGTATACTTCTGGTTAACTTTTCGTATAATACACGCTTTATGATGTAAAGATATGACAGCCTACCTTTAGTACTAAATCATGCTTATTATTTTTATGAACATGACTAGCAAAGTATGGCCACACTCTTACTAGGAGAGCTCGGTGAATTTTTGCGAAAGTGCTTGAAGCACGCTGATAACTTGCTCAATATTTCTTCAATGATCCCTAAACACCGAAATGCAGACCTGGCTGAGAGAAACTAGTTTTGAACTAAGCCCGACGTTTTTTTTTTATTGTTTTAGGCATTTCGGAACCTTTATACCTTTAAAATTGAATATTTAAACGGAAAATTAATGAGCTAGACAATTTAGTTGGTTTTTACAGCTCGCCAAGCGAGGTTACTTTTAATTTTGTGTGTAAAATCATCAAAACTCAGAATCTTAGCGTCTAAAACCACCATGTTCCTTGGGTTTCCATTTTCGGTGTAGTATCGCGGTACCCTTTTAAGACAGTCCTTGCCTATAACCTTATTTTTAACTTAATTCGGTTCTTATTACTTTACTAGCTTTTGCCCGCGGCTTCGCTCGCGTAGAATTTGGTCTGCCCCATTAAGTTACGTGACATTTTTTTTTAATACTTATATTTTTTTATGTAACTTCACATCGTACATCCCAAATTTCTAACTTCAAAATTAGTTTCCATATAATCTTTGAACACCTATACCTAATATTTAGAGGGAATCTCTTGAGGGAGGAACTATCTGAATTCCTTTTTAAGTGCTCATTATTTTAGAGGACCAAAGTCTGCCGGGGTCGCGGGACTTACGAGTTACCGTGACCCCGGTACGTAAAGGGCTATTGAAGGACACCGTAGATTTTAGTCAGTCAAGTCTGACAGTCCCTCCCGCCCTGCACTGGGCGGGAGGACTCATTTGATGATTTTACAACGATAAAAAAATAATAATAACAGAACTCTGCAAATTTCGAAATTCTACCAGTGGTTTCTTCATCAATCTTTACCTGTATGGTGTGTTTATAAAAAGTAGCCCTATGTCCTTCTTCCCCGGGCTTGAGAATATCCTATCCAGCACAATCGGATTACTAAACACTGACTAATAAACAGGTCGGACCAATGTTACTTGCATTTAATCACTACATAGTACAAAACAACGTAGCTTTCTTTGTCCCGTGTAAAGATCGAACTCGTGTAACGATCGACATCATTGCGCGATCACCGCCATCTATCGAGCATAAGGACCACTCGACATATAGTACTAATAGAATTATCTATACTCCGTTAATCATCTGTCTAGCGTTTTTCCCAATTATATTGAGGTCGGCTTCCACTCAAACCAGATGCAGCTGGATATCAGTATTTTACATGGAGCGACTGCCTGTCGGACCTCCACAACCCAGTAACTGGGTAATACGATACCCCATGGTAAGATTGGCTGTCAGACTTTAGAGCTTCTGACAGTAACGACTGTCAAAGATCTTCAAATGACAGCCGGGACCAACGGCTTTACGTGCTTTCCGAGTGCTTTTTACCCATCCACAGACCAACCTCGGCAAGCGCAGCTTAACCCGTAAAAATATATACTTTTAAAAAATATATATAACCGCCTTCAAAAAGAACCACAAAAAAGGGTAAAATAATCTACAAAATAACTTTTATTTCGGAAGTCGGTGGAAAAAAAAAACAATGAAATAAAAAATAACAAAGCCATCGACTTCCCAAAAGTTTTTATTTTTCGTTTTTTAGTTAAAATATTCAACCCAAATTCTTGCCAAATACATATAATATAATCCGTAGCACTGGTAATAACATCCCTCATGTACACAATAAGCTAATAAAATTCCCTATCTTAAAAACTACTGAACCGATTTTGATGAAACTTGCAGTATTCCCTAAGTTGAACGATACCTAGCACAAAAAAAAAGAATTATTTAAATCGGACGTGAAGTTCCGGAGATATGCGAACAATGAAACAGTCGATGCCTACTCCTTACTGTTAAGGAGTTGTACCTTCCATCATCAGCTCAGCTACATAAGATAATGATTACTATACGCAAGTACTTAAATTACTTCATAAGATTTACAAAAACGATGCGTGGGCCTATAAAATTTGAGGGTTGCCCTCGATTTCTCCAAGATCCAATCATCAGATCCTGATTTGGTGACAATGGGACCACACGGGAAGCACCAGCTTTCAAACAAAAAAATAATTATGAAAATCGGTTCACCCAGTCGGTCGTTATGCGGTAACAAACTACTGTTAAGGAGTTGTACCTTCCATCATCAGCTCAGCTACATAAGATGATGATTACCATACGTAAGTACTTAAATTACTTCATAAGATTTACGAAAAACGATTGGTGAGCCTATAAAATTTGAGGGTTGCCCTCGATTTCTCCAAGATCCAATCATCAGATCCTGATTTGGTTACAATGGGACCACACGGGAAGCACCAGCTTTCGAAAAAAAAAGAATCATGAAAATCGGTTCACCCAGTCGGTCGTAATGCGGTAACAAACATTTAAAAAAAATACAGTCCTCCTTTTTTTGAAGTCGGTTAAAAACTATCCTATGTCCTTTCTCAAGTTCCAAACTATGTCTGTACCAAATTTAACACTAATCGGTTCAGTAGTTTAGGCGTGAAGAAAAGACAGACAGACAGACAGACAGACAGACAGAGTTACTTTCGCATTTATAATATTAGTTAGGATAGTTAGGATTAGGATAACTTCAACTAACACATTAAAACAATAGTTGTTGTTAGGTTAAACAGAAGTGTAACTACACTCTATACATAGTATACTTGTTTAAACCTACTGATAAAATACACGTGTAATCTTAGTTTAATAAACACAACACGCGACAACTAAACACGGTTTAAACACAAAGGTTCTATGCCTAGAACGCAAGGAACACTAACTATGTTGGAAGTTATTTGAAGGCTTCTCCAAGCCGATCCGCTCAGCTCAGGTATGCTTTACTGAACGACGGTTAAACTTTTAATTGCTTCTTGGTAACAATTAACGGCCTATCTTGTCGCTTAAGGATCTGTTCACTAGCAAAATGATAATATGCAGGATAAACTTGATTCATTGACAGTTTTTACAGAACTCTTTTAAATTCTGACTCTTGTGATGCAGGAATTGCTAGTACAATCTACCTAGTCTAGTCAGGTCGAATCTTACCGTACAAGATCTAGACTACATATAATTGTATCTTGTAGTGACAATAAACACAAAATTTTAAATGGGACTACTTACATAGTGATATCCGAATCCATAAGAGATACCAAGAAACTTCTTTAGGGCGTAGTAGTTTACTACTCAAAGGAAAGGAAATTAAACTGTAACTGTAATTATATAGTTTTCCGGTATCGTTCATGATTTTTTAAATTATTCTTTAAGTAAAAATTATATTTATTGCTTTTATTGTATTGTTTTGAATCTTTTGGGGAACGTTTAAAAGCGTCTGTAAGGCCAGAAAAATAGTAAGAATTGTATAGAACATTATCTGTCATATAAATAAATTGACTGACATGCGAGAAGGCTTCTTCCATTCTTTTCACTTGTCTTGGTGTTGTCTTTCTTCTCGCCAATTTATCAAATCAAAACAAAGTCAAATTATTTATTCGCAAAATAAAAGCACTCGTAGAGACGTTGATACATATACGAGTAAGATATTCATATTACTAATTCTGATATGCGTACCTTATAATATGATACATATTTTTATTTAAGTACTATCTAAAAATAAAAAGCCTGAGCCTTTTGCCCACGAATGGGACAGTTCGGGTATAAAAAAAAACGACGGGTTGTACTCTGGGAGTGCCGGCAGAAGTGAAAACTTGAATAGTAATAAACACACATGAACATTCGCGCAAGCGCCCTGCGCCGACTTACGAATTTTTGATCAGGTCACGTGTCCTGACGCGAGTTTAATTTTTTTTATCCATTCCAAAAAAGTGCACAACGCCGCCCGCTAAAGAAGTTTTCACTTCAAAAAATAATGAACTGAAACCTGTCTGGAGTGATGAGCATTATAATATTTATGTGAGAATATCGATATTACAAGGTTCTTAACTCATTTTACTTAACAGTTCTATGGTATGACAAAACTAGTGTTTTTATCTCAATAGCCCTAGGTATTAGGTGTTAAAAATAATCCATTAGTTTTACCGTAGAATTCCTGAATTCTACGGTAGAAATAATGAGAGTTTTGATTCTCAATAGCACTACATTTCAATTTTATCCCATTTAGCACAATTAGTAAAACTTTACATCTAAGTATTCATTTTCGAAGAAATGTTTTATTTTTGATTATGCTTCACATCAGGTTATAATAAAACTTAAATATTATTAAAAGACAACTAAATAAACTAACTAAAATAAACATAACAGAAGCACTATTCGTAGTTTAAAAACATATATCATAACACTGTTTTTAAATACAAATTGCGCTTTCATTCAAATTACCTCTTTCACGTACGCGTCTAGTCTTTTAATATGTACATAAACTAATTTGAACCAGTTGCTACACTTCCGTTTTAATTCTCGTCTAAATTCATTATGGTTCAACTAATTTAAATAAGAGGGAGTTTTGTACTTAATAGTTTCAACGTGAAGAACTAAGATGTCATTATACGGTAGATCTTTGAGAAACTTTCTTTTTCTCTTTTCAAAGAATGAAGTATTACTATTATTATAAATAGGAAAGTTTTTGAGGATAAATGTTTATTATACTTTGATGTTAAAGCTACTGAATGTATTTGTATGAAATAGGGACTTATCAAAGATATGTGGTCTTCGATTAACACGGGCCTCGACGCGTAAAAGAAAATATCACATAACCATTCATTCTCTATCTCGGTCTTACCTTCTCTTATTAAAATCAACAGTTTAAACAAAAAAATCAGGTTACTACTCGTCGTATTTTATTAATCTTAAAAATATCGTTAGTTGATTACCCTTTTCTTGACTTCACTGCACTCGAGTTCACAGGGCCCCTAAGTATTATTGATACAAAGGCCCAATTAGGAATAGTTAAGTCTGTTTGGCACGCGGACAATTTTTAAACACGATAAACACATATGACTTTTATAAAAGTAGAACGTTCCCGTGGGAACGTGCGAACTCCACGTGGGCGAATCCGCGGGCATAAGTTAGTTAAGCAATAAAAGGAAGCCATAACTCATAAAAATGTACATAATATTTTACCATTCGCCTTACCAATTGGTATGTATGACAGTGGTAACAAATAAATCTGTAAATGATTAATTGAAAACCAAAATTATTCCATACATTTCTTAATAAAGTATTTGATCAATATAAATTGATTTTACGAAGCTATTTTTGGTTCATCTATAAGTGAAAAGGAATCAAAACGAGTATTATGCATGCAAACGATCTATACTCTTTCCGCTGGATAAGGGCCTTCCCTCTGGAGAGGGAATGTGTTGAATCCACCACAAGACCCACTGCGGGTAGGTAGATGACATATCACATTATCTTTGAATTTTTGGTTGTAGAATATTCTGACAACCTCACAATGTTCCTTCGCCGTTTTGAGGGTGGTAATAAAATACACAAAACAATGTGCTTGGCTGGGTTTAAACCCACGACTTAAATCTCGTAAGACTTTCACCATTGGGCCACCACTGCTCCAACTGTAAATAGGTATGCCTTTGAGAAAAGTTTCCAAGCTTTTTGGCTCGTTCTCTCAAATAAGGGATTATAATATCATTGATGAGGGATACTTGAAATACCGGCCTCAGTCCATCGAGCTATTTGCCTTTATCCCTCACTTTTATAGGCCGAATTATTGTTGAACTATTCTAACAGCGAAGCTGGAATGCTTTTTGAAATATTCGAAGTAACCAGACATTGATGTTACGTATACAGAAGATCAAGTAAATATGTAAATATTTAACACCATTCTTAAAATGGGTGAGAAGTACCTTCCCATTTATCTATAAAATGTTTTTTATGTTACATAAATTCATAGTTTTCTTCACCATTTTTGGTTCACCCAAATGGCCAACCATTTAATATAGACCTCTCTGTTGTAATGCGAATAGTAAATATTTAAATGTAATTTTAAAATGCTATTATCCATAATGCCTACGTCAACTTCATTCAGGAATCAGTCGCGATGACAACGATGTTGCCCATATCGCCACCGGACGACAAACTCGTTCCTGTCTGTCACTCGATATCTAAGCTTTCCCACCATCGTCACGCTACGCTAGGTGTTCTGCCCAACTCCATTTGACTTCCATTACGCGATTTCCAATATCCCTTGACCTTTTCAATAACCTTCATACGTCTTCGGGTTTCGACGTTTGAAACTCGGCACCTATTGTTAGGACTACAGAAAAAAAGAAGCATTAATACGGTCATGAAATTCAACGCGATACCGCTAGGACGTGTGAGCCTTTGCAATTTAAGATTTCAAAAATATCGAATCCACAATAAACTGGCAATACCTAAGCGTGACCAAACTTCTTTATAAGATAAGTAAATAGGTCTTGTGTATAATAAACTATACATCTCCGCGTACCTTTCATGTGGAACTTAAGATATTGAGGCAAGTATTACTCGTATTGCATACTTTCCAACACGGCACGTTTTCCAACGAAATATTTAGACCAAAAGCTTTTAACACTAGAATGTGAATGAGTAAATGTGTTTGTGGCCATATAAGTTACGCAATGTTTTTTGCAGAGAAAATTTTTGATATACAGATATTGTGACCTTTTGAAATTATCATCATTCAAAATTAAATGACATTAAAATGATGTATTGTTCCGTATGTTCTTTCTTAAACAATAAATAATTATAACTAAGTATTTACACACCACGATGTTTTTCTACTGGTACTTCAGACATCAAACCACAATTTTTTTTTCATAAAAATACCTTGCCTGTTGTCCTAAATATCTTTATTGATCGGTAAAAAGCCTTAGCTTAGGCGGTTACAAACAGAAATAGAAGGTTTTGAAAGTGTTTGCAGATTCATTATCAGTCTGCTAGACTACCGGCTGATTCTGATTTCCCGTTCGCTGTATTTATTTATTTGTTAGCAGTCAGCGGTTCGTTGCTCGCCTTTTATTTTGTTTATTCAATCGTTATTGCTATGCCTGCTTTGGAAGAACCTCCATCTTTAAGTTTTATTTGTATCTAAATGGTGTGTTTTGTATTCAAAGGTGTTATGCTGGCACTTAACATAATCTTCACTTGAAACCGACGAGTTTTATTTTTGTATCAACTTTTTCGTGACGTGTATTATTTTTGTGATATAAATTCTAGACTTTCTTGAATTGAATTCAGTTGACTTATAAGCATAAGAACTACGTAAGTAGATGGTTGAAACCTTTCAAAATGAGTTAGATATTATTTCTTCGGTACATACGAGTACATCTAAATTCGTGCTCTATTGTGAGGTTAGAAGAATGGATGGGTGAATATTTGTGACTCTCACACAAAAACTACTAAACGAATTTGGTACATACAATAGAGTCTGAAATTACAAAACGTGGGTGAAGCCGCTAGCAACGGCTATTAGTTATTTAAATACTCCATCCATCTACATTTATATAAGGCAGATAAATAAACATTTGCAAAAAAGTGATACAGTAGAATTGTGAGTAAAATGATAACATTTCACCGAATGAAAGCCTCAGGGACTCGACCTGCAACTGGCTCGCATCCTTTAACTGGGTTTGAAACCATTAATTAAATAAATAATACGGTTTATAATTAGCCGAAGAACTCGTTGAAATGTGTAAATGTACGATGCTGTTTTTTTCTTTAAAGTGTAAAAGTAGTAATAACTACCTTCTAAGCTATCGTTCGCTGTGACTCTCCTTGGGGGATGCGTATATCCAGCAAAGGACTGAAATTAAATTATGATATTATTATCAGTTTTAGTACCGGTTTCTTTCGATAAACGAAACCACTTAAATACGAAAACTTAACCTAAGTTTAATGAAAATATTATATACACAGAGTGGATAAAATAGAACTGAATTGTGTACAAGATTATATATTAGAAAAATACTGCGTGTTAAAAAAATATTTAGGTATTACGGAGCACCGGGAGCCATTTCAACAAGGTTATAACATGAATTACGATAAAATTCCTGAAATAGTAGGCATATTCTATTATATTGCTCAAACAAAAGAGTGAATATTAGATAAAGATTTATTCAATTGCAAATCGTAATATGATACTGCTAAAATTACCTTCTTAAACCCCCGGATCAATTCTTCAACAGCGGTAAGTTAAACGAGGTTACCACGAAACTCTGTCGTTGGATGCTGCGGTCACCCAACAAATCGGAAGTTATCCATCATCATGCATCATCAGATGACCGATATGTATTTTCGTACGGACAGACCCTAATTCATGTAAACAACCGTGCCGAACATTCAATCATAAATCGACCATAAAGTTTTACAAAAAAGGGCCTTAAAATAAAAATAAAAAACTGTCTTGGCGTAATTAGCAAACATCATTTTTTCGCATTTAGAATATTTTCTTTTCGATAATGTTCTTTTAACTGGCTGCTGGCCTAAAACATTATTAATAGATTTCAATTTTGTCTTTTCTTTGGAACCTTCTTTTGTTTAAATATAAATTATTTTTACACTGATTTAACTAAAGAGTTTGACTCATAATTTAGAGTCAGGGTAAACATTACAAAAACGTGAAAATTAGAGTTAACTTTGTGATCGTTTGCTATCGAGAAAATGTTGACTTTTTATGTTTTTCGTCGGACCGCCCTTGCAAATATAATGAAGTTTCCTAACATATACTTTTCTCCCGAATTAAACATGATGATTTTTAGAGTGCGCCCATCACAAAATCTTCAATTTCTTCAATCAAAATTGAAGAGTTTGGTGGGCGCACTCTTAAGACGTTGCATCTCCGGTGTAAATCGATACATTTTGCAGTGATATGTAAAATATTAAACTCATTTTATGCCTTGGGTTAAACTGACATACATTGTCGACAACTTTACGTTCAATCTGCACTTTAAAAATATTTTTACGAGCATGTTTTCAAACTTTATAGTGAATGTGTGTAATGTCCTGAAAAGTGCGATATCACTTGTCACGTAAGATATTGACAGTTCAATTATTATGCCAAAAGTGAGTGCGTGCAAGTCATGGAAAAGTCGATTTCCGAAAAACTGTCGATTAATAACAAACTCATTTACCGAAAATTATTTGTAGGCTATGTAAATTCTTTATTTTTTTTTTGTAAATATACTTTGAGCTTAAAATAGCACATTGTCGTAGTTTTAAACATGTATTTATTTGAGTCTTAATTTAGTCTCTTTTTTGTATTTTTTTTAGTTTATGCGATGGATTGCAAAGATAAGTTTAATAGATAATCTACCAACAGCGTCATGTAAACTTAGGAGTAGTACAAACATCCGTCATAATAATGTATAGTCTGCGTGCACACTCACGTCTGTACGTCTATCTGAACCCCGGGTCGCACGGCCGGCTATTATGCTAGGCGTCTGTTTAATGATACGAACCCCCCCTAATCCGTTTACTTGCCGTTAGCGAAGCAATTTAGTAACGATGCTCCTTAATCCTCGTCTCTGAGGGAACATAATTGCATAATAATCTTGAAGCTTCAACTATAATAGTGAATTTTATACAATGATGTTCTCAGACTATACATATGAGTAGAGTTCTAAGCTTTATGTAACGACACGTGAAAATGTGTTACCGTACTTATTTCTGAAATGTCGATCAATTTTTACTTCAATGACACTCGTTTCCAGATGTTACAACATCCTCTTGGGAGCTAAAAAAGTTACTTCGATTGCTTGTCAGTGATAAAAGTGTATATAGGTGTAGACACATTGATCGGAAATTACTATGAACCTAAAGCCAGATTCACACATCTATAAGTAAGTACATGTTGGTAGAAATCATGTGTGAACACCGCTTTACTTACTTTCTGGAGTTTCCACACGTGGTTTCTACTTACTTTTGGATGTGTAAATCGACCATAACAAAAATATATCGCCCGTACTAGTGTAATAGGTATACTTAATGTAATTAAACACATTTCGGACACGGAACCAATGTCCAAGTTTTATTAACATATTTTCCACCGCTGTATGCAAGTCAAATTTTAAGTACTGAATTCATTGGACATTACTTATTTATTTGCTTAATCCATCGCTTGAAATCTAATTTTGTAGTACGAATTGAGTAGTCAGACAAACTACGAACTGATTAGTACATAATCAGGTAATCTGTGGTAATAAGCTAAGTATTTGGTGTCATTATCTATCTATACTATAATAAATCTGTAGAAGGGTCAATTCTGTACTTGGAAAATATTGAAAAAATAAATAGCGGGGGGTGTTGCTGGATCGATACCAAACCCAAAAATATGATTAAAAAAATTTTTGTCTGTCTGTCTGTCTGTTTGTGCAGGCATCACGTGAAAACTAACGGTTCGATTTCGATGAAACAATGGTAAATGGTATAATTATTCCTTATTATCCTGGGCATAACATAGGATACTTTTTATCCTGGAAAAATACGTAGAAAAAAAAATCTTATTTTTCAGTTTTATTCATAGACGTTGTTCTGTAGAACCGCGAACACACGTTGCATTACCCGCAGTGGATTCAGCGCCGTAATATTTATAAGATGTCATTGTCAGAGTTACTCAAAATGGGGAAATAAACCATCCACGCGAAGACCGACATCCGCGCGGACGGAGTCGCGGGCGGAAGCTAGTCAGAAAAATAACAATGTCGAGCCGTTTCGACAATACCTCTCAGTTATAAATATGTTTGAAATCGATCATCGTCATCTGCCTAGCTTTTTCCCAACTATGTTGACGTCATCTTACAGTCGAACCGGATGCAAATGAATATTAGTATTTTACATGGAGCTACAACCCAGTAACTGGGTTCTACGAAACCCTTGTACTATTGGTCATACTTTCCAACTTAGAGTAACGACTGTCAAAGATTCACAAATGGCATCCGAAATGGTACTGAAAATCGATAAAATAGTTAATTGTTGCCAAAATCTTGCTTATGTCACACATCGCTCATTGTCGAATGTCGAACACCGACGTGTCCCCCGCATCCCGCATCGGTTCGTTCCCCTCTGGACACAATAGTCGTGAACTCGTGATAGATTGGGAAATAACATTACCAAAACGTAGAAGCACACATCCTAGTACAACTTATGTATATCTTATACGTCGGTTCGTGATTTATTGTTGCGTAATTTGTTATTTCATTACTATGTTGTTGATTGCTTGGCGCTGTCAGACGCTACGTATATAGGAAAAGAATGTGGACCCTTTATGGGAAAACTCTTCCTGTTGTTTTTCAATTTTGTCGACATTTCTTTTTGTCTGACAAAAACTGGAGAATGCGTGATTAAAGTGTATCTTTATTTAGATTGAAGTCCAATTTACGTGGCACAACTGCAGGGTTATTTGTAAAACATTAACAACACCGTAAACTTTTAATTTTTGATGAATAAAAAAAAAATTACGGCATTGCGCAGC
Source organism: Agrotis puta (assembly GCA_943136025.2). Classification (NCBI taxonomy): domain Eukaryota; kingdom Metazoa; phylum Arthropoda; class Insecta; order Lepidoptera; family Noctuidae; genus Agrotis; species Agrotis puta. The sequence continues at coordinate 11,663,712 of OW964176.2, read as the reverse complement.
GTGTCACGGGTTCGATTCCCGCACGGTACAAATATTTTTATGATCTACAAGTAGTTGTTTCGTGTCTGAGTGTTCGTGTATGTGAGTTTTAAGTTTGTAAACGCACCCACCCGGGCACGGTCAATGGGCGACTCGCCGTCCATTGACCATGCCCGGGCCGACGGCACGGTGTGACTCACGCGCGCCTCGAGGAAAATCAAATCCTGCCAGGGTCTCGGGACTCACGAATTACCGTGACCCCGGAACGTAAAGGGCTATTGAAGAACACCGTGGATTTCAGTCAGTACGAGTCTAACAGACCCTCCCGCTCTGCCCTGTGTGGGTGGGTGAATGAGTCCTTCATTTGATGATTTTAAAGCGCTAAAAAAAAAGTACAAAAGCATACTTCTTTGCAATAATATCGGTTGTATCCAATAAAAGGCTATTTGAAACGGAGCTACGATTGAATTAGAAACTGAGTAAATACAGGCTTTAGAGTTGCACAGCGGATTGTGCGGGGCTTGTGCTTGAACGTCGCCGCGGGATAAACTCAGTCCTAGAATCCTTCTTACTTGCCACACTCTTAAATACTTGGCTTAAAAATTAATAGAGTCGAGATCGTAACAGATTTGTTTTTAGTAATACAGTTTTCTTAATTTTTTGATAGAGAAAAGCAGTTTACTTCTGTGTTTCTTAGCTTTTTAATAGTCTTGTAATGAAATGATAAAAAAGTAAGTACTAGGAAGTTAAAAACATGAACAGAGACCCTAGCATGATTTCTACATATTTGGGCATACAATATACTTACTCGTACTTATTACAATGTAAATTGTATGGAAAATGAAAAAGCGCCTCTAGTGTACAAACGAGAAATTAACGTCAATGTAAACGGGTAAAATGAAGTAAAGTGGTTTACTTTACTTCATTTTAAAAAAAAACGCGAAAACTCGTGATAAGGCCTTGGTATTCAAAATTACATTACCAAACAATACAGAACAAAAAGTAAATGATTAATTACATTCACCTAAAAGAGAAATCTAATTTCTTTTTTTTTTTAATACATCTTAAAACTTTAGTTGGGAACCTAAATACAAAAGTCTAAAATAAAACTGAAAGGCGCACAAATGTCATGAAAATACGAAACTGAACACTGTTTCATTCTTTCAGATATTAATAAGGCTCTAAAAACAAAACCTTTTAGACGTCGCAATTCATCATCGTCAAATAAAAGGCAAAACTTTTTTCTGAATAACTTCTCAGATTTATTTACTAGTATAGAATCTATTCATTAAATTATTGTCATTTGGTAGAGTAGAGTCGTGATGGGCATAGGTTAACACCACGCCTTTCGTGATCGAGGTTACGTGTTCAAACTCGGGCAATACATTGTACGAGTACGTTCAAAGTTTATCTTGTACTGACGTGAGGGAAAACATTGTGGTATAATCATCAAATGAGTGAGGACTCATAGACAGTCCCTCCCGCTCTGTCCTGGGTGGGAGGCCACCCAGGAAAGAGCGGGAGGGACTGTCAGACTCGTACTGACTAAAATCCATGGTATCCTTCAATAGCCCTTTACGTTCCGGGGTCACGGTAATTTGTACAGTCCCGCGACCAAAGGGGAAAACATCGTAAGGAAACTGGGCTCATACACTAATATCAAAAGAGGTAGTATGTAATTTCTTCTTACATAATACCTCTTAGCACTGGAATTAGTTGGTAAACAAATTCCAGAGCTTTTGAAAATTGTTTAACAAAGAAAGCTACATTATTCATGAGAATGGCTATATTTTATTTTAAAATTGCACCTGCGCGAAGCTAGGGCTGATCGCACGATTCTGTAGAGTTCCCAGAGCCAACTAAATTAGATCTGTCGCAAGCGCAAGAAAAAGAGAAGATTGTCATTGATTTTATGTTACAAGCCGATAAAAGATCTACAAGATATTTAAACTGACAACATTACCCTCAAAACCTCTATAAAAGAAACTTACAGCAACAAAAGAAACACTAAAAAGTGATGAACAAATCGCTCACACTACATACGGTTGTTACACTGCATACGAATTCAATAAAGCTCTTATTATGTTCTTTCAGACGACGCTTTAGCTAAAGATATCGTATCCCAACGTTCTTATCACGACTGACGACGCGTGCAGATCCTTTCAAGTTCCAAGTTACATACTTAAGAGTCTGGAGATTTATGAGAGCCCTTTCGATACCTGCTTAGTCGATGACGACAGGGAATCTCTAGACGACTGAAATATAGGTCGTTGAATAAACACCACTGGACATAGCTTTGCCTTTATTGAGAGCTTTGTGAATGTCACAGTTAGGTAGAAGAGGCCATGTTAAAAATAAGTCGGTAATTTCTGATTACTGATCTAGAAAATGGAGTGATCTTAAAGTCAGCCCTTATGCCCTTTATACGTCGAAACCAATCTACTCAGACTGCTCTCCATATATGTTTGTCTCGTCGACTTGAAGAACCAAAAGTAAGACCCACAACAAATTAAAATGATAACCAACTAGTTCTTATCCGCAAGATGGTAAAAATTAGCAAGTTATGTAACCTATCACATTCATGCTTCATACAATACATTAAGCCATTAAAACAAGCTGACAGGGTAACATAAAGTGTAGCTTCAACAACATATGCGAATGACAAGATAATGCTCCGAAAATATGAATCCTTGAAGGTAACGCTGTCATGCTGCCGACTTCGAGGTTGTGCTGCTTTCTCACAAGGCCACGCCAACTTGACAGACTGCCAACTATCGACCGATGAGATGATGGTCGTCAATGTCAACAGGCACTCCTAACGATTCATTATCACTTAGCAGACTTTTAACTGGTTGAGCACTATTTTTAGCACTAGTTTTATACCTCTTTCTTACTTTTTAATCCCCGAAGCTAAAAGAGAGGCGTTTATGTTTATGTGTCTGGCTCATGTGTCTGCGAGATTATAGCTCTTAAATGAGTAGACTCAATTTGATGCGATTGTTTTTGTTTAAAAGCTGACGTGATTGAGATGGTTCTTAGCTATTTGTTTTTTAATTAGTAAATTCATGTCCACACTCTAGGAACTTATCATGTAATGTGGGCTAAATTTTAAGCAGATCTTTTCTGGCGTTTTATGATCACCTCGTATGTCGGAAGTTTATAAAGTTTTGGGTCTTAAGTATCGATCTACAATTCAACCGCATTTGATGAGTTTTACTCATCAATTGATAGTTTCTAATACTGTCGGTATATTCAATAAAGAACGTGTTGTCCCAAAAGCTGGACTATGGATTTGTCGATAATATAATTAATTAATAGAAGAAGATCTTAACCTAATGCAATTCGACGAATGAATTAACGAGAACATTTTTACTTTTCAAGAATTTTAAATATTTTAGGAAAATCAAACCTTTTAGTAACATATTTAAATAAGAAACATCGAAAACTACAAGCATTAAAGAGTTTCATTTCAATATTAGTTAAAATAAAACAAAATGCAAATCCAACAACAGAAACATCGAGTGCTCAACAACTGTTCTACATCGAACAGCATTTAGTATAATACAGACTTTTAAAATCTCTTATAAATCCGATCACGATGGCGCTTTAACGAGGGAAAGCTTGTTGAACCTCTCTTGAGAACCTCCCGCACGAGTTAACACCTCACGGCTACCAGAATATAGCGCACCACTTATTTGAGTACAGGAAATGAATCTTACACCCCTCAAAATGCCCCCAGAAAATCTTACACCCCCCACTTAAACCCCCAACTGCATTTTTCATACTTTTCCAAAAACCCACCTCGTCCTTTGTGATGAAAATGAAATTTGCCGTAATATTGTGTAAAATGAGGCTGTAACGCAGCCAAGAAGAGTTTTAAAATGGGTTATATTGTAGCGCTATTCTTGTTAGTCTTGTTGTCCTGTTGATCGTACCCTTCGCTTGTAAAACTTTCTAAAGACCTTCAGTGGAAAAGCTAATGATAATATTAGAAATGAAACAAAAGACAAGTACCTATTAAACTAGAACCACATTAACGGGAAATGCGAATGTGGACGTTCACACATACATTTTAAGATTATTATGGCGCGGCTGTTAGTCTTTAAAAAAACGATACCAGGTATTTCACCTGTGAGTGGGTGTCATTAAGACTCACAAACAGCCAGACCAGGAACGACTACTTTTATGTCATGAAAATATTTGTTCCGTGCCGGAATAGAGCCCGCGACACACAGCGCAGCAGTCATTCATTTAACCATTGCGCTAATCGTGCCGACCAACCTATCTTTTGATGCTGCTACTATACACTTACAACTTATAGAACGCTGAACTATTACATGAGAAGGCCTATACAACGGATTCTTAATCGGATTTTGAGAACTGTTCAAAAACAGTTCTCAAAATCCGATTAAAATCAAAATCATCAAAAAACTGTAAAGCCTTTGTTAAACAGACAGACGATAGCGACCCGCACCAAGTCCGAAGCGATAACAAACCGATACGTGGCAGTTGTATTAGCTGGCTTTTTATGAACGACGTCAAACAGAGCAAAAACGCCTCCGCCACGTCTTCGCATCGGTTCGGTCACGCTATCGGATCGCTTTCGCTTTTCTATGTGACTGGATTCAAACAACTCCATACATTACAAATAAAAACGCCTCGCATCGTATTCGCCACGCCTGTCTGTTTGACAAAGGCTCGATAGCTTGAAAAAAAAAGTGAAGAATCAATCAGTCAAACGTTATGTCGACAGAGGACGCGACAACAAGCAACTTGCAAATTATGAAACCATGAGCGATGGCTTCTACTCGTAAACATGAAAATATGGTAGATGCCCTTCATCCATCTTGTTAGTGACCAGTGTGTCAAGGTTCGGTCTTCCATTCCAAATAACTTTTTAACGCAGAATTTTCACTCGATTTTCTTCTTTTTGTGATGGTAAACACAATACACAAGGTGATTTTTCCAACAGGAAGTGAATGGCTTTATCCGAAACAGGAGGAGTATCAAAAAATGCAGAAAAGTGTCTGGAGGCAGATTTTGACGAAAACTAAAACTGCGTCGTTGGATTTTTCAAAAATCAATTTTCCTGGCCAAGAATCGAACCCATTGATTTTGGAAAAATAAACACACACTGTATTATTAAACTCAAGTTAAGTTTGTCGTATATGATAATTTCCCAGAATTATATCCTTACTAGCTGTACCCTGCCCCGCTTCGCTGTGGCACAAAAAACTGTTTTTTCAACAAAAAAAAATAGATAAAAACAATCCTTGATGCGGATTATATATCATGCTAAAATTTCTTCTCATGTGACTGCGTCATTACGACTGCGGTTGTCAGCGAGTGTTATCCTCTTTTCCGGTAGATGGCGCGGTCACTGGTACAGAGCTGATCGTTAAACTATTTAAAAAAAACTGTTTTTTCGCGGTTGCGGATATGTGACTGATGCAAAAAATAGATAAAAACAATCCTTGATGCGGATTATATATCATACTAAAATTTCAGCTCAATCGGTGCAGAACTTTTTGAGTTTTTGAAGCATACACAAACCAACATAACATTTTTATATATATAGATATAGATAGACTGAGCTAATTTTCAACAAACTATTCGATAGTGTCACTAATAATAAAGAAATACAGAGTGTATTTTTTTTTCCAAAAATTAGCTGTTTCTATACCTGGCTATTGACTTTTCTAAATTCAAGTGATGTAATTTGAATTAAAAGAAGTAAAGAAGTAGAAAGTATTCGTCAAAATCGGCCTCAAGACTCCTTTTAGTATTTTTTGATATTCCTCATAGTATATAGCCATCCACACCCAGTTTGAAATTCACCTTTTATACTGTATGTCCCTCAATATTAAGTACGTATTATTTCCGAAATTCGATCCAACTCATAGGTGAAGGACATAAATGCCAAAGCACTATTTAAAACCGCGTTTGGCTTAAATATTGTGAGCGGAAAGTTAATAAAACCGCTGTGTTTAATGGCAGGTTGCCAAACTATGAAATGTATATCAATAACAGTACCTTCACAACAAAAACCTTTGGTATCTTCGACTACCGACACAGTATTCAATAATTTGTATGTAAAGTTATAGAGAAAAATAAATAATAAACATGTTAAATATTCCCTATACACATAGCCATTTCTTATGCAATGCACTACTTACGATGCTTTTAAAATTCGCAATACGTCAATCCTATATATAATTCTAACTACACACATCAAAAGTGTCTAGGGATCAACATATATTTTTGCAATAACTTTTCTCCTGATTGATATTAATTAATTTTTTTTTTTAAGGATTCATCAAATAAACTGTTTTCGTTTGTCACAGTAACGATAAACCAAGTCACCTTTGCATTAATAAAGAAATTTGCCATTTTCCTAATAAAGGGATTTTTGACATTTGAACCACTAACACAAAAGTTCGAAAAAAAGACTGAAATAACAGTTTTCTTTAAAATTTTATTGGGTAACTTAAACAATTAATAATCCGTGTTTCTACCGCGAACACTAACAACACAAGAACATCGGTTTGGCATACTCAAAATGAGTTCATCCAAATCACGCTGTGGAATGGCCGCCCATGTTCGTTGCAACAACAAAAAAAGGTCTTCTTGCGACTGGATACCCTCCATATTCGGCAGAGCTCTTCTCTGTAGCATATCCCATGCATGCTCAATCGGATTCAAGTCTGGCGACTGAGCAGGCCAGGGCAGGACATTGATGTTAGCTGCGGCGAGAGTCTGTCTTACAACTCTTGCGGTGTGCGGTCGTGCATTATCATGCATTAACTGAAATAAGGGACCGATTTGCACTTGTAGAGGAACGATGACGTCTGATACAATCGTCTCAGCATAAATTTGAGCGTTGAGGTTGCCTCTGATCCAAATCAACTCAGTTCTTCCGCCGATCCAAATACCCGCCCATACCATGATGGTTCCACCACTATAAGGATGGACTTCCTGGCAGGATTTTAATCGCTGTTGGCGTCCAGAGCTTCTCCAGTGTCGTATACGTCTTGTATCCGGTCTCATACCAAAACGAGACTCATCAGAAAAGCACACGAAACGCCATTGTTCTTCTGCCCAATTTCTGTGTTCAAGAGCCCATTGATATCGAATCCTACGATTGTGCATTGCTATAGGTGGTACCCGTAGCGGTCTTCGGGAATGAAGGTTCACTCCATGCAAGCGGTTTCTGACTGTTTGGTCGCTAATTAAGTTCCCTGAAGAGTGATGAAGCCTCACGGCTAACATCATGGCGGTTATTGTTGGAGCTCTTCGAGTTAAGATTTGAATGTATCGGTCTTGTCTCCGTGTGGTGCAGCGATACCGTCCTCCATGGCGCTCAGCCACGGTACCAGTGCTTCGGTAACGTGTCCAAAGTCGACTGATAATACTCTGACTTGTATTCAGAGCTAAAGCCACAGTACGTTGCCGGGAACCAGCTTCTATCATTCCCACGGCTCTGAGCATTTCTTCCCTGCTTAAATGACGTCGCCGCTCCATAATAACGTTGGTTTTAATCAGTAGTAGGGAAACAGTAGCACTAATAATGTCTTCAATGCGTTGTATGTTTTTATAGGGAAAATATTGACAGCTGATTTTCATCTTTTACTCGAATTTGATTCACAGTTCCTGATTCAAATTATGAAATGCACCAAAAAGGATCCATATAAATTTATAAAATCATAAATTTATTACAAAGCCACATCTCAATCTCAAGAAATCCGCATAAAAATGCTTGATCCCTAGACACTTTTGATGTGTGTAGTTCTGACGTCAAGAGCCGTTCTCGTGTTTTGATGCGTTTCATCTTTGTCAATATTCAATGATTTAAAAAAAGTTTCATTTATTTTTAAACTGACTCCTTTTAACGCCCGAAATTAATATACAATCTCAATTCAAATGCCGTCCCTTTGTTTTAAATTTTCTGATTGGACATCTTAAAGACTGGGATACACTAATTCGGTCGTTGCTTGGTTACAGACAAAGATCCTACCGAACAAGCAACTGAGATAAATTATTAATTTTGTAAACAATGTACTTGTCCACGGTATAAGCAATGGTGTAAATTGTTCCAAAAATCAAGTACTGATTTAACAGAAGTACTTTTAAACTCATTCCGGTAACGATTCATTAACTCTTAACTCACACACATTAAAAAAATTCACATAAAAAAATGGCTGAATATGGCATATTCAGCCATTTTTTTATGTGTTACATATTTTCTCTTTTTACCTGCAATCTGTAGGAGTGTTTTCCTGAAATGGCACGCAAATGTGTAACAGGAAGCCGGGGAAGAGCGTGCTATTTGATTTGACCAATGAGCGCGCGCGGTTTTTAGTTAGCCTTCAGGTGTTACAACACATCATATGCTACTACTACGAGTATCACCCTTTCCTGTTTGGAGAATGGCGTCTTCAATGTCAAGTAAGGAGTTGTCAACTGCTTAACCGGGCATTTCTATAGATGCCTCCAGCCAGGTTTTAAGATTTTATAGTTCAATTAACCTATATAACGATCCATAGAAATTGCCAACACCCGTGTTGTCAAGCGTGGTGATCAATGCTCGGGCATTCTTTATATGACAGAGACCCAATTTCCCAGCAGTGGGACAGTAATAGGCGGTTATTATTATTATAGTTAAATAATGGTCACGAATTATAGTAACATCAATTTAAAAAAATCGCAACCAGCACCTCCAGGACAGAAAAATGAATATAATTTCCTTCATCAAGGTGAGACGAATTTTCAGCATAAATACAATTCAACCCTTATAATTTGATTAAATAGATGTCTCGGGAATATAATTCGTTTAGAAATTTTCTTCGTAGCTATTGCGTCATTAATGTATAAGCACATAATTTAATATCTCTTGAATTTATTACAGGTAAGTGCGTATAATATGTATTAATTAATTGGCTCACGTTTTGTACATCTCAGCTTTTGTCATTTCTCATGTTTCCATAAGTAGGCTTCCACGTACATGGTTTCTTAGAATCATTCGTATTTCCCTTTTGTTTATTTGTGGAAAACATCCATGAGGTGTTTTTTATCAGATCTGTACCTACGGCCGTCACGGTAATCGGTTACGACGAAGGCAAACAATACCCGTACTCTAAAATATCATTTATTTCACAAACCAATACTGTCCCACGTGTGTGCATCGCGTTTTATATCTGAGACCGTGCTCGAGACACTCGCCTCCCCAAGGATTACCCTTTTCTTCACTAAAAACAAATACCAACGAGCGCCGGTCTACCTTCCCACCACAATTGTATAATATTCTAATAATATTTGCCAACGATGACTGCAGAATTTTCTTAGACTAGAGAATTTTTCTTAAAGGTATTCACTTTGTTCGGTTCAAAATATCGTCCACAAAATAAATTAGAACTTCATTACTATACCGGACTTTTTTGTAGAACTTTTTACTCAACTCAATATCACTTGAAAAGTCAAGAAATAGATCTTGACGTTGTCAAAATAACCTACAAAAGCAATACAACCTCACCTGTATTCATATAATCATTATTAATTTATTAATAAAATATCCAATAAGCATGAGGCGCAGGTGGAAACTGTAATAAAGTATATATATATAAAATAGACAGAAGATGTAGACTACAACAAAAATGAATCATGGTATGAACATCATGTACAACACTAAAAAGTGCCGGAAACCATCTACCATGATAATATAAATTCAAAAAAAATAATTTCACATACAAAACTTCGAAAGCTAGGTGTGATGAGAGCAGACCAGCTACTATGAACTCCAATATTGTCAAGAAATTTGCTTCACGATATCGCCGTACAGTTGAACATTGGCGAACGTCGGCCATCAGACTGTTCACTTCTGCAGTAGACAACAACCTTTCAATAGCCGGGAATAGCTTATTGCTGGTTGGCTACCTCATAAGCCAATCATACTTTGAAATATACAACACATGTCTCGTGGCTAGTGTACTCATCCTGTTGGGACAGATGCTAGTCACGCTATCATCTGATGCGTACGACGCTATCGCGAACTTGCTTTTGCTCCGACAGTTGCGCCGCACTTTTGGTTTGTACCGTTTCTCTCCAAATCAAGTCACAATCGTTGAAGAGTACCACGACGAGTACCAGCCCTAGCCCAAATTATGTCTCAATCATTGAAGAATGTTGGAACAATTACCACATCGCCTGACATTCAAGGCGTAAAGACGCGCTGCCATCATCGAGTGAATATCTTTTCTTCTGTTGGAAATTATAGACCATATTTTGGGCACATTTTGATGGCTTTAGGGTATGCCCTGGAACGGATGAATCTGGAAAGTGTTATAGCAAGCTCCATGGTACTGCTGGGTAATGTGCTGATTCTTGTGGACCCGGTGGACCCTTCCTCGCCAAGACAACCAGAGCAAGATACCGTACATTTGATATTTTTAATAAGTAGCACCATGGTATTTGCTTATTATTTGACGTCATACTTCGGTTTAATATCTCGTACTTAACTGGGTTATAATCGGTTTAAAGTATGAACATAAATCAACACTTATCTTTGAAAAGGTGTTGTTATTAACGTCTCGTGACTAAATGGATGTTGAAATTGAGGGACAGGGTTCAACGTAAAATGAATTATAATTATAAAGTAATAAATAATCCTCTTGCAACGGGTAATTAATGGAAAAGGGTTTTGGTATTAAAACAGAATTTTAATTAGTTACGTGATAATGTTAGCATAACAAAATTAAAATTCTTCCTCGGGACTTACTAAGCCAACTGCAAACAACGAAGTTTGTCACTTATAGTAGACTTAATATGATTTTTAAAACTGAAACACTAAACTGAGAATTAAACCAAAATAATAAACAATGATTTCTTAAAATAATTAGTATCACTAATAGAAAGAAATATCCTTTGAGCATTTCATTCAAAAAAAACCTTTTTTTTGTAATAGGAGAAACACATAAGTCTACTTTTAATTTCAAATTCCAACAAAAACATTCATTAATTTGATTCTAAGATCTAATTCAAACACAAAGTCATTGCTGAATAGAGATCACAAACTTGCTTTATGCAGACAGAATATCAGCCATTAGGACGAGCGATGTAAGGCTTTAAGTGAAGCTTATCGCAAATGTATGAAGGCTCCAGTATCGCTTTGTGTCGAACGAGCGATTTCGAAACAAGCCCATTCAGACCGAGATCCCGGTGGAATACCGACTTAATGTCGGCTACAAAATACGGATGTATGAGAAATAATTAAGAACAAATCTTTAAAAGTTGAAATATTCAACTGTCGAAATGGAAATTGTATTACTTCAAAAGTATTTGAATATTGAAGTACCAAAGGCACCCAAATATTTATTTATTTTGATAGTTTATGTACATACAAGAAAAACAATTAAGAACTTACGCTTCTTCGCTTATGTTGTGTTGTTTAAGCACTTGAGAAGTAATTAAAATAAAAACTTCCATTATCTATCTCCCTATTCTAATATCCATCGTATGTACTTTAAATTTGTTGACTTTGCGTTACTTATTTCACGACGTTTATTTATTCAAACTACCCTTTTTTCATTTCTGTCATTGGTTTCATTTTACTCGAAGTTTCTCGCACAAAAAATACCTGAACATCATAGAAACAGCAGATAATAATCAAAGGCCGAAGTTCACTGCAATATCCGAAGTGCGATCTCGCCCTGAGTTGTCAATTTGGCACATTTTGTCCCGCGCTGAGTGTCCTCCGTCCTTCGAGAGCTCTCGTGCCTCCCAATGACGCCTCGCAACCACTTTTTATCGCTGCAACAAAGAAAAAAATAATTATTTAAGGTCACTTGATGTGAAACAACTTCGTTATTTTATTGAAGCTAAACATTTTGTATTGAAAGTTATTTTGATACCAACTTTTAGATGTTGAGAAATAAGCTTTTGACTCGTGAACCATTCATACTCGTACGTGTATCATGTAAGGTAAAGTATTATTCTTTTATGGTAAAGAGTTATTATTTTAATATTATCTAAGAAGTGTGCCATTAGGCTTTGTGTTTTTCTTTCGTGCATATTTATATCGTAAATTTTTAATTTGATTTGTCGTAATTAAACTTGCACATTATTTGCTGTATGAAAAAAGTGAAAATAGAAAACACACTACTGTGTCGTTTTCTATCTATCTACCCAAAAAAACATTCGAAACAGGTCAGACACAAAATACAACAACTACGAAAATACGTGGGAATCACCGCCTCGTCATACTCCTAAGTACTGAAAGTGCGAGAAAACTACACAAAAATTCAGTTATAAAACAAGAACTTGCGAAGTTGTCTGTGCTCTCGTCCTAATGATAGTTTTTACCGTATCTTTGTATTAGCGGCGGGACCGGAGCGCGGGGTGGCCTGGGGTGGCCGCCATCGCTGTCGCCCTAACTCGACGTTACAGAGCGTGAGTCGAAGCTACCTAAGTTTTAACTCGATACATTATGATTATAGAACTTGAAACAGGATATCTGAGAAGAAGCTTTAAGAGAAAATGGTGTTTAGCCATCGGATTTTTCCAAGATCTCTATTATTTTGTTCATAATAAGTTATACAAACTACATGTACACATTTTAATTATGTAACGCCTAAAGATTAATAAAATCACTACGGTACTACTAATCATGAAATCAGGGATCCGGTTCTCAAGTCAGGCAAAATGTTAGGGTCCGCCAGGATTTCATTAGCAGCAGCAAAATTCTTCAATAGTGACCTACTGTTAGCATTAAACTCGCTCTCTATCATATAGAACTGAAATAAATGTTTTGTTGCACCCTATACTTACCTTCTGTTTTCCTTAGAACTATAAAGCCTCATTTATACGGAGCAAGAACTCGCATGCGAGTTTCACTACATCGCGGTATTTGTTTGATCAACTGAATATGTTGTACCTATAAAGTCCGCAATGTGACGAAACTCGCGTGCGAGTTCTTGAATTGTCTAAATGAAGCTATACTGTCTAATATTGTCTACTGATTATCAAAAAGTACTTTTACTACTTTTAAAAAGTACCATGTACCTAATGTTAAAAGTAGTGATACTTTGTGACATTCTACTTTGTACTTATTAATCTATACATATAATAAATCTGTAGAAGGGTCAATTCTGTACATTGAAAATATTGAAAAAATAAATAGCGGGGGGTGTTGCTGGATCGATACCAAACCCAAATATATGATTAAAAAAAATTTTGTCTGTCTGTCTGTCTGTCTGTTTGTGCAGGCATCACGTGAAAACTAACGGTTCGATTTCGATGAAAATTGGTATAATTATTCCTTATTATTCTGGGCATAACATAGGATACTTTTTATCCTGGAAAAATACGTAGAAAAAAATCTTATTTTTCAGTTTTATTCATAGACGTTGTTCTGTAGAACCGCGAACACACGTTGCATTACCCGCAGTGGATTCAGCGCCGTAATATTTATAAGATATCATTGTCAGAGTTACTCAAAATGGGGAAATAAACCATCCACGCGAAGACCGACATCCGCGCGGACGGAGTCGCGGGATTACAGTATAGAATACATTTATCGTAATAAATAAATGGTAACTTTTTGTACAAAATAATAACGAACGTTCTATAATCATATTCTTGCTAAAGCATAGTAAATTAATGGTATTATTTGTGGGTGCTTGTAGTGTATGTCGTTCAATCAATCGCCTGAGTATCGAGCCCTCCACATTGATAAGGCGCTTCCTTTGACGCGGTCCCTTTGAGGTGAACGAACGAATCCGACAACACCGATAAATGTATTGAAAGAGTTAGAGCCAATTTCAACTGTAGACGTATAGAATACTCGTGAATCGATTATTATTGTGTGGTAATCGATATTTAAGATATTTATATACTTACGACTTACTGACTGTCTAAACCAATTGTGAAAATTTCACAAGAGATCCTTAAAGAACGAAAAGTGCCGTATTTAAAGTTATTTATTTTCCATTTCTGATAATTGTTTCCATAAGGGATGATTTTTATAAAGAAATCTTTATTTATTGCCGATGGGAAACATAGTCTGATCGACTTCGCAGATTATACGCAAATAAAACAACTAAAAATTTGGTCGACTATTCTATCGACTCTGAATAATAAAAACAGTGCGTCTGCCTCAGAACAATATTTCAATATGATCCAAGTATACCAACCTTCGAACTAATTAACAGTAATGCCACGAGCAGCTGAACGGAAAGCGCAGCGCGGCGCGGTGGCAATATTACCGGCCCATTCAAAGCGCCTCACTGCCACACTGCCAACCTGACGGCTTAAATGAGCAAAGAAAATTAGAAAAGCACTCCCTCCACGTAATACCTAGTTCTGCTAAAACTTTACTCGCGAACTGACAAAACTAAAAAGGGGAGATAGCCTTTTTAATCAGGATTGCATTTTGTGAAATTCACTTTGTATCCATTCAAACTTCTGAAATATACATACAAATAATTAATTTAATCCTTGTATATACCTACGCGATTATTATGCTAACGAAATAAAATGCAGTACATTACAAACATATTCAGGCATATCGGCAATATAGTCCTTTAACTTCATCATCAAAAGTTCGCCGTAATTACCTATCGACCTAAATTGAGTTCACTGACTAAGAATAAAAGCTGTGAAATCCAATTTCAATTCAAGTGAGATATATCTAAGTCCAATTTGGACTTTATAACTTTAGCCATCCATCAAACAGATAATTCAAAGAACGTGTGATTGGAAAGACATCGGAAAACAAATCGCTATGAGACTCACCTAATTCAAAAAGCAATTATCAAACATAAAAGTTTTAGTTTAACTTATATTTCATTTTGGATAAATAATAAATGGTACGCATTTTATTTATCAATATCGTAGGGGTCTGATAAAGGCCACTTTAGCGTTTTTTTTTTTTCAAATAAGTTCTTCTACCAGACTGGTTTAATGCACGGTGTTCTTTCTATAGCCCTTTACGTTCCAGCGCGTCACAGTTAGAGAGATGAGACAATCCCGCGACCCCAGCAGGCTTTGGCCGTCTAAGGGGGCCCGTCAAATGGAATCATAATATGGTTTGAAAAATGTAGTGTTAAAGAATGCGTAAAATGGAATGTTATTTAAATTTTATCGCAATTCATATTATGAGTTTACTAAAGTGGCTGTTTTAAAAGCCGTACTCCTTTCCTTTGTGCAATATTTCCTAATCGAATGTTCAATATAAAGTTTCATATATAGAATCGAATCCCAAATGTGGGGTGGAGGAGGCAGCAAACTGGCAATCAAATCAGTGCACGAGAAGGAGCAATCATTGCATGTCAGGCTGCAATTAGAGTCACATACATCCCGTTGACTAGGTCACTGCTATACACTGCCATTGATTGCTTCCAACTTGTGAAATACTAAGATCTAGTGCTAGTTAGATATTGGTTTATAGCGAGTTATCGAAAAGTCGGATGCTGAGGCAGGAAAAGAGGCCTCTTCGTTTTGCTGTCACAGTGCCATCATTTATGACAACATGCACGCGTTCCTAAAACTTTCAAGCTCTTAAATAAACAATAACTATATGAAAATAACATTAATAAAATAATGCGTTTTTTTTTACAAAAATTTATTTTCGTAAAATTGTATGGCCTGTAAGTAGTTGTTCGGGGTCTGGGTGTTTGTGTATGTGTGTTTCTATATTTGTAAACGCACCTATGTCACAGGGGAAACTCCTAGTTTGGGGCAACGTTTAAAAAAAGCAGACAGTGGACAGATGAATGTCATTGACTTATAGTAAGCTTCAGAGAAAACTAAGCCCCTTTGGTGATGATGTCACCACCACAGGGAGTTACTTTTCTGACTGACTGTAGACTGTACCTGGCAGTTTCGACAGAGCTGCTCCGATCGATACAAATTACATCTCTGAACATTGAAAACGGGACACGAAAACTGAACCTAATATAAGCAAATTGAAATTTTTGTACCAATAACATCTTCTCTGATGTCGATCTGAAACTGAAACATGATACGAGCTTTTAAAACAAAACTAGAGATACCGCTATAAATGTATCAGGTGTACAAGTAGAGAATCATGACGCTTAGGGAACCCTTTTTAACATAAAAGTGAAACAAAAAAATAGCGTTCCGGGCTAGATGCCAAGATGTCGTTCTTTAAAAATCCGTATTCCATTGTAAATGTGATTGCTGAAGAGTCTCGACACGGCCCCGTGTTACTTAATATTCAAGCAATTAAACCACGACTTTAGATCAGAAAGAGCCGTATCCGTTAGCAAAAATTGTATAATATTTAAAAAAAGTTATTTATCTTCTAAAACTTTCTGCATAATACAATTTATTTTGTGATTAACATAAAGTCCTAAAACAATTAGGAATAGAAACAGATCTAAACCCTATTAGCACAATAAAAGAATAAGTTAGCGATGTCAAGGCAATCTTTGGCTGATTAAAATCTGAGTAGATCAAGTATAAATCTTTGTAATTATAGCCTCATTCTTTTATCGTGAAAGGTGCTTAAGATTTAATTTAATCATTGCTCCGTTATTATTTTAGTCTCTCATTTCCCTGTAATTTTAAGTAATAACGCAACGCTTTAAATAACTATTAAAATTAAACAGCACATTTTCATTCTGTGCAGCATTTTCCAAGTTGACGGGAAAGGAGCAATCTACTTGACGACTAAAAATGGAACGTTTCCAATATCGCTGACATCCTTGAAGTCTCCAGACGACGCTACATCGCAACACACTCCAAGCATTTTGTCTGCAACCGCTAAAAATCTCTCGGAGACACGCGACTACTGGGACACCTCTGATATGTTGCTCTCCAATTACATAAACGGCTCGTATGATGAAATTGGTGCGTTCACCTTAAAACAAAACGCGAAGAGAAGCATCAATGATGCGGTCTCCAAGAATATTACGTCGGTCCTCGAGAATCTGTTGAAGAATTATGAAAATTCACAGTTGCCTACACATGGGAAAGGTATGTTTGAATAAAAAAGATTATAGAAACGCTCTAATAAACAATACTCCCTCGTAGATCAATTTTGACGTCATAACTTTCCCGTTTATAGGCAAAACGTTAATCAAACTAAGTATTGAGTTATGTACGGCAATGTTGTGTCTTACTTATCTTTTATATATTTACTTTTTTAGGCTATCCTACTGTCGTACAAACTAATATTCTTATAAGAAGCATGGGGCCCGTATCTGAATTGGATATGGTAAGTACTTTTTAAAAGCGTCTGATACAAACATGCTACGCTAGTGCTACGAATCTGCTACGCAGCTGCTACGACTATTCGGACGCACAAACATATCGCTACGCTCTACGTCAGAAAACTGTGTAGGCGAAATTTCTACTGACTGTCTATCCTACTGGCTATCAATGTAATTTACTTCTTAATACCAATGAGTAATTTCATTTCTAAACGCGTATAAGTCTTTCGTAGCAGCTTCGTAACCCTTTCGTAGCATTTTCTGTAAATGAAATCGTAAGACAAAATTATTAGTGCATTGATTGCAATCTAGGTTAAGGTCGTATAAAATACGTCAAGTAAAATTTATGATGGTTTACGCCTTTACGTCGAATGCTACATATGAAAAAAAAAGTATTTTATTCCACAACATTTCATAATATTTTCTATATCAGGATTATTCAATGGACTGCTACTTCAGGCAGTATTGGCGTGACACGCGGCTGTCGTTCCTCGGTCCCATCCGCTCGCTGTCACTTTCTATCAAGATGCTCGAAAGGATTTGGCGTCCAGACACGTACTTCTATAACGGAAAACACTCCTACGTCCACACTATAACTGTGCCGAATAAACTGCTCAGGATTAGTCAACATGGGGATATATTGTATTCGATGAGGTAAGTAATCTAAGGTTCCATTTTACAAGTTGCATATTGTATGCAACTTGAACAAACCTGCATATAAGTTACAAGTTGGTAGTTTGAACTTGTTAATTTTATTTTTTTCAAGCTTGTAGACAAATGTGACGTCATACTTGCAAGTTAACAACTTATGCAAGACTTGCCTAATGGAACGCGCCTTAAAGGTGTTCCCTCCTCCGTCGTGCAGTGAAGATGAATTAATTGATTACCAATTCGGTCAAACCTGCCTTGTCGAGTCAATGAACTTGCAATTGGGTGTTGGACATCCAAAATAACATATTTATACATGTATGGTATATTCAATCACAGTCCTTTCATGTGTCAAAGTCCAGTGTCAGTACACCGATCAGGAATTCAGTCCACTTTTGATTTGTTTCTTTTTTGCGATGCTTTTAAAAGCACCCTAGTCCTTTCGTGCAAGCAAACTGGTATTCCATTTTAAAAATTTGGAGTATTGCATAACCATGAGTTCGTCAATCCATGGCACAAAACTTTTAAATCCACAAATATGAAAAATTTAAAATCCCAATTAAAACCTTTGAGAATAATTAATTTCATACCCTTTACACAACCAAAGCGTCCGACATTTTTAATTGGCAAAGTGAAAAATATTCCCTGATCCGATTACTCAGTGGAGTTTTCATCGACCGTTAAATCCTGTGAGCATTTTCGTTTTAAAAAAATAAACTACCATTGAGATATTGTCTGGATTTATCAAGATTCTTTTTCGTTGTCTTTCTAGTTTTCAGAAAATAAGCAGAATAAAGACTTTTTTACAGAGAAGCGTTATATAGAGCTTCACTTACACAATGACCGATCTTAGCTTTTTGGATCAGTATAGAATAAGATGAAGGATAGCCATGTAAGTTTATTTAGGCCACTGCCTACAGAGAATATCCTAGACAACAACCTTATCCGAGCGTTATAAAAGACCTACATAAGGAAAACCCTGAATAATCCATATAAAACTGAATAGATTAGTTCGTCTAATTTTCGTCGGAGAATATGCAACCGTCCACCCGTTAATCGGTTTAGTTCGGACGAAATTCGGCAGCAGAATTGCTTCGTTGAACTCGACACACAGGCTCCGAGGATACTTTTAGTTAATCTAATGCCTTAGTTCAGAGTTGTGGACGTTTTCAGCTATTTACCGTTCTACTTTGCAAATACGTGAACGTTTTCTAACTAAAATCTAAAATTCTGCACCTCTGCATCTCTGCCTGGTTTTTAGGTATGGAATGTAGTTTCGTAACAGCTTAATTGCCAACTTATGAAGCTTGCGAGTTAAATGACTAAATCTACATTTGTAAGGACTATTAAAAAAAAATGAATTGGTTCCAGATTAACCATCAAAGCAAAGTGTCCCATGGAACTTCGCAATTTCCCAATGGACCGACAATCATGTCCTCTTATTCTTGGAAGCTGTAAGTATACCTTAATTGTGATAAAATCTCTAAAGCTTTCTTAGTATTTTCTCCCCTCTCACCTTGAACTTGTTTTCTTAAAGATGCATACTCGAACCAGCAACTGGTGTATCAGTGGCAAAACTCTCAGAGCGTCAACTTTGTTCCCGGCATGACCCTCTCACAGTTCGACCTCATCAGTTTCCCTTACAGAAACTTTACTTTTACTCGACGGGAAGGTAAGATACCTACTTACTCAACTACACATGTACATAACTACAAAGTGAATACGCCTGGTCATGCATCACATTTATGAAGTTCTCGCTTCGTGTATTACTTGTTCGCACAAAATAAGAACATTATTTCGTTATTTTCGCGTGACTGTACGGATTAAGTATCAGTAAAGAAGTTCTATTCATTTAGGAAGAAAGTTTGTCCGGCGCAAACAAGAGTAACCTCTCTTATTACGTAGCCTATACAAATAAAAACGTATTTGTACTTGCGGAACGTCCGTCATATTCTCTTTGGATTATATCACTATATTGAGGAAAAGTATGAGAGGTTTGATATTATCTGTTTTTATTAATTTTTAATAAAGATACCTACTTGAAATTGTATTATGGGTGGTATTGGAGGTACGAGTATCTAGCGGGAGCTCTCTATCCGTCGTCGCCTCTCGCCTTTCATAACAGTGCTCTCACCTCCACTAATCACGGCAGGCGCCAGGCGTACTCCCACGACCCGGCTTTATCCGCTTACCGCTTAATGTGATTTCGCGCACATGAGTTTGGGTATGGAAAATACCTCCCGAACTTGATATGTATATTCACGCCAAACTAGAAAATTCATTAAAACTTCTGTTATTCATTTCCCACAGAATTGCATATTGTATTTGTTCGATGTTTTATTAATTATTAAGCATTTTGTAAATATGTCCGTACCGACGTTAATAAATAAATTGCAACGAGATTCTTTCGCTAGTAACTCACGGGGAAACCCACTCAGCTGTAAATGACTTTACCGTCTCTTATTTACCGAAAATTTCTATGCTCTGCTCTGAACACGTCGCGCTTTAGCATTTTATCTTAAATTGCCTTACAAAATAGACCTCAAGTGCTTTTTATAAATATGATTCATTTTTCTCGTGTAGAAGGCAAATACAAAATAATGTCAAACGAATTGTAGCGCCCCGCGCCAATGACACGAATCGGCTTTTACGCGCCGAGGAATTTACATTCGCATAAATGGCTACAGATAAGTAGGTAATGCTGTAAACATTCATTGCTTTTTAGTGTTCAAAGTGTTGCTACTCATTCGAAAAAACCTACCTATAACTTTATACAGAAAGAACCTAAAGTATCGTATACAGCAAATAATTCCATTCAATTTCCATTCACACATTTTGTCCGACTTCAACAAATCTTTTCAGGTGAATTCTCAGTGCTCCAGGTATCGTTCAATCTTCAGCGACATACGGGCTATTTCCTCATACAAGTGTACGTGCCGTGCATACTCATCGTAGTCCTTTCCTGGGTGTCATTTTGGATTCATCGCGAGGTAACATGTAAACAGGTTACACTTTATTCAGTAGCCATAGACATGAAATATACGTTTGTAAACATTTGCTTTGCACTTTGCAGGCTACATCGGACAGGGTTGGACTGGGGATAACTACTGTGCTGACATTGTCCACGATAAGTTTGGACTCACGCACTGATTTGCCGAAAGTGAGATACGCAACTGCTCTGGACTGGTTCTTACTGATGAGTTTCTTCTACTGCATTGCAACGCTCTTGGAGTTTGCTGGCGTGCATTACTTTACTAAGGTATGGATTGATTGAAGTTTCTTTGGCATAAGTAATGTCGTGCAATGGAGCGCAGTATTCTAGACATCAAACTAAAGGACTCTGTGCGCAACACCACACTTCGCTCAAAGATACAAATTGCTAACTTTGCTCAAAAAACCACTGCATTGAAGTGGACCTAAGCCGGCCACTGCTGTATGGCCAATGAGCTGTGAGCCAAAAAATAACCAACTTGTAGAGCCTTGACACACATTGGTCTTGAGTCCACGACCAGGGACTGAAAAACTGAAGTCTTGGGGAAAGGCCTGTGCAGTCGTGGGATGATGCAACCTAGTAGTATCAGTAAGGAATATCGAGTACAAACATGGGATTGGTAATGTTCCAGGTCGGTTCGGGAGAGATTGTGATCGATGATGCAGAATGGGAGGAGCTAATAGAAGAAGTTGGTGGTGACGCTTTTGCTGCTCGACAACTAGCAGTGCGCCGACGCAGCTCGGCTCGATCTACTACGAACTTTGTAAGTACCTAGTTTTTACGCCTCGTCTAATAGATAAACCATGCGATACAGGAAGACATTAAATAATTACGTTCTTTACCTACTTCGCCCATCTCCATCTTTACTGTCCCATCTGAACTTATAAATAAAAATCAATTAATATACCTATCCTACATCTCCATAATGTAGGTAAGATATACACAAAGGAAATAATAAAAATAGAAATGCGCCATCAACCGTCGCACAGTGGTCCGCCAAATCCGTCCGATACAGTCCGGAAGGAGGATCTTCCCTGATGAAGAAAACTACCTATTCCTCATACCTCTAACTGATATTGGTCTATGACGATGGCTTTTTTTTTTGAGATAATCCCGCCACAAATAGTCGCATACTTCAACTCTTAAAAGACAGTACGGGATGGCATCAGCGACAGCAGCGTTATTACTAAAATCTTTCTAAGTATTGAACATTAAAAAATGCCTTTCCAGAGCTTCACACTACCAGCTCAAAGCAACTCTGACGAGAGTGGTGGCCCAGCCGAGCAGACAGCCGTCCGCCTGACTATGGAACGTACCACCCAGACAGAGAGGCGAGTGCCACGCTGGCGCCAACTACTCTACTGTCTTGCCGGAGACGACCGTTACAGGAGGCAGAGGCAGGTTGAAGCTGGTACGGATTGGAAATAGAATATAATAATGTTTATCGTCTCCAGCTAGAAGAAATGGTACATACACAAAACTTTAATAACGAAAGCAAAAGGTTTATGATGATCTGCATTACCTATGCCTAGACATTAGTATTGCGCCTAGACATCAGCGTTGTGCCCAGGCATATGTCTATGTCCCCTAGCGGGTTGCAGAGCGCTGGTTTTCACCTTGAACAACCCTTGACCCAGAAGGAACAAAATGAAATAAATAAAAAAATATTGGTGCATTTAGCAATAGCAGATTACAAAAAGTAGTCTACTAGTACTAGTACTACTAGTCTAGTCGAGTTCATCTCTATGCTGTGCTTAGTGTGATGTTATGTGTTACAGGTATGCGAGGTCACATAAACAGCGTGTCCCACATCGACAGGGCTGCGCGAGTCATGTTCCCTGCGTCCTTCGCCCTGCTCAACCTGTTCTACTGGATGGTTTACGCATTCTCTAGTGACGACTTCGCATGGAGTGATAACCCTATGAATACTCTGTCTCATTAAAGATATGTATATCCCACTAAAGGTATTTTGTTTTAGTGCGTCCGCTAACACTCACGCGTGTCGCGGGTGTTTTAAAAATGTCCTTAGAAAATCCAGAATCCTATTTTTGCGATAGGGCACGTACATGCACAGGTTGTGTATCCGTGTAATATTAACGGACGCCCATCAATAAATATCTGCGGGTCTAAAGCTGCTACTTTAACAGAATCATTTAAGGAAAATATTATGGATCACATTAAATTTAGGAAAAAGTTCACAAATTGACAATTTCCGCAGTGTTTTGTACCAATCGTGTTCATATTATTGTCCTTGTTAATGTTGATTCCGCTAAAGTAGCCCTTGAAGGCCCCGTATTAGTTATCACCACAGATATAGATATACCTAGATAACGCAAGTATCACGATCTGTATGAAAACCAAGCGTGCCATTTTTTGGCTACCTGTTATGACACCACAAAAACTATTTAGTCTTGGGAAAACCAAATCGATGGAAATGTGCCCCCGCTTACGGTGCCCCCCCCCCTCGTCCCACAGCACAATTAACCATTTAAATATTACAATTGACGAGCAACTAACGATAGACCGATTTGGACGAGCGCGAAAATGGCCACTTACGATTTTTGGTCGTAAGCTAGCACGGATTTTTGGCACGCGAAGTAGTTGCTCTTGCGTTATCTAGGTATATCTATATCTGTGGTTATCACAGTTTATAAAACTAGGGTGCCAAACATATAGATAAGTAGTCAAATAGATGTCCACTACGAATAAAAATTGCTAATGTGTCGTAGTTTGTGACTTTACTTTTTAGTTTTAAATGGAAAACAAAATATAATTTTTTCGTCATAATTATAAGCGTTATAAACGAAATGCAAAAAAATAGTGGTGCTATAAGCAAAATAAATGGAATGGATGACCCCAATGTTGAAATCGATTAATATCTTCTCGAAAATATTTTCTGTAACTACGAAATTTTTAATAACTATTATGAAATAAGTTCAATTATTATTCCTCTATGTTATGTAGAACGTCCACTTATTTAATAATATGTGTCCAAGGTAGAAATAAATACACCTTAAAATATTTCACTTGTTTTATTATAGTCAAAAACTAAAGCCATTATAGGTATAGTGAATCTTGTTGAAGTCGGAACTCTTGAACACTTTGATCTTACTATTAATAAATACAATGCTTTTATACTTTTATTACAAAATATAGAAGTTTAAGAAGTATAAAACAATGCCCGTAGGCCTATTACATATTCGGAGGTGAAAGTGTACTATATATTTTTAGTGCTATAGAAATTTACAGGCGTTAGTTATGTGGTAGGACTATTTGGCAAAAAGGAGGAAAACTTTAACCTCATTTGGTAGATAAGAAGTACGTAAAGTAGGTAACGTCATTGATTCCTGTTACTCCAGTCACTAAAAATTCACAGTGAATATTCATTTGCGTTGCCTCGTTGACGATCGATCATCGTTCATTAACGTCAGTCCATATTTTAATACCTACCTACATTCATGTCATGAAATAAACAGCATAGAAACACCGACTACCACCATTTTTAAATTTGTGCAACTGTTTTTGCTAAAACAGTTTTGTCTCTTAGAATAATATTATATAATTTAATTAAAAGGATTTGTTCAGAATAAATTTTCAATAATATAGGTAAACAGCGTGTGCTTTATAAATCGTTGTGCAATTTTGAGCCACTTTTGTCGATGTTTCTACGCTATTACGTCAGTCCAATTCGTCAACGACGCACGTTTCTCTAACCGCATACATCCTGAGTTCCCGCGGTCGCCTCAAACCACGCTTTGGACGCCACGGAAAGTGAGTGTACAAATATTGCACAAATATTTTAATTTTTATTCAAATTACCGCGAAAATAACAATGTATGCAGTAAGACTTAGATGCCTGTTAATATTAAGTTATAATACATAGTTCTGTCAGCTGCACGAATATATCTCACGTAGCTACAATACATACAAACTGTGTTTTTTTCACAAAATAATCTGCACACAGTAGCAGATTAAAGAAACAGATAAATAATATTTGTACGATGTAACCTAACATCCGTAGCATAGAGAGAACAATCGATGTCAAATATTACATTAAATCTGTCTAGTATACATCATTATTTAACACTTTTCTAACAAATATCACAAATACATAAGTTTCTATTACAATCGTCCTAATTGAAAATGTATTTAAGAAGAGGTAAATTTCGAAGAGAGCTATTTAGGCTAACTAGTCCAGTTGGTCCAACATTCCGTAAATATTACTAATTCACTTCGTTGCAAAACTGCCAACCTTTAGTACGCCATTTAAAAGTAGAAAATAGACATTTTGAAGGCATATAGTTTAAATACATAGTGGAATGTATAGTTTTTTAAGGCTTTCTTCATAAGTATGAGAATTACCTACTACGTCAACATTACATGGCAAATATTGAATTGTGTAAAATTGTTTATATATTAGTTTTAGAATAATTTGCGTGGACATTACTGAGTTATTAGGAAAATAGTTCACTAATAATGCTATATGCACCGCAAATATTATCAATCAATATTTCTACAGCGAAAGTTACATGAAATGAATTCATCAACTCTAGATTCGCGCTTAAAGTATGTTTTTCGTAATGAGCAAACAGTATGTAGGTCCCGTGAGTACTTATTTATATAATGTACTGGATTTGAAAGGATGGTGCGTATTTTCGAAAGGTTATTCGTAATCATGGTCGGAGCGGCGCGTATTCTAATTTAAAACCTACAGTACCGTCGCTCCGACATTGAAGCTACATTTCTCTTTATGAACATACTAAGAACATTACGTATCGTATCGGCGACTTTCGCTTGTCTATCATTATCATTCTATAATAATCTGGTAAATTGATTTCTGCTTATAACGAATGCTAAAATCATACAGATATTACAGATAATGTGACTATCTGTGGTCGATTATCTGAATCTATACAATGCAACGCAATCAATGATCAGATTTATATTTGTTTAACGGTAAAAGTGTTATCTTATAAATTAAGTTGAAAGATAGCCTTGTTCAGTAATATAATATTAATATTGAATATGTATTGCAACGGACCCTAACTCCTACGGAACCCGATCTATAAAATTGACAAAAGAGTTGTATAACGGTAAGCGATGCGCTACTACATACACAATATAAACATTTCTACTCACTACAAAGTATTAGTACCATTTACTTAAATCTAAACACATCGATTTTCAATTATATAAATTATAAATATAAAATTTTATTTGCTAGCCCAAGTGGGTTAATATTCACTTTTATATACAAATATAAATTTATTCTCCGTAATATAAAGAAGGTAAATTTGAATATACAAGTCATATAAATGGCGATGATCCAATTTTTAAAATAAAAATACAGCTGCCGTCAATCAAAATGAACGCTCTCTTTCCAAACAAGGTCGGCTTACGTCAACGCTTTACAAATTTATAAACTAATACATCATAAAAACTGGACCATCCCCATTGAATTTAGAAGACTAGAACACTGGTCACAGATATTTCGGTATAGGCAAGGAGATTTTAAAAGTTCGATCACTCATCCACATTAAATATCCAAACTCACTCGCATTTTATCCACATAAGCTAAAGTAACAATAAATTAATAGCCTGTGCAACCCCGAGTATTATCTCAAGCTCTATCTCACTTACAATGGACTGCACACAATAAATAAGAATTTCATATATTCACATCTCCAATATAAATAATTAAATCACAGATTCTATGTTTCATTATGAATATTTTTTTTATCTACGTATCTTTTCTACCTAAGACGAGATAAACATTCATGTTATCTTTGCCTTTTACGTACACGCTGCCTCTCGGCTCGAACTCGTAGCGAGCCGACAGCACCGGGATACAAGCCTCGCCCACCTGGATCCTCTTTGGCACGCCCGTGGAGTCCATCCGCGACGCTATATTCACGGCGTCGCCCCAGATGTCGTAGAACAACTTGGTGGTTCCGATGACACCCGCCGTCACGTCGCCGAAGTTATACCCGATTCTAAGAATAAAGTCGAATTCTAGCAAGTCCTGGTTGAAGTTATCGACCACTTTCTGCATCTCCAGCGCGAACTCCATGAGCTGGTAGAGATGGTCGTGTGTCCCGCGCGCCGCGTGCCGCAGGTCCGGGTTCAGTCCGCTGGCTGCCATGAACGTGCTGCCAATCGTCTTAATCTTCTCCACATGCTGGAACTCCGGCCTCTCCAATAACTCATCGAAGTCCGCTATCAGTTCGTTAAGTACTCGCAGGTATTCCTTCCCTTTCAAATACGACTCGTCGTACATTTCATTAAAGTTGACTATACTGGCAAATATAATGGCAACATCTTTGTGATTCTCAGAATACTTGGCCGTGTTTTTGAGCTGGTCAGCCACGTGGCGTGGTATAATATTGTGCAGCAACCAGTCTGCCTGATTCCTCATGTTCTGCACTCTCTGTTTGTCGCGGTTGGCTACCACATTACTATAGAAACTTAATCGGTAACTGATTTCAAACTCTCGGTTCAAGAACCACACCAGTATCAATAATAACGCAACATCTAAATAAAGCTCCGTTAAATGCAATTTGTGTTGGTGTCTGTCGAAGCCAATGGTTCCGTTGCCGAGGTCTGCGTCCCAGTCGATTGAACTATTTACAGAGCCGTAATCGGATATATTAGAATCCAACATTTGAGGCCTTAAATTAAAATCAGCAGCATCTTGCAGCAATTGAGTATTAGCTTCGTGACAACCGAGCACGGCAAAAAATAGGAACAAACCAGCATAAAGCGTCACTAGAGTATTTTTCACGAGCCAGTTCATCTGAGTGAAGTTGCAGAAGTGCACTATACTTATACACAACAGGTAAACGTAAAACGATTGCTCCCCTCTCAGGATCGTCATTGTAGTATTCTCACATGAGAAATTGAGGAGCACGGCCAATATCGGCAAACTGATGAGCAACCCACCAGACAAGTGCCACGGAAACCAATTCGACAACTTCCTGAATATCCTCACTGACCTTGAGATGGACTCCGTTAATGCCTCATGATTTGTCTTCCACTTTAGGTAATGTCTATAGGAACATAGGGCCATGGCAACAATTTCTATACACAAGAAAAAGGTGAACCATCCAATGGTAGTTTTCCAATCACTGTATAATGTGAATATCGAAGCTGTTACTGCTAAGAATATAATGGCTGAGACTAGAATGTCCAAAGCAGTGTTGAAC
Source organism: Agrotis puta (assembly GCA_943136025.2). Taxonomy (NCBI): domain Eukaryota; kingdom Metazoa; phylum Arthropoda; class Insecta; order Lepidoptera; family Noctuidae; genus Agrotis; species Agrotis puta. Next base: position 11,635,666 of record OW964176.2, on the reverse strand, counting down.
CTGGAAGTTGTGAGTGTGGGCGGGAAGTCTTCGCAGTCGTCACTTCGGTGGGCTTTGTCTCTGTAGTGTCTTTCTATTTCGGCGGATTTAAAGAAGAGCGTGAATCTGTTGAGAGGTGGTTGTACGAAGTAGTTGATGCCGGAGCGAGCATTGTCTTGCACGCAACGGATGAGTTGGAGGTCGGATTGCTTGCGCAGTTTCTGCAGGGACTGCACCTGTTCGTCGTTGAGCGGTGCGGGCAGACGGCTTCGTGAATGCTCGTTGAGGGAGGACTGGCTCGACGTGTAGTAGCCCGACACGCGGTGCTGCATCATGTCTGGGTGTGACGTTGCGATGGAGTTCAGAGCGTAGATCTGTAAATATAGGCAAATTGTTTTAAAATAATAACGGTTAATTCTGAAGCTTGCAAAGCGAGTAAGCTGAACTGGCAGTGGGCCGGACGCTGACTGATAGTAAAACAAAGCCAATTATTAAGTGAAAACCATGTATAAACTAGCTTAGGATGAGACCCCAGCTAGGTGCACTAACAACCTAATCAGGTGGGTAATAGATCTAGCCTGCTATAAGGTAAAGCACAGGGTGTTTTGAAAATGCCCATGTCCAGTAGTTAACTGCGATAGACTAGGTTCATTGACCGAACAGGTTGAGCTTGAGTTGTGGAGGTAATTCCCCGGGCGAAATGATACCTAATGCGCGGACGCACACGTCACTGATAGCGCTCATTGACGCAAGACTCTAACGCAAGAGTCTACGATGTAATTAAAGCTATTACATTGACGCATGCATCCAAAATAAAGATTCAGCATAAGTTGAATGAATCATTTGGGCATAATAATATAATATATATAACGGAATATTAAAATGGTAACTAGTTTCCCTATAAAGGTATATATTATGTTACCAAAAATAGAATAAAGGAAATAATAATAATGGTCTACAATGAACATGCAACGAATATAAAAATATACCTTCTTACGTGCATAAACCATTACTATATTTTATTACTTTGCTGTTTCATCCCAGCTTAAAAATCAAAGGCTTGGTACGCGTGAAAGGAAATAAACGAAACTTTTTTACGACTTTACGTGAGTATATATTTAGGTGAGCGGAGGTCGATGAGAAAATATCTATTTCCTATTGATATTGCTCATGAACAAAATTTTGCCTGAATTTTATCGAATTGTTCATATAATTAGCGAAATATATACTTATAATCTATTATCTATAGTTATAAAGCTGAAAAGTTTGTTTGGATGAATGCGTTAATCTCAAGAAGTATAGGTTCGATTTCAAAAAATATTGTTGTTTTGGATAGTGTATTTATCGAGGAAGGCTATAAGCTATATAACATCACGCTAAGACCAGAAGGAGCCGAGCAGTAAGGCTGAAACCACGGGGAACAGCTAGTAATTGATATTTTATGTAAACATAATTAATAACGCGTTATCCCCAAGATAATGAAGTTCAGAGCTTGTATCAATTTTATTTTCGTAACTCTCTCTCGGAAGTACACTATCCTGCCAAACAGAAGAGTGTATTTGCTGTGTTTATACGTTGGTGACGTCAGTAGCACCCAGTGGGACACCGTAAGTGATTTGTAACCCGACTCTTTGCGAATGGAAATGTGGGTGTAGCAACTAACTATTCTATATTAGTAGCCAACAACCGCAGCCCGGTTTTATGGAATATCAGACTCATTATGATAAAGAAAAATCGGCCTAGTGCGAGTCGGACCAGCGCAGGAAAGGTTTCGTATGCAAAAAAAAACATGTCTGTTGTATGGGAACGCTCTTAATTATTTATTTTATTCTGTTTTTAGTATTTGTTGTTGTACAGGAATACATCATTATTATGTGGAAATTTCAACTATGTAACTATCACAGCTTATGAGATACAGCTTGGCGACAGACGGACAGACTGACAGACGGACGAACAGAGAATTCTTAGTAATAGGGACCTGTTTTACCCTTTTGGTACGTAACCTTAAAAATGAACTGAAAAATCAAGTTTTCGTACCAACAACACAAAAGCAACACGGTCACGCAAATTTAATCCTTAATCGTTGCACATAAAGCTGAAAGCTATTACAAATTACGATGCAATAGCATGACGGGCATGCTTTATGATTGCAGCACACAGCTCTAGTGGCATATGTTTATAATAATTTATTAAAAGCATGTTTACGATGCGTTACCATTTCGTGAAAAAATTCCGGACTTTAACTCAAATCTGCGTTCTGTTTATTTATGTGTAAGAGAAATAATTCATACCTACATGCATCTAACATACATGGAGAATTAATTTAGCATGTTTTACTTACGTTATAAGTAAAAATAGGTACATCAAAGTTGACCTGTTGCTGTATGCTGGACCGTCGGCTTGTACTTCTGATGCCGGAGTCCTTGCGGCTGTTCACTGAGGGACAGAGGCTGATGGCATCATCGGGAGGACGCGACTTCTGCGGGGAGGGGAGGGGCAGGTTCAGTCTTCGATCTTTAGGGCGGACCAACTCGTCCTGTGTCGTGATGGTCGAACTGCGAGCGCGACAAACTGGCACCTACAAAGTTTAGGAAACAATATTTTAACAATGTTTATCAGAATATTATGTTGCTATGCTATTTAAGTCCTCGTTACTAGCTAACTCGTGTTAAACGTATGTGTAAACAAGTTTTCTCGCGATGTATGGTTGATAAATAATTCGACCACGGCGCGAAATACGCGATCATACTATCCAAACACTGCAAATAAAAAGTTCATGAACTAATTTACAGCAGGTTTTTTTGGGAGTTTGAAAACTGATATTTTCAAATGAAACTCTAAAATATACTGCGTAAATGTATATAGTTAATTAGTGAAGCCCATGGTGCTACATAAACAAAGTAAGAAACTTGATGCCGCTATAATTATGTAATCTTAATAATTGCCTCTACTCGGAGTTTTCCGCGACCCTTGGACACGAGAGAACTAATTCAAATGATAAACATATGCATACTGAAAGTTACATATCCTACCTACGCGCCGCAGACGGCGACGAGTTTAGTATTGTAAACATCGACCGGTCCACACTTCATCATTATAATAGAAATAAATGATTATTGCAATATGTGCACCATACCAACACAAATTATATATATTATAGGACCCAACGAACAATAACATAATAATTATTACAAATGAATTGCGCAAGCGCCAGTATCTGTGACGCCTCACATTGCTCCAGAGTCAAGGGCGAGGTCATAAAGTTTACGTTTCATAACCAAAACTTTTGATAATCTCGCAAAGATATAAACCCGAGAGATAAGATGCTATAAAAACAAACATCATGATAGTTCAAATATAATTCTATTAATATTTCCTAGCAGAGCGGAGCGCAGTTAAATCGCGGCCTTGGAATGCAGATCTTCTTAAAACGTTTCTTATCGGAATCTGTAGTATCAAAAGTGTATCGAGTTGGACAAGTCTCAATGGCCGGTGTCGTTAGCAATATTAAAGATCCGTGACTTAAAACAAAGCACTCAAGTATGAAACATAAACACCTTTTACCTCGTCTCGGCGAATATATGCGACCATTTCTAACAATGTTAATGTATGCGATTTTCTGCTGGATGATTTTCGTATCTTAATACTTTTATTTACCTCAATGTTATTTGATCTTCCATATTGAGACCGGTAGCTGCTACTTCTGGCAAAAGGCGACATGTTGCTCCTTGACTGACTCAAGTACGATCGTATGTCGATGATTTCCCTCTCGAAGGACGCCATGTCATGGCCCAGCGGTGGGAGGTTCAGCTTGATAGTACTCGGCCTACTCTTATTGTCTTGAGATTCTATCACAATAGGCACTTGCTGGTAACCGTTGCTGGATTGCAACCCAGACCCTGCGTCTCCTCTCTCTAAGAAATGTATCGACTTGTTAGCCAACTCCTGCTTTTTCATCTCATGAAGCGGCGTATCCGAATGTTTCCGTAAAAATCTAGGCACTTTCCAATTTTTCAACTTTGTGGTGTATTTGCCGTAGCTCCCTAAAATAACATATTTGTTTGTTATTTATTACAATACCAGAAACATAAACTGATTTGTACGTAACGTAGTAAACACAACACATGCATTGTGTTACGTCCTGTCCTGTAGCCAACACCGTAGTTTATTTCCGAACGAGACGAGAATTGTTTTTTTAGTCTAGAAAAACATCCTTCAAAATGATAGCGTGTAGATACTCAAAATGGATGTCACGCAAAGTTATAGAAACCTAAATAAATAAGAAACGGAAATACCCAGAGATTTAGTTAACAGAAATCATGAAGATACAATAAAAGATAATCGTAATACTGAAATCAATTGAGGTATCAATTTCAAACACAATATCTTTTGTTATTTCTAGCAATTTATGTTGAAGTCGGTCGGTAACATTAACATCGTTCTCGTTAAATTGCTACTATTTCTGTTTGCAATGAAAGCAGGAGAAATCTATAGTGACTTTAATTGCTCGCCTATAAAATCGAATTTCGCTACATGTTTACAGTTTATTTGCTCGATATTACTGGCAGCCAATGCGATACGAATTGCGTATTGTCGATTAATTCAGAGCATGCGAATTAAGTATTTAAGAATGTTGATTTCTAGATTCTAATTTTTTTTTAGAAACGAACTTAGGAAGATATCAGAGAATGACTAACACAAATCATCCCACTCATGTCGTGATCTGTGTGACAAAGAGCATCACCTTCACGTTATGAAGTCACTCAATATCTTATCAGCTTGTGCCTTATTCTTGAGATAAATAACACTTTTCTTCGGTTAAATTCATAATATTATATTGGATCCAAGTCAAAATACGAACAGATACAAAATTCTTTAAAAATAATTATGAGCACAACAAGTACCTAATTACAGAGCAATTTTATAGCCTCGCTGTTTCTAATTAGCGGCATAACTCCCTGCGGTGATCAAATCCACAAAATACGTTGACGTTGCAACTTATGATGAAACAAAACTTACCTACAGAAGTGGGACTCTTTGAAGAGCTGTCGTTAGTTTCAGGGAATCCCTTGCACTTTTCGTCCAGCTCTGTATCCGAATCCAATATACTGGGCAGAGAACTAGCTTTTGTTCGGAAATGGAATGCACTTGGGGAAAGGAAATTTCTGGAATCTTTTCTGGATGCTAATCTGTCGTCGCCTCTGGGTGACATCGGTAGTGGGGAGTGATTACAGGAAAGGACGGACTGAGGGGATGCTGCGGGGGATATAATCAGGCGTAAATTGATAGGATTGGAGGGAGTCAGACAGTTGTCATGGTTATAAGGGGAGTACAGCTGACGGCCTTCTATAAAATAGGTTTTATGACCTAAACAAACAGAATTGGTTTTAGAATGTGTCCACAATACAAATGATCGTGCAATCATAAATCTATTTAAAGTTCACTCACCGAAAACGTCATCGCCCTCTTCTAAGATATAAGAACCTCCAAGAAATTTAGCAGTCTCTTCTGATATGTGGACGCGACCTGGCTTCCCAGTGGATTCCATTTTGTTGGCGAAACTGACATCATTACTCCAAACGTCGAATTTAAACCGGCGTGTGCCCACGATACCACACAGAACGGTCCCAGTATGAACCCCTACTCTCATATTTATTCCTTCGCCGCGCACTCTATCGAATTCCTTTATAGCGTCTATCATTCCTGAAATATTTATTATGAATTAGTGGCGACATCGGCATAGTATTTGCACATGGTGGAAACGAAATATATTGAAGCTTAATTTAAACACTGATCATATTTAAATATTAAATTCAACTTGACACAATCTTTCTTCCAGAAAGAGTGAGTTAAAAAATAATTTGAATTAGACTTATCTAATTCAAATTATATACGTTAGTATTTTAGTCTCGATTGGACAAAACCTGTTTTATCTATCTACTACTCCACAAATGCTCGACTTAAAATTTGTTTAGGATTATACTTACCCAGTCCCATTTCTACACAACACGTAGCATGATCAGGCCTGGGCTCGGGACAGCCAGATACGCAATAATAACAATCACCCAATGTAGAAATTTTCTCACACCCATGATTTTGGCATAACTCGTCAAATTTCTCAAAAAGGTCATTTAATATATTTACTAATTCTTCAGCACCCTTGTTACTTGACATCTTGGTAAAGCCGACAATATCAGCAAATAGTATACTGACATTGTCCATAGAACTCATATTGAAAGGTCTGAACAAAGACTTGATATCTGACGCGCCGGGGGTCGAGTGCCTGGGTTTGAATGGACAGTGTGTCTTTGGACTAGCCTCGGTATCAAGTACTTGCTCCTCCAACAGCCAGCTGGCCACTTTAGGCGGCATCACAGAATGAATCATCTTCTCTTTTAGCTGCTTCTCCATTTCTAGCTGCTTTCTTACTAATAGACTCTGTCCTACTTTCATAAACGTGCCGCGCATTCTCACAAAGGTCATTAAGTATATATGTACACCAATTATGTGAACACAAAGTTGCAGTAATATTCTGACAAACATTCCAGGGCACTGCCATTCTTGCTCTGACAAATGTAACACAATATTCAGTACTTCAAACACTATTGAATACAAAATTCCAATGATAACACAGGCATACAGTGGTAATGGTGTTAGTGTGTATATAATCAGCAATATTTCAATGCACATGGTGAAGTGTCCTGACTGACTGATGTCGGCGGCCTGAGAGAATGCTGTGTCTAACCGAGTAGTGAGTGTCACTAGTGACAGGCTGAGCGTACACAGAGCAAGTGCCATGACCAGGGAGAGCTTGAAGGTGTACACTTTGTAGAAATTTGTAAATGTTACAAATAGCATAACAGATGTTATCAAGAGGACGCCAGCAAATATAGAACACAAAAATGGCCATTTTACTGTAATGCCATTCAAACCAAGGGCCACAAAGTAGACAAACCATGATATAGAAAATATCAAAATGTATAAAAGTGCAAATCTGAAAAAAGAAAAAATAAAAAACATCAAATACGTTTAGTTAATGAAACAGTTGTGACATCAAGCAATTTATCAGTTTACTGACATTCATGCATGAATGTTACACACTTATGAGTGGATTAATTCTTTGAGAGCACTTACCTAAATCTTAGTCTTATTTGTCTAAAGGAACTACTTCTGTATTGGCCTTCAAGTATCTCTGAATCAAATCGGGGGTTCCACCATGTTCCTGTTGCAGCTCTCTCAAAGGCAATGGGTATGGTAAGTCCACAACAGTTGGTGGTGGGGTTGTTGCGTGCCAGGTAAGCTTGCACATGCGGAGCCAGTCTGATCTGAGCATCTTCCCCTTCAGAGCAGTCAACATCATGTTTGCTATCAAAATGTTGCGACCCATCACTGCAGCTGACACACCCACTTGGAGCATTCATTTTTTAATGAAGTATTTCATGTTACCCATTGTTAAACCACATCAAGAACAGCTCTGGCCATATTTGAATCTGTTTAGGAAAACAAGCTATTGTAATGCTATTTGTGCAAATATGATTCATATCATAATTACTTATAGCTTTTAAAAAAACTTACTTCATGTATTTGTAAAATTCATATCTAACATCAAGATAAAACTTAATGGGATAATGTCCTTGATTCTAAATAAAATGAATAAACTGTTCAATTTTAAATGTAATATTTAATAAAGTAATCATGTTTATTTAAAGAAATTATGAGGCTACCCACAACATTAAGAGGCTTTATTTCCTGTAATGAAAAGCTCTTATTTGTTTCTGCCACTTGTAGCAATTTAATTAACATTACTGCGGAAAAAAATCATATGATAAGCAAATCATTATTTCATGGCATTATATAAACACTGTGACTTAGTTTTAAAAGACTGAAATACCATGATTGGGATAACATCAATATTAAACTGAATAGTGGATTGAACAAAAAGATGGTATTGTGGGGCAGTTGAAAGGCAGAATCAATTTATTTTAATACTAGAATATGCAGATGTCTTGTATTTCTGTTCCTTATTTTAATAGCATCTTATTATACCTAAACTTATCACTTTCCTGAAGACCTAATAATTAATATTTAATTGGCATACGATGCAAATAATAATTACAATAATTCATTTACAAGTTAAATAAAAATGTATTTATTTATTTTTTAAATTGGTTTGTTATCATGAGATAACACAGGATGATACAGGCTGGTTCATTCAGTTATTATTTTGTATACAGCACACAAAATAAATTAAATGTTAATAAAAACACACATTTCAGTGGTTACAAGGCTTGAATAAAATATGAACACCAAAATACAGTACCTACTGTAACTCATGGAAGTTGTTAATTAACGCAATTAACATTATTTGTAAAATTAATATTTACGTTCCTATTACTATACAAATTTTGAAGAGATCAAACATTATTTTTAGTCAAAATAGCAATATTTTACATACCAAATCATTCTCACTTGAAATTCTTGACGTTTATTGATCAAGGTTATTACAGATCAATTGTATGTGAATAATAATATATCCGGTTTTGAAAATAATAACTTAATCACTTCTCTTTCAAGAAAACACTAGTTTGCACTAATTATCGCAAAAACAATATCAAGAATAAAAAAATCACCAAAAGACACAATCCACACAATACTTTACGATCTAGAGATGTCCGTATGACATGAACTATGAAAATAATGTCGTAAGAACTCAGTTGAAGTAAATAGATGACAGTTTTCCATTTTAGACGTAACTTAGTCGATTCCTGTGTTGTAGAAAATTCTTCTCGAAAACTATTTACCCTAAACATAAGAATAGCAGATTTTTTTTAAAAAGGATTGGTGTTATTGCATTTACAAATTAAAAATATTTTTGAGACATACAGCTTGGCAAAAAAGAGTATGGAAAAATTGAGGTCGCTACTACTTGTCATATGTCATTATAAATAAACAAGTAAGCACTGATCGTTGCGAATTAATGTAGAAAATCGTGAAATAACACGAGGGAATTGTTTTTTGACACAGAAGCTGCTCGTAGTTGACTTTTTTAACATGTTGCAACAACAAACGTTTCGTAGTTTCAATTGTCACCGCATCAGACTCTTTCTTGCCAAGCTGTATTCATTCTCATCCTTCACCCCATAATATAGATAACTGAAAGAACATTAAAGACTGGATAATTTTGAGATGTAACATTTTTTCAGTCAGACAGTCTCTTTCATGCCACCCAGGGTCCCACCCTGATTGACTTCAAATTCGTACTAACTAAAAACCATCCTTTTCCTACAATTGCCTTCGCTGAACACAATAACCCCTACATTTTAGACATTCCCGCTGCCCTGGCATATGACTTTAACGGCACCGTCAGTTTTGCTGTCTAGAGGCGCGCGTGGAACACAATTTGCCATCGACCCAGTCTGGTCCTAGATATAACGATGAGCTACCGACCAATGGAGTCATTGCTCGTCGTCTACAAGCGTGCACATACGACGAATGACGAATCTTGACGCACAGGGTATCTCCCACAGAGGATACCTCCACGGAGGATAGATACACCCCAGGGTGTATGTGTGAGGAATGAGTTAGAGGTTTCCCAAGCATATTTATTTCAACCAAGTTGTAAAAGTTGGTTGGTAATTTATGTTCACATAACTTCATAATAGAGGCTTTTTTTTTTGCGTGGTTAAATCATCAAATGAGTCCTCCCACCCAGGGCAGGGCGGGAGGGACTGTCAGACTTGTACTGACTAAAATCCACGGTGTCCTTCACTAGCCCTTTACGTACCGGGGTCACGGTAATGGAAAAGTCCCGCGACCCCGGCAGGCTTTGGCCCTCTACAGGCCCCGTCACTATGCTGACACTCCTAGAGGCGCGCGTGGAACACAACGCGCCGTCGACCCGGGCATGGTCCATGGTCGGGCTGCGAGTCGCCCATTACTCGCCGTCCGCATGCCCGCGCCTACGGTGGCCGGAGATCGTCTGGCGACGTCCGTCGCCGTGGGCGTCTACCACTGCGGCTGGGGTGGAGGGAGGACGCTGTTCTCTCCCTCACGCGGCGCGCCTCCTACTTCGCGAGCATGACTGCTTCGCAGAAGGAGGCGACCGCTACCCACTCCGTCTCGCCCCGCAGCATGGCCTCGACCAATGCCGGGCGCGAGAGGTCTCCGCTCGCCGTCGTGAGGACACGGCGGTGCTCTGCCCAAGCGGGGCAGTCCTGCACCGTATGCTCCACCGTGTCCTCCGGACGATCCTCGCTCATAATAGAGGCATTCGTCAAATTTTCGTTTTAGGTCATTATACCTAAAACGAAAATTACTATAAATTGATTGGATAATCGTTCGATAGTTATTCGAGATTCTGAAGCATCGAGGTAGAGAACCGTCGCGTCGCGCTCATAATTCATCGATTTCATGTGTACTATGGAGCTAAAATTTTCGAGCAATTGCTACTCGATACGTTATTCGATTTCAAGTAGGGAACTTGGCCATTCTCATACATAACGTGACCATACGTCCCGCTTTCGGCGGGACTGTCCCACTTTTGCAAACAGACCAAACAAAGATAAATATATCACGTGCTGAGTTCCACACTTATGTAAAAACAAGACCCGATATTTGAATGCAAATTTGTTCAGCCGATAAATATAACAATACGAACTAGAATTCACGCCACTACTGATTTGCTTTGATTATTTTGAGTTATTCTATCTTCTATAATAAAAAACTTGTAAAAGACTAACTTTTTTTTATTACATAATTCAGCAGATAATTCCCGCTCTGAAGAAAGTACCTATTTCGTTGGTTAGACTAACCAACGAAACAAACTAACCGTTAGATGTTCAAGAAAAAAGGCGGGTTTTTAAAAAATCAAGAGCTCTTGATTTTTTAAAAACCCGCCCGCGAAATAAGCACTTTTTGTTAAATTCAGCTCTTTTTTAACGCCCGTAAACAAAGCGCTCGTGCGAATGACCAGTGAACAGAAATATTAACTTCTTATATCTATGTGCCTGTGATATGGCATAATATCACATTGCCTGCATAGGAATAAATTATGGCTCAGTAAAACATAGTACCACAGAAAAATAGCAATTTCATGAAATTCAGCTATTTACTTAAGTTTGCCGAATATGATTACTTCCCAGAATGTGATCCTTATTAGCAACACTATCGTATGGTGGAGTAATACAGGATATGATTATTTTTTCCAAAATCAGCGGGTTCGATTCCTGGTCAGGATTATTGATTTTCCTAAAATCCAGTTATGCAGTTTTAGTTTTCGTCAAATCGGCCTCGAGACTCCTTTCAGTATTTTTCGATATTCCTCATAGTTTCGGATATAGCCATCGACGCCCAGTTGAAAAATTCACCCTGTATAACCACATAATTCAGGGCATTTGTTAATAGAAATAAAAATATTGTATCCATATGTAAAAATAATAATGTTCAATTTTATTATCAATGAAAAATTGTTTACAAAAAGTATTATTTTCTTCATAATGCATTACAACTAAATTATAATGTTATGACAGAATCATTAAACTAATTAGTAATCATTAATAATCATGTAGCTATCTTGATCTCCACATTATTTGTATTTTTAATATGAAGTAAGTTTAACATTATTGAATTGACAGTAGTAATGTAAAATATTGGATTAATCTGAATTTTATACAAAAATAGTAAAAAAAAAGATACATTTAAGAAAAATGCAAAATTATTTGAGACTGCAAAAACTTAATACTTATTACATTTATTTGGTAACTAAAATAAAACATTGCCAGCATACAACTGTTTAAAGATCAACAATGGTGTGTAGATTTTTTTTAATATCACAATAACTTTCTAATAAATAACTTACACATTAATAAAGGAAGACATTTTTACTTGAAAATAAATTTCATACCACTACAGAAACATGTTCATATCAATTTTAATTTATTAATAAATGTAAGGCACATTTCAAGCACCAACAATATAATTTATTGTCATCTTTACATCAAACTCGCACATCAAAATATTTTGTTGAAGACAACCCTATCTGACAAATGTAAATAGCTATGCAATATACTTTATAACATGATTTAATAAACATAACAATCAAAATTATTGCCAATAATTACATAATACATGCAACATTCAAAGACACCACTTCAAGAAAAATTGATCTCTTAGAAACAATATTAAACCACTGGCCACACTGATGTTTATCACATAATAAATATTTAATATCTCTTTGCAATATCATTAAGTAGGAATTTTCAATACACAAAGTATAAATTGATTTTAGGCTTTTATCTAGTCATTATACATTCCATCAAGCAAAAAATCCATTCTTTTATAATGCCTGTTTTTCCAAGCTTCTTGTCCTCGTCGCAATGCCATGTAACCAAGAACTGCAAACATAGGAACTAACAAAATTGTTATAACGAGAGGCATTATCATCCCAGGATGACTATTAGCGTTCTTTGCATAGGCTTTTGCATTTTTGTTAGGAGACTGAATTTGATTAGATACCAATGTTCCTGGTGATGATTTTACAGTCATATTTACTAGAGTGTCATAAGATAATAGTAAAGGCTTCTTGGGTATTTCTGTTTTATTCATAACTTTCACATCATTGGTTAATTTAGTTGGCAAAGTGCTGCTCACCTTGGTCTCCATTGTCTTATTTGTATTAACCATGTTTTTCTTGAAAGCATCAGTTTCATCTTGTAACTTGGGTGCAACAGAGGGATTTTGATTAGTAGATGTTATATTATTTTGCTGCAGTTTCAAGTTATCATCTTCGATATAAACAACTCCTTTTCGAGCAACAACAGGTTTAACTTTATTTTTGCCCAGTTCGCTGTCTAAGCTTGTAAGTTTGTCTTTAGCTAAAGCTAAAACTGCACCAGGTAATAAGGAACCGCCTTCGCTTAGCAATGTTACTTTCGTTTCATTTGACTGATTAATTTTACGAGGTTCAGGTTCAGATACAGTTTTGTTTATGATATCCGCTTGACTGACTGTAGAGTTACTGGTGTTAATGAACGGAACGAACAAAACATGACACAGTAAAAGATATAAAATCATTTTATAAAAAAGAAAACTATCGAAAATCAAATAAACCTTTAAAAAACCTAAGCACAAGACACAAAAATATTTAGAAAGATACCAAAATATGACGTTTAAGACATTGTCAGAAGTGATGTGATGTGACGTGTGAAAAAAAAAAGAGTTCTAAGGAAGCGAAAGTCGAAACTGTTCAACCGTGAAATGCATAGTCAAGTGCATCTCATAGTATGTTTTTAGTCGATTTTAATGAGAAAAATAATCAAGCCGGTCAAGCCCGTTCCAAATGTCAGTCAACAAAATAGTAAATTGTTGACATTTTGACAACTGCGACTTTCAAATGACATAAATTAATTTTGGGATTCACAATCACAAAGTTTATTATTAATATAAATTGAGTCGTGCAAAGTATCGCATCTAATTATAAACCAATCTAAGATTGAAGGATTAAAGTATTCTGTTATGAAGTGTGACATGCTGCCAAAATGAGGACTCGTAGTAATTCAGGGGTGCGTTTGGATTATTATCAGCGAATAGTCCACAAGTTAATTTTAGATCATCAGCAGCCTGTGACTGGATTGTTTCCCGCAAGCCCACACAATGACCATGCATGGATTAGAGACAACCTGTACTGCATATTGGCAGTATGGGGACTCTCCATGGCGTTCAAGAAAATTGCCGACCAGGATGAAGATCGTGCCAAAACATACGAATTAGAACAAAGTTGCGTCAAGCTGATGAGAGGTAATTAATTATGAACTGCAACTGTTATTTTGCTCTTTTTTTATCACATTAACAAATAACCATAAATAATAATTTTGAGGAGAAATGCATCCAAATTTAGTCAATTTATCGATAACCTCAAGTGATGTCTGCTATCTTTAACATTCTCAACAAGACAAGTTGTCTGTTGGATTGACATAATTATCAAGATAATTACTTAATATGTTTTCTGAATAAAGAACTGATTTTGTGAAATCAGCTCACTCAAATCTGCAGCTGTTATTTTATATTTAACCCATGAGCTATTATGAATAGTATTTTTTGATTTTCCCAGGTCTGCTCATGGCTATGATGCAACAAAAAGATAAAGTGGAGAAGTTCAAAAGCACTCAGCACCCATTAGACTCTCTCCATGCCAAGTATTCCTCAACCACCGGCCGCTCTGTGGTAAAAGACACAGAATGGGGACATCTCCAGATTGATGCCATCTCTCTGTACCTTCTCATTCTTGCACAGATGACAGCATCTGGCCTGCAGATTGTATTTTCATTAGATGAAGTTTCATTCATCCAGAATTTAGTATTTTACATTGAGTCAGCATATTGCACCCCTGATTATGGTATTTGGGAAAGAGGTGACAAGACCAACCATGGCCTGCCTGAGTTGAACGCTAGCTCTATTGGTATGGCCAAAGCAGCTCTGGAAGCTATGAATGAGTTGGATCTGTTTGGTGCTCGTGGTGGTCCTTCTAGTGTAATCCATGTATTGGCCGATGAAGCTCAGAAATGTCAAGCTGTGCTACAGTCAATGCTACCAAGAGAATCAAATAGTAAAGAGTTAGATTCTGGCCTACTGTCTATTATAAGCTACCCAGCTTTCGCAGTAGATGATCCACAATTAATAGCTATAACTAGGGACACGATTGTTACTAAAATGCAAGGAAAGTTTGGATGCAAGAGGTTCTTAAGAGATGGTCATAAAACACCCAGGGAGGATCCCAATAGACTTTACTATGAGCCTTGGGAGTTGAGAATGTTTGAGAATATAGAGTGTGAGTGGCCTCTGTTCTTCTGCTACCTGATATTAGATTACTGCTTCAAAGGTGATAAGAACAATGTGGAAGAGTACACACAGTTGTTGGAAAAGGTGATGATAAGGAAAGACGATCGGATTTTGTTGGTTCCTGAGCTATATTCAGTGCCAGCAGATAAGGCTGACTTGGAACAGGCCAATCCTGGAAGCCAAGAACGCATACCACTTGGTAGGTGCCCTTTTATATGGGCTCAATCATTGTACATTCTTGGGAAGTTATTGCAAGAGGTAAATCTTATAATATCTTTAATTTACAGTTTATGTCTATTGATATGAGTATGATCTTAATAATGCTTCATCAATATTATTTTCAGGGTTTCCTAGCGGTTGGTGAATTAGACCCTCTCAACAGAAGATTATGTTCAGAGAAGAAACCTGATGTGGTTGTGCAGATTGTGATACTTGCTGAGACTAATGACATTCGTGACAAATTGTCGGAATATGATTTGCATGTGCAGACTATTAGTGAAGTAGCCCCTATTGAAGTTCAACCAGCAAGGGTGCTTAGCCATTTGTACACATATTTAGGTATGTAATAATATTTCATAAAAATTTTGCCAGTTCTGTTATAGTCCCAAGAAATAGTGGCTGAAACTAACCAGATAGAAAACTGATGACCTATTTCCCAACAACTTAATAAACGCAATCCAAACTTCCAAGCTAATATTATAAATGCGAAAGTAACTCTGTCTGTCTGTCTGTCTTTTCTTCACGCCTAAACTACTGAACCGATTTGTGTGAATTTGTACAGACATAGTTTGGAACTTGAGAAAGGACATAGGATAGTTTTTATTACAAAAAACAAAAATCTGCGGGAAGTCACTATTCCACGCGAACGAAGTCGCGGGCAAAAGCTAGTAGCATAATACAGAACAAAACAATGGACAATATCAGCAACATCTAACAAACAATAATTGACCCTAATGCACTATTAAATGAATGTGTTCACTTGTTTCAATTGTCTCAACAAATATGTGTAAATAGACTTTAACTAACAGTTATAAAGTTTAGATTTGTTTAAAAGCCATGTCTATGCTTTTAATTATGTTTGCTATGTTAGTAAGGCTGATGGAACTCTGATAAAGATAGCATAGTTTACTAAAAAAAAAATAGTCTGTAATACAGATTAGACCAGTAATTTTTCTTTTGTTATGAAAAAAACTAGCACTTTGCCCGCGACTTCGTCCGCGTGGTTTACGTACCTTCCTAATTCCCCCTTTTCACCCCCTTAAAGGTTAAATTTCCAAAAACCCCTTCTTAGTGCTCCCCTACATTATAATAGGAAGCCGTGTGCAAAATTTCACATTCCTAGCCCTAGTAGTTTCGGCTGTACGTTGATATGTCAGTCAGTCAGTTCTCCTTTTATATATATAGATCACAAAATGTCACTCGGTCGGTACAATTTTACCAGCATCATGACCCCTTCCCCCCCCCTCCGAATTTGGAAGCGTTTTATGTTTGTAAATATTCATAGATTAAAAGAAAACAAAAAGCATGTGTCCATTAATTTTCAATAAATAAAAATAATTCTAACTAACTTACTTAACAGATTTTCAATATATTTATGCAGTAAAATACCCTATTGAAATTGCAGGTAGAAACAAGAAATTGGGTTTGTCGGGCAGAAAGTCTCGTGATGTTGGTATACTAAGTACCAGCAAGCTGTACTCTTTGAATGACCGCATATTTGCCTTTACACCTCAGGTACCTACTTAATCTTCTTATTTATACCTTCATTATGTATCTTGTAATCAGACCTACGCAGTTGCAAATGCTCTTGTCTTATAATTTTTCCCAATTTTGCCATAAGCCATTGTATGCATGGCCAAATTTTATGTATTTGGTTTTTATCACTGGATTTTCAGCTCTCTATATTTAACCGAGAGTTGAGAATCGAATACAGCTCATCTAAGAGCGACAATAAATTCGCTGTTTTATTATCTTTTACATAGTACATTGAGAATTTATTTAAAAGAACATGTGCCAACAAAGAAAATTCTTTTTTCTAGTATATTTTTTTTCCAAAGGAATTGCTTTCATAACTCTCTATTTTTTTGTTTATTCATTTACTAGTATTCTGATATGACACGTTTCTACATCGCCTCTGACTACGATCTCATGGTCGACACACTCAAAGCAGAAATTAATTTCTTGAAGTCCTCTTGGCAAAACCTTCTTGGGCGACCACTTGTTGTCTTGACCCTGAATCAAATGCACTTAGGTATTGTTTTAAATAATTATTATTTTGGAAAGATTGCTTGCTGGTTTTGCCCATCCATGTTTATTTGATGTTTAGAATGTTTCATTCACAAATAACATTTTCCCTGTAGAGTGTTATGTTATTTTGGTCATTGAAGTATTGTTCCCGTATTAGGAATTCCAACATGGTTTGTGCAAGTAATTTACATACAACATTAATGAAACTATTTGAAGGATTACAATAGTCATATATTTCATTGTTTGCCGTATATTTTTATCATTCAGTATGATGTTACTCAAAATGTGGTTTGTCTACCCATGGTGTAAGTAATGTAATTATAAAATCTTCGTGTGACACATAGAACCAGTTGTGCTGTCCATTATCGAATAGAACACAATTATTGTTTACCTATTGCAGCACCTGTATCCTTTGTAGTATTAGTAATCATTTGAAAACAGGTCAAATATGTTTTTTGGTGGACAAAGCTTGGTTGAAACCCTACAATTATCCGCTGCACAAAAATTGCTACAATAAGCTCATTGTAGATGGCGTGACTTAGCTAACTAAGGCCCGGCGCCCATTATCGGCATCGGCAAGGAAAAGGATCCTTCGGCATCCTACATGCAAGCGCACACTATCGGCAATTATGCTTTGGCATGCTGCAACGTTCTTAGGCCCGGCGCCCATTATCGGCATCGGCACCACTGAGGATTTTAGGTGCCAAATAGAAATATACATTAATATAATGACAATAAAGTAGAAATTTCCATTATATATGCTATCCCCGAGTGGTGCCTTGGCGCCGGCGGCGTACCGAAGGATGCCGAAGCATCCCGAAGCATTCTTAAGGCTGCCGATACAGCAGCCTCAAGCATACCGAAGCGGTATTTTTGTTATTACGACCATATATAATGGAAATTTCTACTTTATTGTCATTATGTTAATGTATATTGCTGTTTGCCACCTAAAATCCTCAGTCGTGCCGATGCCGATAATGGGCGCCGGGCCTAAGTCTATATTTTACAAAAAAAGAACTAGTGAACTAGCAACACTAAATTTAGTTATAAAGTTACCATCCCTATTGCGATTTACGACTAATTAACATTCGAATTATTCATGTACTGTTTGTCCAGTGTAATTATAGGTAAATAGTTTTAAAGGCTCCTGTTAAGACCTCTTTGGATCCCGTAACCCTAGCTGAGTCCATATCCTATTAAACATTAACCTTGCATGGGTGTGGTGTGTCATAGAACTTCGACTACGAAGAGTACTACATGTCGCGCGACCCGGCGCTGCTCGCGAGCACATTTACGGCTAATGTCGCGTTTCTCGGCATGAGCTGGAAACAGATGCTTGGCCGGCCGACGATAACGTTGCTCGCTACGCAGTATTTGTTAGGTAAACAATGATTATTGACTGTCTCTGGTAAAGGCTTTCTTTCTATGTTTCTTTTTTTTGTGTGTGTTTTTTGGCGGGTATTAACACTAATATTTTTAGTTTAAAGTTTTATGATAAAATAGCTTTTTAAATTACACGCACAAGCGAGAAGTAACTGGTGAAATGTAAAAGATCAATAGAAAGTTAAACTTTGTTTAAAACCATCAAATGTGGGACGGAACCAACCCAAGGTGGGACGGAAGGGACTGTCAGACTTGTACATACTTACTAAAATCCACGGTGATCCTTTACGTTCCAGGGACACGGTTACCTGGTGAGACAGTCCCGCGGCCCCGGTTTTAAAACCGGAAAAGTTTAAAATGACAGTCCGTTAATTCACAAGACTACAAAATAATTTGCCACTTTATTTAATTTCCCAATTTTTGTTAAACTATCGTACTTGTAACAAAAAAATATTAGCCACTAGCACTTTGCCCGCGACTTCGTCCGCGTGGGTTACGTACTGTTCTAATTCCCCCTTTTCACCCCCTTAAAGGTTAAATTTCCAAAAACCCCTTCTTAGTGCTCCCCTACATTATAATAGGAAGCCGTGTGCAAAATTTCACATTCCTAGCCCCAGTAGTTTCGGCTGTACGTTGATATGTCAGTCAGTCAGTTCTCCTTTTATATATATAATAATAAAGATGCATCATTTACACACAAATATCTTTTTGAAGCATTTTGTGGTGACGGTTAGTCAATTACGCAAAAGCTTACGTCATACAAATAAAGTATTTTATTTGGTTTGTATGGGGTGGCCGGGTAGTCACTATATGTATGTGCATATGTGTACGCATTAAGGGTCATAGTTGTAAGCAATGCACGAGAGTATCATCGCCTCAATTCGATCTATTCAATGAGCACGTGGATCATGAACCAGTACACTGCTTATATGTGCTAAGACCTTGGTCTTTGACTCTATGGGTTACTATCTCGAATGTGTTACTAATCTAATATCCAATAAATCTCATTATTAACAAAATCAATTTTTCACGCTCACGCTTTCTGAGCTATAATACTTTCCAAAGCCTATTATAGAAAATTCTCCACTATAACTTTCATATTTCAGACCAGGGTAAGATCCCAATGGCAATGATAACAACTATGAAAAAGCTCAAATCTGGATACATTAATGGTACTAGAGTTACCCTGGGGAATCTCGGAGAGTTTTTGAGCACGTCCGCCATAACGAACTTGAGCTTCCTTGGTAGCCAGGAAGATGGATATCCGGATAGTAAGTGTTCTCTGTTAGTTTTTAGTTATTCGGCTAAATTATCTTAGCTTGCACTTCTTGGTTAAGCAATTCTAACTGATCGGCTTCTGAGCCTCCATGTAAGCAATATATTTCTAAACCATTGACAGTTTTTTGCTTAGTCAGAAGCCCTGAAAGTCAGACAACCTTGCCAAGAGTTATTGTTTTCTAGCGTTTAAGCGAGATGCTTATACACGGGAATCTAACCCGTATAGTAAAGCTATTAAGGGCTATAATAGCGAGCAGGTTCAGCGGAAGAAATGAAGTGCGAAAGACAAAAATGAGGGATGTTATTAAGTTTTGTGTTAAATTATTATATTACATGATCGACTAACATACATTCAATAGTATCAAGCAAACAGAACAATCAAATCAAATCAGATCAAAACTGGAAGCCCAATATTGGTGTAAAAGTTCGGCAGTTTCTGCCTAACAAAAATTATACTACCCTCGGAACATTACCTACCTAAGAAAAGCAAAGTGTTAAGTTTATATTAGACAAAGTAGTCGACGTCATAAACAACCAATCAAATATCGCCCTTATTTGTTACAGAATTAAACCCGGAAGTACAAAGCTACTTGGAAGATCACTTACTGAAGTCGTTTAGCAACAAGATCAGCTTCCTGCCCCGCCCGGCGGGTGCACGTAACGCCCGCACGTTGCGCCGGCGCATGTCCGTGCGCGGAGCTATCAAGAAGACGAGGTCCATCAATGTCGACTGTACGTATCTTGGGCCATTTCATAATAAGCCTTATGGGCCTTGATATAAGAGCTAAAATTAGAATGAAGTCGATTAAAAACACTTCTATATTAATTAATAACAGAAATAAATTTTAATCTTCAAATAAATATGGTTGACAGAATTGCTCAAATGCTTTTCGCGCACTTTGTACTGGTTTTTTTTTCGATCTTATTTCCATAGTTTGATGGTTTATTTTTGCTTGACCAACTGAGTAGCTGTTCTCCGAGTTTCTTTAATCGTGATGATAAATGCTCGTGCCTTCTCTTTATGAGAAGAGGCTTTCGCCCAGCCTTGAGGCAGTAATAGGCTTTATTACCTTGAGAAGGTAATTGACAATTTGATATATAGAAAATAAAGTTGAATTTCGCGCATACTTCACAGCTGAAACATTGGGAATGGAAGGTGAAGCAATCGGCCGTTCGTTGGAGCGTAAGCCGTCTTGGCTTGACGTGGACCCTTCCACATACGGCCGCAGCCCTTCTCCCGAAGATGCTAACAAGCGAAGAGCTGTTACTAAGTAAGTGTTTGAACGGAAAATATACACATCCTATTCTATTTCCTGCTAATACATATTATAAACGCGAAAGTTTTTGAGAATGAATATATGAATTTTTGTAACTCTTTTTCGCAAAGAACGAATTTGATACACATATAGTTTGTAACCTTTTCTTTTATCGTGGTAAAATCATCAAATGAGTTCTCCCACCCAGCGCAGAGCGGGAGGGACTGTCAGACTTGTACTGACTAAAATCCACGGTGTCCTTCAATAGCCCTTTACGTTCCGGGGTCACGGTAATTCGTACAGTCCCGCGACCATATAGTTTGTAACCTGGATTAACAAATAGGATAGATATATTTTTATCTCGATTTTATGTTCTCGTAGGATAATTTTCGTTCGTCGAAGCAGGCAAAAGCTAGTAAATCAATTATTCACAGATTCACGATACACCTCTTTAGACTGGGTTAAAATCACTGCCCCACCAGGATTTAGATTTGAGCATAGTATGAAAAGAGAAGAACTGTAAGGAAAAAATAGTAATTGACAAATTTTCGTATTTTTACATTACACGGGAATGGTCCAGTGATGGGAGTGCTTTTTTGCGTTGACCCACATTTTCGAGAAATCCTTTCAGCAGTTTTTGTGTGAAAGAGTTACAAACATCCACCCATCCTCACAAACATATATAGTAGTAGTAAGAGGTAAAAAATGGTGCGTAATCCCAGAGAAGCGCGGACGAACTGTCTCTGAGTTATCATCTTTCTCACTAAATTCATCAGTTTATTTATTTTTTGTCTATCTCGCGTTGTTGCATGCCTATGTTCAGACTGGTGGCCTACCATAACGACATAAATCTTGAGTGGTTCCGCTCAGGGAACGAGATGGCGCTAAACGACTTGTATAGCTATGTCTCTTTCCCACAGCCTAACTACTCACTCTTTAAGACGCCATGGTACCTGATCTCGGTATGAAAAACGTTAACTCGAATGGCCCGAATTCATTATCTTATTTCAGCGCGAGTCGTCTTTTTATAAATAAACGTTTTTTTTATTTTATTTCAGAGGTACATCCACAACATCTTTATTGGCTGGCACCCCTACCATTGAAGTGACAAAAGATAAGTCCCCATCGCCACCAGAAGGTAAGCATGACTCCGTGATTCTTGTATGAATATTGATTTCTTGGCTAGTGCAGTTGCTGAGTGGTTGGCCAAGTCGCGGGTTCATCAAATATTTGTAACAATTTATCGCATCGACATTAGTTTATTAAATCACCAAACGTCTATACAAAATTAAGCATGTCTTTATTCAACTTCAATATTTCCAGCAATCATAAACAAGAACCTAACAAACGTCGTGCGCAACCGAACGACCTCGGAATCGAACTCCGTATATGCCGAACAGGAGACCGACGAGCTGATCGCCATGCTGAGGGAGACCGAGAGTCTGGACGAGCAGGGAGACATACTACAATACCTCGTTGATACGCATGGACTGGACTTTAGTACAGGTATACTAAGTATTAGTGTGTGAGTGCTGCATTCAACACACAGGTTCAGGTATACCATCTCTGACGCCCCCCCCCCCCCCCTTAGAGGGACGAAGCCTTCCGGGGTCGCGGGACTGCCTCATCAGGTAAACTTGGCCCTGGAATGTATAGGGCTATTGAAGGATAAGATTGGATTTTAGTCAGTCCGACATTCCCTCCCGCCCCGCCGTGGGTAGGAGGACTCATTTGATGATTTTACCCCGATAAAAAAAGGTATGTGATTAAACTTTTTCATTTAACTTTTTCAAAGGATTCCTCTCACCCTGGGTGAAGCGAGCGGAAGGGACTGTCAGACACGTACTGAAAACCAACCAGTTTCTTCGATTAACCTTTACGTACCAGGGCCGCGACGTTTGTACTGTTTAGGCGCTCCTTCAGTATTGCTAACAGCTCATTGAGCGTGGAACGCGACGCGTCGTCGACTCGAGACTAACTAACCCTTTATCGGACGGTGAACAACCCAATACTCGCAGTCCGCAATTTTGTAGCACTCCTAATAATGGAAAAGTAGTATTAATTGTCAAAATGTCGTACGTTATAGTTAAAAGTTAATTTTGAAATTCTCAACGACTCCACAAAAATATGAAAAGCATCTCTCCGTTCATGATAGTGACACTCTATTGTAATTGCACAATCTTCAGCTACTTTTAACCTCTAATATTTAATCCTTTTCATACTAATATTTTTTACAGGACTTCAAGAAAACGGCAAAATGGTGACCGTAAAAGACTTACTAAAAGTTCTTTACGAGAAGGCATGCACGCAAAAGCTTTGGGGCCTCGTCCGTCACACGGCCGGCATGCTTGGAAAGAGGGTCGAAGACCTCGCTAAGGCCGTCACAGACTTACTAGTACGACAGAAACAGATTACAGTGGGCATGCCGCCCCACAATGAACACACGATCACCGCCCCACTGCCAGAGAATGAACTGAGGCAACTGATACATCAGGTATGCTCTTTACTTAGTTGTGTTGTCCTGTCGATGTTTTATTGGGCACTGCTTTAATTTACGAACTGAATATATTTGTATGAATATAAAGCGACGTTTGTAGTCGAAGGTAGTTAATATTATGGTACGATTCCACCAAAATAGTGTGCGGCACATTTGAACGCACTTCAGCTGTGTGCGTACTAAACTGATTACAGTTTAGTACGCACACAGCTGAATCCAGCTGAATCAGCCCTTGTATCCACCGGCAAGACTGACAGCGCATTTATATGCGAACAATTTCACTGAACTGAATTTAGCAATGTGCGCGCACAAATGAGTCCACTACTCACGTGTGCGCGCACAAAAGTATCCAGAGAAATCTGTTAGTGTTTTCTCGAGTGAGTCGACCAGAGAGGACATTTTTACCGCTCACCGGTGGATTTGCATTTAAAGAATCGGACTCGTATGAATAATATTCGCCAGAATCTTGAGTTTTACAAGTTCCCTATCGTACCCCCACGCCCCAGAATTAAGCACGTTCAACTGTTACTAGGATTCTATATCTGATCTCTCTCCGCTGTTATTAGATTGCCATTCACATCTGGCTATCAGAGTTATGAAAGAAAAAATGCACCTGCATTCGCCGCGGTCCAAAATATGAAAATCTGAATGTAAATCCTTCACACATTTTCAATACTCAACTATTTTTTTTTATTTTTTTTTATTGTATGGCATCTCGCAGGTCGACCTCTATTAGGTCGTGTACTGCTTAACCGGACTTTTCTGTGGATGCCTTAGATTTTAAGGCCTCCAGCCAGGGCAACAAACTTAGTTAAAACTAAGCGACCACACGCTAAGGGCACCCCCTGTGGGGTACGGACCTCGGCTTAGGGCGTCACTGGGAGGGGCAGCAAGGGACAGGCTGGATCTCAATGAATTATTTAGGGGCTAATTTGGAACCTAATAGCTCAGCTCGCGGGCTGGCTTTGCAAGGGTCAGGGGGGGTCATTGACTTTGACGTCGCGGCGGACGACCTCTACGGCGAGGTCGGAATGACGGAGTCGGTTTTGAAATACTCAACTACTTACAGCGCCTACATTTATACGAATTTGAGCCGTTCCATGCGAATATATTCAGTTCCTCAGCAGAAAATTGCGAGAGTACAAGACTTTGATAATAAAGCTTTAATATTTGTTGCATGCAGTCATTTCGCCATGAAAATCAGGGGAATGAACAGAAAAAGGTAATAAAAACTGTTAATATAAACAAATGACTAACGTTCATACCTACTCTTATCATTGTAACTTTGTAAACGCTCATTACTTTTTGTTATTACCTTCATGGTATTATTTCGGCATTGCATTAGTAACTGCATGATTATTGCTGTTGGCGGTATTCGGTTTTATTTATAAACGTTTCTTAAACATGAGCGAAGTGCCGTACGGCATGCATGCTCTTAGCATTTACGCCGTACGGCATTTATATAAGTTTTCGAGTACTTATTTTTCGAAATGATTCAACCGATTTTAATGAAACCTATTGCTTTTTAGCAGAATAAAAAAAAAGTGTTACAGTTACTTAAATAAAACCTTTTTTTTTCAGATTTCTTACTATCTTCTTATAAAAAAAACTTTAAAATGTTGTCTCATAACTTTTTACACCTATGTATTCTGCTTATGCGTATGTAGTTTAATAACAATCGGTTTAACAATTTCGAAAAAATGGACTTGTCTAGTTTGTATGAAATGGCGTACGGCATACACGCTCTTAAAGCAATTAAGAATTTTAAAAACAAACTTTTTAACTTAAAATAACGTTTTTAAACAAACCATATCATTAATTTATAATTTGGCATATACCTATGTCGGTGTTTCGTGTAAGTGTTGGCAAGATGTCACCACTTGCGAGTCTTTTTTTTTTTTTTTGCGTGGTAAAATTATCAAATGAGTCCTGACTGGACTGGACTGTCAGACTTGTACTGACTAAAATCCACGGTGTCCTTCACTAGCCCTTTACGTACCGGGGTTACGGTGATGGGTAAGTCCCACGACCCCGGCAGGCTCTGGCCCTCTACAGGCCCCGTCAATGTGCTGACACTCCTTGAGGCGCGTGGAACACAACGCGCCGTCGACCCGGGCATGGTCCATGGTCGGACAGCAAGTCGCCCATTACTCGCTGCCCGCATGCCCGCGCCTACGGTGGCCGGAGATCGCCCTGTGACGTCCGACGCCGTGGGCGTCTACCACTGCGGCTGGGATGGAGGGAGGACGCTGTCCTCTCCCTCAGGCGGCCCGCGTCCTCCTTCACGAGCATGACTGCTTCGCAGAAGGAGGCGACCGCTTCCCACTCCGTCTCGCCCCGCAGCATGGCCTCGACCAATGCCGGGCGCGAGAGGTCTCCGCCTATCGCCGTCGTGAGGACACGGCGGTGCTCTGCCCAAGCGGGGCAGTCCTGCACTGTATGCTCCACCGTGTCCTCCGGACGATCCTCGCAGTGGTGACACCCAGGCGTTTCTTCCCTCCCTATCAGACACAGGAACCTCCCGAAACTTCCGTGTCCGGTGAGGACCTTCGTCATGCGGAAGGTAAGGACGCCGTGACGCCTATCCAGCCACTCCTCAAAGAGGGGTCTTACCGCCGCGATTGCGGCGTGCCCGACCACTTGCGAGTCTTGCGACAAGTATAGTGTGAAGTATAACGGTATATTATTATGTGCTTATATACCCCAATCGAATATGAACGTACTGCATTTGTGATAAAGTTTAAACAATTGAAAGACAGATTGGGGAAAGTTAATGTGCAGCTCTACCTTTGTAGAAATACAACTAGAACATGAGCTATTTTCCGGCAGTTTCTGTGCAGCAAGATCAATTAAATAATGTAACTGTGATATCTGATTGTAAATAGGTAAGAATGGAATGGTGGTATAGAGTTAGGCACTATCGAAAATATCGTTGCAGCAAATAGTAGAAACATTTGTCATCGAAAACGTGTCGAAACGATAGTCGCGCTTCATCCGAAAATAAACCTCATAAGTATAATCAAGCGACTATAGCGACTATGATCCAGCTTATCATACAAATAACATAGATTCCATTGCCCATGAACATTTTTGGGTTCTAAAACAATTTTTGTTTGCAGTGGAATTTGAACTTTTGTGTAATCGAAATAAGATTGTAATTTACGGGTCGGTACCCGTAAATTACAATCTATCGATAAATTTTTGCACATCAAGTGTTGGAACGACATAATCGACTAGATTCAGCCTCATAACCGTTTTGTTTGACTTACGCGTGACAAGGGTCACATAGGTTGTGTGTGACAGAGATAACGCCATACCAAGCCGAAACTAGCCTATTGTCTCTTTGCAATGGTCTATGTGTATTATTTATTGCCGATACCTATACGGAGTAAAGATGACTGAAAAATCGACTCTGTTACGCTAATCAAAACGACGAAAATACGACTCTTATAAAATTAATTTTAGGTATGTATTTTAATAGTTTTCACGACTTCTGAGTTTTGATTTATCTTTGTCAATATTCATTGATTAAAAAAAAATACGCGTCCATTATTTCTCAGTATTTAACGGACTAAATGGATTTGCAATTGACTGATGCTGTCATCATGCCAATTAACATAATACCCGCATTTCTTGTGCACAGGCTTACGGTGACGATGAGAGTACAGCCATGTTGACTCAAGAGCTGCTGGTCTACCTCGCCATGTTCATCCGCACCGAGCCACAACTGTTCCTCGAGATGTTACGTTTGCGTGTCGGACTTATCATACAGGTAATTAGTTTTTATCCGTACTTTTGCTCGTCTCTCCTCATCTGTATAGTTTATTATCATAGACATAGAGCATGGACAGAGCCTTCTTTAGTGAAAAATCAAATAAAATTGTCCATACTGTAATTGATATAAGCAGGATTGAAAAAACAATTTTTCTAGAGAATAATGCCTATTCTATGCAGATAATGCTCTATGCCTATGCTATTACGGTATCTGTGGGCTCATTTATCGTAGGACTAAACTTGATCAAAATCAAGCCAGCACTTTAGCCGTGAAAGCGTAATAAACGTACAAATTCACTTTCACATTTACAAAATGAAGGCGGAATTTAAAAAAAAAATACCCTATGTTTTTATAAGCTTATTTTTTATTGTTAAACTTTTATACAGGTAATGGCCACAGAGTTATCACGAACATTGTCGTGTGACGGTGAAGAGGCGTCCGAACATTTACTGAACCTATCACCGTTCGAGATGAAGAACCTTCTGCACCATATACTGAGCGGAAAGGAGTTTGCCATCAACAGTGGTAAATATTATTGATATAAATGTAGAAAACAATCACGACAGACTAGTGTGTCTGTTGGGCATGAGTATCCGGGTTCGATTTCCAGTTTGGGCTAAGTTTTATTGGATACTTCGATCACCCGAGGGCCATGATATCGACGCTCCAAGCGTCATGAACAAATTTATGTCTATTATCTACAATATCAAGCAGCAGCGAAGTTCGTTTACTTTCGTGGCCGATGCACATTTGTTTTTGACGCTTGCAACACAAGGCGAATTCGCTTGGAGCGTGTCGATTTCTCAGCTATCGGGTTAGGCATGTCTGAGTAGCCTGATTTTTGCCCGGTCGAAGGCAATAGGCTACTTGGACTTAATTAGGTACACTTCTATCTAAACTTTCCGCGGGGATTGCAGGCACTTCAAACTAGACTGTAAGTGTATATATAAAAAACAAAAAGAAAAAAAAAACATTTTAAACACATACCCGCAACATCCCTGTATAATAATGTGTTTTCGACTGTTTACCATGTAAAAGAAAATGTATTTTAGTCGGAAAATTATCTGTAAAATGTTTCCTTTTTACAGCAGCAACTCCTTCAATTTTAACAAAAGGAAAGATCAGTAAGGGTAAAGGCGAGTGTTTCTGTGACGGCAGACTTTTGCTTATGTTCATGTCTTAATGCACGCCGCGCTTTTACCCTGTGTATACGTCCTAAATTGTTGCACACAGAATCGTCAAGCCTCGTTTAGACATGGAAAAAATTGCATGCAATTTAATTTACATTGCAGGCTATTGATGGAAAATGAGTTCAGCTGATCAAACAAATACCGCAATGTAGTCAAACTTACACTTTAAGGCCTATTTAGACGTTGCAAAAAAAAATGCATGCGACTGCAAATTTGACTAAATTTGCGAACTATTAATGGACAATAAATTCAGTTGCTCAAACAAATATCGCAAAGCAATGACGAAAGTAGGAACGTGCCACCGTTGCCCAGCCACAGGGCGCAGAACCTGAAGGTACGCAGAAATGGCCAGACTAAGACCACAATTGGCCAGACCAGGGGCCCTACCATAGCTATATGTCTCTTTCCCACATTGGAACTGCTCTTACGTCTTAAAGTGAGAGTGAGATGTTCGGGGAGCAATAAAACGACGGAGTTACGTCAACGCTAGTTTATTACTGACGAATGCATCGTACGGCGCGCCGCCGCCGCGCGTGGTGGCGCTGCTGCAGCGCGCGCTTTAGGTAGCTACAGATACATACATCACATTCCTCCACCATTACTCGTTTTGTACACTAAAACAATAATACAAAAACATTAAAGTAAATTTAAAAGAACTTTTTATAGCATACCTCCTTTCTCTCCCTAACGGAACGACCGAGTCTCGACGACCCGCTGCTCGCTTCAGTTTGTTTATCAATACTAGATGATCTTACTTCATCAGCAGATCGTTCGGACTCGGTACTTTCAGATGCTTTTGACCCTTCCGACACAACAACATCCACCTCCTCCTCCACACTACCATCTAAAACTTGTTCACTATCTGACTGTGAGGGCGACGGTGGACATGGTGGTGCGGCTGAAGGCACATCAGTAGGTACACTTAACATTGGCTGCTCCTGCTGGGACTTTGTGCATTCAGAAGTCTCAGCAGGTAAATATTCATAACAATCATTTTTAATATATTCAGCACTAACTTTTCCTTTTTGTTTACAAATTTGATCAAGATGTCTTTTACAAACTATGTTATATTTTTCAAAATACACTTCAAAAACTCTTACACCTAATTTCCTTATTATTTTACCTAACGCCCAATGAGCTTTCCTGCCCGAAAACCATTTACACCATACAATTTCCCCCACCTGGAATGTTCTACTTAATGGCAATTGAACTGAACCAATACACTTATCATCTTTACATGGTAAAATTACATCTAATCTAGACCGTAAATTTCTGCCAAACATCAACATCGCTGGTGTAATTCCCGTAGAACAGTGAACAGTGTTACGATATTCAAACAAAAAACTTAGTAATTTCTCATGTTTCTCACACTGCGCAATACTTGTACCATCTATAATACATTTTAACATTTTTTTACATGTTTTCACAGAGTTTTCGGCTTGACCATTACTGGCAGGGTGATAAACAGGAGAAGTAACATGCTTAATACCGTTATTATTACAAAATTGATGGAACTCGATAGAACTAATTTTTGCGTCATTATCTGATACAATTACGTTTGGAATACCAAATGTTGAAAATAAGCCTTTTAATTTAATAATCAATGCATTTGTAGTGGTGCCGTTATTCATGTAAATACATTCCAACCATTTACTAAACGCGTCAATTACAACTAGGTAAACATTCTGGCCTATACTCATGTAGTCAATGTGAATACGAGACCACGGACGAGAGGGGCGGGGCCAAGGCGCGGGGGTCGCGCGGGCCGGTGCGCTCCGAACTCGAGAGCACTCGCTGCACTCACCTATCCACCGCTCGATATCTTTATCGATTCCCGGCCACCACATTCTACTGCGGGCTGAACTTTTAGTTTTAACAATGCCAAAATGAGCTGAGTGTAATTCTTCTAGCATTCTATCTCTGTAAATCTTTGGAATTACTATTCTATGCCCTCTAAACAAACACCCATCATTAATTTCTAAATCAGTTTTGCAGTAAAAATAAGGCAAAACTGATTGACAAGTTACTTTACGCGGCCAACCATGATTCATATAATTTACAACTGTAGCTAATACTTTATCGAGCTTAGTGGCTTGTTTAATCTCATTGAATGAAACCGGTTTCGTAGTGGCATCAAGAAAAAGAAAAGGAATATCTTTGTTCTCCTCTTCCTCTTTACAAGCGTGCAGTGAATGAGGTAAAGGAGCCCAAAAAAAAAAGCTGCTACTAAATTATTTTTAGCAGTTATATATTGTACTACATAGTTATAAGCGGATAGTACAATTGCGTATCTTTGTAGTCTTAACGCCGCGGTTACGGACACACCATTTTTCTTTCCAAATATGGATAGTAGGGGCCTGTGGTCAGTTTTAAGAATGAACGGCTCCTGTCTGCCGTAAAGATATTGGTGGAAGTGTTTAACTCCAAATATGATTGCCGTTGCTTCCTTCTGGATCTGGCTATAGACTTTCTCACTAACAGATAATGATCTAGATGCAAAAGCAATTGGACGCTCACAACCTTTATTATCAACATGAGAGAGAACCGCACCTAAGCCCGACGGCCCCGCGTCTACAGTAAGCACTAGCGGCATTGATGGGTCAAAATGAGCTAGCAACCGGTCAGAGGCCAACTCCTCCTTTACTTTGTCAAACGCATGTTGCTGGCTTTCACCCCAATGCCAAGTTACGCCTGCACGCAATAATGAGTGTAACGGATTTAATAATGATGAACAGTTAGGTACGAAATTACGATAATAATTAACGACGCCCAAGAACCTTTTAGTTTCTAGGACATTCGTTGGACGCGGCGCCTTTAAAATCGCATCAACTTTCTTAGGGCACGTTCTAAGCCCATTTTTATCAATTACGTAACCTAGATACGTAACACTGTCCTGAAAAAAAGCACACTTGTCTTTTTGTAACCTTAACCCCGCGTCCTGCATTCTTTTAAGTATTTCTCTAATCCTACTCATGTGTAGTTCTCGAGTGGGAGCTGTACAACAGACGTCATCTAACCAACAAGTTACCCCCTCTATTCCAGCCAATAACGTTTCCATAACCCGCTGAAAAATGGCTGGCGCGTTAGCAAGACCGTAAACCATTCGAGTATATTTAAATAGACCTTTTGGAGTATTTATTGTAGTTAAATCCTGTGACGAACTGCTCAATTTAAATTGATTGTATGCATTACTTAAATCCAATTTAGAGTACTGCAAACCACCCCCAATTTTAGCGAATACCTCTTCTATGCGTGGTAATGGATATTTATCGATTTTTAAAATTTTATTGAGTGTACACGAAAAGTCTCCAGCTATTTTTACTTGTCCATTTGCCTTTAGTACCGGAACAATCGGTGTGGCATACTCAGAAAAATTTACAGGAACTAAAATACCTAAATCCGCAAGTCTGTTTAATTCATCTTCGACCTTATTTTTAAGGGCAAAAGGTATAGAACGCGGCTTAAAAAAAATAGGTCTCGCCCCCTCTTTAAGCTGAAAATCTATTTCGAACTTATTGAAACAACCTAGTTCGTCCTTCCAAAGGTCAGGGAACTCATTAAACAGCTGTTGCACCTCTCCTATACATTGATTATCAACACTTATTTTATTGACATAACTTGATGCGAAATACATTTTAAATTTAGTCATGAAATCCCGGCCCAATAGCGGAGGTCCGCCATTTTGTATAACATAAAATTTAATATTTTGGCGAGTTTCTAGATATGAAACCATACAATTGAAAAAACCTAAAGGGATTATTTTATGACCATTGTAAAGACACATTCTCATATCTGTTTTAGTTAACTTATAATTTTTAAAATGTTGAAGGTATAACTTTTCTGAAATAACATTAGTACCAGAACCAGAATCTAATTCCATTTGAATTTTCAATTTATTTATCTCTAATGAAATAGTAATAGGATCGTTATTAACATACCGCATATTGAACAGGTCGCATTCCTTACAATCGTGACCGTTTTCATCACTAGCTTCATCACTCGCTAGGTGATGCAGTTTCACCTTTTCATTTTTAGCCGTACACATTTTCTTTAAATGTCCTTTTTCACCACAGATTTGACAATTATAATTTTTAAAACGGCACTTCACTGATTCGTGACTTTTATAGCCACACACTGAACAACGCACACTGTTAACGGAGCCACGTGCACCAGACGAAGTAGACGCTGCCGTTTCCCGCCTTTCGCGGGCCTGCCCAACCCTGTAGACAGGTTCTTCCTTCATCGCCGCCGCTCCTGGCCCGCCATCCGTGGGTAGGAATGAGCGAGCTCCACGTGCGCACGCCGCCTGCTGAGCAACTTCCACAGCTTTTGCAAAGGTTAAACTTGACGAATCCTTCTCAAACAGACGATCCCGTTCACGCCCTTCTCTTAGACCTAAGATGAACTTATCTCGCAGCAAAGTGTCCAATAACTCCTCGCCGAATTCGCAGTATACGGCGAGCCCTCTCAAACGCGCCGCCCAGTCCTCGATGCTTTCGCCATCCAATATCACCGCTTCATAAAATTTAGCTCTGTCTACGAAAGTCGATCTTTTGGGTTTGAAATGACCGTTGAGCTTGGACACTAATTCTTCGAAAGTCACTTTATCCAGTTCCTCGGGGTGAACCAGGTTCCTAGCCAGACGATACGTTTCATCTGACAGATGCGTGAGTAATAAAGACGCTTTATCTTCCCCCGTGATCTTATTCAATTTCATGAATTGGTTCAATCTTCCATAAAAGATTTGCCAATCATGATTTTTGTGGTCGAATGTATTTAATGATCCAATATAACTCATTTTAACTTATATTCGACACACGCGGGTAAACAATTTAACTCGTCGCCAATGAGATGTTCGGGGAGCAATAAAACGACGGAGTTACGTCAACGCTAGTTTATTACTGACGAATGCATCGTACGGCGCGCCGCCGCCGCGCGTGGTGGCGCTGCTGCAGCGCGCGCTTTAGGTAGCTACAGATACATACATCACAGAGAGCAGTTCCAATGTGCGGAAAGAGACATAGCTATATAAGTTGTCTAGCGCCATCTCGTTCCCACAGTGGAACTACTCTCGGTCTAAGACGTAACAGTAGGCCAACTGGGTTGAATTAAAGAAGCTCGCACTGACTGCATAAATGGCTAGTTACGGCACTGCCGTAATGTAGTCAAAGTTGCATTTAACTATCATGTCATGCAATTATTGCATCGTCTAAATGAGGCTTTTTTTAATGTGTCAATGTGCTGGTCTCAAATATAATATTTTTATGTCCATAGTGCTATAACAATGTCCTCCAAGATAAAACCAGTATTAAAACATTTTAAAAGCAACTGTATTTATAAAATTCATAAGTTCAAAATCCCTACAATTGATCTTTATAATATTGCCATCATATCAACCAAAGAGTTCTGTCGTGTTCTGCTGAATGCAGGCTTCTGCTAAGCATCGATCCTGTGCTTCTTACACGTAACAGATTCCCGTGGCCATCCCGATTTTTGTCTATAACCAATCAATGATCAAATTCGCCAATCCGTGTCTTAAAGTTGTCCAATCACAGACGTCGAACTTGTAGGAGCCTCAGAAAGCGTTTAATTCTGTTAATTAATTTGTAAAAAAGGCATACCAAACTAACTTATTTTTATATCCATTTCAAATATTAAACATAGCCAACAAAACCAAAAGAGACTATGCAGAAATTACACTGCAGTGACTTACAAAAAAGAGACCGTTATGTCTGAGACTTGTATAATAATGTACTTTTTTATTTCATTTTATAATTTTGTTGCCTATTTGATTTACCGATTTCCTGTGTTCCTTTTACTGTAAATAATTGTTTGTAAACAACCATTACTTATAAATATTAACATTTGTATCCCGATTAACTGTTTAAACTTTTTACTTTTCAAAGGAGGCTTTATGTTTGAAAAACGAATGCCGCTCAATTAATAAAAGTTCCATTTTATTTACAGTTGGTCGTGGTAACTTCTCCATAGTGAGCAACAAGTCTCATAGATATGGCAAAAAGTCACAAATTGTTTTGGAAGGTCAAACTCTACAGGGAGGTATGGAAGACGGTAAGTGTACACCTCCTATTTACTAAATAGGCTAGACTCGATAGAATGACACGTACTTTTGCTTGTGTTAAATCACTGAATGTTCACAAAGATAAAACGCATTAAAACTCGAGAATATTCTTACATCAGGATGCACTAAAAATGACATCACTGCTTGACGTATTGTGAATAAATATTTTTGATATAACAAGAAATAAATTAAATGGCTTATAAAATTGGTTGATGTAGTAGCTGCGCAATCGGCTGCTGTGCTGCGTGTGCGATTGTCGCCCAAAACACAAGTTTTTCGGTCAAGTCGGTTAAAAATAACCTGTAGTGAATATACTTATTAAAAGCGATCGGTAATTTCTGTTTAGCACCTGCAACCGAGCCGGATCGCCAGGGACAGTGGCTGCGTCGTCGACGACTCGACGGAGCCCTCAACAGAGTGCCGAGAGATTTCTATCCCCGCGTATGGGGCGTCTTGGAAAGAGTATGTATCATAAACCAATCAGGCTGTTTCTTTTAAACGATGTTTTTAATTCAATTAAGTTTTGCTCGAACTTGTTTGTTTCATCCGAAAATAAAACTTAATAGTTTTTTTTTATTATTATTTAGCTATAGGCTCGCATTTTACCACTGCATCGCTTGATGGTAAGTGATATTGTGGTCGACGGTGAAGCACGCTTGCCTAGAAGTAAACTATTTACTCTTGAATTAATGAGTAAATTCCAACAACCAACTCTGATCAAGCGTATCATATGAATAAGAACATTAACGATACTGTAAATATAGCTCATTTTCGGATGAAGCTAAGTCTATGTATACAATTGAATTGTGACATTAGTGTTAATGCCAGATGATGATAAAAATCATATTGCTAAGACCGTCTTTCGATAATAGAAGTTACTTGTATTGTATACAAGTAGCAAATTGTATGCAACTTAAATCTGTAGGTAGTTTAAAGTGTAGATTGTGTTTTTTTGTATACCAATATGACGTCATAATTGTATGCAAAGCAAGTAATGTAAACGCGCCTTTTAACTCATATAATAATATATAAGCCATTTTATAATCATTTATTGCAGTGCGCAGGCCTAGTAATTCAAGGAAAAATACTACAACCGAACCTTACCCAAGAGATGACATCAGGAGAACTAAAATTTGCGCTGGCAGTGGAAACAGTGTTGAATTCCATCCCTCAACCGGAGTACAGACAGTTGGTGGTCGAAGCTCTGATGGTACTGACCCTCGTCGTGGAGTACAAGGCTGTCGCACATCTAGGCGGGACCATAGAAGTCGAGAACCTGGTTCACAGGGCCAACCAAATATTCTTAGATGATCAGGTGAGAAGAGTGTTTATTTTATTCTTATGTGAAACCAACTGTAGCTTTCGAGTCTTGTCAGAAAAGCTTGGAGTCTTCACTAGGATCCCACATTTGTCTGAATATATAGCGGGTTGCGCGTGAAAGCATAACAAACTCGCTTTTGCATTTTATAAGTTAGATGATTTATCTTATTCGTAGAATCTTATCATTAATCAATATTATTTAAGCTGCCTGATGTAGACCGGGACATAACACACCGGATTAACTCGGGATGGATGAAATGGCGACAGGTCACCGGAACAACTTGCGACCCACGGATGCCCCTCAAGTTAAAGGGGAAAATATACAAATCCGTGATTAGACCTGTTGTATTGTATGGATCGGAATGCTGGGCTGTGAAAAAGTTGGATGAGAAACGTTTGCATGTAGCGGAGATGAGAATGTTAAGATGGATGTGTGGAGTGACAAGAATGGATAAAGTAAGGAATGAGTTTATAAGGGGAACTTTGAAAGTAGCGCCTGTTACAGAAAAAATTAAAGGGAATCGTCTGTCTTGGTATGGACATGTGATGAGGAGGGATGACACTCATGTGACTAAGAGAGTGATGAGTATGAATGTTGATGGATGGAGAGGAAGAGGAAGGCCAAAGAAGAGATGGATGGATTGTATAAGGAATGATATGGAAGACAGAGGAGTGAATGATACTGTGACGTTTGATAGAGGAGAATGGAAGAAAAAAACGTGTTGCGCCGACCCCAAGTAAAATGGGATAAGGGCAGGAAGATGATTTAAGCTGCCTGAAGGTATCAGAAATAAATTTTATCGCCGTGAATAATTCAGTAGCATAGCCTCAAATGTAAACTAAAAACAATGCATGCTATGCTACACCTACGCATTTCATTCGGCATTGAAGTAAAGTATTCAAATGCATGTCTTGAATATTCAGAATTCGCTATAGTAAGCTATACAATGTAATAAAAATGTTAATAATATTAGCTATACCTACATACAATTTAGAAAATTGAAGTGACACTGATAGCAGGTGAGCCAATGACAATTTACCTGACCAATTTCCTCTCAAGCGAAAATTATTAGACATCATAAAGATTTGTGGACCTCAGCTGCGTTGGTGAGATAAGCAGTGGTGGCCGCCCGACTCATCGACCAAATTTGGACCCGACTCCCGTACCATGTGTAGTTTGGCGTTGTATGCTGATTACAGGTTTTACAGGCTATAGATAGATACTACTGTTTTGTGTTGTTTAATCATTACTTGTTGTTCTCAGATGCGCTGCAACGGCGACGCGACGCTGTGCTGCGTGAAGGACAGCGCGCGCGGCAGCAGCGGCGCGCTCGTGTGCGGCGGCGCGGCCGGCGTGTGCCAGCACCTGTACGACAGCGCGCCCAGCGGCTCCTACGGCACCATGACCTACCTGGCGCGCGCTGTTGCCGCTCTGCTCGCCGACACCATGCCACTAGACTCGCCTATAGAATGCACCATCACTTAGAATGTACATTGGACAACAGATCAGCAATTGTGCTATCAGCTGCGATTAAATAGTTTTCGAAAAAGGTATAGTGCTCGAAAGCGCGGCAGTACGATTTAGGGGCATTTCACTGAAAGGAGTTGTCGTTATCTTTTGGTAAAAATACTTAGCGAGAGTGCAAGGAATGTCTCTCTGCTTACCATGTATATTATGTTAATCACGCTCCCAATTTGTAGTTTATAGAAAAACCGCTAATGACACATTATAGCGTCAATGTATATCCTAATGTCTTCCCTGTTAATGTTAACTTGCCACGACCCAGTTTAGAGCCCACTATGGTGATATAGTGACACTTTCACCTCTCCCTATAGGGTATATTTCATAATTGTTTTTTTCGTTTGCCTGTTCTGTCCCTTATTCTGAGAAAACGCCTTTTTCCTCTCCTTCCAATTCTCGTGAACCCACGCTGTAACTGACGAGGCTCGGAGCGCTGCCCAACACAAATGGGACTGGGCAGGACGTCTGTCACATGCTAGACAAACTGAGTGTCAAAATAGCTTAAAACTGGTGCCCTGAGACAGTGAGGCGGGGTCGTAGCAGGCCGCGAAGGAGATGACGGGACGAACTCGATTTCATAACAATTTAGCCTTTTGCAATTTAATTCTTCCTGCTACTCCTCATAACCGAGATATTTGTGCTAATATACAACTTCCACAAGTGTTTACAGTATTCCAGAAGTGCATATAATTTTACTACACATCATACTGTTTACATTTCAAATTGCTTCAACATAGCTTCGACTGTGGCACACATGAGTCAAGACCGTCATAAGATCGACAGTCGATTTATACAACGCATGATAACCAATACACGTACGATGACGAGCTTATGCGCGCAATGTCTAATAATATCTCTATTTAAACGTGTAGCATAGGTTGTGTGGCATTATGCCTTTTTTTTTTTAGCCATATTGCATGGCAATCTCAAGTAGTAGTAGTTAATAAATGTATTAAATCAATGAAGCCCCTACTTTATAAACCAAATCAGTTATTAAAATAGATTCTATTTTTGATAGTACGACAAAAATGTATTCATTGTTTTATATAAATATATTTTCTTCTCAACAAAAAATATTTTTTACTGTATTCAATCGCAAAGCTTGGTAACACTAGACACTTGTGACCAGAATGTATTTTTGGGCTTTAGTATTTTATTGTGTCATCTAGATATAAATTATCATGAATTGTTGATTATTTTCTGATATTAAAATGATTTTATCTGATTCCACTTTTATTTTATATTAATTTAAGAAGTCTATATGACTCTAAACTAGTAGGATTTGATTAGTTTACAATAGCACAGTTGCCTAAATAAATTATAAGAAAGATTGGCAGCAAAAAAGGCTTTATCTTGTTACAAATATGTAAATAATAACATGGGAACACTTGTAAATTCATAACAACATTTAATTTGTAACACCTATTTATTCTAATTTATAGACTATCTCTGGCAATAAACACAATCTACTTGAAATGTTACATTTTGCTTAACACCACAACAATTTTATTAATCTTCATAATATGTGTTTCCGACATTAAGCTTCGTCTTTTTTCCCAAATGGATTCATCTTTGATAGCCATGATGTTGTATTCCTGAAAAGAATATGAAAAAATCAATTATGACATTCTAAATTATTAATTTCTTGATTCAGTAAATCAGAGATTGTCATTGCATCTTCTTA
The DNA here is from genome assembly GCA_943136025.2 of Agrotis puta. Classification (NCBI taxonomy): domain Eukaryota; kingdom Metazoa; phylum Arthropoda; class Insecta; order Lepidoptera; family Noctuidae; genus Agrotis; species Agrotis puta. The sequence goes on along the minus strand of OW964176.2, from coordinate 11,596,618 downwards.
TCTTTGTCATAACATTATAATGAAGCAATGACTATGAAGTTACAAACGATAACACATTTAGTTATGTACACAGACATAATAGTTGTGTGGACAAACAATATGCATGTGTATGTATGAACACACTGTGTGAATTTATATAATGTCTGTGTAAAACTGCTGTCAAACATGATATCCAAGTAGTGAGTTTGACTAGGCCGAATGAAAATGCCTTTTAAATGTAGAACTGATAATGTTATGAATGAAAGAAAAGAACATCTTATCAACAAATTGAAGCATTTACTCCCTAAGCATTCTCAGTCGCAAAACATTTACATAAGTAATGATGTGGTTACTATTTTTCACAAAATGTCAATGGGAAAACTCAGCAAATCAATGGCCTAGCAAACCAGAATGTAATTGTATGCTGTCTTATTTTTCATTCTGATATTTTCTACACGAAATGTGTCAAACTTATGTTCCACACATTTTGTGTTTACCTGTAATTAGTTGTCCTGTAATATTAAATACAAAAACTATACACCACTGGTACAGCTGTGGGAAGACCTTAAATAAATATCAGATAAGTTACTATCATATTAGTAAAATAGTTTGGAATCAGGCATATCAATTAATTCCACTAGATAAACTTGTGAGTTTAGAAAACAATCTTTTTAAGTTACCACAGTAAGTACTTCTTACAATTTTACTCATTTTAGTATTCACTTCTTGATTGTCATAGATACACATAACATCAACATTTGCCTAGACAAACACAACAGATCCATTTGAATTCCATTAATTTTTAAGAGACTGTCTACATAGCAGGTAATTGTAGCAAACATTACATTGAAAATAAAAAAAATCTTGAAAAGCAAAGAACTTACGATATTTCTTCAGGTGAAGTCTTGGTTGACTCAATTCCTGCAGCTTTCAATTTTTCTACTAGATTTTTTCTATACATATTTTTTAAAGGAACAGGTCTGTTGGCTGCCTCTTTCTGTTTGGCTAGCTTGCATAGAGCCTCATACCAAGTAAGGCCATACCACTCTATTTCTTCGGGAGTATACTGGAAACAATAAAATGTAGTTTAGTAATGCAGCATACAGCAATTTACTTTACATGCATAGACATTGGAATGAATGTTAATCAAAGTTTATCTGTACAAAGGGCATAGGGTGTTTAATTCAATACTTATTTTAGCTAACTATAGTACAACTCACTGATGTCAAATAAGTCTTGTACTCCTCATACACTTCTTGTTGTTTCTTCGGATCATATGCATACCGGGGACACCCATTCATCAATTCAATCAAAATTTGTTTCTTCAACTTCAATGCTAACATGGACACTAAGTCGCATGCGGGTGTCTTCAATAAATAGTGGTCAAAACCATAATGATCATTGATCAAACTTATTGTTCGGTCAGTCACTGTTACTGACAGATGTGTGTTCAGGATCTCCGATTTCACAACAGTCCTCTTCAGTACGGGTACCCAATAATGTGGTACCCTACGTCGTTGCGGGTCACGCTTTTGGAAGCCTGTAATCAGTTAATTTTCATGAATCAATAACTCAACCTATACTTTATAATTGACATTCAAAATAGAGAAAACTAACCTTTAATTACTGCCTCACCACCCCACAGCCCTTCATTGATCTCGGCAGGGTATTTTAATGGCAGAGGGATATTCTGTATAGGCAGTATTTCCCCAGTGAGGTCATCCCGTTTCCATTTCCCTTCCTGAGGTATGTAGTGAACAGCAGCAGGCTTCAAAACTTTCCATTCGCGCCAGAACTTCTTGTATGCTACAGGTAACTCAGAGGCAATGCCTACTTCAAACCTACTCTTTTTCTTGTAAGTTTTTGATAGTTGACGAGCCGTAGCCTGAAATAATCTACGCGTCAATTTGCAGCAAGGTAATCTTTACAAGGTAACCATAATATGATGAAACATGTGTATTGTATTACATATTATATGCACAGTAGACCTAAATTTACCTGGATTCTCGATGCCATTGAAATAATGTTTGATTAGAACCATAAAACTATGAAAAAGAGTTAGTACAAAACAAAATTTCACGTAAGGCCAATAATCTTTTTGGTTGACAATTTTACCAGACTGACATTGACAAACGTTGACTTATTGAATAATGACGAAACGAAAATGATTTGTCTATGTTCTAGTACTTACTACATCCGTGGGTATAATGTCGCGTAATATTGTAAAGCGCAGGCCACACAGAAGAGACGTAAGATAAGGACGCATCGCGGACAGGCACGGATGTACTAGCGTTGCGCCCGCGACCCGACTCTTTTGTAATTTGTGCGTTGCGACGCTTCTATACATTTTGTATGAAAGGGACGCTGTAGACAAATGTCGGGACATTTGTCTCTACAGCGTCTTTTCTGTATGCCCAGCGCCTTAGACGCTATTCGCATGAGCGCTTTTTTGCAGGCGTTGAAATAGCGCCGAAATAGATCAAATGTATTCGCGTGTTTTGTTTATACGTCAGCGCTTATAAAACGCGGCGCTTTTTTTCAAACTGTAAAAATTCTGATAAAATCATAAGTTAAAAATGTAATTTTGCCGGAATGATCAAATTTATTGGAAAACGAATTAATTTGATTACGCAGCAAAAAGTTATGGATGAGTAACTGGATGGCACGAAGGAATGAAAGTATAAATGTATTGGAAGAAATTAGAGCTGAAGATCAGAAGGAATTTAAAAATAGCTTTCCAATGTAACCCGAGAATTTCGAATAACTTTTTTGTAAAAGTACGAAACGACAAGTCGTTTCGTCATTCCACTTTTCTAATTTGCTCATTACTATAATGAGGTATCTGCTAGAAACAATTAAATCGCTTCCTATCGGCTATCGGTCTGCCATGTCGCGCTTATGCATGTCTGAACCTGTATAAGTATGCGCGAGTGACCCTAGCGCACCCCAGAGCACGCGAGTTAGTTGCGCGGGTACCTCGCTTTGGTACATGCTCGAGTCGCTGGACCCGCACATTTTTTTAACGTTTTAAAGTTTACGGTGCATGTGGTTACATGCACCGTAAACTTTAAAACGTACGCACGTAGCTTGAGTACGAGTGAGCACGTTGGCGCAAGTGCCAACGTGCTCACTCGTACTCAAGCTACGTGCACCGTGTACAAGCACCCTAATGTCATCTGTCAAATGTATGTCATTCACATGGTCATTCGTAATTTCACTTTTTGCTTGTGGTACCACTGCTGACGTGGATAAAAAACGTAATGGCAAGCTTTATTGGTAATTAGTGCTCAGTGGTGGTGGCTAAATATTTTGATAATTATTCGATATTTTTAACGTTTCTGTTATTTTGTTGTACTTGTTTTAAAAAGTGTATTGAGTAGTGATTGTGCACCGCGTACTACGTCTATTATTAATGTTGGCAGAGAGCAATACGCTATGTCGGACAATAAAAACAAAAATCCTCCCGAAAGGGAGCAACTTGATCCTTCTGACGGCAATATAGCATCACCTAGTGAAGTGTCCAGTGTCGTAGGAAGTGTAAAAACTTCTAAGGTAAACTCTTTAATCATTACGAACTTAGCACGACTCTAACATATTATTTGCTTGACATAAGCAATACAAGGACGTTGATGTTTCGATTTGCTATTGACTTTTAAAATACTACGTAATTCAACAATATGTATGTAGTCATAACTATTTTAGTTACGCACAAAAATTTAATTACAGTAACCTATAAATTTAGCATTCTTACATAAACACGCATGAAAATTAGGTATCAATTAACATCAGCTGACTGAACTCACTAACCATATTGTACATAAACAACCAAATCAGACTTGTGATGAGTTTACAATTTAAAAGTTTGGCTCAACTAATGATTTTAAATTATTTGTAGACATCTCAGCGTGTATCTTCTGAAAGGCAAATAAAGTTTGAGCGTGCACAAAAGTGTCTTGAAAATGCAGCACTTGTGTCAAAGAGGATCAAAGAACACCGCAAAGCAACTGCAGAGCTCTTGGGAAGACCTTTTGGTAAGATTCTATGCTATATTTTTATACAAACTAATTAATTTAAGGTTGACTTATGATTACACATTAATTTACATCATCTTTCATTTGACGAACCTTGAAATTAATAAAGAATAAAATGTAATAAATTGTTATGAATCAAAACAAAGAGCAATATGGTACATTCAACAATAACTTCCCAGTATAAACATATTTTAAACAAGCTTTCTTAAATTGTTATAGAACTCACAACCAAGTGTATTAAGCAAACAGTATTGATAAAAAAAAAAAATTCACATTGATTTATAGTCATAGTTGGATCAGTGCCAAACGTAACCAATGAAAATACTGAATTACTATGCGATCCTAATAATAAGACTCACTTGCATAGTCAGGGGCGGTCTCTCATAGTACTGATTTAGGCCAAGCCTACCCTACCACAAAATCGCATAAATAAAACAAACGCATTTATTGTAACCTTGTAATAAAATAAAACAAAAATATAAAACATAACGCCTCACATAATGCATTAGCAAATTGCCGCGCGGCCGCCGTGTGACGTCATCACGTCCAGATTACTATAACCGAAGGCAAGCGGTCCTGTGGTCTCAAAAATTCTAAAATTCATTCAATAATTCATGCATATGTGTGCATCCGTGTTCATATTTTCGTGTATATGAAACCGCACACATGTATAAATTACTACGCAGCTCCTTACGGTGTAGCTGACGAGTACGCTTTTTATGAATGAAAACGCACGGGTAAAATAAACAGAGTTGCCAATTCGGGAAACAGATTACACACAGAAACGACAATTTCGTAAAAGACTAATAAAGACAATTAAAAAAACAGAGTAGTATTGTCAAATCTATACATTTCAAATTAAATGTTATATTTTAAGGAATAGCAAAGACCTATTATAATAATTAAAAACTGTAAGAATTTTATTTCGAATTTGGTTTTTGGGGAATTGTGTAAATTAATACTGGCAACTCCGTGTGCAAGTGTCAGTTTATGCCGGCTAAAGTTATTGTTTTGCACTTTTGTTTTTATTTAATCATATTTAGCTATAAGTAATACATTTTGAAACAAAAAGTAGTGTAAATATTAAAGAAGATTCGTTTGTTTACTTAAAATGGTCCTAGTTTGTGTGACTTGTGCTGACAATGTGTGTTTATACTAATTACGATAGTTGTGAAAACTTATTTTTCACAACTCTTATGAAGAACTACTAATATTTTCGTTTAAATTTCAAGTTTTGTCTAAATGTTACGAGAATTAATCCAACAATTTCAATCTTCGAGAGTTATTCTTGCAAGTGACGTGTTTTGTAACTATCACCCACTTGGAAAGATATTTGAGGTGACAGATCTTCTATTTGAATCGTCAGAATATTGTGATTATTAATCTTACGTGAAGAATGTGGTGAGTGTTTTAAATTATAAGTTTTGAAGTGGGCCGAAGCTTTCTTCCATTCGCATCGTCAGTATTGAGAATGTAGTTTTTTTTTTTTCCTGGCCTACCCACAGAACATATAAAGGAGGTTAGAAAGGAAATAGTTCCTGATTTGCATCAGAACGCTTGTCGCCGTTTGTCTCCCACTCTTTAACTTTACTACAAGCAAGAGACCAGTGCCTACGCGGATTACGCACACAAATAAACAACACGCACTTAGATCGTGAGTTTGCTATTGGTTGTCACACTAATGCAATCTCTGCATTTGACGTACACTCATACACACGTAAAAGCTCACGTATGGTAGGGCGACTAAACGGTCGATTATTGATATCGATAAAATTAATGTAATCTTCGGATTTGAGATATCTTTATTTCCCATAAGAAATCATCACTTACATGAGAAATATTTATAACTAAAAAGCATTATTGTCGACCGACGTACAGTTTTTTCAGACAAAATCATAAACTCAAAAATCAAACATATCAAAAGTACTTAAAAATTTCGAGCGTCTACCACGCTCGAAATTTCGCATATCAAAAATAAACATACACGGAACACGCGCAACTGGATGTGGTATGTAATGTACTAAGGTGCGCTCGTTTTATTTTTGTTTAAAATATGTGATTTTAAGTTTTTTTAAAATATAGACATGGATTTTGCATTTTTTATGGTATTTGGTAGTCTATTATACAATTCGGCACCTTCGTACATCATAATTGGTGCGTGGTGTGTATAGCTGTATGTCATTCGCATTTCTAAGTCCAATTTTGTGTATTTGATTTTTCCTTGTAACATGTATCTTGCTTCTTACTTTACAAGTATTGTGGACTATGTGGACTTCTGTAATGCATGTTGTAAGCATGTATTCATGCGAATATAGAAACAAGTAAATAAAAGTGAAACAAATAAAAAATACATAACTGAATTAAAAACTAATTTAATTATTAACATTAGGATTTAACATTGACTTAAGTTTAAGTTTCTTTAGGATTTAAGTTTCTTTTCCCTGACTTTGTTGTTATGTAATTATCATCATCGAAATGTTGCGAACAAATTGTGCTACATTTAGTAGGGATCCAGTCAATTCTGCCAGTTGTCTCAATCCACAGTTTTCTTATACTTGGATCTGTTGGAAACCTAAAACATATTAAATCATAATAAATGTCAGTTTCAATTGAAAAATTATGGTCGTAATAAATAATATTATTTTAGTTATAAGTGTAATTGATAATAATCAACTGTGTCATAGTAATTATCGACATTGTTTACAAATTGGCACAGCACTATCGATATGTCTAGATTTCGTGGAATTGAACCTTTAGTTCGGTACTCGGGACTCTCGCAGTGAACGTAATACATTGCACGATCGCTTACGTAGTGCAAAATAGTAACCATCTATTGCAAGCAATGTATTACTATTCGTCTGCTTGCGATTATATCGTTTTTGTCTACAAACTTCATAATGCAAATGTTAAAATTACAAATATCAGAAGTATTTTAATGATTTTGGACTTACCGGTGAAAAGAAATCCCTTCTCGTGCTACACTACACACCTGACTTCTTTTCCGATACGTTATAATAGCGCAAGACGGCATAATTTAATATTTTTGCGGAGCTTACGTACGCTGTCAAAACAGGAGCGCGTTTGCTGGCCGGTAAAGTAAATTTCGGTTGATATTGAGCATTTGCTCATAACCGCGGCGCGCGTGCCCCGCCCACAAGGCCCTTCTAACCTCCTTTATATGTTCTGTGGGCCTACCCTTAGTCTGGAACCACTGCACGCTACTGTGCATAGTTACATCAACTAAGATTGTTCGCAACTTGAACACAGCCTCAGGGATACATTGTTCACACACATGTAATACAAAACCATGAGTTTTGACTAAACTGCAATAAGATGTTTTTGTCTCAAATTACGCAACATAATCAGTTTTGGCTCCTCTCCTCCTCTGACTCACTGGTTTGTTTTACTTCAAAATGTAGACTATTTAAACTTGCCTGTTCTATCTGCTATTTTCATCAATTTTATTTTGTCCTTCACAGAAGATGACGATGTGTGCGACACTGCTTCTGAAATGGCATCCACCATGAGTGAGAGAACTGGCTACTCTGCTGCAACAGATACCTCCACTACAATGTCTGTCCAGGATGCTCTGAACAGTAAGTTTGCCATTCAAACTTTTTAATCCATAGAGAGTAAACATCTTTGTTTATTTTTACAAATGAATGAAGTTTTGATCAATATTGCACAAAACAAAGTATGTATTTAATAAAATCATCCTCTTATTTTTTTAGTTCCTGGCATAAGTGAGAGCTTAGCGAACACCTTAAAACAGAAAGAAATACTCATGGAGAGGATAAGACAGTACAAGGAAATCAGTAAAAAACCCATGACCAAACCAACAACAATAAGAAGGGAATCTACTGTGGATACAAAAGTAGAAGCGAAAAAGGTATGAATAATTTTTTAAAATTAATTTTGAATGTAAATTTATCTTTTTTGTGAGGTACAAAACATCAGATGAGTCTTCCCACTCTAGGTGAAGCGGATGAGGCTGTCAGATACATACTGACTAAAAATCACCCTGTTGTTTCGATTGCCCTTTGTTTTCCATTCAGAGGCCACAGTTTCCTGTTTATACAGTCCTACAAAAGAAGGTCTTTGCCCAATTGTGGCATTTAACTCATTAAAACTTCATCAGGGAGAATTTTACAATTGGGTGTGGTGCGGATGGATAGAACTGAAACTAAGAAGAAAAGCCATAAATACTGAAAGGAATCTTGAGGCCTATTTTGATGGAAACTAAAATTGCATCATTTGATTGACATGTTATCAAAAATATTGTTGATCTCAATTGATCTACTCTACTGACATACATATTTATTTTAATTTCAGACAGCAGATAACAGTGATGTTACTCAACTATTAAACACAATTAAAGACAAAGAAAATTCCTTGAGTGTGATGCAAGTTAAAATGAGAGCAATGGAAACCACTATTCTAGACCTACAGGAGATGATTAACGAAAAGGACCAAATTATTGAAGCAAAGAATAAGGCGACGACGCTCATGTCAGATAGTTTAAGCAAAAAAGGTTAGTGTATGATCACTTGAATTTATTACCCTAACCTAATATACAATCCGTGAACACTTATAAATCAGCAACACACTGCTACACTGTTGCTGATTTAATTCTTACATTTAACAAATATTTGTATAACCACTTGTTCTAGCTCTGATTGTTTGTGTATGTTAGTTTAAACGGCACAGTTGGTGCAGTGGTTGAGCGATCGACTGCTGTGTAGTGTGTCGCGAGTTTGAAATTAAAAATAATAAATTTACTGAAATTAAATAAAAAATTATGTAGTCGTAGTTGTTCCGGGTCTAGGTGTTTGTGTATGGGAATTTCTATGATTGTTTACAAATGCACACAATACAGGAGAAATTCCTAGTGTGGGACAACATTTTATTTAAATAAAAACAAAAAATGCACTGAAAACCCAGAAGAAACACCTGATTTTAATGTTTATAGAATTATAATAATTATATTTTAATTTGATTATAAATCTGTATTATAAATCTTAATTTACATTTTTTAGAAAAGGACTCCTTGATTTTGCTGGAAGACACAAGACAACAAATGACAAAAATGCAGGAAAATTTTATTGCAATGGAAACAGAATGGAAAGAAGAAAAGCAAAATTTATTGAAAGAAATTGGTATAAAAGACGAAAAAATCCAAAACTTGGAAGAGGCCAATACTATTTTGGAAACATCTAGATTTGAAATTAGTGTAGCTCATTCAAAATTAGCTGAAGAATTAGAAGCTAAGAATCAAGAAATATTTAGGTTGCAAGAGAAGATAACAGAATTATCTCAAGTAATACCTATTGATGAACCATCTCCAAAAGAAAAAGATGATGTTGAAGAAGAGAAAGGTTCTTTAGAAATAGCAGGTATGGTAGAATTAACTAAAAAGATTGAATTACTCGAGCAACTGAACTGTCAAATTAGGCAAACTAATAAGGAACTTGAAAATAAACTTGCAACTGTTAATCCGGAACCTAAATCTCCAAGTAGTAGTGCTGCTGCTGGCAAAAAGGGAAGTCCCCTGCCTACTCGGAAGGGTGGCAGAAACACAGCAGCCAAATCAAAATCTCCATGGAGTCAACTATCTTCAGAGTCCTTACCACAAGAAACAGATAAAAAAGCAGTTAAAAGTGAAATCACGAGATTAGAAATGTTAGTGCAATCCCTCAATAAAGATATTTTGGAAAAAGAATATGCAATATCTCAGAAAGATGCATTGATAACTGAACTCCAATCAAAGCATGTTGTAGAAGAACAGAAAAAGTCTGCTGAATTGGTAGATATTGGTGTTTGCACTGACATACCAGAAGAAAATAAAGAAACAGTGCAGGTAGACATTGAACATAAAAAAGAAGAATCTACTCTTGAATCAAAACCTCCTCATGAAGAAAATACATCTATGACAATCACAGAACTTGAAGAAAAGTTAAAAGCTGCTGAAGAACAAATTGTTATCCTCAACAACGATATTGATGCGGCTAACAAAAACATGATCAAAGTGAAGTCTAACAATAAATTAAAATTGAAGCAGTTGCAGAAGACAATCGATAACTTTAGCAAAGTATCTGATGCAAATGCTCAGATAGTAAAACTGAATGAAGAATTACATCAACTATCTCAGAAAGTCGCCGAACTAGAAGAGGAAAAGGGTAATCTACAATTACATCTTGTAGATTACGATAGTGGCAGATGTAAGTACAATGTAGTCATGTAGTAATGTAGAGAAGCTCCTTTATATTTTTGTGTAAAGTTTACATGTTAATTTGTGTTCTTTTATAAAATTTACAGTGACTGATTCTGACATTTATAAAAAGATGGTAGAAATGGAAAATTTAGCAGAAACTCGGCTCAAGGCGATAAGTGTTTTGGAAACACAAAAATTCGATCTAGTCCAAGGTAAAAAAATATTTTCGTAAATATAATTATGATTATTAGTTATGACATAATCAATTTTGACAACTTGTTTTTTTTTTCATTACAGAACTACATGTATTGCAACAGAAAAATGATGAGATGGAAGATAGGTTGGCAGATATATCACAACTTCAAAATGAACATGTTTGTACTGAAATGAAGTCTGTGCAAATGGAAGAACAGATAGATGAGTTAACAGCAGCTAGAAAAGAATTAGAACTTGTTATAGAAAACTTAAAACTGGACAAAGAGTACCTAAACGGAACTATTAAAATCCTTCAAGAAGAAAAAGAGGAAATGACACATAAATTGGAAAATTATATACAAGAGAACATGGAGCTAACTGATAAACTTGAAAAACTGAGTGCTGAAAAAGTAAGTTCTGCTGAATCTATTGAAATTGTCGAATCTTTGACGACACAGGAAAAGCTCGAACTTGAAGAATACAACAAGAGTATAGGTGAAGATAAAACTGACGACCATCATGAGGAAAATGTAGAATCCCAAAATGATAAAAACATAGACAGTTTAATTGAACAAAGAGAGGAATTGAACACTAAAATTGAATTGTTTACACAGGAACGACAAGAAGTTATGGAAAAAATGACAAAAATCGCAGCAGAAAATGAGTCGCTAGTAGCAAAAATAACTGAGTTGACTGATCAATGTTCAGTTTTGGAAAACAGTATAGACATCCTGAGTAATGAAAAACGTGAACTAAACGATTTGAACCAAGACCTTGCGCGTCAAATCGAAGACTTGAAACGTGAAAGAATTGAAATCATGAAAGAAACCGCTGACATTGCTAAGCCGGCTTCTGAAGATGTAGCTGATGGAGTTCCAGTTGAGACTCACCACGATGACAAGTCTGCTGGCGATAAAGGCAATAAAGGAGCTAAGACAGTTAAACAACTGACGAAGGAAATACTAAAGTTGAAAAATACAATCAAAGAAAGAGAAGATGAAATTGGCGATTGTCAGATGAAAATACTGGCCATGGAAGAGCAACAGCAGAAACAGAACGAATTGTTACAAACAAACGCGTCTTACGAAAGTAAGATAAAATCTTTAAAAGATGAAAACCATAATTTGAAACAAGAATTAGAAGCTACAAAGAAGGATAAAGAATCAGAACAGCAGTTAATGCAAATTAAACAAGCGAATGAAGTATTGCAGCAAGAACTACAGAAAGTGCATCAAGAATATGCTAATAGTGTAGGTTCACGAGACGCCAAGATAAACGAACTAGAAAGTGTACTACTGGAGTACGAGAAACAAATGTTTAACTACGGCAATAGCTTACAACAGAAAGATAAAGAAATGGCGGAATACATCAATCAAATAACTAAACTCAATGATGTATCGCAGAAACTTAAATCTACTATCGAATTACTTGAGGAAGAAAAGGCGAAAGATCAGAACGCAGAACTCGTGAAATCTCTGAACAAACAAATATCAGCCTACCAGAAGAAACTAGTAGACAATGAAGATAAAATAAAGATCTTAGAAGAAGAGAAAATGCAACTACATTGTCTTAAAAGCGAATTGGTTAATAAAAGTGCAACACTCGAATCAGAATTGAAAAAGCTAAAAGAAACATTCACTGAGAAGCAAAGTCTCATTAAAGAATTACAAACCCAACAGCAAAAGCATTCAGAAGAAATGTCAGCCATATTGCTTCAAACCAAAGAACGTGATGAAGAAATTCACGAAATTAAGTTACAACTTCGAAAGGAATCAATAGAAAACGAAAAACTGCGAAATAGCGTATTAGAAAAAGAAAAACAAGTTGATGAATTAACACAAGAGATAGAGGAAACCAAAGGAAAGCTTAACAACTTGTCTTCAGAGAAAAATAACTCATCAGAACAATTTGTAGCTTTGGAGACCAAAAATAAAGAATTGATGGAGAAACTTAAGAAGTTTGCTTTAACTATTAAAAAGAAGTCCTCAATGTACAGTGAGCTTGAAACACATTATGAGGAAAGTCAAAAACAGCTATTTGCTAAAAATGAACAACTAGAACAGCTTTTGATACAAGTTGAGACACTGCCAGCTTTGCAAGAAAAACTGAAGCATGCAGAAGAAGAGATCAACCGGTTACAGTCACAAAAAATATCTTTGGAACAGCAAAGATCTCAAGATATGAACCAGCTACAAACAGAAATGAAGTCTTTGCAGGAGAGACTGGTTTCGTCTTCCCAAGAAATATCTCATCTCAATGATTCTGTGAATGTATTACACAAAGACTTGCACTTCGCACGCGAAGAAAATGCTCATCTCAAGGCACAGATTGATGCATTAAATAACAAGTTAGTTGAGCATGAGATAGAGCAAAGAAATATTACAAACTTAACAACAAAAATAGCAAGCTTAGAAGCTGACATTAATCAAAAACAATTGCAAATTGCTGATTTGTTAAACAAAGTAGAACATTACGAACAACAAGAAACACAAGTGCAATTTGGTTATGACGCTAAAGTTCAGGAACGAGATTTATACATTGAGAACTTGGAAACCGAGATCAGTAGGTACAAGAACCGTATTTGTCGCCTCGAAGAAAGTATTTCTGTCATGGAAGATAGAAGACATTCACTTGAAAGAAAAGCGGATCAGTTAGGTAGTCAACTTCAAGAAAAGCAGAAGGCTTACACAGAGTATACAAGCCAGGAAGATGAGTTAGTTGGTCGACTTGCTGTTCTAATGGACCATGACAGGGTCCTTGAGAAACAACTTTTTGAGATTGACAATGAAAATAAAGAATTACAGTATAAGGTGCAACATTTGAATGAGGATAATCAAAAATTAAGGAAAGCTCTTTCTGAAATACAGGATCACTATAATGTATTACTTGATAAAGCTAATAAACTAGACTCAGTGGAGTCTCAAGTATCAACGTACCAAAACCAGCTTCGTGATCTCGAAGCAAACTTAAAAAGAATAACTCATGATCATCAATCTTTAATAATGCAAAAGAAACAAGAAATTGAAGAACTTGAATCTGAATTCAATACTCAAATTGAGGATGCCATTAAAGAAAAGAAAGTAATAAGTGAAAAATACGAAAAAGTGAGTGAATATGTGTCCCAATTGGAGGCTAAGCTACAGGAGTATAAAACAAATATTGAAAATCTGAACATAGATATAGAGGAACTTCATAGAATTAACCAAGAATTAGAAGAAAAGTATTCTAAGAAAGAAGAGGTCACAACTCCAGACTATACAGAACAGTACATAGCTGAGATAAATAAATTAAATGCTATTGTTAACAGTAAACACCAAGAAAATGTAGAACTAAATAATAAGCTGCAAGTGCAACAGTCAAACAATATTACATTATCTTCAAATATGGAAAGTCAAATATCAGAATTGACTACAAAATTATATCAATCGGCTTCAGCAATAGAAAAATTGACTTCAGAAACCCAATCGTTAAAACAATTCAATGAACAATTGCAAAACAAACTTTCTCAAAAAGATGAAGAAATAAAAGAATTAAAAGAACATCAAAAACTGACATTTGAAATGAATATACCTAAAACTGAAGGTATGATAATATCATCTACTATTGAACAATTGAGTGGTGATGCAAAGAACATTGATATGTCGGCTCTTCAATCACAAATTCTTTCTGAAATGGATGAACCTCGCATTGAAAGTAAACACGTCACTAAAAAAGTTTCAGAAAACATACAAAAGCAACCAACAGGAGAAATGGGAATTGAAGAACCTATCATCGTAGCTAAAAAAGTATACGATTGCTTCAAGAAAGATGAAGATGAAGCACCAGAAGTTGATCCATTTAACTCGGACGAAGGTTGGGGATTAGGCGAGAGCGAAGAAGTTGGCGACGTAACACCTGGTTTTTCACATTTAAAAGACCAAATAGATATACTTAAAAAAGATAATGATGCTTTAAAAGCAGAACTGGAAGTAAACAATAGTAAACTACAAAAGGCTTTGAAAAAATTAAAAGAACTGAAAAATAATAATGCTTTGCTCAATAATGAACTTAAATTAGCTAAGCAAATATCTCAAACTTCCTTCTTCGATAATGCTATGGAAGATGAATTACGGCTTAATGTTCAAGAATTAGAAAAGAAAATTGAAGAACTGAACACTGATATCCTTAAAGAAAAACGAGACAAAGAATCTCTGAGGAAACAAAACGACATCTTCCAAAACGCTAATGATAGATTAACCGAAATGAAAGAGAAATTAGAAAATGAAATAGAGCTATGGAAATTCAAATTCAAAGAAGCCAATGATAAACTTTCTACAATGCAGTGGGGAGGAGACACGACGAATTCACAACAACAACAACGACGAGAATCTTCTGTACCAAGTGTTGATGAAAATAAATTCAAAGAAGAACTTCTAAAAATAGAGAGAGAGAATGATGAGTTACAGTCGATAGTGGATCAATTAAATTCTCAAAACAGTGAATATCAGATACAGCAAACATCGCTAAAGAATGAAATCAGCAATCTTAATAATCAATTGCAGCATCACCAAAAAGAAATTCAAAACTATGAACTACTTAAAACTCAACTTGACGAGTTGCATAAAGCGAATAGTGAACTGGTGAACACCAACAAATCCTTAACAGAAAAGCTACAAAATATTGAACTCCAATATAAAGATTTGTCGCAATCTTATGAAAAATTAAATACTATTTATGAAGAACTGAAAGCTGACTATGAAAATGAAAAAACTACGTTAGTAGACAGCCATTCAAACTTGCAAGAGGAGATTTCAAAATTAAAGCAATTGGAGTCCGAGTCTAAAAACGAAATGTCTACTCTACTTTCTGAACTAGAACATGTAAAGTCACAATTACTTTGGCATGAAGAACAACAGGACTTGAGTAAACTACAAAGTGCAGATAGTTTAGCTCTGGCTGAAAAATATAGTTCTTTGGAGCACTACTGTGTACAATTGAAACAAGAGTTGGATGGTGCAAGCACGAAAATATTACAATTAGAAACTGAAAATCAAAATATAAAATCAAAATTACTTTGGCATGAGGAGCAACAAAGCATGAATAAATCGCAAAGTGTGGACAGTGAAGCTCTTCTTGAAAAATGTAGTACTGTGGAGCAGCATTGTGCACAGTTACAATTGGAATTGGATGATGGTAAAACGAAAATATTGGAATTAGAATCTGAAAATCAAAATATAAAATCAAAGTTACTTTGGCATGAAGAAAACCAAGGCTTGGATAAATTACAAAGTGTAGACAATTTAGCTCTTGTTGAAAAATGTAATGCTATGGAGCAACTTTGTACACAGTTAAAACATGAATTGGAAGATAGCAAATCGAAAATATTACAATTAGAATCTGAAAACCAAAATATAAAATCAAAATCACTTTGGCATGAAGAACATCAAAGCTTGAATAAACTCGAAAGTGTAGATGGTTTAGCACTGGCGGAAAAATGTAATGCAATGGAACAACATTGTGTGCAATTAAAACAAGGATTGGATGATGCAAACAACAAAATATTGCATTTAGAATCTGAAAATCAAAAACTGGTACAACAGTCCAAGGAATATCAGGATCAGATTAATGATTTGAATATTAAGATGCAAAACTTGAATAGTGAAAATGACAATTTACTATCAACTGTTACTGAGTTACGTTCTTCAGTATCAAGTGCCATTGATCAGCGTGGCTTCGAAATAGCAGAATTGTGGAAGCAACATCTTGCTCAACGAGAAGCTGACTTCCAAAAAATAGAAACCGATTTGAGAACGCAATTAAGTGTATCTGAAGCTAAATATGAACAATTACTTGAAAATGTACAGTCTTCCAGTCAAGAAGAAACTAGTAAGTTGATTGTAATTGAGCAAGTTACATCATTACAAAATAAACTAGAAGACAAAGAAGAGCACGTTCGAAATTTACAAACCAAATATGCTGAAGTTATGAATCAATTAGATATGTTACGCTCGGAAATGGAGGATGAAAAAGTTGGCCATGAAAATAAATTATTAGAACAACAAGAAGAATATGAGAAAATCATTCAAGAACTCACTATAAACAATCATAAACACAAAGAATCTTATGAAGAAACTTTCAAAAATATACAAAATGAGTTAATTATATTTAAAACTAATAATGACGAGTTAAATAAGGTTATTGAGGATTTACATCTTCGGATAAAAGAAGCTGAAGAGAAAGTTGTAGAAGTGACTAATCAACTTCGAATGAAAGAGAGTGAAATTTATCAAAAAACACATGACTACACTCTAACATTAACACAGAGGAATGAAGAGTTTGAGAATGTGAGGAAGCAGTTAATTGAATATGAAAAAAGAGTAGAAGACTTAACTTTCGAAAAAGAGTCAGAATTAGCGGTTCTTAGGTTAAAGATGCACGAAAATGACAGTCGTCACGGGGAAATAAAGAAAGAAGCGGATGCGGAAAAAGAAAAATTGTTAGAAGCTTTAAACGCCAAGATAATTGAATGTACTAATCTGAATAAACAAATAGTTGACTTAAACAAAGAATTACAAAATCATTCAACGAAATCTGCAGAAATGCAAGCAGCATTAGAAAATCAAGAGATAGAAATTGTTGGTCTAAATGACGAAATTACGAATTTACAGAACATGATGAGATCGTCTAGTTCTAAAATACAAAAACACGTATCGTTTGCGTCTGATACGAAACCTGGTGCTGAAGGAGAACAGACTGAAAATGTTTTGAATAGGGACCTTTTGGATGCCGTGCCCAGAGCTGAGCTAGACTTGGCTTTGTACATGTTGCATCAGAGAGATGTTCGGTGCGAGGAACTCACGATGGAGCTGGGACACTTGTTGGAAGAAAGAGATACCCTACAATTGCGCTTGTCAGACTGTTTACGTCTGAACGAAGATATGAAGAATAAGTTCAAAATGGCAGGCTTTGATGAGTCAATGAACTCGAGCCAGGAAACGATATCGGAACTGCCGAGCTTTACAGTCGAGAGAGAGTTTGTTGATACCCACCGCGGGCAAACGTCGCGAAGCAGTAGTATAAGTGATCCAGAGGGAGAAAAACCGAAGCTGCAGGCCAAGTGAGTGTACAATTTTTATTACTCTTGTTCTTCGATTTATAGCTGAGTCTGACTATTCGACCGATTAGATTCAGCCCTAAGAACTCTGGTGTCATTTGAATTGCAGACGCAATGGCAGTAATTCAAAACTAATTCCATTTTAATTGATCACAATTAAAAATTGAATAGAAATTAAACAGACTACATAGGCGGCCTAAATACCTTAATTACAACTAAGGCTATGTACTAAAATATCGATGCAGCAATTTAAACTTTGACAAACATCAATAAAACCAACTGCCTTGCCGCAGGTTGACTGAGCTGCGTACGGTGCGTCACAGCCGCGACGTGCGACTGCGACAGGAGAGCGAGCAGCGACAACTGGACCTACGACTGCTTCAGCGAGACGTGGCACATCTACCACCCGAGGCCGTCGACCAACTGGCGCAAGCGCATCACACGCTCTGTGAGTCTATTGTGTTGTTATTAACTTATGATCTAACGGTATCGGCTCCGACTTGCGAGTTTTAAGTCACGGGTTCGAACCCAGCCAGGCGCATTAATTTGTGTAATTTATTACATCACTACTGCTCTAAAAATGGTGAAATTTTGTTATCAGTCACAGATAATGTTGGTCGAGAAATATATATTAAGATGATAAAGATGTGTTAGTTAACAATATTATACAAAACTGAAATAGTCATGAAACTTCTTATCACATTTTTGGATTTTGCGAAAGTATTTGACACAGTTTCTGTGTCCATAATCATATTTAAACTTAGGAGTACCACTAGAATTATTCAAGGGTTATCCTACTGATCGCTCACAATCGATTATTGTAGACATTAACAAGAGCGATGAACTTCTCATTCAGTACGGGGTGCCACAGGGTAGCATTTTGGGGCCCATATTATTTATAGTTTACATTAACGACATCTACAATCTTGAAACTTCAATCGGCAATATAATTCTATTTGTTGATGACACTCTCATCACTTCCGCAAACTCACGGTCAGAACTCCAAGCAACTGTCTAAAATGGCTTCAGTGGCTCTTTTCTGTAACATGCTTCTCCATGACCAACATTTAACTCAACCAAGAATGCCCATTACTCTAAAAGCTCACTCTTGTACCTCACAAACCCAATAAAATTCAATGCATTAACCACAGTGGATCAGACTAAATGTTTCGACAAAATTCTGGACAAAAATCCTAATTTCAAGTCTGGATTTATGAAAGTGTAATATTGACCACCATACGTAAATTGACATACATTACTAAAATCCTATGATATGTAACTAGAAATTTGAAAGTTAATTCTTGAAAAGGAAATGATGATCCGTGTACACTAAACAGTAATCAAATGTGATGTTCTGCTACCATATTGATTAAACTTTTGCCTTTTTATTTCACTAGTAAATTGCGTTTGAATTTTGTTAACTGTATACAAGTTACTTGCTCGTGACCGTACTTGTCTGCTTACTTTCTTAGCTCACAAACTGGCTTTGCTAAGATAGGTTATTACTTATTAGATATGTACTACGATAAGTAAATATCGTTTTTAATCATGTGTTTCTTTTGTTTCCAGCTCGAGATTCCCAGAGCACGTCAACAGTACTGCTGAACTGGCTCCGAGGGAAAAGTACGCCAAAAGTAGTCCACATGTGAGCCGCGCATTTATTATACAGCCTGTTAGTGTAATCAGTCTTAAACTTGAAACCAGTGGTTTGGTATCACTTACAGAACGTAAATTCAATAAAAAATAAAAACTTTTTTTTTTTCAATAAAGTCTCCATTTTTCCCCAAAATTATTTCACCCTATTACGCAAAGGTAAGATCAAATACGCCGCGAAATAGCGCGCCGTGCCGCGACGCCGGCGCCGCCGCGTCGCCGGCGCACACTTCAGTGATCAGTCAGCCGGCAGCGTCGCTACGGAACGATCGTGTGTACGCTCGCAGCGCAGCGCACCTCACGACCTCGCGCCGCCCCACCGTTAATTTTTCGCGCAAGTGTTAGTGATTATGTCGTACATAAACGAACAGTGGACCGAAATGGTCCGGGTTTACGCCGCGTCGGGTGATAACCTGAACGAGGCTCGGAGAATGTACGCTGACTAACTTACATCATCTGGACTCGTCACGCAACAAAGGTAGGTATTTTTGCCTGTCCTAAGCCAGGAAAAGTATGAAGGGAAGTTAGTTACATCACAGGTTACCTGTATTTTATGATGTAGTTAGTTAAAACTTATGTAGGTATGTAGTTAAACGGACGGCTATTGCGGCAGGTTAACGCCCTTTGCAGTGAATACGTAACTCGGGCGCATAGTATCCATGAATTAACGGACGGTGTAGGACAGAAACATTTTTGATTTTTTTAAAGAAAAATTCGTTTATTTATTTTTAAATTCAGACAAACATTTTTATAATTAAATCAACTACCTATGGTTTCAAGGTTAAGACTGATTACACTAACAGGCTGTATAAGTTATATTATAGTAAGGATGAAACCAGCCGTCCTCGAACTCCGACGAAGTTGCGTAGGATACACAGAGACTTCCCTGTAGGTAAGAGACTAAAACTTCAGCCACCCCTGTTGGAAATAGTCCTTTCTGCTTTTACTTGCATTTATCAAAATGGTCACCACTCAGCACATCACAATTTTCAAATGTTTCGGTAAACATTTAGTTGTAAATTGTGCCCTTAGAAACTTGCCAACGAAAAAAATCAAACAGTTTTACCAGATCGATTTCTTCTTTCGACAATTCATTTTCACGACTTTAACTCTTCCATCTGTAACCTAGTACAATAAATTAGATAGTAACCATTAAATTAGTCGTCTGGTATGCGAAATTTGATAATAAACGATTCTTATGTCATGCCATTGGGTTTGTTTGAAAATATGGCCTATAAAGCACAATTATTATTACAAATGAATGCGTGAAAGGTCTAAATCCTTGTGGAAGCATATGGACATAAGAAATTTATATTGGCAAGTACGAACGAACGACGAAAAACTTCATTAACAGAGCTTATTGCATTCCTTCATCAATCTTACCTATCTTCTTTGTCTTACTTCCCCATTTTTGTTGTAGACAAAATAATGTATTAATTAGTGATGCTAGACGCGAAATATTGTTCCACTAAACTATCCTATTTATTAATTTTTATGTTTTCGTTTCTTGTTATATTATTATTCATTTTAAATAAAATTTTGGGATGTCATCGATACTCACGATTGCTGACATCATTTATTAATTTATGAAATTGATATTTTTCCAAAGGATTAAATCGTGCCTTTTCATTCTTAAGTCATAATGTAAATGTTATCGTTGTTCACGTGAGCGGTTCACACTTGTAACATGTATTATTAAAATTCGGAACCTGTATAATTTATGTATATAATCAACGGATTCTATGTGAATAAGGATCCTTGTATATTGAATTTGTAAATTTGTTTCTCGATTAAACAGAGTTCATTTGATATTTTGTTTCTTTCATATCCTGTATATTGTGTTTCATAATTTCTGCTATTATGAATTTGTGCCTCAACTATGGTAGTTTTAGGCTACTACCTTCCTTTTGATGAGGCGAAGTGAGGTAGTAGTACACATCTAAAGGAGTCTACACACCAAACCCGCCGACCCGCCGACACAGCCCGGCGGCTTGGTGTCGGCGACCCAAACCCGCCAACCCGCCAACATGTGTCATGGGGCTGTGTCGGTGAGTTAGTCGACGGCAAGAAATCAGTACAACTTTTTTAGTTAGTACTTTTTTAGTTTAGAGTGTCGGCGGGCAACTGAGCGTGCGCGTACGCAAGTCGCCGGCCATGCCGCCGACTTGCACGCGCGGGTACGAGTCGCCGACATGATTCTTGAAGCAAAGTCGCCGACACCAAGCCGCCGGGCTGTGTCGGCGGGTCGGCGGGTTTGGTGTGTAGACTCCTTTAAGATGTATCGTATGTAGTATTGAAGTTCTTGAGTTATTGAAGAGTTTAAAGTAGCTGTAATTAGGGTACAACATGGTGTTTCATGAAATAAGTACATAGTTATATATTTTGAATTTTTTATTACTTTTTCTTTAGATATTTACACTCTCAACAACTTAATGTCTACTATAATCCAATATGTCACTTAAATATAGAAAATCACAATATAAAATCAAAGTAATGAAAATGTTCTTGTCATAATTACTTTTAGAATTTTGGTCCTTATAATATTATTGAAGTATAAATCGCTCAAAGCTCTCTGTTTGAGCTGAGTAGCTCTAAAGCTTTTTCTCCTCTTGTTATAAATCGCATTATAGGAAAATACAATTTTCCTTAACATTTTAATAATCTAAGTTCATAATAAACATACTAAATTTCTTACACTATTTCGAAAAAGCCAGTCCAAAAGCCAAATAGCATTTAATAAGACTAACTTCGTAATGCGTATGTTTTCCCACATAATTTTATATACAAGCTAATATATTAAGCATATATTTCTATAAGGCAGTATGTTCATGTCTGACACTGTATTTATATTCAGATACCTAAACATTAGGTAGGTATGATACTATTCCACAACCAAGTTTGTGCAAATAAAATATATATTTTTGCATTGAAGGGTATTGCTTATCAAATAAAGTTATTTAAATATTTGAAGGTATTGTATCATGTCTCTGCGATACTAAACCAATATATGAATATGTGTTCTTTAATAAAAAATACTTTTTAGTAGTGTAACTTATGGCACCACATGCTTACAGCACATCTCTAAAGTATACTATATTTACATGTTATTCTAAAATATTTACATCAACACCAGATCCTAAATAGTTAAACTTATATTCTGTACGAACAATCAGGCGTATGTGATATAACAAGAATTACGAAAACTATAAAAATATAAACGCAATACCTTACTAAACATACAACACGAGACACTTCAACATTCTGCCCGGCTTTCACATACTCATGGAAGACATTGGAGTGATTTCTTGTTCACTTTATATATAACTATAAAAAAACTTAATGTGCACGTAATTATCAGAGTGCAGATAACTAACTTACAATATAATTAATATAAACTTATTTTAATTTTAACCAGCACTCACTTTTTACTTGTGCGCCACCCGTACTTAAATAATTAACATACACGTATATAACTAAATATGAAGATACTGTATCACAATTTTTAATTAAAGTTACGAGCGCTTCGATAATTAATTAGTCTAGTCGAAACATTAAGTACAAATAGTGGAACTTGTTGACTATTGCATGTATGTATAGTTCTGATGGTTCTAACATAGGAACGATCGCGTTGTTTAATAACTAAATGCTAACCTAAACATCTTAAGCATGGATCACATTGTTTTTTGATTTTCGTTTTACAATCATCCGAAATGGTCTCGCATAGTACTTCTAAGTTAACATATTATGACTGGAAGTGACTATGATACGAAGTTAAATTATAATTTATAACACTTATCACAATATTTTATGAACTAATATGTAAGGAACAAAGGTAATAAATCAATTTGCTTACATACATAAGTTTAAAAGTGCTATATCAAAACAAAATATACAGCCCCTTGTCTACATTATTACCTATTTAATGAATCATGTAAATATTATTTGCAGTTGTAATTTTATACATCGTTCTGACTCCGTAGTGTGTTATAAATATAATATTTATATGAACGTAATATTAGTTTTTACAATACTCAAGCGTAATTTATTGCCTTCCCCCGATACAATAACATAAATCTGATGTCATTTGTTATTCCTGCAAGAATTTCGCAAATCAAAAGCCAAAGGTAATTAATTAAAAAAAAAAACAAAAGATTAATCATTTGAACTTCCAAGTGTTTGATTGAAATTGATTCAAGATGAAGGTATTGTATTGGCTTACTTTTCCTAACAGTGATTGAATCAGCTGATATGTCCTAATAACATACATTATATACTTGCATTAAACTACTATATTTTAATTACAAATTAACTGAAGGATTGAGTCAGTTCATGTTATAAAATAAGAAAAAATGTGAAGCTAACTTTGGTCCCATACGAACATGTAACAAGGTAATGACTATTTGTAACAGCTATTTTATTGGCAAACTATTACAGATTTATATAAGAGCTCTCGGCAGGTGAAATTGAAGCTTAAATTATTAAGAGGTAGATTGTAATTTCAAGAACCGTATAAACTAGAACTGAAAGTTTTATCTAAAGTAAACTCGTTCAATGCAAAACGGTTTTAGTGAACGCACAGACTAGAGGCAAATTACAGTAGCACGCAGGGCCTACACTTATTTATTATGTATGCGCAAGTTGCGATTAGTAAGATACGTACAAAATTACCTACGTTAGAGACATATGATTGTCAGTCTTGGGTTCAGTCCTTGATCACGGGCATTTTGAACTTTTAGTTTAAAGTATTTTCGTACTAATGCACCGTAATTAAAGCAATGGTCGGCAACGTGGGGGTGTTCAGAAGTGCACGTCGCGCACGTCGGTGGGCGTGGCGGCGCTACTGTGCGCCTTGTCCTGCGTCGGCGGCGGTGTCCAGCCCGCCGCCTCCCGCGCCTGCCCGTTTGGGCCATTCCCGCTACGCTCCTCGATCATGTTCTGCACCATCTCCTCGATTTGCTCCAAGCACGTCTGGAGACAGTCCTATAACAAAAAAATCATTTTAGAACATTGCAGGTTCATCTTAACGCCAGGCAACCAGCAAGTCTGCATTACTTGGACGTAGTAATAAATTCACAACCTGATATGTGAACCAGTTTCTAAACATAGACTCACAAATAGGGTAGTAATTGATAGAAACTTACCAAATCGATGCGCGTGAGTTCGTGCAAGCGCGCCAGGTGGCCGTCAAGTCCTAGCCCGCGTAGTGCTGCCGCGATGCTGCAAGACGCCAGCGTGCTCGCAGAGTACAACGTAAACTCGTAATCTACAACAAACAAATAACACACCGTTAATATACACACAGCAAACTCACTAAAAACTATTAACCTTATTCATTAATCCGCCATCAATCCACAGAGCTACATTGTTACATCAATTAAAATGTCCGTTATTTCAGCGCTCTGATTATTTAATTAAAACAACAGACCGCTTGTTTATTAAAACCGCAATAGGATCTGGATCAGCTCATTTAAAATACATTTTCCTGCAGGGCTTCCTCATTGCATTCACAACTGAATGTTGAAATCGGAGTGAATACATAGAGTGCAGCCGCGTTAACTTTTCATGTAGGCGAGGCCCGTAGACGGTGCGAATACGGCGATCGTCGGCCGTAGAGGCTAGAGGAGTGGGGCATATCCGGCAAAAGAAATGTTCCTTTCTCTCTCGCGCAGGTTGTCAGTCTCCTGCGGAGAGTGCAGCCTCAAAGGAGCCGGCACCCGCCCTCGCGGCCGCATTCCACAGGCTCGCTCCTTCGCCTCACTTGAATATTTCTCACGGGCTTACTTTGGCAAAACCATTATACCAACATACATCATATAGGTGCACGTATGTAAGCTGATATTGAGCGAACACTGGCTGTGTTTTGTATGAAATACCTACATGAACAAGACTATCAGGCAGGAAAAAGATACAAATTGTAAGTAAGCATAACAAGTTTGTATTTATGCTAGCAGATAATATTAATGGCCTCTCGTTACATTACCTACTTCATGCCCTCTGCCTATGGATTATTTTAAATAAGAGCAATTGAATGTTTTGAGCCTGATATTGCAGTGAAATAATTGCTCATGTTAGGTACGTATTTCCATTCTCGGACCGCATTATAGCTGTTAATGGTGATCTAATTGATTATATTGCTAATTTGGTTTCTGCGTCATCATCGTTAATGTACACAATCAATTTTAGATATAAGGGAATAATTATGTTCTTTTTTTTTCGTCAAACGATTCCTAATAATGGAACAAGCTGTCTTTCCTTAACATAGTCTTCGTGAACAAACATTCACTTTCTTTCACAAACTTTTATTCTCTAATTATATCACGATTTATTTGGTATGTTCCTATCCCTGCCCACATACTACATCATTATTTCAACGGAATTGACGAGTATTTATTGAGTTTACCACACAAAGCATATCACCTGATAATAAAGCAGGAAAATCAGCTACCTGACCTTGCCGACTTTTGCACTAACCCAACTAATAAGCTTTAACCTTAATTAGATAATTTATATATTAATACTAAGCTTATATAAATGGTCGTCGCAATTTATAAAATTATGTTCCCACGCCATAACAAGAATGAGATAAGAACCTCCGAGAGGAACCATAAATGCCCAGTAACTCGAAAACGCAAACAATACGAGTAAACCCTACAAGGACCCTCCATTCATCATTAAGTAGATTCTATTATACCAACCAATGTATGGATATCGAACACTCTTTCAGCTCATTTAAAAGATTTATTTTAATTTTTTTTTATTTGCATGTCGGCATACCCGAGATAAAGGGAACGGGCAGAGGGAACGAATAAAAAGAGAGAGATGAAACAACGAAAGCGGCCGCTCACTCGGGGTATTTGCATAATCTGATGTTAATCAAACAACGCAGTACCCGACGAGCGTCCGCGGAGCGCTGCCGGCCTGCGAGCTGCGACGACCAGCCTTTGTCACGAGCGCATCAAGATCTACAGCTCTCTGATGCAGAGTGTGATGACTGCACACTACCTAAACGTCCTAGTACTTCGGCGGCGGCACAGGACACACACGTAGCGGAAGTGAGGCCGTCCTTATTAGTCGTGAAGCGACTGCTGCCTCACGAGCTAATATCACTAATGTACACTTTCTAGAGGAAGCGGTGCAGCAACGGTCCCACCGCACTTTGGTGTGTATGTAAATTAATAAAATTGTGTTCAGTGTCGCCCCTCGTAGACAGCCTGGCCAAGTATGGTCGCCCGTCTACGCACGGAGTTACTTCCGTTTCTCGATTCTGTTTCACTTGAAAAGTTCGCTACTCAAGAAATTAATGAAATTATTTATTTCTTAATTACATTTTCGAGTCGTAGGCAGTTACCGTGCTATGTATCACAATCCTAAAGTTTTGGGTTAATGACGACGACAATGACACAAAGATCATTATAATTGCCCTTGAAATTGAAGTACTTGTATTAGATGTCGTCGGCAGTCAGCACAGGTACTAGTGACACGCGCAATAGTCGATTCGCGAGGTGAACGATCCCACAAGGCCGGACTGCTAGTAGGTAGGTATTCGTTTGGAAGTGGACTGAAATGGCACAAAATTAATACATTATCGACAACTATTCGAAAAGACACTGGCGAGTTTTTTTATTGTTCCAAAATCAATTAAAATGCAATGCCATAGCGTATCGTTCAAAAAGGCTGTGAATCCTAGTCATGTGGACAACTGGCTATTTACTTGGAGATTTAATCGATTTATCTATAATCGAGCATCACCAGTGCGGATAATATACGTACTACATGCGGCATTCATTGGCCACCGGAACAAATACCACGCGGCCCCCGCGACAGCGCCGGCGATGCGAAGCGCTCACATGTGAAAGAAAACGTCCGACGCAGATAAGATACCTGTCTCACGGAATATAGGCTGGCGTGACATCTCGCACTGCACCCATAACGACTACCTAGTTATTTCTTACCACTGCCAACTGAAACATCTTGCCAAAATGAACGAAGAGACAACAGTTTTTTTAAAACAAGATAATGGTAGATATAACTTATCATCATCATGGGGGACGCAGGCCAGAGTTGTCAGCATTAAAATAACTCATTACAAATTTAATATCCCGACGAGTTATGATTCCAGAGTAAATTGTGCCATTCAAATAATGACACATAATGCGGGTTCGCTCGATACCGCGAAACGTAAAGTCTACGCGGTCTCACCGCTGGAGGGTAGTACCCACACACACGTCACACATACGTTCTCTAGACAGAAATAAACCTGTGGTATTATTCACAATCCATCACAGATAATAGGCCTTTTGTAGTTTTCATTTTGCGGTGACATGAGTACCGCGGCAATCCTGAATTAGCTCGAAGTTTCAAGATCATCAATATTTCATAAATGGAAATATTGTAATATTTCGCATTCGGTAGATTACATTAGCGGAGGAGATACCTTTCGCGTCGGACTCACAAGTGAGAGATGATATCGGAGAAGCAAGTGAAATAAAAGAGCTGGAGCGTGAACTTCTTGAACAAAAAACAATACGACAGCGGCGGCGAACAACAAAAACCGTTGCACAAAAACATATGATCCCATGAGGGTAGCGGGGGCCTGGCGAGGCGCGGGGGCCGGAGTCCCGAGGCGTGCTGGAATGCGCTCGGGCGAGCGGCGTGGGAGGCGCCGGCGCGGCCGCTGCCAGGACACACACACGCCGCCCTCGCGCCCTCCGCGCATAGCCCTCACTGTAAACAAACCTATTCACATCTTGCTACGCTCTCTGCTAGCCGCCGGCAAACGATGATAACCATCTCCTCCACTAATAAATTGACCTATACCATAACCTAAACATTCTACACCTAATAAATAGGGATTCCATATCCAGTTACCCAATAAACAAGTTTATGCTGAGCGTTCACTTTTGTTTTCTTTTCATTATCTTCAACAATCAATGAATTCGAACGTGTACCTACTTAAAGGATGCATACATACCCCTACATCTTTTAAGTTATTAGTCCTAAACTCTGTTAATTTCTTTAATATGCCCTTGTAACATCAAAGAGGCCATGATTAACAACAGTCATACTCGTACCTAATGTAATTTATCTACAGTACAGCTGTGATAAAACTGTAAAACGGGTGATACCGAATGAAACGAAATTAATAACAATACACGTCAGTAGAATATGAAATTCTTTGGTTGCGTAAAGTTGGGTAACATCTGAAATAATGAATAGAAAGTAGCTGCAAGGAAAGTAGAGTATTGTAAAGTTAAGGTTCAGTGACATGTGTCCGTACTGTCCGTAGAGCAAGGCAGGCCGCGCCGCAAGACGACATTGTCGTGACATGACGTGGTATCTAGATGCTAATTACCGTCTGCCGTTGCAAACAAAACGTTACATTCTCATTCAAGACGAGCGAACTATTTGTGGAAGACATGATACTGCGACAGCCAACTTTGTAATAAGTAAGCAAGCAATAACCGTTTTTACTTGAGTCCATGAAAGACTATAACGAAGATTACTTAAGTGACGCCTCTGTCGGTGTATTTGATGCGGACTGGTTTTGACGGCCGAGTATCAGCTGACATCATCCCTATAGTTATATTTAGTATACTGGAAGTGTATGGAATGCGTACCTCTGGCGGCGAGCGAGATGAAGGTCTGCGCATGCCTGTGCACCATCTCTGTGTTGACCAGGCCCCGCAGCGGCAGCCGCGACAGCAGCAACGGCAGGAAGTCGTGCGCCGTCACTCCCGCCACGTCCCACTTTAGTTTTGACAGCACCAGCAGCTCCCAGCTCTGTTGACAACGAAACAACATATTCATCAAGTGCAATATAAATAGATTTATCAGTCATCATAACACCAGAAAGGTCAATATCGGTGCGCTTGTGGATAATAAAATAGCATTCCTGTCGCCACATCCGCCGCTATAATCACTAACTCGCCGAGTTTTGCTCGACTTCCCGGAACGGAGCGTAGGTAGTCCCTGGTGCTGCGTTGTGCAATCAAATGAACAATGTAACAGTTTTAGTTCATGTTTTGTTTAGTCTCATTCGGAAACAAAGTAACGAACCAGCTCACCAATTCACCATCATTAGAATGTGTATCGACAACTTTAACACCGCTATACTGATACATGGACCCTGTCTTTAGAGCAAGATTATTATATAGCAAACCAAAAGATTGTTTTTCACTTGTAAGGTAGTTTTGCTTAAACGACGTGATGATTTCATACATGTGTTGTGAACCTACTATATTTCGATCTTTTGTGTTCACCTGAGAGAGGTGACGTAAGAGCCATCCTGGCTTGCTATCGCTTCAATATTAGTAGATGGAGTCCCAAAGATAGAAGTCATGTCGAGAATACCCTCCTATAATACAAATGGCAAATCAAAGACGACATACCTGTTCAATTTTATCAAGTCGTTATCTTTCGAGAACCAAGCTACAGTTGACCTAGATTGTAAACAACTTTGTTGTATCAATCTAACTTGATGTTCCGAATTCGTGATGAATTTATAACAAAGTAGTACCTAACAGGGCAGAGTATCCCTAATATCTGGGCGGCCGTTTTATGAATAAGTAGATTATTTTGTGTACGTACACACTCGTACATGTACGCGTTGCATGTCCGTTGACAGATAATACTCGATGTTTACTTAACTCAATCGGCGGGGTCGACCGCGGGCGGCACGGCTGTTACTTTGCACTCGACCGACTATGCTTCTCATTTCGATAAGCGTAGAGTCGTTATTTGTTCAGCAAGGGAAAGCAGTTAGGGCATATAGATTCTCCGCGTATCATGTTTATGAATGAATGAAGTATCATCACTGGAAGTCGAATTAAATCGGTATGTGTGTGTGAGAGTGTGCATCACTCACATCACTGTGATCACGACGACGTTACAATGACGCTAATGATCAGATTTAATAAATAAGTATGAATAAGATTATTTGCCAATGAAGAAAAATTTATATAACGCGTTGACACAGAAGCTCAAAAGAGTAGGTGAGTAAAAGCGGTTAGCAACGTGAGTATGCGGGTCGACCGCGAAATGAAAATATTCGCTCCATCGTTTAACTTGCGACTGGTTAAAAGCTCTTCGGAAACAATGCATTCATAAAATCTTCACCGCAAATGTAGGCGCAGGAGACGGATAGGCAGATCCATCGGAGTAGACGTTATTTAAAAAAAGGAAATATTTATGATTTATATTAGTGTCTATCTTATTAGCTGAGCGATTGTTGTGTGTAGCGGTGTGTGCGCACACAGCCCATATGTGTGGAGTCGGTCCACCCGAGACGGATGGAATGCAGCTCGTAAAGTTGCAGGCGAGTGTTCATTAGAGTGGCGGAGGCCGGGCGGCGGCCGGGTGCGGCGGCCGCAGCAGTTATCGAACCACGTTACAGCCAATAAAGCGAGCTATGCAAACAGCCCTCGTTGCCCGCAACACACTCGCTGAATTCCACACTCGGTTCCCATGCTTTATCCAATTTCATCGAACGGTGTGACTGCGCCGCTATTAGAATCAAACAATGAGCTCGGTGTCGCGTGGCCACTAAGCTCATGAGACTAAACAACTTCGGAATTTTCCAGATGCGGATGGGAACACGCAGACTTACCGGAGGTTATTAAAAAGTAATGATGAATTGAAACATTAAAGCGTTGTGAACGTGAACTACTGCTGCGTGTTAACACCTATACAATAACCTAGCCTGGATAGGCACCACATTATTATTACTTTGCCTAATTGGAGACAGTCATCGATGAAAACCTTAAAGAGTGCGGTATTGAATACAAAATTTACTGTGAGCGTTCAAAACGTGTCGGGCATGTACGATATCGCAATTCTTACGTAAGACATTATAACCATCAGCGCATTCCTGCAAAATGATTATATTGACACTTACAAGTCTCGACTTAGGTAAATACAACGCGATAAGGTGACAACATGCAATACATTGTACAATATAAAGATAGTTTAATAAGCTCATAAAATGCTTATTGAAAATGAGTAATAAAAGTTGTATGTTGTGTCGTTAGTAAGGCGGGTGTTTACGTGTATGTGGAGTGTCGGCCCGAGGCAGCACAATGTACACGGCTCGGTCCACATGGCGATGTTTCTCTAACCACAAAATTTTCATTTTTCTCTCACGACCACCGCCCGCATAGGACGAGTTGTTCAACCAGTACCCATTGGAATTTTATTGCCGTTGAAGGTGCCTTTTAGCGGCGAATACTACAATATTAATAAGTAATTGCCGCCCCAACTAGTCGTCTGAATAGAGAGTGGAATGTGTTTATTGTACAAGTAAACCGAAATAGAAAATAGGTTGAAGTGAAGCGACGTATGGGCGTGATGTTATTAAGCGAGCTAAGTGACACAATTTTCTAACGCGGCGACATCGGCGCAGCGCTGCACCTTTACTCGTGTGCACTGAGGTTATCTGCGCACGCGCTCGTTAACACAATTTCTGTTCTAGCCAAGGTGTCATACTACACATGCAGTTAGCTGAGTGACTGATCGTTTTCTGATCACATTGCGCAGGAGTCGGCGCCTTAGTGCAAAAAGGAACAAAGTGCCGATCGCAGAGGCCTCAAAGAGGTTCCGAGCCAAGAGGAATGTGACTGGTTTTCTGACTGCTCAGTGGTAAAAATGAACTTATTGAGCGCAAAAGATACGGACCAAGCAGTACACAGTCACGTTACCTATTTCATATGATAATTGTTTTGTCACCTCCGCTTGTGGTAGTCATTATTTAGAACATGAATGTATTTAATGATCGGAGCTTTGGCAAAGCTTCATTCTTAGAAGTTAAGTATTTACAATTCTTTGAATGGCAAAATCTACAACTGGCGACAGGTAACAGGTATTAATTTCCAGTTTTAATTCCACAAAAACTCTATTAGATAATAATGACATAAGACGTAGTGGTGGTTGTTTATTTCTGAAATATTTCCACCTAGTAACGGCTGTTCGCCTTACATCTAATGGTGCTTAGAACACTTATAGTTGCACAGGCCGTGCACACAAGTAGTCGTTTTGTTCTGTCGCATTAGTTGTTAGTTCGCGGGGAAGTTTCATTTGCACCGGAAACAAGCAGCGCCGGGCGTGAGATCGGCAAACAACGCGCGTTCGTGCTAATATGCTCATTTCTCATATTCTAAACAATAATTTCCTTTAACAGATTATAGCATTCCACCATTTATTATTAGAACTTTAAATAGGGTAGCCCCTTATAACTAACTCGTAAATTCCCTTGTAAAACGGACGGTCTGCGCCACAATCAAACATCCAATATGGAGTTTATAGTATCGAACTTGATGATGCCTGTAATAGTTCTCATTAAAGTCAAATTTTAACCGTAAACGCAATATTGAATAGTCTTTTGACAAA
This sequence comes from Agrotis puta, assembly GCA_943136025.2. NCBI lineage: Eukaryota > Metazoa > Arthropoda > Insecta > Lepidoptera > Noctuidae > Agrotis > Agrotis puta. The sequence continues at coordinate 11,564,076 of OW964176.2, read as the reverse complement.
CTGGCACCGCGGTCGTAAACTTATGCTTCAATTATAATAAACGTTTACAGTGGTAGTGTGGATGTGAGAAAGCGCAGGTTTTATGAGCGAGCGCTGAGCGGCGGCGGCAAGGCGCTCCACACGAGAGCCCCGCACTAAAGCCGCTCGGATACCAGGACGTGCTCTTTTTGCTCCAGGCTTGCGCTCGCGCAGCCGCCACAACCTCTACAATCAAATCTAACCGATTGTTCACTCACACCACACTCCTCTACGACACACGACGTCAACACACAGCTCTCCATCCGATACATCTCTCTGACATCAACGATCGTAGACGTAGAAAAACATCCACACGTCAATACACTATCTCCCATCAAGTAAACTTAGATAAAAACTTAAATAATTGGTTCAGACTTCTATTAGCTACACTTGGATGAGATGAGCAAGTGTTTAGTTATCTACGTGTATATTATGTGCACGTACCGTTGTTGCGATAATATGCGGAAGATTCCATAGAATTGATAAACCGATGATTAAAATAAACTGCAATCGCTCGTTTTTTTCATTATCGACGCCAAAATTATCACAAAAATGTTGTCGATCGGCTAAATTGAAGCGTCTACGATATTTCGTAGCGGGTCTACGAAAGTGCTACGAAACCGCATTTTACCTGCGCTACACAGACTTGTTTGAATAAAGTTACAATATAGGAAAATTTGTACAATGTTTCGTATGTCTGCACAAATGTATATTTCAAGAATAATTATTTTTCATTGACGTTTTCGGTTATGTTATTGGATTTAGTAGTGGGTTATGTCATGCATGTGTCGTTATAATTAAATGTATAGTACACGTATGTGTGTGTATTATGTATAAAATTTTATTTTATGTTTACCATGAATGGTTAAATACTTATATAGAACAATTTATTTATAATTGATACTAAGACGCGATTTATTTAACTGGTATTGGCAGTCATGAACGGCATGACTCAGTGAATTAACATAACGCGTATATTGAAGATGAACATTTGTGGAGTCCCACTCACGACTGACGTGTAAAAAATTAAATCGTGAAAAATTAAAAATACCTAGTTGATTTGAACGTGCGATCCATTTACGAGTGTGGTGTTGATGCGTCGGGCTTCGTGAGATGAGATTAGGTGAGCGGTCGCGAACTGCGGCGCGTGAGAAAAAATAAGCCGCATGCTTCGGCTGTAATTGGTCTGATTGAAACGCGAGCCGCGTTCGGCGGTTCTTCCGAGAAGGCGTCGGCTCGTTAGGGGACACTGTCCGAGGGCAGCCCTCTCCCAGACCGCGACTGCCGCGACCTGTCGCATTCCTTGAGCACCGCTCGCCATACGCACCTACGGTATGTCGTATAATTACAGTCATTTCATATGGACGTTTATCAGCGCCCTAATTTAGAGCAGGCGTTGTATCTCAGTACAGAACACAGTGTTTAGTGTTCGCTGCGAGTAAATCAATAAGTTGCCGTTACTAAATACTGGTACTGTCTGCAAGTGCAAGCGCGGAATGCACTTGCATGGCAGGCAGAACGAGTCGCGTATATTGTGACGCGCGAAAATGTGGTGTGCACTTATTATCTACGGGACGAGCGGCGACGGCCGGGGCCCCGGTCGGGTGGCCACCGCGCCCGAAATGCAGCGCACAGCCAACACGTAATACGTTATATTAAATGCAAATACATACACATCAAATAATAATGCTCGCCTTCAATTACTTTCAATATAACCCTACTTTTCGTAACGGCACTGAATTATTGAAATAGATAAGGCAATGACTTAAATGCCAATGCCCTTTATTAAGATTAGGAAAGTTGTCCACGAGAGACAATGCACAAGACCACTATGAGTAATGGTTTACCGAGAGAACGGCACGAGCTGTCAGTGTCACGAATGTGACAGCTGGACAATTAAACGTAGGTATTACTGTAACCTAAATGTAATAAAATATATCTACTAAACTAATATTATCAAGCTGAAGGGTTTGTTTGGTTATACGCGCTAATCTCAGGAACTACTGCTTCGAATGAAAAAAATAATGTGTTAGATATAGTCCAGTTAAGCTACGATCAAAAAGTCTTGTAAAGTTAAAGTCATGACTTGTAAAGTTTACTTAGTAACGAATTAACTAACCTGTTACATAATACCTACATAGTAATGATGTTGCGAATGTTTGATTTTACACATTCACGAATGTGAATGCGGATGCGAATATTCAATTTCAATATTCGCGAATGCGAATGCGTAGGACTCATTTGATGATTTCATCACGATAAAAAGGTATTTTGTATATTTTGTTGCGATTCTATTAATATTTTAATTGGACTAACAGAACAATTTCAATTTAGTTGCCTACTTCAAGACTATTCCGTTATATATAGTTTCCATATTCAAATCATATTAGTAAATTAAAAAAATAGTTTTTCAGAAATATTCGCAAACATTCATCGATTCATGCGGATGTGAATGCGAATATCAAAAAACATGCGAATATTTGCGAATGCGAATATTTGTTACATCACTACTACATAGCAAACTCTTTAGGCAAATTAAATACGAATGAGCGATTCGCATTTTGCGGTTTGCTAACTATCGTTTTTTATACAATAAGTAGGTACCAACAACGTGGCGATAAACGTAAAACAAGGAAAATAATAATTAAGTTAATGTTGCCATCAGGAGGTACGGGACACGTGTATCCCTATATCCCGCACGAATGGTCATCGTACTTGACCTTTATATTTATTTTAGATTTAATAGTGTGGCTATTAATAGGTGCCTAGTTATTTATATTTGTAGTGTTTCTTTTAGTCACCGACGTGGTCTATGAATGTTACAAACTCAAATCTTGTATTTTTAGTTATATTAGTCACCTTACGCAGAGAATACCTAGCCAATTCGTTCACATGTGTATAGCAATAGCTTTATACTATGGTATAGCCGACATGACAAGTAGTACACGTGGTGAGATAAATCACAAAGATTGTCGGCGTAGCGCCTACATTCGATCACTCCATAGATATAATTAATGTTCCGACATAAAACTGGAATTCCAATCTCTCGCGGATGTTCAGAGCGCGAATGATTTAGAAATCAGCGGAGTGAACGACATGAAAGCACCTAGAAGAGCTAACTGCAAAATTAGTGCATGCGCGTGCGCAGTGCAGAAACTTAGCCACACGAAACTGCATGATTAATGAGATCAGCTGTTTCCCGAGACGAAGAAAGTTAATTAAATCTTCATATTACTTCATATGGCAGTGCACGGAACGCCGGACGCATACTCAGAGTGCTATTGATGTAATTAGCGGTACGCAACGAATAGATTGATTGAAACGTCGATGACACCAGCATGCGGCACGTTGTATTATCATGCGCTGACGTGATAGCTGCTTATACCTATTGGATTAAAGGCCAAAGTTACAAACAAGTACTCACACATAGGTCGGTGAGCGTGATACTGTTGGCGGTGTAGAAGACTAGGAGTTCAGCGGGCAGCGCGCGTGCGCCTGGCTCGCGCAGTTTGGACGCCAGCAGCAGGCACGCTGTGCCTAGTAGCTGCACCTGGCTCTTGCTGACCGCACAGGTGCTCAGGAACCGGTCCATGTACGAGATGGCTAGTGGAAACACCTCCTCCTGGCATCCCTGGTCTTCACATACCTGTAGAACAAAACAAACGTTCATAAACTTAGAACGGAATCAAACGGAGCAACTGTTTTGTTTCTTAGAAACTACGCGCTGTTACCGCACCCAGGGCATTGCTTAGTTTATCATCCGGTATTCCTGATAACCCATATATAAAATGGAAATACACACTTATTGCGATAAATACAGCGCGCGTTACTTTCCTGCAGCAGTTATACGTTCCTTATCAACGTTAATGGTTCCTGAACGTACTGGACTAGGGCCGGAACTGTTCGTGTTATAAACTAATGCTGGCACGTTTGACAGAACTAGATATATGTTGAATTTAGGAATTGTTCCTTCATTGAAAGATGCTGTACCTTAAAGACCCGGATAAACGTGACTCGGGACCACGCATAGCAATAATATAATCACTACGAACACATAAGTGGAGTCTTTTCCTTGTTGTTTTATGATGCTCATATACGTGAAGGGTTACAGTAAAATCATTTCTATAAATGTACCGCAATTGGAAAGCATGGAAAAGCGATAGGAGATAGTTCCAAAGTAGTCTTAAAGTGAGTACCTACCTACCTAGGTAAGTAGTTTCGTTAGAGTGTCATGAGAGACGGAACGTCGCAGATTGTTCCCGGCATAGTTTCGCACGGTAACGCGACTCGCGAACCGGCACGGATCCAATCGTATCACCGTGAAAACAAAACATGTACTATAACGTATAACCCGCCGCATACCGCTTACACTCTCACGCTCCACCTCCTCGTAGGTAATTAACAACCTATCACCGACTACCCATGATGTCCTGGTTCTTTTGACTTGCTTGTACATCACACAATCATTATCGATACATTCTACGAGTGCACCAAATAACGACAACTCGTAGTAACCGAATAGGTTAAAAAAAATTATAGAATGAGAAATTCAAGCGAATTCGAAGCATAACGAGCGAGGGTCTAATGAATGGCACAGGTGGCTATAAAACAAAGCGATTATGGTAATGCCTATTTCTGGTAAATGTTAGTAGTAAGTATTATGACGAGCTACACGGCCGACATTTGCCGGTTCGTGGTCATCCTACATTTTACTTAGTTAGGTAGATATAAAAGAACACAGTCATCGACAGCGGAATAAAAAGTTCGCGATCGTTATTAGATAGTGGCATCACAAAATGTAATAACATAACACGGATTCCGTGAACAATCCTTGGATCGACATAATAATGCTTTTTGGGTGCGCTTGATGATTAAACATAAAAGTTAATGCGAGTACGTTGGAGATGTCATTGACCCGGCAGACAGTGAGGATCGTTTCGGTCTGCTTGTGCTGAAACGTCGGTATGCGACTAGTTTAAGTGCAAGCACGAGGTGAGCCGAGGGAGGTGGCGACTGCGCCGGCTGCCATGCCGTGAGGCGCATATGCGCCGTGCTCGTGCGCTGTGCCGGCGCACCGTGCGTGACGTCAGCTCCACGTGGCGGCATTCACACACTAACTACCCAATCATCTAACCACTACTTAGATAGCTTGCCCTACAGAACCATCTACTACGACTGCACTACAGAACATTCAATTACGACATCCGGAACTTCAAGCGAGTTAAATTTACTACCAACTAGTTAAATCCTACTAACTAAATAAGTAAAGACCATAATAAATTACACGTCATGTAGGCCACTGAGTACGAACAATGACGTTGGTGTGCGCTAGTAATTATTTATATGTACATACAAGCAAAGATAAGTGCGCAGCGGAGCGTCAGCTGTGTGCGTGTCAAAATCAGCTGATTATTCAAATAGAACGAGCGGAGTCGCATCGGTCGGCGACCGCGCCCGCCCGCGCTCGCGCTGGGGCCCCTCGCGCTCGGCGCTCTGCGCACGCGACCCACCACTAAGTACCGGCTGGCCGCACTTCATGCTTGCTACTTACACCAAATAATTAACTAAGCTTCAACTTTTTTCAAACACTGATCATGTTCTACCAATATTTAGGACGAACGAGTAGGCATATAGTTATTGTTATTCTTATAAGATTCTTACATGTGGAACGAAACAGTGATCAGCTGATCGTGTAAACAAACTCGTAATATCCAGCTTAGAATAGCTGCATGCGCTCATCGGTTGAGATTTTCATGAACACGATCCTGCAACAACATAAATGCAACACTGTTCCACTACATGGGCATGGACCGCACGGACCAGCCTCTGAGGATCCGGAGTGTCACAGGGGCGGCGCGAGCGAGACGAGGGGGCCCGTCAGCAGACAGTGGCGAGAGCATACGGGGGCCACTGGTGCCGCCGGCGACGGCAGGGGAGTACCTACACGTGGCCGGAAAACGAGACAAAATGGCGATCGCTCGGGTTGCGCCGTGCGCGATCCGCGGATGGAGCGGTGTGGGTGCGGCATGCGGCGCGGGTGCGCTCACCTCTTGCATCCAATCGGCGACCAGGCGGCGCATGTGCGGCGTGACCTCGGCCTGCACGGTGCCGAAGTAGTTAGCGGTGATGGCGTAGCGCTCCTCGGTGCGCAGCAGGTTGTCGAGCACGCGGCGCCGCAGCAGCACCGGGTCGGGCGCGGCGGCGCGGTGGCCGCGCGGCGCCGGGCGCTCGCTGTCTCCGCTCTCGGGGCTCACGCGCTCCGCGCACAGCAGCTCCATGGTACACCGCACTGCGGCTTATTGACAGCTCGCGTCACGGCCGGTGTCGGCGTATTGTGGCGGACAGCTGATCGTGCGCGAGCGGCCGGCGTGGAGAGCAGCGCGATGTGATGCGACCACGGCGAGTGCGCGAGTCGCAGTGAGCCGACTGAGCCGCCGGTGAGCGCCTCGCCGCCGAACATATGATCGGGCGGCGCGGGGGCAGCGCGGGGACCGCGCGGGGGCGGGGCGGGGCCCGTGAGGCCCGCACGCAGGTTTCTACTATTCGACGTTCAAATTAATAATAATACATAACATGTTTTCTTGCTCGCTCGCGCTCTGAATTGCTTCTCACTCTGTCTCGATTCTTGCTTCTCATTCTATTAGGTCCAAGTACCTACATACTTGGACCTAATAGAATACACTAGAATATACTTGTACACTTACAACATAACATAAATTCCATGGATTTAATATAGACTTACGTAGGTTAAAAGAACAGTCTAATTAGTGAATCTGAAAACCATCCCGCTATGAACATTGTCAGTAGGTAGACTACTCAGCTACTAGTTGTCTTATGTTAACTTCATATCAAAGAATGCACTTTTGTGTGCTTAAGTTGTGTTTACAAAAGTGCAGCAATGTGCTGACGGCATACTCAACGTGAGTGGCCGGTGGGGCGGCCGGCACTCGGCGCAGGCGGCGGTGGCGGTTGCGGCCACTGAACTTTTCACAACGCCTAGGTTAGGGCGGCTGACAGTCTGTCAGTGTCTCACAGCGCCAGCCTTCCTGTTGCACTTCAGCACCCCACTCTGGCTGTCTAGTTAAATTGATTTGTCAAAAGTTCAATAAAGATAAATAAGTCAAAGGTTGACCTCGACTGTCAAATTGACCAACGTACCTTCTACTATCTTTATATTTCCCATGAAAAGTTTAATACACAAATGTAATTAATGCATTAATTGCAAGTTCACATCATTACAACCTCAGATCAAAAAAAAAATATTTTTTTTTATCTGAGATTACAACAATACCGTTACATTGTTGCTTTATCATCTACTCTTTACATGAGCAAGCTGCAAATTGCCTATTTATTTTAAATTAATCATATTGCAGGCTATCCGCTAAGAAAAGGATAGGAGTCAGAGACTTTGTTTAACTTTAACTATTGATAACAAACAGCATTTCTGCAATCACTACAGTTACGTGGCATTTGATAATTGAGGCTGCCATGCTGCCGTATGGCTATCACCCCCGAAGAGGAACATGATCATAGAATTCAAAAGCATGGAAAACACATTATTTTTTCCAAATTAAAGCTTTTCCTCATTTCAAATTAAAATAGGTATGCAAGGTACTCGTAGGTAGGAAAGATTACCATAGAAATAATAGGTAGCAATCATTTCTCAGTATTATTCTATGAAAATGTTATTTGAAAGCTAAAACCACTACATGACACCTAAAAGTTATCTACTTGTTCCATTGTCTTATATACCAGCTAGTACCGTAGTAGTAGTATTAAAAGGACAGGTAGGGAGGGTTGTAAAGTATTTATACTTGCTTGTTGTTTACCCAGGATTATAATCTTGGGTAGACAACAAGTATAACAATACTACGCGGGGTGTATTCTTATTTTACCGAAAAATAAAAATAAAAATATAGACACAACATATATTTCTTAGATTTTGCCCCACACAAGGAATGTCTCCTGTGTATCGTGGGTGCGTTTACAAACATCTAAATTCACATATACAAACACCTCTCACAGGACATAATAACTCTAAAAGTGAATGATTTTCTTTCAAGCTTGTTCCCTCGCCTTTTTGTCAGTGTTCAAAATCTGATTGCGAATATGAACAATCAGCACATCATATTCTATGGGAGTGTATTCTTTGGTAGAACGAACGTAATATTATGTTGGATACTGTACAGACTACATTTGTCGTCATTTACTATACGGACCCGTAGTAGTATTAGTAGTAATTTTACTCGTGGTGCTAAGCGACCAGGCTTCTCCCAGCTATAATGTCCCTTTTTGTGTATTGGCCTTGTTTCGTTCTGTCTCCTGCTTGCATGGAGGGAAGTGGAATCATATTTTTCCTACTCCTCCACTATTCTTTTCTGATTAATTTCGTTGCAGGATCCAAGACAGGTAAATTCATTCTCCGGGACACGTCGAGCTTCATTGTCTCGGCGCTTTTCTGGTGGTTGCCACTGTTAATTCTGGCTTTCAGGAGTTACAGTGGTTTGGGAATCTGTGGTGGGTTTGTCCCAAATAAAAAACGATACACAAACAGCCAGACCCGCAACAACTATTTGTAGATTATCCAGGTTATCAGGGTCGGGGTCGCGGGACCAAGGGATTACCGTGACCCCGGTACGCAAAGGGCTATTGAAGGACACCGTGGATTTTAGTCAGTACAAGTCAAAAAAAAAAGGTTATCAGGGTATCCAGGTATTTGTTCCGTGCGGAAGTCGAACCCGTGACAAGCAGCGCAGCAGTCTACCGCATAACCAGCCGGCAACTGTGCCGTTAAATATACAATTATTCTCAGTATATTCCTCTCAACACAACACTAGTCTCACAAGCTTGGAACTCTATTTCCGGGGAAGGCCCGCAATTCCTGCTCGTTCTCCCGTGATACATGAACATTCACAGGCCAGGCGGTAATATGGCGATAATATGATGTCATAAAGCTAATAAATACTACTACGGGTACTAAGATTTCTAAGAATTTTAAAAAGGGAGTGGGCTGAGCTGGTGGTATCACTTTTCTTGTACACCACAAGAAAAGTGAGATATTTTTTTTTAACGTGGTAAAATCATCGAATGAGTCCTCCCACCCAGGGCAGGGCGGGAGGGACTGTCAGACTTGTACTGACTAAAATCCACGGTGTCCTTCAATAGCTCGTTACGTACCGGGGTCACGGTAATTCGTTAGTCCCGCAACCCCGGCAGGCTTTGGCCCTCTAAGAAAAGTGAGATAAGGTGGATTACCATACCATCAAATTGTTATATTTTCTTTGACATGAGATTGGGTGAAATGCAATGTCCTACCTTAACACTAAACTGATACCTAGGTACCTATACTGCCGTCGTAAATGAAAACACAGTAACGTTATTTAAGTTACTGTGTATTCATTTACGACGTAGGTAGTATATGATTACAGAGAGTATTTCTCTGGTGTTGTTCTACATCTGGATTCTTGTAACTTTTTAATTTCTATAGACTAGAATATTTCGTTCATGAAACTAATGCGCTTTCAGTGGGATCAATGTCACAGTATTAAATATTATTACCGTGCCAATGTTTAGTAGGTAACCGTTAACGATTGTGTTGTTATTCCCGGTTTAATCACTGTATTCACCTCGAATAAAAACATAAAGACTTGTTATTTAAATAGGAAATTCCTCAATTCCAACATTCATTTTGTTAGAGCTTTTATAGCGTGACTTTATCTAAATAAAATAGATAAGTGGACATTTTATTCGGAAACTATCTATTTATAAAAGTGAACGTTACATGTTTCATTTAAATGAGTTTAGATTTCCGAACCGAAAATCTTTAGAATTTAACACAAAAAAATTAATCAATTTCGACAGTCTGTGCTGTGCATAAAAATACAAATCATAGTTGTTTTTTTAACCATTACCTATAAAACTTAAGGAATTCTATCAAGCCATACTAATGTGCACGTGTCTAGTAGGCCTAATTGTATCAAGACTAAAGTAAAAAAGTTCTGAAGTATTCTTTAAGTACGGAACACACAGCTATGTAGATGAAAACTTACAAGTGACCTAGATTCCTGCATTAAGCGTGGAAATGGAGCGGAAAATGTGTAGGTACACATCAGTCGTTGGTTACTACTCGTCATATCATGGAAGAAAGGAATGCAACACAGAAAATGTAATACTCTACAGTGCAGACAATTGTTACGACATTAAATCTTAGACCGTGGATCATCCGGAATCGTAAAAACCGAATAAAATCTTTAATTTTAGTCGTCACGGTTTTTTGACTTACGGCAGTCGTGATGTCAGCTTTTATTGAGTAGGTAACTACCTCAGTAGAATACAATTTAAGCAATGTTTAAAGCTCAACACTAATCTAGCCGTTGTTTGTACATTCGCCATACGTCAACGTACATTTCTCTGAGAACGTGTCCATAATATCTGGCAGCTAATTACTGAATAGTGTTAGTGATCGATCGTTGATTTGTTCTCATTGTTGTTGAATGTCAACGGCCATATAAAAGCACTTGCTTGGCAATAGCAGCGGGTCGATCAACTCCTTTGCGGGTTTTTTGCTAATTCAAATCCGAGGTGTGCGCCGGCGCAGGGCTTGGTGCGCAGGAAGTGCGCTATAACCGCGCGTCATTAATCACCGACTAGCCGGCTTCCTTCACTCCACTTGGCCAATATGAGGGCGACACTTTTATTGTTTCGCGTATTTTTAATTTTTATTACGAACGCCTCGCGTTACTTTCTTTCTGCGGTCGACACTCAACAGCTTCAGCTAAGATAACGAGCTCGTAAACACGTTTCTCTACTTGTTTTGAAATGTGTCAATGGTAATGATTCACAAGTATGAAGGGGAGCGACCACCAGCCGCAGCCCGGTAGCAGTTCTTCTAGACCTTTGACCGGATACGCGCTTAGTTTACTTACTTGTATTGAAATGAGCTTGAGCGCAAACAATGAACAGAATTCCAAAACACGGCAATAATATGGAATGCTTAGTGCGAGCGGGACATCACTCTTTCTTGGAACCACGACACTGCGTAATGGAACGCGGCAAAATGGAATGCAACCGGCACCGTTGATCGGCCGAACCGACCACTCTTTACTAAAAGTATTAAGTAGCTAAGAATATCTTCTTTAAATTACACATACATAATGATAAGGAAATCATTATTTACTTGTACTGTTCAATTAATCTCTTATTATATCGCATCCATTTATTTTCACCATGATAGTTGGAAGATAAGTTGGCTCGGTATGAATCTGTCGGAAAAATAATGTTGGGAATACCTATAATAAGCTTTATTTAAACCTGATTGATCAAGCCTACTACACTTTGAAGTCTTTGTCAATTCGACTCGAACTCGAAAAAAAAAAGAATTGCATCGCATATTCTGAACGAGAGATCTAAATCACCGCGGATTCTCGACGAGAATTCTATCTCGTCGAGAATCCGCGGTGATTTACTTTGAAAATGAATGAGTTCGATTGTGCGCTTACTTGGTTGGAGTGACTCGTGAACATTACAGAATAGCACTACTTGTTGAATATGACTCATGAAAAGCTAAAGCGTTGATCTCATATTTTGTTAATAACACATCTCTATATTCCACATATGTATAAATACATTTCTGATTAGGTACCTATTCCAGTTTTGAGTGACTGACTGAATCATATCAAAATCGTTCATTTGATACTTATAAGTCTTAAATTCGAGAACGGGATCAAGTAATTCGTCTTTTTTAATCTATACTAATATTATAAAGCTGCAGAGTTTGTTTGTTTGAACGCGCTAATCTCTGGAACTACTGGTCCGATTTGAATGATTCTTTCAGTGTTGGGTAGTCCATTTATCGAGGAAGGCTATAGGCTATGTAACATCACGCTATCACTAATAGGAGCGGAGCAGCAGTGAGAAATGTTTCAAAATCGGGAAAATGAATTCCTTTTCGAGAGCTTCCGTTGCCTGCGCTGCGTAAACGGTTAAAGATACGCAAAAATTATGTACTACGGAATTATTTCTCATGAAAAGTTCTAAAATAAAGTCCGCGAGAGCATATATCTATCTTTTAAGGTTAAGTCACTATAACCTTTTTTGTGGAAATCAAATTTGATTTTAAAGAGCTTCATTATTTGCGAAGGTATTTTCATTAACATGATATTAATCCTTATCCAAATAAATACGTTAATCATCACAAGCATTTGATTTTGAACAAAATTGCCCTTGACATCGTTTGATTTTAATGAATATCTAAGGAGATATCATAGTTTCAAAATAATACTACAATAAAATAATGACTGCCTGGGCAAGTCATAATTGCGGTCGGAAGATCATCTTTGAGAAGTGGTTGGAGATGCGCTACGGCGTCCTCAGCCTCAACTTCAACCTGACGCAAGTCCTTCCGGGCACGGTTATTGCGGGAGGTACCTCAGGGATTCGGCGGCAGGCGAGGTGAATGGGGAGCAGTCGGAATGCGTGCGGGAAAAGATATCCTCTACCTATCGCCCCAGCCACGGGGCAACAAATCGCGGGACATATTCCAGCCGCTTGCGGACGGGGAGTAATGGGTAGCTTGCCGTCCGACAAAGGACAAGGCCCGAGCCACGGTGCGTCGTGTTCCACGTGCTCCCCAAGGGAACTGACCGGGGCGGGACCATAGGGCCAAACGCCTAACATGACGCGGGTGAAACCGCGGGCAGAAGCTAGTACGTTATAAATCGTAAACGGCAATTTACCTTTCAAAGTTACAACCAACTACAAGAACTGAATATTATGTGACTTGCTGCTACGGAACACTTTATGCGGGAGTCAGACTCGCATTTGGCTAGTTTTTTAATAGATAGAGTGATTCAAGAGAAAGGTTTATATGTATATAACGTGCATAATATAGTAGAGATTGCACCCGTGCGGGGCCGGGGCTGCGCTAGTCGCTAGTACTTTATAACTAACAATTAGAGCTAGACTGAATCAAGCCCGGTCACGGGACGTAAAAGGCTATTGAAGGACACCGTGGATTTTAGTCAGTACACATCTGACAGTCCCTCCCGTCCTGCTCTGGGTGGAAAGACTCATTTGATGATTTTTACCACGTAAGAAAAATACTTAATCTAGAGCAGACGTTTTAAAAGTAATTAAGATGATTATGTTGTAAACTATTAGTAGGTTCTCTACCCATCCACATGATTTATAAAATCACGTTGCTCAGTAGATAATGACAAATTGTCAAGAGAATTTGAAACAGAGTTTGTTTTAACGACGTTAAAAGTTTTTCCGAAAGAAATATGTCAGGGGTTGCCTTCATAACATCCGCATCACTGGTTATCAATATAATTGTTAATAGCAACGTGTCGTGTAATAAAATTATCAACACATACGGCTGAGATCTTATGATGAAAGTCCCGTCGGAACATCAACATTGATTAAATAAATTCGATATATTTTGTACTAGCCTGGCCTCCCCTTATTGCCTATGTCACTCAGGACCAAAGCAGCTTTTAACTGCTGAAAGAATTTTTGAAATCCGTCCAGTATTTCGAAGCCTATTCAATACAAACAAATAATCAAATCTTTCCTCTTTATAATATTACTTTTGTATGAAACCTTGTATTTACTTGCAAGAATCTCTTCACCATCTGTTGTGTCCGACAAGAATATCCAATTTAGAATCAAAGTGCATCAAAAGTCCCTCAATATAATTCAGATAAAAGTATGGGAACGTTAGAAGCGTGGAAGAACTCTCTGGAGGCTTCATTTCCGTCGTATCGTTCCGCTCAGTTGTCCCCGTCTCCACGGTAGGATCATGGACCTCACAATCACAATAAAACACGTCTGTATCAACAATGTTTTTCTTAGTAACCGTTTCAAAAGTACACCCAAGTTTTTTGGTCTCAATCACAATAAAAGTTCCGTCATTGGCTTTAGAAATCTCCTTTCCTGAACTCTTTTTCATTGTGCGCCGGAGTCTCGTATTTTAGAACAATTTGGAAGCCATTCTGTATCCGATCAGGTTGTTCAGCTTGGAGTCGGTTTTTGTATTGTAAATAATAAATTCATTATTTTGTTAAATTGACAATTTATTGACGAAATAAGGTTTACAAGACTGAAGGCGTATCTAACTTACAGATTTTTTTTATATTAGAAAAAATCTGGGGTCAAGATTTGAATATCAGTTCATGGTTTTGTCGGTTACAGTAAAGAACTTTCGCGGTTAGAAAATATGAAGGCACAGTACCTACCACTACGTTCCTATCTCGTAATAGTAGTCCACCTACATGGCCAGCAAAAATCTACGTCAAACAAACATGCATACGAATAATCTACAAACTAACTCGCTGATTGTGCACATTAACGTTTTTATTCCATTAGCATATACCTACGTTTATCAATAAAGTAGATTAGATAACCACAACACCACCTAAAAAAGCTAAAAGGCTGCGGGCAGAAACGTAACGTGCAATTTAAACGTGTCCAGAGGCGAGGAGTCAACGCGTTTGTTTCGCTGAGTTTGTTCCAATGTATTGATCAAAGGCCCGAAACATTGTGACAGGTTTAGCAGCCTTTCGCACGCAACCCACCGCATATTAGTACCACAAATTATATCGAATGGACGAGAATTATCCTCAGATTGACAACTCTGATTATTAATTATGTTTATAACAAAAACCATAATAATTTTGTTTCTGTCTATTTCAATGTTTGGCTTGGTCCAGTGCCGACAGCCGATGTGAGACCACAAGACACTCGGTCAGCGTAACGACTAATTTATTTTCCCATCGGAAACTGTGGGTCCACTACGAAAGTAAAACATAACAACTTTTTTGTAACGTTCTGGTTTGAGATGAAGATTGTTTCTTTAATTACATAACTTAATCAAGAAATAATTTACAACCGCTGTATTTGATTTCCCAGGCAATTATTTTTTGGCAATCCAACCTTTTTTTTTGCGTGGTTATCTTTTGTGTTTTTTTAGATCATGTTTATCTTTCAATAGTTATTTCAGTACATTACGTTTAACAGTACTCTTTAAATTAGCACAAAACGGCCTTTGTTGTCTACTTCCGGGTGAAAATGGGCATTCGTTTATGACTAGTACCTAGATAGGTTTTGTAATGGTTATCCATTAGTGGGCCTCTTTGGGAACGATTCTTCACGGCTGTTGGTAGGGCAGTCATGGCCGAATTGAAAAAAAAGCGACTAGAGACAGCGGCGTGCGTTGACCTGGTAATGTTTACTGTCCTTGATCGGCGCGGACGGCGCGTCCGGAGTGACGTCACCGCGGAGGTGCTGATGGGTTTCAGCTACGAGCCGAGTGAGCGGCTCCTCCGCGACATGCGAGGGAGGCCCCACTGCTTTGCACAAACTGCTCAAGTGCTCAGTTTCTCTTATCATTCCTAAGCATATTTAACCACCTAATTTAAAAGTCAATTAAATCAATATTTACTGCGGACTTAAGTACCTATTACCTATACGTTTTATGAACGCACACTAATGATTATAATTTTTGTGGAATATGCATAAATAAAAAAAAATGCTAATAATAGAAGTTCGACGAGGTTGTTGAACTCAAAAATTGTCGAGCGTAGCTGGTGAACAATTCCATGAAATACCTAAATCATTATTTTGTTATGGAAAATCCTGAACCTAATCATTGTGACATATTTATATTTAACATTCCCACATTATTTCATTTTTTTTAGATAATTTCAGTTATGTACTTACGAAAAGTTAGTTGTTAATACAATTGGTAGGTAATCATCTTAATTTTGATATTAAAGTTTAAAGATATTCCTTCATTTAAAACGTTAAAAATGATGTATACCTTTCGGTTACATGTTACATAATCTACTTTCGTAAGTTCGGAGTATTCTGTATTAAGATACAGAATACTTCAAACTTCTAAGGAGTTTCGGCAGACGGCAGGCAGTCAGACAGTGTCCCAGGGGCCACCAGTACGCGAAGCATGATGTCATGCTCGTCCTTAACAAATGACAACCATTCATTGGCGTGAGTTGTCGTTAGGTTACTAAAGTTGCGAGCAATTTAATCTCGACGTATATCTGTGCTGGTTTCTCGGAACTCTTCATTTAGGTAATTCTTAATCTTAGTGATCCATGCCGAAACAACGGAAAATGGAACATAAGTTAAATGGAACAAAAGTAGGGAATTGTAATAAAATGTTGTGATTAGTTGGTTTTCTAAGGTAACGCTAAATAGGATGTTTGTTTTGTCATATAATGTTCCTATTTATGTATTTACTTAAGTAATTAGACTGACACGAATTGCCTCTGCCTTTTGTTATATGAACATCGCTTGCCAATTAGCTATTAATTTATTAAAGTTTTCTGTGAACTATTCGTCCGATAAGGTCTGTAATAAAGTTCTTTGTTTGGTCGTGGTCGGGCGGCGGCGGGCGAGTTAACGGGAGAGTAACGTCCTATGGGAGGTACGGTATGGTATGGCGCAGGTAAGGCACTGGACACTGGTACATCCACATAGTTGCGGCCAGATCACGGTGGATCACACACTTTTTGCCGGGCGGCGGGCGGCGAAGGTCGGCCGAGGCGAGCCACGACTGGCCACGAGCGATCTAGCATTCCAACCGCTATGAATGAATAGTCGCTCGACTGGTCGGGTGGCGCATACTAAGTACCTTCAGATTAATTTGACAACAAACATTTAAGTTGGCAAAAACCGGAATGGTTGCCGGCAAGGCACCCGCCCCGTGGCGTGGGAACCACCGACGAGCCCAAACGTTTGTCTCCGATGATTGTCCGATTAATAAGTACCTGCCCATTTAACGTTTCGTTTATTTCTCGCTTTTCATAGCGTGATGTGAGGCCAATTTGGCTTACGATTTTCTGACACAACAACGTATTCGGACACGCAACTTGGCTGGTTCTACAAGGATACGACTGTAGGTACCTCTTAAATGTATATCCGCCGTAGTATTCAAAATACTTTGCAAGTTATTGACATTTGATAGATTGGAATAGTTTTTTAGTTAGGTACAGCAAAAAATCTTCACGCTCGTGTTACATTCAGCTTTAATTCAAGAATTTCTACTGTTGGCTGTGCACCGGTTAGGTACCGAATCATGAACCGTGATACTTTTTCAGACATCTTTTCTTTAATACGATGATGGTAGTCAACAACAGGAATTACATGACAAAGCTTCTTAAAAGTGAGCTGACAAATGGTCTAGAGTTATTACCGGAGAGATGGCAACACTGAACTGTGGGAATGTATCCGTTTGCGATGTGCACCGACAACGGCGCAAGCGCAGGCGGTTGCATTGACGCCTGCCCACGTCCCTCTCAAGCCGCTTGATGACTTTTATTGCTAGTCCTGAATAATTGATGCACTCAAGAGGATTTCCATGGAAGAGTATTAATATTAATCACAGAAATAGTCTTCCGCCTATTTAGATAATGTTATTAGATAACAGGATTTGATAACATTTTTGCTAATGTTACAGAATGTACATATCTGATGTGGTTAGGCATGTATTGGCTAAATCTGCAAAAAGGTAATACATGCATTTGAAACAAAACAAAGTATTGAGTGAAGCAGAGCAGGCCAAACTAAATAAAGTTGGCACAGTAAACATGATAGTACTGATTACAGAAGCACGAGGCAGTTTTCCTTGCCCTGACCATGATGATCAAAAGATTAGCAGGTACGTGAGGATATTTCCTATTTAACTGAGCATTGTATAAAAAAACTATACTTTAACAGGGTAAGAGATGTTTGATGAGCGGGACTCCTTCAAGTCATGTGCATGGTTATAAATACTCGAGGATAGATTGAGAGGGGAATGGAAAGGAGTTTGTACATCAGTGAAAGAGAATCAGAAGGGAATAAGGTGTTTTCCCAAATAAGGAAAAATGATGGTAAATAATACTAGTTTCACAATAATAATAAATGTCATGATTACAAACTTACAATAATGTGAATGTAAAAAGTAACGTTTCTGAAGAAGATAAGAACGTTATTTACACACAGAAATTAGAAACCAGATTTGTAACATATTTAATAAGTTTATGGTTTGCATATTTAAATTATATATATTTATATACATATATATATATAATTATTTTTTTCTAATAATTATCTATTCATTATTTCATCAGGTATTTTAAATATCCACCTATGGAATATTGTCTACTAGACAACAATCTGAATAAATGTGTGCATATTTATATTAAAATTAAAACCGTTTAAAGACTAGATGAAATTTGTCGTTCTACACAGTTTTGCCAAGCTACTTTTTTTTTAATGACTTATAGGTTCATATAAGCTAAGTTGTAGGTAATATATTCGTTATTTCGAAATGTTACATCTTACAAAGCTGATACTTATCTTGGGCGCTTCTTAAACTAATTCACCAAACAATTAGTTTAGGTAACAAAAGCTTAAAAAAAATCTCAAACAAAGGCATAAATCAGAACGTTTTCTTCAAGAATCAGTAAAGTCTTAATTTTATCATGTATTCGTAGCTAATCAAGAAATTAATAGAATGAGCTCTACGCGAAGTCTAAGATTTTTTCACAAAAGAACCAAAGGAAAACTTATCAAATTCCTATCTATTGATCATTTTATATATTTAAATCATACGAGTACGTAATAGATACGATTAGGTACGCCGGAAGTGAATGGACATAAACTTATAAATTCTCCATGTTATGTTGGTACAGCCTTGATGTCCATGGTGATTATGTCACGGGCCACCATGACATATTCCGAAGCCGTAGCGCTATAAAAAAGTGATGGGACCTTGACAGCTTTGCGTTATCCTGGCTAAGCAAAATGGATTTATGGATAGATGCTATTCTAATGCCGGAGACTACTGTGTAGAATAAAGAATGGTGTATTTGACTGAAAAAAAAAACTGATTAGTCCGTCGTCAGTTAGATTATCAAAAGCATTTGACACGCCGGGGTCGCGGGACTCGCAAATTACCGTAACCCCGGTACGTAAAGGGCTATTGAAGGACACCGTGGATTTTAGTCAGTACAAGTCTGACAGTCCCTCCCGCCCTGCCCTGGGTGGGAGGATTCATTTGATGATTTTACCACGAAAAAAAAAAAAGTATTTGACACGTACTTTTTCTTTTGTAACGTAAACCAAAATTGACGGAGATACGACAGTTTCAAAATTGCCAATACGTCACAAGCAAGTACAGTTTTTACTTGCGTCACAGGCCCGAGAATTTTGATGCGTAATATCTTTGTAAATATGTATTAATTTAAACAAAAGAAAAAATACGTAGGTATCCATTATTTTTCAAAAACTCTTAGTGACGAACTAATTAAATTGAATGGAGTCCGTAAAGAAGAACACTGCCTGTCGTTCCTTACAAGTCATATTATACGACTTATACAACCTGTCGTACTCACACAGTCGTTATAACGTTGTAGACGGCGCTGACGTCACTCGCCGTTGGCCGTTAGGGCAGGTTCGAAGTTTGAAACTCGCATAACGTCTGCCTGCATATCTTCGGCCGCTCGGTAAAAGCTTTCAACTATTTGGTCAAGTGAGAGTTGGATTTAGATTTAATTTGAAAGGAGGTACTTTTTGGTTAGTTGCAAGAACAAATTTAATTTACTTGTGTACAGTTTTTTTTTATTTGATGTGGTTTTGTTCTTGAGTTGGCTTTAGTCTGTCCTAGGTGAGAGGTGACAAAGACTACGTTGAACCGAGCTTAAATAGAAAAAAATTCTAATCAAGTTATAGTTATATTCTAATGAATATCGCATACGTTATGAATTTTGATAGTAATAAAACGCAATCAATATTTTCAACACGGATACGTGAAACAATTGCATTTCAGCGATAGTATTTTTAATAATCGATACCAATATCACTTAAACTTTACATTCACTCACTGGGATATCTTGATTAGATAACATTTCACATGTTTATACCGTACTATCTGAAATTTACGATGAGCCGCACCAATATTACTGTGGCGCACCTTTTTCGCTGCAATTGCATACTAGACTTACTTCGATTGGTTGTTATTTCCTTGTTGATATGAAAACTTGATAAAAAAAATATGGGGGACTGACGTAATTCCGCGAAATTTTCAAGTAGGTGCAGCTTGAAAGAAATACTAGGCGCCATCGACATGGCGAGGTCTCAACACTAGCCACTTTGTTCACCGTTCAGTTTCACTTCTATATAATTTACATTAGACGTTATTGTACCGTTACTCTACAAGTGTTTTTTTTGCGGACAAACTTGTATTGATGTTTGTTTTAGGCATTATAGCTTCTAGAATGATGTGTTAGGAGCGCTTAATTAAAATTCTGATATCGAACGAAACCGCAATTGCATTTGGGAATTCCGTACTTAATAAGTTCTATAAAGCCACGGATTACTACACAATTCATTATAATCTTTAAATCGAAAATATACGTTATAATCTGACTAGTTATTTCCAGAAGATTCACATTGTTAGCAGTTAAACCGGAAATCTTGAATCGTTGGTACGGGACGTCACGTAACCGATTAAATTCCCGAGCTTTTGAATCGCTGCTGTTATCAGCTTCTTTATATCACTGATAATTGCCATCCCGATCACTACAACGAATGGCTTCAATACTTTAAAAATTGAGGAGTGTCGCAAGGCCACACACTATGTTTTTTTTTAATCATACAGATTTAACATTTGCCTTTATAAGGAGTTGTGTGCCGTTGGAATCTACCAGTTTCTGTACATCTATCTTTAGTCTAACGTAGATTCTGCAAGTGAAATGCTATCCAAAGAATAAAAGTATTGAATCAGGATTCAAATCTGGTGGGTTCTTTCATTACAGTTGCTCCTAAGATTACAGATTACCAGTAACAATTTGCCAAGCACGTCAGTTATCATCTCCCGGCTGTAATGTTAGTGGTGAATAGTAAAATAAAAGCTACCAACAGCTTTGTTAAGCGATGGATTAGTGTGGATTCAGTATTACTGGGAAGTATTTTAAACAAAGGTTCACAAATTGGCTGACATTGTGCTTTCTGGGTGCTAGGCAAGATTTTATGACCACATCAAATAAGTATAATAAGTATTTGGATTGGTGGCCAGCAAAAAGCAATTTGGAAAAACCTAACCATTTCAAAATATTTCAATCTACTTCCTTTTTTGAGCGAATCAGTATATGACGGAATATAAAACATTTTTGCATCGATTTAACAACATTTAACAGCACGAGAGTCCAGGGAAAGCAACGATTCCACTATTCTGTTGTAATCTGATATCATGTATCTAACGCATCAGTTCATTTAATTAGTCATATAAATTACATCTCCGATAACGCAGCGTGTAATAGTCCAACGTAACTATTTTAGATTATTTGAGTTATGGCAACTGGCAAGCACATGCCTAAATGTTGAACATGTGACGAAGTTCAATGTATGTTGTGATGTGTAATAAAAAGCTCACTTTTTATACTAAAACTTGTTATAAAGAGTCCATATGTTACGAACAAGAGAACATTTACGCAGGATGATTGCTTTACAAACTGCTTGCCCCCGCGGTGCGGCCGTGAACCCGCAGGATTGCGTTTATCTGGCCGCCGGTATCGAGGCCCTCGGTTTCGGCAGATGCTTGCCAAAACACCGCTGATAACTTTATGGGAGTAGGTACAACATTGCTCGTTATGTAAAACGTTGTACAATGTAGGTATGTGTGCTACCTAATCTGAATAGCAAACGGGTGTGCGTCTGTGTCGCATTCATGTTTCGCTTGCTGTATAATAAGTCGTTTTTATATTTTCCAAGAAGACTATATAAAAGACTTTCAATGTCTGCAATGGTCATTTGAAAACTATCTACAACTTAAACCAACATACACCATTTGACTAAAACAAAAGAAGCAGTGATTATTTCAGCAATTTCTGAAAACAATAAATACTTGGTCTTTAAGGCATACAATGGGATAAGGAGTCGGATTCCGGGAGAAATTCGGCGGTGTATTCCAGATTAGACGCCCCGCACCCATCAAACCAGTTCCAATCGGTTCGTTGAATAATAAAAATGGCCTCTATTTTGGGAACGCTGCGCCTTATCGGGCCTCTCTCAAGTTCGCTTCATAGAGAGCGCCGACCCTCGGCGTCTGGATACCAAGTACATGACCGGCTACGTGAGTACCACTTCCTTACCAAATCTAATTAAAATAATAGTCACGGAAACGGAATTATGATCTTAGAAAAATAAACACGAACTTGGTTAATTCGCGAGTTGGTTACGAAACAAGTTATTTAACGAATTGTGTCCCTTTTTCAGGACTTGTAGCCTGAAAGTGCTACACGTAAACGGGAATACAACTCAAAGTGGTTTTTAATCAGTATATTTGATAATATGTGGAAAATTTCATAAAATTTCTTGCATGGAGAAAATTTGTGAAAATCTAGGCACGTCAGTAAAAAGGAAATGCACCGAGTAATGGATCTTAGTGCTGCTGTTTACTTTTAGAAGTTGAGAATAAACGTCTACAGCGCTTTTTTTTTTTTCAATGTGGCACATATTCGCTCGAAAAAATACAAATACATAGAAAATCGGCATTCATGAAACTCAGATTTGAAGTTTTATTATTCTTTGGTTCATGCTCTACGCGCACAGTCTGCTCGCAAAAAACGAATGCTTAGTCCTCCAAGTTTATTTGTACCGGTGATATAACACGAAATCTTGTTGTTGGACTACCTATTTATAGTTTAAATTATTCGTTGATTTCGATTCAGTTTGATATTGAGAGTAGGTTAGATGGTGTTAAATCGTTTCGTGGGAGCCCTAAAACATGTCATTTGATGGAGGACGCGGTGAGGCGGCGAGGACGCGCGGTCGGCCGCGAGAAGCGGAGCCGCCTCGCCGTGGCAATGACTCGCAGGCCTTGAGGCATGGCGATGGCAGACAACCGCGGGCCCCACGGTCTCGCGGTCTCGCCTCGTATTCGCCCCCCGTTCACGAAAACGTAATAACGATGTGAACCGCGTTAGCTTACAAAATCCGGTTTATCTAATCGAGAAAAGTTGGGTCACACATTACTTATTTAACGCAAATAGGTTCTTAGATATTTGGGCGACAGGTTTTTCCAGTGCCACAATTGATTAATTAGTATTCAGTAATTGGCTTTAATTTCGTCACTCAAAGAAGTTCGCGTAGCATGTTATAGAGATTGCTTGCTACGAAAACAACCAGCTGTTTAGCTGGTAACATCACTTCGTCTATACTTTACACAAAAATCGCATTATATCCTTGACTCTACAAGAATATCTCAATCTACATACATGTTCGTCGAGAATTACCATCATAATGTATTATCATAATAATTTAATATTAATGTATTCTGCATTAATATGACAACATGACTCATATTCATTCAAAAATTGAAAGCCTATCTTTTGTGGAACAGCTTCTCGTTTATACCCAGCAATATCAAGTGTTATTATAATTAAATTAACTTCAGCGGTTGTAAGATGAAAGGAAAGCCGGTTAAATGAGATTTGTCGCCATTAGAGTGCCAACAAACCGCTTATTGTAATATGTCAGCAAAATTTAACTCTGAAATACGGCGAACGCTTATCAACGCTGGTAATGTCGGTCAAATACTCGACCGAGCCATATAGGGGCGTTATCGTGAGCATAAATTCGTACTTTGTGAGCTGAGCTATACATATCCATTTCAATTATTCAATCATGTGATATTTAAACTAGAAATCAACAACTGATTCGTTCTTTGTTACAAGTATACCTGGGCTGCGCTAATATTTCTTGTTTTTGGATCTATGGAATTTGGTTTGTACATTGTAGCCTCGTTCATGGGCAAACCTTCCTTGCTTGCTTGGCTTGATTGTCATCTCACGATAATATCAAACCTCTGTTCTTTCGACTTAAAAGTTAAAACGATGTCTTTCCTTCGCACAGGGGGTTCTCTTAACATAAACTATCCACCCCAATATTTTGAATCCGTCGCGGTCGGTCATGCCCTTCTCAGAAGAACCACACAAAAACTTAGTTTACTGATGTTTCAGATCAATAAACATTTTTAACAAAACGATAGATGAATACAAGTAAGTTCTCAATGTCATCATATAAAACAATGCATGTTTAAATTGGGAAACTGACGTTGGTTGTTAGCCATGGCATTTTCATTCGAAGTGTGGTTGGAATTACATTAAATATCGCTAGTTATTTGCAGTGGAATGTAAATGCTGCTGTATTTGGGCGTGTTTTCATCTGCCTGATGCGGCGATACCTCGCAAAAAATTAAGTCTCTATAAGATAATTCGTGCAAGGTAATTAATTAAGAGCTATTAATTGTTGATTCTCCTTAAACATACTGCAAACTGGATTAAATGGCGTAGCTGAATGTCTGAGAATGTTCCTCGCAGTATTGTGAGTTTCGATTTATGTTATTGATTTGGTTGGCGTGTTACTCAAAAGTGACATTGCAAGGGGGAATAAGTGCCATAGAGAATAGTTGGGATAAGCTCACGCTGGTGTGATGTGGATGTGTTTATAAGTTAACACGTTACAAGCGCACGATACTCGTGTGCACGTACTGCGAAATAAACGGGATCTTGTTAACTTAATGGGTGGAAGAGGTGCGAAAGAAGTTTAATTAAAATATGGCTTGCGCAGTCAATCAATAATGGCGTCCAATAACCCAATCCATCTGTCAATCTACAAGCAAGGGTCAGCAATCAATTAAAAAAGTTGATGAGTATAATTTTATTCGATGAATCTAAATAGTAATAATTATTTAATGATGTCGCCATGTCGTCATCATATCTCGTGTAACCCAAAACCGTGTACAATATCGAGCAAACCTCCGTTTAAGCTGATAAGACTTCCTATATTACCGGGACTGATTGTAATATCATCGGTGATCGTTATCAGTTGTGTAGCATCTGTGTTCATCATACAGAGAGTCGCGAGCCCTAGGTTTATTGACCTAAGATTAGGAGTTAGGCAAGGAGTGTTTCCTGTGGGGTTAAGAGTGCGGGCGCCATGCGTGGTCCCGGGACCCGGGCAGCGCGGCTGCGCGAGCGCCGCTCTGCGGACGCGCTCGGTTCGCACGCCCCTGCAATGAGTTTTAATTGAGTTTGACCGCAGGAAGCAACGGTTACGGTCTACGCGTAGGGTGACATTTCTGTACGGTCAATATACTATGCGCAATATAATATCGAATGATTTATTTTAAGTTCGTAACTCCTTTTTTTCAATCTTATTTCTGTACTCTGGTATTTCTAATGCGTAGATTTCAACCGAGTTGAATGTATTCTGATGAAACAGTGAATTGATTCAAAGGCCACTTTTGTTTAGTTTATATTTACGTTTGTTTTTTTCACTGGCATTGAACAGTTTTTTGCGAATAATAAATGATTATTAAGTAATCCATGTGGTGCGTGCTCCTGCGTCGTTTAAAACACGATGTCTTCTCATTGAGTTAAACAGCCGCAGACAGACTCTTTAGTCTGATATAATACCTACTCGTTGTTAACATTACCTAACATTGAACTCAGTCGATGTTTTTTGCTGTATGATACTGTTTCTTGTTTTGTTGTGTTTCTCGGTGTTAAAATAAAAAGTGTAAGAATGTAGTTGTGTCGAGTCACGGTCCGTTGTTGTTCGGCGGCGTGGTCACCGCAGCGCGGGCGCGGACGTCAGCCGTGCGCCCGCGCCGCCGCGCCGCTTCTGTCACCGCCAACAAATTGCTTTGTTTATGGCTTCTTATTGAAATGTGCCTAATACAAACTGCACGAGGTGGACGCCTCTGATCTGGACCGGACCTTCCTTTGAACAAACGTTTCACAAGAGGCCTTGTAACAGTTGCACATGACACGTCTGAACTCAAAGATTGATTTGAAATTCATTACCTATTTGCTGAATAGCTCTGGTTTTTGGACAGTTACGTTTTCTGACGTGTATGTTTTTTAAGTTATGCTAACAATATTGTAATTAAGTCCATCTCTTATGTAAATCATAGATTTAAAAAGAAAGTACATTATTCAATTAAAAAAGTACTCGATGAGTGAAGTTACTAAATAGTTAGAACATGTTATTGATTACTAACTATTTATTAATTTCCCATTTTTAATTAACGTTATAATTAAAAAAATTAGATAGTGGTTTATACTTATCAAACAACGATTAGATATGACTTTTCATGAAAATATACATACGTTTTTTGAATTCGAAATAAACGAATTGTCGTCTCATCTGCGTTACAGGCTCTTCACGCCCTATTACTAATTACAGTCAAAATTAAGGCAGAATTGATTAGACGAAGGACCAGAAAAGCAAAGGGACGACGAAAATCATAAATTCCCTGGTAAAGTATTATTCGTCATTGATTAGTTAGTAGATGGTGTTAACGAAATCAATCAGAACACAATAGTAGAAGAGAAAAAGCTCTCCAAATATAGCAGGAGACAGAAAACCGCACAGGGCACAAAGAGTAATTTACAATATTATATGTCACTTATATATATATTATACCACTACATAGTTTAAAATAAAGTCGCTTCCCGCTGTCTGTCTGTCCCTATGTATGCTTAGATCTTTAAAACTACGCAACGGATTTTGATGCTGTTTTTTAAACAGATAGAGTCATTCAATAGGAAGGTTTATATGTATATAACATGCACAATATAATAGAGATTGGACCCGTGCGGAGCCGGGATTTCATTTTAAAAAGGATTAAATTAGAAACAGCGGAAATCTAGCTTGAATCACACTTAGAGCGTCTTGAATGAAATAGGAACGAACGTGGTGGCGGAGTAACATTCTTGAAGAACAAACGAGGGAAGGGTGACGTGACCAGAGGCTCGTGGCCTCTCTACCAAAATATACCTAACATAAAAAGGTACATGTATGCAGTTTGTAACCGAGCCATGAGTAAGTAACATAATCATAAATATTTCTAGCCTTCAGACCTACAGGACATTGAACCGTAGATGACAGATGGCGCCCAGAAGTATTGTACCTCTGGCAAGTGTAAACATCTTGTAATAACTAGCGAGTACTTTAGCATGTTGTAGTACTTTTGTGTATTGTCGTCAGGGGACCTCTTTTGGGTGTACGCCATTAAATAATGGCGCCTAGCCTCTGGAGCGATTTGAGTTGCTAGGCTGTGCGTTGACTAAAAACACATTGAGGCTTTCAGTCAAGCCTCATTTTTTGGGAAGGATAGAGACCACGCCTGTCACATGGTGTAATCAATAAAGGATGAATAAAATATGTTATGTATAACCCTATTATTACACCATTATAAAGACACTTAAAATTCCTGCTCTCTCAGGCATCTGAGAAGAGTTTGCATGCGACGTTTTTCTTGATGACGCGCGTTTATAGCGATACGAACCCAAGGATTATGCAGTGCAACTTGTTTTCAGTCTTGCCTTTGATGAATCTCCTGTGCAAAAGGCTCTAAACAGCGCCTCACTAGTAACAATCTCATATTCTTATCTGAGGTCTCGAGCTAAGCATTGGTTGGACAAGTTAATAAACCAGAAGACTGGAGCTACGTTGTCACTGCAACAACTCCATTATTATATTCCATTTTTTTTGGACATCTAATAAAGGTTATAGTGAATATGGAGAAAATAGAGAAGACACTTATGTGTAAATCGTGTTGTCTTGTTATTAGTTTTGAGAAAGTTTTGATTTATTTAATGAGGATGTCTTTAACAGTGGGGAATGACCAAGGAATTGATGAATGGCCTGTTTAGAAGGCGATATGGTTGGAAACAGGGTAGTGAAAAGACGAGTTTTAGAGAAGTATAGAACAAGAAGACTTTATGCGCGGACTCCAAATTCTCGTAGGTACCTATCACAATTATTATTATAAAACACATGATCTGCGTAGTCGTATTGATGTGTAATAATCAATTGTACTTTGCACTTCTAACATATGCTGTTAGTAATTATTTCGGAATGTACAATTTAAGGCTGATGGCGATGACTGTAAGCCTTTTTACCAAGAAATGATGCCCAAACAGATGATGCATATAAAGTTAAAATAAAGGTTTTCCTTTACGAAGATGTATCATAACAAAAAATATGCATTAGGTATTTAGGTGTCAATAGATATTTGGATCCAATGCAACTCATGGATGTATTTACCTACCTACCTAGTAAACTTCGGGGTACAATAGTATTTAGTCGTAATATTCTTACAAATAAAAAACAAGGTATCCCTGCGATAGCGCAGCGAGTAAGGGTCTCACTAAAGAACCACGAAGACCTCATGCCTTTCCCGATGGTTATTGTTATTACTCGGTTGTACTCTCATGGATTTTATCCAGACAGATCCTCATTAAATTAGAGTTTCCGCGGCGTTATGTAGAATGTTACCTAATCTGAGTGTTATTTAGTATAAATAGCCGAGACTGATACGGTCGATAGCGGTGTGATTTCGGAGCGCGGGGCCCGGGGGCCCGGCGCGGCCGCCAGTGCGCCGGCCCCGAGTCGTGACAGCCGTTTGTTAAACTAATGGCGCACAAAAAGAAAACCGCCTTCCATTCTTCCATTAACTCCGTCCAAGTGTGCGACTGTTGACTCGGCCAATTTGCACGCGCGAATAGAATTTGTCTAAGTACCTTTTTCTATTGTACCACTTGTCGTTTCCGCCTCAAATAAGCGTTGTCATTCTTGTGATCACTCATTTGTTCCCCGTTCTCGACAAAGTCTACGATCATTAGTATCCGACTCCATTACTAAATAAATAGACGCCTCTATTCATAGATTAATTGGTGTTAAGTTTTTATAAAGCCACTTTGTTTCATGATGAAGAAATTAGCGAAGATGGCGCCATGTGCTACGTCGCGGGGGTCGAGGGATCCGCAGCATCCGCACATGTAACCCACGCGACACATCGCTCGAAAAATGGAGCCGCGATAAAAAGCAGTCGGAGTCGGCGGGCGTGAGAACGACGACACGTGGCCTCAGCCAGGCGCGAGCTCATTCATGCATTTGATTCATAAATTGTATGCGTGTTTTAAGGGCACACACGACAGCTCGACACCAATCCGCTTAGCGAGATTTGATGAAGTCAAGAGTTCAGCTCCACTGAACATAAAGCTCTGTCGTTCGAAAAGCATAATTAATAACAAAGAGAAGATTCCTCATAAGCGTGCCGAGCGAGCATTTATGGTTATTTGTGTGGGGAATGCAATCGTTCGGCGATCAGCGGCAGCAGCCGCGGCGCCGTTTGCTATAAATCAGGGCCGATTGAGGTCGAGCCGGACGCGAGTTATTTTTAAAATTGCGTGCACAATATTATGTGTTTAGGTGGAATATGATAATTGCGTCGGCGAGAGAGGCGCCGTAAGCCGACACCGACTATGGGATTACAGAGCGCACGCCGCGACCGCCGGCCGAGGCTGCCCCGGGGCCGCCCGGCCGCGCTCGCGCCGCCCCCCCCGGTCCCAGACCGCTCGCCTCGCATCAACACATTCAACACGCCTCGTTACATCCAATCCTACACTTATCAAACTAATGCAACTACATTATTTACGTTTGGACTTTGGTTTCAGGACGCCTAGTCACTAAGAGGTTGGTTAGTCCAAGTCATTACATTCAAAGTTAAGTTCAGGAATGTAAGGACGCCAGAGGTTTTGGCATAGCTAGGAAAAAGAAAATAATGACTCGTGGATTCACTTGCCACATGCAATTCTACATAATTTGAAGTAAATAACGGTCTTACCCGGGAGTCCGCAGTGATCGGACCTCGATTTTGATATTTATCGATATAAATCGATTACGTGCCTTATTTTATTTTCCTTGAGTTCGTTATATTCTCCGAAGTGTTCGTTTGTCAGGTATCAGGTATGAATACAGTGACAAGCATGAAACTGTAATATTCACCAATTGTAAATGTAGAAAAGTAGTGTAAAAACCCCACCGCTGATAATTAGTTACAAAGGAATTTTACCGAATAATCATAACAAAGCCATTATAACTATGAATAATGGTCTGATATTACAAATTAACATAATATTTTTTGTCGCCTCCTTTGGTGGTGGCCGCGGACAGGTACAAGCTATGAGGGTGCAGAATTCTTTGAATGGGCATTCTATTTTAGAACCTGGTTAACGATTGTGAGTCGTATACGTGTTGAAATAAGTCTCAAAGCACATTGAACGAATGTAATCTTATTTAGGAAGAATAGAGTGAAGTGGTATTTTTGAATTGGGAACTTGAGCCATGACCGTAAGGTATGTTTTATAATGTTAGGAACGAGGTGCGAAGGTCGACTAAGCTACTATCAATCAGCAAGGCGCCATTGAGGGTTGGTCGAGGCTCGTGAGAAACCGTAAACACTTACCCGCTTTATCTGATAGAGATTTTTTTCGCTCAGCAGCAGGTCCAGTCAATTAATGGATTGCGCCGTTATTTGGTTTATTTTTGTTACCGACGCTGCTTAGCATTAGAGAGACTAATTTATCTGGTAGGGTTTGACAGGTGAGGCATTACCGCGATGCAGATCGCCCTTACGGCTTCAGCCGCCAGAATTAACGTCTTATCACTGATTTTATAATAAATGGAACGCATAATCCTTCTTGCGTGCCTTGTAATTGTGTGCGGCCCTTTTGATACATTGTTAACGAGAAGCCTCGTAATGAGAACGTCGAGGGAGCAGCTCAGATCGGCTCACATGGAAGACGTGCTTCCTTCGAAGATGAATTGTTCACTTTTATTGATTTGTAGAGCCGTGAGGTTCTAAGCGTTTTAGAATTGAAGACAAATATTTGTCGGGGTTGTGGTCTGGGCGGTCTGTCGACGCACATGTGCGCATAAAAAACTGTGTGATGTGTGCAGTGTGTTCGGTGCTGCGTGTTGACAGTGCGCATAGCTGCGACAAAGCGCTGCGCCCGCGCCGCCGAGCCGGGCAAGCCACCGGCGACCACCCTCCCCGAAGAATCTCTCGTTATCATTTGAATAACTTTAACTATCGAACGCAACATAAAACATGTGAAACAAGAGCCTGAAATATACAAATGTTTTAATAATCAATCCTATAATAGTATTCAACATTATGTATTCTAAAGGCATGTAAATATTCTCGGGATTTACGAGTCGATGCGTGTGCTATTGTTTAATGAAATAACTATAATTATTGTTGTTGGAATGCTTACGATAAACCGGTTGGTGTAAAAATTCCAAATGTTGTCACATAGGGCGATGATTGTAGATCTCGTGGGAGAGGAGGCTTATCTGAAGGAGGTCTTCCATTCCACTAAATATTTATTTTGGGTGGAAAATGTCTCGGTGTGGGGCAATCGTAATGGCGATGGCGTGTAAATTCCTTGATTAGATACCGTCCTTGGGAACTAACAACAAAATTAATCCCGCCGCAATTTTCCGGTGTCGATTTGATATTGTTAATAATGGAATTTCCGTTATGGTGTTATTAAACTGATAAGTGGTTATTTGAAATATTGCAGTTAATATTAAAATATAACGGCGTACTTAGATTTCAAACGTTTTTACATAAAGAGCTATCTGCAGGAAGTGACTTAATACCTAGATTGAAAACAGAATTAATATTTTAACCCGATATACGAGTACCAAGGCATGGTTTGCTGCAACTGCGAGTATTTATCGATACTGGGCGCTATTTTTAGTTGATCGAAAATATAGCTTCGGGACTTTGATGTCTATTTTTATCTAGCCTACTGAGTGCTCCCTTGGCTCATTGCCTACAGTAACTTGAAATGAATTCATCACTAGCAACACTTCGTAAAATTACGAAAGAACCCCAATGACTGTTATGAAATTAGTCTGGGTATAGTCCTATCGATGGCGGTACACAAACACCACTAATTCTGTTTACCTAATGAGATGTGTTGGCTGCACGCGATTGTTTCTCACGACCCAACGTGGAGAAAAAAAAAGAAATTCCCAAAATTTTAACGCAATAGATACATTGTCTCTACATAAACAACGGTTAAATTTCACCGAAAAAACATTCGGCTACGGCAGTGTGGAGACGGATTTCTAAAGATTTTGTAATTGCCCTGCAGGAATCACTGTTCTACAAAATGGTAGTTAAACTATAAAGTAATTAGCTAAGATGAAAAGATGTAGTTACGTTTATACTTATTTTAACAAAGGGCCTCAATAACCTTTCGCTATAGGTAATACGCTATACAGCCCATAGTAGACCTTCTGGTCCAGCACTCTATAAATGGTGGGTGGTACATTTCTTGCTGATAAATATGAACCTTTGCGTCAAAAAAAAAGTATATCACCGTGAAACCAAAATGATTCTAATCAAAAACAATTGAGAGTTCGGAAGTGGTCTCCATATCATCGTGGCCACCATTATCTATGGAATGCTCATTCGTCGACGGGCACCGCACTTTACGCCTTCCCTCGAAATTGATTGCTTATTCTCCTTTTGGCTGCCTTTTAACAACTGTAGGGCCAAATTGTTATGTAAGTTATTAATTAACCTCATGCCCGATTGATGAGAATACCCTACAAGTTCTACAACACTTTCAAATGGTTAATTGAGGATTGTCATTTTTGTTAGGCCATGTGACCCGAATTTAATGATGCTTGAGCATGAATGAGTCAGTGAACGATACAATTAAATTGTCATGGTACGCCGTCTTGTAATTTTATATCTTCAAATTGATAAGTCAGTTATTAGTTTTTAAAATCGGCGCCATTTTTGTATAAAAACCGTACAATTAAATGTGTCGCACGCATATGATACCGTAAAATTTCAGTGAGTAGGTAATAGTTATAGAAACCTCAATTTTTCTGCAATATTACTCGTATTCTAGTTTACCTGTATTGCGTCTATTGTTTGAATGAGTCTACTAAGGGAAAAGTTGAGGCGTATAAGAGAATTTTATACTGAGCTTTGTAACGCGGGTCCATCGTTATAGTGTATGAATATTGCCGTTTAATTTTAATGGTAAATGATTTAAAGAATGTTGTTTTTTTTTTAAATAAAATAAGCGTTAAAGTTTTAAAATTAGCGTTCAAAGAAAGGAAGAACGAGCCGTGTCGCGTTAATCTGCATCTGCGTTAATGTCGCCGCTACGAGCCAAAGCGGGTACAATTTCGCTCGCCTCTCAGCGTCGTGCGTAATGCGGCAAAAATGTCGCCGCCTTGTAATTAACACTAGGCTCCCAAGACACTAACCAAATAGAATTGCTCTCTTTATGTTTCTCGGTACTTGTAACACCAAAGGGGCAATGTACTCAATGAAAAGTGGACACCAGCCGCGGCTGAGAACAGGCGCGCCGTGAAGCGCAGCCTCCCGGACTCCCAGACCGAGCACCCACCGCAATTATGTGTTCTGAGAGAGAAATTACGTGAAACGCGCCGCCGAACTGTGTTTATCCAACGAGTATTAACTTCATTATAACGGCCGTGAAAGTCGTCGCACTGAGGATACGACCGCTTAGCACACGACTTTGTGCTGGCAACTCCCGTTTTCTCAGATCAAACATCCTTCGCCATGAGCGTGCATATGAGAGTTATTTATTTACCAACGCAGTGGTTCACAATAACGGAACAACTAAGATCAATAAATAAATCCATTCCTTGTAATTCTCACAGTTGGGTCGCGTCGCCTGTGCTGAACCTCATTCCATTGAGCACGCGTCACGCTCGCGCGCGCGCTCCGCTACGTAAGCGCGTCTCCTTCGCCGGCTTTGTGTAGAACCGCCCTCGACACACACTTCTGAGAATCGAGCTCGTGGCATTTTTTAGAACGCATAATAATTTGATCGGGAAATATTTATGGAAGGGGTGGCCGGACGCGGACTAGCCCGACGAGTCAATTATCAGCCGCTCACACCACTCGCGCCAGGGTCGGCCGCCTGAAACACGCGCAATGGGTGGCTAGGCTGAGGTTAACCGATGTTAACTTACAATTTATGACGTAGATAGACGAAGGGTGGAATTTCACATGATTTCATTCTTTTTTGTTAATGCCCTGTATCA
Organism: Agrotis puta; assembly: GCA_943136025.2. Lineage (NCBI taxonomy): Eukaryota > Metazoa > Arthropoda > Insecta > Lepidoptera > Noctuidae > Agrotis > Agrotis puta. The sequence continues at coordinate 11,530,101 of OW964176.2, read as the reverse complement.
TTATTATCGTGTATAAATAAAGTTTTTATGCATCCGACAGTGAGAATGTTTTTTGTGCTAACCCTAGACAGGTCAGGTAGGTACTCCCCATAATTCGATTCCCTTCATAGAAAGTGAAACTTTAAGCTTACATAAGGCTGCAAATTAAAATGAAAACTAAAACATCCGAATTACCACCACTAGACTTAAGAATTTATAATTCTAAGTGTAAGAGTCCTCAGGGTATAATAATATCCTAGATATTCATCAGTAACTTTTGTATCAACGCAGTACGAACAGATTCGTAGCACTAGCGCTACGAAGTCTTTGCTACGACATTCGTAGCAGTTTGTGACTACAATTCTCGTAGGCAATATGGCATTGGAATTATCTTAGTACTTGTTGTTACGTATAATTAGTAACTTACAGTAATTATTATATTATACTTAAGTATATTAAAAAGTTGAGAAGAATTTAATGGTTTTTAATTAGGGCTATTTTATTTACGGCTTGTTTTGTTATTGCCTTAGATACGGGCGCGAGGTTAAACTATAAACTTGGACCCATTAAAATTTAATTTACAGGTTTTTCACGTAGTTGTAGTAATGTTTTAGTATTGAAAGTTATTTATTTGTCCATTTAGGTGTCTCCGCAAGGAACAGCTCCATGTGGAGTACACTGTGCTGGAAGCAAGGGTTACACTAGAGGCATATTTACACGTTGCATGAAATTGCATGCAAGTTTGACTATATTACGTACTTTTAATGGACAGTCAATTCAGTTGATTATGCAAATACCACAGTGCAGTTAAACTTGCATGCAACTTGCATGCAAGTACTTGCATCGTATAAATGAGGTTTTCAACCGACTTCAAAAAGGAGGTTTTCAATTCGATCGGTTTTTTTTTAATGTATACCGATTACTCCGAAGTTTATGGTATGGTTTGTTCGATGCAGTATATCTGCCATTTGGTCCCATAAAAAATCATTCAGTTTGACTCAGTATTTTTTATTTTATGAGCATTTTTCACTTATTGTATACTTGGACAATGTTAATACCGGTACTACGGATTACAAAATTCTAGTGCATATGTAAGAAAATTATATAATTGAACTAAAAAGTAAATTAAAAAAACGCCTTCAAAAACCACCACAAGAAAGAGTAAAATGACTTTTTTTCGGAACTTTAAAGGTTATTTTTTTATGTTTTTTACCTACTCAATCTTATTGTTTTGTGAAAGTATAACCGGAAATGGGAAATCAGATCTCTACAAGTGATTGATTGCGAATATAGTAAGTGTCAGGGGCGGGAATGTACCCTTAAGTGGCATTTTTGCGGAACAAGGGAGACTCAAGACCACCGGAGTTTGAAGTCCGAAGGAAAAAAAAAAAGTCTGCATGATCGATATGCCACCGGCCGGTGTAGTTGATTTTTTAAGGTCTTAGCTTTTTTTTTTCGTAGTAAAATCATCACATGAGTCCTTCCACCCAGGGCAGAGCAGGAGCGACTGTCAGACTCGTACTGCCTAAAATCCACGGTGTCCTTCAGTAGCCCTTTACGTACCAGGGTCACGGTAATTCTTTGAAGGAAAAGGTAAAATTTTGGAAAGCCATGGCCTGAACCCGATTCCTGGCCCACAAGTACAGACTGCTTCATAAAAATAATAATAAACTAGCTGTAGTACTACGCCCGTGACATTTCGTATTTTTCCATATGATTTTCAATTACCCCTTCGGAACTGGAATTGCAAAAATTTTGAAACACATGTTTTATCAATTTGGTTGATAGTGTATCGAGTAAATCCTCCTTTTCCTGTAATCCTAGGTCTAGAACATTTGTGCAAAATTTCATGCTCCTAGACCCAGCTGTGCCTTGATTGATCAATCAGTTAGGCAGCAAATCACTTTCTTCTTTTTTACAGATAGTATTTCGGTAAAAAGAAAGAAAATAAGTATGAAGGTACTCCCTATGTTGTAGGGTAGGGGCAAGAGAATGAAGATAAGCAACTGTGAAAGGAGTATTGTATCAGGTAGTCCCCTATCACCAAAACCATAGAACTCAAAACAATACTACGAGATAAACATCCTTTTGTGCCCAAAGTAGGAACACAGAAGTGTTAACAAAAACTAGCAAAGCAAGAAAAGTAATTCAAAAGGGTGCAACAATAAAACAATGCTGGGTGCGCCCGCGCATGTTATCATGCACACATTATAATCGTTTCTGCTAATTTGTCGCGGAGGCGGGGTGAGGGGACGTTTCCGCTGCATGTGCAAGACAATGCTGAATGGACCCATTAATAGCACAAATGAATGAACGCGTAAACACATGTGTCAGACCAACCCGCTACCCCACGGCTCGCCGGCCACATGCCGCAAAACATTGTCTTATGCAAAGGACATTACGTTTCATTCACTAATTTGTGAGTTGTGACGGACTTCGACGAAACCTCGTTTTATGTTCCGAAATGCTTCCTCGAAATGTTTCGTTTCCTTCCGTTTGTTTTTGTGGTCTGTATTGTTTTTTTAAATGGCACTGTTATACTTTTAGCATGTGTGACCGTGTAAGCTGATACATCTTTGTCGTTTATTTTGTAAAAAATACGAAAACAATGCAAAATGTAACCATTCTTTTATTTTACTGAAAAATGTGAATGAACAAAACAGCTGCTTGTAATTTGCAGTTACTTAAATTATGTGGTCAATAAAGCTCTTGAAGATACAGATTGGAAATGTTCACAAAATAATATTGTTTGTTTGATGTACAAAACATCATGTTTGTTGTACCCAGGTTTCTGTTTTACCCAACGTCATACACACCGCTTACAGCTCATCTCTTTCGAAACTACATACTCGTATATTGATTTTCTGTTTTCTGTCTTTCATAAAGTTCTGATCTAAGGCATCTATCGTGACCACCATTAAGTTTTTTAACTGAACGCGAGTTACATGCAGACTACGTTGCGGCCTATTAATGGACAGTTAATTCAGTTGATTAAACAAATACCGCAATGTAGTCAAACTTGCATGCAACTTCTTGCATCGTCTAAATGAGGCTTAATCCCAGGATCGTGATATACAGTCTGTCTATATTCGTCGTGGTAGGTCACTTGAGTTAGGAGAATGATGATCAAATATTGTTGTTAATCAATCTTTGGGACTTTGACCAAATACTCCCAAATTAAACGTTTATTCAATATCAACATCTCATCCCTTAGGGAATAGATCACAAAAGAGTATCATAAACACAACAAAACCCTTTGGGCTACTAAACGTTGTACGTGTATCGATGTGTTACTTTAGGATTATTGTTCTGTTCTCCCGAAGCTAGTATCGCTTCCTGTGCTTGTCAAGTTTTCACTTTTCGTTTGTTTAACGCATAACAAAGTGCGGCCGGACAATACCTGCAGGACAATGGTCAGGTACTCGCTATTGACAATTCATCAGCTCACTTACAGACAGTTATATTTTTGTTGGTAGTACGACTCGTTGGCGCCAGATATCCCAGTCTATTGTCATTATTCTTCTGAACCAAAGATGATGGTCAATTGTTACAGGTACTTCCTGGGAGGCTCTCTTATAAACACTGCGAATTGGGAATTCCGCATGTTTTGTTTCGGTGGCGCTTCATTTAACTTGATTTCACGGTTCTGACTTTGAGACATGCAGTCTTTTATCTGTATCTTATACCAAACACTTGTTACGGTTGAATTAAGTTTTAAATGTCATTTGTTGTTTTCTTAAACTCGATTTCTTGATAACATGACAATTCACATTTTGTTTGCACATATTTCATATTGAGTTTATCAATGCATCGGTGGCCGGATACGCACCGTCGCGCCGCCTTCTTGAATCTTATCTAAGTACAGTCAATAAACTCCATTAATATTAAATAATGTCTAAATTTTCTGTAGCAGCTAATATGTAATTGGCGAACATTCGCCGGCTTGCGAGACCCGCATCGTTAGGGTTGGTACATAATGACTTAATTGGGTTATAAATAAGGTCAATGTAATGATCGGTGGTGATATTTTTATGCCAGCAAATAGTGGTCACGTGTCGAGAATTCGCTACAATTGTCTCGTCGTGCGGCACCCTAATCAACTGAATGGGGCCTGGAATGACGTGATTATTATGTTCCATATCTGTAACACAAAACTGTTTAATATTATAGGGGCGAAATCACCACGCGTACAGTCAAGCTTAACTCGTCAATATAGAATTTCGGTTTTTGGAAAGATTGGGCCTACTTCCATTGTAGTTGTATAATCGATAAACGAAGTCATCTGAATATGTTACAACCAAATGTCGCCCCTTCCTTGAAGTGCCGCATAAACTAAACGACTATGCGCAATTCAGACTGCCGGTATCGTGGGAACATCGCGTCGTTCTGACAGTGATACGTGAACCTGACAAATATATGGCGGGCGGCGGGCCAGAGCCTCCAAAAGCATCCATCGTCTGCATTCAATAATATGTATTAACATAGATTACGCCGGACATTCATATCATTATCGACAAAATAAGTTGTCAACGTATGAGCGTTTCACATCACCTAGTTCCCATGGTCGCAGTGTTACTTTTCCCATGTAGTTATCATCGGCCGTCATGTCACTCCATAGGTCAGTGTTTCGATAAACAAGTGAACTCTATGCATTATGTGCGTGCATCATATATGATATTGAGCTAATATGGTACTGGCATGACGTAACCATCGGGGCCAGAGATGTGTCATCGCGCGACTTATCATGGCGAACATTTTATCATTCGAACAGTTTCGTAAGTGCCCTCGAATGTTATACATAACATTTATTATAAACAAACGATGAACTGCTTACCAACTTAATACAGGGTTGGTCTTCCATTTACACAATTTGTTTATTAGAGGTAGCTGTAATCTGAAAATATGTCACCAATATTAATATCTCATGAAGTCATACTAAGATCAGACCTAAGTTCAGTGTCTTACAGAAAAACAACCGATAGAGAATCGTTGTGGTCGTCCTGATGAGCGCAGGCGCAGGCATACAAACACGTAACGAAATAAAACGTTGGAGACAGCATTCCCGACAAGTGGCGCGGAGTATTACATGTATATTTGTGTTATAAATTTTATGGGCCACGCACGACAACTGTTTGCATAGTCACAAGGAATTTTGTGAGCTGAACGTCATTTGTGCTCTATTTGATACATCCTAAATACATAAATTATAAAGTTATCCCGACACTTTCTCTTTATGGAACAGAAGTTGTCACACTTATCATCCATGTTTTTTTTTATTCCTAGAGATCTTTCACAGATGTTCATTATTTTTAATTGAATAATCCCGATCGTTAATGTCTGGGGCAATTCCTTTTGTATAAATAAACACTATCACGGCAGGGGGTCCCTGTGGAGATCATTTTTCATAGAATTAGTCGAAGTTTACACATACATGCGAGTTGACTGATCCCCGTATGTTCAATAAGTAATAAATAAACAGAACAGCCTTTTATTAACAAAAAAGCTAAATACGAAAGTGGGTGGGCACATTATTATTAATTCTTTAACCAATACTTATCTCATATGCAAACATATTATTATTTATCTCATTAGTATTATAACCGGATACCGGCCTACCTAAAGAAATGTATCATATCTTCATATCTTAAATATGTAAATTGTACATCATTCGACACGGCGATGGCACTCAACATAGATATCTGAACCTAACCTACTTTAACAAAAGATGTCTTTTGAACAGGCGTAAATATTAAAGTAGTGCTAAATGGACACTTACATGATGTAATTGGTTACATTTACTTTTACGCCCAATGAATCGTGGGCTATTGAGGTAAAGAAACCACCCCACTGGACAATTGAGCGTGGGAGCCGTCGCGGTGGCATTCACTAATGGTCGCCCCAAATCATCATATTACTTTTGTATGATTGTCCACGATTTTTTGCACTCCGTACGACAATAAGATTACCCGTGCCGCAGAAAGGCGACGTCAATACAATCATTGCACTTTTTGCCGTTTCGATACGAACGTTTGGGATGTATTTATAAAATTGCAAGCAAATTACACTTTTTATATTTTTCCGTAGCAATTACAAAGGTCAGTCATTGTTTTGCTACGAGTATATCGACAGCTCGGGAAATGCTATAAATTTTTTAACTTGTGTCCATGGATGAAGTATGATGTTCTTTACTTAGTGTGCTCATATTAGTAAAAAGCCACTGAAATCTAGGCGGAAAATACTGCTAGGAAAATCAATGTTGGATATTTTTCGTAAAAGAGCATTGCGCTCAGATTGATTCAGTTAAAATTCTTGGATGACGGTAAGTGTAGCATAGGGGTGGTGGCGGCGTCGGGATGGCGCCCAGACCGAGGCGCGAGGGTGCAGTGCAGGCACCAGGAATGTGAGTTCGCCAACTATCACACGCCCAACATGAGTTGGATCTTTTTTAAAAGGGCGCAATTCCTGGAAGCATCTCTCGAGCGGCCGGAGGCTGGCGCTCGCCGGCCATTGTGGCGCGGCCGGCTAGTTTTGATCTTATTGTTAATGGGACGCCAAGTTTTTTCAACCGTGTTCGGAAAAAAGGTATCATAGGACCCCAGCGGAAACGTTACGGACCCTTGTGAAGTAAAATGGATATGTTCTTCGAAGGAGGTGTTATTTTAATCGTAGGTCGGCTTTGTTGTTCAGGAATGTAGATGGCCTGTCATAATTTTAATGGGCAGTTTCTCAGACATTCTATGAACCTGATGGTGCACACGTCCTGAATATTCATCAGGATTGTATGCTGCGGCCGAGCTCATACATTGGAATGTAATCATAAACAACTATCTAAATTAAATGTTTACTGCAAGAACACGTACTGAAGAACCGCCAATTATGAAAACATTAAAACTTCTGATTAGTTTTTCTCAGTAAAAGCTTTGGCCCACACGTTGGAATCATGAAATTACGCATAATGGAAGAATGGTTAGTTACCTTTTAAATTTTACTTGCATAACGTGAATGCTTAAAAGAGAGCATCCGAAAAAATATAATAATACCGCGTGGGTGAGATATGCGGGTCTGAATGTTTACCTTTATTTATTTATCGTTCCCCATTACTGTGATCAATAAACTGGCCTTTTGGTCTGTGCAGCGAAACAATAATGAATGCGCGGTACCAACGCTCCGTGATCAGGTGGAGGCCACACACGATGTGCTTTGTAATGACATAATTGCTGTACGCTGCTATAATAAACATTTTAAGAGTCGCGAATAAGCGTATAATATAAAAATTATCGCGTATGTAGGTTTAATAAAAATTCAAACCCTCAGTGTCACTAACTGCTCACGAAGATTCAGTTTAGTCCGCGTTACGACTCAAGTCCTTTTGACGCGGCGCTAGTGTGTATGTCATAAGTACATCAAATTGCATTAAAAAATATTGTACCACGAATTTTCCGAGCTGCTAAGAGATTCAATTGAAATCGACAAATTTTAATTAACGAATGCACTTTGTTCGGATGTTATCAAAAAATGGCGTCCAGCTATCTCTTTTATGTTCAAAGCAAGTTCACTATCACCTATGACATATTTTAATTGAAATAATTTAATTTGTTTTGTTATACTTCAACGCCGATCTAGTGGTAAAAAAATACTGATAACCGCTTATTTTAGGTACTTAATACCACACAAGACGTTAAACTGTAAAGTTAGATTGTAGGGAAGCTCTACTGAAACAATAGGGTAGTTTAATGCATAAATAAATTGAAAATCTGTTTCGCCCGTTACTTAGAGTATTGAAAAATATTGAATACTTTTTTTGTTTTTTAAATCAATGAATATTGACAAAGATAAGACGCTTCATAATTCGGGAGTTCGTGACATTATAACGCCAATAAAATTATACCGACTGAGTGACTTTTTGTGAATTTTAGAAGCGTTGTATTACGTTGTATCTTCGTCTATTTTGGTTTACGTAACAAAATAAAAAATACGGGTCAAAAGATGTAGATAAATCAATGTTAAATTACAATAAACAAGATTTCTTTCAGTAAAATAGCCTAAAGAGTGGACTCCATGAAGTAATCACAAGCAGTGCCGAAAATAGGAGTGTGCCAACATTACCCAGGAACATGGTGCCGACCCCGGAGGTGCTGGGCCTGAGGGCTGAAATGGTCACACCAGGACCACGATTGGCCAGACCAGGGTGCAGTTAAAGAAAATCGCATTGAGCGCATAAAAGGTTAGTTACGGCACTGGATAGTAAAAGTACTGACTGACTGCATTCCTACTTAGAAATGTAGTAAGAATGCGTATAGAAGCAGTACACAATTGCTCACTAAATTACAGAAACTGTAAGACGACAAGAAGAGCCTTGTGATGGAAGAACAGTGCAATCTACACTACGGGTATTACAACAGTATGCTGAATTATGCAGTCGACATATGAAGACTGTCAGGACCATCTGGCCCTAAGCAGAATAACCTACCATTCTAATAAGTAATGGAGTTATTGGAGACATTTTAAATTGAGTTTATTATATAGGTGAAGTAAAGCAATTCGTAACAAAATACATGCTTATATTATATTCAGGTTTTGCAAACAAGAAAGCTAAGTATTGCATTTTCGATTTAATAAGTATGGAAAAAAACAGAAATGATATATCCAGTTGGGACTTATGATGACATAAGTAAAGGCGCAAATACATCCTTCTATTTGAAAATATTAGAACTTTCTTAAGAAAAAAATCAAACCGTTTTTTAAATGAGACAATTAGAAGGTACTATTGCATGTCAATATTTACAAAAATAGACTTGATTCTTGCAAGGGTAGGTTTGCATTGAGAAGAATGGGAAAGAAACTTGATGTTTCGATAAGTCTTTTAATTTTTTTTACAATTTCTTTAAATATAAAATTAAAGTCTTCATGTAATAATTAGTAATTAGAATAACAGGGATCTGTTAAGTGTATAGCCAACATCGTCGTCATCTGGCGCGTGCGATAATTAGAGCGGTACCGGAACAAACAGTTCTGATACAGCTCCAAGATAGTTCTCCTTACACCGTTAGGTACTACACAGCTGTGCGAAGATTAGTAGTTTAAAATATCTACCTAGGTACTTTTACTACACCTTTTACTCCACCAAAATTAATGAGGTAGGTACCTAGGTACTTTTACTATAGTATGTGCCATTTAACATGGCAATAGCGGTCATTCACTCCCGCCTACCAAGTTTTTCATCACTAAGCGAAAATGACACTTATTGTTACCTAAAACTACCAATAAGCGATAGTTGCTTCTATCGCTACAGCATCGTGGTACCAGCCGGCTTGACATAAAGGGGTTGTGAATCTTGTGTTGCTCTAATTCAAAATTATTATTTTTTATTTCTAGAAATCAAATTGTGTGCTTATAAACTTACGCGTGACGTAAAAAATGTTTCAATGTGACGGACTTAATGGATGTAGTGATAGGTAACGGCCCTTTTACCGTCATATGTATTTTCTTCCGCGCGCGGATCTGGTCCGCGCGCGGATCTGGTCCGCTCGCATGCTTTCCGCATCATAGGAAAAACATGTATGAAATGAAAGGATGCGGGTAGCCTGCACGCGGACCATATCCGCATGCGGGTGAAAATACGTATGACAGGAAAAGGGCCCTTAGTGGTTGAGGTATCAGTGTACACATTTCTGAAAAGTGTGGGTTTGAGTCCAACTCATGGTATACCCGCTCGTCGTCGACCTTTACTTTTATAAGTATTTCAAATTATTATAGAATAGAATAGAATATACTTTCTTGTACACCAAAATGAAAACAAGTTTTACAATATTTTTAATACTAAAGGTACAACGGCGGTCTTATCGCTAATAGCGATATCTTCCAGACAATTAGGATGGACTTGAAGAACTTTAAAAAAAAAATAGGGTGGACAGTGATGCACATCAAATAATAGATTACTGATGATATAAATACAATACACACAAACATTAATAATAAAATATAATACGGACGCTTCTACCGGGCTCTTCACGGGCCCGATGTAGACTTTCTAGCGTCCGTATCCTGGCTACGTTTCGGTGACCTCTTCGGAGAAACTGAAGGTTTTGTCTGTGCGATTATGGACGAAGTTATCTTGACTAGGAACTACCGAAGACATATTATGAAAGACGGGACGGTTGACGTGTGTCAGGCATGCCACCGTCCGGGTGTGTCGATCAGACATATTATCTCTGGTTGTTCTCGTCTTGCTAACGGCGAGTACTTGTACAGGCATAACCTAGCCAGTATCCCTGGCCAGGATTATTCACCAGCAACTTGCTTTATTATACAAACTTGTGGATTCAGAGGTGCCGTATTACAAGTATGTGCCCGACCCAGTTCTCGAAAAAGACCATGTCACGATATACTGAGATCTGCCTATCATTACTGACAGAACTATTATTGCTAATAAGCCTGACATACCTAGTAGTGGTAGTCAAATCAGCGCGCCGCGTAGTGATAATCGATGTTACCATCCCGCATAACGAGAACCTCATGAAAGCTGACAAAGATAAACAAATAAAATATCTTGACTTGGCGCGCGAGGTTGTCGACGTGTGGAATGTGAGCTCGGCTATCATTGTGCCGATTGTCGTAACGGCGAATGGCCTGATGGCCAAGAGCCTTGACGAACATCTCTCAAGGCTCTCGTTGGGTAGTTGGATCAAGGGCCAGATTCAGAAGGCAGTACTCCTCGATACGGCTCGCATTGTGAGGAGGTTCCTGTCTCTGGAGCCCTAACCGCCGGTAGCTTGGACCCTGCTCCCACACCGACGGATCACTATGTTTATATTTTTAAATGTTTTTTATTACTTTTATTTAAGAAATATTTAAATATATAATAATATCTACAAAAGATAAATAAACGAAATTATAAAAGCAAAGAAATTATAGCACACCGAAACAGACCGAACGCAAGCGAATTTCCACACGGAATGTCAAATCAAAATGGCGGGTGCTGCACCCCTGACGCGATGACCTCGTAAAACAAAAACGACATAAGATCAAAATTAGCATTTTCTGTGATGAAATAGTTTTTGTAATTTATTTTAGGAAAAATAAGGTGTTTTTACCATCCTGATATCAAAAGAATATTAATATACTTGTATCCAATTGTCTCAGTGTGTTAGACTTGTGTTAAAACGAAAATACGTTATTTAAAAAAAATAATTTCGTTGGGTAGGTTTGCTAAATTTTCTATTATTTTGGGTTGTGCACTGTTTTGTGTTTGTGGTCATTTTTTGATGTATTATGAGACACAAGCGATGTCAGTTTTGCGACTGTTTGCGACAGATTTGTACGGGTGAAGTGGAAGTATCGCTAATATTGAGATATTGGGATGAAAGTCGGAGCAATGACCGCTATTGCCATGTTAACTGGCACATACTATACACCTTTTACTCCACCAAAATTAATGAGATTGTGAATTTCAAACCTTGGGATGGCGGAAGAATCACAATACTGAAATCGAAAATGAATCTACAGTTAGAAGGCTCGCCTGCCGGGGTCGCGGGACTAACGAATTACCGTTACCCGGTACGTAAAGGGCTATTGAAGGACACCATGGATTTTAGTCAGTACAAGTCTGACAGTCCCACCCGCCCTGCCCTGGGTGGGAGGACTCATTTGATGATTTAACCACGCAAAAAAAAAAGAGTTGAAGGCTCACGCGTATCAGAGTGGGCTCCAAGACCTATCAACCATAAACTTAGGGAGCTTCATCAAACTGAGAAATCCGAACTGTTATAATTTATTTCACCTGCAACTTGCTTACCTAATTTGTCGTAAACATTGTCCATCCCAAATCCACGACAAGTAATACGATATGAAAACTTGGGAGATAAAAAATGCTATCACCAACGATTATCAGAATATTGTCTTGACGTGTAAGTATGTCTTGGTATGCAGTGGATAATATTTGAGCCTTTGTATACCGGTTTCAAAGTCGCTCGGGGGATTTGAATGGCTCGAAATTCTTATAACGAATTCTCAACGCTGTCTCCATGCGAAAACTGTATTTTCTGCATTTAAGCGTGCTTTGGTACTCAGACAATGGCCAAAAATGAAACATAAGTGGGGATTCTCCGCAGAAGCAACTCTAAAGAGTTAGAAAAAACCTTATTTATCCAATATTATAAAGCTATTATGTATTGTATAACTCAAAATGTACATATTGTCTCGTTTTTTTTTCTTCAGAATACCTCAGAGCCAACACTTCCCATCTCGCTCGCAGGCAGAGCATAATGAGCGGTTGTTAAAATTATGAATGGAACATCTTCCGAGAAGCGCGTTAGTGTGCGACAGTAAGCCGTTCGTTCAACACTGCGCGCACGCACACACAGCGACAGAATTCTTATCGCGGCGGCATGTGTGAAAGCCTGCTCGGATGTACTATCTGATGCTTATTTGATTTTTATTCTGGAATATTCTCTTACTTACCTGAGTACCTTTTCTCATAATATGCACAAAGGCAATCATACTATATGATTCAGCACAACCATTGTTTCTCCAACATTGACCCGGAATGATCCACTCGACGGTTAACTGCTGGTCAACTGACAAGTGCCTTGAGAAGTGAATTTAAAATTATTTCGCGCATTTGAATTAAGTTTTTAAGAAATTATAGTCTTTAGAAAAAATATGCGGAATGTGGTAGAGTTGGTTAGCATGGGAAATATTATGAACGAATAATAACGACTATTAACAAACATAGATCCACAAATAATCGTTCACGAAGGATTATGTTGTCAAAACGTGCTAGTATGCGTTTATGAAGGAATTTTAAGGTCCAATTCCAATTACGAGCCGTCTTCCATTAACAACTTTATTTATAGTGGGATGAATAACTTGCGGCTTTTTAATCAATCATGAGGGTTACTAAGTAGCATCCGGTGTGCAGGACAATTGTCCAATAACTGCTGATCACTGCATTATAAACTATGCACACGATTTCAGTTGATGTTGAAGTAAAATAATACGCTCAGACGCACACCGTCGTGCACTTGACCAACAAATGGAATGCTGTTCCACTCACAGAACATATCTCCTTTATATGTTTTGTGGTTCTACTAGCCCTCACCATAACAAAACAAAAAAAGGAATTTGAAGGCGAAATCAGTTAGAAACGTCGATCATTTATTAATCATTTATATGACATTTGATAGTTTTCTTGTGTCTTCAAGGATGGTTTGAATATTTGTGGAGAAATATTATTTGACGAGTATAAAAATATAGTAATGGGAAGAAATATTATATTTAGCTCACACAGGGAGGTCTTTTTTAAAGGAAGACTATTGTATGGATAAAATGAGTTACAACAATCCTCATTTTTAAGATTTCTGTGGCTGAAACGACCGCTTTAATTTAATCATGTGAACAGAGACTGATACTCAGGTGACACTAGCAGCTATCAGTGAAGCATGACAGATGATATTTTTTTCTTAACCTGACAAATATGTATATGATATGTAGTCTAGAACCATGTGCTGAGATCATCCAGAATACGGAGTGGTACCTAGTAAGAGTATCACAACTTATTAATTATAAAAAAAAAGTCGGGTTGCACTCTGGGAGTGCCGGCAGAAGTGATAACTTCAATAGTAATAAACACACACGAACATTCGCGCACATTAGCGCCCTGCGCCGTCTTACGAATTTTCGATCAGGTCACGTGTCCTGACGCGAGTTTAACATTTTTTACCCATTCCAAAAAAAGTGCATAACGCCGCTAAAGAAGTTTTCACTTCAAAAATGTTGTCATAATCCATTCCTCACAAACTTTCGTATTTATAATATTGTTAGATAAGATTTAATTTCCAATTATATTTTTTTCAGTCGATCCTTTTTATCACGAATAGTAATATACAGTAGAAAGTAGGCATATGAGATACAAATGGTCAGGATTACGGTGAGTTTTTGGTTTCTGAGTGATAGTACCACCATTATTAGTAAACAATTGGAAAATACGATTCGTTATCATAATATCACATGGAAAAAAGATTATGCAACTGATTAAAATAAAAACTGTAGTAATATTGTAATAGATAACGTTGGGTTGGCATTTATCGTCCAAATTATTTATAGGTAACAAAATATCGATACCTACCTAGACGTATTTCGGTGATTCTCACACTCCGCATAAAGTATAAAAAATGTTTAATTACATAGATAATTATTATTATAATCGAGTCGCGTAAATATGTAGTAATTTTCATGCGTAGTAAGTTGCTGTGACAAAGATATCCTTCAATTAAACATTAATTAAAAACAGAGTTTTCTGTCTTGCTACACGACTAGCATAATTTATACATCAGACAGAGATAGCATTAATCCCGAGATACGAAAAGAAATATGCATGCTACGTGTTTCCGCAGATAAAGGGCTCTAACCGACACAAACATTCCTAGTTAGGATGATCGGATAGTATCTAGGAGCAGACTCGCAAAAAGAAAATCTGTTAATTATATTTTCGGGTGATGAAATAAGATAAACTACTTCGTAATCTGGTTCTACGACACACGAAGATAGTGAAATCCGCCCCATTATGGGCTCGAGTGGGCAAAGGCGGCCGACCACCGCGCCGCTGCCGCCGCCTGCGCAGCTCGTCCAAAAAACACCCCAAGACGTAGACGTAACATAATATTTCCCAAGCAGCCTTTTATTTATTAGCCGAACAACGCGGCGCCGCCCGCGACATCTCTCCTTCCCAGAACGGAACATCGACGTGTCGGCACAAAGCCGTTACACATACCTATATGAAAAAACAATATTTATGTCGATGAAAAAATTGGGATACGACGAGTATTTATCTGAACACCGTGAGCTATGCGCTTTTTGTTTAGACCCGATTTGCAGGAATCCGCAGGTACCGCCTAGCATGGAGAAAAGTATTAATTTGTTAAACGATGGCCCGGTGGGCGTGGTCTCTGGCTGTTAACGTTAGTTAGTAACCTCATATTATACGCACTTATGGTTTTTAATTTTACCGCTTTTATAATGGTCACGCTGAGAAAGATATCTGTTTATATAAAGGTAACAATTACATACTTCAGAATACTCCACGTCTTTCAAAACGTGCTGCACAAAGAAGCTTCCCATAGAAAGGATGTAAACAAGTGCATTAAACTGTGTGCGACTTGCGAGCTTACGTTATTGATCACGAATCAGATTAACAAATGCATTTTATCCATTGAATCATGGAATGCACATAGAAAAGATTTCAATGGAAATGTCTATCGACAGCGGCTGGAATAAAATCATAAAGAGTATAATAATATTCTTTGGTGAATACAAACTTTCTAATTATATCTACACCATAATCGATCCTTTTGAAAATCTATAAGGAATCGAGGAGCCTATGTTCAGCAGTGGACGACCTACGGCTGATAAGATGATGAGGAATAAGTGATGTAGGAACATGATCATCAAAGTTTGCATCGCTTTAAAATAATTATTTGCGTTTTCAGATATATTTCAGACACCCAGCTTATAATTATTGCTTTATGCAATTACTGTAAGTGACGAATCGCCGAAACATTCATTCCAATTGGTTGTCCCATTCCCATTGAAACTTTCCCATGTAATTGAGTTCATTAATGGGATTGATACCTACGCATGCCATTTAAATTGTTTATCGCCAATGAAAGCCAGTCGTGGAACCGGTTTCATAAATAACAATAAAAAGCTTCATCTTTTGACTGCGTTACATTTTTGTGAACTATTTATATACATGATGTTGGTATACGCATTCAATTTGGACTATGATTCATGTGGTACTAGAAAATGAGATCCTGTTGTACCTATTAGACTTTGAAATCGTGACGTAATCCAGACATCTTTCGTCAAGGACGTTGGAGAATTCTTTTGATTAGACCCCTTCCTTTGTCTTTGTAGCACAACTATCTTACCGTTTTATTTTTGAGGTTTAAAAGTCATCAAATGGAATAGCCCTGGGTGTAGCGAAAGGGACTATCAGACCTTTATTGACTAAAAATCACTCTGTTGCTTCACATGTCCTATGAATTCCAGAGCCGCTGCACCTTTTTAAAATAGACCCTAAGATAGACTATTTCTGAGCAATAAAAATATACCATACGATACAACGATAATCTAAAATTATAACCCTTCTTTTTATCGTGGTTAAATCATCAAATGAGTCCTCTCATCCAGGGCAGAGCGGGAGGGACTGTCACACTCGTACTGACTAAAATCCACTGTGTCCTTCAATAGCCCTTTACGTTCCGGGGTCACGGTAATTCGTAAGTCCCGCGACCCCGGCAGGCTTTGGACTTCTAGAGGATCCCCGCCATTTTGTTGAAACTCTTTGAGGCGCGCGTGGAGCACAACGCGCCGTCAACCCGGGCATTGTCCATGGTCGGACACCGAGTCGCTCATTACTCGCCGCCCGCATGCCCGCGCGATTCTTTTTCGCGTTTTTTTTTTTTTTTTAATCTACTGTGTCCTTCAATAGCCCTTTACGTTCCAAGGCCATGGTTACCTGTGTAGACAGTCCCGCGACCCCGGCAGGCTTTGGCCCTCTAAAGGTGACGCCCTCGTCATTGTGCTGACACTTTTTAAGGCGCGCGTGGAAAACAACGCGCCGTCGAACCGGGTATGGTCCATGGTCGGACAGCGAGTCGCCCAAGAAATTAATATGACCTACATATTATTATGTATACTTGTTGTGTCCGTGTGAAGAGTGGGAAATGAAAGAGCCTAAGAGACCTCGCAAACCTGATGTCGGCTATGATCACATTATCCTGGCTCCTGGCTGGGTTCGAACCCACGACCTACAAGTCTTAAGTCGGGGCCGATACCACTGGGTCACAACTGCTCATCCTTAGCCCAGACTGTTTTATGTTACAGTTCTTAATGAAAGTGATTACATTACATAAAACTAAAAGCGGCCATATCCTAAAATTTCTGATAAAATCATTATTAACCTATAACACCTACGCTGTTCCCACTTCGTTAATCAAATGCATTGAACGGCCTTTTCCAATCAATTAATTCCGAAGCCAGGTACCAAGGGAAAAAAAGGATGTAGATACAGGCTGATTTAAAATTTGACTTACTTATGTGACTTAGAAGTTATGATTTTCTGAGTCTCACAAAAAACGTCGAATCTTTGGATTGGTGTTCTATTTAATAGTACTTTTCTGTTCTAAATATACTTGCAAACAAAAGTGTGGAATTAAATACTTCGATTCCGCGCGATCTTGAGTACTTAATCCCATAGTTAAGAATAATAATAATCACTGTGAGGAGGTTCCTGTCTCTGGAGCCCTAACCACCGGTAGCTTGGACCCTGCTCCCACACCGGCGGATCACTATTTTTATATTTTTTAATGTTTTTTTATTGTTTTTATTTAAGAAATATTTCAAAATGTAATAATATGTATTTTAGTTGAATGTACGAATAAAAATCGTACCATTTTAAAAATTAAACTGTTAACTTTAATTTGATACCAAATTCATTCCAATAACGCCATTATTTAAGGAGCTATCCCGGATCAATTCCAAGTGAGTGATTCCAAACTGTGCTCGCTAGTGTACTTTTTGTTGCATTACGTGCAATTTAACAAAATATGTAACAAAGATGTTTTATGTACTAAGTTACTAATAATGTGATGTGGAAAGTCATATTGTAAAAAATATTCTCAGTAATTATACTTAATTGAAATTTTTATCACCTGATGAAAAATATTGCCTTATGAAAAAAGTCTTTAGAACATTAGAAAACACGAGTATACTCGTAGTATCTTACTACCGATATTTTAACTGCAACATTTGCGAGGATGGATGTATTTTTTAGTGTTTCACGCAAAAACTACACATAACCTAAATTGACATAAGATAATTTAATATTTTTTATTAATTTCGTTATTTCGGTCGTATGATCCCGTGGGACAATTATTGAACTACGCACAGTCGGAGCTGTGGGCACACGCCAGTTCATGATGTTTTTCCCATACAAGAAACGACATTTCTTACAAGGCACACATGAGATATACATTGGTAGGTATTAGAAAATTTCGATACACCCTGTATACAAATAGACCGTCAAATCAAAATAAGAAAGCGCCACGTAAACTGGCCGTATGAATGCACTTGACACCGTAATAAATAGAACGGCCGGCAACAAAGGGCCGCAACAGAGGTTTTGCTGCGCCCGTGCACCTTAAGCGGTAAGCCGATTGTCATCCACCTAGCAGTAATCTGTTTTTGTTGCATTGCCGATACACTATACTGTATGCTTTTTTTACTTTCCCGGTTTTGAAATGTCATCTTTTGATGCATACTGATTTTTTTTGTGGAGGATTTTTTTAATTTTTTTAAGTTCACATGTGGCAGTATGGACTTAGAATATGAATATATGTCGTAGCCAACGGTAAGGGTCAGGTTCGAAGGGGTTGACGATGGCCCCGTCATCCCCTTCGAACCTGAACCTTACCGTATCCGGGTGCCCTAAATTCCTGAGTAGTAGAGTAGAAAACATAGATACCATGAATGACCATATAATAGGCTATTTTACAAAAAAAAAAAAAATTGTCCGAAAGATCTATCGAAGAGTATTTGCCACGTATTTTTTCTTTTGTTACGCAAACGAAAATTGACGAAGATACAAAGCTTCTAAAAATCACAAAACGTCACACGGTCGGTATAATTTTACAGGCGTTATGACGTCACAAGCCCCCCTTCAGAATTTCGAAGGGTTTTAACTTTGTCAATATTTAATTATTAAAAAAATAAAATACGTGTTCATTATTTTTCATAACTCGAACTGACGGACTGAACAGATTTTCAATTTATTTATGCCTTGAACTACCCTATTACACATTGATTAATTTTGTTCTAATAATATGGCCAGTTTAAGTCAAATCATCAATAAGAAATAGTCGACTGTTGTGGCCATATTACTATATATATCATATCTATACTATAATAAATCTGTAGAAGGGTCAATTCTGTACATTAAAAATATTGAAAAAATAAATAGCGGGGGGTGTTGCTGGATCGATACCAAACCCAAATATATGATTAAAAAAAATTTTGTCTGTCTGTCTGTCTGTTTGTGCAGGCATCACGTGAAAACTAACGGTTCGATTTCAATGAAACTTGGTATAATTATTCCTTATTATCCTGGGCATAACATAGGATACTTTTTATCCTGGAAAAAAAAATCTTATTTTTCAGTTTTATTCATAGACGTTGTTCTGTAGAACCGCGAACACACGTTGCATTACCCGCAGTGGATTCAGCGCCGTAATATTTATAAGATGTCATTGTCAGCGTTACTCAAAATGGGGAAATAAACCATCCACGCGAAGACCGACATCCACGCGGATGGAGTCGCGGGCGGAAGCTAGTATCAAATATGGCCACAACATGTACATCAATTAATTACAGTTATAACACGAAGACTTTATTTTTTAATTCGGTGATGAAAATCACCATCATGTACTCGTATGGTTAATTGCTTAGTCATAATTCCGCGGAAGGATTTTGTTTGTAGGACTAGAAATCTTAAAGTAAATAGGTAATTTTAGTGACCAACTCTGTCTTTTTTAAATGCATCACTCAAATACTAATGACCTTGAAGATAAATTACGGATGGTAAAAGAATAACAACAATATTTTTGTCAGTTACGATAATATTGATTGCACAATGATTTGTAATCCATTGACTGTTTGTTTACTTTTATTTTGGGTAAACCCTTTATAAACCCATCAAGGCGAGGAGAGTTTAGTAGGCAGATTTTAATTAAAAAATGATTATAAATTCCAATAATATATTTTTTAAATGAACTCCATTACATTGGCTTACTGGGAGTCACTGTCGCTACCGGAGTACCCAGCTAGTAACGCGAGCCCAGCAGTGGTGGAAGCAGTCTTTTCACTTGAAACACTCTTACCATCTACGTCAGTACTTACAATCGTCGACGAAGCATTTTCCATATCTTTCTTACTCCTCACTAGGTTCGCTAACGGGCGCTTCTTTGATAGAACTCCTATGCTTCTGTTCCATGACTGCTTCGTGTTAATACTTCTTTGTGGCATTAGTTCTATTCTTGGAGCCTTGGCTGGTGGTTCAGTGTCATCGTCTTTCACCTCTTCTATGATTTCCTCGGCTATCACCTTTTTTGATGAAGGATTATTGAATTTGATTGATCTGGAAATAAAAGAGGAGCGTTATTAGATCACTGTTGTGTGCTGTATGAGGTTGACTAGATTTCTAGCAAAATCTTTTTCACCTCACACGCTTGGAAAGGTTCTATTTCTCATTCAAAATCTGAGCGCAAAATTCGATTTTACGCTCTAGAGTGTTTTCAAAATTCGAACACGTCTTGTATTCAATTATTTTCTACACTGACAGGCGAACCGGCTCCACTGCTTTTCCTCGCTGTAGTGAGGTGAACAGTTGTATGTTGCACTCGGCAGCAAAGTTATTCTGCGTCTCGTACCTTTGAAAACTTTGCTACGCTCAGGATTCTTAATTTGAACCGCTCTCGGTTCAATCCTGGAATCCTTCGCTTGCTCAGTTTTTAAGACAAGTTCTCGCGCCAAAAAACAACTTTGCTGCCTTGCATAACAAATAACTATTTCATATCTTTGGATTCGTACACAGCACAGTTTTTGTACTTTTTTTTTTATCGTGGTAAAATCATCAAATGAGTCCTCCCACCCAGGGCAGAGAGGGAGGGACTGTCAGACTCGTACTGACTAAAATCCACGGTGTCCTTCAATAGCCCTTTACGTTCCGGGGTCACGGTAATTCGTTCAGTCCCGCGACCCCGGCAGGCTTTGGCCCTCTAGAGGGGGGCCCCGTCACTTTGCTGACACTCTTTGAGGCGCTCGTGGAACGCAACGCGCCGTCGACCCGAGCATGGTCCATGGTCGGACAGCGAGTTGCCCATTACTCGCTGCCCGCATACCAGCGCCTACGGTGGCCGGAGATCGTCTGGCGACGTCCGACGCCGTGGGCGTCTACCACTGCGGCTGGGGTGGAGGGAGGACGCTGTCCTCTCCCTCATGCGGCCCGCCTCCTCCTTCACGAGCATGACTGCTTCGCAGAAGGAGGCGATCGCTTCCCACTCTGTCTCGCCCCGCAGCATGGCCTCAACCAATGCCGGGCGCGGTCTCCGCCTATCGCCGTCGTGAGGACACGGCGGTGCTCTGCCCAAGCGGGGCAGTCCTGCATCGTATGCTCCACCGTGTCCTCCGGACGATCCTCGCAGTGGTGACACCCAGGCGTTTCTTCCCTCCCTATCAGACACAGGAACCTCTCGAAACTTTCGTGTCCGGTGAGGACCTGCGTCATGCGGTAGGTCGGGACGCCGTGACGCCTATCCAGCTACTCCTCAAAGAGGGTTCTTACCGCCGCGATTGCGGCGTGCCCGACAGCTTTTGTACTTAGCATAATTGGGTCCAACACGCAATTATCAATTGTTCATTCAATCTCGTTATTTGTAATTTTACTCGGATACTTAGAAATGACGAGGACCTCTTGGCAAAATAAAACAGTCGTGCAGATCTTGCTGGTTAAGCTGCGCTTGTCGAGATTGGTCTGTAGATGGGTGATCAGCTATGATAACAAAACTCGTTGGTCTTGGCTATCATTGGTAGATCACTGACAGCAGTTTTTGTTAGTCCGTAGCTCTAAAGTCTGACAACCAGTCTTACCATAGGGTTTCGTATTTTTTACCCAGTTACTGGGTTTTGGAGATCACATAGGCAGTCATTGTGTACGTAAAATACTGATATTCATCTGTAAGCTTCAGATTGGAAGCCCCACATTTGGGAGAAGGCTAGGCATATCATGACTTGAGGTGACGAAAGAAGAAGCTTATGAAAACCTACTATAAGGGCTATCAGTGAGTAAGTCCCTTTCAGAGGTATGATTGGATAGATGCCACGGCGTCCTCAGTCCTCAGCCTTGGCCTGACGCAGTTATTCCCCGGTTGGCCGAAGCACCATCATGGAGGCGTTAAGTGGCAACGAACTATCGCGCTCTTCCCTGGCGCAGGTCATGTTACAGAACGAAGGGGCATGGGAAGCGGTCAGCTCATTCATGCAGTAATGCTTACAAAAGATGAGGCCGAACACGTGCGGGAGAGGCAATCTTCCTTCTTACGCCTAAACCACCGCGGGAGCAGCCCAAGACGTCTGGGATAGCAAAGCTATTTCCAGTCATTGTGGGGTTGCGGACGGCGAACAATAGGTAACACGCCGTTCGATTAAGGACCAGGCTCCAGAGGAGAAATGGAGTCAGAAAACTTGTAAAAATTGGGCCAAAGCTTGCCGAGCTTGTCAGCCCGATTGATACAATCTTAACAAGCCAAACAAAGGATAACTGAACGAAAAAGTTAGTTGTTAGTCAATCAAGACTGGCAGTCTCTTCCTGCTCTATGCTTTATGACATTTAATAATTTAAGTTTTCTTTAAAAAAAAAACGTTGCCCCACACTAGGTTTTTTTTTCCTGTATTGTGGGTGCATTTACAAACATAGAAACCCATATACACAAACATCCAGACTCCAAAAAACTACTTGCAGATCAAGCAAATATTTGTTTCATGCAGCGAGAAGCTGTGCAGCAGTCGATAGCTCACCCACTGCGTGAACCGTGTCGTCAATATTATTTATTTTTAGTTTATTGTTATTATTTACATCGCAATTATTTGATGAAAACTTACTTGATGTACTCATCATCTTCTTTTTCTTCCCTGGCTTTCCTCTCATCTGAAGTTTCTGGTTGGTACTGCTTCAACATGCCCTCAAAGTCAACAGCATGCTGTCTCCTGTTCAACTCCTTCAACTCTTCTAGGTTCTCCAGAGATTCTATTTCTTGTTTGGACTGCTCTGTTCTGTATTCTGAAATCATTGATAAAAATATTGAAAAACTATGTGGTGCTAACAGTACATTATTACCTGAATTTCAGTTAATAACCATTTTACTTTACTCTTTGTCTAATATAACGATCGTAACAATTTTAAGCAGAGGAGAAGGAGCAGTGGTGACCCAGCAATAATGGTAGGTTGTCGGTTCCAACCCGGTCAAGTGCATTACTATGTTATTTATTGCCCTCAAACAGGTACAAAAGGAGACTCCATGGTAGATGCAATGCCCAACCGGAGAACCAAAACGTGGTCCTCATATTCTGCAGTCTTGATTGCAATTGACCAAAGAGGTAATCAAAATATCAAATATGTATTTCTTAAAATGTGTGTGAACTGTACCTAATAACTTCATAGGATTATTTGCTTCTTCTTCTTTTTGCTCTTCTTCCTCCCTCTTGGCTTGTTCCTCTGCAAGCTTCAGGGCCATAAAGTTCCTTGTGGCACCCGCCTCTATCTCATAGTCTGTGTTCTTTGGGTCTGTCTTGAATGATATCTCTTGAAGACACCTTGTGCACTAAAATCATGGTTTGTTATTTCTTATATATGTATATACACATTGCTGCAATTAAAATGGTGAACCAATTATATGAAAGTCATGAAAAATTTTATGAATTTTAATTAAGATTACGATATTTAGTTGTTAATGATTTCAAATGACCAATATTTTAATTATTTTATAAGCTTCTTTACATTTTGTTCTAGCAACATATTTATTCAGGTTAACAATCGCACACAATTCACTATTCTAAATAGAAAAAGTGTTTTATGTAACCATTTGTTTAATACTTTTCTATGATGTTAAGAATTCTCCACAGATCAAACTACTTACTTTTATGTAAAACCTGTAAATTCTGATACCGAGGTAGTCCTCATTTTCAACGTCCTCCTTCCTAGCGTTGAACTTCTTCCCCTTGTAAATGTACTCGCCGCAAGTGGCGCATCGCATATTGAAGGGGGCCATGAGACGTACGGTGTACTGACGGTTTTTAGCCAGTTTCATACGAGGGATCTTCGAAGGATCGAAGTCCGGAGGATAGTATTTCTGTAAACATAATCACCACCATATGTAAATAATTTTGAAGTGAATTTATGATTGTATTAGAAGGTCGCATACACCATTACTTTGTACTTACATTCAACACCTTTCTTTCCGACATTTTTGGACACTATAGAAATGCTTCAGAAAGAAGATTATTCAATAATATCAAAGTTTTGTAAACACGTAGCACTGGATTATAATTATATTATAGTTTGTCTTGTCACTGATGGACAATTGTTAATGTCAAGTGTCATTGTGACGTTAACAATTTTTTTTTTCAAAATTTGTTTGGCACGGCTTTTGGGCTCTTGTACCTAATATAAATTATTTGTAACTAAAAAAACCTTTTTTTTTAAGTAATATAAAAAGTTGGTGGCTGTGTTTTTATTTTGGATGGAGATATGTTTCCCAAAAACAGTGGGACGGGCCGCTTTGCAGTATTACCTACCCTTCGAATATACACGTCAATCAATATTGTGGATTGTGCCCATTCATTGGTGTGAGACGCCGCTTGTGTCGATATCGTTGCGCCATCTCACTCATGTCGCAAATAAGGCGGGACCCGGGGTCGCGGGACTGTCTCATCAGGTAACCGTGACCCAAGAACGTAAAGGGCTATTGAAGGATCACCGTGGATTTTAGTCAGTACAAGTCTTCAGTCCCTCCTGTCCCCCTTGGGTGGAAGGTACAATATTTGATGATTTTACAACGATTATTATTTTGCGATTTCCAGTTCACACGCAAATGAAACACTCGGGTCATGCTCTCATGGGGTCCGGTGCGCGTCTATTTTTTATGCATGAAATAGGAAATCGCTCACCGTGGCTATTCGACACTTCGCGTGGCCTGGCTCTTTCTTTGGCCAAAGACTAGCATTCTGCCGTCGTTAATGAAAACACAGTAACTTAAGTGGATGTGTTATATGTTACTGCGTTTTCATTTACGACGGCAGCATTGCCATTCAGCGTGGCAACGCCAGTCTTCTGGGCACGTTTCCGGATGACATCAATGCGGAGGAATACTTTGACGCGCGTTCGTGTGTAGTTCTACTTCTCAGTTAACTTCTAAGTTCTCGGTAACGTGGCGGACAGAAGTTCTGAATAAGGGCGAAGCGGCGCGCATCCCCTGGTGTCATGTGCTGTGCCGCTGTAATCTCTTATTTGTGAAACTTTAATAGATTCATTCAACACCTGCCTGTTTAAGCAAGGTCGTCAGTGTTAATATTTGCTAGTGTTACGGTGAATCAAGCGTAATTTTTTTCAGCAAAAAAAAACTTGTGAAGTCAAGGGACCAGCAGCTTAGAGGTAGGAGTGCGTTGCAGTTCGTGGTTTGAAGGAATCCCGAACGGCTCGGTTGATTGCTGACCTTGTGATGTGCTTGTGGCCTTTACGACCCTTACAAGTGACGCCTGAAATAAATGTATATAAATATGAAACAGATTATTTACGTTATACAAAATAGCAATTTATTCGCAAATAACGAATCAATAAAACTTTCCACATCAACTGACAATTCACAATTTTCACCATAACAGGTAGGTACTTAAAAATTTTCTCTGATGACACTGTTACCGCATCCTATTTATTTTAGAAGAACAGGAACTTTCTGAAAATAAATAATTTACGGATTTTAGATTAATCAGTTCTTAAGCGATACTTAGTAACTTAGGGTTATAGTTTAACGGTTTAACCCTATAAAAACGTCCTCTCCTTTAAAAATAGGCATTTAGAATGAACGATGGAACACTGAGTTCTGCGACAGGGTAACGAACATACTATTACGTGAAACTACAAGAAAAAAATCTAGGTTAATTATGTCAACTTGATGATAGCTCACTGCTTTAATAGACATGGCCTCTCCTAAATTACACCGCAACTCTTTTCATTTAGCGCGACCCACTCACTTTTATAAGATCTTTGGGTGTCGCACGCTATGCTTACCGATACCTGGTCGTTTGCTCCATGGACCAAAGATTATTCAACTGTAATGGCCAGTGTCAGCTCATTGTTTTAAAGCTTACCCAAAAGTGAAAAGCTCACCGTTCTCGCCGATTCCCACTAGCAGCAAGTTCATGTTCGAGCGCGGCGATTTTCTCCTCGTGACGCGTCCGCTGCGCCTGCGCACGTCTCTGCTGCTCCTCTAGCGCCGACACGATCTTCTCCAACCGATGAATCTGCTGCTGCTTGTTCTCAAGAGTGGCAAACAGCTCCTGGATCTCTTCCGCTTTGGCTGCTATTTGCTTGTTGACCTGTTAGGGACACATAGTTTAAGGACTCGCTTGCATATGTGCTTAAAAAAAACTTAATTAATAATAAAGGACGCCACATAATATAGCAGACACATTTACTGCTCGCTAAAAGCCTGACCAAATGAGGAAGCGTTGATAAACGGCCTTCATTTGACACTAAAAATCCTACGTCGAGGATTTCCATAATTTACGACTTACCTTTGATTCATTGTAAATAAACTTTTGATTTTCTTGAACATTTCGATACCTAAATATCTTCGAAAAAGTGGCTGTTACCTATTGCAATAGAAATTAAAACCGTTCAATTTGGTATTACAGCGAATTTTTTTTTTAATAGTGATATTTGGGATAGGTACTTCCCTAACTCTAGAAAATACAAAATCTGAATTGCTCGAATACAAACTACTTCTACGATACCTTTATACGAGGTTGTTTGACTTTATTCCTTACCTAATAAAAAAATCAAAATCTCAATGATTAAAATTTATCCGGCACAAAAAAAAGGTACTTTATTTTCAAAGTTATAACCCCAATGGTAAATTGGATTCAAGCTTCCTGTTTTAGAAAGACTTCAGAACTGTTAAAAAATAGCCCCATACTAAAAAAAATCATAACTAAAATAAAAAAAAAAGCTCGCTCACTTCATCAACAACTTTCATTCGGTGCTCAAGGTCTTGTTGTAAAGCGGCCAGCTCCCGACTCTGCTCCGTCTCTTTGTTCTTTAGCATGTTGATCAACTCCTCGCGAACCTGCAGGGCTCTCTCGTTTATAATCAAAGAAAAATAAAATGTCTCCACTACTACCTCCGCGATACCTTCTATCGTATTCAAGCCAGGTTGGTACGTACTTTTTCAATTGTTACAAATTTGCCAATGTGTCTGCAAAAGTTTAGGACATGCATGTTGAAGTGTGCATTTGAGAGAGAGAGATTTAAGATTCTGTTAAGAAACAAAACTACCGACGTAAAATTTCCCTACTACTAGCTGTCTCGGGCACGCCGCAATCGCGGCGATAAGACCCCTCTTTGAGGAGTGGCTGGATAGGCGTCACGGCGTCCTGACCTACCGCATGACGCAGGTCCTCACCGGACACGGAAGTTTCGGGAGGTACCTGTGTCTGATAAGGAGGGAAGAAACGCCTGGGTGTCACCACTGCGAGGATCGTCCGGAGGACACGGTGGAGCATACGGTGCAGGACTGCCCCGCGCGCGGCAGAGCACCGCCGTGTCCTCACGATGGTGATAGGCGGAGACCTCTCACGCCCGGCATTGGTCGAAACCATGCTGCGGGGCGAGACGGAGTGGGAAGCGGTCGCCTCCTTCTGCGAAGCAGTCATGCTCGCGAAGGAGCCGGGCCGCGTGAGGGAGAGGACAGCGTCCTCCCTCCACCCCAGTCGCAGTGGTAGACGCCCACGGCGACGGACGTCGGCAGACGATCTCCGACCATGGACCATGCCCGGGTCGACGGCGCGTTGTGTTCCACGCGCGCCTCAAGGAGTGTTAGCATAGTGACGGGGCCCCCTGTAGAGGGCCAAAGCCTGGTGGTAAGGTGCCTGGGTCGCGGGACTCACGAATTACCGTGACCCCGGTACGTAAAGGGCTAGTGAAGGACACCGTAGATTTTAGTCAGTCAAGTCTGACAGTCCCTCCCGCCCTGCCCAGGGTGGGAGGACTCATTTCGTTTAAAAAATTAAAAAATACTACTAGCTGTCTCATTTTCAAGGTAATTAGCAACATTTACTATTGATTTTCCAAATTTAACTAAATGAGCACATTTAACAAAGTAAGCATCTACTTTAATTATTAATTCTAGATATTAGGATACTATTTATTTACTACAAAACTACTCAACGGTAGACTATTTATTAAAAATTCCAACTATGATTGCAAGAAGGACCTAGTAACCTTTATGACTCTTGCCTGAGCACGTGAAGTCTTGTCTTGTTGCTCAAGCTGCTGTTCTTTTTGCAACAACAGTTCTGACAACTCTTCGTTTCGATGCACCGAGTCAAGAAGGCCCATTCGCAAGTTCATAATCTGTTAAAGGAGTACGCTGCATACAACATTGTTTCAACTAGTTTTCATTGGATGATTGGATGGAATTGACTTAAATCATTTAAATGTTTCATGTTAGTTACCTCCTGCTGTAAGTCTTCATAGCTGATACCATTCGGAGCTTCTTGGCAGTTGGCTACGGCCCGGTTATGTGACTGCAGAGTTTGAACATACTGTTCGTATTGAATTACTTTTTGTTCGCTGAAACGTAATTCACAAAATATTAAAAAATGTTCGTCATTTTAGTATCATAATTACTTACACTTATAAGATAGTAATAGTAGATACATTGTTTCACGTACTTCAACTTGATGTTTTTCGTTAACTCTCTTATTTGTATTTGCATCTTAGCTAATATTTCTTCCTTGCTTAGAAGCTCGGCTGCCAATTTCTGCTGCATGCCTACCTTGTTGTCCGGTTCCTGCAACCGATCAAAGTTTATGAACTACAACATTTGGAACATTACAGCTGTTTATAACCAACGGTAATCACCTCACTGTTGGAGGAAAAAAGTTTTCTGGTACAAAAGACTGAAAAAGAAAAGTACATATCTTAAATCACAACCTTAAAAAAAACTGCTGCACACGTGTGGCGGGCTTTGGAGACGCGACACCTTTTGCGACTGTATTAAAATCACGCGATTTTGAAATTCTATCCATGCCGCTTTGCGATTTCGTACCTTCCTGCATTCGAACGCGGTATGGAAACGCGCGTTTCACCGACTGCTTCAATGCTTGAAAGAGTCGGCTGTTGTGTTGCTAATTGCAAGTAACCAATACCCCCTTCGATGATAACGGATATTTTTGCATTCGATTAGTAATGGAAGCACGGTGCATTCATGAGAATCCATGGTAAGCAAATGGTAAGGGTGTAACTTCGTCAAAATTTGGTGCAACATTAGATAGATTCGATATAAATCAATGCGACTGGTATCCGAATGTGTGCGGAGTGCAGCATTCAGTCGCCGTCTCAAGCTTTCGAAAAGAAACTCAGCTGCTGCGTTTAGCTAGCGGTATGGAATGATTTGTCGTTGCATAAAGAAGCATTCTAAAAAGCTGCTAAATTATCGCGATGCCAAAAACAGCATCTTTGCTGTGGCACTTAGGCATACAAAAAGCACAACAATAAAAAGCAATATTTACAGTTATTTTAGTCAGAGTTTCCAAAAACCGCACTTTTTCCCGTTTACATGAAGCTACTTCGTCCTCGGTCAAACGCAAAGTATCTTTTGTAGATTGTAATTCAGCCCAGATATCCATTTCTCGTTCTGTTGGTAAATCTGAAGAAACAACATTATCATTATGCTAACATACTTCACAATCAACGCAGACTTTGTAGTTTGATTAATAGTTATTTACCAGGATTAGGTTTATTGAGTTCCATTTCGTTGATTTTAGCTTTTAATTCTTCGATACTATTTTGACTTTCTAATAAGGCAGATTCAGCCGCCTCCTTCAGTTCAACTTCCTTCTGCGTAATATTCCGTTGTTCATCCAAATTCTTCTTGAACTCTTTGAGCTGAAGAGTTAGTTCTTGTACGGTTGCCTTATGCTGGGTTGTTAAACTTTCTATTTGTTGCTTTAGATCTTGAACGCTGTAAATAGTTGTTAAGTAATAGTAATACAATGAAAAGAAACATAATGCCAAGCAGTACAAGAATAAAATCAATTCAACTTACTCGTTTTGTAGTGTGTCACGTTGATGTACTAACTGATTGCTGGCTACTTCTCCGGTCTTTAAACTTTCTTTTAATTTCCTAGCTCTAGCTTCCAACTGCACTTCCCTTTGACGACTCTGAAAATAATATTATTGTCAATAACCAAAAAACCTTCATGGTGATCTTAATATCATGAACACAAGGTTATTGTTACCTGATCTTCTAGCGTCTTAACGGTGCCCGTGAGACTAGCAATGCTAGCTTCGGCTTCGCGCAGTTGCCGATCCATTTTAGAAATACGGACTCGTGCCTGGCGCAGTTGTGATTCAGTTGTCGTCAATTTATCTTTGATAGTGGCCTTTGCTGCTCTTTCTTCCTCCAACTCTCGACGTGTATCCTATGGGATATCGTATTTTTGTCATTATAAACGTGTGTGCATATACTTAGTGACTTCGACGCAAACTGGGTTTGACAAAGTTAGCCATATTGAAATTTAGGATATTAAGAAAGATGAAAAACGAATTAATGTAAAATTTCATGATTTAGATACTTACTTCATTGGATCTGTTGCGCTCAGATTCATCGTGAATTTCCTGCAGTTCACTAATTACGACAGAACGTGTTTCTAGGTCTTGTTGAAGTCGTGCTATTTCTCTTACTAGAGATTCTCCCACAGCTAACAATGCACTCCGTTCTCGACAGGCTCGCCTTAACATAAAAACATTTACGTAAATAAAATAATACTAAAATTCACAACCGGTTTAGAAAAGGTTAGGTAGTTTGTGTTCATTAAACTCAAACGGCCTTATTACAAAAACTAAATAAACCTTGGTTTAAACCAGGAGTATGAAGTCCAGGCTTATCTGCAGAACCATAGTTTAAATTTCTCCGTATTACAAAATTTAGATAAAACGTGGATCTTAGTACCGTCATTTGAACCATTGTCTAAGTAATTAAATACAACCCTTTGTAATAACAATTAAATCTACCATGTTTAAATCCATTATGAAAATAACACAAAAACAACAACACAGTGAAAAATTTAAGAGGTGAGGAGGCTGCTTCTATCAATTACTGAGCTAAAATTATGCTATAGACTTAACAACCGGGCACGCCGCAATCGCGGCGGTAAGACCCCTCTTTGAGGAGTGGCTGGATAGGCGTCACGGCGTCCTGACCTACCGCATGACGCAGGTCCTCACCGGACACGGAAGTTTCGGGAGGTTCCTGTGTCTGATAGGGAGGGAAGAAACGCCTGGGTGTCACCACTGCGAGGATCGTCCGGAGGACACGGTGGAGCATACGGTGCAGGACTGCCCCGCTTGGGCAGAGCACCGCCGTGTCCTCACGACGGCGATAGGCGGAGACCTCTCGCGCCCGGCATTGGTCGAGGCCATGCTGCGGGGCGAGACGGAGTGGGAAGCGGTCGCCTCCTTCTGCGAAGCAGTCATGCTCGTGAAGGAGGAGGCGGGCCGCCTGAGGGAGAGGACAGCGTCCTCCCTCCACCCCAGCCGCAGTGGTAGACGCCCACGGCGTCGGACGTCGCCAGACGATCTCCGGCCACCGTAGGCGCGGGCATGCGGGCAGCGAGTAATGGGCGACTCGCTGTCCGACCATGGACCATGCCCGGGTCGACGGCGCGTTGTGTTCCACGCGCGCCTCAAAGAGTGTCAGCATAGTGACGGGGCCTGTTGAGGGCCAAAGCCTGCCGGGATCGCGGGACCAAGGGATTACCGTGACCCCGGTACGTAGAGGGCTATTGAAGGACACCGTGGATTTTAGTCAGTACAAGTCTGACAGTCCCTCCCGCCCTGCCCTGGGTGGGAGGACTCATTTGATGATTTTACCACGATAAAAAAAAAAAAAAAAAAAAAAAATAGACTTAACAACTGAGATGTTAAGGATAAATATTATCAAATAATTAATCATCAATTAATATTACTTGGAGAATTTGGTGACAGTATCAACAGCTTCATCTGCGCGGGATTTAAGTGCTTGGAGAGACTCGCACAGCTCCAGCCCTTGAGCATTGAAACGAGCAATCCGCTCTAATGACTCGTCACTACTAGTTTCCTGCATTTACATAAAATAGTTTACAATATTAATTTCCTGTTGTAGAAATCAATATTATTTTCTACACTCTACAATATTCATAATCTACCTAATCCAAAACTAATAGCAGGCATACGTATAAAAATTAAAAAAGATTTGATTTTACTGTATAATTTGTTTGCCATGGGAATTTACTTTCAGTTACAAAAAGCTAAATTGTTATCGAGTAAAACGGGTTATACTTTATTGTCAAACTACTAAAGCTGAAAAACCGTTAAAATTTAGCAATAAATATGTCTACCACGCAAGGAAAATCAGGGGGAGTAGTAGGCTCGTACCCAACACATGTCTAAAACTCACGCTTCCTTCGATGAGCTCCTTGACCCAATCAATGACTTCTTGTCTCGCTGTAAACGCCTGAAGACACAGATCGGCAAAACATGTCGGTACGTTTAAAACTTTAGTGTCCAGTTCCGCAAGAGCGCTGTCGTCTGTACATGAAACGATATGCCGTACATTCTAAAATCTGATGGTCTGGTTTGGCATAATGATTAAAGGTTTATCTTTTCTGTGTTATTATTGCAAATGAGTATTTTAAAATGATTCGAGATCATTGGTGTGCAGCAAAAAATCTTCAAACTGTACTTTATACTCAGTACCTACTTTATAAAACTGGTTAATGTTTAAAAGTTTTACTTAAAGATCGGTATCACAAAACAGATAAAAGAAAGAGATTTATCTATTCTGTGATCGGAATCGGTAGAGTTTATTTACAAACGTGAACTTCAAGGAAGTAATGGGGCGTTTACACGGGTCGATATATCGGTCGTGCGGCTAGTCACGGTCGCATCGCTTGCAACAATTAGTAGTAAAAACATCTCTTGCAAAATTAGTAGCAATGAAGCTGTTACTTTAGAGACTATAATTATTGTCTATTCTTATTTTGATGTATTTTATGGACAATGTCTTACTTCCTTAAAATTTAGGCTAGTAAAATTTTCCTATTCTGATCTCTCGTAGATATTACCGATAGGAGGGGTTGTGTTAATGATTTCGATGCTATCGGCGGTGGCCGAGGAGACAGCGTCACGGCAAAGCTGGGCAACCTCATCGGACGGCCAGTCCGCTACGTTGAATACCACTAGTTCTTGTATCTGGTTCCCCTCGCCGCACCCCGTCAAGCCTTCTCGAGCCATATGTTCGTGCATTCCACGTAGACTGTCAAACAGTTCTAATACTGCTTGCTGAAACAGTTTCATTAATAATTACTCACTCATTATTCTTATCCACTTAATTTAGAGCGACTCGAGAACAGAAACAATTGAAATGGGGGAAAATGAAGATACTCCACATCCCTTTTCCCTCATTTCAATTGGCTATTCCTGCATATAAAATTATATCAGACATTAAAAGATCGAGATCCATGGATTCCTTTACCTTATCGCTCATTATACTTATTTTATCACATTATAAAACGGGAAGACATTCAATGAAGAATTGGATCATTGAACGAGATATAGCTGGGAAAGAGTGGAAGTTTGAGATTACGGCTAATAGAGACGAAAAAGAAAACGATGGCCCAAATAAAAAATAATAATAATGAGGGGGAATTAAAGGATAAGTAACTCGACCTTTTTACTTGGTGTTGATTACTCAAACTACCAAAACTAATTAAAGACGGTTTAATGTACCTGTTTCATGTCTAGTTCTTTCTTCATGCGGTGAAATAGCCTCTGTTTCGAAAGGAAAGTTGTTTTTATGTCTTCGTCATTCAGTAATGGTGGTGACACACTGCAGAGATCAGGTGACAGAACCCTGGAACTTGGTGGGACGATGAGGGACGGTGTTTTCGGTCTTGAGGCGGCAGTGGGTCGTTGCGGCGTGTTGGGTCGGCTCATGGAGGTGTTGAGACGCTGCACTGCGCTGGGCTGCGGTGTCGTTGGCCGGCTCATGCGCGGCGTGCGAGGACGACTTGACTGTAAACTTTTTGGAGTCTGAGGACGACTGCTCATCGATGGGGTGTGTGGGCGACTTCTAGATTCTAAAAAAAGGAATTTCAGTATTATTATCCTGAAATTTTTAAAGTAACTATCCAATGTTTTTCAAATCTTACCGTGTTTGCGATTATTATGTTGTAAATCAGAGTCATTTATTCTGTTTTCATTGGACTCGCCTTCACTATTTTTTATTTCTGGAAAAAGAGCATTTTAATATCTACAATTCTCTTGGTTGTCAAACTAATAGGAAATAGTGTGTGATAATATTGATTTGTCCGTCTCGGAGCAGCTATAGAGGAATAGATCATCGTACTTTAAGGGTTCCGTACCTCAAAAAAAAACGGAACTCTCATAGGATCACTTTGTTGTCTGTGTATCTGTCTGTCCGTCTGTCAAGACACTTTTTCTCAAGAACACGTGAAGCTATCAATATCTATGATATAAATACTCAAGTCTACAATCAATCCCATGGAGCACAGAAAAAATTAAACGTCTAAGACTGTTGAGGCTGGTCATCTCTTAACAGGCTTATGCTCATCTTTTCATATTTTCAATTGCTTTCCTCTGCTTTTCTCACATACAGAAGTTACAATAATGTATCCAGGACTTTTGACATCCTTACTTTTTTTTTTGCGTTGTAAAACAAGTGTAATGAGTCAAATGACCCCGGACGAAACGAGAGGGACTGTCAGACTCGTACTGTCTAAAATCCACAGTGTTCCACGAATAGCCCTTTACTTTCCGGGGTTACGGGATCGTGATAAGACAGTCCCGCGACCCCGGCGCGCTGTGGCCCTCTATGGCACCGTCAGATTGCTGACAGCTCTTTTACTGGAACTTCCCGTGTCTGTCAAACGGAAAATGAACACGCCACCGTGACGCCTCTCCAGCCACTCCTCAAAGAGGTGTCTTACCGCCGCGACCGCAGCGTGCCCGAACCTTGGTTGCGAATGTAGGCCACTTCTGTATGTATGATTCTGCTGAAGTGACCTTTTTAGAACTTTTCTTGTTAACTTCGGCAAATCGTTTAATGTTCTTCTTAAAAGTATCTGTATTCGAACTTCGTTTGCCCTAATGAATACAAAATATCAACAGGAAATCCAACAATGACTTTTCCATATTATGATTCTGCTGAAGTGGTGTTTCAGACCTTTTCTTTTTGTCCTCTCACATACTGAACTTGACGAATGATACACCATCAAAAAGTGCTGATGCAGTAGTCTGCATCAGCACATTTTGATGGTGTATCATTTTCTAGAAACTGTTTTACCACTGAGATCAGTCGGTGGAAATAATCGTAGACGTGTCTAAATAGTGGTAGAAGCGTTCTTAATGCACGTAGCAGTAGTCATAGGTATTCAAACACATTTAACAGATGACATGATTTAATAAAAAAAAACTTAATTATCCACTGCAAGAACAAGAACCAAGATGAGGGATGGCATTCCGTACCAAGATGCAGTATGTTTGCGGTCTGTTTCTCAGTCTACTACAGGCATTTTTTCCCGTTTAGAATATAAATAATAATAGTATACGGATAAGGTCCCGGGCAAAACCAAGTAAAGAAATAATTAAGAGAAGAGGGAGAAGTTGGAAGGAGTATGAGCTAGCAAGCGCCGTAAAATATGAGAAGATGCAGACGTACTGAACAGCGATAATTGAAAAGGCTACCTTTATAAAAGTTATATAGCAATACAGTATGCATCTAAGCGTACCCAAAGGAGAGTTTTCATTGATGTCCGGGAGGCTAACGACGCCGCCTTCGTAAGAGATAGGTTCTTCAGCTGATTGGTCTTCTAGTCCTGCTGCCGGAGGGCGGTCAATAGTGAAATTGTCTTGCTCTACTGGTGGTGAAACCTAGAGACAGAACATTCTGTTAAACGTCTCTACTGTGGATCCTCTTCATTGCATATTATAGTAATATTATACTAACACTAATATTCTCCAATGGCTCACTGTCTAATGACCCTCCATAACACTAAGAAAAAAAAAAAGAAAAATGCGTGTCAGTGTTCATTTATTATTTAAGGTACAATGAAATTTGTTTGTGTGTTCTGAGCTTTATTTAACTTACCTTGATGTCAGTCTTGGAATCACATTTTTGGGCTCGTTGATTAGAATTTTTCCCCTGCAAATGTTCAAATTTTTAATTTCTAGAAAAATATAATTCTGTCGTAATATGAAAATGCCACTTTCATATAATTACACTGTCAAAAATACGAACAAAAAAATTTGACTAAATTTTTCTTGTTCATGATGTTAATTTCCAGAAAATTACAGGTGTACCCCCGGACCACCCGCAGCCCTAAACGTGCTCCTTCCCCAGGAGCATTCACGTGTAATGTTACATTATAGATTCGACTTTTAGCATTAAATTACAATACTACCCTCCCTGACTGACGAGTAGTAGCAGCATGTATTACAAGTAGAGCGCATTGATGTTACAAATTGTATCAAGGAATACGTTGTATTTGTATCATTACAAGATACGCGTCGAAATGCTTTATTTGTCTTCCTCATTGATGTAATACTCAAATCTGTAACATTACATTACAGGCGAATGGTCCCAATGAAAGAGCACCTTAAGAATTCCTTCAAGTTTAGGACAGGTTGTAAGGATAATCTTCCCTTAACTTGAACGTCATCGTAGGCATGCGGACAGTGAGTCATGGGCAACTCACTGTCCGACCATGGACCATGCCCGGGTCGACGGCGCGTTGTGTTACACGCGCGCCTCAAAGAGTGTCAGCAAAATGACGGGGCCCCCCTCTAGAGGGCCAAAGCCTGACGAGGGCGAGGGACGAATTACGTCGAATGAATGTACAAATTACCGTGACCCCGGAACGTAAAGGGCTATTGAAGGACACCGTAGATTTTAGTGAGTACGAGTCTGTCAGTCACTCCCGCTCTACCCTGGGTGGGAGGACACATTTGACGATTTTACCACGTAAAAAAACTTGAACTTCATGAGAAGATGTTGACCGCAGGTGGAATAAGATACCTACTAGAAAGAGCATACCTTAGAGCCTCCGGAGTACCGGGTCGGTGAGAGCCTCGGACTCTGAACCGTCAAGTTTCTGTTGGTTGCATTGCGAGCGGCGCGTGCGGCGGATGCTGCTGTGGGCCTTGGGACTAATCGAGGTGTAGTTCCAACTGTATACAGTAACCATAATTAAGCAAAGCAATAGTTATGTACTTATGTAGTCTAGTAGTCCGCCAGGCCAAGCATACTGCGCGAACTATGATTGGGAGCGGATTTACACAAGTTCATATTTTATTAAAGTTATCCTCGTCTTTTTTTCGTAGCTTCGTCGTAGTATTGTCGTAGCGCTGACGTAGTATTATCGTAGCGCTGTCGGTCGTAGCATTGTTGTAGCGATGTCGTAGCATTGTTGTACCGTTGGCGTCGTACAAGCTATAATAACTTAGGACAGTCTATAGTCGCAATGTCACTTCAGCGTCAGATTAAGTATCTTGCCTTATGTACTATTAAACCAACTTGAGGCAATAATGTTTCGACTTGCGAATAAGATTTATTTGCTCCGGCCCGCGTCGATGTCTTGCACATGTGCAATAATGGAACCTCAATACAGACATGTCCGTTCTGTCTCAATTAAATATTTTATACTCCCAAGAGTAAACGCTCTAAATAACGAATTCTGTATCATCTTCCATGTTGCACAAATCTCTAGTAGTTACATAAAGGCATCAAAAAAGGCTCGAGAAGCGCTTTCTTACAAGTAGTATGACATTTATACAAGAAAAATGCGCATATTACTTACAAGGTTTATCCTTCTGCGATTTCGCCGCACTCGTCATAATAAATTCGACAACAGAAAGCACGTGAAAAGAAAAATTGTAGTACAAAATGTAAAAGAAAACCTTTGGAATTTTGATATTTTGTTAAACTATTTGCGTGATCGGAGATGATGGATGGGAGTTCGAAATATGAAATAAGACAGCTTAAAAAATAATGTTTTATGGCGACGGTTTGCAAATAGGAAGAACTATTTTTTTGTTAAACTTTTTGGTTTTTGATGTTTTATGAACATTTGGACCGAAGATTTTTATCAGGAATAGTCCAGTCATTTTAGCAGAAAAAACCGATCAAGTGCGAGTCGGACGCGCCCTGATCTTTTCATTATTTACTTTTGTATTGTTAGCTGTAAGCCACCCAAATAAAATAAAATAAAATAAAATAAAGGGTAGCAGGAAACATAATATAAAAGTTCTTGTAGTTGGTTGTAACTTTGAAAGGTAAATTGCGGTTTACGATTTATGACGTATTAAAAAAAATTACTTGATCTCGTTCAAACTAATTTTCGCTGATAGTTTGCATGGTAATGTACATATTATATTTTTTAGTTTTATCATTCTCTTATTTTAGAAGTACAAGAACAGGGGGGGACACACACATATTTTACCACTTTGGAAGCGTCTCTCGCGCAAACTGTTCAGTTTAGAAAAAAAAAATTAGTAACCTCAATATAATTTTTAAAGACCTATCCATAGATAAGTATGGGGAAACCCCATTTTTTTAAATATTTTTTTTTGTGTGAGAATCCTCATGCGTTTCACATAATACATCTACTTACCAAGTTTCAACAGGATAGCTCTTATACTTTCGAAGAAAAGTGACTGTGACATACCTGACACATACCTTGACAGGCCTGTTGGTCTAGTGGTTAGTGACCCTGACTGCTATGCCGGAGGTCGTGGGTTCGATTCCCACCCAGGACAAATGTTTGTGTGATGATCACGATAATTTGTTCTGTGTCTGGGTGTAATTTATCTATAATATGTATATATTTAGAAATATATAAGTATGTTTATCAGTTGTCTAGTACCCATAACACAAGCTCTGCTTAGCTTGGGACTAGATGGCGTTGTGTGAAAAGTTGTGGAATATTTATTTTATTATTTATTATTATTTATACGGACGGACGGACAGACAGACATGACGAATCTATAAGGGTTCCGTTTTTTGCCATTTGGCTACGGAACCCTAAAAAGGGATCGAACTCTGAATGAGAGATAATAGGCAGAGAGAGAGAGGCTTGTAGAGGTACCTAACCTACGCGGCGCAGCGTGGCGCCGCGCTGCAAGTTATTAGCGACTCAAAATCTAACTTAATTTACTACACGAAAAGATACACATTTGCAGTATCGTGTCACGTCACGCCACGTCGCGACTCGGTGTGAACTGACCATATTTCTCATTACGAGGTGAAACGCTAATTGGACTGGACTTTAAATGATTAGTCTGGCTGGAATATTTGACAGTGCCGTTTTCTTCTTCACAAATTGTGATTGTGATTGCTGCACAAAAATGAAAACCAAAAGTCACAAGTCATTCACTTTTAGAACGCAAATGTTATAAATTTTTTGTGCTTTAGAATTATTTTTTGCATCATTATATTTAGGACGTGTGTTATAGTGCGTTCATTGTTGTTAAAATTGTGAGTAATGCAATGAATTATGTCCTTATCTGTGTCCGATGAGCCATCAAGACAAGGTAAAGTGATGGGTACATTACATAATTAGGTACATAGTGGTATAAGGCTGCTTTTCCACGAGAGATGACGTGCTATACTACGTTGCTATGGATGCGTTTGGTGATTCAACTAAGATATGTTTTTACATGGAAGGATGCGTGCTATAGATGTGTGCTACGGATGCGTGCTATGAATGCGTGATATGGATGCCTGCTATGGGTCGTCTTCCCTACTATCGATACATCGCATAGCTCGAGCTGCGCATCTTTCTCGCGCAGCTACTTTGCGGCGGCGATCTTCATAGCACATGATCTTACTCGCACCGCCACATAGCTTAGCATCAGTGGAAACGGTCACATAGTTTCGTAGCTCAGCTTTTACATTCACATCTTAGCTTCTTCATAGCGCATCTCGGTGGAAAGGCACCCTTACGCAGATAGTCGGTAGTATTTAAGGCCAGGCGCTCACAGGTGGATTTCTATCGCGGAAAATTGTTGTTTCCCCGTCGAATGCTATGCCGATTTGGGAGTGCGCTGATTATGGTGACAAATAGTTGCCAGCGGCCGGTACATTCGACTGGGTGACAAAAAGTCACCGTGGGAAAAAGTTTCCAGTGAGCGGCAGTTGTAAGTCTTTAGTTCAGCCCGCGTGCACTACATTTCATATAGAATTAAACTACCGCACTTCGCTGGATAACCATTGGTCGATCGAAATCGTATGCTAAACCGTCGACGAAAATGTAAACGTCGAAATGAGCGCCTGCACCGACTGTAGGTACCAAATTACAGCACTGAATCGTGGATATTGATGATTTTGTGAGGTCTGACGATGGTCTTTAGGGGTGACCACGGGTTTGAAAAAAAAAAGGCAATTAAAGAAACAGGATGGGTCTTAGTGAGTATAAGTCTGACAGCCACCAAAAATAGCAATTAAAGAAACAGGGTGAGTCTTAGTGAGTTCAAGTCTGACAGCCACTTGCGCTCTAGGAGGACCGGAAGGACTCATTGGATATATTTTGAATTCCACGGTTCTACCCAAATAGGAAGGACCGATCATGACGGACGATGAACACTGCCCTAGCCAGAGCCCTCCTCGATAAATGGACTATCCAACACAAAAAAATCTCCAATTCGAACCAGTAGCTTCTGAGATTAGCGCGTACAAACAAACAAACAAACTTCAGCTCTATAATATAAGAATAGATTTACCTACCACAAAGTGATCTAAATGTAATGATCTAAGAAAAGCGTTAACATAGTGAATGACAACAAATTATTATCTGTATTTTTAACAGATGCCGTTGCACCGTCTGGTGCATCCATCAGGTGTCGTATTCCACAGAGAATGCCTAGTGCACGGCAAAGACCGCTACAAAATAGACCGAAGCCCCCTCCAGAAGTATTGGTAAATATACCATTTCTATATAGCATAACATTGAGCTTTCTTGTAATCCCGTTACGTTAGGGTTAGGCAGAGGTTGACCTTAAAAATCTATATTTTTGGAATATTTAAATTGTGTTAATAAATACATCGATAAGCATGATGATTATTTAAAATAAATATTCACTTTTACGAAGAAATTAACATTTATTTGTGTTAAAGATTGTTCATATTATTATCAAAAACATAAATAAATAAAACTGGAAATTCACATGCTCGGTTTGTTTTTCCTGAGTTGAAGATAATCTATTTTGTAACAGAAATCGAAATTCGAAGCAGTACCTCAACAACAGCGACGTCCCACAAGATTTTCAACTAACCGACCGTATTCCAATGAGGTAATTCTCCAATAGTATTTAACAAATTTCTTATGAAACAAGTAGTGCCTTCGTACTATTAAGTTTTGGTACCTACGTATTTATATTTCATACTAGCTTCCGCCCGCGACTCCGTCCGCGCGGATGTCGGTCTTCGTGTGGATGGTTTATTTCTCCATTTTGAGTAACTCTGACAATGACATCTTATAAATATTACGGCGCTGAATCCACTGCAGGTAATGCAACGTGTGTTCGCGGTTCTACAGAAGTCTATGAATAAAACTGAAAAATAAGATTTTTTTTCTACGTATTTTTCCAGGATAAAAAGTATCCTATTTTATGCCCAGGATAATAAGGTATAATTATACCAAGTTTCATCGAAATCGAACCGTTAGTTTTCACGTGATGCCTGCATATACAGACAGACAGACAGACAGACAAAATTTTTTTAAATCACATATTTGGGTTTGGTATCGATCCAGCAACACCCCCGGCTATTTATTTTTTCAATATTTTCAATGTACAGAATTGACCCTTCTACAGATTTATTATATGTATAGATTGTGTGCATAAATAAATAAATTCAATCTGCGTCATGATGATATTGTGTCTCTTGAAAGCACCTATTGTCTTTATGGGGCTAAAAATCTTGAAGCCCGCCGTACTTCCCAGTCCCTTCGCTATTTCAGAAGTTTATTCAAATACTCCTATCATTCAATTTATTCGGGCACGCCGCAATCGCGGCGGTAAGACCCCTCTTTGAGGAGTGGCTGGATAGGCGTCATGGCGTCCTGACCTACCGCATGACGCAGGTCCTCACCGGACACGGAAGTTTCGGGAGGTTCCTGTGTCTGATAAGGAGGGAAGAAACGCCTGGGTGTCACCACTGCGAGGATCGTCCGGAGGACACGGTGGAGCATACGGTGCAGGACTGCCCCGCTTGGGCAGAGCACCGCCGTGTCCTCACGACGGCGATAGGCGGAGACCTCTCGCGCCCGGCATTGGTCGAGGCCATGCTGCGGGGCGAGATGGAGTGGGAAGCGGTCGCCTCCTTCTGCGAAGCAGTCATGCTCGCGAAGGAGGAGGCGGGCCGCGTGAGGGGGAGGACAGCGTCCTCCCTCCACCCCAGCCGCAGTGGTAGACGCCCACGGCGACGGACGTCGCAAGACGATCTCCGGCCACCGTAGGCGCGGGCATGCGGGCAGCGAGTAATGGGCGACTCGCTGTCTGACCATGGACCATGCCCGGGTCGACGGCGCGTTGTGTTCCACGCGCGCCTCAAGGAGTGTCAGCATAGTGACGGGGCCTGTAGAGGGCCAAAGCCTGCCGGGGTCGCGGGACTCACAGATTACCGTGACCCCGGTACGTAAAGGGCTACTGAAGGACACCGTGGATTTTAGTCAGTACAAGTCTGACAGTCCCTCCCGCCCTGCCCTGGGTGGGAGGACTCATTTGATGATTTTACCACGATAAAAAAAAAAAAAAAAAAAAAATCATTCAATTTATTGCTCAATCTTATGCCAGCTAGTCAAAAAACTTTTTTGTACTTTAACTTGATTATTTATTGATAAAAACATTGTTTACAGTCGCGGCCAAAATCTGCGAATCGTGTGAAAGATGATTTGGGCATCGGAAGATCAGTATACGCCGTACCGCGGTCGCCAAGACCTGATCGTTTCTCCAATCAGATTAAAGTAAGTACCTTATTGTAATACTAGCTTCCGCCCGCGACTCCGTCCGCGCGGATGTCGGTCTTCGCGTGGATGGTTTATTTCCCCATTTTGAGTAACTCTGACAATGACATCTTATAAATATTACGGCGCTGAATCCACTGCGGGTAATGCAACGTGTGTTCGCGGTTCTACAGAACAACGTCTATGAATAAAACTGAAAAATAAGATAGAATATTTTTCCAGGATAAAAAGTATCCTATGTTATGCCCAGGATAATAAGGAATAATTATACCAAGTTTCATTGAAATCGAACCGTTAGTTTTCACGTGATGCCTGCACAAACAGACAGACAGACAGACAAAAAATTTTTTAATCATATATTTGGGTTTGGTATCGATCCAGCAACACCCCCCGCTATTTATTTTTTCAATATTTTCAATGTACAGAATTGACCCTTCTACAGATTTATTATATGTATAGATTAATTGTTATTCATTTTTTACAATATGGTAATGGATGACAACGTTCGAGGCCAAAATTAATACAGATTATACTTCGGTAAATGTGCCCAAGAACTGCATGACAACCCTCTAATCTGTTCAAAGATATAGTGAACAGGCATCTTCTGGGTAACCTCGCTCCATCGTTGACCTTATCTCTGTCACCCCTGACCTAGACTAGGGTCAAGAGCAATAACATCTTCATGCTTTACTTTGGTAGCTTACACATAGACAAGCGTTGCTTAACCTTGCTGGATGGGTATCCATGATAGATCTCTCAGGAGTTGTTAGTTGCTATCTGATGGCTTACTCTACCACCGCGCGCGCTATTTGATTTGTCTACATCACGCTCTGACTGCGTAATAATTAAATATCCAAAAATTATAATTTTCAGCGCGCCTAAAAAAGATTTAAGCCGCTCAAGCGAATCGATCTAAAGGCTATTTGAATACACACGTTTTCCGTATTCAGAAAATTGACGGCA
Organism: Agrotis puta; assembly: GCA_943136025.2. Lineage (NCBI taxonomy): Eukaryota > Metazoa > Arthropoda > Insecta > Lepidoptera > Noctuidae > Agrotis > Agrotis puta. The sequence continues at coordinate 11,486,250 of OW964176.2, read as the reverse complement.
TTTACATATTTCATACAAAGTGTTATATGAGGCGCACACGTTCGTATATTTTTAAAATGGAAAAAAAGAAACGTTGGTTTCGAAACAGCCGCGTTAACACAAAATACAAAAAACCTAGATAATTTGGGCAATCGCTCTGTTCTGATAGTTAAGTACATAATCATCTCCATTTTACAGAGGCCTTCCACAATACCTAGGAAAATGGATTACGGAAATACAAACAAAGCGAAACCAATCAATGTATCTCATACATTACATCCACAGGTAACTGGATTATGTCTTTTAAATATTTTATGAAATTTTGAACTAATCATTTCGTTTACAAACAACTTCCTGGCAGCTTTCAGGTGCTAGTTCTAATGAAACAATGATTATAATAATTTTTTTTCACAAATTGTAGTAGTAACTTTTTTTGTTTAAATGAACTTCGCCCCTCACTAGGAATTTCTCCTGTATCGTGGGTGCGTTTACAAACATAAAAAACTCACATAAGTACACAAACACCCAGACCAGATAAATGACTAATGATCATATAAATATTTATTCGGTGTGGGGATCGAACGATCGATGCGCAGGAGTCGATCGTTCAGCTACTACGCCAATCGTGCCGTCAAAATAAAATAAAACCAAACTAGGATTTCAAATATTATGGCTATTTCATACGGCCCGTTCACGACCTTGCCGCGGGGTGGCGAGCGGTAAGATCAAATGTATTAGAAATGTTTGAAACACGCCACGAGACGCCGTCAGTGGCGAATTTGCGTACTGCAAAGCTACTAATGTCTTATTCGAGTCACCCATCGCTCTATTAATCGCTTAGACCAAAGTCGTAAGCCTACAGTTGCAGGTGGCAGAAGGCAATATTAATATTGCAATTATTGTTTTAATTTATTTTATTGTTTACAGAGAGTGAATCCGAATAAAAATACCAAAGAGCTGCCAGATCAAGTAAGATTTATTTAGATAGCGTAGAGTCGCAATTTGCTATCAAACATTTCTCTGTTTTGATGATTGAATCAATGTTTAGTATTTAGTAAATGCGATTATTTTATTGTCGCTCTGAATTGCACTGAAATATTGACTAAGGCCAGTTGGTCAATTGAGTGTTAAGGTTATTAAAAATGTGCAAAAAATCTTGTAACCACTTGAAAACTGCTTCAAAAAACTGCTGCTGAATGGCGTTCAAGTGCTTTTTGCATCTAAAACTAGATTTTCAGTATAAGATTTTAATGCATGCTGATTAAACAGACTAGTCACCCGTCTGTTTCCCACCTTCGTACCCAGTAAAAACCCCGAAGATGGGACCGGACGGGAGTTTTTCATCTTAGGGTTTTTTACTGAGTACGTACTGGGCGTGCCAGGAGCCGAAGCCATCTTGCAGAGGCCCATTAAGCATTAAAAATGCAATGAGGCTCCAACCGGTGGTTATCCCTGTATGAACTGTGCCTGTATATCCAAGGACAACCCCCGGCTGGAGTTGGACTATTGCGGGCTATGGAAACAAAAGACAGGGTTACGGCGTTTAGTGGATTTGGTGGACTGGTTATCTATAACTATTTTAAAACTATGGCCCCTGCCTAATCCATGTTTTATATACATAGATAAGCAGGGAGGCAGCATAGAGGGCAGGGAGTGACTTGCACACTCAACGATATGTTTGGGGGCCCATTTGGCCCCCAAACATATCGCTAGCACTAAGTGACGTAGCGACAAGGGAGTAGCATATCCTGAGGTGCTTGAGGAGTGGAGAGGTATTCCACGGTTCTCAGAACCAACCAGGAACCCGGAAGTATGGTCGATCCCTACAAACACTTACTGGAATACTTCCTTCCTCCGAGCACGTTTGCTCTTGCGAATCTCCACTCTAGCCAGCCAATAAAGGCAAGAAAGTGGTGGAAGATCTGTTCCTCGTTCAGTGTTCACTCTGACCGGCCAATAAAGGCAAGCCAGAGATGAGGAACAAGATATCTCCCGGGAGATCAGGTTCGTGAGGTCTCAACTGCCCAACAGCTCGCCACAAGCTCTGTATTATAATATTAATATTGTTTATTCGTGTAGGTACCTAATATATCTACAGATGCTGTTCATGCACTCTGTTTATCAAATCTCGTATTTCTCAGGAAACAATTTCAAAACAAGAAAGATCTGAAGATTTAAAAGATTTGGAATTTCTGCCCATGAGTGGTAAAGGTAATACCTATTTAATGTATCAGTACTACAGTATTCAGTTACAATAATTGTGATTATACTATTGTGATGAATATTTTTTTTTCACACATTACTTACAAATTCTCAGCATCAACATTAAGCTCTCAAAACAACAAAATTGTAGAACTTAAATCGAATTGGCAACAGAACATGACACAGTTTGAGAAGATGAAAAATGATCTCACTGATCGTCAGGTGTGTTATCTTCAAGTTTTTGGTAGACTTTAACATATATTATATACTAAACTATAGAATGGAGGAACATAATTATTGGATTGAGTATTGACTGCAAAATTTATTATACAACCAAATTGTTTTTACGTGTTAGTAAATTTCTTACTTTTTCTATTTCTTGACATTACCGTCCGTAACTTAGCTCAGATATTCTTAGTACTAGAAAGCTGTAATTTAGCATCGGTAGATAGATTTGTCAGTCCGACAAAGTTAGAGGGCCATAGCCTGCCGGGGTCGCGGGACTTTCCCATTACCGTTACCCCGGTACGTAAAGGGCTAGTGAAGGACACCGTGGATTTTAGTCAGTACAAGTCTGACAGTCCCTCCCGCCCTGCCCTGGGTGGGAGGACTCTTTTGATGATTTTACCACGATAAAAAAAAAGTCCGACAAAGTGCTAAAATAAAACGTCGAAAAATTAAATGAAAGTTAGTTCATTATTTTTTGAGTTTATAGCGTTCAGACTGACAGACAGACTTGTTTGGGGTAGCTAGTAAAAAAATCTAATGATTTTACAGAACGCAATAGTAGAGCTTTATACGCTGATGCGAAACACGCATGCGAAGATGACACGTCTGGGTCAGAAAGAGATCATGCCACCACCGGAAGACCTGCGCATCATGAACGTGACCAAGTTATCCGCAGAACAGCTGCTGCAGCTCTGCTCCGTGCGCCCTTATGATAAGTGTCAAAAAATGGGCAAGACTAAAGGCAATATTAATATTTAGTCTTATTTTTTCCTAGTAGAACCCATCGCAGTTGATTATCAGTTCAAATTTTTTGCCCATGATGATCGTAGCGATACTATCGTGCGTTATATAAGCATGCTTCCGCATCGCGCGTTAAAATCGCGTTTGTGACTCGCGAGTTCGTGATCGCATCGATGTAGACGCGCGCGACCGCTCGCTACTGTGTTGATATAAAAGTGTGATTGTTTCTTACGACATTGGAGAAACGAAAAGAGTAGAACGAAGGGACGAACTTAACGTCCATAAACGATAAAGCATTATGATTTGCGTCACTACAAATAGTCGTTAAACTATAATTTAATACATATTTTTTTCAGATAATCAAATGCCTAACAAAACTCTAATAGACCTAGATATGAATAAGTTATACTCTATGCCATCCAAGTTAGTTGCCACTTGTGAACAGACTCTATATAAGAGGAAAGAGATTATTGATTGGTTTGAGACTCTGAAAAAGGAAGATAGGGTATGGAAAATTCCAATAAAGAACAGAATTACAATCATTCGTTCAAATGTTGGTCAAATTAAATCTAACGTGCGTTTCTTTTTAAAGGGTATAAGTATGGACAAACTTTCCAAGAAAATTAATGAATTTACCGCAGAGAATGAAATGCTAAAATGCTCTTTAAAACAAGCTAAAGGAGAATTCATTAAAGAGTTGAACGATATAATAGAGTTTATGCGGTACGTGCATTAAAATAATGATGTTATGATTACGAACATCTTGTTTAATTTATATGTGTTAATATTATGTGAGGTTATTGTTATCAGGAAAACTGTGAATGAGACAGTAGCACTGCAGTTACGTTCGGAAGAACTGACGTACACATTATCGGATTTAAATTCGCAGAATGCAGATTTGCGAAAACAGCTTCATAATTCCGATCACCTACGGTCGCATACAAATAAAGCCAAAATAGAGGTACTTCATCTTTTTTTTAAGTTGCTTATCGGATTCGTTGTGACTATAACTAGACATAATATTTGTTTTCAGGAGCTTGAGAAGGATCTCAAAGAGGAAAAGTGTAAAAAAATATGTCTAAGGGACCGTTTATCTCGAGCAGAAGGTAAAATCAAGACAAGCACAGAACGTGCTTCTCAATTAGAAGCAGCTTTGGAGCAGGCTCATTCACACACTTGGGCTTTAGAGCGCAATGTTAAGCAACTAAATGATCAGGTTCGAATCCAAATAAAAAATACAACATAACTCATACATTTGCTTGCACTATTTATAATCTCTCGCTTCATTTTTTAGAACGAAGCATTACAATTTGAGTTTGATTTAGAACTCAATAAGTTACGAGAATCAATCAGGGAAAATACTACGCATTTAGAAGAAATAGCTGAAGCTCGTGAAAAATTACAAACTGAGTAAGTTTACACCAGAATAAGTTTTATTATAGGCTTGCAACGAATATTCGGTTACTATTCGTTATTCGGCCTATTCGGCTGATTATTTTATATTCGGCCGAATACCGAATAACAAAATATATTACTTAAGTATATTATAGGTAAAATAAAATAAAAACGATTCATTACGTATATATTCGTCTTTGTATTTCTCTTATAATCATTTAAGTACTCATTGGTACATAACACAGGTACATAATCATCTTCTGTATTAGAAAAGTTAAGTAGGTATTCTATGTATTTGATATATTGCCGTAATCAAAATTTAGAAGGGTAAGGTTTTCATTTCTTTTATAATCATTTAAGTAATGATTGGTACATAAAACAGGTACATAATCATTTTCTGTATTAGAAAAGTTAAGATATTTCATTAATGAATAAATGAAATCCGAGGTAATGTTAACAAAACAAAGTATGTAGTCGCTTTTTAAGTGTTTTTGACAAACTACAAGAACATTATAACAGACGAGCGCGAAACAATTACGTCTGTACAAGTTTTGGCGTTAAAATCCTGCCTAATAGTCGGCTATTCGGTCAGGGGGCTCACCGAATATTCGGTATTCGTTGCAAGCCTATTTTATTATATTGATCGCGATACGATTACTGAGTGTAGTGAGAGTAGCGAGAGAACTAAATAATAAACTTCTTTTTCATTAAATTACAGAAAGCAAGACCTTGAAAACCGCCTTGGAGATCTATCTAAGTATTATCAGGAATCACTTGAAACCGTCAAACATGATATGAATGTGAACGTTGCAAAGCTTATTGAAGCTCAAAATAAATTCGAAGAAACAGTAGAAGAGAAGAAGAACCTAGAAGTGAAATTAGAGTCACTGTGCTCGAAACTTATGGAATCTGAACTTCGGGCCAAAGATTTAGCGAAGGAATTGGAGGAAACAAAAGAGAAATTAAGTAAGTTTTCTTCAGTTATAAGTTAAATTATAGTAGATCCTTAGGAAACGGAAGTTAAATAAATTGCAACCGACCTCTAGCCTACACGAATATGTTCAACAAGTGTTTCATTTCATTCTAAAAAGAACATTAATGAACATTAAATAAGTTTCTCTGATACGAATTACGTCTTTACAGGCCTTGCAGTGACCTTTGAGGGAGAGCTATCCTCTACTAAGCGAGATTTAGACATAGCCGTTATTGAACTTGCTGATTACAAGAAAAAGATGGCTGAACAAAGTGATATTTTAAAAGAATATGAGGTACGTATTTAAAATGTTGAATAACTACATAGTTGTCAAATAATAATTATTACTTAATATTACTACCTATTTTATACGCAGAATAATATCAAAGAATCAATAATTTTAGAAGAAAATCTAAAAGCTAATTTAGTAAATAAAGAGAAGTTAATATCAGAACTTGAAATGAAACAGTCATTGCTAGAAAAGCAATTCCAAGAAAGGTGAATCAAATTTTGTTTGAGTTTTTACAAAATACTATAAAATAATATTTTCTCCATAATCAATATTCCTAATCAAATCTCTTTTTAATATTCAAATCTCTTTAATTTTCTCCATAATCAAATCTCTTTTTAATGTTTCTGTGAATTAAGTATAATATATGAACATTATTTTTGTAGTGAAAGCAAAATGGGATCTTATAAGGAGCAGTTAACCTGCCTTAAAAATAATATCATAGAGTTGCAAGAAGATTTTGGTGAATTTGAGAACCTTAATGAACTTCATGAAATGGTATTTATAAAATAAAACCGGTTGTAATTGGAACATCACATAATCTTTATCTACCTTATCATGTATATCAAATAAACGACTTTCTAGAGCGATCTCCATAAGTTGTCAATTTTCAGGTGCGGTAGATAAAAAAAATATCCATTTTAAGTCTCTATTTAGCTTCTGGACCTCAATCTATTAGGAACGAACCCACTGTTAATAAATAAATCAAATAGTGATCGAATAAAAATAGTAACCAGATTTTAATCGATATTTCTACTTCATCATCATCATCACCATTGTCATGCCTGTTCCACTCGAGACTGAGTATAGGCCTCCTTAAGTTTGTATTATACACCGTGATCTTTTGAAATTGTCCACCTATCTGGCTGTTTGTCTGACAACACTAACTCTAATTGTTCCACCTTAATAATTTCATCAATTAATATTTAGGTTAAACAACAACGCGCGAATTTACTGGAAGTGACTAGGCAAAATGGAGAACTTGCTGAAGCATTGCAAAAGAAAGACGCGGAACTGGAGCGCCATGTGGATGTGATTTCCGAACAGGAACAGCTGTTGGAACAACGAAACGACTTAATAAAGATGCTGTCAGGAAAAGAAGAAGAGCATACTAACATAATTAAATTGCTAAGAAATAATTTGGAATTAAGAACTCAAGCAGATATGGATGTAAGTTTTAAAATCTGTTTCTAAATGTCTTGAAATTAACAATCGTTCAGTAATCATAAGATGAATTTTGAATTCATGAGAAATCTGAAACGACTGATTCCCAGTTTCCATGCAAATTCTGCTGTGCCCTGACAGGGCTTACAGTGGTTCTTACCACTAAAACTTGTATTAACATCTTTTAACCTTGTCTAATGCAAATAAATGAATATGAAATTATTTTTTTACTTTCAAAGAAATATGGAAAATTTGTTCGCCTTATTAGCTTAAATTTCTGGAAACTTTATGCAAATAGGTATTGCATATTAGGAGGAAAAAATATATAATCCTACTTTTTACATTTTTTTCCTCAGTTAAACCAGCAGATTACCGAGAAAAATGCAGAGATTGAAACTCTTATCAAAAGTGTGGAAACGAGAAAACAACAAATATCACAATTAGAGAAAATCATTTTAACGTTAGAAGATCAGATGCGCAAAGCTAGCATGCAAAGGAGGAAAGATCAAGATAGGATTAACTTACTAGAACATAAGATGGCACAATATGAAGCGTCCTGCATGAAGACTAGACGTCATGATTCGCCTACAAATAATTTAGACAGCTTATTGAAAATTATAGAAGACGAGCTTGGAGCTTCTTCGGACCCGAATAAAGAGGATGATTATACAGCCAAAAAGAAATACATTTCAGATCGTGGACGAGACAGACTTGAAAACTTTGAATGTCATAAAGGTAACAATAACAAGACGATATACCAAAGCGACCATGAACCGCTTCCTACTAAAATTGCCTATGGCAATTGCAATTTTATGAATAAAGCAAATATACCGCCAACTAATGATGAACAATTCAAAACGGAAAATGTAGACCGCAAGAAAGCTATTGTGAACACGGGCACACAGAAATTGATGACTGCGTCAGAAACAAATAGTATGTATGACAATACTACTACAATCAAAGACAATAACTACCCGCTTTTTACGGGGTTGCTACCAGCAGGTAGCCATTTAAAAGATAACTTACTGTCTAGAAATATACAGTTATTGACAAGTAACCAACTACGTGACGAAAAAAAATGCAAGATGTTTAAAATAGCTGGCCACAGGTTATGAGTACTGTATTTGTGCTTTCTGTATTGTTTGTGTCGTAAAGTTTACAACTTGCTTCTGAAAACGTGTCCTATTTATTAATGAGAAATAAAATTGTCTTCAGTGCAACTCAATAACACATTTTATTGACACTGTTACATGCAGTTAGAACGTTAACTAATAGAGATGGTATGTAGCGTCAACTGTCACTTCCACCAAAATTCATATCCAAGAATGCCCACAATCTGAAAGATGATAAGGCAAAATTAGCGGCGTTGTTATGCGTACTAAATAAAATTTAGAAAATACGTTTCTCCTTACCCCGCGTTTACGTGAAGGTTTTTTAAACATGTATTCCTAAATGTTTATATGTTGATACTGTTGTTACCAATTCATGTCTGAAACAATATCATGACATGAAGTACAATTTGTATACGTAGGATCTATGTTTAGTATTTTAAGAGCGTTACATGTTGAAAGACAAGTAGGTACCATTACTTCTGTATGGGTGGTGCAAACGCGGGGTTAGGAAGACAGCCGCCTATATAGATAATTTAGGAATGCATGAATAATGGTATATTTTATCTGACTGCCATTTCTGCCTTTATGGGATGATTAAGTACTGAAACTAAAAACATTACAAAAAAGTAACAAAACATGAGAGGTAAGATGGACTGTGTGAAGGATGATATGGCTAGAAAGGTTGTCACTGCTGATATGACAAATAATAAAGAGGTATAGGAAAATAAAACATGCTGAGCTGAACTAAAATAATTTGGGCGAAGGGCATGAGAAGGATGATAAATAGGCAAACGTTGGAAGAAAACTAAACTTGAATTTTTGATGGGGTTCATCACAGCCGCATTTGACGAACCGTCGTGTTGAGTGCGCAAGATTTCTCTCTCGAGTATGGCCCGGCGACGCTCAAGCTGCGTGCGCACGCGACCTTCGCGTTCCAGCTGCAGGCTCTGCGCCAGCACGGCGCTCTCCAGGCGCAGCACGCGCGCACGCTCCGCCCGCAGCGCTGTCCAAGTATCCGCGGCGCTCGCGCACACAGACGACAACGATCTCGACACCTAAGTAGTTCATTCAAAACCATACAATAGTGTTCGTTATGTGTTTTCAAACTCACATGGTCATTTGCAAAAGTGCCGAAACAACGGATATTCGAAAAAAAATATAAACTGCGATATAAACGCGACAAAATCATTAGGAAAGTTCAACCTCTGCTTGGCCACCGTCATCGAGAGGCGGCGGTTCTGCGCGGCCATCCAACAGCGCGGACAGGTCGCGGCGCGCCCGGACCATCCGCGCGAACAGGTCCGCGGAGCGCTCATGTCGCTCCAACATGAGCGCGCGGGACGCCGCCGCCGTCACCAGTGCCGTCCGCTCGCGGGACAGGGTCTCCACTTGCATGTGCAACTCCAGAAGCTATTGACACCAGAATAAGTACCTATTCAACTTTCAACATAATAGACTCGGCACAAACATAACGCTTTTTTTTATCGTGGTAAAATCATCAAATGAGTCCACCCAGGGCAAAGCGAGAGGTACTGCCAGACTCGTACTGACGTATCCACGGTGTCCTTCAATAGCCCTTTACGTTCCGGTGTCACGGTAATTCGTAAGTCCCGCGACCAACAAACATAACGCTTAGCTTAACTTTTATAACAATTAAATAGGTAACAGCAGCACGGGATTCATCATTAAAACATTCGGCGGGACTTAAGCAAGTCTTGACCTACTACTAGACCTACTACAGTCCCACGTGTTCTTTTTAAACCAACAGCTCACGAACACCGCTTTCAGTCAAGCACTCGGACCGAAGGTTCAGCCAGTTTTGAGTCAAAATCAAAATTAAGACCAAAATAGCAAAACTGAATGTGCTCATTAGCGCATTATAGCGTTTCATCCTAAACAAGTATAATATGCGCTGTATTTGCGGGGCGGGCGTAGAAAGCTTTTCCATAAATGCCTGCAATAAATATCTTCTATTCAGTATTGTTTACCTCTGTGTGAAGATCTTGATACGGAACTTCTTTCGAGTACCCTTCATAGTTCCGCAACCGCTTTACTTCGAGACGCAGTGCAGCTAGTTGATTCTCATATTGAGTCATACTTTGTTCCCTGTTGAAAAGGATTCATTCATTTTACTATGATTACATGCTTTTTGTCTGAACAACTTTCATTTTTCAACGTGTACTGTTGCATTAGTGTTGTTTAGTGGTTGTGACTACTAAGCATGAGGTCTTGAGTTCAATTTTTAGGTCGATAAAAAGTTATTTGGTCTTTCCATTAAGAATATTGTCCTCAGTAGGTACCAGCCCTCGGTGCCTGGATATATGTCCCGTGACTGTCGCAACCGAGGTCCGGGCACGCCGCAATCGCGGCGGTAAGACCCCTCTTTGAGGAGTGGCTGGATAGGCGTCACGGCGTCCTTACCTACCGCATGACGCAGGTCCTCACCGGACACGGGAGTTTCGGGAGGTTCCTGTGTCTGATAAGGAGGGAAGAAACGCCTGGGTGTCACCACTGCGAAGATCGTCCGGAGGACACGGTGGAGCATACAGTGCAGGACTGCCCCGCTTGGGCAGAGCACCGCCGTGTCCTCACGACGGCGATAGGCGGAGACCTCTCGCGCCCGGCATTGGTCGAGGCCATGCTGCGGGGCGAGACGGAGGGGGAAGCGGTCGCCTCCTTCTGCGAAGCAGTCATGCTCGCGAAGGAGGAGGCGGGCCGCCTGAGGGAGAGGACAGCGTCCTCCCTCCACCCCAGCCGCAGTGGTAGACGCCCACGGCGTCGGACGTCGCAAGACGATCTCCGGCCACCGTAGGCGCGGGCATGCGGGCGGCGAGTAATGGGCGACTCGCTGTCCGACCATGGACCATGCCCGGGTCGACGGCGCGTTGTGTTCCACGCGCGCCTCAAGGAGTGTCAGCATAGTGACGGGGCCTGTAGAGGGCCATAGCCTGCCGGGGTCGCGGGACTTTCACATTACCGTGACCCCGGTACGTAAAGGGCTAGTGTAAGACAGTACAAGTCTGACAGTCCCTCCCGCCCTGCCCTGGGTAGGAGGACTCATTTGATGATTTTACCACGATAAAAAAAAAAAAAATGTCAATAGGCTTGCTTCACATCAAACATAACTGTCGAAATGTAGATGAACAGGCACATGACTACAAGCGTGATGACTTTTATGTTTGTTTTACTTACATTGACTTTTCATTTTCTCGTTGTTCTTCAATAATGTGTTGCAGTTTAACAATCTTTTGTTCTCTATCCAATAATTCTGTCGCAATTTTTTCTTGTACATTGTCCGATCCTTCTTGCTAAAGCACAAAGTTAATCCTTATACAGATTGATTCGTAATTGTAGTATTGTAATGATTCGTAAACTTGAACCTCAAACCCACCCCGGGTTTGAGGTTCAAGTTTTGGAGTTTTCGAATTTTAAGATTTTCCGAAAATTATCCTCACACACCTCAATTATATACCTCTTCTCCATTAACTGGTAACTAGTAATTTTCTAATAGCATATTTTCGGTAGAATTTATTAACAAAAAAAATCTTCATGTTTCGGGACCTTAAGCACAGATTGCCTAAGCGCCATAAAGTTCAAGTATGGAAAAAAAAAAGATTAAAGAAATTTTTAATAAAAAATTACATTAACGTAGTTTTTGGAAAATCAACCAGTGTCTAAACCCCAAGATAACAGGGGTACAAATGTTTTAAAAAAGGGTCTAGTACCACCCATTTCAAGGTATGCACCCAATTACCAATCACCTGTATAATAAATAGTAATTTCACCTAATACTATTTTTTTTTTATGAACTTATACATTATTCTATGACAAAATGGCGATTAGTTGCAGAAAAAAACAATCCTCTATGCTCGCAATAACTTACAGCTATTCGAGCCAACGAGTTCAAAAAGCTATCTTTATCAGCTCGACTCTGTCGGAGCTCTTCCTCCACTCGGGACAGCGCCACAAGCGTCACTTGAAGCTCTTTCCATATCTCAGTTTCTCTATCAGAAGGCTCATTTTCTGCAAAAGGTGAACTTGTTAATCAGTTTCGTTAAGTAGCTGCGTACTGATATTCCTAAGTCTTAGATTTATCATTGTATTCATAACAGTACGTGGGCCACATAAAAATTAGGTCGGTGATTGCCTCTCAAGCGATAGTTAATAAACTACATCAGAAAGTTATATCATAAAGCTTTGTAGACGTCATCTGCGATTCAGTGTGTGGGATAAACAGCGGTAGCCTTTCAGATAAAGAAAAAAAAATGCATTCAGTCATTTCCCCCCAACTTAAAACTTATTTATATTGTAGCTTACCCAATATCACGAAGAAAAAAAACTATCAGCCAATTAACCATGGTACGGTGGTTACTCGAACATGGTATTGTACAGATGCTAGCACGTCAAATTTCTTTAATAGATTTTTAATCTTATCACAATAGTGGAAAGATAATATTTGACTGATTAAATTAAATTATAATTAATTGACTTGCTGCCGTCTGTACCTTAATGTTTTCATACTGTTTCGTTTCTACGTAACATTGCTATTAAATATATAACCAGGCACTTGATTATTTTACTGACGTTTACCACTATGACTGATTGTGATTACATGCATATTATTTTCTTCATTTATGGAAGATTCCAAAAAGTTTGGAAAATCTCACCATTGTAACCGCAGCTGAGGTCCACGAAGCTTTATGATACAACTCTCTGATGCATTCTATACTAATTATCGCTTGAGAGGTGTCAGGCAAATCTGTCATTGGCCCCCGGGCTATAACGTTTCATATGCCCTTTAGAACTACCTACCTTTTGAAGGCACATATTCGAGACACCGCCGACGCTCCATATCCACAAGTCTAACAGAGCGTTCTCGCAGAGACTGTAACTGTTCTTCTAATTCTTTAACTTTGGCATCTAATTCTATCACGCGACTCTCCGTCGCTGCTTTGGCTTTCTCCTGCGCAGAAAGCTATTTTGAAAACAACCATTATATCTATTCTTAGGATGATCAAAGTGTTTAATGTAACATGACCCGAATGCTTAGCACCTGTTCCGCTACCTTCGCCTGAAGGGACTCGGAGCGCGCGCGTTGCTCGGCTGCCTTTATCGCAGCCGCCTTTTCTGCCTGCTCAGCCTGCTCACGGAGCTCTTTCACTCTAAAAAGCATTTCAACTGTTTTAAAAATACTCTTTAAAAACTTACAGATTTAGAACAATACTTGTATTGATAAGAACCTAAGTTCCAAAGCGTCTCGTTGACGTTGTAATGTTTCAATCGTTACTTCTCCAGTTTTTGAAACTTCTATGAGCTTCTTCGAGCGAGCGTCGAAACTAGTCTCCCGATGTCGATACTGAAAGTTAATACAGCCGTTAAAATAGTAAATCAAGTTGCGTTTATTCGGCAAATTTTAAGAAGATTCATTACCAAATTACTAAAGCCACTTTTTCATTGAAAACAAAGTTGCCATAATAGAAACAATGTATGTAATTGCAAAATCCAAAAATAACGCAGTTTTTACTTATCAATTATCACTTCCTCGGAATATCCATCATCCAATATCATTCAATGTAACACAAAATATTTTACTAAAATTATTTTGTACAGCTTTGTTTCCAGGTGAATTTGGGGCTGAAAGGTGCAACCAGACTGCATTTCTTCGACAATATTAGATGTCGTTGAACCGCGGTGGCGATCTAAGCCACTTGCACGGGGTCTGATTACACCCTTACTGAAATATGGGAAACATGGGATATCTTCGATCCCTCAGAGTGGGATCGTAATGTAGAGTGTTACAACTTCACTGTCGAATTGTTATGTTGTGCGAGTCTGTTTACGAGTTGCTCGAGGTCTTTGTGTTTTTTGCGCGCCGTCTCTAGCTCAGTGCGCGTTTCCTTGAGCTGGCGCTCCAAGGTGGCGATGCGCGCGCGTGCCACACGCAGCATACTCTCCGCTGCGGACACCACTTCCTTCAGTGCTTCCCGCGCGGCGCGTTCCTTCGACAACTCTTCAGATAAAGCCTGCGGATAGTGCATAATACTGTAATAATCATGATCATCTTTTATGCCTTTGTCAAACAGACAAGCGAGTCCGAAGCGATACCGAAACCGAAGCGAGACGTCAGTCCGATAGTTCTGCCACGCTATCGGATCGCTTTCGCTTTTCCATGTGACTGGATTCAAACAATTCCATACATTACAAATAAAAACGTCACGCTTCGCATTCGCCACGCCTGTCTGTTTGACAAAGGCTTTAATTTACTGCTTCGTAGTTCAATGAACCCAAAAATTGAATAAAATGGTAATATATTTTCTAAGCAAAAAATACTTAGATAATTATAATTAGATAGATCAACGACCTGATACTGAGGTAAACTTTCCGACGACTGTGCTTCTTTATCAGTCTCTTCTAAATCTTTTTTTGTACTCTCCTCATATTTATGTTGCAGTATCATAATCTCCTTTTGTAGTCGCTCAATCTTCTTCATCAATGTTTCCCTATCGACCCAAGGAATCCTAAACAACATAAAATAGTTCTCATAATAAATTAGTTTTAGAGTTGTGTTTTTTTAATCATCAGGGCTTTCCAGCTTTCCTTACATTGGGTTTTGTCGGGGTTAGCCTACTGACAAAAATATACAACAAATTGCTCATGTTTTTAGAACTCTGTCAACCGTTTAATACATAATACGTATTATTTATATTATTCTGATATATAGTCCCATAAAATAATGTCTAAACAAAGGAGATGCTGTTAAAATTTTAGTATACATATAGCTATATCGGAGCTGTCAAATGGGGTGGTATTTTTTTTCATATATATTTTTTTACCATGGAGTTTCTATCGTACTCCCAAATGGACACCGTTAACCTTTGCTGCGATTCGCTTTACGGCTAAAGTACCACAGAGCCGAGCGCAGGATACATCCGCTTAGGAGGATGTACTCTCCTCATATTTATGAGTAGGAGATTATAGTACACACATCTAAAATAGTTTGCAATCACTTTGAAAAAACGAAATCTTTTTTGTTACGTTAGATTATACCTATTACTGTTTCTTCTTTTTAGATTCTTTATTCCAAAAAATAAAACAGTTCCATTATTTTTCCATAAACTATTTAAAAAAAAAAGAGTTTATGCTAGTGATCACAATCTTTTTTTGTTGTGTGTACATCCTCCGGTGCCAGCGCATATATATGCGCTACAGGTAAGAAGGTCATAAAACTTCGAACTTACTTTGCCAATTCTAATGAATAATTTATCTTAGCTTTTAAGTTCTCCGCAGTACCAGCAACCATTCTATGTAATTTTTCTGTTTCTTGGTCAAATTCTGTGTTTTTTGTTTTCCATTCTAAGTTCTAAAATATAATGATGTCGCTTAAATTATATTTTAAATTATAATACATTTGCTCAGAGAAGATGTAGTCACTAGGATGAATAAGGACTATTTCAATAACAGTCTGTCCTTGGTTAAGACGGCAATTAAGGACTGAGATGAGTCTCTTCAAAGTCTGTGTCAATGAAATACTAACAGTAAGGTAGGTAGATCGATCGGTGCGGTGCTTGCCCCGCAGCAGATTAAGCAGCTCTATGCGACGCGCCATAATCTCTGCGCTAACCGCCAACATCTCCTCGGGAATCGGGTTCAGTTGTGAGGTTATCTGATGAAGCGCATGCGGCCCTAAAGGAAACGATGGTCAAGTTGTTTAGTAAAAAACACTGTCTTATTTAGAGCAAATTGATGATGGTAACTGTGAAATAAATGTAGTGTCCGCGTATCTAGTTCCGTGCATCATCATTGGTTGTCATTTTTCTTAAACAGCTCTACGTTATTTACATTATGCATGCATCATTTATACACTATGCTATACTTATAACAGGCCTTCCCCAGGGTATTCTTCTGTCACTCGTTGTATTGGTACGTTAAAATAATTTGAATGAGTCTCACCTAAAAGGCCACTTATCTCCGAATTAACTGGCAGCTCAAGGTCATCGCGGACGAGCATGAGCAGGTCATGCGCTGGCCACCCGGTGATGGATAGCACGCGCACTTCGCCAAGAGAGTCGTCCACGTTAGTGATGCCGGCCCGAGCCTCCAGTTCTTTCAAATGGGCGAAGTTCTCCAGTAAAGCGTTCTACATAAAAACAGTCATAATCAGGTAAGTGGTGATAAGGTATATGGAGCCTGAAAAGACGCCTCCTTCTCAAGTCAATAGCTGAGGGCTGGATCCAGGGGATCAATGATCCTTCCTTAGGAACATAAACTAAAAAGTATTAATACCTGTCGTCCATGTTACCGGTGCTTTTTTTTATCGTGGTAAAATCGTCAAATGCGTCCTCCTACCCAGGGCAGAGCGGGAGGTAGTTTTACCGGTGCTTGATAAGTATTCTTTATATTGGCTCAGTGCAACAAAATGTACTGAGCGGCCAAGGTGCGAGTATTTGTACAATGACAATTATTTCGACACAGCACAAACACTCGTCTTGTGAGATACAGCAACAGCCGTGTAGACGCGCTCAAGGTGCTTTTCATCTCATACCCCTTAATTTTACGCAAAATAATCTGTCGAAGTGGCAGACAGGACTATAACCATCAACAAATACATTAACTTATTTTAGTAATAGCGACAGCTGGAACAGCGAGCTAACTATAGACTGATCATGATGAACTTACTTGCTGATTAATTAATGCCTTTCGCAATTTTATGAACTCTCGCTTCTTCGTTGCTATAACCCGATTTACTTTTGCTAAAACACATTGTGGCAGGACCAATTCTTTTTCTGTTAAAAAGAAATACATTATTACGGATTATAAACGCTTTGGACCTTTCTGTAATCTATTAAAAGTAACTGGTCAAATAGGTTTTGAATATTTTGAACTGCCTACTTTGTCCACCTTCTTAAGCCAGAATGTAATATTCTACCTCAACCCAAATCCCGATCCTTTGTTTTTGACTGCTAATTCTGATTGGACATCTCGACTCAAATAGGCAAAATCGGTCGTTGATTGGTTATAGATACAGACAAGGATCAAAATTGCAGATATTTTGTTAGAAATGTTAAAATCAGGTTGAACCTGTTTGTTTACTGTTATATAAGAAGAAATGGTTTATTACCTGGATCATTTTCAGGCGACATAGGGTAGGGTAGAATCAGCCCGTCCTGAGCCGATCCAATAGATGGTGCGAAATTATCTCGTGATTTCTTCAAGAACTGTCGAATAAGAAAGTTAATAAAAACATTTAGTAGGTCTTTGTACCACTATTATACAGACTCTAGCACATCAAGCTATCCCAATCTGTCAAAATTAAATAGATATTACACTTTATAACAATAAAAAAGGTTTATTTTAGATTGGAAAACATGACAGATTGTATGTATGGATGTTCTGGCGTCTGTACCTAAATTTAAATAAATAATTGAATTCATAATTAAAGCAAGATCTTCACAAAAAGTTACCATGATGCTATTCGAAACTGGTACAAACAGTTCGATTCGATTTCGATTTGAAACCAGTTTTCTGTCTCGCTCGCTTTTGTTATGTATAAAAAAGAGAAAACATCCCGAACTGAAATGGCATCGAAGCGTTTCCCAATACTGAAGGCCTAGTTCGATTGGCAATCGATCAACTTCATGTTCTAGAGTAGTGGTCCTTAACGGATGGTCCGCGGACCACTGGTGGTCCCTGGAAGCATCCCAAATGGTCCACGGAACCATCCTAATAAGTGACAATACTAGTGAGTTGGCAGAACGCGACACGTGTGGCAAGTGCGACGAGCAGTGTTCAGCAACATTGGAAGACACATTATTATATGCATTGTTTGAAGTTGCTCTGATACTACGGCGCTGCTCAAACGTAGACACTTTAAGGGAACCGTAGTTCATGATAGTGCGTGATGATTTCATACTGTTTCTATAGAAATCAATAATCATCGGTACCTTGTATCTGACACAAGACACAAAAGTGTCCATTTGTCCAACGTTTGCACCCAGCCTAAATCAAAAGAACACAATCGAGAATTTCAAGCCTTAAAAAAGGTGTAATTTCTAAAGTTGTTTGCCACTGCTTTCTGTCCCGATTCACGAAGCTACCTCGATCTGTCTCACCGCCAATTAGGTATGATAAGCTTTAGAGAAATCTCAACTCTTTTGGTAGTGACATCACCACCACACCTAACTTTACCATAACTCGTGAAATAAGGTTTTAGGCACTAAGCCCGGATGAATAATATTTTCTGAAAAATACAGGCTACGATTTAACAACTGAGTACAATAACTACAATTATAATAAATATGAGCTTACAGCATTGCTTGGTGATAAACTCTGACATCTTCTCTCTGCTCCCTTTTTTACAACTTGGCTCTGAATCTGAAAAAAATAAACGATTTCCTGAATCCGCACGTCTACAAAGGAAAATATATAGAGTTGGCAAAACATGGCAATGTTTTACGCTTCTGCAAAAGATTGTGATTGCCAAACGGAAAAACTTGCCCCGTTTTAGTACCTAAATCCAAAGAATACTTATTACATTTTGCATTGTACGAGTATAACAGCTAGAATCTCAATAATATGTAATAAGTACTTTTAGCGATCGGATATTTTTTTGAACATTTTGTATGAGGTACTGCCACCAATGACAATATGTTTTTAATTCTAAACTGCGACGACGTTTTTAAAATTAAAAATTAAAAACAATAGTAGGTACATTGTCGCAACACGAAAACTTTAAGGTTCTGTAATCTTGATTTATCATAAACAAACTTAATGTTGTAGCTGAAAAACATGTTTTTCCGAAAGTTCATGTCGTGCGTTCATACTGTGTCTGTGTTATTAGACTCGTTTGTACTGCTCAAGTTTGAAATATTATTCGTGAATTCAAATGCACCCTGTATAATTCTCGTTCTACAGTATATTTTATTTAATTTATAAGCATATTCTGGGAATACAATCAAAAATCTTAAAGAGTAACATACGCGTGCCATTCCGATACGTCAGCACAAAATAAAACGAACGATGATTTAGGTAGGTTTTAATAAAGATTCGTCGTATCACAAAGATTCAAAAGGTTGTGTTAGACTATCGTTAAAAATTAAGATATTTTTATTGCAAAACTATGTATAATAATAGGTCTTATTATTGTCCCTCAGAATTTCAATATTTTTTTAAAACCTTAATTTTTTATGTAACTTAATATTTATTTTTCGCCTGTATCAGAAAAATACCTACTGACAAATATTAAAACAAACGAGAATAAAAATAAATATTTTGGATAACGCCTGTTTCCCATGGAGAAAGGCAGAAAGAAAATGTATTGAAACTAAAGGTTCCAAATGGTCGTAGAATCAGAATAAATAATATAATTTAGTATTAGTAATGAAGTTTATGTAGAACTATGCAAAATAATGTGGCACAGTAATTATACACAAAAGAGTAGAGAGACTAGGGAGTAACAGAATCACATTCGCTAACTTGGTCTAAACCCATCCTAAGATATTTGTTGAGATTAAATAAATTTACATCAAGCATATCCCGTCAAATATTACGAGCAAAAAACAGCTTTCACTAGACTTTTTTCAGTACTAACTTTTATAACGTTTTTTATGATACCGAGAAAGCCCGTTAACTGTCAAATATCTTATTAGGTTTTTTATTAAGTTAGTATTTAACAAAAAGTCAAATGATTTAACTTCTTAAGGGAAAAAACAATACGTTGAACAGCAAGTTTTTCATAAATATTTTAATTTCTGTCACCACTCAGCTTTCAAATACACAGCCCTATTATAGGTTTTTTTTTATTTCCTGGAACATTAACAACAGAGAGATTAAAACGAAAATTTTATTAAATTGAAGATAAATTGTTTTTGACTACTTTTTAATTTATACAACAGGGCTCATGAAAAATGCCAACACAAAGAAATGACATTTCATTTGAAATATGTGAGTCGCTAGTGGCTCTCCCAAGCCTTAGTGTAAAACAATTCCTCGGGACTACAGGCTGTTCGCAAACTAAAGTTGCAGCGTTGGATGTCATTAATACCAGTGATTTCTATTAGCTAATATTACTAATGTAAAACGTGGTCTCTTATTATGGGCATAATTTGTGTACTCAAGATAGCCCAACGAGCTATGGAGAGGGCTTTGCTCGGAGTCTCTCTGCGTGATCGAGTCAGAAATGAGGATATTCGTAGACGAACCAAAGTTACCGCACAGCGCAGCAAATTAGTAAGTCGAAGTGGTCACATAGCACGCAGAACTGATGGCTGATGGGGCTGTAAGGTTCTCGAATGGAGACCACGCACCGGCAAACGCAGCGTGTGACGTCCAGCCACAAGGTGGACAGACGATCTGATGAAGACCGCAAGATCGCGCTGAATGCAAGCCGCTTCCAACCTAGTCCTTTTATAAATTTAAAGGGGAGGCCTATGTTCAGCAGTGGATTTCTTACGGCTGATATGTTAATTTTACTAATCTTACCCTTTACTAACATTAAAAATATTGTAATTGTGTGCCTAAGGCGTGTCAAATAAACTTATTTTCTTTCTTTCTTTCAAAAAGTAAATGTGAAAGTTTGTGAGGATGGTTGTATAGATGTTTGTTACTCTTTCACGAAAAAGCTATTGAACGGATTTGGGTGCAATTTGGTACACAGATAGTTTATAACCTGGATTCATACATAGGATAGTTTTTATCCCCATTTTACGATCCTGTGAGATAATTTTCTAGTTGTAGCGGGTGAAACCGCTGCTAACTGCTAGTAAGAATATAATATTAGGCTATTAGCTTATATAATGCTCATATATAATAAAGACGAGGCCATACCCGAGGCATGACAGGGCTGGCTGACTGTGCTCTCTTGCTGATAAGCTTCGCGGGTCGCTTCTTCACACCGTGTTCGTTATCTATTGCAAATAAACAACACTTATATTAATGCTATCAGCTTATCAATTACTTATTTAGACATTGACTTCAATGCCCTGGCTGTTTATTCGGCAGACATAAAAATACCTTATCGTCATGTTATTTTATTGAAATTGGCTACAACAGCAATAATAAATATTGAAGTCTTGTTTGTAATTACTGCGCACAGAGGCCTTAACACAAAATTTCCGTAATTTAAATACAGGGTAAGTACTTGACGTATTTACTGGTTTATTAAAATGAAAAAGCGCCTCTAACGTACGAACGAAGCACTATTTTTTTGTACAAAAAGGTGAAAAGTGATGCTCGGACCTGTGTCCCAACATTTTATACCCAATATATCCCGTTGAAGGAACAGGCAGCAGGGTGGATGCAACCAAGACAAATTTTATCCTGTGCCATATACCGTGTGCCGTTATATGCCTTCGAGGTCGATGAAACTATTTTTCCCATCTACCCCGCTGTCGGTGCATAGGTGGCGACGTAGATGAAACCAATCCGATATTTTTTACATGGTAAATATCCCATTTTAAATTCTAATGTTAGTGCAGACCATGTCAGTTTAAACACTGATAAATAGGAATTATTTCTGTTTTTTTTTCTTAAAATAAAGTTTTAAAACCAACTTTTTCCCGGAAGGTCCTCTGATGTGCTCATGGCTTCACTCAGAAGGGACAGACTGTCCATCTGCTGTTTCTCCAGGCGGCCAGTGTGTGGGGCGGGCATTTTCAAAGAATCTGAGGAAGTAAAATACAAGGTAAAAATACGCTAGAAATTTAAATATATCTCGGTTGCTATCTTCGATTGGATTGTCTGTAACCAATCATCGACCGAATTTGCCTATCCGAGTCTATAAGATGTCCAATTAGAAGCGACCGTTATAAACAAAAGTATGAGGGTTGAACTGAGATTGAATATTAATTTCGGATGTTATTCGTGATGGCCCAGAAAACCCGTGGTGAACTCCTCGCCCCTCATGAGATGAGGATGAGGTAGAATTCAAGCTAGAGCAAGTGGCAATGTATCTTTTAAGGTGTTCTTATATGTACTTTCTCAGTGTATCTTAAACATCAGTGAAGGAAAATATCAAGCCATGTCAGAAGCCTGTGGGGTTCCACGAGGCGTTAATTCTCTGGCACTAGACGTTGGTCACATTCTCAAACGAAAAAGAAAAAATAATTAAATATTGAATAACCACTCATTTTATTAGAATATCATTGTAACCCATATTTAAAAATGGGGAATAATAAACCGAGTTACAAAATTACTAACTCAGCCACGAATATTACAACTCGGCAACCAATTTAGTTTTGGGGCACCCCAAGGATCGGTTTGGTTAGGTTCCTAAACCCTGCAGGCAGAAATAGGAGCCCTGTTTAGCTCCGTCGACTACGCCTTCGCTTGGCCTATTTTTTGTACATTTTATGATCAATTTATTTGATGCGTGTCGGACTCAGTAATTTTGTGTTTTAGTAGACAACCCTTTAAAAAACATAACCCTCCTTCTGTCGCAGTCGTGTAAAAATGAGAAGGCAAGTTACTCCCGAATACAATAGAATGAAATCAATAATAATATCCACTTTATTTAAATTCAATTCAATAAACTGCAACTGAAAACAAGTTTATAATCATAAAAATCTCTGAATAGCTATGCCACAAAATTGCCAAGAATGAAAAGGTTTAAAATAACTCTACTTAGTAACACTTACCATTAGCTACAAAATAGAAGAAAAAGAAGTAAGTAGCAATTTTAATATCACTTCCAATCGTGATAACCTGAAAATGTTGTGAAGGTCCTCGAGGCACAGTAGTCGCACCTTGCTACTGGTAGGTGCGACTCGAGGACCTTCAAAACATTCTCTATTTATCTTTGACCTCGGATTAGCAGATTTAATAAATTTATCAATGTTATCGTTAAAAACCAAGGTAATAAATAAATGAAGGTAAAAGGCGACTCGGAAACGTGGAAAAGTCTTTTGATTGTGCTAACAAAGATAACGAATATTTAGAGTACCATAGATATGACAACTTATATAGAGGTCCCTTATTCTCTTGATCTATGATTCAGCTCATTAAATGACACATTAAATAATAAATTTCATTTGACATGTTCGACTGAGGTCAGATCGGACGTGAACCGAGCATGTTCAATAACGAGAGAATGCTCATTGCTCAGAGCAACTGCCTCTGAGCAATGAGCACGATTGCAAACGGGCAATCGTTCTCCATGGAAGCACAATTATCATCGAAAAAGCGTGATCACCCGAACAGTTTCAGTTTTGAGCGAACATTGGCACAATAGCTAACATTTGCTCAAAACAAAACATAGATATTTGCGAAGAACATCAGAAAAGCAACTGGAAAAACGGAAGATATTGTACTGACATGGACATATTATATATAACTGATACTCTCACTTCAGAATGAAGTCTATACTTCATGCTGTACTGCACTGTTGCAGTGGTGGCCCAGTGGTATCGGCCGCGACTTACGATCGAACCATGCCAGGCGCATTATTTTGTGTAATTTAATTCAGCACCACTACTCTCAAAACGGTGAAGGAAAACATCGCGAGAAAACCTGTATGTTCTAGAACCAAAAAATCGAAGTTATGTGACATCTACCAACTCACTGGGCCCACTCCTTCTAACAGACAAAAAGTGTCCCAACCGTGAAAACATTATAGGCTGATGATGATAAGTTCAGAATGAATAGATAGTAAATAAAATTCTATAATTCTAACCTGATCCAATTCGAGAATTTAGAAATCTGACCAATGTACGGTTATATAGAAAGGTGTTATTAAAAAATATTAACGATCAAACACACCATTAACTAAAAGCTTCGACGTGGTCAACGTTTTAGACAATGATTGGTATTTTAGGAGCTTTTTGTAATAGCACAAGACGTACTTGTAAATTTTGTCAGTATCAGATTGACACATTTTTCCATGTTTCCCTGACGTTTCAAAAATTGAATTGGCTGGATTTTATAAAAGTCCGCTTTGCACGAAAAGAAGTTTCTATTTTGCGGAAAAATCTATGAAATGGCAAGAATATTTGATTGAGCACGATGAGTCGTACAAATTGCACTAATGATGACCGATCCTTGGTTTTATTAACATGAAATTGCTTCTTTTAGACTCTTTCGACTTCATAATAATTAACAAAAAATGTTGAAATTGTCTGTGGAAATGGAAAAAAATCAATATCCTCATTAAACTTGACAGGATTCTCTGTGACAGAATTATTGTGTATTATTGCAAAAATACCCTAAAAAATTAATCTCCTCTAAGCAAAGTGTAGGTCCAGTATCTTCAAAAACCAACAAAATTACCACTTTTCCACGGAAAGGATTCACAAAAGGGAAATAGCAACTTGGTGACGCTGCATTCATGATATGCACAAGGTAATCAAGGTTCCGAAATTAACATTTAATTTTGTCACCCCATATAGTGGATGGATCATTAGATTATTCCAAAAAGAATAAAGTCTGCTTGGTTGGGCAGTGGGAAGCTGACTCGGGGACTTATTTGCCCTCCATTTTGCCCCCCCCCCCCCCCCCTTATGTAATTAATTTTTTGGATAAAATAAAATATCCGGAGGCCTTGTCTAGCTAGAAGAAATTAGTCTACCAGTGTGTGATGGAATAAACTCGGCTTTATTTACTTTAATAATAAATCGTGATATTATTACAACAGATACGGCATAAGTAAATAAGCCTAGGTACCCCGACAATATTTGCTGTAAATATCACTATACCACAAGTGTGTAAATATCTACTACATAAACATCGAATATCTATTCAGAATATAGGTAATCTGAGGTTGACGACACGGTTAGCGCAGCGGCTGTGCGATTGGACTGCTGCGCTGCGTGTCGCGGGTTCGATTCCCGCACGGTGCAAATATTTGTATGATCTACAAATAGTTGCTTGGGGTCTGAGCGTTTTTGTATGTGAGTTTATATGTTTGTAAACACACCCACGATACAGGAGAAATTTGTAGTGTGGGGCAAAGTTTTATTATTAAAAAAAAACTCCTCGCCTTTCGTCACTTGCTTAAATTAATAACAAAAGGATTATACTGTTATCTTTGACCCAGTTAGGAGTGTGTATATAGTCATATACTCGTAGTAGGTAAATAATAATATATTTTGTGAAAACTCCTAATTTTGTAGTGTTTCAAGCGAAGGCGTGTAAAAAGTATGTTTTATTAAATAAAACATACCTGCTCTCGCTTACCATACATGGTGCCGCTTGAAAAAATATAAAAAAATAATTTAAAAATTATGCTATCCCCGGTTGATCTGTAGAGGGCCAAAGTCTGCCGGGGTCGCGGGACTAACGAATTACCGTGACCCCGGTACGTAAAGGGCTATTGAAGGACACCGTGGATTTTAGTCAGTACAAGTCTGACAGTCCCTCCCGCCCCTAAATTAAATTATTTTCCTTCAAGCTTATTCCCTCGCCTTTTTGTCAATGTTCGACATCTGACTGTGAATATGAACAATCAGCACATCATATTCTATGGGAGTGTATTCTTTGGCAGAACGAACGTAATATTATGTTGAACACTGGTCAGACTACATCTGGAGTCATTTACTACTCGGACCTTGTTGAAACTCGAACAAACTTCCGTGCGTTCAAGCGTTTTTGCCATACCTATTATTGGAATCAAATTTAGCAGCTCACAATTTAGGACCCATTAATATTAGTAGTCATTTTACCCGTGGTGCTAGGCAACTGGGCTTCTCCCAGTTGTAATGTCCCTTTGTGCCTATTGGCCTTGTTTTGTTCTGTCTCCTGCTTGCATGGAGGGAAGTGGAAACATATACTTTTTCCTACTCCTCCACTATTCTTTTCTGATTAATTTCGTTGCAGGATCCAAGACAGGTAAATTCATTCTCCGGGACACGTCGAGCTTCATTGTCTCGGCCCTTTTCTGGTTGGTTGCCACTGTTGATTCTGGCGCACAGGAGTTACAGTGGTTAGGGAATAGTGTGGTGGGTTTGTCCCAAAAAAAAAAAAAAAAGTCCCTCCCGCCCTGCCCTAGGTGGAAGGACTCATTTGATGATTTTACCACGATAAAAAAATCCCCGTTTGATCTCGTCAAGTAAATCTGCTGCATCTCTTTACTCAACATATTTTAGTACCGAATAATCTGCAATAGTTTTGTCATTATTATTCTTCGAATGCTGCTAGACGGAATTTCTGTATAAGTATTTGTTACGGATCCAATCACGATTCAATGCCCTAAGGAGTGGACGATAAAGATATCTGGATCTTTACAGTATTCACCAACCTAGCATTTGCCCACGTCTTTGTCTGTAGGCATAAAATGGATAATTCACCGTAAGATACCACAACTACAATAAAATATCTTATGTCCGAATGCAGGTCATTGTTTCCTTCCTGGGAAACAAAAGTTTATGGAAATCCGCTCAACTGATTTGAAATATATAGACACAGTTACTTTCACATAATATGCTGTAATGTTTCGATTAACATCAATATACCTATACGGCAGCTATTAAACACTTCCCTACATGTCTCTCTACCTAATACCCAATTAGATAATAGTCAACATCCTATAATTTCAACATTGTTACGTTTCCCTCCATCGTAGTTTGTAAATGCTTCGCTTCGGTCAACAGCCAACGCTAAATAGCCATAACTGACCATGACGACAGCCATGATTACTTTAATGTGTATCAGATTGTAGTCCATCGTATTACTAATAGTGTTAAACCCCGATTTGGATTACATATTGAACTCGATAAGCGCATTTAAGGTAAACCTTTTGTAACACATTCTATTTACTTATGATAATCCTATTACGAAAGTCACCTGAAGTGGATTTAGTAGTCCATAAGTCCAAATAAACTGCGTCTATGAAAACACTTACAAATTGTGCTCTAAGTAAAAAGATATCTCAAAATAATGGTACAATTTTGTGTAACAAATAATTAATCTAGATTTTTTCAAACGACGATGTTCTAGATAAGCATGCGTAATATAAAAATAACAAAGCCACATGAAAAGTTAGTCTTATGTTCTGAGCAAGATGAAAAGTTTAATAAAAATATTCACTCAATTATACGCTATCCAGAGCGAAACTCAGGTCTAAGCAAGTCACTACAGAAATAATAACAAAAAATTTAAAGGCAAAGCAATCATAGAATAAAAATACACAGGAAAGATAAGATCATGAGACAGAAAAAAAAGCGTGCCAACTCGCATCAATAAAAATACCAGCGCAAAAAGAAAACAGGAGATAGAATTAGAATAAGAGAAGTCAACAGACTCCACTGCTCTTAATACATTCTCTAATGAAACTAGTTCTAGATTTATATAATTTGAAAGATTTAAACGTTCAAAACAGAATATTGAAGAAAATATTCAAGTTAAAACATGGTTACCAATCAACAATTAATGTTCTCACTAAACTTCAACATTTTAAAAATATTGTTTTGATTATAATCACGCTATACAACATACGGATTGACGGAGTCTTCTACCACAGGCATTATTTTGTACACAAAATTGTAAACTAATTATTATTTGACACAATGTTTTTATTTTTTTCTTACTACTGAAACACAGGCCTCCTCTCTGTGTCAGGGAAGCGCTATCGCCAGTGCGGGGTTGGTTGATGACATGTTTAAAATTTTTTGGTTCTAGGACATGTAGATTTCCTCACAATGTTTATCTTCACAGTTTTGAGAGCAGTGGTAATTAAATAAATTAATGAGGTTGAGCCTAAAGAGGAATAAAGGATTATGAAAATGATCATTAATTGTTTTACGCAATACTGCTGATATGTACTTAGATTAAGAATAATTCTACATTATTCTTTGACCGATTGATAGCAATTAGCTTACCTTACACCTTTATAGGTGAATTGTACCCCCGTAATTGTAACCCTGTAACACCCGTAGGGCCCTACAGGTGTTACAGGGTTGATTATAAGGTTAAAAGGCTTTTTAAAGAATTTGGATTGGTAATATTTCAGTAACATAGCTAGTTGTTAAGCTTTACAATCACTGACATTGCTATAATGCTGGCACTGAGTGAACAGGTGGCCTATGATGTCTATGCCTATAATGACGTCTAAAGCGTGAGTCTTTAGGCTGTGGGAAAGAGACAGAGCTATTCAAGTCGTCTAGCGCCATCTCGTTCCTTGAGCGGAAATACTCACGCTTAAAGACGTCGTGTTAGGCCAGCAGATCCACTCAGAACTAGATGACTTTTTTCCTCGGAAGACAAGAACAAAGTCTGGGCTTAAAATGAAAAGATACTGTGGTTGTGTCGGTTTTGGTTGTTTCTCTTCAGTAGAAGTCTGAAACACAGGCCTCGTCTAGTTTGCAAGAAAGTCGTGTTAAGTTAAAAAAAAACCTACTTGTAGAAATAAATTAAATTAATCATTTAAAAAATTTCAGACCACCCGTTCAACGCAGTGTTCGATTTTATTTGATGATGTTTACAAGAGAGAAAAATAGAGATATTTTCGGCAACCAGCCACGTAAATAACGCAGCGGCGTCGACGACCGACCATGACCTCCTAATTCTTCCTAATGTTTAGTAGAGCACCGAACACGCTCTCCTCTAATGAAAAACTCTGATTTGGCCGACACCTCATCACGAGCTGATAAATGATAACAGATATTAGAAAACGATTACCCACTGATAAAATTGTTAGCTCCCACATTATTGAACTCAAAAGTATCTCATTATTCCGTCTAGAGAGGTCCAGTTAGATCGTCATTGTTTACACAACATCAACGGTCCAATATCGCGGAAATACATTTACCTCTAAGCAGACTAACGTTAACAGTTCGACAGTGCGCTTATCGGGTGAGAAAGGCTTGTCGATAAGGTTGCGTGCGCGCGCGCAGCCGTCAGTGCCGCGAGGAACGCCGGCGCACCCGCCCATCACGACCACCGCAGCGGCCGAATGCAGAAAATCGAGATTAGTATCGTGTTAGGAAACTAACAACAATATTATACAATTGATATGTGCCTGAACTACCGCTGCCGCCGGCTAGTGTTTACTAAACTAAGGTGTTGTGACAAAGTTTGCTTTTAATTTAACTTGTGCGGTTAAATCAATCTGTGCGGCAGTTAATTTCGGTGAGTTTATCATGAATACTATTATTTACATTTTTTTTTCTAAAATGATGGCAGTTTTCATAATCCCAGGCTCTTTAATTTTTCAATGTTTTTTTTTTCTTCTTTATCTTAAAAACAATATCGCCTACGATGATTATTGCTCTAGTAATAAAAACGTAACTGGCAATACAGAAGAGTCCGATATAAAATAAAAATATACACATTGGCGGCTGTCGTGTCGTTATGAGTTCACGCACTGAAATGTTTAATTGTTAATGTTCACACTGTGTAAGCATATGAGTTACAGATGAATATTTACGTCCGAGTCACCGATGCCAAATTCTGTAATACCACAAGCAGTGACGTCACTAGGTACTGGTGAAGACGCCGGAACCGCATGCGCGCCGCCATTTTCACTGACCTTTCTAATTTCACTTATCTTGGCCATGCACTAATACAACAACGAGACCACTCATAAATGCTAGTATTTAACATACATTTTTATTTGTAAACAAACTATTGTATAAATGTTGTAGTTACTTATTTTTTCACATGATCTATATCTATAAATATTTTATAATCGTTATGAGAAAGAGTGACTTATGTTCGCACCGCTCTAAAAGATAGCATGAACTGTTTTTAAAATTATATATATTTGAAATAACATTAGCTTTTACAAACACCTTGATTAATACAAATGTAAAATAGCCTTATATCACAAATTCATCGCGCGTCGTCAATAATGCTATTATTAAAATAATTAACAAACAAAAAGTTGTACCTAAAGTTGTAATATTTATATTGTCAAGAGACAAAAAAAGAATTTATCTTTAAACATACACTCAACTATACATATGAATAAGTACAGATAAAAATAAGGAAAGAATCAGAGAATACAATATAATCAAAAACAATCACTTAATTGAGAATAACGATAATTAGTCAATATGACGATAAGCAATCGAAAACACTAATTAAGTAAATGAGATCAATATCCGAATCCCAAATATCGTCAAATTTCAATGATAAAATACCATTAATTACTGAAATAAATTCACCTCTTTTTTGTAAGAAAAACTGATAAAACTTAATTAATATGATCACTTCAACTAATGGCATTTTGATAAAAGCAGGAACTAAAACTATAGGCAGGAAAACTTTAAAATAGAATATTTGGGTAACCATCACAGAAACTGGTGTAAATGAAAAAAAAATAGGCTACATGCCATGCGTAGGCGCTGTTTTTCTCGCACCGGCCGGCACATCGCTCTTAGTTTATTACTTGCTCCATATACTAAAGCTGGAATACTTAATTTTGATAACTATTTATTATCTTCTATCTGAAGGCTGCTCAATACAATAATACAAATAAATGATAACCTTTTTCCTTAAATTAATTTTATGTTAGAAGAAGAAAGAAAATGATTATTTTATTGTAACTTTTGACGAACTTAATTTTTTAGTAGGTTCTTACCTATTTTTCGAAATTTTGTTTTATACAATGCTTATCCAGCTTTTTTTTTCAATAAAGCTCGGTAATTTATAGACATGACATATACATAAGTATATTGTACATAAGTTCATATTTATCACCAAACACCAAAATTATTGTAACCCTGGCGCATTGACCTGTCAGTAGTTTTATCTAAAGGTAAATAAGTGTATCAATAGTTATGTTTAATCATACTTATCCTACTTTTTCAATCATATTAGACCATCCTAAGCCAATGTAATATAATATAAGATCATACGAAATTACCGTGAATAATAAAAGCGTGTTAAAAATCTTTGAAACTTAGACACAGCGAAAATCTATTTTGACTTAGTAGAGACCACAAAGCTTCTCATTATAAAAACATGAAATATTCTAAACAGTTAAATAAATAAAGGTTGGACGAGAGACACAAAAGTTCACAAAAATATCGGTCAAGCCGTTTAGGAGGAAAAGAATTACATACACACATAAGCCGACTCGTTTTTATTGGAAGCAACTCACTGCATTGAGTGACAGTGATGTATATGAGTATAATGAGCATCACATACAGAAAATAGCGCAGGTCCAGTTATAGACTAATGAAAGTTGTTATGGCACGGGTAACGGTCTTTACCATATGAAGAGTTGTATAAAAGCTGGTTTTCTATAAACTGAATGTACCATTATTTATAAAGCTGAAGTTGTTTGTTTGTTTGGTTAAAAGCGTAAATAAAAAGAAAAAAACTGCTTACTTGAAAGTAAAAAAGTCTTTTGTGTTGGTTAGTCGAATTATCGAGTAAGATTATAGAATAGGCTTTTTAACGTCACGCCACGAATAATAAAATTGATTGACTATTTCGTTTTTTTTTTGTTTTCGTGTTCATCAGGACAAAGATTTTATGTAAGTAAGTTTTCGGGAAAAAAACACCTGGTACGTCTGAAATTTGAACCCGTGCAAAACCGGCGCAGGTCACTAGTATAGGAATTCGCTTCACGGGACCATATATTAATTTGCTCCTTAGAATGTAAATTGTGTATTTAAATCCTAGTAGACACTCATACACACTACAATTGATTAAATTGTATAATTTTATTCTCATGCCTCAGGCCACAGTCCGAATGCCGTTGCGGTTTGCAACGATGAGCGATGACCCGAGCCGCACACAAAATTAAATATCGGTAACTCGGAACTCTATGAACAGAACAGTGTGTTCAAAACTCTCAACTCCCACATTTGTTTGATGTGTTGGTTATTTATTTATACTTTATGTACAATTAATGGTACATAGGTGGACTTAATGCCACAAGGCATTCTCTACCAGCAACCTTTGGGTGTAAGTGTAAAAAATAAACACAAAAAAATCGTAAAATAAAAAAGCTATACAAACTAACAATTTATACTTTTACACGTATACTAATATAAACTAATTAAACAATATTAAATCAAAAAAATAAATAAAAAGAAAACCTAATAATTATTAATTGAAAGCTAATTCTGACGTATAGAGGTTTCGTAATTTTTTTCGAAGGTAATTTTCTTTTGAAAGTGAATTTGCTTTCAGCTTTTACAGTATCGTATCTTTTATGGTTATCGTAATTATTTTATTGTTCTGCTATCCGTGCGGAAAGAAGAAATAGGACGAATATACCCTAAACAAAATTAAAAACAAATTAATTAAATTCTTTATTAAAAAATATAGATTTAGAATATGAAACAGATAAATTGCATAACATTTAAAAAAATCAGCTTATGCTAGTGATCACAAACTTTTTTGATGTGTGTATGTATAGAGATTCTGCCATTGTTATGCTTTGATGCCAACTTGCGGAAGATGCCAGTTAGCCATCTAATGGCCCATCTCCGGCAATTGAACCGAACCGGTGAACATCACACACATTCATTGATAATTTCGATGTGCCGTATCCACAAAGGCACAGTTTCGAAGTATGGTTGAATTTTGTCTAAGAGAACGTGAAGGAGTTGCTAGTCTATCTTAACAGGTAACGATGACCCTGGAACGTAAATGGCTATTGAAGGAACATCGTGGATTTTAGTAGGTACGAGTTTGACAGTCCCTTCTGCTCCACCCAGGCTGAGAGGACTCATTGGATGACTTTACCTCGTAAAATAATTAATACTGTTATTAAGTATGAAAGATGACCGATCCCAAATAAATAGATAGAAGGGCAAGACATAATGATGATAAAACAATAGTCTTAGAAACTAGAAGACGTAAATGAATATCTTTATTTATCTTTTACAATGGTTGGAAGCCTAAATATATTATAACTAGCTTTTGCCCGCGGCTTCGCTCGCGTAGAATTTGGTCTGCCTCATTAAGTTACGTGACATTTTTTTTAATACTTATATTTTTTTATGTAACTTCACATCGTACATCCCAGATTTCTAACTTCAAAATTAGTTTCCATACAATCTTTGAACACCTATACCTAATATTTAGAGGGAATCTCTTGTGGGTGGAATTATCTGAATTCCTTTCTAAGTGCTCATTATTTTAGAGGGCCAAAGCCTGCCGGGGTCGCAGGACTTACGAATTACCGTGACCCTGGTACGTAAAGGGCTATGGAAGGACACCGTAGATTTTAGTCAGTCAAGTCTGACAGTCCCTCCCGCCCTGCCCTGGGTGGGAGGACATATTTGATGATTTTACCATGATAATAAAATAATAGAACTCTGCAAATTTCAAAATTCTACCAGTGGTTTCTTCATCAATCTTTACCTGTATGGTGTGTTTATAAAAAAGTAGCCCTATGGCCTTCCCCGGGCTTGAGATTATCCTATCCAGCACAAACGGATTACTAAACACTGACTAATAAACAGGTCGGACCAATGTTACTTGCATTTAATCACTACATAGTATAAAACAAAGTAGCTTTCTTTGTCCCGTGTAACGATCGAACTCGTGTAACGATCGACATCATTGCGCGATCACCGCCATCTATCGAGCATAAGGATCACTCGACATATAGTACTAATAGAATTATCTATACTCCGTTCATCATCTGCCTAGCGTTTTTCCCAACTATATTGAGGTCGGCTTCCAGTCAAACCAGATGCAGCTGGATATCAGTATTTTACATGGAGCGACTGCCTGTCGGACCTCCACAACCCAGAAACTGCGTAATACGATACCCCATGGTAAGACTGGCTGTCAGACTTTAGAGCTTCTGACAGTAACGACTGTCAAAGATCTTCAAATGACAGCCGGGACCAACGGCTTTACGTGCCTTCCGAGTGCTTTTTACCCATCCGCAGACCAACCTCGGCAAGCACAGCTTAACCCGTAAAAATAAAAAAAATGTAACCGTCTTCAAAAAGAACCACAAAAAAGGGTAAAATAATCTACAAAATAACTTTTATTTCGGAAGTCGATGGCTTTGTTATTTTTTATTTCATTGTTTTTTTTTGCCACCGACTTCCGAAATAAAAGTTATTTTGTAGATTATTTTACCCTTTTTTGTGGTTCTTTTTGAAGGCGGTTACATTTTTTATTTGAAAAAGTTTTTATTTTTCGTTTTTTAGTTAAAATATTCAACCAAAATTCTTGCCAAATACATATAATATAATCCGTAGCACTGGTAATAACATCCCTCATGTACACAATAAGCTAATAAAATCCCCTATCTCAAAAACTACTGAACCGATTTTGATGAAACTTGCAGTATTCCCTAAGTTGAACGATACCTAGCACAAAAAAAGAATTATTTAAATCGGACGTGAAGTTCCGGAGATATGCGAACAATGAATCAGTCGATGCCTACTCCTTACTGTTAAGGAGTTGTACCTTCCATCATCAGCTCAGCTACATAAGATGACGCAACTACACAAGTACGCAGCTCAGCTACACAAGTACGCAACTACTTAAATTACTTCATAAGATTTACGAAAAACGATGCGTGGGCTTATAAAATTTGAGGGTTGCCCTCGATTTCTCCAAGATCCAATCATCAGATCCTGATTTGGTTACAATGGGACCACACGGGAAGCACCAGCTTTCTAACAAAAAAAGAATCATGAAAATCGGTTCACCCAGTCGGTCGTAATGCGGTAACAAACATAAAAAAAAATACAGTCCTCCTTTTTTTGAAGTCGGTTAAAAACTATCCTATGTCCTTTCTCAAGTCCCAAACTATGTCTGTACCAAATTTAACACTAATCGGTTCAATAGTTTAGGCGTGAAGAAAAGACAGACAGACAGACAGACAGACAGACAGACAGACAGAGTTACTTTCGCATTTATAATATTAGTTAGGATGGTTGACAAAATCTATGAATCACCGGTGATTCGGCAATTAGTGTTTTTTTTTTAAATGAAACCGACTTCCAGTCGGTGACTTTGTTTCTTATTTCCATGACTTTTTTGGCAAGGACTTCCGAAAGATAATTTACTTTACACTTTTTACCCGATTACGGCAAGCCAAAAGGATTGTTATGATTTTGACCGGTATGTATGTTTGTTTGTTCCCTCATAACTTCTAAACTTCTTATCATTACATGACAAATGAGGTGTCCTTAGGAGCGTCTCAGTTGTCCGCTGGTTATACGGTAAGTGACGTGTCACCAATTCGAATATGGCGCCCTCTAGGGGATGTAAAGTTATAACCGAAAAAAATATATTTTTAACTAATTTTTTAAAACATTTTCGTGGGTACAGGTACTAGAGTAAACGAGAAATCGGGGAACATACATAAAAAAAACACCGAATAATAGGGTATTAGACTGAAAAAATCTAGTGAGTCCGTCAATTAGATTATCAACAAATATTTGACACGTATTTTCATATTTTGTTACGTAAACCAAAATTTACGAAGGTAGAGACAACACTTTTAATATTAGCATTTAAAACGTCGCAAACAAGCACAGTATTTACTTTCTTTCAAATTTTGATGCATTATATCTTTGTAAATATGCACAGATTTGACAAAAGAAAAAAAAGTGTCCATTATTTATTTATTAAACTTGCAATTTATCGATGTTGTCAAATTACCTATCGAGAACATCCTCCGGTTTTAGATATCGGTTAAAAATACTGATAGCTATCTACGAGTTAACTCTCAATGAAAAACAAGAATGCGGCGCTATTGAGTTCTTAACTGGTTTGACATTTGACAAAAAACTGCGCCCTAGATCTTTTGACCCACACCTGCCTGCGGTACACCCAACTTTCAACTGGTTTTTTAGAATCAGGTGCGTTAGAACTTAGAACATTACGGTGATTAGACATTAACCGTGTTATCTTAATCAGCTTATAGTATTCGTCATTATACAGGGTATGTTTTTATGTAGTGCGGATATTTTAGTACCTATGTTATATGTATTACCGACAAATGCTTGCACTGACTGGACAGGTCCACTCCAACTGGTTGATTCTTTCTTCAAAAGATCACCTCAGACACCTGCATGGTTCTCATACGTTTCTTTCTTACAAAATGTTGGACTTTAAAAGAGACTGTGACCTCTGAGTTTGTTTCGGCTGTTTCTTCTCAGAGTAGTCAGGTACGAAACACCGGCCTCATCTAGTTTAAAAAAATAATAATAAGGAATGTGATTTGACGTGTAAAAGAGTTTGTCAAAACCAATTTGCAAAATAAATATCATTTATCATTATCATTTATCACTTTTTTTTGTCGTGGTAAAATCTTCAAATGAGTCCTCCCACCCAGGGCAGAGCGGGAGGGACTGTAAGACTCGTACTGAATAAAATCCACGGTGTCCTTCAATAGCCCTATACGTTCCGGGGTCACGGTAATTAGTGCGTCTTGCGACCACCTATGTTATTACTTAACAAAAATTAATTAACACGTATTTTTTTATTTGTAGAGAGACATTCACAGTTTTTATTTGTCACGCTATTATGACACGTGCTACTTGTTTCCGACATTTTGATGCCAGCCGAGGTTTTCGGACTATGTCAAAAAAGGCACCGCGGCCCGGGAACTCAAAGTACAACGGGGGAAAAGACAGGTTGTTTCTTCCGCGAAACATTTGACAATTTCCAAAAAAAAAGAAATGAAAAATAATGTATAGAAATAACCAATTAAAATGGAAGCACAGAAAAAAATATCCGCAGTACATAAAAATATACCCTGTTTATTTCACATTTTTACTGCAGTTCTTTTAAAAATTGAATACCTAATCTATTATCTTAATTGGATTAAAACGTGTTTGATTATCTTCCTCCGAATTTATTATGAGAGTTAAATGAGACAAGTATGTCCATTGTTGAAACTGTCTGTTAAATTAATTGGATCATAATGAAGTCATGCGATTGACAAAACAAAATTAAAATGATATAAACGTTTCTTATATTTATGCTCATTCTGAGATAAAATACTTCTGTTTCTTTCTTTCAAGCTATAACAATGACTAGCATAATTATTAAACTGGAGAAAAACTCTAATAAATAATATTTAAAAATTCTTGAATCTATACAATAATAAGTTTGATAATATTACTTTATGCCTATAAGTTCCCGAAGAGATAGGCAAAAATGTACAATAGTGCGTATTTTGCCAGTTATTGTAATACGGCACTTCAACATTAATAGAGTCTAATGCCATCTACGTGCCAAAAATCTTCGGTCTGCTACAGAGAAGTTCCGAACTGAGGTACAAATCCCAATAACACGTTTTTTTTTGTCGTTTGAAATCATTAAATGACTGAAGACTGTCAGACTCGTATTGACTATAATCCACGCTGTTCCTTCAATAACCCTCTACGTTCCAGAGTCACGGTTACATCTTAAATTGGTCCGGCGACCAGAGGCGGCGGTTGACTCTCTCTCTACCCCGTCAATTTGACTTATTGCAAATTATTAGCTTTTAGTCCGTTTCCTCGCTCGCCCCCCTCATTTCTCCCCCTTACAGTTTTATGCAATAACAAGTAGCCTATATCCGTATCCATGGTAATATCTATCTCCATACAACTCAATATAAAATTTACCTTAATCGCTGTAGCAATTTAGGTGTGAAAGCGTTACAAACAAACTTTACCTTATCCCTTTACTGAGTATGCTTTTTTACCCGAACAGTTTCTAAGAGCCGTCAACATGGCTATGAAGGAGTGGCTGCAGTGGCTGCCGCCACCGCGGTCGCTGCTGGCGCTGCTGCTGGCGGTGGCCGGCTTCAGCGGCCGGCTGTTCGCCTCGCACTTCACGCACTCGCCGACCCTGCTCGTGGACACCTGCCATTCTCTCTGCCGGCTCGTCGGACTCATCACTACATTGATCTCATACAAGGTTGGTTATTTGCATAACTTGCGTATCAACTATTTCATAGTCATTAATTCTGTTATCATCGGACTACCAGAATACCTTGCCAATTAATAATAGGGCTTAAATATAACAAACGAATTTTCGGACCAAAGGAGATCATTAAAATACCACTGCTTTATCTTTGGGGATTGCTAGACTTGATTATATTAATCCTTTTTACATTTTACAGTATGAACGTGCAGACGAGTGCGCAGGCCGGGAGGGTCGCCTGCGCAACACATTCGGCTGGGCTCGCATCGAGGTTGTGGGTCGCCTCTCGGTGCACGTACTCTTTGCATCCTTTGCCCTGGCCCTGGTCGTGAACGCACTGCAGTTAGGAGTCCACTCCTCACACGGACAGCCTCCGAGATACCCCAAGGTGATCGTCGGCAGCGCTGTGATTGGACTACTCCTGCATGCCATTAATTATATGCTGCTTGGTGGTGAGTTTTATTTTTGGATCGTTTTACACTTCTTGCAAATATTCCCAAGTCTGTTGTGAAATATGTGTAGATATGTGACATATACAAACATCGGCCCTTAATTGGTGATAGCTGGCGATAGCCGATGGATATTCATTTAGTTTATTTAGTCTCTGCAAATGAGCAGAGGTAAAAGAGGTGTGGTAAATTTTCGATCACCCTGGTTCAAACATCGTCTGAACATCTCATTGTTGAAAAAAATGTTTTATAAGTGAAGTACTATAGGCCAGCAATGGGCATGGAGACGTCCCGACGAAATGATGAATTGAACAAAATT
Source organism: Agrotis puta (assembly GCA_943136025.2). Lineage (NCBI taxonomy): Eukaryota > Metazoa > Arthropoda > Insecta > Lepidoptera > Noctuidae > Agrotis > Agrotis puta. Next base: position 11,447,630 of record OW964176.2, on the reverse strand, counting down.
ATCACAGGCTGTCACAGGCTCGTAGTGTGTAATTTGTTATTTACATCGCAGCTTATATTGATGTCATTGGTAGTATAAACAAGGATTTACTTACAATAATGGAACAGGTGATGCACGTGTTATTATAACAACAATAGTGATCAGATGCACTTGTAGAGCTCAGAAGTGGCAAACAAACAGTACCTGTGTGTTTGTACGAATTATCACAGTACTACATACCTAATAGGTCCCATCCAAATGACACCATCATTTGATCGTACCTTCTTGGGGTCTTATCTTTAAGCACGAAACCCGTGGCTTTGGCCTTAGTTACGGGCGTTTTCTATGCCTGACATCGAGCCCGAAGAATGAAAGATACAACGATTTGACAGATAGCTCTTTAAGCGCGCTACACACGGGTAGGTAAGATACTATAATATTTTATCTTAAGATTTTAAATTAATATAGGTATATTAGGCCATCACTGATGACGAAGATACGATAACATGTAAGCTTTCGTCGCGACCGCACGTGTCCTGTGTTGAACCAATATACAAAGTGTTTCTATTCAATTATATGTTACACTTCTTCTCCTCTCTGATCGCTCCACTGAACTGAGTAAGAAAGAAAGAAGATTCCAGGAGCGCGTAAGCCGGTCCTACGCTCTCTGTGAAAGAGATTGAATGAAATGAAATGAAATGATTGAAGAATTTGGCGCTCGATTTCGTACCAATGAAATTTAAATCTCGACATCCTGTATTCGCATTTTGTATCTAAACATATTAAGGTATGATATATTTATTATATGTTTAATAACTTAAGATGTTATGTTACGATAATAAATTCTCATATCGCTCTCTATCTTACGATACGAAAATATGAAATATATATAATCTTCGTCGTGTCCATTGAATTGTATGGCGATCGAGTACCATATGGTACTCTTATCTTAAGATAAAATATTATATTATCTTAGCCGTGTGTAGCGCGCCTTAGGTCCCGCCGATTCCGCGCCACCACTCATGACCTGCGGAAAATTCTTGGTATGTACTATATTTTTTAAATTGCATTCAAAATTGATGTAATGACATAGACACTAGCGCGGTAGCGCCGCGAAAGGTCTTAAGTCCTGGTGCGGTCTCTAAGTTTTACCCGTCGAAAAATTTGATTTTAACGATAGGATAGATAGATTACGTTATTCTGTAGTGTCTTTACCCGTAACCGTGTCTTCGTTAATTGACTTAAAAAGTAGACGCCCTGGTCTTTTCACAACCAAGTTCTTACACCTTTTACCAGGTAATAAGTCCATCTCATACGGGACCATACAACTTATTATACAGATAGATGCAGTTGACAGCCAGTCCAGAATACTTAACATAGTAAAAAAAATAGAAACACCTTTAGCTTTAGGTACTCGTATATCGGTAGAAGCAGTATCAAATTTATTAGTGGCAATTTCGAAAAGTCGGTATATTCGGTTTAATATAGGTAGACCACCCGATAAACACGCTGTGCACTAGCCTAGTGATGGTTATGTTACGACCAGTACAAACTAGGTAAATTCCATTATATATGTTCATGTTTGTTAAATAAAACTGCTATCGGTAGTACAACATTCATCGATTAAACAACGATTATAAAACGTGGTTGAAACCAAACAAATAATATTACGTTCAAAACTTATAAGTATTCAACTGCGTTATACGATTTTCAGAGAGGTTCTAGTGGGGGAGGAGAAGGATTAGGGTGGAATTATATTCAGTAAGAGTCATCTGATGGTTTTACCAACCCAAAAAAACGAATAAAACAAAAGAAAACACGTGCACAAGCGCACGATTATAACATGCTATCTTGTTCATAACAAGGATTATGAATAGGTGTTAATTATTGAATTCAGATAAAATTTAATAAGTGCAATGAACTTTTAGTACATTGTTTGAAGAAAACCCGCTATGGGGGCTCATTGTACCATCTCTATTTGGGTAGGAAGTTACTAACAACACATAGGCACCTTTTTTAGTTTTACGTTGCCGTGGGATAATCTTCGACTACCACGCGGACGGAGCCGCTGTCAAGAGCAGCAGCAGGTAACCTGACAAAGAAAGAATATAGCTAGGTAAAATATAGATTTTGCTCACGGTTTTATCGACGTGGATATGAGTTGGCCATCAATAATAGATTTTCTGACACATGCACAGTAGATATCTTCCATGTACACTTACAGACAGCGAACAGTTACATTTTTATTTTATTTTTGTTAATACTTTTATTATGCAAGACATTTTCCTATAAAATAGTTGAATGGTATGTCAGTAGTAACAACCTCGTTATAACCAAAACATAACATCGTAAATTAATGAAATCATCGGAGGAAATTAAATCAAAACAAAATAACTATGTATAATAAACAAAACTAATAATCCGCCCCGGCTTCTCACCCGTGCAGATTGCAAAAAAGTAGACAGTAAACCTAGACATAACAAATGATAGGTACTTGTTCATAATTTTAAAATCTGGTTAGTCGTTTTTGAGTTCATTGAGCCATTAGGCAGACAAACATACAAAAGAAAACAGATCTTTTCTGTATATCATTGATTTAGGAAACGTTAATGACCCATGTAAACCGTTTAGGTAGCCACAAGATGTCGAAGAGTTGGTAGAGAATGCCTATCAACATACAGTCTAAGCAACCACTGAGGCAAGTCATTTCAAGATCAAACATCAGATTGAATCTAAGGTCAAAGTAATCACTTTAATATTATAAGACGTTCCCCCAACAAATTGTGCACGTCCCAGTTAGCAAACATTGAACTGTGTTACATTATCAAAACGCTAAAATAGAAAACAATCCATCGATCCAGAGACATTTTACAACCTGCATTCTCTTTTCATTAACCTAAGCTTTAATGACAACTGTTCCTACGAAATTATGCAATTTGGATGTACGCAACGCAACGCAACGCGTCGCGACGCATTTTCAGAGAAATTTTAACAGGGTCTACGCCGCAGTTGCATCAGACGACCTTAGGGACCAAAAAGGGTCATAATATATGCCCATCACGACGAAATCATCAAAAAATCTGCCAAAAATGAATTTCCGGATAAAACCTGCCTCGATTCCCTTCCCCGATTTTTTAGCTAGCCTTCTCTGTCCCACTCCTCGGCTAAGGCCTTGCTCCACTTCTTCTATTTCTCATGAGCCCTTATGCGTCCTCTGTCCTTTCTCCATTCCTTCGGACGGATCTATCTAGTTCATCCCGCTCCTGTCTCAGGGTACCAGTTTGACCGGCCTGCGCCAGACATGTCCTGCCTAGTCCCGTTTGAGTTGGACAGCCTCCTGAGCCACGTCAGCTATATTTGTTTTCTTCTTGCAAACCAAACTTTTGAAATCCAGTGTACTTGTAATTAAAATTCCTAATAAGCTGATGTTTTACAGGGCGTGAGTTGAGCTACAGCCGGCGACTGAGCGTCACTGAAGGAGGAGGAGTGGTGCTGAAGACTGGTACAGGAGAGCCGGTGCTCGCGCATGCGCCGACTGACATTGCCAGTAAGTTACTTGCCTCCATATGCAATCGGTTATGAAAACCACTGACTGATGGTCTTCACTATTTTCTCACGGGTAGAGATCAGATTGCCTCCTTTTAAAATTCATGTATTCTAAGTTGCATTATTATCTGTAGGATTTGACTTTCCACTGATAAACCGCAATAAACTTTACTTAAATTCTTGTAAATCGACGCTGTTATTATTGCCCATGTTATTATTTAATAGTGTAGTGAGAACTGCATAATAAATGACGACAAAGACACAACATGGTGCTACTGGCACCTGCAGAAATAAACAGATTTTTCATACTCGTACCAATCTTATCAAAAATCAATATTTTCAAAGAAGAATAATAAAGTAAAAGCCTTGTAAGAAAACTGTTAAAAGAACTAGAAATAATGAAATGCGTCATTTGAGACGAATTATGAAAACAAACAAATAAATACTGCGTCAGCTAATTTTATGTAAATAGTCTACACGTGTTGTTTTATTAATGTCTGTGTTCTAACTACAAATAAGGGATTCAGTCAGATAAAGTGTAGACCATTGGTAATGACGTATTGAATAAAATTATTGGATTACTTCTTTTTGTAGTGTGTATCAAGAAGTCAAGCCCAATACCTATTTGTTGGTCCTATAATGAAAACGAGTAACTGCAATGGAGATTGACGGTAAACAGCTTGAACAATACCTACATATTTCTTCAAAATTGTTGAAGTCGCTATTTAGTCTTACCATATATTGGGTAACATATAACGGTACTACAAGTCTAGGACAACACTATAACGACTGTCAACGATATAAAAAACACAGCCGGGAAGAACGGCTTAGCGATCTTTCTGAAACGCAGAGGTTAGGAAATGCTAGAATTTGAATGATTGAACAATTTCCATCATATTGTTACTCAGGCAGCCTGTTCGTGATGGGCGCTGGCCTGACCACGGAGTGGGAACCGATGGCAGCCCGCATCGCTGACCCCGCGCTCTCCGCCTGCGCAGCCATCGTCCTCGTCATTTTTAACTACCCATTCAGTAAGTACATCTTGACAAGTCGAAGTCAAATCATTCGGTTTAATTAGGGCATCGAAGAGGCACTTTTGAACGTTGAATATCATATTTAAAGAAAATGGGAGGGGATAGGATTGATTCCCTTTCGCAAGTGTAGGTTCGTATGGAGAAGAATGGGTAAGAAACCCCATTCCTACTTACTCTTTTAAAAATGTTTAACAATATTTTGATAACATGAATTTGAAATAAGTAATGTAAAAGAGATGTACCCAGAAAGTCTAAGCTAATACTATTTAAAAGGAGAAAAAAGGTATACGGTGTCTGTAATTTTCAAAATATTGCAATTTATAACTATTTTACAAATATGTAAGATCTAGCAGTAAATCTATTTATCCTTCCAAAAAACGCAGTTCGGGAATGTATAACTGAAAAGAAAGCCATAAGGAAAGCAATGATGATGATCGAAACAGGGAGGCCCTTTCGATGACAGATGTATAAGTTCTAAACAACTGCCTTTGTATTGATCTCTACATAAAAATGAAGTCTCAATAAGTTATCAAGGTAATACAGTATGCACATTATAAATACAGTGTGTTGACTTCGAGGACAAGTATGATCCCCTCAAACTCATCTTTGCCTTTAACAATGACCTTGCGTCTTGATGTTTTTTTTTATCAAGAGCAGATATTAGCAACACGTGAGTGTTGCCCTTATCTGCCACCAAAAAAACATTTTATCTTTCCCTTGAGTTCATAGATAGGTAATCCTATGGTTATAATCAACGGCTTTAAAAAAGTACAGTATTATATAGAATATGAACACCTTTGCAGGAATTACCACAAAAAGAAATTGATACATACTGAACACAATGGAAAAGTTGGTTTGTTTTTGCATACTATATTCAAAATAATTATAAATCTAAGAGTTTGTCTTTCCGATCAGAAAACAATTAACCTAAATAGTTCATTATCTGCCTAGCCTTTTCCCACCTATGGGATCCATCTTTTCCCATTTAGGGTCGGCTTCGTTGAACAGTCGAACCGGATGCAGCTAAATAGGTATATTTTACATGGAACGACTGCTATCCACTGCTTGACTGGTTGTGGTTGTTGTGTACCAAGGGGTATCGTACTGGTTGTCAGACTTTTGAATTCAATTTATTTAGCTGCCCATATGAAATAATGATGTTATCTTCAATTACTTAGGTAAATAGCTGATTAGATCCCCCAAATTACCCGAGACGATATCAAGGCCCATAATATTTAATATTGTCTGTAAATTATTTGACATGACATGATAAGATATAAAGCGTAGAAATATAAATGAACACATAGTAAAAAAGAAAGAACACGGTTGGTCCACAAATCAAGAACACGGTTGGTCCACAAATCTAAAGTAGCTCAGCGAGCTAGGTCGCGGGACCAAGGGGGTCGCGGGACCAAGGGATTACCGTGACCCCGGTACGTAAAGGGCTAGTGAAGGACACCGTGGATTTTAGTCAGTACAAGTCTGACAGTCCCTCCCGCCCTGCCCTGGGTGGGAGGACTCATTTGAAGATTTTACCACGATAAAAAAAAAAAAAAAAAAAACAAAAAAAGCTCAGCGAGCTATGGAAAGGGCTATGCTTGACGTTTCTCTGCGGGATCGAATTCGTAATGAAGTAATCCGACAGAGAACGAAAGTGATCGACATAGCTCACAAAATAAGCAAGCTGAAGTGGCAATGGGCCGGCTATATTAGTCGTAGAAACGATGACCGTTGGGGTAGACGTGTTCTCGAGTAGACTGCAAATCGGCAAACGTGAGGGCCCCCTCAGGCAAGGTGGCCAGTAACAGCGGGATGAGAGTAGCCGATGATCGAATGAAATGGTGTGCGATTGAAGAGAGGTATATGTGCAGCAGTCGACTGGTGTAATGTCAGATTTGTTTAGGTAATTAGATGTTAATCAGTTGCAAGTTTCACCTACTTAAGGCACAGATTGAAATAGTACTAATAATACAAGATCTTCCATTAGCAATTACTGAAGTGGAAACAATGCGACGCAACGCAGGTTACGCAAGCAAGTACCGTCACTAGGAGACTAATGGCCGATGTTTCCAGTATTTCACTAGTGATTTCATCAGGGTGAACTCCATTCTTCAAGCAAAAATTACAATGAGAAGGTTTCTTAAGATTTTTCAACACCTTAAATCAATTTTGACCGTAAACTACTTGGCATGGCTAAATAGGTTGGCGACATCAAGCAATAATCTCATTGATTTGATTTAAACATACCGACATCACGTTTATTTAAAAAAAAAATTGTTCAGCAAGATTCAAATCTAGATTGTGTACTTACCTACGTATGGTTTTAGCTTTCGCCCAACAACATGATCATATCATATCGTTTATTGCTAGTAGCTGCTGATACAGTATCAGATATGGACTTTACAACTGCTTAATACAAACAGCTAATAGATATATGTTTATAGATAAATGGGCTATTAGCATGGAAAACGGTGAAATAATTTATTACGTAAAGCAATTTCGGGCTGAATTGAGACAGGGTCATGAGCCTTTTGGAGCCTTTACAAGCCTTGGATATTATGTCTATTTACATCTAGGTGTCTGCTAGGAACTAAGATTTTCCGTTATTTTCTCATCCACTATTTATTTATAAAAATCCTGTTCAAGGGCGTCGCCAAGGGGGGGCAGGTGGGGGCAGTTGCCCCCCCCTAGAGATCAAATGTAGCTAGCCGCAAAGCGACGAAAGTGCAAGCAATTGACTTCCTTACCTATTAATAAATTTCGCATCGCATGACAAAACTTAAATGAATTCACAAGGTTTTTTCGCTTCATGCTCTCGGCATTTATATTTTTTTTCTTCCATAATATTGCCCCATTGCTCCCCCCCTTAGACATAAGCTGGCGACGCTCTTGATCCTGTTCAATACACTACTCATTAAATCATCAGCGCTCAATCCTTGTTTCACCTGGCTGGAGGATAGCTCGGTAAAGCAGCACACAACCTCTTCAAGGTTGACATCCGAGATACCAGTCACAAAAAACCCTTAAATCTAAACTAAAAAGATGATATTTTAACATTTTGTTTTTTTTTAATTCCTACACGATAAGAATTCCTAGAATAATATAGATCTTATAAGAATAAAGATCTTCAAATTAAATTAACCTAAATGGTTATTAACTTTCCTGTTGGTGATAAAAGCTGGCATTCTTTCTTTTCCTCAAGTGCGGTCAGCGGGTCTGGTGCTGCTGCAGACCGTGCCCGAGGGTCTGGGCACATGCGAGCTACGGGCCGCGGCACTGCGGGTGCCCGGAGTCCTCGCCATACATGAGCTGCACGTCTGGCAGATGCACCGCGACAAGATCGTGGCCACCGCGCACGTTGCGTACAGATCGAGCGAGGTGAACAGTAATTGTCATTTTAAATGCAATAGCAATATCATAATCATTAAAGTCTGTTTGTTATTGTGCAAATGTTGTCTTTGTTTTTGCCCTGACATCATTAGAATAGAAAATGTAAACGTATGTAATACTTAGATATCGTCTATTTCTTTTAGCTAGACGACTTGTGTTGCGATATGTAATACTGCATGTGTAATCTTAACCCTCACCTCAGACAGGTTTCTCCGCCTCTTAAACCAGATCTGCATAATCAAGCGCAACGACCACCTATAAGTTTCTCACATGCTTACTTATTTTTGTCGTATTTCAGGATTATTTGAAGAGCTCCGCGTTAGTACGTGATATATTCAAACGTCACGGCATCGGTTTAGTCACCCTACAACCGGAGTTCACACTCTCCTCTATGTTAGGTAAGTTTTGTTTGTACAAAAGGTCTTTCAATACTTATACATACATATACATAGACACATAGAATGAGCCTTCCATAGCCAAATGTCAAGTAAAAACGGGTAGTAAAGTATGATAGAGACAAGAGAATAATCAATGCAAAGGACCGATGAATCGTTTTCCCTCTATATTTCAATTTCATGCAGACAATGCTCATTCCATTCTTTACGCTTATGCTTGCTTTGTAACAAAGGACCATTCTTTTTCTGCATTATTAAATTATATCTGGAAATTATACCGAACTTTGTATCTTTATACAGGTACAGATGAAGAGAAGAAGGCGCTTATAGACTTTGCAAACCAAGGCTGTTCTTGTCCGTGTGCCAAGGAGTGTACCGCGCCACGATGTTGCGAACCTCCAGCCCTGCCCACCGTCACTCGCATTTAGATAAGTTACAAAAATGTAGCTCACATAGCTTTGTCGTACAAAATATTGTAAATATTCACAACTATGTGACTAGATAAATGAGGTTGAAAGTACTTCGCCTCCCATTAAGAACTTAAGCCAAAGTGAAGATGCCTCACTGAGTGTTACAATTTAGACGAGACTTTCTTTTAAACCTAACGGATTTTCTTGCTCGTATTAAATTGAACGGTTCTGTAAGAACTGATATTACCTACCTACGTATAATTAATATAATCTTGCCGTATTTTTATGAAACTGCCTTGTAAATAATTATAAATATAAGTTAAAATTTTAAGAAGTAAGTCAAGTTTATTGAAACAAATGTATTGGATCCACACCTAGACTGTAACAACGTTTACCGATACATTGTCTTTTGTTTGACATATCTTTTATCTTTCCTACGAACTTATAACATTTGTAAAAGGTATTATGTAGGTGTAATCATATTTTAAGAATACAACCAAAGAAGCTTGTTCGTGTGTCGCGGTAAGCGGCGAAATTTCTAATCGTGGTAAATAACAGAGTCAGCCTACAACAGTGAAAGTGTAATGAATAAAAACATGGTTCGCGAGGCACATTGTCAGTCGCCCAGTCGGCTGCGCTCGCGCAGACATCATCATAATACACTCTAATGACGAGCGAGACGTTGTTGACGAAGCATAAAAAGGTATTGTTATGGAGCTATTACGGTGGCGAAAGAAACCTTTTTGTTCGCAGTGAAATTGTATATGCAACCGATTTTTATAATAGCGAGAAAACTGTATTCAAACAGCACTCAGTGCATAATGATTGTGACTGGCAGGAAATTTGATGATAAAGCACTAGCAAACTTTTTTTTCAAAAATCAAATGTATTGTCTATGATTTATGAGTAAGAAAATTTTAATTGAAAGTACGAGTACAAACCAAGATTTCAACAAAAAATATGACATAAGAAATTGAAAAATAAGTGCCTACTTTTTAATTTGAATTTCATATACATCAGTTTTAGTATTTTTATCGAAAATTTGACAGAGGTGGCGTACAAAGCGACTGTGATGTTCCTTTACAGTATTAAATTAGGGAAAGCTAGTTAGGTGTATTATTGTATGAATGTATTAATTTCATTTTTATTGAGGAGTAACGATGTTAACAAATAATATTACATAGTTAGTTTGTAAGTGTTTTGTGTACAAAGTTTTATTGACTGTTGATTTGGAGACAAATAAAAATAAATTAACTTTTAAAGTAATTTCCTTTTACTTATCTAAGCTATTAACTTGCTAATTAATTACCGTGTTTTACTTTCCCAGAAACAAATTAGGACACATTGTAAACATTTGTACTTATTGATTAAGTACCTCTCTCTCTTTCTCTCTTATTTATCTAAATTACTTTTGTCAAAATTACATTGGCTGTTGTGAATTAATACAAATAAACGGACAATACTCTCACACTTCATCAAGAAAATGGTCCTTCGATATACATATAGTATTCATTTCTGCTTTCTAAATTTATACATTTCTTTCACACCTACATCAACAAAGTATATTTATTTCAATCGAAAAACAATAAAATAATACAAGATTTTCCAACAACAAGATCTTTATTATATTGATTAATTAAGTAGATATAATTTATTGTTCTGACAACTATGGCATTTAACTGACTAATATTAGGTACAACATTGTATCTGTTTTAGAGGACATTAAATATGGGTTAAAAGTTTATTACATTAGACATCAAACATGAATATTGAATTGATTTTCTACTGTTAAACGACTTGTTACTAATCGTCGTCATAATTGAGCTCGTCATGTTCAACCGAACTGTTTGCTGGCATTTTTCGGCAATGGGCCGGCCGACACGATCGACTTTTCATCAAACGACGACAACCTCTTCCAGGACGCTGTGGATACAAAGTTTTTGTGTGAAACACAGAATAATGATACTAATCATTTATTCCCAACTCGACTAAAAGTAAAGCATTTATCTATAGGCAAATCGTTTCAACGATCCCCTCTTAGTCCCATCTCAGGTGGCCTAACATGTCCGGCCGTCTTAAAGCGAGAGTAATTCCAGTATGGTATTAGTAAACTTACTAATACCATACTGGAATGAATACTTGTATTCTGTGGTATGGGAATGAGGTGGCGCATGACGACTTGTATGTATTGCGCTATTTACCATAAGAAACAACTGTAAGAAAATTCTGATGCTTTTTCAGTACAAAGTGCCGCCCAGGAATCAGAAGCGGACAATCCGTCAGAATTTTCTTACAGTGTGCGGTTTCTAATACAAAATGTTTGCAGCGAGTGGTTTCCCGGGGGTATCAGAATTTTTCTGACAAAATATTCTTATAAATGCGTATCGTCTTGACCCCGGTCTATAAATACCTATGAACTAAGTGGCGTAAAGTAAACTCACAATTGTAAATCACGCGTCGGTATTATCACATAGTTTTGGAAAAGTAACTGAGGCATGATGTGGTTTTACCACGAAAAAAAAAAAAAAAAAAGGCATGATGTGGTGTCACATATTTAAACCCACATAGTCACATCTCACCTTCGTCTATCATGTAAAAAGTAACTAAATGTTCATATTGTTTATGTATGGTTAAATGTTTCTAAAAGGACCCACGATAGAAAAGAAATAGTCTAAGACATGTCATATAAAAAAATCGACCTATACTTATGTTATTCTGTGAAGTGTGCGTCTCACGTGCTGCGATTGACGGGAAAATGCGTTACACTGCAAGTCGACTGCGGAAGTTACGTAACTTGCGTGATTGGAACTATGACAGTTTACTTCCTAACTTTTCATACACTTAGATTATGACTACAGCAAGCAAAACAATTAACGACCGGCCGACGATTTCTAGAATAACCGTATCAATGAGCCCTCATCCGTGGGGTGGGGTGGTATCATCGGGCCCGGTGGCCCTACCCCAACACCGGACTAGATGGAAAATGTATCATCACGCCTGCTAGTATCGACATCGGTATTTCACAGGGTCGATGGCACGGGATTTGGTCCCGTTCACCCCGCTGTCCCTGTCCCGTCAACAGGATAGTTTGAAATAATAGTTCGAAAAAGGATCTGGAACTTGGCGGCGGCACGGTCAGTCGACTCGTTGGCGATACGATGATACAATTCTTCCCATCTGGCCCTGCTCCGGGCCAAATGAAACCATCAACCCCGTGGGGTGTGGGGATACGAAAATGGGGATCGAGAGAAGACTAGGCAGCAGTCGGTCTATAGTGTGTACAGCGTACAAAAAACTAGCTGAAGAAACCGCTTCAAGGTACATACGCCCACGTTGCGTAGGTTCTTGCGTTGGGTTTCGTATCACTTGCACTCTTAGCCTCCATCAATGATATTTTAATAAACTTATTTACTATAATATCATTCCTCTAAATCAATACTTTCATAACTATCCTAGCCACTATTTTACAAAATATAAAAATAAATACACCACGATTTTGTAAGGAGAAAACTTAATTGATTAGCTGATTGCAATTACATACACACATCAAAAGTGTCTAGGGATCAACATATATTTTTGCAATAACTTTTCTCCTGATTGATATTAATTAAAAATTTTTTTAAGGATTCATCAAATAAAGTGTTTTCGTTTGTCACAGTAACGATAAACCAAGTCACCTTTGCATTAATAAAGAAATTTGCCATTTTCCTAATAAAGGGATTTTTGACATTTGAACCACTAACACAAAAGTTCGAAAAAAAGACTGAAATAACAGTTTTCTTTAAAATTTTATTGGGTAACTTAAACAATTAATAATCCGTGTTTCTACCGCGAACACTAACAACACAAGAACATCGGTTTGGCATACTCAAAATGAGTTCATCCAAATCACGCTGTGGAATGGCCGCCCATGTTTGTTGCAACAACAAAAAAAGGTCTTCTTGCGACTGGATACCCTCCATATTCGGCAGAGCTCTTCTCTGTAGCATATCCCATGCATGCTCAATCGGATTCAAGTCTGGCGACTGAGCAGGCCAGGGCAGGACATTGATGTTAGCTGCGGCGAGAGTCTGTCTTACAACTCTTGCGGTGTGCAGTCGTGCATTATCATGCATTAACTGAAATAAGGGACCGATTTGCACTTGTAGAGGAACGATGACGTCTGATACAATCGTCTCAGCATAAATTTGAGCGTTGAGGTTGCCTCTGATCCAAATCAACTCAGTTCTTCCGCCGATCCAAATACCCGCCCATACCATGATGGTTCCACCACTATAAGGATGGACTTCCTGGCAGGATTTTAATCGCTGTTGGCGTCCAGGGCTTCTCCAGTGTCGTATACGTCTTGTATCCGGTCTCATACCAAAACGAGACTCATCAGAAAAGCACACGAAACGCCATTGTTCTTCTATTCAATTTCTGTGTTCAAGAGCCCATTGATATCGAATCCTACGATTGTGCATTGCTATAGGTGGTACCCGTAGCGGTCTTCGGGAATGAAGGTTCACTTCATGCAAGCGGTTTCTGACTGTTTGGTCGCTAATTAAGTTCCCTGAAGAGTGATGAAGCCTCACGGCTAACATCATGGCGGTTATTGTTGGAGCTCTTCGAGTTAAGATTTGAATGTATCGGTCTTGTCTCCGTGTGGTGCAGCGATACCGTCCTCCATGGCGCTCAGCCACGGTACCAGTGCTTCGGTAACGTGTCCAAAGTCGACTGATAATACTCTGACTTGTATTCAGAGCTAAAGCCACAGTACGTTGCCGGGAACCAGCTTCTATCATTCCCACGGCTCTGAGCATTTCTTCCCTGCTTAAATGACGTCGCCGCTCCATAATAACGTTGGTTTTAATCAGTAGTAGGGAAACAGTAGCACTAATAATGTCTTCAATGCGTTGTATGTTTTTATAGGGAAAATATTGACAGCTGATTTTCATCTTTTACTCGAATTTGATTCACAGTTCCTGATTCAAATTATGAAATGCACCAAAAAGGATCCATATAAATTTATAAAATCATAAATTTATTACAAAGCCACATCTCAATCTCAAGAAATCCGCATAAAAATGCTTGATCCCTAGACACTTTTGATGTGTGTATGTATCTTCACATAAATATTTCAATCGGCGAAACAAATTAATAAGACAAATAAACGCAAAGATAATTTATCACTTAATGAACCTAATTTAAGCAAAAAACGATAAAAGAACAATATATTTTGTGACCGAGATTATGTGCCAGAAATGACATCTTAATACATCGAAACCAGACGAAGATAAATACCGTTGAGACGTACAGGTTAAGGTAAGAACATCGACCATGCGGCAATGAATGGTTATGCCGAAATGTCACTTGTATTGCCTGGATCAAATGACTGGCTAAAAAGCAGAGTGACGTACTAGGAATCGCGTTATTATTTTCTGCATAAGGGTGCTTTTATAGGTGCCGAACTATTGACTATCGTGCTGTGTATCACTTGAAAAGATTTCAAAAATGGGGATGAGACCTGCAAAACGAATGGCGTGTGCTTACTAACTACTTTAAAAATATAATTACGTAAGTCATCCCGCTAAACGTCGTCGCTAGCGTGGCGTGTTTTGTATGAAAACTTACATTTATAATTAAAAGGACACGCGGCGTGTCTTTGGCAAACCCAAGCTAGCGTCCACGTAAGCATTAAATGTTACAAAAAGACAGCACATCGGGCATTTAGGGCGGAGCTTCTAAGAATGAAACAAATGAAACATCAAAATAAGATACCACACTTACCACGACCAGTCTATAATTAAGTTTGATAGCGAAGTCGCAATCCCCGATGCATTCGCTCCAGCCCAACCACGGGCCCGTCTCGCAGCTTACCGCCTCTACTGCTTATTAATAACATATATTTGCTAAACAACTACGAACATCCAGTAGGTTATGAGTAGGTACAGACGACGTAAGAGTTAAGTATGCAGGATGCACAGGAAGACATAAAATCGTACTCTGTGACATAATACACGTCTGACAGTTTTTTACTAAAGCCCGATCAAGAGACTTGGCAAACAACGTTTTTTATAAGCGCTGAAGACGCGCGTTTATAACGCGTTTGTAGCGATGTATTAGCGCGTTTATAGCGATACTATCACAACTATTGTGTGCAAAGGTAACATTAAAAGGTTGATGTCAGTCTTGCATTTGCTGAGCGTCTAGACTGTGTTCTACGCGCGTCGTTAGCGCAGTAAAAAACGTAATGTGCAAAGGTTGTGCTCGTAACTGCCGAATACAAAAATACCTTGCACACCAAAGTCTTTTGCGAACTGTACCATAATACGTAATATTCATTCACAGAAACGTGCAATCTAACGGCTTACATATATGACATAAATTGTTTATTGCAAAAAAAACGAATTTATTATTCTTATTAGAAAGCACGCGAAGCAATTGATTGGTTCTGAATATATTGAATTAGTTTTACGATTTAGAACAAAATGAAATGTATTCGTTTAAATAAGAGTTCCTGATGACAAAGTAGGGTAAACTCACCAGTAACTGGCCACTTAAGAACAACGCGTATTTCATTTCAGTGCCATGGCGAAACGTCTAAAGAAATTAATATTCTTTTATTAACTTTAGTTAAAGCAAGTATCCGTTTATCGTTATTAGTAAGTAAAAAATCAAACAAAATTGAATTATGTAGTAATATTTTAATTTAATGAAAAAGTAGTCTTTTTTAGTAATAACTGGCCATTTAAAATTAGATATTGGCCACCACAATACTAATAATTGGCCATACACAAATAATAATTAAAATCAATTAAAATAATATAGAATATAGAACTATATTAGAAATTAAAAACTTAAAAAATATTACAAAACAAATTGTTGTTCTTAATTCGTAAAAAAAAACGACAACTTAGCTTAATTTAATGAGATCAGTATACCACAGGTTGTTTGTACTTAAATTTTTGTAAGAAATTATGGTTAGTAACAAGGAACTTGTCATTTACAGTTATTGATGTGTTTAAATAAATTAATTACATCATCACCATCATCAGATGTAGAGTTACTCTCTTTGTAACAATTATGGCACAAAAAAGAATCACATTCATCCTCAGGAATATGAATCCTGTGAGGTAATGGTATACAATTCTCATGAAATTTTTTATTACAGAGACTACATAGAATCGCCCTTCTTGTTATTGGATTCAAACAATACTCACAACAAGTGAAATATCGTTTTTTCTTATTTTCTAACAGTTTCTTAGACTCATCTTGACTATTTATTGTTTTGATAGTAGCAGTCTTATTTGTTTCATTCTTTGGTTTCTTATTTGTTTCCTACCTTTTTTTATTTTTTTTTCTCTTCTCGTAATCTCTTACTTTCTTCTTTTGTGGCATCTTCTTCTTGCTTGTTTATTTGTTTTTTTCTCATCATTTCAAAATATCGGTCGGATGTTAACGCAAATGTAGATCTCTCAAATTGGCGCTTTCCAAGTCGTTTTTTCTTCAAAAAATCCTGGACGATTTTCCCAAACTCGAAGCTGCTGCTTGACGAATCGAACCTTCATGGTTTTCAATAAATTTGATGGCATTTTCTATTGCCTCTTTAGAGTATTGGCGCTTTTTTAACGACATTTCGGAAAATGTGTCCAACAAAAAATATTCCGTCAGTAACTGGCCATACAGCTTTAATACAATTGGCCACCCATGCCAGTTACTGATAAACATGTATATTTTTATATGATTTTTATTTAGACTATAGTGTGCCTTATACTCTTGCTAAATACGTTAAATTTTTCGTAAAATTCGGACATTAGCGTATAACTCAGTAACTGGCATGAGTGGCCAATTAATGAAAATATGCAAAAATGAAAATCAATAACTGGCCACCCCACTAATCTCGCTTTATTATAGATACTGACAGAATAAAACTTTAAGAAATTAACGTTTACCATCTATACAATACCACAAACACAATCAACTCACAATTACAACACAAAGTATCACAAAATTCACTTTTGATGTCAATCCTTACGTTAATTTTTTTTTAAACACTTACCGTTTACGTCGGAACTCATACGAGTGCTGTCACAAAATGGTCGATATTTTTGGTGCTAGTGTTCATAGAGGAAAAAACTGTCACTATAATGAAAGCTAGTTGAGTAGGTAATACTATAAATAAATAATAGATGGCGTTCTATGGGAATAGTTCTTAATTTATGCAGTTAAAGTGAATAGTGGCCAATAATTGAAAGTGGCCAGTTATACCTCGGTTTACCCTACCTACTTTTGACTAGTTAAGAAATAAATATCAATAATATAAAAATTTTGGAAATGAAAATAGCCTAGCAGGTTTTACTGCGGAAAGAAAAATTCTACTGCAACATGGACTTAATCCTGCGTCTCTCTGGATAAGAACTCCAGCCGATTTTTTCAAAAAAAATATGATTCGCGACGCAGACGTTAATTTTAGCTTAACATAATTATATTCTGCTGTCATTTAAACAATTCCATTAAAATAGCTCAAATTAAAAAAGTAGTTGAGTTCTCTTTCCAAACTACAGAACTTACATAAACGAACGTTCATAAATAATTTTAATTCGCAATATCAGTTTCCATATCCCCACAATTTATTATTATTAGTGTTGCCAGCGCAAAGCACATACAAATTGTATACAGAAAGGAGATTATCTACCTACGCAATGCGGACTGACAATAGAAGTAATACATCAGGCATAAAATGAACAATTACTTGCCATATAGCGGGGGGCCATCGTTCTGGATTACTTCATTATCCTCATGGGGAGGGGTCGGCTTCAATTTTTTCATCGCCGCGGCTGTTGCCTCGTTAGCAACGGTGGTCACTGCGAAATGAACATATTAACATTGTTTGCTCTGCTAACAAAGGACTGTATTTTCGTTGACAGCTTTTAATCTTAATGGAGGCTATAGCCTTTAGGTGTGACATTTTACCGTAAGTGTTTACGTGATGGACTTTCAGTTCTCTCTCACTCTCTCTCATAGTCAGATGAGACGGTAATCCAATAGAATCCGAAGGTGCATACAGTTAATAGCTTAGTGACAGTAATTTGGAGGAATATGCAACTCAACCATTAAACCAAAAGGTTTATTTTAGAAAGAAGCGTATTAACTCGGAGCTATGAGAAGTTCGCTCTTTTCATTTGACCTTTGTATATCTTGGACATCGCTAATATCGGTAAAGGAAACCTGGGCTCATTTAAAAGTCCACATGTCACAGGTCTGTGTGGTCCCTAGAAGCGGCTTAATTAACTCTGGATCTACACTTATATATTATAGAGAAGAAAGATTTGTTTGTTTGTTTGTATTGAATAGGCTCCGAAACTACTGGACCGATTTCAAAAATTCTTTCAGCAGTTGAAAACTTCTTTGGTCCTGAGTGACACAGACAATAAGGGGGGCAAAAGTTAATTACACTTTAAAATAAGAAAGGTAATGAGAGAGCGTACCATTCTCCTCAGCAGTAGTGTTAACCCTGGTGACGCAGGCGCGCAGACAGTGGTCGCGGGTGCGGAAGTTGTTACCGTTGCCGCCGCAGCCGCTGAAGCCGAAGGGCTCGCACGTGCGCTTGGCCCACTCGTAGAACCAGCGCTCCTCGTAGCCGCGGCAGTGACCCACTGACATCGGCTGCTTGCACACCTCTGGTGACATATGAAAACAGCTTGATAATGTCAGCAACAAGAGTTAGTGCGACCACGGCGAATTTTTGTTGCGATAGTATCGCGCTTTCGCATCGATATAGTCGCGATGCGGTCGCAATCAGTTTGCCCTGGTCCACACCATGATCCGCGATTTAAACGCGCTACAGTAACTCGTTCTCCACCCACGCGCCATCCCCCTTCCGTTCTCTCCCCAATGACGTCGGACGCGGTCGCGCGTTTGCATCGATACAATAGCGTTGCTGTCGCGCGTTTCAAAAATAAGCCGTGGGTGAGGGGCCTAAGGGGGCTAGAAATCTTGTTACGCTGATGTCGGTCGGACGCGTACGGTCCGTCGCGGATTTTTGTTAGAAAATCGTACGCGCCGCTGTTCTTACCAAGCGGTGTGGTATTATTGAGACAGCTGATATCGTCTCCATCGCAGAGCGCCTCCTGCTGCGTGAGTGTGAACTGGCAGCGATCGATGTACTCCTGCACCTTGGTCTCTATCTCTGGATCTTCATTTGTCGTGTTTTCTTGAGGATATTCCTACAATATACGCACTCATAAGTGAATATTAATAGCACAGGGCTTGAGATTTACCAGCTGTGTTGAGGCTCGCGGCAAAAATACCAGTGAATCTCCTACATTAAGCAATGCTTGCCCAAATCGGTTCACGAATGGGAGACCAATTAAAATACTTTTTTCCGTCTAATTGAAAACTTACCAGTGCCTGCAGCTCAAAGAAGCGCTTGCTCCACATGTCGAACAGGCGGCGCGTCATGGCGTGCTGCACGGTGGAGTTGTGCACAACGTACAGGCGCGTGCGCAGGCGACGACCGCGCCCGCACCGCGCTGAACATGGCGACCACGGACCCCATGACGTCACGTGGCAGTCGCCGCGCGGAGTATCCTACATTTTAAACAATAGTCCGAAATAAATTCCCATATTGAGGGATGCATAGGATAATGAGTCTGTAATTTTCTGTCCTCATTACTGAAAAGCACCTCCTAGCTCTATAATATGAAGTAGGAGTAGAAGGACTGTAAGTAACCACACGGGTTCAGTGTGACATGCAAGTTGCCACACAATAATCTACTTTCACCGTTTTGAGGGCAGTGGTGATGAACTACGAGTTAATTACATAAAGGTGAACCGGGCTCGAACCCTTGGGCCACGTAGGACTCCGTGGGCCTACAACTAACGCAAGCTGAAGCCGCTACCACTGAGTTCATTTACTTTAGTTTATTTATTTAAAGACGGTTACACTCAATGAAAACTGCATCAAATAATGAGAAAACCACAGACAAACTTGTTAAAATACTCAATATAATAATGAAGGGACGTACCACGAAGAACCAGTCAAATGCGCTTATGTTTGATTTGGGTGGCGGCCTGGAACAATTTGAAAAGATGTTAAATGAGTGAGCTCTCAAAACAGAAGACTGGTGACCGATGGAGCAAGAGCATAGGAAGCCCAGCCTCTCAGGTTCTTCTTAATAAAAAGAGTTGAGATAGACGCAATGAGAAAGACGGAGAAAACTGTACCCAGTACTAGACTGCGATAGGCTGAGTTGATTAATTGATGAAGCTCTCTAACAAAAGCTTTGACAATTAACGAGCTTGCTGATGACGCGTGGGACGCCTTTCGACCAATTTCAACTACAAGTGAAAATCATCCTTACCACTGCGATATAAATGATTTAAAACGTGCGGTTATTTACGGGTAGATGAAAAACAAAACACGTGTGTTAATCAGTCGAATTGCATCATTTATAGTTAGTAAGAATTGCAAATCACACCAATCGCATCATGAGCAAGTTCGCTTACAGTGCAAGAGTAGACAGTATTCCATATTACTTACTTTTGGCAGGGCCCCATCTCGCAAGGCATGGCTTGACTCATCACGGTACGCGCACGATATCCGATGTGGCAGCGTTTGTACGCACGCGGTGCGACGTACTGACGGACTCGTGCACGTACCCCGCACCCCTCGCACGCGGACCACTCCGACCACGAGGTCACCGCGCACGGGCCTGTGGACTCCGCTGGGTCCGGCTCGTATGCGGATGGAGCTCTAAATCGTAAATAAGTGCGGCTTATGTTATTTAGGTGATGGCGTATCTCTGTTGCGGAATGTGCGGGACACGAACCTAATATTTTCAAAATCAAGATTGTCTAGAAAAGCCCTCGCGCACGTTGTAGGCCAGAACAAGTCGAGAATATGTTTTGAGCTCCAAGTCGAATCGTTTGTGATGGACCGTCACTGAGATGGGAATGAATATGTCCAAAAACAGTAACCTGTCTTGTAATACTTACTGAAAATTAAAAAAAGCTAGAACTTTAAATTGGATTAAACACTAAATGCGTGGACAATATTAATAAATATCTCTATTTTGATTAACATTCACTGTGAGACTATAACGTTACTCGGTAAGCAACATACCTGCAATGCATTCTGGGTCCGTGGCACCTGCGGTAATCAGTGAGTGGTACTCTGCAAGCTTCAGCATAGGCCCTAGTAGGGAATATGTACTGCCTCTGCCTGGTGGCCCGGCCGGGCCCGCAGGACACGCTGCAGGGCCCCCAGGGGCCCCACGCGTGCACGGCGCAGGCCCCGCCCGCTGGTACCGCCCCGTGCGAGCCGTGCTTCTCCGGGAGGCGGTCGTGGTCTCCTTCTGACCCCGCGTTGTACGATTAACCAATATGAAGTAGTGTTTCCGGCAATAAATAAGACGGGTCTTTTAAATGACATAAGTAGCAAGTGAAAACCATCGTCGGACACTAGTTGTCCGGCAATATGCTGAAATGGGCCTATTAGGCACAGCCGTGATTCACACAATATGTGTGCACTTGTGGGGTGTGCCAATAAACGTTTCTTCTTTCTAACAAGTACTCAAAATAT
This sequence comes from Agrotis puta, assembly GCA_943136025.2. Taxonomy (NCBI): domain Eukaryota; kingdom Metazoa; phylum Arthropoda; class Insecta; order Lepidoptera; family Noctuidae; genus Agrotis; species Agrotis puta. The sequence continues at coordinate 11,426,311 of OW964176.2, read as the reverse complement.
TTGAAATGAATCAAATAGAAGTTTCTATCTAACCTGATAGGAAAAGGCGTGAGGGTGTGTTTTGTATATAAATAATTATGCTACATTACCGGTACCATCGCAGCTCTTCTCATAAAGCCGCAGTCGTGTCAGTTTAAGGCGTGCAAAAGGCCGCATCTCCCCGCTAGTGCTGTAGAAAGGCGAGCGCGCGTCCCGGGGCCAGTCCGGACGAAGCGCGCGCACCGGGGTTGCTGGCATCGTCGGGTTGCGGTGCGACTGACCATAGGATATTTCTGTTATAGCTATTAGATAGCTCAAATACAAGTATTTTTTGCTAAAATATTCCCCCCACCAGCAGAACAAAGGCTTCTTCTCGAACAAAGAAGGCACGAGTATTGATTGCCACGCTTACTCAAATGTTTCAGGGTACAATGCTTCTTATTTAATTCTATGGTAGCTATTTCACAACTCACCGTATAGCTAATACCATTGTCAGTTCCAGCGTCGTAAGGATACAAGGGTATAGTGGCTGATCTGCTCCAAGTGCAGTTAGCATTGCACAGTTCCAGAGCTGAGACTCCCACGATCCAATCAGGAGAGGGTGCTAGTTTTGCAGCCAATGACATCAAGTGATTCTTCGCGTCTACTCGGAAGACCGCGAATGTGTTCGGGATCCCGCCCCCTCCTACTTGCTGCCAGGATATGCCACGTGCTTTGATTATTGTCCTGATGTGGTCACTCTGGAAACAGGCATATACATAAGAAATTCTGGGAAACATCTTTACCGAAAATAGTTTTTTTGTAAACTGCAATGGCCCATAGCCTGCATTTCGCCTCAATGAAAACTTTTTAGTAGAAAACCCTGTTTATGAATATGACTAGAATGACTTCCAAATTATTAGTTACTACCTATTCTCCGTGGTTTTATTCTGCCAGTGCGTAAGCGCATAAAACGTCCTAAACCCAAAAGAACTCTTTATGAGCCACACTTACCTCAGCCTTGAGTTCCTTCTCCAGTGCCACAGTGGTGCCATCATCGGCCAGCCTCCTGACACCCGGGCTGGCCACGCGTCCTTCCTGCCACACTCGGAACTGAGCGGTGTGCGAAGCCCCAATTATGTCGCCGAAGTGTGCGTGTGCGCCCTCTGGTGGGAACTCGCGGGGATGTGTGTTGCGAGACCATAGGCATTCGAAAGTTACCTGATTAACACTTTATTTTACACTTTTTACAAACCTACTTATGTCATTTTAAATATCTGTATAGACACAAGACAATACTTGAGTTCGGCTATATCTGGATATAGACCAGTTGGTCTTAAAGCAGTTGCTTTAATGCGTCATCTTTCGGTGTCTATGGTCGCCGTACACAGGCGAAGACTATAAATTGAGTCCCTATTGAAGCGGTCGGTCTCTGGAGTGAAATTCGAAATTGATATCCACCTTTTGTTTTCAATGGTTTCAAAAGTATCCAAGCAGCATGCCATCGTGCCATTCACCTATTAGCAGCTGTTTTATTCTAATGTTATGGTATTGTGCGGTGGAGAGCGGGACACGTCACACATCACGCGTGTTTGTATGTACCAACCAGTCCCCCCGCTGACGCGTAAGGTATAGGTATTCTCTGCACAATAGGCTAAATCAACTTACCTCATACTTGGCCTCATCGCAGGCGCAGCAAGGCTCAATGATAGGCGGCAGCTTGGCGGAGTAGTGCGGAGCGCGGGGCGCGGCGCACAGCACCCTAGCCAGCACCGACCAGCCACCACCACCGACGCTCACGCCGGGGTAGGGGCCCGCCCGTGCACACACACGAACGCAAAACTCGCCCACCGGACCCATTTCCGCAGGTGATGGCGCGTTCCATATCACCTGAGCCACATCATGCCAAAATAGAGTAGTAGCCATAAACCATAGACCTAGAGAATGGACTGCTTGTTCCCATCCAGCTGTAAAGTGTGAATGCGACAAAGCGTTCGTTATAATTTGTTACTACAGACTTGAAGAAAGGTTAGGATAGTGGCCGCACGACCGCTGTCTCTCTTTCAAGAGGGTGGTCAATTGCATGGGGATAGTCCATTCTCTATGTTTAAAACTATAAATACTAATCATCCTGCATTTCTCAAGCGGATGATTCAGTTCGCGGGCGTTCAATGTTCCGTTGTTCCTGATTAGGCTGAGGGTGACGACGAGGGTAAGGTGGTGAGAAATGCGACTATACTGCATAAACGCCATACTCTGAATAAGACCTCTACCCCCCTAGACAAGCGAAAACGATAAAAAAAATCGCTACCTATGTAATATTTAACAGATTTTCAGATTTTTGTATTCTTTGCTTTTTAAAGTTAAAAATCTCTGGAATTAAAAAAAGCACAACAGACTACTGAGCAATATCAAACTCGTATAATACAACCGCTGGCGAGTCAAACTACAAACATGAGAAGTAAAAAACTTATTTGAGGTAGAAATAACGAAAATATCAAAACACGAGCAAAGGAGATTGGTAAATTTTTAAATCCTTCATGAAACCCGACTCAATCTGGCATAAAATATTCATAACCTTCTCAGTGGCGGCGGTTATCCCATTATCACTTATTCAACGGGTCATATTTTGTAATTTGTAACATACCAAACCTTAGAATATTTACTTACCTGTACTTCAGTTTTAGGATGAGCAGTCGCGTTATCAACAGCGGGTGAGCAGACTTCTTGTATCTTTGCCTGTGCGTCATACGCTTGGAATGTGCCCAGTGTTAGATTTGAAATCTCCGTCACATTAGTATTTCCGGACTTATCAGTCTTGGATTGGTCTGGTTTGATCTCCACCCATATTTTGAACCCTATGAAGGGTGTCGGTCCTTGTCCACTGTCTATGCCTTGGAGTGACACTATAAACAAACAATTCCAATTCATGTTTCGAACCCGTGAAATAGCTTATTTACTTATATGGCAGCCGTGAACTACCTTGTAATACAAACAGTTGCCCCACACCAGGAATGTCTCGTATGTGATGGGTGCATTTACAAACATTTAAAGTTTCCTAAATAAACACATTGTAACATACAACTACTTAGGCTGAACCGGGCAGCAGCCGCTCTCAAGCGGCTCCTGCCCAATCTCGGCGGGCCAAACGCCTCCTGCCGGAGGCTGTACGCCGGTGTCGTGCGGTCCATGGCCCCTGTGTGGGCCCTAAGCATCCGGACGCGACCACTCAAGTTGGTCGCATGCCAGAGGGTCATGGCTATCCGGATGATCCGGGGATACCGCACGATCGCCGGCGAATCGGCCAACCTCCTTGCCGGATTGCTGCCCTGGGATCTGGAGGCGACTGCCCTCCAGCGCGTCTACGAATGGCGCGTGGAGGCGCAGCGGCGGGAAGAGCTCCGGCGCGATTACAGGGCAGTATGGAGGGAGCGACTGTCGCAACCGAGGTTCGGGCACGCCGCAATCGCGGCGGTAAGACCCCTCCTTGAGGAGCCGTGACGCCTATCCAGCCAGGATAGGCGTCACGGCGTCCTTACCTACCGCATGACGCAGGTCCTCACCGGACACGGATGTTTCGGGAGGTTCCTGTGTCTGATAAGGAGGAAAGAAACGCCTGGGTGTCACCACTGCGAAGGTCGTCCGGAGGACACGGTGGAGCATACGGTGCAGGACTGCCCCGCTTGGGCAGAGCACCGCCGTTTCCTCACGACGGCGATTGGCGGAGACCTCTCGCGCCCGGCATTGGTCGAGGCTATGCTGCGGGGCGAGACGGAGTGGGAAGCGGTCGCCTCCTTCTGCGAAGCAGTCATGCTCGCGAAGGAGGAGGCGAGCCGCGTGAGGGGGAGGACAGCGTCCTCCCTCCACCCCAGCCGCAGTGGTGGACGCCCACGGCGTCGGACGTCGCAAGACGATCTCCGGCCACCGTAGGCGTGGGCATGCGGGCGGCGAGTAATGGGCGACTCGCAGCCCGACCATGGACCATGCCCGGGTCGACGGCGAAGTGTGTTCCACGCGCGCCTCAAGGAGTGTCAGCATAATGACGGGGCCTGTAGAGGGCCATAGCCTGCCGGGGTCGCGGGACCAAGGGATTACCGTGACCCCGGTACGTAAAGGGCTCGTGAAGGACACCGTGGATTTTAGTCAGTACAAGTCTGACAGTCCCTCCCGCCCTACCCTGGGTGGGAGGACTCATTTGATGATTTTACCACGATAAAAAAAAAAAAAAACATACAACTACTTGCAGATCATACAAATACTTGTTACGTGCGGGAATCGAACTCGCGACACGCAGCACAGCAATCAATAGCTCGGCCCCTGCGCCAGCCGTGCCGTCACTCCATACTCGTATTCGCTTCCTATCAATATTGTTTTAACTTTTCAGACATCCTCATAGAGCATCTAAACAGCAAAAAATATAAATAATCCACCCATATTCTGGTGATTGGACGGATGGTAAGCGCTCCTCAGATACTCAGGCTAACGAATGTTATGATCACATACCTGTATAAAGTTCTCCAGGCAGAAACAGGTCAGGTTCTCCGGAGACACCAATGCGATAGTGCTCATCAGCGGGAGGAGCGTGAACCGGGGCTCGATCACAATGAGGCGCGGGCGCCGAAGTCCCTGCCGCCACACACGCCACCAACGTTGCCAACAAACTATAACTATGAGCAGAGTTCGGAAAAGGTAGAAATTAATTGCCTAAACTTCAAGGAAGTACATTTGGATACTTCAAAACTTCGTACAAAATCCGTCACATTAAAGGCTACCAATTCTTCTATTATTCATTCACGAAGTGAACCATTAGGAATATTGCAAAGTGACCGTTTTAGACCCGTTGACCACATTTATAGACGAACTAGCACTTTTCCCGCGACTTCGTCCGCTTGGGTTACGTACTTTCCTAATTCCCCCTTTTCACCCCCTTAAAGGTTAAATTTCCAAAAAGCCCTTCTTAGTGCTCCCCTACATTATAATAGGAAGCCGTGTGCAAAATTTCACATTCCTAGCCCCAGTAGTTTCGGCTGTACGTTGATATGTCAGTCAGTCAGTTCTCCTTTTATATATATAATATATATATATATATATATATATATATATATATATATATAGATAGAAGAAGAAGAAGATAGTCGGTTGCACCGATCACGTACATTGTACATTTATCGCATTTAGTTCAAAGCTGTCAACTAGCGTCTTCCGAACCGAATCAAAGCGTACTTCGCTTTTGTTGTACGGATTTGGAGTTCATTCTGATCGGTCCAAGCCGTTTTGCATAACAATAAATATGGCCACTCTGTTAGTTTATGTGACCTCACCACAACCCTGCCCCAATATTACTGGCTCTCTTTTCCGCACGTGAACTCTAAGGTTGTCTATTTATGCAGAGGTGGGACGGTTGACTATGTGAACCAACCCAGCTCCTTCCAGAAGCTCAGAAGTCTTCTGGGACGTTCACACGCTTCTTGGAGCGACCTCGGGCCTCCGAGGACACCCTGCCCATTGAACTTCCTCAGTAGGTATCCAATAACAACTGGGGATAAGTTAGCAATACTTAACAGCATGATGTAACGGTCCCCGCCGAGTTTCCGTAACGTTTTAATATCTACTACGCGCTTCAACCGACCGCCTCGAAATGTAGGAATAATTTATTGCAGTATTTGATATCAAAAAGTGAAGTGTCCCTTGTACTTGTACCATATATTAATATGTGGCAAGTGATAGTTCGAACGTTTATTTAAAAGTTAAAGGTTTTACATATGGGAATTTAAGCTGAAAATAAATACTTAAATATTTAAATATAAGACATACGATTAAAAAAACCGCTTCGGAGGAATACTTCAGAAACATTTAGTTTAAGCTTTCAGTTTAGTATAATGTCGTATTAGTTACTTATGAGAACAAAGATATCTCTTCTACTTACAAACGGAGGACCATTAGCAAATTGCATTCTTTCAAGTGTTGCAACTTTGCTTTGTTTTATTTATTTATTATTTATCCAGTTGTGTACATACGCTTACTTCAGTTATTAACAATGATTTCTTTGTTGACTGATTTGCTATAAGTCCCTAGGTATCATTCCATCATTTTTTTGCTTATTTATAGAAATAATTTTCCCATTAATTTAATTAGCAAGTTACTATACCACGTAAACGTCTGAAAACAAAAGTTCCAATAATTAGGCAATTCTTACAAATTTATTTCAAAAGAACAATAAATCGCAGTATCACGCATGTGCACCCGAGACCCGAACAAGAGTGCAATCAATCGATTTGCCAATTGAACATTCATACACGGAAAATGTATTTCGATATCTGGACCTATTGTCATAACTAAACAAAGAGAGGTGAAAAATCGCGAAACGATTCCACTTTCAGTACCTAACTAGTAATTAAAAAATACAGTACATGATATAATGTCAATTAAATATGTATTAAACTGATTTAATGAGCGATACCTACACTAAATTCATTTTTCGCGATTATTTTTGTTGAGCGGAACCGTCGGGCGCGTGACAAGCGGCCGCCCTTTATTCCCGCCCTGCGAGAGCCGACTGAGTTGGCGCCGGGACACCACCACATAGACAGGGAGATATGACCTTTCGCTCCTACCCTTCCCTGTTCGCTATAGGTGAGCTAGCTTACCCAATAATTGCTTGTAATTGATTTCCAACGCGCGTGTCTGGGGCGCGGATGCGCTCGTGTGCTCTCGGACACTGTGCAGGGCATCAATCAATGCTGCACTGCGCGCATATACTTAATATATTTCTTGTATCTGTTGTTATTGAGTACACTGGTAAGAGGCAGATATTACTGAATTTATTTAACGAGTTCTGAAACTGTATTTTACTATAATTCTAGAGTTTTTTTTCTCCGGCAAAGTATTGTATTCAAATGTTTTTCGAGTCCTGATTAAACTAAATAATTCACACACGTTTCGATAATTTTGGTAAAATCTGGTTTTTATTCGATGTGATTCGATCTCTATTCGATGGGACTTCACCGTCAACTAGTATATTTTGGAAAAACTACCAATGCCTGTATTTTCGAGGAATATCAACAACACATTATGATTGTTATTATTTCTACAGATTTATAGTTGATTTCTTTATAGATAGCAGACAAATAATATAATACACAGGATAAATAACGTTAGACAATAAATATAAACAATATCGTATTCTTTCTAAATAGATTTATTTCATTTTAAAATAAATATCAAATATTACAATTGTAATAACATTACATTAAAAAACATAATATTATAAAACACATTGGTGATATTAAAATACTAATATAATGGGTACTCTACGTAATTACTGACTTTTACCTACGAAATACTGAGATATTATTTCGAAAATATCTAATTCCTAGAGTTTTAAGTCAAATAAACCTACATAATATATTTTAGAACTTTTCATCGATGTTAGATATTCATATATACTTACTTAGTAATATTTTTACGTAATAAGCTATAAGTATTGCACAAAAATTATAAAGAAATTCTTTGTCAATTCAAGTTATACAAACTGTAATAATATTCTAATTAGTACTAATGGCACAAAATAAAGTTTGACATAATTATATGTTTATATAACATTAACTTAGGCCACTACAGGTCCCTACAATAGCTTGTTACACTAATCTTTTATAGAATTCTATTAAATTTTTACTAAGAATTTGCAAATGATTAACATCTTTTCTTAGCAATATGGCCCATGTTATTATATAAAAAGTCTTCTAATTTAATATGATATACTCAGTGAGCAAAACAACGAAAATTCACAAACCGACTGATTAAATAGTTCGTTCGTTTCGAGAAAATAGTATGGCAGTAGTTACACACTTTATGACCACTTATCACCTTAGCACATCAGTGATCGTCGAAATTAAATTGTTGATATTAATAGATACGTGATATCTGATTGATTAACGCTAGCCTCACGCTGAATAAAACCGATTCCCCGCAATACCAATGTGATATTTTATATCTTCATCATTTACCTACCTAAACATGAGTAAGCTTTCATTGATACTAAAAGTAGAAACATTATGAGCTGTGGCTCAAATTACAATAAAAAAATTTTTCTTAAAACTTTACTAAAATCTACTCATTATTGAATGTAAATAGAAGATCAAAACACTAACTATCACTATAATCCTGAATTCCTAATAAATTACTAATTTGATCGAATCGATTTAATCTAATTTATCGAATTGGAAGTAGTTTTGACCCAGGTTTTCCCCTCACTTTGAAAGTACAAGAATATCGAATTTAAAAATTTTGAGATCTTTCGTAAATACACTTCAGACGTCACTCGGGAAAATGAACGATTTTTCATCATCGTTTGTAATTCGAGAATGAAATTCGAACTTACACAAACCGAACCAACGGCAAAGTTGATGACGTCACTATCTTTCCGATATAACATAAACACGAGTGTATCAAAGATATGACAAAGTACCGCATTAGAATTCCACAAGTTGTCCTGCTTGCTTAGGACTGCGGTCTATTGGGTGGGTTTTCCCTCAACTCAAGAACGTGCTCGACGGCTTGTGGGCGGCCGTCCGGTCCAATGCGCGCCGGCTTCACCACGCCATCCGATACCATCTTGTCAAAAAGATTTACCAGTTTCATCGCCTCATACTCTTTCTGAAATATATTTAATAAAGGTAGTTTTGTTTAGGTAGTATAAACGAAACAAAAGAAAGTCAAACGAATATTGTGTCGCTAATACAAGTAGGTTTAGAATATTGTGCTATAATCGGATTACTTCATAGTGCTTAGCATCGGCTACAAATGAGGACAGTGTTACTACACAATGTGACTAAACAGACTTACTGATTTAATTTAAGAATGAGTATTGATTTATTTTATTTGTGACTCAGTTATGAAATACCCATTACTCATTTATGGGTGCTAATTAACATTGAGTAAATAATGCTTTGACAAATGCTTCCCTCAAATACACAAAACAGAAGACAGTTTTTATTCTTAAAAAAAGTTCAGAACATTTGGTTTACCTGTTCATCAGACATACCCTCGAAAGGATTGATACGAGGTGGTCGCGTGCACCCCACGACGGGGTCAATGTTCGGCTGGGCCTCCAAGTACTCCTCTGTATCGGAGTCATCACTGCTGGAGGAGTAGTCCCCGCTGCGGCCGCCGCTAAGCAGTCCCTTCTGCGCTAGGTGTCCTGCCGCGTTACCAAAACCGGTGTATTTCACCATGCGGCCCACTGAAAATATGTATTGTTCGCAAATTACTTGGTTGCTATTAACGATATTATATTTACATGCGTGAAGTGTCAGGCGCGTAATATAAGAACATACATTCTCACAATAGCTAGTACCAGCAACTTTCGCTTCTTAATACTAAAAATTCTTCTCACCCTTTTCCTTGCACAGGATAAACAGAAACTCCGCAACTAAGTCCCTGATGGATGTAACAGGTGTAGTCAGGAGACGACATAACTGGTTCCTCAGAGCATTACCCTTTTCTGGCGGATGGGACACATCGCGCAATGGAGGCAGTACCACTTGCCGGAGGTACTTCCTTTGAGAACGACAGCCACGGGCGCTCTTGTTCAAAACTATCAGGATTGGAGACAGATTCTCATTCTGAGTCTTAGTATTCTGAAATAGATGGCCACAGAACTGATCAGTAGGTTTTAGAGACACACAGAAGATGGAAAGATAAGATGATAAAATAGCACTTGAAACATATTGAACTCACAATGAAAAAGCAATTATTAATTTATTTATATTTAAGCCAACAAGGACCAGTTACAAATCATAAAATAACATAAAATAATACAATACTGAAATAATACATACAATCAAACACAGTCACAATTTAACATTATACATACATACAATTAAAAATAATTAAAATAAAATTTCCATATTAGCCCGTACGTGTACCATGTCACAGTGATACACTTACTGGCAGTCGAAACGCTGAGCGAAGGCTCTCAGGATACTGTTCGGGCTGACCCGCACCCTGCGCACCAGGGATGTGCACCGCTTGCGCATGGTAGTGTGAAAACAATCCACGCGCGCTTCGGCAAACATCCCCGACGCGCTACAGAAGCGAGGCAGCCCCAACAGCACCCTGAACGCATTATTGTATTGGATGCGTAGAGCGCTGTACTGCTTTTGCGTATAATTCACCCACAGACTGCTCGTGTAGAAGGACGTGCAAAATGCCCTGAACAGGGTGATCTTGACGTCTCTTGAACAGCGAGCAAATCTGCGTGCTATCATATTCGCACGAACAGACAACGCTCTACGCTCCCTTTCTATGTCATTATCGTCCTTCAGATCCGGGGTTAGTAAGTGTCCAAGATATTTAAACTGTTCTACCCTGCTAATGGGGTAGCCATTCAGTCTAACTTGCGGTGTTTGACTTATGGACCTTCCCCGAGCCTGAAAGACCATCCACTCACTCTTCTTAACATTATATAGCAACCCGTGTCGCTCAGCATATTTCTCGCAAATGTCCAGCAGCTGCGACAGTCCACCTACAGAAGCACTCAACAGCACCATGTCGTCCGCGTAACTAATATTATTAAGGCAGACTCCATCAATATGACAGCCGACATGTTTGCTGCTGAGCTCCTCCACAAGCGCGTTCATATACAGGTTAAAAAGTTTTGGCGATGTCAGCCCCCCCTGCCTCATGCCGCACTCTAACCTGTACGGATTCGAATATGCCCCCGACCATCGAACAACGTTGATCTGGTTCCCATACCAATATTTAAAAGTACGTATTAGTTCTTCGGGCATCGTTGTTTGATGTAGTTTCTGCCATAGAATATCGTAAGAAACCAGATCAAACGCCTTCGACAAATCAAGAAAACACCCAAAAATAGGTGTATTTTTATTCGTGTAGTACTTGACAGTTTGTTTCAGACACAGTATAGCTGTTTCAGTAGATAGGCCTGATTTGAAACCAAATTGGTTGTCGTGTATCTGCAGATGTTTATCAAGCTGAGTGTTCAGCAAACTGTCAAGCACTTTGGCGACAATAGTGGCCAAAGAAATCGGTCGATAATTACATTTATCACCAATATCACCGGTTTTGTTTTTGACAATTGGCACCACCACAGTCCTCATCATCGGCGCTGGTAAGTATGAATGTCCCACACACAAGCAGTAGAACATTGCCAGCACTCTAGGCATATGATATCCCGCGTACCTTAGGTGTTCAATGCTCAGGTCATCATGGCCCGGAGACTTACCCCGTGACATAGATTTAATGGCCTGTCGTACGTCTTTGGCCGTAAACCGGATGCTGATTTCCCGACCACTACAACCCTCATTGCTCGAAGACTGTGTCGATGCCAACGGTGACTTGACGGTAAAATGGTCCCTAAATAAATTTGCTATTCCCGACAGGTCACAGGCAATTATGTAGTAGATAATTATACTACAAACATATTTCTAATTACAAAGACAATTTAGGTTTTAAACTTACTGTAGTGATAGTCAGCTTGTATTGTAATAAAAGTATTAGAGCTTCTAAAGCATCCATGTTTCTGCCATCATATTCATACTGTGCCCTTTCACCTTTGGTCAGCTCCGGTGTCAGGAAGGAGTAAAACATTGGTGGGACACTGAAAGTAATTTAAACAATTAGCACAATCAAAGAATTTATTTTGTTATAATTTAAATTAAAATAATTTATTTCTTTTACAAGTTAATTAATAACATTAGTGATTGAAGCCTCCTTTTAAGAATAAAATGCCTGTGTTAGGAGATATGTAATGTTAAAATTATGATTTTAACATAGTTTAGACTAATCTGAATTCCTGGTAACTCTGCAAATAAAAAAATGTATTGTTGTGGAGTACATGGGTAGAAAATTGCATTTTTCAAACATACCTTGTTAACAAATTGGCAATATTACTGCACAGCTCCAATTGTTTTATCTCACTGGAGGTGTGAGCATGCAATAGGGCAGTCAGAACTGGCATCAGTTTCAAATACATAGCCTCTTCCTCCTCATTGGCTGGTTCCTCTGAACCTGACTGCAGGATCAGGTTGAACTGTGTCTTGAGGATCTCACAGATGATAGCTTGCTGGTTGTCCTAAATTAAAATTAATTTACAATAATTGCTTGCTTTTGAACTGAATGCTATTGACCTTTGTAAAGTTTTGCACATAACATTTAGGGGATAATGTAACTATATCTAATCTCTTACCTGCAGTAAACAGTGGTAAGCTCCTTCAACCAAGCCACTGCTGCTTGAGGCCTGCTCCTCTGTTTTGGTAGAAGCTTCGGTGAGAATTTCACCCAAACAATTTATCAAATACTCCATGCCATGAAGTTCATCCTTTATTTTAGTTCTTATGTCATGTCTCAAAGTAGTGAGGATGAAGAGGAGCTTCAAATCAAACAGCATGATTTCTTCTTTGAATGGCATCTCTTTGTAAATTCTTAGTCTGGCTACAAGTCCCTGAGCAATAGAGGTGTGTGCACACAAGGCTCGAGCCACTTCGCTGTTGAATGTTAAGTTGCAAAGGCATTTCAGTGCCTCTACTGCCACATCCTTATCTATAAGATTTAGTGGCATCATGGACTCTTCATCAAGGGCTTCAAAGTTGTACAAGCCAGCTTTTTCTATCAGAGTTGTCACCCATCTTTCACAAATCAGATTTTCAAGGTCTGATTTGTCTCGGCTGAAAAACAACCAATATCATTTTTGCATTAACTTTGTATAGAATATTTTTATGAAGTATACATTAAAGCAAGGAAAAAGGAATCCTAATAAAATAAAACAAACCTTAACACCTTCAGAGATGTTAAACAGAGAGCGTGAACTGACGCTGAAGACTTATCCTGCAGACGTTGAAATAAAGCTGTCCACAACAATGCTCTCTGATTCTTTTCGGTCAAATCAGGAAAACTGAACGCGTTTTCATTCTGAATAAAAAAGGAAACGATGTCAATATTTGGAGTTCTAAAGATATTGTGACTGTAATTAAATTAAAGGGGCCTTACATTTTTTAGAAAGCGTTGTAATATTTGGCAAACTTCATCTATGTTATCATTACTACTGAGGATTTCAATTTCACGTTCTTCCATTGTATTATTTTAAATATTTCTCCAAACACTTAAAGATTGCAAGTCACTGTTTAGTGTGAATCTACCAGGCCAGCAATGATGCTTTTCACGTACAAACTTATCAAACAAGAACGGAGAATAAAATTATGCACTTTTTAACAAAACCAAATTAAAAAGTATGCATCAATTCGATCACTGATTGACATCTGTGACTGAAATTGACAGAATAAGCCACAGATGGAAACATTACTTGTTGACGTTTGTCTGTGACCACTCGATATTGTCCATAGATTTAACTGCTTATCATTACCGCAGGCAAATAACTGCTTTCTTTTTTTTTCTAGCGATTTTTCGCTAGAAAGAAAAGGAAGCAGTTATTTGCCTTTAAGTCTATGCAATTTGTGCAAAGTCAATGCAATTGATTTCCTCTCTTTCCCCAGGGGCCTGTGCGACTGGTCGGTGCGTCGCGTCGGCGCTGCCGACCCTTGACGCAGGCATGTCTGCGTCGGGCCGGTCTAATTAAACAGTGTGCCGTACAACTTCACAGAATCAATGCGTCTACCGAAATCGGTGTCGGTTACGGTGACGTGCCGTGTCGGCCAACCACAGCCAACCAATATAGAAATGCCTATTGACACAATCACAGACTAGATAGGACACAATGTTTGAAATTGAACGTAATGTCTGCCAGCTGTTTTTATTCAGTATATTGTATCTGTGCATAAATAGTCCTCTCTGTGCATCTGTGTCAAATTTGACGTGTAGCGTCAAACGATTGCGAGTTTGCGATTATTTCTCTCTCTTCCCCTAATGGGATTCGGAGACTTTTATTTATAAAAAGCACAATATATTTGACCTGAAAATGGCAACAGCTGCTCTCTCAGGTCATTTCGTCACCAAAATAAAGCGTAAGTTTTCATAAACCTTAAGGGCACATCTTCTCTTGGCTGAATAAACTCTTACATAATTTGTTTTAAAAGCTCGATGTTGACAACTATAAATTTGAACCTTAAAATTACTTACAAACTCTACATATTTGATAAAGACCGAAATTTATTGACACTTAATTTATGTACCATTTCAGCGGCGACAAGTTCACTGAGTATTGTTTACATCAAATCCGCCCCATACAGTTCAGATGGCAATAGGCCTAACCTAGCCGCTTACAAGCGGGGCACTGGAGGCCGGGCCAGCTTTAATGGCATGGTAGCAACAGTGTTTGGATGCACAGGGTTTGTGGGACGCTATGTAGTCAATAAACTGGGCAAGTGTGGGGCTCAGGTGAGCTGTTACATTGTGTTTTTTTTTATTTATTTATTTAAGGTCGCTTTTCAACATCTAAGGTCATTAGCGACCACAATTAACAGTATATTAATTTACGTACATACAATATTATGTTTTTTATAATATACAAAAACCATAAAAAGAATATGTAAATTAAATTGTCTAAACTTTTTTCTTAAACTGAATTTGCAAAAAGTGTGGCAGTAGTATTTATTCTTTATACACCTTGGTATAGTTACAATTATTGTGAAAAATGTTTATTGCATTATTTCAGATAATCTGTCCCTACAGGGGTGATTTCTATGACGCCCAAAGATTGAAAGTGGCTGGAGACTTAGGACAGGTGCTGTTCACAGCATTTGATGTCCGTGATGAAGAGTCCATTGCTAAGTCTGTTCAATACTCCAATGTTGTCATTAACTTATTGGGACGTGACTATGAAACCAAGAACTTCAAGTATAAGGACATACACGTCGATGCTCCAAGGCGCATTGCAAGGTACAAAATATTGAATAATAATAAATATCACTCATTTACTCAACTGCATTTATACTACAAGTTGAGGTTGGTCCATAAATTAGCTCACAAACAACAATGATTTTATTATAATAGGATTTCACGAGAGATGGGCGTGGAAAGATTCATCCATGTGTCATACCTAAACCAATCTCCAAACCCTGTGCCATTGGTTTTGAAGAAACCATCCGAGTACAAGATCAGCAAATACTGGGGAGAGTGTGCTGTTAGAGAAGAGTTCCCCACAGCTACCATCATACGTGCCACGGACATCTATGGCAGTGAGGATAGATTTTTAAGGTACTTACATTTAATATGACTTGAAACATGTAACAGCCTGCAAGCCAAAGCTGGAGTAGTAAACACTACAATAATTGTTTTTTGATGCATCTAATACATCTATTTTTTAACCGATTCGTTGCGGATGGCACGTTTCAGTGCCATCACTTCTTTTTAAGTGTGGCGTCAGGCACGGATATGTGTCATTTTGAAATCGATGATAACTCCTTCAATTAAGTTTTATGGAAGTTTTACCTGAAACAAAACTATCTTCATTTTTCACGTATATTAAGCACTGATCAGTGTCACGTTATTTTTGTTCGACGCCACGGCTAGAAGTTAGTGAAATTAGGCATCGCAACGAATCGGTTAAGAGCTAAGAGTCTATTATACTGCAGAAACAAAGCAAGTTATGTGCAGGGATAACTACCATAGGACAGAATGACAACATCCTATTCTATCATGCTCAAACAAAAATTTGGTGAATTAAAACAACAATCTATATCTGTTAATAATGGTGGAAGAAGTCCTTTTCCCCAAATGTTCTGACATCTGTTAGACACAGATAGGCCATCGTTTGTTGATTAGTTTTTATTTTCCAGTGAAAAATAATAATTTGAACATTGTATCTTTCCATGAAAACAGGTCGTTTGCTTCAGCTGTGCGTATCAATGGGCAATACATGCCTCTGTGGAAGAACGGCGAGGCCACCGTCAAGGCGCCTGTGTATGTTTCGGATGTCGCTCAGGGAATCATTAATGCTATTCGTGATTCTGACACCAAGTGCCAAGTTTACCAAGCCGCTGGGTAAGCTGTTTAATGCAATATTTAATTTTATAATAAGTATAACGATTATTATTTATTTTATAAGGCGATGAGGGATGACACTCATGTGACTAAGAGAGTGATGAGTATGAATATTGATGGATGGAGAGGAAGAGGAAGGCCAAAGAAAAGATGGATGGATTGTCTAAGGAATGAAATGGAAGAAAAAAGAGTAAATGATACTGTGACGTAGAGGAGAATGGAAGAAAAAAACGTGTTGCGCCGACCCCAAGTAAAATGGGAGAAGGGGAGGAAGATGATGAATTTATTTTATAAGAGATTTGCTCTTATAAAATAAATTATATTTTCTTGAAGACTCAAATGTAAACAAAACATCAAACCTATACATGCAGAGTGCCTATTAGACAGAGAAAACTATTTTCTCAATTATATTAATATTAGTGTAGATTATTTGTCCAACAATTATACAAACGGAATTATCACTTTTTAGACCCCGAAAATACTTATTGTCTGACTTGGTGGACTGGTTCTACGGGCTGATGCGTAAGGACGCCGATTGGGGATACCAACGCTACGACATGAAATACGATAAGATTTTCTTCCCCCTGAAGGTTATGGCGATCAACATGATTTCACCAGCATACCCGTTGGGGGGCTTGCATTGGGAAGCAATTGAGAAGGTAAATTTTTTTTATATGCAGTATGATTCACAATAATTATCAATCAACCTATTTTCTATACTTATATAGGTACATCAACCTACTTCAATCCGTTAAATTTCTGTAATAAATTTTCAACCTTATGAAAATAGTAGAAGGTTTATTTTCGATTGGTAAAATTTGACAAATTCAGGTAGGTTGACCTGCTGGCGTCTGTACATATAATATCATAAAACTGAAGAGTTTGTTTGGTTGGTTGAACGCGCTAATATCAGGAACTACTGGTACAATTTTTATTTAGGTCTTTGGTAGTCGCATTTATCGAGAAAGGACATAGGCCACACATTTTTGGTCTGACCATAAGAAAAAAAAAAACGACGGGTTGCACTCTGGGAGTGCCGGCAGAAGTGAAAACTTGAATAGTAATAAGCACACATGAACATTCGCGCAAGCGCCCTGCGCCGTCTTACGAATTTTTGATCAGGTCACGTGTCCTGACGCGAGTTTAACTTTTTTTACCCATTCCAAAAAAAGTGCACAACGCCGCTAAAGAAGTTTTCACTTCAAAAATATGAAACCTGCTGGTTTGGAAATAATTTGCCGAAATATATTACATTGAAATGTTTATGATTGCTGGAAGTATTTAAAATATTTGTAACATGGCTGAAAATGTTGTAGCCACATATTGCAGTAAAAATATTGCACGTTTAGTTGCACCATAAGAAGTAAAATCTGCCCTTGATGATGCCATTATAAAGAATCCAGATATTCGAGATCCGCGTTGCGCGCTTTATTGCAAACATCTGGAACACAACTCATAAATAACTGATCTTACAAAGTTATTTTTTTTACATGGCTTTTCGTAGTGCAACAACTCTAGAAGGTTGAGAAAGCTTGCCTTTCTTTTGGTTTTTACCGTGCTAATAAACTGGACTTCATTACGCACTGGTGCTTTCAAATTAAAACAAGTCTGAATGATAGGTAGTCATTGTTTTTTCTCTCGTAAGAGGTTGAGAAATATCAATCTATAGATATCACCATAATTCTGGCGCCTACACAGCCATGCTATACTGGCTCGTAAGAGGTTGAGAAATATCAATCCATAGATATCACCATAATTATGGCACCTACATAGCCATGCTATACTGGCTCGTAAGAGGTTGAGAAATATCAATCCATAGATATCACCATAATTATGGTACCTGCATATCCATGCTATGCCGGCTCGTAAGAGGTTGAGAAATATCAATCCATAGATATCACCATAATTAGGGCACCTACATAGCCATGCTATACTGGCTCGTAAGAGGTTGAGAAATATCAATCCATAGATATCACCATAATTATGGCACCTACATAGCCATGCTATACTGGCTCGTAAGAGGTTGAGAAATATCAATCCATAGATATCACCATAATTATTGCTGGCTCGTAAGAGGTTGAGCAATATCAATCCATAGATATCACCATAATTATGGCACCTACACAGCCATGCTATGCTGGCTCGTAAAAGGTTGAGAAATATCAATCCATAGATATCACCATAATTATGGCACCTACGTAGCCTTGCTATACTGGCTCATAAGAGGTTGAGAAATATCAATCCATAGATATCACCATAATTATGGTACGTACACAGCCATGCTACGCCGGCGACGGCTTCTGCTTCCACATGTACAGATCTTAATATTGTCATCCCTGTTCATTCTGCCTCTGGGTGCCAGCGACTAGTGTTTAAGAGCTGTTAGACTATTACTTCAATGATGATATTTTTACAGTAAAACTGTATTCACACGGCACCATGCCTCCGTTTCCACAGTTAAATATGAAACCATCTAAAACACAGAACTGTGTGGTGCCCAATGTATCATGACGGAACTTGTTTAATGCAAACCTTGTTGTACTTAAAGTATTTTGTTTTTTAAATGTACTTACTAATTTCTAAAATATTATCAATTTCAGGAAGCTACATCAGACGCCATAGACGATAATCTCCCAACATTGGAAGACCTCGGAGTTAAACTTACGTTCATGGAAGATCAGGTACCTTGGGAACTGAAGCCATACCGTGCTCACCAGTACTACATGGCGAAATTAGGAGAGTTCCCCACACCACCAGATCCTAAAATTCAAATGTAACACCATGAATATTGACAAAAATTAAAAATCATGAAAACTTCGCTTTTACTTTATTATTATTACCAACTGCAACTGGAAAAAAATAGTAGGTTACTAGATTATTTTGAATAAATTATTTTCTGTTTCCATTGCTGTTTCATTAAGTCTTGAGGATGAAATTAAATAAAACTTTTGTTTTTAATACAGAAAGTTTACGCACACTAGAAAATCCTGTGTCGTGGGTGCGTTTACAAACGTATAAACTCGTATACACCGGACCCACCCCAGACCCGGACCCGGAACAAGTACTTGTAGATCATACAATATTTTCTCGCGGGAATAAAACCCGCGACACGCAGCACAGCAGTCTCATCGATCGGCCACTGCGCCAACCGTGCCGTGTAGCGTCAAACGATTGCGAGTTTGCGATTATTTCTCTCTCTTCCCCTAATGGGATTCGGAGACTTTTATTTATAAAAAGCACAATATATTTGACCTGAAAATGGCAACAGCTGCTCTCTCAGGTCATTTCGTCACCAAAATAAAGCGTAAGTTTTCATAAACCTTAAGGGCACATCTTCTCTTGGCTGAATAAACTCTTACATAATTTGTTTTAAAAGCTCGATGTTGACAACTATAAATTTGAACCTTAAAATTACTTACAAACTCTACATATTTGATAAAGACCGAAATTTATTGACACTTAATTTATGTACCATTTCAGCGGCGACAAGTTCACTGAGTATTGTTTACATCAAATCCGCCCCATACAGTTCAGATGGCAATAGGCCTAACCTAGCCGCTTACAAGCGGGGCACTGGAGGCCGGGCCAGCTTTAATGGCATGGTAGCAACAGTGTTTGGATGCACAGGGTTTGTGGGACGCTATGTAGTCAATAAACTGGGCAAGTGTGGGGCTCAGGTGAGCTGTTACATTGTGTTTTTTTTTATTTATTTATTTAAGGTCGCTTTTCAACATCTAAGGTCATTAGCGACCACAATTAACAGTATATTAATTTACGTACATACAATATTATGTTTTTTATAATATACAAAAACCATAAAAAGAATATGTAAATTAAATTGTCTAAACTTTTTTCTTAAACTGAATTTGCAAAAAGTGTGGCAGTAGTATTTATTCTTTATACACCTTGGTATAGTTACAATTATTGTGAAAAATGTTTATTGCATTATTTCAGATAATCTGTCCCTACAGGGGTGATTTCTATGACGCCCAAAGATTGAAAGTGGCTGGAGACTTAGGACAGGTGCTGTTCACAGCATTTGATGTCCGTGATGAAGAGTCCATTGCTAAGTCTGTTCAATACTCCAATGTTGTCATTAACTTATTGGGACGTGACTATGAAACCAAGAACTTCAAGTATAAGGACATACACGTCGATGCTCCAAGGCGCATTGCAAGGTACAAAATATTGAATAATAATAAATATCACTCATTTACTCAACTGCATTTATACTACAAGTTGAGGTTGGTCCATAAATTAGCTCACAAACAACAATGATTTTATTATAATAGGATTTCACGAGAGATGGGCGTGGAAAGATTCATCCATGTGTCATACCTAAACCAATCTCCAAACCCTGTGCCATTGGTTTTGAAGAAACCATCCGAGTACAAGATCAGCAAATACTGGGGAGAGTGTGCTGTTAGAGAAGAGTTCCCCACAGCTACCATCATACGTGCCACGGACATCTATGGCAGTGAGGATAGATTTTTAAGGTACTTACATTTAATATGACTTGAAACATGTAACAGCCTGCAAGCCAAAGCTGGAGTAGTAAACACTACAATAATTGTTTTTTGATGCATCTAATACATCTATTTTTTAACCGATTCGTTGCGGATGGCACGTTTCAGTGCCATCACTTCTTTTTAAGTGTGGCGTCAGGCACGGATATGTGTCATTTTGAAATCGATGATAACTCCTTCAATTAAGTTTTATGGAAGTTTTACCTGAAACAAAACTATCTTCATTTTTCACGTATATTAAGCACTGATCAGTGTCACGTTATTTTTGTTCGACGCCACGGCTAGAAGTTAGTGAAATTAGGCATCGCAACGAATCGGTTAAGAGCTAAGAGTCTATTATACTGCAGAAACAAAGCAAGTTATGTGCAGGGATAACTACCATAGGACAGAATGACAACATCCTATTCTATCATGCTCAAACAAAAATTTGGTGAATTAAAACAACAATCTATATCTGTTAATAATGGTGGAAGAAGTCCTTTTCCCCAAATGTTCTGACATCTGTTAGACACAGATAGGCCATCGTTTGTTGATTAGTTTTTATTTTCCAGTGAAAAATAATAATTTGAACATTGTATCTTTCCATGAAAACAGGTCGTTTGCTTCAGCTGTGCGTATCAATGGGCAATACATGCCTCTGTGGAAGAACGGCGAGGCCACCGTCAAGGCGCCTGTGTATGTTTCGGATGTCGCTCAGGGAATCATTAATGCTATTCGTGATTCTGACACCAAGTGCCAAGTTTACCAAGCCGCTGGGTAAGCTGTTTAATGCAATATTTAATTTTATAATAAGTATAACGATTATTATTTATTTTATAAGGCGATGAGGGATGACACTCATGTGACTAAGAGAGTGATGAGTATGAATATTGATGGATGGAGAGGAAGAGGAAGGCCAAAGAAAAGATGGATGGATGGATTGTCTAAGGAATGAAATGGAAGAAAAAAGAGTAAATGATACTGTGACGTAGAGGAGAATGGAAGAAAAAAACGTGTTGCGCCGACCCCAAGTAAAATGGGAGAAGGGGAGGAAGATGATGAATTTATTTTATAAGAGATTTGCTCTTATAAAATAAATTATATTTTCTTGAAGACTCAAATGTAAACAAAACATCAAACCTATACATGCAGAGTG
This sequence comes from Agrotis puta, assembly GCA_943136025.2. Taxonomy (NCBI): domain Eukaryota; kingdom Metazoa; phylum Arthropoda; class Insecta; order Lepidoptera; family Noctuidae; genus Agrotis; species Agrotis puta. The sequence continues at coordinate 11,404,735 of OW964176.2, read as the reverse complement.
CCTATTAGACAGAGAAAACTATTTTCTCAATTATATTAATATTAGTGTAGATTATTTGTCCAACAATTATACAAACGGAATTATCACTTTTTAGACCCCGAAAATACTTATTGTCTGACTTGGTGGACTGGTTCTACGGGCTGATGCGTAAGGACGCCGATTGGGGATACCAACGCTACGACATGAAATACGATAAGATTTTCTTCCCCCTGAAGGTTATGGCGATCAACATGATTTCACCAGCATACCCGTTGGGGGGCTTGCATTGGGAAGCAATTGAGAAGGTAAATTTTTTTTATATGCAGTATGATTCACAATAATTATCAATCAACCTATTTTCTATACTTATATAGGTACATCAACCTACTTCAATCCGTTAAATTTCTGTAATAAATTTTCAACCTTATGAAAATAGTAGAAGGTTTATTTTCGATTGGTAAAATTTGACAAATTCAGGTAGGTTGACCTGCTGGCGTCTGTACATATAATATCATAAAACTGAAGAGTTTGTTTGGTTGGTTGAACGCGCTAATATCAGGAACTACTGGTACAATTTTTATTTAGGTCTTTGGTAGTCGCATTTATCGAGAAAGGACATAGGCCACACATTTTTGGTCTGACCATAAGAAAAAAAAAAACGACGGGTTGCACTCTGGGAGTGCCGGCAGAAGTGAAAACTTGAATAGTAATAAGCACACATGAACATTCGCGCAAGCGCCCTGCGCCGTCTTACGAATTTTTGATCAGGTCACGTGTCCTGACGCGAGTTTAACTTTTTTTACCCATTCCAAAAAAAGTGCACAACGCCGCTAAAGAAGTTTTCACTTCAAAAATATGAAACCTGCTGGTTTGGAAATAATTTGCCGAAATATATTACATTGAAATGTTTATGATTGCTGGAAGTATTTAAAATATTTGTAACATGGCTGAAAATGTTGTAGCCACATATTGCAGTAAAAATATTGCACGTTTAGTTGCACCATAAGAAGTAAAATCTGCCCTTGATGATGCCATTATAAAGAATCCAGATATTCGAGATCCGCGTTGCGCGCTTTATTGCAAACATCTGGAACACAACTCATAAATAACTGATCTTACAAAGTTATTTTTTTTACATGGCTTTTCGTAGTGCAACAACTCTAGAAGGTTGAGAAAGCTTGCCTTTCTTTTGGTTTTTACCGTGCTAATAAACTGGACTTCATTACGCACTGGTGCTTTCAAATTAAAACAAGTCTGAATGATAGGTAGTCATTGTTTTTTCTCTCGTAAGAGGTTGAGAAATATCAATCTATAGATATCACCATAATTCTGGCGCCTACACAGCCATGCTATACTGGCTCGTAAGAGGTTGAGAAATATCAATCCATAGATATCACCATAATTATGGCACCTACATAGCCATGCTATACTGGCTCGTAAGAGGTTGAGAAATATCAATCCATAGATATCACCATAATTATGGTACCTGCATATCCATGCTATGCCGGCTCGTAAGAGGTTGAGAAATATCAATCCATAGATATCACCATAATTAGGGCACCTACATAGCCATGCTATACTGGCTCGTAAGAGGTTGAGAAATATCAATCCATAGATATCACCATAATTATGGCACCTACATAGCCATGCTATACTGGCTCGTAAGAGGTTGAGAAATATCAATCCATAGATATCACCATAATTATTGCTGGCTCGTAAGAGGTTGAGCAATATCAATCCATAGATATCACCATAATTATGGCACCTACACAGCCATGCTATGCTGGCTCGTAAAAGGTTGAGAAATATCAATCCATAGATATCACCATAATTATGGCACCTACGTAGCCTTGCTATACTGGCTCATAAGAGGTTGAGAAATATCAATCCATAGATATCACCATAATTATGGTACGTACACAGCCATGCTACGCCGGCGACGGCTTCTGCTTCCACATGTACAGATCTTAATATTGTCATCCCTGTTCATTCTGCCTCTGGGTGCCAGCGACTAGTGTTTAAGAGCTGTTAGACTATTACTTCAATGATGATATTTTTACAGTAAAACTGTATTCACACGGCACCATGCCTCCGTTTCCACAGTTAAATATGAAACCATCTAAAACACAGAACTGTGTGGTGCCCAATGTATCATGACGGAACTTGTTTAATGCAAACCTTGTTGTACTTAAAGTATTTTGTTTTTTAAATGTACTTACTAATTTCTAAAATATTATCAATTTCAGGAAGCTACATCAGACGCCATAGACGATAATCTCCCAACATTGGAAGACCTCGGAGTTAAACTTACGTTCATGGAAGATCAGGTACCTTGGGAACTGAAGCCATACCGTGCTCACCAGTACTACATGGCGAAATTAGGAGAGTTCCCCACACCACCAGATCCTAAAATTCAAATGTAACACCATGAATATTGACAAAAATTAAAAATCATGAAAACTTCGCTTTTACTTTATTATTATTACCAACTGCAACTGGAAAAAAATAGTAGGTTACTAGATTATTTTGAATAAATTATTTTCTGTTTCCATTGCTGTTTCATTAAGTCTTGAGGATGAAATTAAATAAAACTTTTGTTTTTAATACAGAAAGTTTACGCACACTAGAAAATCCTGTGTCGTGGGTGCGTTTACAAACGTATAAACTCGTATACACCGGACCCACCCCAGACCCGGACCCGGAACAAGTACTTGTAGATCATACAATATTTTCTCGCGGGAATAAAACCCGCGACACGCAGCACAGCAGTCTCATCGATCGGCCACTGCGCCAACCGTGCCGTCGTTCTGAGAATTTTGAAGTTCGCATAATAAACTATTCTCATTTAGCTAATTCAGATACGGGAGAAAAAAGCGACAAAAATAGATCAAACTAAAAACTGAAATAGTCAACACCCCCGCAACCGCCCTATTATCCTAGCAGCCGAGGACATCGAGAACACTACCCTAGCGGAGATCGGACTGACTTATGTACAGGTGAATGTGTGCAAAATAATTTCCCAGGCAACAAAATTAATGATCGCACACACCATGTGCGAATTGTGCATCTACTATATCTACTCAGAGTCGAGTTTTTGCGCGGACAATATTTCTCGTCGCCTCACGTTCGCTGCGGCAAAACACACCTGTTGTGTTTCTACTAACGGAACGCGAGTGCGGCGCTCACACGCGGTGTGTTTCGTAAATTTCAATACAGCTGTGCGGCCAAAACACGCCCTGCGTGTGAGCTGTAAACGTTAGGTAAGGTACGTGTTGAGAAATTGTTTTTCAATTATACGTATAACAATACCGAAATCAAAATGATTTCTGCAACATAAGTAATTATTTATAAACAAAAATAAAAAAGCACTTCGGTAAATTGCGTCGTGTCAACTACGTAAACTTTTAATTTCGGTGTATTATTGTATGCTTGATATTGGTGACTTGTATGAATGAAATTCACAACTCAACACTGGCGCAACAGCGAACCGCCACACGCTAGGCGTGTTCGGCCGCACAATCGGTGCGCTTTCGAAAATATGCTACGACAGTGCGGCGCACACACCGTGTGTGTTGCAGGCCGTACAAAGGGCACGCGCAACTATTGTTCGGCCGCAGCAAATGTGAACTAAAAAAAAAAACAATGTTCATTCACGCGGGACTATCTAAGCATACCGTGCGGCCCTAGCACGCAAAGGGCAATCGGAGGCACAGGATGGAGTTTTAGTCGTAGTCTTAACAGACTGTAAATCATCTGCCTAGCCTTTTCCCAACTATATTGGGGTCGCTTCCAGTTCAACCAAATGCAGCTGGATATCAGTATTTTACATGGAGCGACAGCCTGTCGGACCACCACAACCCAGTAACTGGGTAATACGATACCCCACGGTAAGACTGGCTGTCAGACTTTGGAGCTTCTGACTAACAGCAACGACTGTCAAAGATCTACAAATGACAGCCGGGACCAACGGCTTTACGTGCTTTCCGAGGCACGGAGGAAACTCGCTATGACAAATGGTCACCCATCCACAGACCAACCTCGGCAAGCGCGGCTTAACCCGGAAGATCGGCCTGTGCGGCTGTATTTATTTAGCCACGAGCTCCTCCTTAACAGACTAAAAATCAAAATTCATTGTGCGAAAGTATGTAATTATGGTTATTGCTATAAATTCTGTGGTCTACAATTTCAGCATGCATAGCGTGGCTTTCCTCAGTTTTATCTAGCAAGTCCAGTCCAGACACAATTGTATTTAGTTAGTACACATGTACCACATCATAAAATATAATGCAGAAACATCTAGGCCTGAAAAGACTGATCATGTAATGCACGAAATGGGAGATCTCTCTGCAAAACTGTTTTTCTTTAAAGCATGATAATATCCACAAATCAGTGCTCCCACCCAGGTGAGGCAGAAAGGACTGTCGGACTTGTACTGACTAAAATCCTAATGCTTCAATCTTGACATTCCAGGGTCACGGTTCCCTGTCTAGACAGCCCCCTGACTCCGGCAGGCATTTGGCGTATTGCTGACAGCTCTTCGGGGACGCGCTGTCAACCCGGTTATTTCGATGATTATGCGGCAAATCACTCATTAATTGTCCACAACATCTGCATAACTCTTGACTGAGCCAAGGTTTCAGTTGTGAAAGCTGCTCAGATATAGGGTGTACCAATCATTACTTAAAACTGAATTAAAAAACATTTAGATTAGATGTTTTTTTATTAAACTTAATTAAGGTGCAGGCCTGCCACGTCCAAATCCTCCTCTCTGAAAACAACAGAAAATATTGAATTTAGTAATAAATATTATGTATTGATTTTTTCTGGAAACTTATTTTCAAGTGGCTTTTATAACTTAAAAACTGTTCCAATGTCAATTTCTTATAACTTGTTTCACCAAAACAATGGGTAAACTAGCTTTGGTCAGTTTAATGAAATTGGCAATAAGTTATTAAGTTTCATGAAGCACTCAATCCAGTGAATCAATATGGCAGTTCAATGAATCAATCAGTACATATTGGTTGTGCTTCTTGGACAGTGAATCTCCTATTTAAAATTTTATTTCTCAATGTTCAGGAAGGGTTCCTTGAAATGAAATACAGATCAAAATGTGAACATTGTCAACATTTAGTGATAAATCACAACACTTACGAATTCAACATCAGCAGAACCAGGGCCAACATCAGCCTTCTTGTCGTGGGCAGCTGGTGTCGTGGGCGCACGGCGGTACGCAGAACGGTCCTCAGCAGAGCGAGCAGGCGCTTCAGGCCGGCCAACAGCTCCACGACGGACTGTTTCAGTGCGCACAGAGCGCTTGAGGGTTGCGGGTACGATTTCAGGGGGCAGGTGCAAGAAGATTCTCAGGTACTCAATACCCTCGTTGGTAAGGTACCTACAGCAAAAGAAATCAGTTTGGTTATTTAAAATTACTAATTTTTACGAAATTTGCACCGGCATTCTACCATTACTATCACTGAAAAGTAATTTATTTCATTATCAATTATTTAAAGAGTGATAAGTTATTGTTTTGGTATGTAAACAAAACCATAAATTAAATAACTGAACCTACCAGTAGAAATGCCTCCAGGCAAACTGTTCCTTGACGTATCCTCTGGATTTCAGTGACTGCATAGCCTTAATTACTTGGAGGTTAGGAATCTTCTCCAGATCGGGGTGTTTCGGAGCATGGTAGTCTTTCTTAGCTACCATAACTCCCTCTTTGAAGAGGTATTCATAGATAGACACACGATTCTGTTTAGGCATCAACATCTTGAAGCACTACCTAAAAACAAGACACAATGTAAGCACTTAGGTTATCTCAATTTTGTTCAGTCACTTTTTAGCCACAAGAACAAAATAACTGTACCACGTTAAATACTAATCAGTTCTAATTTTAAATTTAGCAGTAAAAATGCCCAAATTCATTAGATTACATTAATAAATTCAGATTTCTATGTCTGACAGTACCTTCCGCCTATTTTGACAAAAGAAAAGGAATAGGTGATTGGTTTGACAATTGACATTGACGTTCGTGAGTAGTTCCAGGTTCCAAAACCCTTGTAAAATTGGGTTATAAAGCATTTGATTTAGTCGATTTTATGGCAATTCGTAAAGAATGTGTAATTTTCGCGATAAATAAACGCACAACATTGATATTACTGGGAGATCTACTGTATTACCAATAAAAACAAATGTATTTATAAATCTGTCTTTATAAGCTATTACCCAATGACGTATTATATATAGACACGTCATGAACCAACATCGCGGCGCTTAAAAACGGCGAAAATACTAGATAACTACTTCTACGAGTAAAGAAAGGGAAAGAAAATATGACATCGTATGGTGGAATGCCTTTGCTAGAGGGAGATAAATATACATCTTCAGTTATATCATTATCACGTGACTATACCTTCATGCGCCGGCCGCCATAAGATGGCGGGCGGCGGCGTCGAAAAAAATAAAATAAAAATAGGTTGTTTGGTGAACTTACGCATGAAATGACACATTTTTGTCTTTAACTTTTGCAGTATAATTTGTACATCGTCTGAACACACACGACGGCATGCTTTCTTTACAGCTTGGCAAAAAAGAGTGTGGAAAAATTGAGGTCGCTACTACTTGTCATATGTCATTATAAATAAACAAGTAAGCACTGATCGTTGCGAAATAAAGTAGAAAATCGTGAAATAACACGAGGTAATTGTTTTTTGACACAGAAGCTACTCGTAGTTGACTTTTCTAACATGTTGCAACAACAAACGTTTCGTAGTTTCAATTGTCACCGCATCAGACTCTTTCTTGCCAAGCTGTATGTTTCGCCAGGTTTACACACACGATATAAATTAAAAACAAACGTAGCGTCGCGCGGCAGGTTGGTGCGTAACTAAGCGCGATGTTGTCAATTGCCTTCATTTCATGTTGTCATTTTAGAGCGCGGACAACGTATCTATAGTTTTATACATCATTGCTATTACCTGATAAGAGGCCCACAAATTGGGGTACACATAAAACCAGTTTGTCTTGGCATTGTTTTGTACGATCTTTGGACACAGTGAACGGTCAGTTTAAATTGGAAATGCATAGCTTGATGTGTAGCCGTGTGTGTACAGACATTTTTAATTTTACAAAATAGTCAAATCTACTCTGTGTATTCTTCATAATTATGACACAATACATAGCAGTGCCAGAAAAATAAAATTGTTTCATAGAGAATATAACCGGAGATCTAACTGTCAGCATGAACAATATTTTATTACGCCGTGCTGTTTTCACTAACATTAAATACGTGAATATTCGTTTTATGGCTACTAGAAAGGAAGACATTTGTACCCATACTGGTCAGAGGTGGGAATGCGATGACTACAGGCTGGTGCGTTTCTTGAACTCTCCTAAAATAGTCAACCCTAACTGGCCGGTGAAATTGATTAAGGCAGTCGGAGCCAAACAAGTTCAGAGCAGAATAACATGGTGTGACGGAGGTTTGGGAATTGAGGGTCATCCTCGAGTTTATATTAATATGGACGCACCAGGTCCACAATTCTGCAGTTATTGCAGTCAACGATTTATCAAAATTGAGCCACAACTGGTAGTTCAACAAGAAAACAAGTCTGTTTGTTAGTGCTCCTTTCTTTCTAATGTTCTTTAAATGTATTCCTGATAGCACTGCAATGTAAATGTTAAACATAATATTGTTGGTTTTATTTTTCTTCTACATAAAAATCGGATTTGTCTTCCACACATATTTTTAAAGGGAATAAAAGATTTCTGTATGGAGGGTGCCCCATTTTGATTATTTTCAGAATCGCGGAGCACATTCAGTTATTTAGATCGAGGACACGTAGACAACCAAAAAATAATGGACATAATGCCCTAATAATAAAAAAGAAAAAAAAAAGCTATAAAGCGTATTCGCCAAAATATACAAAAATATAATATCTCTCGCAAGTCTTGGAGAAACAACTTTTTTTTTCATTTTGCTAAACCTTCAAACCTCTTTGGAGATTTGTATCTTTTTTTTGGGTATCATCATACATGATCCTTCCCAGCGGGGGCAGGGAGGGGCAGCCACAGGGGTAGCTGTAGCTGCCCCTCCCCGGGTACGCCCATGTGTGGTGACTGTGCAATAGCTGCCTAAAATTGAGCCCACTCAACTAGAAAGAGACATGGGAATCAATGGGTAGGTTGGGCCAGGGAAGGCACCGTCAGAGCGGCCATGTTAAAAAATATATGTGTAAGCTGCATGGGTTAGATCTTTGCCTTTCCGAAAGCGAAAAAGAAAAAAAATCACTGTCATAACTTTTGACAGCTTGGTGAGCTTGGTATGGTATACCTATACAGCGCGTCACGCTTGTAAAGTGTAAGCCACGGAGTTTCTTGTTGGCTTTTTTCTTCATTTTTTTTGTTTCAGCTTTCAGCAGCTCTTGTGAAGTGGAGAGAACAAGGACATCGTTACTTACTTATTTCTAAAGCCCTAGACTTGTTTACTCTGTAAAAGAATTATAGAAGTCATAGAAATAGGAATTTAGGTTAAAATGGATTTTCAAAACCGCCCTGGTGGTAAAACTGGAGGTGGAGGAGTAGCGTCATGGTCAGAAAGTAATCGAGACCGACGCGAAAGACTTCGCCAGCTCGCGTTAGAAACGATTGATTTGAATAAAGATCCCTATTTTATGAAAAATCATTTAGGTAAGCATACCATTTCAGCATACATTTCAGAGCGTTTAAAGTGCAGAAAATATATTTATACTACTTCAATACACTTGAATATTGTAATGTTTACGTTTATAAAACAATTTTTGATTACAGGATCATATGAATGCAAGCTATGTTTAACTCTCCACAATAATGAGGGAAGTTATCTAGCGCACACTCAAGGTAAAAAGCATCAGGCCAACTTAGCTAGAAGAGCAGCTAAAGAAGCTAAAGAAGCACCTCAACAATTAGCTCCTGAAAAGCCAAGAATTGAACCCAAAAAGTTTGTAAAGATTGGACGTCCAGGTTACAGAGTTACAAAGCAAAAAGATCCTGAAAATGGTCAACAAAGTTTATTATTCCAAGTTGATTACCCAGGTATGAAATTTTATAGTTACATGTAGGTATTTTACCACTATTTTTTTTATTACTGGTATCTTAATATATTTTTTATAATACCTATTATCAGTAATTTAAAAAAATACTAGTACTAGCAATAATTGTCCAGCCCTCTCAATTCCTTAGCTTCCATGTTTATATGTTGGTCACAGGAAGAGCTATTTAGGGATAAATACTGCAAGCTCCTGGCCTGCAGAACATAACCATACCCAATAGTTTAATTATTAGTTAGGACCAAATCAGCATCTCATTAACACATGTTTTGTTTTAGAAATTGCTGAAGGTGTGCAGCCACGGCACCGCTTCATGTCAGCATATGAACAAAAGATAGAGCCTCCAGATCGTAGATGGCAATACTTGCTATTTGCTGCTGAACCCTATGAGACCATTGCATTCAAAGTACCAAGCAGAGAAGTGGAGAAACATGATTCAAAATTCTGGACTCATTGGAATAAAGATACAAAGCAGTTCTTTCTGCAATTTGCATTCAAAATGGAGCCATTACGCATGCCTCCTCCTCCTCCTAAGATGTGGGAGAACCATGGAATGCGTCTACCTCCTCCTCCTGGTGCTCCCCTGATGGGAGTGCCACCCCCTCCACCTTTGCTACCTGTACCACCACCACCACCTATGTAAATTTGTTTGATTTCATTGAAATAGGCAATAAAATTATATTTGTAAGAATTCAACATTGTTTTTGGTTGGTTTAAACCGTATCCCATCATTAGTTGGTGCCAAAAAGAGAATATAAAATATGTTGTATGATACCGTTGATATGGGATAATATAAGTGTGAATTCTCTGGCAACAGCTAGTATATATTGTGATCATATCTAAATTATATTTTTTCACTAATCAAAAAAAAAATGTAGGTCTCAGGCTGCTTTTCCACCAGAGATGTGCTATGCTATGTTGTTGTGGATGTGTTTAATATAATAAATAAATAAATATACCGCAACTATCACACAACGCCATCTAGCCCCAAGCTAAGCAGAGCTTGTGTTATGGGTACTAGACAACTGATAAACATACTTATATATTTCTAAATACATACATATTATAGATAAATTACATCCAGATACAGAACAAATGATAGTGCTCATCACACAAACATTTGTCCTGGGGGGGAATCGAACCCACGACCTCCGGCATAGCAGTCAGGGCAAAGAGAATTAAAAGTCAGGGTCACTAACTACTAGACCAACAGGCCTATCTAAAAAATATCCACCAATCATATTCATTGGGGCACATAGCGTAGCACTGGTGGAAACGTATTCAACTAAGATGTGTTTTTGATGCCTGCCATGGGTCGTCATCCCTACTATCGATACTTCGCATAGCTCGAGCTGCGCATCTTCCTCGCGCATCTACATTGTAGCGAGACGAACCACTGACCGCGGTCCTTTATAGCATAAGGTTGCCATCTCCAAAATTTGGAAACCAGAACAAGACGCGTGAAAACCCCGGATTTTAGAGTCCAGAACCCGGACAAAAGTCGAAGTGCGCACCGTGAAAAGTGCGTCAGGAGGGGTGGGGGGATGGTAAAGTGTGCGTGTGTCGCGGGCGGCCCAAGACTTCAAATTTTTAAACCCGAACTACAAATAAAGACCCCCCCCCTGGACGCACCCCGGATGGCCTCTAAACTAGGACAAATCCGGGGTAACCCGGACGGATGGCAACCCTATCATAGCACATCTTACTCGCACCGCATAGCGTAGCATCAGTGGAAACGGTCTCATCCAGTTTCGTAGCATGGCTTTTACATCCCCGCAGCATAGCACATCTCTGGTGGAAGGGCTTTCCACTTCATGCTGTGGGGTATCCAAATCACCCTCCTCAATGTTCCAGGAATGGGTGTTACTATAAGCGACTTTAAATATTTGTAAATGCAACCACGTCATAGGAGAAATTCCCAATGTATGTGGGCAAAGTTTAAAAAAGAATTTTTCAAACCTGCACAGAATGAAACCTTTCAGTGTAACTAACGTTTACAAAGCTGATGCCTGATGCATTGCGAGCGGGAAAATTCTAATAAACAGTACCATTGGCTAAGTACTTTATTTTTGTCACAGACTGAAAGGCGTAAAGACCTACAACAACTAGGGAGAGGGAGGGCTGGGTCCTCTTTTTTTGAGATATCTAGTCATCTAATGTTTCCTCCCGCCCTCTCAGGGTGGGCCAGAAGGCCATATCAGCCTTATTAGTTGGATAAATTAACGGCATGGTTGCCGCTGTGGCTGAGTGAACGAGTGCTGCGCAGCGTGTCGCTGGTTTGCTCCTCGCACTGAACGAAATATTTGTATCTGCAAGTAGTCGTACCGGGTCTGGGTGTTTGTTTATATGATTTTCTATATTTCTAAACGCACCCACGAAACAGGAGAAATTCCAACATTTTTTGGTTAAAAAAAACTACCCTTTTCTTTCACGCAAAGGCCGATTCGTTTGCGATCCAGAGTATAACGAAATACGCCTTATACTAGTGAGCCCTGCTACGACCTATGTACCCCGCTGCGACTATTCTTATGAGCCCTTTAAAGAGTGTTTTATGCTAACAATTCCTAGAAGGGCGCGTAGAGCGCAACAAACTTGGCGTGGTGCTTTTCAGATCACAGATGTTAAGCTACCTATTGCTCGCCGTCCGCGCCATTTTGATGTTTTCTTAAGGCGTCTTCCACGGCTGAGAAAAAGGATTAAGAAAGATTGCCTCTCCTCATGCATTCCGTATCACTTTGCAGAAAAAGGTGACTGTTCCCCATCCCATGCCCCCTGCTCCGTACCAGAGTGGGACGGGAAAGATCTCTGCAGTCGATCGTCTCCACAAGCGCATATTTTGGACCCCTGCCTATGGCTCTTCTATATTATTTTTATAATATAATCTTTAAATAATGCAGAGGTTTTCAAAACATAGGTACAAATAGTACGAATACGCGTTTCTTTTTCGTTATAATTAAACATCTGTGCGATGAGCCTGCTTAGTTTGTGGTCTGTGGTGCGATGCGTTGTGCGAACGTATAATGGAACGTGTTTTAACGGTCAACGGCTGATCACCGGAGGGGTGCATTGTATTGTTGGTAAATAATAATAATAATTTACGCGCGCATTCTATGTTCTTGAAGTGCGGTCGTTATTTTATTTCATTTAGAGAGTGAACCTTGGCGGTTATTTACTTGAGAATTTTTGTGCAGTTATTCATGATTGAAAGTTTGGAAAAGTCATCATTAATCTCTAAATCATGTTTTCTAAGGCAAAGCGGTTTGAACCTCTCGGTAAGCAATTTTTAAAGTACTAATTAAATACATTTTCTTTTTTTCTTGTTAATTACGAGTTAGTTCCAATTGACTTGATCAATGTTTTCTTTTTACGAATTTTAGAACGTTACCTTGAAGCCTGCAAGTTTAGTTGTAAGTAATTTGTTTCCCATCAGCAAGTAGTTAATCACAGTTCTAGAAACAAAACAAATATCTAGATGAATAATATGTAACATAGCCCAAGAAGAACTGACAGCCCTGCAGCCGTCTTACTATTCCATAGTCGTAATAGTTGATTAAAAATCTGACCTTTACACAGTTCCCATATTTCATTATTATCATCATAATTTATTCAGACAGCCATAGATCTATGTAGTTATTAATAAAATATAAATCACAAACAAGCCTTATAATCTTAAAACTAATTTCAGCTCCCGGCTCCACCAAAAAAGGTCAAAGTAAGCCAAACAAACCAGATAATGACAAACAAAAGCTGCTTTCTAAAACCTCTACTACAGGATTCAAGTCGAAGCCATTTGTAATTCCAACATGTTCTAGAACCAATACTGATGTACAGTCTCAATGCAGCTCAGTACATAGTGTCAGGTCATTTGCCACAGTAAGTATATACATTTTTTAATGCTTCTTTAATTTTTAAATATTATATTAAGCCTACCACTAAATATACAAATTGTGATTAATTTTTAATTCTGTATTTGCAGCCAAAGCTAATAAAACCTTTGTCAACCGTCAAAGCTCCTAATAGTCTGAAGAAAAAAAATGAGCATTCTTTCCCCAAAATTAAGAATGAATCTACAAATGAACTCATTAAATCTCAAGAAGTGGAAATAAGGTAAATTTATTATAGATTCCTTAGTTTCTGCTACAAACTAGGAAGGAGTCCAGTAATGATCAAGTAGGAAAAAAAACAAAAATTGATCATCTTTTAATTTTGATTTCAGAAACAAAGACCACACCATTGCTGAATATACAAAACTAATTGATGAATTCAAACATAAAATATCACAGCTGGAAAAGCAGATAAAAGAAGTAACACAAAATAATTGCAACAGGTTGGATAAGCAATTTTCCCAGATCACTTTAGAAGACCATCAAGGACCAAAAGATACCACTGATAAAACTAGATTAATTGATGATCTGAAAAACAAAATAAATGAACTAGAGAAACAATGTGACAAACTAGAACAAGAGGTCACTGACAAACAAATGGAATTGAGATCAGTTGAGGAAGTTATTACTGTTCGAGATAGCTTATGTCAGGATTTACAACAAAAATTAACAAATGCGGAAACAGATTTAGAAGAGACCCGTCAAAGACTTGAAATGGTAAAAGGTCATCATGCTCTTGCCCTAGAAGCAAATGAAAGCATACGTCGTGAGTATAAATTAGAGCTTGAAACATTAAAAACAAAATTGGAAGAAGAAAAGCAGACTATTATAAATAAATCTAAATTGGATCAAGAAAATATTAAATCAAGCTATACAACTTTTCTAGAAACAATAAAGAGTCAAATGATGAAAGAAAAAAATGAGGCCGTTCAGGAACTCCAACTAGAGTTAATGAATAAGGATGCTGAGATGAAAGCTAAAATAGAGCAGATTGATGAAGCAACTCGTGAAAAATTGAGGCTATGTGAGATACAGTTTGAAGAAAGGACTAGAAATATTCATGATCTTTACACTGAACAGCAGAAAAAAATCCAATATTTAGAAGATGATGTTAAAGACCTGAAATATAAAATAGCTTTGACTGAAGAAGAAAAAATGATGCTTCAGAAAGAAATAAATAATTTGAAAAATGACAATGATTCTTTAAATAAAGAAAAAATGGCTCTGATAAAAGAAAGGGATGAAATTAAAGAAGAGTCAAAGATGAAGCTCATTGATTTTGAGAATGAAATTAATAAACTAACAGTTGAAGTGGATAAGGCTGTAAAGGATAAGAATAAGTTTGAAACATCTCTGTCTGTAACAAGAGACATTGTTGAAGTATTGACAATGCGCTTGAGGGAATCTGATAATGAACTTGAACATTTGGAAGACAAAGTACAAACATTATTGAGTACTAAGGAAATTTTAGAAAATGAGGTTGCTAATTACAAATCTACTCTAAACAATACAGCCATGGAGTGTAATGAATACAAAGATGCTTTAGTAAATATTCTAAAATCGAAAGCAGCATTAGCTAAGGAGCACAACCGCATAATGGAGCACAATGTTTCCTTGATAGAAAGCTTACAAAATGTTGAGAAAGAAGCATATCGCGAATTAGGATCGATCAAGAATGAGTTAATAGAAGATGTGGAGCTGTTAAAAAAGGAATCTTGTTCCAAAATTCAATCACTTCGTGAAGAGGTCAGACGGCTGTCTTGAAATCTTTATTTACTTCTTTCTCTTTCTAAAATATTAAACGTTAACTTTTTTGTTTTATATAGCTTGAAAAGAAACAAAAGTTGTGCGAACTGGCGACTGAGCATGCGGGGCAGGCGACAGCCGCCGCCGAGCAATCGCGAGTGCTTCTAACCCAGGCTGCTGCAGCAATTGATCGGCTTGAGACTGAAAATCAGTGTCTTCAACAACAGGTGACTTAAGTTTTTTTAGGTTGAATAACATCTACCGATAGCACACTACACAAATTAGATGATGTGCTAATAGATGTGGTTCAACGCTTATTTTTTGTGATACTGCCGAGAAGCCCGACACTCCAACGGATGCAACTTACTTACAGCGGCACTTCTTATTCATTTTTTAAGCTGGAACTAATCATACACATTCATTGAATTAGTATGGTAGTTTCGGAGATTAGCATGTACGAACATGGTGACGATCCCTATGTACTGAAAATGGTGTTTAACAAAATGCTGATACAATTATTATTTACAGATTCAAGATCAGCAGTCCCTTGTAGTCGAGTTATCGTTGCTTCGGCAAGAAAATGAGGAGTTGACAATGACAGTGGCAAAGCAGTCGTCAATCATTGACAAGATGAAAAAGGATTCGGAGCAATTACAGTATAAGCCTAAATCACCTTCTGTCTTACGAAAATCCACTAAAATCGGGAAAGAAAACTTGCAGACTATTATTTCCCCCTTGAGAGAGCGCAATCATTGAAATGACACACATTTCCTGGTATGAGATTAGAGTTGCTCGATATTTTTTGTGACTATTGGATGCTTGTTATATTTGATGTCAATTGTGTATTTTGTTTGTGGATGTTATATTTGAAAATTGATCATTATAAAACCATGTTAAACGTTTAATTACCAAAAACTATATTTTGTACCTTACTAATTTAATTGTTTGATTACTTATTTATTTAAAGTTAGTATGAAAATTTTCATCTGGGTTTGTTTATTTTTCTAAATATTTTATAATTATTCTGGTGGAGCAATGTTGGCGTTTCTTTACAATAGTGTAGCTACTTAACAGTTTATTGTAATATGTAAAATAATAAATTATTTTCCAAAGATTTCTATTTTCAATTAATTTATCCTTCGCAATAAATATTTTAATAGTGTTTATTGAATGCTCTGCGGGAATTCTTAACCACGACTGATTTTAATAATCATTTTTATGAGTTCCGTACTCAAAAAGGGTACATAATATACCAATCATCAATTCTACGCTGGGTCCATATTATCTCAACGGTAACGCCTCTTAGCGAGCGTTGGATCTTCGTTGGGGCAGCAGCAGCCAGCAATTCAAAAGGCAAATATTAGTCATGTGGGTGGAATAACTATTTTCGTAAAAAAATGTAGGTATCAATTCGTCTAAAAATTTACCTTTAAGTATAATTATCAATCTGCGGTAAAGCTATTTTGTGGAAAGAAAATTCGACTGCAAGCAGTACTTGAACCTGCTTCCTTGTGGATTAGTACTCCAGACTCTCAACTAGGCTATCAGTCCTTTCTCGGCACGGCGAGGTCGAAATCTGGAGTAGGGTACATATCGATGCCAACTTATATAAGTATATGGTTACAATCGGTAAAAAAGCCGATTCTAATCATGGATATAATTCCCAAAAAAAATTCGCTTATCCCCTTTTGGCCGTAAGGCATCGATATACGATAGGAGGATGCAGATTCGAGTCCTGCTCGCAATATTTAAAATTTTTAACAAGATTTGGTGTGCATTTCCTCCGCAGAAGAGACAAATAAAACAAAATATCAGTCTTACACCAATTTATTTGGATCAATTTACAAAATTATACAAAGTTGTATCTATACTACAGATAGCGCTAGTGCAATAACTTAATTACATAAAGCATTTTTGGCAACACAAGTTTATATCAATAGGTATGGAGATTCCTTGCGAACTACAATAGATTAATAACATATAAATAACTTAAATTATACAATTATTTCAATATTGATCATTGTTCAATATTTCTTTGGATTGATCAGACTTTATAAAATCACAATAATTTGAGATAAGTAGAAAACTAGGTAAGTACTATTACAATACGAAGTTACATTGCTATTATAATGCAAGTTATCCCATAAATGCAAGCACAGTAAAAAATTTAGAGGGGTCTGACATCACAAAAGACCTCAACGTAGTGCCGTTTTGTTTTCCCCCTCGCTGCAAAATGCAACTATGGTATTCACACAATATAAAAGGGCTGGTCCCAATAAAAAAGCGACAAGGAATAATATAAAATACTCATTAATCAAATACATTTGGTATAAAAAGGTGGGACTAAATGAGTTGTATAAGGCTACAAACACTGGCTAAGAATATTTTTGTAAAAGCTTAAACGTTTTATTTCACACACAAAATCTACTGCTGTTCTCCCGTCAGCTGATAAACGCAATAAATCTTGACAGATACCTACGATTAGGACATTGATCTTGAGATTTTTATAAAAGAGCAGAAAAATTTAACAACTTTTATTTTTACTTACTTGAATTAAGAAAAAAAAAATCAAGTACCACTCAGTATTTCATATTTTAATATTACAACTAATTCATCGTTAGCAATCATAATTTAATCAGTCTTTTGAATATAGTTTACTTAGATCTCCTCCTTTTTATGAAGTTGGTGACTTGTTTGTGGTTTGAAACTCTCAGGATCAATGTGTCCTATTTATTCATACGTATAAAATATATTCATTGTTCATATAAAAGTAGAAAAAAAATATTTCTAAAAATAAAGGTAACTAAAACAATTTTTCATTACTTTACTAATACAACGAGTAGAAAAGAGACTTTCCGATCAGATGAGATCAATGTAACATAAGTCTCACTTAATTTATCCTTAATTTAATTGTTACTTATTCTATGGTATTAGCTGCTCATTGTTTTTATGGCTGTTTTTAGGAATGTCAGATATCTTTATCAGGCAATATTTCATTTCTGTTGCATTTTCAACAGATTTTACATATATTATTATGCATACAAATACATACAAAATTCTATTTGATAATCAATTATTTATTTGATTTTCATAAAAACCATATGCCGTTCATTAGTCTCGCTTAAATGTTGCGAAAGAATTGAACAAAAAATGCTGCTGGGTTGTTGTTTTGGCAAGGTATGTATTATTTTTTGTTTTTATAAAATTATGTTATGTTACACCGCTGGGCGGCAAAGAAAAGACATAATAATTAATTATTGATGGGAAACCAGAGCATATCACTGATCACAGAAAAAAACCTGACATTAGAATATTAGCCCATATACAAGAGAGATTCGAGATCATGTAAACTATTCAGGAAACTTTGTACTTTTGGATTATGATTAATAATTTTAAACACAGGGAGTCACAATCCAGACAATTTTGAGCATGAGCTACTTTTAGGAAATATACTTATAATTATTTGATAATATCTATGAAACACATACACAATAGACATTGAGAATGATTATGCATAATATCAAGAAAAGTAGGTACAAAATATTGAAGCAGGTAATATGATATCATATTATTAAATAACAAAAACGTTGCAGGGTCATAAAAGAAATTTTATGCCATTCATATTAGTCAATGTGGGCATATCTTGGTACAATATCTTCCCTTATGAGTAAGTCACAAAGAGGTAGTCCACTAAGAGGAAGCAAATCTTGACCTACTTGTATTAACCCACTTTCAGGGCCTGGCAAATGTCCATGCCAGACATAATAATAGAAAAGCTGCTGCATAGCAGCCATGTACCGACGTTGTTCTGGCATTTCCGATTCGAATGTTCCAAGAATGGCTTCTATATCAGCATTAATGCTAGCTATACCCGATCCGCCAGCCCCGCCGCCGGCGCCCGACCCAAGGACTACATACAGCGGAACAGCCAGACGCAATCTAGCGAGACTAACCAAAGGACACAATGTACGAATGGATGACATCAATTCCACCAAACCTTCATAAGTTTTGTTGACATGTGTGAACACTTGAGAAGTTAAATTCTTTTCGCCGATCACACTATCATTGACAATTTTTTCTACAATGTCAGCTGTCCAATTAAGATGTTTTTTCTGTAAGAGATCTGAGTGACTAGAGTGTTGAGTTGTTCCAAATACCATTGGTTTAAAAACTTTGTCCTTTCCAGACTTTTTAGCCTCTTTTTGAGCATCCCAACTTTCATAAGCATGGACTCGTAGTAACTCTCCATCTAATACCAGTAAAGAATGCTTTGATTCATCACTATGAGGTAGATTTCCCATATAATTTGACAACCAAATATCTGGAGTTAGAATTTCTGTTGTAGAAATTTGTCGTAGACAACTGGCATCATTACATTTAGTCATATCCTTGAAGCCAGTGTTTAACTTTTGGGATTGTTCTAAAGTTTCACCAGGAAATATGACAGAAGGAGATGACAGCCACACTCGGGAGTAAAGTTTCTGAGCTGAACCAATAGTAGTTAAAGCAGCAGTTAATGTAGCTCCTGCCCGATGACCCAACAAAGTTACTGACTGTGGGTCTCCCCCAAATTGCTGAATATTCAAGTTTACCCACTTCAATGCCATTAATAAATCACTAAGTCCATAGTTGCCTGACGTGTGTGGGTACTTACTCTTCGATAGAATATCAAGGCATAAAAATCCGAAAGGACCTAATCTAAAATTAGGGCGTACAAATACTACTTCTTTGGTGCGAGCATACAGGGCAGAAGGTTGAGCAGGGCTTATTCCTCCAGCCAAGGTATTTGCTCCAATAAGAACAACGACAGGTAATGGCGAGTCATATCGCACATGAGGAGTAACCACATCGAGAGTTAAACAGTCTTCTTCACCAGTAATTGTGGCATTTTCTAAGAATTGCAAGCAGACTGGGCCTTTCGTCCTTGCATCATAAGTTCCATTCCAGCATGTTTCCAGTTGCAAAGGTTGAGCGTAAGTGAATCTTTTACTTTCAACAGGGGGTGTTGCATATGGGATACTAAAGAACTTGTACACTCCTTCATCCAGTATACTGTAATAGAAATTAGTGGACTAAGAATGATGAATCTCAACTTATATCAAATTTTGTTAATACAGATAGCAGTAATGACACATACCCCTCAACAGGCCCGCAGCTTGGGAAAGTCGTAATATAGCGGCCGAGACGTAGAGGACGTTCAACTGGTGGTCCAGCATAAGCTCCGATTATGATACCAATAATAGCTGCTATCAGGACTAGGATTACAATCCCAACAACCACAATATCATCTGAAAGCAACCATTTAATTTAATTATTTATTCGCCCGGAGGTTCAAATAAGACCATTGAAAAAAAAATAATTATAAAATAATTTTCGTAAAAATTGGGTGAATTTTTTTCCTTTCTATAAAATAATTGGTCCTTTATTATGTTCAAGACGAACTATACTTTGATTACAATTAGAAACTAAAATGTAATTGTGTGTATTTTACTCATAATATTCATTAAAATTATAAGTGTAAAAAGAAAATAAAATGCTGTTGTTAGCTGAAGCTTATATAGTTTAACAGTGCCATATTTAATTAGTCTGTTAGCGTTATTTTCGTAAAAAGGGTACAAATGTTTTTGCATACATGTATAAAGTCTTACCAATTATAAACTTCTTCTGGCGAATCCTTTCTTTCAATGGAAGTTTAGTCGCCACTTTACCTTCTTCTACTTCCTATAAAATACGAATATCAAATTATTAAGTACCTTTTAGATAATATAATCCTCCCTTAATGAAGTGTAAAGATGAAATATTTAGTCATGCAATGAATGAATATTAGATACTACAATATTAATATTATTTCATAATCAACTAGAAGTTTGCCTGGCTTTACTCGACCCCCGTGCACTCTATATAGCCTAGCCCCCTACAACAGTCTCAAGAGGATGAATGGAGGAATGCATCAAAATCCGTTTTTTTGTGGAAATAGTACAAACAAACACACTATTAGCATTAGTATTGTAATATTAGTAGTAGGATTGTAAGAAAGTAACTTTATTGATATTGTGGGAGTCTCCATAATTCTATTGTTAATTGATTGAGGCCATCATTCCATGTTATATTTTTCATTCATAGAATATAATAGATATAATATACTTTACTGTACACCAAAATTGCTACACAACAGTTTCATACAACACATATTTTCCGTACATAGCTGGCCCTGAGCAACATAAACGCCGGTTCCGCCCTTTTTATTGTTATTTGATTTTTGGCTTTTCTGAGTATCAGTCTATCACTCTTATTTTTTCATTTTTTTTAAACTAATATTTTATAAAATAAATGACAATAACAGCTCTATATCATGGAAAAATCTCTTACTAGGTACTAAAAAGGATTGCATTTCTATGTGAAACATAACACAAAAAACTGATGAACTTCTTAAACTACTTTTACATAAAATTATGATTCATTGACATTCTAAAATACATCTAAGCTTTGGCTATAAAATTTCCCTGAAGAAGGTGGTAATTAGCTGGTATGCTCGAGATCTAAAGTGGAAAATATGTTGCATTATTTTCTTACAGTCCTGAATCTTAGTGGTTGGTGTGTTTATAAAGTCATTAATCATGTTGCAATTGAAACAATACCGTCTATAATTTGTATTATACATTTTTTCAAGAATATCATTAAATATTTTATAGCTTTCATTTGACATTTTGAATCCCTGTTTTGGTTCACTGTATGCTGCACTATAAACAAATTACCTTTTTTTAATTTCTCTTAGAAAAATCAATTTTTGATATGACCACTTTGTTGCCTCGAGTCAGCGCCATGTATTATTAGTTAATTTAAATACACTTTTATAAACTATAGCTGTAGTGATTAAATTTAAATTTTCAACCTTTAAACTCCACTTTATTTATACTTCATCAACAAATACATATTTTAAATGGTTTATTTTGTTCAAGGCAACATGGTTAGTTGTGGAAATATATTTTGATTAAGTTAATTAATTATTTATGTTTAGTAAAATAATCTGAAAAACTTATTAATGTTGAAAAGAACATTAATAAGTTTTTCAGATTTGGACCACCAATTTATTTTGCTAGTAATAATAATAATACTAGCAAAATAAATTTGTGTGTGCAGGGGTATAAAAAGACCACCTTAGGCCATAAGAAATATAGGAAATCTTTCAAAGAAAGAAAAACTTTTAGAATATTTTTTATGTTCACTATTTTGGTCAAATGTGAGTTGTTTACAACAGTGACTAAAATAGATAAGAATGGCCCTGTAGAATCATTTAATTTATGTTATAATTCTGCTAAAGTGGCCTTTTAATACCCCTGTAGGCTATAACTATCTTGTAAATAGCAAGTTGTAAGTGAAGTGAAATATACTCATCTTCAAATACTTACAACAGGCTCCAGTTTAACAGTCTCCATGCCATCATTGGGTGTGTCCAACTTGTCATCCAAAGTTTCCATAGACGCAAGAGTAGCATCAGCATTGTTTGGTGCACTTCCACGTTTTTGGAAAACCCTTGGATATTTTATGTTAAATAAACCCTTCTTGTGATTTTTTTCCTCTGAAATCAGTATTTTTATTAATTTCAAATATTTTTTATACAACATATTTATCAAATATGAATTAGGGGAGTACAATAATTAAGTTACTGAATTTTTCCACCTGCAATGAGTGATGGAAATTATTTTCTATAACTAGTAACTCACCATTTTCATTCTCAGGTTGTTGCAAGAATTTTGTAAACTTTTGCAGGAATTGGAAGCGATTCTCCTTGGCTTTGAAGCTCTCATCAGTCTTTTCATTATCAGTGTCCTTCTCAATAGCTGCCTCTTCATCCTGCATCAAATTTATTTTACAATAGGAATAAGAACACATTTAGTCCAAACCAAAGAATAGTGTCCTAAGAAGTTATCAATCTAGATCCTTTAAAATCATTATGTTAAGTACCTTTGACTTGTCTTTATCTGAGTTCTTGGTGAAAAACCCAGGCATTTTAATGGCCCCGATAGGAATAAACTTGGGTTTCACTTCGCGGCCCTGTTCCGTGAGGTCACCGGACAGAGCTGTCTTGACGGGCCCGTCATCGGCAGTCTTCAATTCCGCAGCTTCGATGTTCTCCACTTCAGCCTTCAACATCAGTTCTTTTTCTTCAGCCTCAATCTGCTTCTTGTCCAGAGTTTTATTATCGTCCTCATAATCCACTTTGTTTATATCCATTGTGCTCATACCTGCGCGGAGTCAAAATTGTATCACTTTAGTTTGTCACAAAGCCCCGGTTCCGCTAGAATCGGCACCAGTATAAACCTCACCCTACGTATAAATAGCAAGTGTTAAACAGACAGCTAGCGAGATGATCTCTTGCTGGTAACATAAGTTTAAAAAATACATATATTACTCATGGGATGGGTAAGGAAGCGTTATACAATAGTCCATGAAATACGTTTTTGTAACATAAAATACTTACTTGATTATTATTTATCATAGGTATTTATCAAATAGCACACAATTGCAGCAAGAAAACAATTTATATAGTCTACAATACACAATTTTAATATAAAGCCGCCCGCCGATAGAGTAATACAAATGCCGCAAAGAGCAAACACAAGCACACAAGCTGAGACAAGCTCAACGAGCCAAACGCTGCGTTCAGTTCATTATAATTCCATTCCATTCGACTTTCGATGCGTTCAGTTTTAGTCGTTATGTGGCATTCCATTCGTTCGTTATTCACAGCCCCGTTGAAAGTGTGCCTTTGGTAATTTGACTGCAACTGTTCCGATATGCTAAAATCTCTTTGCTTTTAAATTTGTTTGTGATTTAAATGTTTACAGTTATCCAGGCTATTCCTTGTATCAAATTCAACAGGAATATTATATTTAAGTGTTCCAAGTTGATCAATGCGGCAGGAATTTCCAAATATTGTGTGCGCTAACGAAAGTTGACCACGTATTAGAGAAACTTCCCCAAAGCAAAGAGATTTCCAATAGCTATTAATCATTCGGATGTTATAGTATTAGTTTTTAATTATTTTTTTTTAATTTTAGATTTTGAATGAATTTGGATATGACCTCCCCCATGCCCTTTTTGAAGTGAAAACTTCTTTAGCGGCGTTGAGCACTTTTCTGTAATGGGTATAAAATCTTAAACTCGCGTCAGGACACGTGACCCTGACCGAAAAAGCGTAGGACGGCGCAGGGCGCTTGCGTGAATGTTCGTGTGACTTTATTACTTTTAAAGAAGTTTGTATGCTGGATACATTCGTTGCTAGGTAACATTGTTTATAAAAGATGTACGTCACATTGGAAAATTATTGAAATAAAAAGTCAACCATTTTTGCGAGTTTTACTAAAATCTGTTCACAAGATATTTCCAACAATTACTATTCAAGTTTTCACTTCTGCCGGCACTCCCAGAGTGCAACACGTCGTTTTTTTTTTTATTGGATTCACACTTTCCGGGACACTTGTATGTCCGGTGAGCATCAGAACGGACGACCCGTCAGAATTTTTCGAAAGTTTATAAGAGTCCATTCGCACGAGCGCTTCTAATCGCGTTAAAAAAGCGCCTAAATAGAACAAATGCATTCAAATGTGTCTGTTCACACGACAGCGCTTTTAAAGCCTTTTTGATTTTAAGTGCTGGGTGGTGACATTAAAGTTTTATACAGCCCGTAAAAGAAGCGCTCGTGCGAATTGGTTCTAAGAGCAGCTCTTAGGGCTCGTTCCCACAGAGCATGTGTACATGCGGAAGTACAATCAGTATTGTTTTTAACGGATCCGTCGCTACTAATGGAGGTGATGTTCAGACCCCGCATTTACAGTATGTACCATTTTTATCGTACCGGAAGGAAAAGTATTTTAAAATGGATCAGTATTTTAATACTGTCATAGTGTCACGTTGCATCTCTCTGTGAACGAGCACTTAAGAGTCCGCGCCACTACCACCACTCGTATGATCTTTTTTTCATTTTTTACGTGGTAAAATCATCAAATGAGTCCCTTTACGTTCCGGAGCCACGGTTACTCGATAGTCCCGCGACCCCGGCAAGCTTTGGCCCTCTGAAAGGTGCCCCTTCATATTTATAAACTGCGGAAACTAGGTATTAATTTAATTTTATGATATGACATAGAAACTAGCGGCAAAAGGTCATGAGTTGGTGGCGCGGACTCTATTTGGTCCAATTGGTTTCACTACCATAACATTTGGTACCTATTTCACTTATCTCCATAACCAATTATGAAAGGTTTTTATGGGGGACCATGACCATAACCATATGGATCATTGGATAGGCATATTATTCGGAAGGATTAAACAAAATACAATTTGCTAAATCAATATCATAAATCTTTATAATTATTATAACAAAAATATTTAATGTTTTTCTAAAGCTTTAACTAAAAGATCATTAATATGCGCGATCAAGTTTCTGGGGTCTAGGACGAGTCCTGCTGTCACCATGGCATTGGAGAATAGCTGCTCAGACACCATTTTGGCCAATTCCTTATCAGATGATTGCAGTTTATGAAGTTTTTTGATTATTGGGTGCCTGAAAAATAAAATGATTCTTTATAGAATAAAGCATGAAAAATGACATAAAGCGTCTTATGAAAATATTGGTAAGAAAATATTCTTAAATTGCTCATAATTTTATTGATTTAAGGAAGTGCTACAATTCCATGTTCGAATAGTGCCCAATAAATGAATAGTTTCGATTTTGAGTGAATTTCGAAAAACCTTTAAAACTCAAATATCTCGAAAACTATTGAATTTCGGCCATGCATTATGGGGGTTCAAATTGTTGCATTTTGGCTCCCCTACAGTGGCTACAGCCCCTAACGGATATACGGCAAATAACAAGTAACCCTGTATATTTTTTAAATAAATTATCTTTTGATTTCAAACATTTCTGATTCCCGAGTTCTGACTCAGACACTGTTTACAGCGGGCACGCCGCAAACGCGGCGGTAAGGACGCAAAATATGGTTATTTCAGGAGGTTTTTATATTCTTATGTCTGATTCAGCAGGAGGAATTGCCCGCGAATCACCACTTTTTGGACGGCCCGGAGGACACACGGGAAGACTACCCTGCAGGGAGAGGACATCCTCCACCGCACGAACAAGCCAGCCACGGGAAATTCCCAGGGCGTCAGGAATCGCGGGACTTGCGGACACCGTAGGCGTAGGCTTGCGGATAGCGAGTAATGGGTAGATCGCCGTCCACTCAAGGACTAAGCCCTAGTCGACGACCCAAAGAGGGCCAGATGCCTGCCGGGTTCTGTGTCTGTGGCCCAGTAACGCGAAGGCCAACCGAAGGTGTCCTTGGTGGTAGGGCGGATTTTAGTCAGTAAGAGTCTGACAGTCTGTTGTGCCCCACATAGGGCGCCAGGGCGGAAGAATACATCAGATTATTTTACTATCTCGAAAGAAAAATGGCATACCTTTACTTTTTTTTTATCGTTTTTTTTTATAATTTATATCATAAACTACTTTGGGATAAAACACTCACTTGACGTTAATTTCTAAATGTGGTCTCAGCAACGCAAATCTGTTTTCTTCACTAAGATTTTGTGCTTGAGTGCGTATAAAGTGCCGAGCTGCCGCCATTTCTTGTACAGTAATAACACACGGATGTGTTTCCAACTTGGCTGTTGTTTTTACATCGAATACTTTGCCAGCTAGTTGCGTCTTCAAGAAGTTCACAACTTCGTCTACTTGGGATTTGAGAAGAGCGTCGCTTCCTGTCGAAAAGACGGATGAGATGATCAGTCATAAATAGCACAATGAAAATTACATCGTCTATCATTCAATAAACAACTTGAAACCATATCAAAGAAAAAGAAAACATGTATGGTCTAAAAGTAATCACCGATAATGTCTTCTGGGTCTTCCCTGGCTGCTGTCTGCATGTCATTCTCTATGGACACAAGCTTCCTGTTGTTGAATTCTTTCAGTTCCAGTAACACCAGTTCGTCGTACATCTCGTAACAGAATAACACTTCCACGTCGCGTTTCTTGAGCGACTCGTAGTAAGGCGACGTTTCAGCTAATTCACGACTGCAACCAACAAGATATTGTTCATAATGTTTTGGAGCAGCACTATGACATGTCAAGATGATAATAAATAACTAGCTGAAGCTGTTCTCCGTGGTTCCACCCCCACTGCGCGGCTCCTATTTGTCGTAGCGTGATGTTATAATTATAGCCTATAGTCTTCCTCGATAAATGGGCTATCTATCGCAAAAAAGAAAACAATGTAAACCATTAGTTCCTGAGATAAGCGCGTTCAACCAAACAAATTCTTCAGCTTTATAATATTAAGTATAGATTTGAAGTGATACGAGTGTGATAGTTTCAGTACTATTTAATTATTCTCCCACACTGATCTAAGTGGTACGTAGACTCGCGCTCCTTTCTGAACACTATATGGATAACATAACATAGTGTCCATGAAAGGCTCAAGTTTAGAGCAGTCATCAAGTGATGAGGTGACAAATTACTAGATGTTCAACGAACCTTGGTGCGGCTAAGTAGTAGATTGTTCTCTGATCTTCTTTTTGACGAGTGGCGTAATCATTAAGCGACGTCCTTTGTCCGCCTGGAAGCTTCGAAGACTCAAATCTGAGCAATTTTGCAATTTCCTCCTAATAATAAAATACACACATTTTACCAAATTAAGAATCTAACATTTATATTGTAAATGTTCCAACAAACATTGCTTCAACATGAAACACTCACCCTCTCTATGGGATTCTGACTAGTAACAATACCTTCCTTTAAAAATATTGAATATTCTTTGTAAAATGATTCATATTCAGATACATCCTTCTTTGACATATCAATCAGGAATTTGAGGAAACGGTTGGTCAATACAGTCTTAAGTTTTCTGGAAATAGAATAGTTATCATTTTATCTGATATATTTAATTACAATATTTACACCAAGCACCTCAGTGCATTTCTGTTAATAAAAAAACGAGTATCGTGAATAATTATAAAAAAAAAAAAATGTGTTTCTTACACAATAAGAGCACTATTCTGCAATAGCTCTCTACTAAGATTCAATGGAATGTCTTCAGAATCCACCACACCTGAAAACCAAAAACAATTGTATAAATAAAACATTAAATGAAGAAACTTAGAATTCATTTATAGTAACAATAAAGAAAAAGATCAATTTACCTTTGACAAATCTCAACCATTTCGGCAATATATTTTCAGCCTTGCTTTTGATCAAAATCTTTCTAGAATATAATGCTACCCCCACATCAGAATCGCGGGACAGTTCAAACAGGCCTGGTTTTCCTTCAGGTACATATAATATAGCTCTAATACTAAGAGGTACATCAGTTTTGTAATGCAGCGTATATCTGGGCTTGTCATAAGCCTGACTGATGAACTTGTAGAAATCAATGTGCTGCTCATGAGTAACTTCTTTTGGCTCCATCAACCAAAGAGGCTGTAATCATAAACCAAATAGTAGTAGGTACAACTAGATACTGTGCATACTACCATAGTACATAGTTATATAAAATGTATAGAAAAAGAAGTAGGTACCTTAATCTGGTTTATTTGCTCATCATTCAGGTAGACGGGGCTGCTTACAAAGTTGCTGTATTTTTTGATGATGTCTGAAAAATTCAAAGAAAATAGTTTTAATTATTATTCTTTTCTGTATTACACATTTACATAGCATTTATCTAAAAAATTCAATAAAAAAAACACTAGATTACACCACATACTTTTAACTGTATCTTCATCAGCATATTCTCTGCAGTCAGTTTTTAAGTGAACAATTATTTTTGTGCCAATAGGTACCCCATCAGCTTCTTGTATTTCATATGTGCCAGAACTGCAAAATATACAATAAAAACATTGAGACAAAGAAGTATTTTTTTTATTTTAATCGATTTTGTGTTTTATTAGACAGGATAATTCTATTACACCAGAGATAATGTATGGGCACATTTTTATTGAGTATTGGCAATAACGCAATGGTTTGTTTGATAAATGAAAAATAAGCTACTGACCCATCAGATGTCCATTTGTAGCCTTGTGATCCTTCTTTGCTACTTCTAGTGTAAACCTCAATCTTATCAGCAACCATGAATGCTGAGTAGAAGCCAACACCAAACTGTCCAATGATTGAGCTGGCCTCTTCAGCACCCTTCTTCTTGATTTCTTCAATGAATGATTTGGACCCTGAACGGGCTATAGTTCCTAAGTTCTCAGTGAGCTCATCTTTTGTCATACCAATTCCAGTATCCTAATAAAAAGTTTTATTTTAATGTTTATTGTGAAAAAAGTAATGTCCTTTTGGTAGTAATTAGTTCAATAATATTATTTTCCTATATTTCTTCTTTATTAATAAACAACCATAAACTATTGTTAGCAAATATTTCTTAACTGTTTTTGTTACAAAATAGTACATAAATTGTTTTTATAGAAGGATTCTCAGAAGCAGGTGTCAAGACAACTTGGGTGCATAGTGCATACTGTGATGTATGGCATAAAGGCCCTAAAGTCATGCCAAAAATGTTATAAAAAGATCCCAGAGGTGTGTCAGATGGCAAACAACAAGAGCTCCTAGAAAGATTTGGGGGAGGTCTTTGGCTACCATAGACTAGATAAAATTTAAACTTACCTGAAAGGTTAGAGTCCTATTCTGCTTATCAGTTATGAGTCTTATTTCCAGAGGTCTGTCCATCTGATCTAGTTTAAGCGTAGCAGAGTCTGCGCTTACACTTAAGTAGCGGAACTTTTCCAAAGCATCACTTGCATTGGAGATTAATTCCCGAATGAAGACCTGTAATTTCAGTTATATTTTTAAATTGGTACCAATGGTGATAACAATTCTAACAACATTGGTTATCAATATTACAGTATAAAAAAATATGAAATAAAATATGTGGGTATCTCTTATCTTTGCACAATACCTCTTAACTTCACAGCAAATCTATGAGCATTAATAGGAAGGATTTGTAATTTAAGACTATTGATTGAGTCCAACCTATTGAAAATGAAAGTAATCTAAGATTAAGTTTTATGACAAATATACTAACTTCTTTATCAGAATATAGAGACCTTGCTACAATATCCAAAAGCATGCGAGTTTCTGCCTGAAATTCCCTTTTTTCTGTTGGACCTTTCACGGTTTCTTTTCCTAAATCTTTCACTGGAGAAGTATTAGTAGCATCTGACTCAACTTCTACAGAGGCAGCACTGTAGCATCTGCTTGTATGATAATTTGGTAGATATAAGCCTGTAGCATCAAAATTAGATTATAATGAAGAAATTATTATTTTTCATTGAAAAAATAAAAATGTACAAGTTAAGCTGTAACTGCAGTTACAAAACTGTACGACTGATCGTAAAACTCATGCTTACCATTTGGTTGTTTCGTTAATAAGTTACAAGCCGAAATATATTTAGCATTACTTATCGGCTGCATGAATAACCTCTTCGCACATAATGCGGAATAACGAATTTTTAATCGTAAAGCAGACATAGCTGTGGAATTTGTATATTATGAACTATAGTGGACTTTTATAAATGAAAGCCTTTATGATTTACCACTGTAATATAACCTCCAGAGGTTATATTTTTTCAAGATTTGAATTTCTTACATGCAAAAATTGCAATTGTTTTGCAAGTTCTGTCATTTGTCAGTGTCACAACCCCTCCCGTCACACTAATTTCCTTTTTTTTTTTTTTTTTTTTTTTTTTTGATTCTGACAGACGAGTTCTTGGTAGACACGTGTGTTTAGGATTTTTCTGTGAATTTTAAGTCATTTCGAGTGATTGTTGACTCTTCTGTGTCTTGTTATTGTCTAAGTGTGTTGTCCTTGTGTTTGTAAACAGGTTTGTACTGTGTTTATTTAGATTTTAAGTCTACTGAGACTTTATATCCACGATGGATAAAAACAAACCTCCGGATCCCGACCCTCCAGATATTTCAGTCCCATCATCTTCTCTGTCTCCGAACCCGCTATCTCAATTCGCGGATGTTGTATGTAGCGTAGCACAGATGGATGTTTCTGCACCCCAAAGTTCCCGCAAACGTCTCGGAGACGAAGACATTTTAACTCAGTCCCTTCCTAACAAACAACTGAAAACTCAAATTGGACGTTCCAAGTATTCAGTGTTAGATAAGGCTCCTTATGTTGTGCACGTTTCTCGTATAGAGAACCAACCAAATGCTGGCACCACCCTTCACCCAGTTATCTTTGGGAAACTACTACTAAATAATAACGTAGCGAACGTTGTTCGCGGTGGTGTTACCAAAGTTGGCAGAAACCGCGTTTCAGTAGAGTTTGCTTCCCCTCAGGATGCAAACTCTTTCCTAGTTAATAACCTGTTATCTAAATATGGGTACTCAGCAACAATCCCAACATTTAATATAACCAGGATGGGTGTTGTAACCGGTGTTCCTACTGATATTTCGGAAGAAGAAGCCCTTACATATTTAACTGTACCCTCAGGTTGTGGGCGAATACTCAAAGTACGACGTATTAATAGGAAAATACAAAAAGACGGTATAAATGAGTGGAAACCGACTGAAACATGTGTCCTGACTTTCGATGGACAAGTTCTACCTAAACGGGTTTACTGTTGCTATACATCTCTCCCTGTCGAGCAATACATATACCCAACAATCCAATGCCGCAAATGTTGCAGATTTGGCCATGTAGCCAATGTGTGCCGGTCTAAACCTCGCTGCAGTAAGTGCGGCCATGATCACTCAGGTGATGTGTGCGGTATTTCTGAGGGTGAGGCTTTCTGTGTGCTATGCTCGGGTAATCACTATGCCAATAGCAAGTCATGCCCTGAGTATGGCAGGCAGAGGGCAATTAAGACTGTCATGGCTGAAAAAAACATCCCATATGCTGAGGCTAACAAGGCAATACCATCAGTCTCCCGCAACTATGCTACTGCAGCAAAAACTCAAACTTCTCCAACTCCTCAGTCTTATCGCAAAACTGTGACCCTTAAACCTAGGACACATGGCCCCCTTTCCCCATCATATGATAAAGCTTCTCACCAAAAGATAGTTAGTTCTCCCCAACCCACACAGCCCAATGGCTGTTCTCTTCAAAATAATGTTTCTTCCAATGATAGTTCTTCTATTATTGATTTACTAATTAAACTCATCCCCATTATTATTTCTTCTACTTCTAACAATCATTTACCGTCCAACGTTGCCGACCAAATTGTATCCTTACTTTTAAATATTAAAAATGGCGTCTCGCCAAACATTTCTACAGTGGAATGTGAGGAGCGTGTGGCATAAAAAGCACGACCTCATATTCTTATTAAACAAGTACAAGCCATTGGCTTGTTCCATAGCTGAGACTTGGCTGACCCCAAGTCTTAGTTTCCGTATGCCACACTTTAACATTCTCAGATGTGACAGATCTGATGGCTATGGAGGATCGGCTCTCCTAGTCAACAATCGGGTATCTCTTTCTCCGTTCCCCTTACCTTCGCTCACAGGCGATATGAGTATTGTAGCAGGAAGGGTCGAAGGCATCACAGTTTTTTCAGTTTACATTGCTCACCCAAAGCATGAATTCTTAACTCTTTTGAGAAACATGCTCTCCAATGTTGATGGACCAATTCTGGTTATGGGCGATTTTAACTGTCACCATTACAGATGGGGATCTGAGCGCTGTGATGCCTTTGGTGTAGCTTTGGTTGATATCTTGGATGATCTGGACCTATGCATCCTCAATAATGGTTGCCCAACACGCAGATCTCCTCCCGGTCAACAAAAAAGTTGTGTTGACTTAACCTTCTGCTCGGTTGAGTTGGCGTCTTCAACCAATTGGGAATGTACGTCCCTGTCGCATGGTAGTGACCATTACCCTATCGTTATATCCTTGGTTAATAAGACATATTTAGAAAAAACTTCTCCTCCACTCCTGAAGTATAGCTTGTCCAAACCAGATTGGGATAGGTTTGCTTCACTATTGGAGGACAAGATTGATGTAATTCCAAATTTAAATTCAGTTTTTGTAGATCATACTGGTCACCACCATGCTAAGATTTGCTATGAGGAATTTGTTACAGCTATAACCTCCAGTGCGGATGCCTGCTTCCCTCTGAAGAACAGTGCCCGCAACAAGATCCCCTCCCCTCCTTGGTGGGATCCAGAGTGCACTTCTACAATTAAAGAAAGGAAAGATGCAGAGCGACGTTATAACAGAGATATGTGCACTGAGAATCTCCTCACATATTTGCAAATTAATGCTAGAACTAAACGCCTCCTCCGCAAAAAGAAACGCATGGGTTGGATTAAATTCTGTACCTCCTTATCTCCTGCTACTCCAGCATCACTGGTCTGGAAACAGATTAATAGGTACAGACGAGGGTGCTCGCCATCAATTTCCTCACCAATGACTAGGGAAACAGCTGAACTTTTTTTTGACAGAATTGCTCCCCAGTATGTACCTCAGTCATCTGAATTACCCAATTTGTCCATGCAAATCGCTTCAGAGGACCCGTTAGATGTTCCATTTACTTTGGGAGAACTGAGTGTGGTGCTCGGCCACGTCCGGGACTCAGCCCCCGGAACTGACGGAGTACCATACTCTTTTCTTGTTCATTCTGGAGAGAAGGCTAAACTGTACTTCCTGAATATCGTTAATTTTTGTTTCAATCATGGATGGGTTCCAGATCAATGGAAACTTCAAATCATCATTCCCTTATTGAAGCCAGGCAAACACGTCGATGACCCGAATGGCTTTAGACCAATCGCTCTGTCCTCAGTCTTGGTTAAACTAATGGAACACCTGATTAAAAACCGACTGGAATGGGCAATCGAATCGCGAAATTTACTGCCGAACTATCAATTTGGGTTTAGAAAGGGTCTCGGTACAATGGATAGCGTTGGCGTTTTAGTTACGGATATCCGACTAGCGTTCTCAAAGAACGAATCCGTTGTTGCCGCTTTCCTCGACATCTCCTCTGCATATGATAACGTCCTTCTTCCCGTACTCAGGCAGAAACTGCATCAGCTGAGACTCCCGGTCAAGATAATTAATTTCATATGTGGACTGCTCTCGTCACGCTCTTTGGTCCTGAGAGTCCAGGGAGAACATTTTGAGAAAAGGCAGTCATGGAAGGGACTTCCTCAAGGCTCGGTCCTCAGTCCCCTTCTCTATAATTTGTACACTGTGGATATTGGTTCCTGCCTCAACAGTAACTGTCACATCCTACAGTATGCAGATGACCTAGCTCTGTATGTGACAAATCCATCCATTAAAGACGCGGCGTCATCTCTTTGTCTCTCCCTGGACTCTTTGAATCAATGGCTTTTAAATCACGGCCTGACCTTATCAGCACCAAAAAGTTCGGCAGTGATTTTCTCCCGCAAAAGATTGATCCCACAAATATCAGTGGATATTTCAGGCCAGGTTATCCCTTTAGTTAATAAAGTTAAATTCTTAGGCGTTTTCCATGATTCAAAATTAAAAGGTAATCAGCATATAAATTTACTAATTCAAAAATGTGAAAGAATAGTTTCGATTTTAAAGGTTCTTGCGGGTGTCTGGTGGGGTGCCCACCCTTACACAATGAAATTAGTTTATAACGCGTTAATTCGCAGCATTTTAGATTATGGAACGTTCCATTTAGTTCCTTGCAACAAGGGTGCCTTGGCTGGGTTAGACAGGGTTCAGTCAAAATGCCTTCGGATCATCACTGGTTGTATGAAGTCTTCTCCCATTAACGCGTTGCAGGTCGAGTGTGCTGAACCACCCCTGGCCCTGAGACGGCAGTATTTAGCTTCCCGTTTTCTGGCTAGGGTCATACCTAGAACCTCACATCCCCTTTTAGAAAGACTGACTGAACTTGATGCTCTATGCAGAAACTCAAGCTACTGGAAAAATAAAGACCTCCCCCTCATTATTAAAGAATTCCGCCTAATTCAAAATTTAGAAAACCCCATAGAACAATACTCCACATTACCTCTCTTTAACTTCTCATATGATGTCATATGTTTTATCCCGAAAATCCTTTTTGACATTGGTATCTTCAAAAATTCGCCTTCAGCGAATTCGAGATTCAACGCGGTGGTGGGAGAACGATGGACTGGTTTCCAAAGGTTTTTCACTGATGCTTCAAAACTTAGTGATATCGACTACACTGGTGCTGCAGTTTATTATCAGAACTCCAGAATTATTCTGCAATATAGGTGCCCTAAGGAGTCTTCTGTGTTTACTGGCGAGTGTGTGGCTTTATTAGAGGCTTGTCTTTTTGTAGAGTCACACCACAACATAGACAAAGCAGTTATTTTCACAGACTCTCTTAGCTGTCTTCAGGCCTTAGTTCAGAATCCCTTCAAAAGTAAATTGCACAGCTCATTAGTCTTAAAAATTAAAAAGTCCTTATTTTCATGTGCTAGCAATCAAAAGGAGGTTCAGTTAGTTTGGATACCTGGTCATTGTGGCATCAACGGAAATGAGCGCGCTGATGCTTTGGCTAAAGGTGCCTGCTCATCAGCGGTAGCTGATCTCACCTACAATATCCATCAGAGCTATGACCTACTCAATCTACCCAAAGTCAGACTCCGATCCGCATGGCAAGAGGAATGGAACATCTCTGGAAGACAGAAAGGAAGGTTTTATTATGCAGTCCAACCAGCCATAAAACCTAAACCTTGGTTCTTTCCTCATAAAAAAGTCTCAAAAACGGTTATCTCAGTCCTCTGTCGTATCCGACTTGGTTTTTGTTGCACCCCTGTTTTTCTGCACAAAATTCGCGTTCGGGACTCCTCTCTCTGCGAGTGCGGTTTGTACGAAGGCACTCTGGACCACATTTTCTTTGAATGTAGAAACAATCTTCCTCCTTTGGATTTATATAGTCGCCTCCCGAAACTCAAGATCCCTCTCCCAATTAATTTCCCCTCTCTATTGACTTATTCCTCCCCAAAACTACTCCTGGCGCTGATGATCTTCATCCGCCACAACAACATCAAACTCTAACATGTCATGTCTGGCTGTGGTATATGTATTTTATGTTCTAACAATTATAATGTATATATTTATTTTATCTTTTTGTTTGTTTCAGTCCTGTACTAACCCAACAAGATCTACGCAGTGTTCGACCATATCAATCGATGATCCGACTAATTATTATTATTTATTTTTATTTTTTTAAACTTTGACGTTCTATTCATGCACACTTGTTTTTCCAAGTCACTCTTGACACTGGCAGAATAGTCGACATCGTCTTGACTTGCCATATGAGAAAAATAGAATAGAATAGAATTTCTTTTTTTTTATATCCATTTTCCCTTTTGGGAAGGCAAAGGGATCTAGCCCATGCAGCCTGAATTACTTTTTTTTGTAATATTTCTGGCATGGCTTCAGGACTTTTATGCCAAATTCCTCACACTAACAACAGAAACGGAGTTCCCATGCCTTCAAAATACATTGATAAATTGCCCATACTATCGTCTAATGATGTGGGCATTGTGAGCCATTTGTTTTAAAATTAAATGCTCTATTATGTGTTATACTGGCGTACCGTGAGCCAACGGACACCTCTAAATGCAATCGAATGGTTCAATTCTTTTGTTTAAACGCCAAAGAACGATTAAGTAGAGTAAGCCGTCCAACTAAGGCCAGCAAGACCCATTTGTTGGCTGTGGCCTTCGTGGGCCCGGTGTGTACGCGGCATCAAAAGAGTGGTCAAAGTGGGTAAATTGTGTATATGGATCAAATCATAATGGCATGGACGAGATCATTTCTAATCCGCTTTCTAGTCTTTTCACCACTGAGTAAATAACACTGACTTAGGAGAAAAGTAATCATAACTTTTGAATCTATATTAATATTATGAAGCTCAAGAGTTTGTCTGGTTGAAAGCGCTAATCTCAGGAACTATTGGTTCGATAATTAAACAAAATATTGGATAGCCCACTAATCGAGGAAGCGTATAGGCTATAAAACAACACGCTACGGCTTTGTGGCTACGACTAATAGGAGCAGACAACCGAGTGAAACCACAGGGAACAGATAGTCATACATAATCATACTCAGAGGTAAAAGTATTGAAAATCTTCCATACATTCATGATGTTTTTAACACGCTTTTTTTAACACGCTTTTATTAGCTTGACCTGTATGTATGTATCTATGTATGTATGTATGTATGTAACGGAATCTTTTAACTTCATTTTCGCCTACTTCCAGCAGTCTGATTAACTTGAATTTTTGCACAGCGGTCAAGGGCCGATGACAATACAATAATATCATAAATTTTATATTAAAATCCCCCTCTAAGGGGGTGAAAAGGGGTGAAAATGTTTGTATGAAAAATCTTATTCCTTAGGTTTATACACTTGAAACTTAGTACGAATATGAGTATAAGTAAATAAAAAAGATGGACATTAATAGTTTTTTAAAACTACCCTCCATTGGTAACCTACACGATGTTAAAGTTTGTATGGGAAAATCATAAAGCGCTAACTGATGAATTTAAAACTCAGTATATATAAATTAGATCAAAAATAATTAAACACGTGTTTTTGGGTTTTTCGAAAATCACCCCTCAAGTTAGTAAAAAGGGGTATTCAAGTTTAAAGGGAAGGATCTAAAATCGCTAAACGTAGAATCTGAATTTTGGACGGTAGGTGCGATTCATTATGTAGGTGATCACTAAGAAGGGATTTTGCGAAAATCTACCTATAAGGGGGTGAAAAGGGTTAAAAACCTTTGTATGTAAAATCTTACCCGTTAGGTTTATAAACTTGAAACTTGGTACGAATATGAGTAAAAGTAAATAAAAAAGATGGGAATTATTCGTTTTTTAAAACTACCCTCCTTTGGTAATCTAGACGATGTTAAAGTTTGTGTGGGAAAATCATAACGCGCTAACCGATAAATTTTAAACTCAGTATATAAAAATTAGATAAAAAAAATAATCAAACACGTGTTTTTGGGGTTTTCGAAAATCACCCTCTAAGTTGGTGAAAAAGGGTGATTAAGTTTTAAGGGAAGGCTGCTTGCTTCGACAAACCCAAAACTTGACATAAATAGTTTCCCAATCGAATAAAGGATGCGTAATTATCTATATTTCAAAAATCAACCCCTAGTGGGCGAACATTGTAAAATCCGTGTCCGGTGAGGACCTGCGTCATGCGGAAGGTAAGGACGCCGTGACGCCTATCCAGCCACTCCTCAAAGAGGGGTCTTACCGCCGCGATTGCGGCGTGCCCGAAATCAGTTTGTCTTCAATAATATTTCGGGTTCGAAGTTAGAAACACGCGCTGACGAAGTCGCGGGCGGAGTGATAGTAAAAAATATATTTAGATTAGTGAGCATGTTATCGCCGATGAAAATGTCATTCTCTGTCTTTTGCTGCCGATTGGCTCTCTTCTGCATACGGCCTGTTCCTCTCTCTGGCTTCTCCCACTTTCAAAAGACAAATTTCCTTATTGGTCGCTGCTGACGATTGCTGCGCGATCATCCGTTCTCAATCCTCGAATTTTATAATTAGTCACTGCTACCAAAGTAGTGCGCGCGCATCCGCGCTTGCGTATTTTAATTTCTTTATTTCTTTTATTGTCGTCTTGAGACTAAAAATTCAGAAAATAAATTATAGTTTAAAAAAACTAAAAAAACACGCTTTAATAGCAATCGAACTAAAAAGTAGAAAATAATTTTTAAGTTTATGAGAGTTTGTGTTACTGCAATATAAAATCCAACAATCAATTATCATAATTAACTTAGAATAAGATTAATATAAATATTAAGATATTAACAAACATTCAAATAAAGTGAAAAAGCGTGGGGTGCTCAATGATATTTTTATAATAATTCTGATATTGCAAACAGTAACTAATAATAAAATGATCATCACATTCGATATCAAGCACCCCACGCTTTTTCACTTTATTTGAATGTTTGTTAATATCTTAATATTTATATTAATCTTATTCTAAGTTAATTATGATAATTGATTGTTGGATTTTATATTGCAGTAACACAAACTCTCATAAACTTAAAAATTATTTTCTACTTTTTAGTTCGATTGCTATTAAAGCGTGTTTTTTTTAAAAAAATTCTTTTATTCATTTCCTTAACTTATTACAGCTTGGCAAAAAAGAGTATGGAAAAATTGAGGTCGCTACTACTTGTCATATGTCATTATAGATAAACAAGTAAGCGCTGATCGTTGCGAATTAATGTAGAAAATCGTGAAATAACACGAGGGAATTGTTTTTTGACACAGAAGCTGCTCGTAGTTGACTTTTTTAACATGTTGCAACAACAAACGTTTCGTAGTTTCAATTGTCACCGCATCAGACTCTTTCTTGCCAAGCTGTAAGTATATTTTTAAATATTTTTACAAAAACAAAAAAATAAAAACATTTAAAAATAAAAATAATAGTGGCCCACCGGTATCGGGAACAGGGTCCAAGCTACCGGCGGTCAGGGCTCAGGGCTTTTAAATTTATTATTAAGGTCGCTTTTCAACATCTAGGGTCAATAGCGACCAGTTAACAATATATTAATTTACGTACTCGTACAATAGGGTACAATACATTTGATTTGATACATTTACATTCTTGATGTTTGTTAAAATGTAAGTCACAAATAGTAGATTATTTGCATGCAATTTTTTCTGATCATAATTTTAGTAAATAAGTCTTTTATTTAGTTTTATTGTCTTACTAATGAATATGCTTAGTAATGTTACTTTTTTAGAGCTGAAACGTGAACAAGCGTCAGTCTGTGACATGACAGGACAGGGAGAGACTTTGAGTTAGTTGATGTTTGGCCATTCGTGTTAGATTGGCTAAGCTAAAGATTTTCTAAAATTCTTCTGAAAAAGTAACTAGCAGTTTGCCAAATGATTTGAACAACATCTTTGTAGTTTTGTGCAACTGAATTGTCAACAGTGTCTAACAAAGTTATAACGTTTGTGACGATTTACATGCAAAAACTGTTTTCGATGTGTTGACTGCATAACTTGTTCCAAAACATTTTTATCATTTGACGTGTTTCTTTATTTATATAATTTAAGACTGACGTGTAAGTTACAATGTTTAAGTATTAAAAGAAGATTTTAAAAATTTGGTTAACAATTAGTTAGTGAAGATATACAGACTTGAAAGTTTGACAACATGAATATTATGTTGAGGATGTTCAGGACGAATTGTGTGTTTCTGATAGTGCTGTCGCACTTGCGGTGCAATACTTGAGTACTGAGTGAATACGTTAAGGACTTGCGAGGAGAATGACGGAACAGAGGTAAACAGTGAACAGGCACCGTGGAGCACCTGGTCGGAGGCGGTGGCGCGGGCGGCCTGCTGCCCGGCGCTGCGCCCGCGCAGCACCCGCCCAACATGCTGCAGCCCATGGAGGAGATGATTTTGCCACCCAAACGACAAGCTGTTGTTGATCGCCTGAGGTGAGTCTACCATATTTATAAAAGATAAGTAGTATAGAACAGTTATTGGACTTTCTCATAGGGAGGAAATAATTGTTCTGTATACATATGAATTTCTTCTGCCTCTGAGGTGAAACAGAATAATAAAACTTAAGAAATAGCTTCAAAATGTTCCAATAGCTGTGAGCATAATACACTGTCCTTTAGTCACATTGACCAAAGGACAGTGTATTATGCTCACAACTCAAAACTAATGTCTATTAATTTTCAAGAGAATTTGTGGCTACTTATTAGAAGTCTGATTATGTGTTGCATGACTCATCATTGTTTTTAAATTATACAATTATTACAGCTGATGTTATTTTCACCCGTATAATTATCAGTGCTTTCATTAGTATTATATCATACAAAATATATAATATTTAAATTGTTGCTAACTGAGATTGGTACTGGAAATATGACATGTTAAAATAATAATTTAATATACTGAATTTAATGAGCCCTTTTATGTCTGTAATACTGTATGAAAGTGACTGTAAATAGTATGTTTGGTGAAGTGGCTGAGTGATTGATTTCTGCACAGTATGTTATGGGTTGGATCCCCGCACAGAACAAATACTTACATGATCTGCAAGTAGTTGTTCCGGGTCTGGGTTTTGTGTATGTGCATTTCAATCTAGTTTCATTAAAATTAATTATAACAATAATAGTTTATTTATAAAAAGGGACACATTTACAATAAAAATAAAAAACAATTAGAATAAAAGCACAGTTGCAAATTTGCCTAAACTAGGTTAAACCTGTATCTCAGGCTAAGCAGATAATAAAAAATCTTATTACAATTATAAATAAATTAAAAATTGAGAATCAGTAAATCTGGGTGTTCTTAGAATTACATAATTAATTTATTCCTATTTTAAAATTCTGTAGTAAGACTGGAAGCTTCCAAGTATATTATGAGTCGCAATCCCAAAAAAGTTGGGCTATCTTTCAATCAGCCAATGTGGTTTCTAAACCAGTGATTCAAGAATCTTCATGATAAATGGAAATTAAGTAAGGGCATCAGATGAAATGATACAAGTAAATAATCATGAATATCTTATAAAACAATTTGTGCTACTGATTGTGTGCCAATCTCTTTTTCATGTCCAGATCCAGAGTTCTAATAAGACACCTTGAGAGTCCAGACTAAGGGTGCATTCACACACATCAGTCACCTTCACCTGACGGTTTGTGTACGTATCCACCGTCACTGTTCGTCAGCCACGTCGCCGGTTTAACTGAACACTGAACAATGACAGTAGCACAACGTTGACTGAACTGAGACGTGACAATCCCAGGTGTGTGGGGATAAATGTATAAAACTTGTACGGAAACATTATTTGACGTGCGTGACGTCACTAATAGATCATGTGCTGGTGACTGACTTGTGGGAACAAAGTCGTACTAGGAGTTTAGACACATTTTATTTTTAACCAGGCCGATAAAGTGACGTGACAGTGACTGGTGTGTGTGAATGAACCTTTATATCGCACCCATTTCAGAGTTGACCTCCCAGGCGCTACATAGTTGGAAATCAAAAAAGATTCATTATGTAGCACCTGAGAGCTAAATAAAAGAAAAAGAATTGTTTATAACCATGGGGCTGCTACAGAAATTAAAAAAAACATATATGCCTAATTCGAGTTGGACTACACACAGATAAGATGTCCGTAGTTGCTTAGAAATAAAATATTAGCAAATCAAAAGTATAAGTTTTGAATGTAAAAATATACATGATGAATTTTACAACTAGGCGTGGATGGCCAAATCCTAAAGAGAAAAGAGGAACTAAGAGGAATAGTGAAAAATACTGAAAGGAGTCTTGAGGCCTATTTGGATGAAAACTAAAACTGCATCATTCGATTTTTTGAAGATAAGAAAGTATGTGCCACCGTATTTCCAGATGTAGCCCAGGCTTTTGATAAAGTTTGGCACAAAGAATTAATGTATAAACTAAGAACTATGTTGCCAAATGGGATGCAGATGTACTAGAGTCATGTATAACTGGTAGAGTCTCTAGAGAAAGACAGGAAAATGCCTGTTCTGAACTAAAGGAAATAAAAGCTGGTGTTCCACAAGGAAGTGTTCTAGGCCATGTCCTATACCTATTGTACACATGTGATATACCGGAACTAGAAAATGCAACTGTTGCTACTTTTGCTGATGATACCGCAATAATGTCCATTGGATCGAGTCACAAAGAAGCTGTGGTAAAAGTACAAAAAGTAAAAGTGGTCCAGTAATAGAATTAACTTATGGCTTTTGCCATAAGTTAATTCTATTACTGGACCAAAAAGTGGAGGATTAAGTTGAATGAAACAAAATCCACTCACATTGACTTCACTAAAAAAAAAATCAGAAGACAACCCTGTGTACATAAACCACAAAACTGTTCCATACGAAAACACAGCCAAATATCTTGGTATGACCTTAGATGCAAAGCTTCGTTGGAAAGCCCATGTCAAAAAGAAAAAGAAGAATCATTATATTCGTTCCAGAAGCATGAACTGGTTACTAGAAAGGAAATCCGCGTTGTCAGTTTCTAACAAAATCCTGCTCTACAAATCTGTCCTTATGCAATATGGACCTATGGCATACAACTATGGGGTTGCGCCAAAGAAAGCAATGTAGAAATTATACAAAAATTCCAGAAAAAAGTCAAGTAAAACTCAAGAACATCGTGAACGCGCCTTGGTACATAAGAATTGACGACATCTATCGGGACCTTAATATAGAGTTCGTAAACAGCATAATCCAAAAATATGCAGAAGCCCATGAACATCGGCTTCATCATCACGTTAATGTCGAGGCCATCCAGCTCCTTGATAGTACGAACCTAGTAAGAAGGCTGAAAAGAACTAAGCCTTTGAGTCAGTGTAGTGTAATTTATTTGTGACTTTACAGTGAGTGCAATTTAGTGCCTAGCTAATTTATATGAACACAACAACAAAATGACTTCCAAGCTAATTTATATGAACAAAACAACAAAATGACTTCCACTTAACAGATGCTAAGTAAACGCAATGGACGTGTTCTTAGTTATAATTTTACTGTTAGCAAATTATGTTACATGTAAATTGCTTATTAGCTTTTTTTTTTAGCGTGGTAAAATCATCAAATGAGTCCTCCCGCCCAGGGTAGGGCGGGAGGGACTGTCAGACTTGACTGACTAAAATCCATGGTGTCCTTCAAAAGCCCTTTACGTACCGGGGTCACGGTAATTCGTTACTCCCGCGACCTGCTTATTAGCCTAGATTGTAATAAGAATGGCTAGATTGTAATATAATAAAAATATTGTAAAAAAAAAAGAATTTTGAAAAATCAATATTCCTCGCCAGAAGCCGAAGGCGTTGATTTTGAAAAACAAAAATACAACCTGTATCATTACAGCTTTCGGTAGTGTCGCTAATAAGAATCAAATTCTGGGAAGTAGTGATACGAGTATACGGGAAAAAATCGAAATAAAAATAATGGTCTATCTTTTAAGGCAAA
The DNA here is from genome assembly GCA_943136025.2 of Agrotis puta. NCBI lineage: Eukaryota > Metazoa > Arthropoda > Insecta > Lepidoptera > Noctuidae > Agrotis > Agrotis puta. The sequence goes on along the minus strand of OW964176.2, from coordinate 11,361,094 downwards.
GTGTTTGAAGTTCGAAACAATGTCATTTTTGTTTCAATTAATTTATTTCGTACTGCTAAATACATCACGATCGTTGAGACTTCGAACCCAGTGTAACATGGAAAACATTGATATTTTATCATTTCGATCAATCAAGTTCTATTGAAGTAACGTTTAAGATAGAAAAAAGCCAGTTGTTAAAAATCAGCATTTCCTTAAGTTTGCCGTATTTCATCACCTCCCAGAATTTGATCCTTGTAAGCGACACTATCAGATAGTTTTAATACAGCGTATGTTTTTTTATTCAAAATCAACGGATTCGATTACTAGCCAGGAATATTGATTTTTCAAAAATCCAAGGATGCCGTTTTAGTTTCGTCACAAACGGCTTTGAAATTTTTCCTTTCAGTATATTTCGATATTCTTCTAGCCTTGGCTTGGCCTATTTTTTTTAATAGATTTCCTGAACAATTAATTTATTTGAGTCGTGGCTGACCGGTGGCTTAGTAATTTTGTGCCCAATGTAGTTTTTTAAACCCCGACATAAAAAGAGGGGTGTTATAAGTTTAATCTGCCTGTCTGTGGTATCGTAGCTCCCAAAAGGATGCAATATTTCGAGAAAACAAAACTATACAATGATAAAATTAAGTAACATTAACTTTATCGCAATCCAAAAAACCAATGGGTTTTTGTCGAACGTTGCATCAAGCGCTATTGATAAACTTCCTGTTGATAGCGCTCGCAGTTTTGTTTCATTTTTCTTTACGAAGGTAAATAATATGACACCACATTATTATAAACTCTCATATCGATTAAATCTCGAAACTAATAACAGTGAAATCTGCGTAGGAACTTGTACTACATCAGTCTTTAAGAAATATGGTTAGAAAGGTAATGAAAGTCGTCTTACCTTCATAAGTAATGCCTAGTACTGCTGGTACATATTTTTGCGTTATTTATGCGCAGTTTATGCTGAGGTTGTATATCATTTTACGATGACTAGCATCAATCGTAAGATAGAGCAACAGATGTATAAATACCAGATAGCTAATTTGCCATAGTACACATATGGGGATAGTGTTATCGAGTGGAACTTCTCTGTCTAATTGTCTGACCTTTCGAGTGTTACCCCTCTGCAACTCAATCGGGGCCTTCAGTATATCAGCTAGGTCGTAGGGTGACTCTAGTACCTATCGGTCAAATATTCAAAGAGGTCTTATTGGTTGTTAGAAAATAACTGAAACCTCCATACCCAGTGAAATATTATAAAGTAGGTAACGAGTAGGTGCTCATTACCACAGATAATTATTATTCTCTGCAAGCACTGCAAATGCAATTGGAATGCCAAAACAATAAAAAGTGTTGGTCGTAAATTGCTCCCTAATGAGCACTTGCATAATCCGAAAATACCTTCGTAGACGTTGCTTGGTTTAACTCAAATCTGACTTTCTAAGCGCGGACGATTGACGCTGTTGATAAACTAAGCAAATAACGTCGGCCAAGTCAAAACAGTCACACTTATGTGTATGCTACAAAACTGGACTGAGAAATTCCAGAGTAGAGTAGCGCCTTACTAGTGTTGTATAAGTTTATATGTCTGAAGAGGTTAGTGCATCGCCGTTTGCACTCAGTGAAATTATGTCGGGGTCTCGGTGTGTATCTAACGGTACTGAATAGCCAGTTGGCGGTGCATAAACGCTGCGCTGTGTTTTATTTACATTGCAGCCAACTTGTAACTTGATACATCGATGCATGCTAAGATTACTTAGTTACAATTTTAGAGATCCAATAATAAAATGTTTGTTGCGTTTTAGAAAGTGGAGAGACTACATTTTGTTCTAGTGCAACTACCATTTGCACAACACTTTTGGGTTGATTTCTAATAAGAAAGACCTCGTACAACATTATTGTAGTAAATGGGATATAAAAAATATATAATAATAAATAATAGGGGGGATAGTGAGGTCTATCTATTTATTCGTTTGGACATAATACTCAATTAAACTGAAACTCGTTATTGTGTTGAGGCTAAATAGGTATGTGCAAATGTCCATATCAGCACTTGGTATGTTGTTCATCTTTCTTAAATATGGATTAAGTGTTCATGTGAGAGAAATGGAGATATACACAATAATCGAGTGTCAATCAACATGTGAATACTTGACAATTGATTTATCACGTTGACTTGGTAGTTTATATCAAATCATGATATGAACCCTCCATATCGTAGGTATTGATTTCTTAAAGTTAACCTATCCTTTAAACCAAGACTTCTGTAATACCCTCTGTATTACAGAAGTCTTGGTTTTAAGGTAGGATCAGCAGTCCTTAATTACCTACGTAGGTATATCATAATAATTAAGTAGGCGTATGATAATTACCCAATTTCAGAATTAAATTAGAGCGGTCGCCTGTAGGCTAGTAAAATATTTTATACTTTCACACTTACTCATTCGTGAAAAGAGAGTTTGTACAGCGATGTATAATGGTTTGTGATAAACCGAGTTTGCTTTTGCGCTGATGACTCGTCCGTAACGCAGCATTACGGATTCTCCTTGCATACACGATGAGTCTTCGTCAATTCAACTTAAAACTCTTATCTAGCATAGGAGTAAAATTTGTTGCGTATGGGGGAAATGGGAGTCGAGTCTATAAGTTATGAGGGCACATGCATTACGTTGGTTGTTCAGCCCGGATCGATATTGGCACCGTAGCTCGGAGGGACGATCCCCCGTGCTAATGGGATCATTTGTAGGGATACACCCTGATCGGCGAGACGGTCTCCTAAACTTACCATAAGGTTACCCTATAGCATTTTACAAGGACATCACTAGGGAAGCCTTTCTTATCAAACATATTTTTTATCAGTGACAGGTTAATTGTAGAGTGACCATTATAATTGTAGGACAAAACCTTTGTATGTATGTTGATAGATTTAAATGGCTTGACAAATCATTTTAAATTAATAACACTTTGTGGTAAAGGCTGCAGTTTAAAAATACACACTAAGAACTATTTTTAGCCGTAGTAATCGAAATTATAGAGCAGAAAAACAGAAAAGTCTGGATTAAAAATATACAGTACAGTATTATTATATCTACCTCTTTTTACATTGTTGCAATCACACTAAGTAAGACCCTAATACAATTTAATAAAGAGGGTTGCGCGTAAGAATGGGGCCCTTGAATATACAGCAGTCTTTAGGGCCAATCACTTGAAATGTTCCAAGGCCAAAATATTTGTAGAAAAAAACTACAAGCGGTTGTTTTTGGCACCAGTTTGAATGGTCAGGTGTGAGTTAAATAAATTAACGACAGTATAATACTTTTCGGTCAAAGTTCGAAGACATTGAGGTACCTAATACCGATCCTTTTATTGTTTTGGGTTAGCAATAAGATATTCTATGGCCCCATTCAAGTTTTTACTTGGGTTCAAAATATACACTTTGTATACGATTTTATAGTGGCAATGTGTGTAGTCCGTGTTCGCATTCATTGAAATGCATTCAGGACACCCATAGTCGTGGTAGGTAAGTATGCAAAATTCTTGATCGGTTTCGTACTTGCACTATAGATTGTATGAACGTAGCGATAATGTATGATATTCAAATATGTATTTTAAAGTCTGATAAATACAAGTAAATTAGAAGTTAATCCAATAATATAGTTGTGTGTGTCATAAGTATATTCTAACAGCGCAGATGGACGTGCTAATTTACGGCTTCGCAAAAATAGTTATGATGATATATGCAAATACTTGATTGTTCTTTAGTTTTGTCTAATCTTTCCGCGATGATCCCGTTGTATGTGGGGATTGTCGGGTACAATGTCAGTGACATAGCGTGACACACAATCGGGACTTATCGAGGCGTTGTTTGCGTAGCGCACAGCCGCGGCGACCGGCTGGTCAATGAACTAAACAAAAACACCTACAAGTTTACACAGTGTACTGCCACACTGCGGCGTGTGCGACATTGCGCTAGGGATGCCAGATGCTCAGGATTCAGCTGGATTATGTGCGTACACATACACAACACACTTAACTCACATTGGAAGCGTTGAAGTCTTGTAATGTGGTACCTTTTTTTAGTTCGCTGTATGAGTGGTTGGCGTCACTTAGAAGGAATGACTCATGATTTTATTGATTCAGCTAGGGACCTTTAAGTTAAATTGCCCGTACCGGGTGCGATGTTTTTGGTAACCCTGCCCAACGCACAGCACCGCGCCATGTTACACCGCCTAACTATAACCCAAAGTTTGTCAGGTGCCGATTATAGCAGTGGATCACACTTGTTACAATTAGATCTGCTTCCCACTCGATAAGGACATATGTTTATCCAGTTCATCATCACGCGCAATTGTATAAAAATGTTTCACTGATTTTACTTTATTTTAACATGGTATTCATTCGTGAAAGTAGTGTAGCTATTCAGTGGTTTTCACTTGCGATACCGTTGACTTTCAAGTTCTTAGTAACTGCATATTACGTACACTCATCGTATTGAGTCGTGATTGGTTATTCCCAGTCTTCCTGGTATACTTGGCTATGATTTAACATTTTGATGGATCACCGATCACCACTTAGTATTTCACACCCAGATTTTCAAACTGGTTAGGCTGATTTTCTTTTTCATGAATATCCGTGGTAATTTTAAGGTCTGCTGTATTTTGTTTTGCAAAATAGTAATTTTAATTACCTATATCCATTGTGTTCAGAAAATAGTTGCATAATTTATTTTCCTACTAGCTGTGCCTCGCGGTTTCACTAGCTGTTCGACTCCTATTAGTTGTACCATGATATCCTATCTTGATAAATGGGCTATACAACACAAAAAGATTTTTTCAATTAGAAACAAGCGCTAATCTCTGAAACTACTAGTTCGAATTACAAACAAAAAAAGTTATTACATTATACCTACTTATAGATATTTTATTGCTAAGTTTTAATTAAACAGCTTACTCGTGTCTTTATGAAAGGGAGCGAGTATCACTATTTTGATAAGTAATCAGTTACTATCCAGTACTACTACTTACATATTCATGACATTGTTCATACCGTTAGCATCTAAATCGTTATTATTTATCTGTGACGTATTAATTACAGTCGACGATTTTATTATTGAATTTCGTACAAAATAGTTACCAGCTACGTAGATCATGAAGAAAAACGATCTACGTGCGTCCTTTTATGTAACGCAGTGACTTTTGTACCGACCTATAGTTGATATCAGGTTGAGACAATAATCAAGGATGAAGAAGGAAGTAATAATTATCTTATTGCACTAGCAAATAAACAAAGTCAGACATAGTCATGGAAAATTTACTGATTATTTAAACGAGTAAACACAACATTTTCCATGATGTAAAGTTTTCAAGAGATTAACTGAATTTTTCATATATAATAGCGGCAGATTGCAGTTGGCTTACGAATCTCTAAAATACAATTAATATTTTGTGAATTTTCTTAACTTCATTTGTTTTTAGATGTTGCGACGCGTACTAGTTATAACACAGAATGCATAACTTTAGGGAAAGTGAATGTGAGGCTGAGGTAAGTACCTACGAGACAACGAGTACTTATATGTATATACATACCAATGACTTATTTACACTAGAGGTCGTGTTGAAGTGCGATGTTCAATGTCAATGATTCGGCATCATACACCGTACGAATGATACTGTACCTGAAGTAGCTGTTGAGTTGTATACGTAGCAGCAATATAACTGAATGATATCGGTACACTGACGTACGCCACTAACGCTGCTTATGTAATAAATGCTTGCACATAGACTCCCTTACATAACGGAGCGAATACATACGGTCGTACGTAGCTATTTAACATTCTGATTTTGCTGTAGTTCAGCACTATTGAGTGGTGGTAGCAAATTTTATACTTTTATTTTATATCAAATACGTAAGTAGTTCTTTTTTACGTAACTTTAATATTTTTTTGATTTTGATATAATACCTGTTATGAATGGAACTATAAGATACGAGTATCTTCAGAATCAGAATCTCTACATTTCCGTAAGTTTTAAAAATAAAATATAAAATTTTAATAAAAATAAATCAGGGTTATAATTAACAAATACGAGTATAATGGAGTTACAAAATGTCCTGCCTTTTTTATGGTCACCATATTCTGATTTACTGTGAGGTTCTTACAAAACAATATTTTTGCTGTAGTTAAAATGAGGAAAACGTATTTTATTAAAATGAATTTTTGACGAACATTGGTTGACTTATTTTAAGGGTTGCGTAGAAATGGCAAAATTTATTTCGCCTACGAAACTCATAGTCATCACAGTGCTCGAGATCGATTACATTTGCCAAGTTTTTCGCTGCATGCGATCTACATTCAAGCAAACGACAAATCATAAAATTCTTAACCTTTTCCTTAAAAAAAATGAGGATCAAGGCCTCTGTGCCTCAAGTCTAATTACATTTGTGTCAAAATGGTTAAACATTTCGTTTTCATAATTGTCAAGTTTGGTAATCTACTAATATAATAAAAGGAGAACTGACTGACTGACATATTAACGTACAGCCGAAAATAATGGGGCTAGGAATGTGAAATTTTGCACACGGCTTTCTATTATAATGTAGGGGAGCACTAAGAAGGAGTTTTTGGAAATTTAACCTTTAAGGGGGTGAAAAGGGGGAATTAGGAAAGTACGTAACCCACGCGGACGAAGTCGCGGGAAAAGTGCTAGTCTACTAATATAATGACGTTATTATGACTTTCCAATGATCAACCACTGATTCCATCGGAAGAAATGGCAAAGAATGGCAATCTCGTACAAATATTTTATGCTATATACGAATTTTTACCAAAATGACAATTGGATTGGAATTAAATGGTGTTGGAATTACTTATTTATAAAAATAGCAGTCATGGGCTCGTAGTCGTTTGCTAATTTTCATCACTGTCGATGTAGTACAGTCACGAGCAATAGTATGTATATGTTACGGCTAAAGGTAGGTGTGAACCTAAACTTAAGATTAGCCGGCTAAACCTAGGTTTATCTTCGACGAAATGTTAATGTTAGTTTGTTCTATCTTTAGCCGGCTAAACTTAGGTGTAGCTGCAGGTCCTTGGCTAAAAATGAAGGAAATGGAATGGTCTTGCTTTCGCGGGGCGTCCACGCTTCCCAGCATGTCGACGGAGCCCCGCTTCGCGGGGCTCCTACTTCTGGGTGGTTTAAAAAAAAAAATAACCACGAAGAGGATGGCGGGGTCTTTCAGACCCCGCCATCCTCTTCTAACCTAAATTGTCCGAGTCGGGGTGCCAGCGAGTCCCGAGCTCGCTTCGCTCGCTCATGTGTAATGAAAGTGATTATTTTTTAATAAAGTTTTCGTGTCAAAATGGTAAACATTATTACATTGTTTCCTTTTCCATTTCCTTCTACATTTTTAGCCAAGGACCTGCAGCTACACCTAAGTTTAGCCGGCTAAAGATAGAACAAACTAACATTAACATTTCGTCGAAGATAAACCTAGGTTTAGCCGGCTAATCTTAAGTTTAGGTTCACACCTACCTTTAGCCGTGACATATACACTAAGCAGTATTCAAAAGCGATGTTCTACTACCATATTGATTAAACTTTTGCCTTTTCATTAGACTTCTATTTTGGAAGCCATAACTATTATGAAATAGGTCTTATTGCAAAGCGGAAACCAGTATTTCATGAGTAAATTGCGTTTGAATTTTGTTAAGTGCATACATGTTATTGTTATTGCACGTGACTGTACCTAGTAACCGAGAAAATGTCTACCAAGCAGATGAATTTTGCCCAACATGAGACGCATGGTAGGCTAGCTTAAGAAGAGAAAGGAATTTAATTTATATTGGTTTTGTTATCGTTTGTAGAACAATGTCACACCGATGAGCTTCTTTAAAATGTCAAGTTGTTACTACGTATTTTGTTTTTGATCACAACTCAATTTAATTTGTTTAAAAACAACACTATTAAAATCGCGTTGATTACCTCAGATTTGATATAGCTAGGAAATATTATTTATATTTCCTGTATGATTTTGCTATAGGTATCTACTAAATGTGAGTTAATACACACAGTAAATTATATTGCTTGATAGGCAAGTTTGTGATCCGCAAAATATCGGTTTCCAACCTAAGACGCCCACGGCGTCGGACGTCGCAAGACGATCTCCGGCCACCGTAGGCGTGGGCATGCGGGCGGCGAGTAATGGGCGACTCGCAGCCCGACCATGGACCATGCCCGGGTCGACGGCGCGTTGTGTTCCACGCGCGCCTCAAGGAGTGTCAGCATAGTGACGGGCCAGTAGAGGGCCAAAGCCTGCCGGGGTCGCGGGACTTACCCATTACCGTAACCCCGGTACGTAAAGAGCTAGTGAAGGACACCGTGGATTTTAGTCAGTAAAAGTCTGACAGTCCCTCCCGCCCTGCCCTGGTGGAAGGACTCATTTGATGATTTTACCACGAAAAAAAAAAGTGTGTGTGAATTCTATTGGAATGATTAAGTAAACCTTTAAAATTGTTTTCTAAACGGAGAACGACAGTGACCTTGAAGATTTCATCGCCGGAGAATAATACTGATGAATAAATGAAAAGCTTGTAATGATTTTTTTATAAAGCCGACAGACTGTCCGCATTAACATTTGCTCAAGGTGACCGCGCGCGGGAGTTGCGGCTGACTGAGCATCGCTTCAAATATTGTTTGTTAGCTACACTGTACTTGGACACCTACTGTGTACCTCCACTTGTTTCGTACGACCACGGCATTTGTTTCTTTGTTATTATTATGTGCATTTAATTATTTGATGCTTCAGGCTAACGATGAACTTGCTTACGCAAATACTACGTATTGCACTGTATGAATACGTGGGCTCAATCACATTTCGGTCGTGACTCATTGGGTCGGCTCTTTAGTTGTTGTTAAGGAATGATGGCTGCTCTAGTATGGAGCTGTAAGAATTCTATCAGTATTCTGTGAACTGTGATACATACAATACAACGCTTAACTAGGTAGGTACAAACTTCCTGTGAGTGTCGTAAGAGATGACTCAGGAATCATAATTATCGTCAACTCTTTATCAGCTCGGGATTTTACTGTACCTAAACAAAATAGGTAATAGTATTGCACTGCAATCACGAAGTGCGAAACCTAAATCATCTAATCATTCGATTAGGAGAATAAGTAGGAAGATGTCAACTCAAGCTCGTGCATCATCTCCGGACGAAAGGCAATTTTGAATAGAAATCAATTAAGCTTACGTAATATGACATGGTTAAAGATATCCTGTAATCCTATCATTATTGATCCTCATAATTCACAAACATAAAATATTAACGTCGTCAGTTTTTTTATCGTGGACATCACATGACTCGGGAGGACCGTCAGACTTGTACTGACTAAAATCCACGGTATCCTTCAATAGCCCTTTACGTTCCGGGTTCACGGTAATTCGTACAGTCCCGCGACCGTCAAACAGAGGTAATCAAACTATAGTCTCTGGACTTAGCGCAATCGCATGCTATAAAAAACTTATGTCAGAAAAAATCTGAAAATCGCATCGCATCGCAGATGCATCCTACATACTATTAAAAATTCTGATCCGGTAACTTTTACAATACAAAATGTATGCACTAAGTGCCTTCCGGCTATCATCAAAAGCGGTCGATCCGTCAGAATTTTTCAAACAGTGTGCGGTATCTAATACAAAATGCATGCAGCTAGTGCCCTCCGAAGAACATCAGAATTTTTCTGACTGTTTCTTATAGTATGCGGTCGCGCCTAAAAGATCTAAGGATACAACCTACATATTATTTAATTTGTTACAGACGAAGGATAGAAACGTATCGAAGACGCCAATCAGAATGTGTGCCGAGGTTCGACCAATCTTTCACCGGCGCATGTGAACAGCAAAACCTGGAGACCACCGCACTTCAGAAGCGTTTCCTCGAAGGGAAAGCTAAGCGGCAGGCGAAGAAGAGTGATCGGAAGCCAGACCTGCCTGCCATCAGTGGCAATCTGCACAGCAGTGTCGTCCACGTGGTAAGATAAAATCTTTTGTATTTCGTTAAAGATGGTCTTCTCTTCAAGTTTAAAAACTGCTACCATTATCAAAATGATATTAGGAGATATTTTTTTTTTTTTTCGTGGTAAAATCATCAAATGAGTCCTCCCACCCAGGGCAGGGCGGGAGGGACTGTCAGACTTGTACTGACTAAAATCCACGGTGTCCTTCACTAGCCCTTTACGTACTAGGGTCACGGTCATCCCTTGGTCCCGCGACCCCAGCAGGCTTTGGCCCTCTACAGGCCCCGTCATTATGCTGACACTCCTTGAGGCGCGCGTGGAACACAACGCGCCGTCGACCCGGGCATGGTCCATGGTCGGACAGCGAGTCGCCCATTACTCGCTGCCCGCATGCCCGCGCCTACGGTGGCCGGAGATCGTCTTGCGACGTCCGACGCCGTGGGCGTCTACCACTGCGGCTGGGGTGGAGGGAGGACGCTGTCCTCTCCCTCAGGCGGCCCGCCTCCTCCTTCACGAGCATGACTGCTTCGCAGAAGGAGGCGACCGCTTCCCACTCCGTCTCGCCCCGCAGCATGGCCTCGACCAATGCCGGGCGCGAGAGGTCTCCGCCTATCGCCGTCGTGAGGACACGGCGGTGCTCTGCCCAAGCGGGGCAGTCCTGCACCGTATGCTCCACCGTGTCCTCCGGACGATCCTCGCAGTGGTGTCACCCAGGCGTTTCTTCCCTCCCTATCAGACACAGGAACCTCCCGAAACTTCCGTGTCCGGTGAGGACTTGCGTCATGCGGTAGGTCAGGACGCCGTGACGCCTATCCAGCCACTCCTCAAAGAGGGGTCTTACCGCCGCGATTGCGGCGTGCCCGGATATTAGGAGATAGAAAACGCAAAAAAATACCTAGATATAGATTTCTTTCTGGAGTCACCAAAATCGAATTATATTTACTCAAGCAAGTAACAAAATTATTTCTTACTAGATGTTGCCAGTAACTTTGCTTACAATAAACTAGATCATTATCCCATGAGAAAGTATTTCTGGGATAAGTATCCTATGTGATATTACAGATTATAATCTATGTCTGTACCAAATTTCGTCAAGACGACTGTGATTGGGTCACAATCATCCATCCGAAACTTTCGCATTTATAATTAGTAAGGATTAAAGATTTAATAATACACGATGTAGCTTCTTTTGTGAACACAATGTCACCTTGATACATACAACAACATTACATATTAATGGGGATGTTGATGATATTTATTGATGAATCGACCAAGTGCGAGTCTTATTCAATATGGTGTAGCAGACTAGCACTTTAAGAAATCACCTGACTGAGATTAGATGGAAATCTAAAATTTTGGTCGCAATTAAATTCTAAATTCGGGTAAGATTATCGACTCGGCCGCTATCTATGAGAGAAAAGAAGTACCAGACTGCAGTCCACAGTCTCCAATCCAGAACCTATTTTGGACTCTTATAGTATTAATATACAGATTTGCCATAGGGTTCCACCACCTTTACATTTTGCCATAAGGTTCCACACAACTAATTCAATGTGAATTATATGCTGTTTAGATTAGTAAATCTTCAGTTTGTCAATGTGAATTTCAATGTTGGTATAAACGCCCACGCTACAACAGAAATTCTTAGAGAAGAGCAACGTTTTTTTTTGAGAAACATGAAGGTAATGGAAATCGTAATATCCAAGTGTCGCATTAAACAATGTGGCCAAAAACAAGAATAACCACTTTGGAAACCGGTTCCGTTCACATGTTAAATCTATGTCCGTCTATGTTCACTTAAGGTTCCCGTTATTCGCCATAAAATATTTGGGCACAATACCGTAGTAAAAGTAATTTGAAACGCTATCAAACGACATTAGCACTTTTACTTCCTTTTTGCGCATTACAAATTGATATGATTACAACCTTTTTATTTAACCAGAGGGTACCAATCTATTTCTTCACATCTGTGTCTTAATGGCTCCTTTCAGTACATTTGTTTTAATGTACCAGATCATTGCTTACTATACTTCTATATCTCATCTTACCTAGCTTTACGTTATGTAAGATTACTTCCTCATTACTGTTATAGGTCACGTGTTTGCGTTTTACACGTGATTGTATTGTTCTACTACAAATACAAGCCCAGTTATTACGAAGATTGCTTTAGAATTCAAACTCTTTGAATTTGAGCCCAACTTCGTCCAGAGTTTTCACGGCTTCCTATTGTTGAAATTCAGTTGCGATAATTTTCCCCGAAATGTCCCCAGTGCTTTTCCATTTCCATGGACTTCTCTGGAAAGGTAATCAAATGTAAAATTTTAACTCGAATTCGAATATACTTTGGTGTTCATTCGATTCTAATTTTCAATCACTGTTTCAAGTTGCAAAAACTTTTCTTCTAGTGTTTGAACCTAGGTTGATGTAGTCTTATGTTATGTTTGATAGACCAATTGTTCAATGTTAGAGACAATTTATGAAGCATCTGTAGGTCGAGATGGGGAGATAATTAGTGGCAGCACGTGCTGTATAAGCGCCGCATCGCACACCGGATGTTGCCCGACGTCAATTGACTTGACCCTCTGGCACCGCATCCCGTGCCTCCGAGCGCTTCACTTTACTCAGCACGCGACATACTACTAACTTTTATAACATTATAGCTAACGATCAAACAAATTAGTACAATAATGTATTCAATCAGACAAGTTTTCAACACTATGTTGCATAGGAACACGACCTTCGTAAAAAAAATCATGTCTTTAGGCATTTTGCGGTATCAGGTGTGTATTGCGTTTGAATATTGTATCTGAAGGTTCCATCCTTTGCTTACCTCTCTACGTGTATTGGCTACTAGGTTCAGTATACAGTTTCCTGGTAACTATCTCTAGCCAGTTTACCTGCGCTAGATCATGTACGTATTATAGGTACGGTAGGGCGGTCTGCGGTTGTGCAAACTGCGCGAGTTTCACAACAAACGCCTCGCATTGTCTCGCGCCGCTCACCGCGACGACCTCCGAGCGCCTGCGCCTGCGCTGTTTTCTGACACATTTTATTAAGTAACTACGTGTTACGTAGTTGCCATAGTTTGATGTTGTAGAAACCATTGAGCCGATGACTTAGCAGACTACGTTGCTAAGGAGCTAATGTTTACTGACAGATTAGCATAGTTAGCACCTACCGATAAGATTTTAATGCTGTATCCAAATGTTAAAAATTATTAATCAAAAAGATCCACTGAATTGTATTAACTTTGAAATATTTCTGCATCGATCAAGAGATCGACATTTTCTGGATTCATAGTCCAGTAAATTATTGTGTTCCTGATCGAAACCTTATCGTCACCATGGTCATTAAGTAAGGCCATTATAATGACTAATAAAGCTTGCAAATATCTTGTCACTAGTTAGCAAGAGACTGTTACGATGTTAGAAAACAAAATAGCTTCTTGAAACTGGGCCATATTGCCATTGTGTAATTCGGAGCATAGACTGGCGAGCTAGCAGACCATGGCAATACCTGCCGCGACATCGACAAACTACATCTAATGACTAAGTTCTGAATCATGTTCAAACACTGTTTAACTCTATAATATTATTATTCATAGTTGTGACAACTGTGAGACGGTGCTCAGCCTAGAGCTAGTTGGCGCCACTGTGCTGTGGTCCCACCGATCTCAGTATTAATATAATAAAGCTGAAGAGAGTGATCTTGTTTGTTTCAACACGCTAATCTCTGGAACTGTCAGTCGGATTTGAAAGCGGCAGAGAACAGTTGGTAATCAATATTTACGTACATGGCTATGGCGTTATCGTGCTCATGTAATTACAACACTTGCTAGCGTGATCTTCAACTGTACTAATTACTGAAGAAATTCTATGCGACAAATGGTCAAGTGTTATCTGTTAATTAGGCAAGACATGAGTAAACAGCGTTTGTACTGTGAAGGAACTGAACCCGTTCGTTAAATTTTGCATACATGTAGTTCTAATTACCAGTTTCACCTTCAATATTAAAATGCCGCGGGCCGGAAATAGACTCAGCATTATCTTAAATACAGATAACGATTAAATGTTGATAAAATATTGAATCTTGACTTGTGTGTGTATCACGATTTTTAAAGAAAATACTCTGGTAGCTTATAGAGGACATGTAGAAACCACTTTGCAAAAGAGGATCTTCGTCTGAGATCAATTAGATTAACGCGAGCACTTTGAATGTTGCTATCGCATTGTAAACATGCGCCAGTCACGCACTTGATTAAAGCATTTATCTACCAATGTCTGGCTTAGATTTTTTTAAGTATCAGGTACTAAAACTTATCTTTTATTTACACAGGGTTAGATAGAGTAGTTAGAACATAGGTACACCGTACAGTCCGTACAACTTACTCTGCTTCTTGTATTTCACATTGAAGAGGGTCTTCTGATCTGACAAACCTAATGATGAACAACAAAGCTAACAAATCCGGGACCCAGAAAACAAGAGATGGTCACTAGTTTTGATAGATCAGCTTGAAAGAAGCCGTACGTAATTTTGTTAATTTTGACGCTTGGCAAAATCATCGTGATGATCGTGAGAAACGAAAAGGTAACCTGCGATAAATATATGAGTTGAAAACAAATACAGAGCTAAGTAGCAAACACGTACCTAGGTAAATGTGATTGCAGGGAATTTTTATCACAAGTCGATCGGTATTTTTATAGCACTTTTATCTCACGTGCCTCTATATTTACATGTAGGTAAAGGTATTACATATCATAATATAAATATTGATTGATTAATTTTGAAACTTCTGAAATGTAAATTCATTTTAATTCATATAATTTTTCCTCTTGTTGCAGCAACAAAAGTTTGGGTGTGGTGACTACGAACCACCTGCTAAACTCCAATGTGGTGGAGGCGGTGGCGGGGGCGGTGTCGGAGGCGAGGCCCTCACGAAGTTCTCGGTGGAAATCGTTCAGCAGCTAGAATTCACAACCTCCGCGGCGGACTCGCAACCTCAGCAGATATCAACTAACGTCACGGTGAAGGCCCTCGCAAATGCTGTAAAGACGTCAAGTTCGCCCCCCTTACCGCAAGCACCGCCGAGGGTACCTACTCCGCTAGATTGCGAGCGAGAATGCAAAGCAGAGTGCAAGTCGGAAGTGGCCGATGATGATTTCGTTGGACTGGACGAGTGTGCAGCGGCACTCGAGCGTGATGCGGCGTCAGCGTTCCCTGGGTTAGCCGATCTGATCGGCGAGGAAGATGGCGACGACACGTTCGAAGACCTAATTACGGAGATATCGGAGTATCCGGAATTTATGAAGGATTTCGATATCGATGGGGGTAAACTGAACGGGGGTGGTATGGGGCTGGAGCCGCCAGAGGGCGAGCCAGCTCCGCGGCCGTACGGCGGCGGCGAGATGTCGCCGGCTGCGCAGACGCTGAAGCACATGGCGGAGCAGCACCAGCAGGCGGCGGGCAGCGACTGGGCGCGCTACCGCGGCTATGCCGGCTACCGGCCGCGGCCCGCGCCTCCGCAGATGGAGCATCTGCACATGTCGCAGCAGCAGCAGCTACATCTCACTCAACCGCACCATAATCTTCAGGTTAGAACCTTTTCTTATTCACAGGAAATTACACCTCCAGAGTTAGGTAAACGTGGCAAAATAATATCACACCCATAATCCCCGATGTAGCAGAGATGACCAAACAGATTGCCAGTTATGTTTAAATCAGGGACGAGCCTATTGCCATAAAATGCACAAATTAAAAATGACTACTTAAAAATACCCATTAAAACTGCAGTTCTAGGAATTGAATCCATACGCAGTAGTAGTACTTGAGACCACTAGACTAACGAGGGCGAGACAGTCCTAATAGTAGGGTATCGTAGTAATATACACATGCCAAGTCTACAGCAGGATCTAAAGGAGTCCCTTTGCAGGCACACTGTATTCAGTCTGTCCTACTTTTACGTCCAGTTTTTTTTAATCCACCGTAAATATGAAAACATCTGTTTCTCTGTTTTTGGTTACCAAACATCTGAATATTATTAAAATCTTCAGCGAGTAATTCCGAATAATTCATAACATGGCGCCAAACTTTCAAAGAACGAATGTCGGTATCTTCCCGCTCACGAATTGAATGACGTTGCTGCGTCCATAAAAACACCTAAAGCGTTCATTAAAAGAAAAATTTAGAATATTTTCGTTTCCTCGTTACGTCATAAAAACCCGTGAATTGCATTTAGTTAATTATTGGAAGTCTTTTTTTGTTGAGCAATTCATGACGTGAAAAGACATAAAAAACATGGAGTCTGGTGTAGTATCGACCGGGGAGGGTATGCGCGCGCTGCTCGCCGCCACTCGCCTTCACTTAGGTACCACGGGCCACGGATAGTTGGCGAATGTGACGTCTGTACGACTATATTTCTAGTTGTATAACAACTGCCACTGGATAAAGAACTACATATTCATCTCAATACCAACTTATATTATTTAAGTGCTTCATTAATATACTCTACCTACTAGATGAGAATACAAAATGATTCAAACTCAAATTATTAACTTAGCAATAACTTGGGGAATTTCGCGTGGTTCTTAAACGACTATTTCAACAAAAATAGTCATAAATCGCTTTTTAAAATTACAGTTCATAATATAAACTTTATTTATTTTATGATACTATGACTTGTTACTATGTAAGTTTGACTGAACACGTGCGTTGCGAAACTCGCGAATAAGCAGATGTATCGAAAGCCACATGTTTTACTTAAGGCCGTCCATTGTAAACAAGGCTCGGTTTACATACACTTGTACAGTAGTTTGATGTCTTGCAACAATACAGTGTTACCCACTTACATAATAACACAAATGAGATTTAATTGATGGCTATGCTAGCTAACTGATAATTGCGGCTATTGTTTCTGTTTACATAATGTAGTATGCTGTAAACAGCTGTACATTTGTTATTTTGTAAATATGGTTAATCTGTTCAACACCCTATGTAATAGATATTATATGTGGGTCGTCAAAGTCAAATTATAAAATATATTTTGGTAAGTATGTAAACAGAAAACAGTTATTGTTTATATATTATTATAGTTAATATTGCTAGAATTGAACCCGAACCTACGAATGCGAAGTATCCATAGTCTGAGCTTGTAGTCGACCTCCAAAAGAGCTTTACCACTTTTTACAGAAAATTCTAGATATGTTGTGAAAAAGTCTCATAGATGAAAATCATACCTTGTTGTTTCATGATCTGCAGTTGCACATCATAAACGTCATCGTACACTTGACACCACCTTAGGGTGGTAAACCAGCCTGCCGGGGTCGCGGGCCTGCCGGGGTCGCGGGACCAAGGGATTACCGTGACCCCGGTACGTAAAGGGCTAGTGAAGGACACCGTGGATTTTAGTCAGTACAAGTCTGACAGTCCCTCCCGCCCTGCCCTGGGTTGATGATTTTACCACGATAAAAAAAGGGTGGTAAACCAAGTATACTATCTATAACTAAAAGTATCTTCATGCCTAAATCTTTACTGAATCTGCTTCAAAGTTTTAATACTACATTACTTATTCAGATACGGGTAAAATTTTAGATTCAACAACATCTTAGAAAATCGTGAGCTTTGGATATTTGTGTTACTACGTAAAAGGTTCGTCTCTGCTAAAGTTTTCGGGGATCAATGGCGTGACGATTAATTTAATAGCTATGTATAGGTACGATTGCCACACAGCCTCGGCGAGAATGGCGCGGTAATTAAACATTTCACGGATCTGCGACTTGAATCATGACCTCATCATGTTTTATCTAGTACTAGTAGTAATTTTTATCTAACCACATCAGTATATTCTGTTCAGAGAGATAAACCGGAGTCTGAAACAATGGTGGTCAATGATTATTTACATTATACAAGTCAGTGGTACCATGGCTTGGCTATGCATGTCTACTGATAATCAAGTATATAAATATGAACCTATAATTGCATTATACACGTAATACTATTAATATTTAAGAAAACCTTCCTTAATGAGCAACTCTTTTGTTATTGTTCTATTTCTAGAAAAATATTTTCTAATCTCAAAAAAAAAAGCTAAATGTTCGCTATAAAATGACCTTTTAATACCGTGTCTCTGTATTTTATACTTCAAACCGTTTTTATGACATAACACTCCCACTCAAAACAAGGTCAGAGTATTCATAAGTCGGCTGACGCAGAATCTGGTTTCATATGTTATTAGAACAATATGTATCACATTCAAATCTCGGTTGTTTCGAAAGTCGTGACAGCGACACGGGCGATGGCGATGACACTAGAGAATGAACGGAATAAAAAGAGTAGGGCCCGATGCCCCGATAGCTTCCTGTACCGAGTCAGAGAGTGAACCACGTGTCCCGAACTCCCGGCACCTCGGCTCCCTAATTATAAGCTTTTCTCTCTCAAGTACAATGTCTTGTTTTAGATTAGATTTGGGCATGACTACAAAAAGCTCTTCCGAATGAAACCCCCATGTCTGGAGAAATTATAGTGTTGTATTCCGTTATCAACGTTTTTGACGGCTTATGTAATAGATGAATGAATTTGAAAGCAATACATACTGTTGAAACTCTTTATCTAAGATCGACAAATTATCTGGCTACACAATATTGACTACCAACAACAAAAAGTCATCGATGTACAATCGAATAGATTGAATTTAAGTAATTGGCAATTTTAATCCTTTGGAGTTGAACGAATTGCTATTATACAGCTACATGAGACTTAGAAAGCTGCATAGAGACTACAAAGAGAGCGTCGTATTTACTCGAAAATACATAAATGGGATTGTTGCTATTGCGGCGTTGCAGGAATGAAAGACTTGGGAAACTTCTAACTATTTATTTTAGACTAGTGTAGAAAGTCCAGAAAATGTCAGTGGTCACCATTGAACTTGATATGAGTTTCCTTTTTATAATGTCAAGTCCGGACCGATGATGAGGCTGGTTAATATTAGGACGAACGACCGAATAGACGGTCATGTCCTGACAAATCCCATAGATTGGTAGCCCTAACAAGGCGAGAAGACGCTACGCAACTACGCCGTTAACATCTTTCAAGTCCCATTTAGATTCAGCGTATTTGCATTAATGAATAGAGCCGAAAATAGATAAATTAGAGAATGGAGATGAATGAAAAAGGAAGGTATCGTAGTAACTGAAAGCTCTCGGTACGTGGCTCGTAGGTGTAAGTGACAAAAGCGCGTGGGCCGATCTATTTCCGCAGCTAGCGCTACGGTGACGAACCCAGTGGCTCGTGACGTCATACCTGACGCGCCCTTCCCAACGACATCCTTTGGCCTTTGAAGCAATATTGGCGATCTATATTTAAAGTCAAATCGACCCTTATTTCATCTATTTTGAAATAAATTTGAAATGACTTTATACATGTATGTTTCCTGGACTTTAGCTGGGATTAGAATTCTGGAAATTACTTAATTGATGAGATAAATCTTCGCGTGGTTCCTTAGCTATATCTGGGTGGGTGGTGGTTTTCTAGACATCGCGTCGATTTTTCCGCAGAATTCTCTATTCTTATAATATTTCCTTAATTGGACTTTATTCATAGGATCGGGAACTACTGTTGTGAGTTCTCGGGAGCAATAAATTTGTACATCATAATGAAAACAATCAATGGAAAATTCTCCGCGACTATATCCACTAACGTTTTTTCCTATTTCCTCATCATGGTTCCGTGATGTCATTTTAGCCTTTAAATGTAATTCTGAGAATACGAGAGGACATGGTGAAGGTTTCAACGCAAATGAGATACTTATCAGAATCTACACACGTACTGGTAAACACAGATCATTTCAAAGTAAAATGTTCACACATTATTGCATTTGCTGGATACACATTAGAAAGATGGCTCAGGATCATTTGGCTTACTGCTGGTTTTTATTCTGTGGGAAAATTGATTAAAATACTTTGCGCAATGTATCTAGATGCAATCATGTAACACAAACGCAAAACGCTGAATTTGTTTTAAACACTACAGTACGTATTGAGGTTGTGTAACGATATGTTTCTGGAGATTTCTTTTCGCCATTCACAAATTAACCATTCTTTTTTTCACTTGTCGAACCCAAAAAATATACAAGTTTTAATAATTAATATTCATTATGTAGACCTGTCTCAAACAGTTCAAAACTAATTCTCGAAACGGGCCTTAAAATATCGCTCGCATTACAATGCTTCTACCTGCGTTCTTGAAAACAATCCCAGGCGTGGGTCATACGAAAAAATGATGTACGGATGGATAAGAGAGGTGCCGTTAGGTCGTCTGGCTTGACAATAATACAAACAGCATACGGGTTAGCGGACTTAGAACGATATGATATTGTTGGGGAATAACAAAAATCGCGGGTGCAGGCGGACGGAGCGCTCCAAACAGGTTTGTCGTGCGGCGAGGCTTGAGAGTGCGGCGGCCACGGTGACGTGTGCTCACTGCTCACCTTCGTCAGACTGGCAGCTGTCAACGTCGAGCATCGCTTTAATATTTTGTCATAAATCTACTAATCGATCTTCTAGTTCCAATACTTACTGACCTTACCTCCACTTTTCTATTGTCAATTCGTTAGCCATAATTTAGAGCAGAAAAATAATTAGGTGTTTTTCTTTTTTAAAACAAAAAGCTCTTAATAACATTTAGTCGTTGCGTTTAAACCTGAATGCCTTTGAACTTGCTAAAAAATTTAAAATGTATGCTATGAAATTAATTCCCAAAATAACGATTAGTTGTGAAGTTTTGTAATAAGCTCGCTCCATTATTATTATTTTTATAGCATCCGCATCCCAATATGAAACAAACTATCAAAAAATGTAAATAAACAGTAAAGAAAGATACGGTAGGCATAGTTGCTAACGCTAGAGCTGTGGGCCCTAAATCATCTTGAACACCACGATAGACCGGTCACCTAGTAGGTATATGATGGTTGGTAGACATCCGAACCCCTTTGCGCCTCGTTAGGTGCGTGGTTTAATTTATAATACAATGCAGTATTTGTAGCAACTAGGGTCAATGGAGGCGATTCATGTCTTATCGAAATAGGATTTAATTCGATTTCATTCGCGACTCTAATGTCAAAATTAGTTAAAATCGACGAATATTCAAAGTTTCGTAGTAAGGTTTCTGTTGTAAATGAAATGGCAATGATCGTACGATTCTCGGAGCTAGTTACTGTTTCGGGTTGTCACCGGTAATTTTCCATTGCGCTGAGATCTATTATTTCTCATACAAATTAATTAACAGTTGCTTTTTCTGGCTAGCTTGGCAATAATCTCCAGCAGAACTCCTCTTGATTTGGCCCAAAGCCATTCAGGTATGCAGCCAACCGGCCAACACAATTTTCCTTGGTTTATTGGCGCACTCAGCAATTTTTGATACGGCTTCATTAAGTAGATTTTACTTAATTAAGAAAAGAATTGTAGTCTCAATATCTATATTTATTATACCATGTTGAACCCTAATGAAAATAATGCACGTTGCATGTTAAGATTTTCCGCTTCACTGGCGAGCGTGGGCACTGACAGCAGGTGAGAAGGTTCCTTTATAAGCACTTTCAGGGACTCATTTTGTAATATATAATCGTCATTGCACACAGTATCTCTAAATACAACCTTTTTAAGTGATAAACTTATCAAAAGAGTCCTCCCGTCTTGGGTGGAGAGGAAGAGTCTGTCAGACTCGTAATGACAAAAATCCACCGTGCTCTTTACATTCTATGGTGGTGGTTACCAGTTTAGAGATTCCTGCGACATCTATAATAAGACCTTCGTGTGCAAAGTGTTCCTAGGGTCTCAACCCTTGGAACACTAGAGGGCGGTCCTTGGTGATACGCCGTTTTAAAAGTCTCTATGTGTCGAGCAAAGAGAGGCGACGACGAAACGCGGTTCCATGGCGAATCAATATTTCATATACCAACCTAATTACGTAACTTCAAATCCATCACTTTAATCGCGTCTTTCAGTGAACTCAATTTCTCGTTTTATTTTGTTGAAGATTCTTTCAAGTCATTACTAGTATTCACCGGTTCCATACAAAAGTTACGTCATTTGATGCCCGTATCAGTCTGAAATGTTCAGATAAATAGATTACCATATGGGTAGGTATCTATATTTGCTGATATCTTTGTAAACAGGCCAAATTCCATACGACTAATGAAGAATATTACCCTGAAGACACGACACGAGCAATTTAGGTACAAACACGTGAAACATGAAAAGACGTTGTTTCGGAAAAATGGAAAGATTTTTTTTAAGGTTTCAGCTAAGTTCAGCAAAAAACAAAAAACTTTCCAACTTTATAGGAATTCCACAAGAAAACAATAGAAATCTAAAGGGGTTTGAACATTTTTGTATGGGGAGTGTACCTGGTGCCAACCGCCATTTTGTTTTTTTTTCTTCAAAATGGCGACCGCGCATGAAACATTAATAAGTAACGGAAATTCAATTCAATTTGCCTTTTTTATCAATAAACATAAAAATATTTAAAAAAATATTCTGTCGTTACTTGTAGGTACCTACATGTTTGACAGCTCATAACTCCGAAACGTGACGCTTTAGGAGGTTTTGCATCCTGACGTTTTATGTTTGTTTTGATGTGATCTATCGATTTATAAATGTTTCAAAAGTAGCCGCCATTTGGAAAAGAAAAATCAAAATGGCGGATGGCACCTGGTACAAAAGCCCTTTGTTTTTTGTCTATGTCTATAACATTTCCCTTTAAAATTCTATTCACCAATATTGGATAGAATGGAGTGGGAGCAACATTGATAAAAATGTTAGTTGCTAATTAATAAAAGTAACGCGTTATCTCAAACAGCAATGACTTTTTTATCGGTAAGCTACACTGGCTGAACTCGGAACTAATTATTTTAAACGCGGGTTTATACCGAAGTAGATATTGCCCGCGTAGTAGTTGAAAATTATTCCACTGGGATAAAATATCGGGATAAAATGTAGACTATGTGTTATACTAGATTATCTCTGTATCAAACATCTAGATCCATTTATCTGTAATGTTGTTGGCGTGATTTAACTTCACATCCATCCATCCCACAGGACAGCAAACACACTTTTATTGTTCTGTGATCCATCCAAACATTCGTATCTATTTAAGAAGTAAGAATAAAAAAAAAACGACGGATTGCACTCTGGGAGTGCCGGAAGAAGTGAAAACTTCAATACTAATAAACACACACGAACATTCGCGCAAGCGCCCTGCGCCGTTTTACGAATTTTCGATCAGGTCACGTGTCCTGGCGCTACTTTAACATTTTTTACCCATTCCAAAAAAAGTGCACAACGCCGCTAAAGAAGTTTTCACTTCAAAAGATTACTGACTGATAAAATGTTTCTTTGCTCAGGTTTTCATCGATTTTACTGGTCAAGATGAAAATTTTCAGTTACTCATTATGTATAACCTCCTTGGACCTAGCGTCCCCTAAACGAGACCTTTTTTTTAGTATTACCCAGAGTCTTGTATAGGAGACATGCAATTAAAAAAAAAACTAATAACTTATAATCTTTTTTAATATTTTTTTTTGTCATTTAGGGGTCTTTAAGTTTAGGTACCTATAAAAAGGTCTGGGGTCTGAGGAGGATAATATTTGAGTCCAAACTCAGTCAAGATACTTAGTTATAAATCTCGAATTCTCAGTAGTTACGCAATATTTACATGTACCTACTTGGTCATGTCCCACGAATAGAAAATATAGGTACTCATTACTAAATTACCTATTGTGTTTACATGTAAATTTCAGTTTATATGACTTTAACGTTCGCTGTGTCTTTTCCGAAGACAGACAGATACCTCATTTTAAAAGTCAGTTAACAAAAATTAAAATAACGTGAGCATTTTCAACGTTTGTTATTTAAACAAGTTATGTTCGCATAAGATTATTCAAATTATAAATTAAAATTCTAATGAGTTCTCTAGTTGCAAAAGAGACCGACGCCGACGTGAAACACAAAAAATCATATTGATTGAAAAAGGACGACAAATAAATGACTATGCTTTCAGTTTTGGAAAATAGGCTAGCGATAATCTTTTATCGGAAGCATCATATATGTATAGTTGCTTTATTTGCATTCCCATATAAACTAAATAAACAAAATTATCTGTAAGTAACAGCATTATGCTCCTTTGTCCATATTGCGATACCGCGACGCGCCGCGCCGCGCCGTTTTCAGGCTTGCAGGCTTCCATAATTTTCTTTCATTATCTATGGATCAGTTTCACACAATAATGTGTATAAATATTTAATACACCAATGCCCAATACGCTATGACAGAATTTTACACTTTGTAAAACATCACGCCTATAATACCCGAAGGCCTAGGCAGCGGTGTATTTCACCTGTTTATTGCCATTTTCCTTTACCGTTTGCTTGGTGTACCAATGTAAATATATGTCTTGTTCACTCACAGGTGTCAGCAGCGCAGCATATGCAAGTGAGCGGCGGGGGCAATGGCGGGCATGTGTCCGTGGCTGCCCAGCAAGGAATGTATGCAAGCTTCCACAACCAGGGCACACCATCACCGCAACATCATCAAGGTAAATATCAACTAAAAACCGGCCAAGTGTACGGTTCCGTACGGTTTTTTATAAAAACGGCAAACGAATCATGTCTGTTGTATTAGAGCTGAGTTTAATACTTATTTTTGTGTTGAAAACTTCAACTGTCTTACTATCACGATTCATGAGATACCTACAGCTTGGCGACGGACGGACAGGCAGACAGACAGCAAAGGCTTAGTAATATGGTCCTGTTTTGCGGGTATGGAAACCTAAAAAGGTTTCCAGAGCTGAGTGGTGACCTCCGCGGATCGATCAATCTGCGGAGGTCACGGGGCACGGGGCTCATTTCACTTGAAAACGTAAATGCCGTATATAAAATGGAATAAAAACAAAAGAACATAAAATATGAACAAAATGTTTCAGAATAAGAAGAAATATATTTGCAATATTATTTTATTCAAGAAAGTATGTTTTTCATTCGTTTAAATATCAAGAATTTAAATTCTTCAGGATAATCACCGCGTGTAATGCAAGCATCATTAATAAAATTACAGCCTTAATAAGTTTAATTGAATTAAAACCTTATCTGAATGAAGAAATTTACGAAGTTGGTAGGCGCATGCGTATTATCGCTTTCTCAATACACGGCGGAGTCAGCGGAGTCATGCTAATGACACGCTAAAAATGATGATTCAATTCCGGACCATTGATATCTAGGAGAGTCATTGAAAGCTTAATAGTTTATATTGTAACTATTTTAGAATGTTTACTGGCTTTTTTGTGGACATACATGCTTCGGTTACTGTATATGTATACATACGATTAGTTTTATCTTATCGTAATAGCTAAATTACGTCAGCATTTCGTAATATTATACAGTTTCATACGTTAGAAGTATTGTTAAAATTACAACGCTACAGAAACCAATACCTAAAAAAGGGGTTTATACATAAGTTACAGCTGGATTGATGACCTTCGAGACTGCATACAATCAGTAGTCGGTTGGCTCATTTCACTCTTTATGAAATTACACCTCCGAAAAGACAGTTGGCATTTCATGACAATCTGTAAACTTGACTTTATTTACTTCTTGTCCAATGTACCTCCTGCAATCGATGATCTACTAGAATATTCCAGGTACAAAAGTATTAAAAAACAAAGACACCTCGCGTGCTAAGTTTATTTTTCATAACAACACACATGCGCTCTGGACACATTGCATATAAGTTACAAGCACATAGTTCATGGTATATAGTCACAATCAAACTATTAACATCTTTATGCTATTGCGTTAAGTGATAGCGTGTGTGTAAATGCAAGGTGGTGTATGTTGTGTTACTACAAAATTAGAACGGACAGAAGGCTCAGTATGCGTCATAAAGTCTCCCCTGAAGAGTCACAGTGAGTCTGCGACAAGGGTCTCTGAAATCGATCGCGGTGCTTATGGTCTAATCTCGGATATCGCAGGTTTCCCACCCTCACTGTGATCATTAAACGACTACTAAATAAATAAAATAAACATCTCGCTTCTGTCTACAGTGCCAGCAACATGATTAATAAACACTGGTATTAAGAGCGAGATATTTTGTAACATAGTGTTTCTGCAATATGTGGAGCTTCTGCGTCTTCCATTCGAGGTAATCCGTGTGGAGTGGTCGAGGGGCGGAGGGCCGAGGTTGACGCTCTGCGAGAATGCGCCAAGTCGCGCACCTCGGATGAGGATGACATTAGATTGACGTGTTTATTACCTACGCACTACACTGCACAGTGCACTTGTATGATGCATCCCACTCTGCATTTATTTACATACTTCGGCTACGTAGAGGGGTTTGCGTTCGATTCCAACTAAAGCATTGTATTGATTGTTGTAATTTTAGATGAGGTGGTACAGTCAGGAACATAAATACCTTTTATTTTAAATAATGCGAGTCTCGCGAGATCAAACTATGGAAACTGCGAAATTATGGTTGGTTTCGCGATTATTATGTTTTTTAAATAAATATTTCTGATTCTGGCGTAAGTGCGACTTATTTATGTTTGTGACTGTACAGCTGGGGGATCAATACCAGTATCGTGCCCGTATTGCATACAGGGGTAGTCAGAGACATTTTAGTAACGGTAGGTTTAGGCCTCGTAAAACTAGACAATTTTGATTGGATTCATTAGGTACTGGACCATAAATGTTGTCTATTAAGTGAAACTACTTTTTTTGATATGAGTATTTTTATTCAGTTCGGTTTTAGTAAAAGTTTGTGCCCATTGTATTCATATTTTCGTTTTCTGTTTTACTACCTGCGTTCTTCACATTTTTCCTCGTCGTTGTTTACGATTACGTTCGAGAGAATAAACCTCTGCTACATACGCATACATAGGTACTTACGTATCTACAGATCTCATGTACTTACGTATTCCGTATCTTTTGTTTTTCACAGTGACTAGAATATTCGACAATACTTACGTAATATTATTTGGCCCTTAATTTAAATAATAAATGTACCCATGTACGGACGTAAATCATTTTGGCCAATTTTCCGGTTTATCATTAACACAGATTGATATATTATTATGTACTACAAGTTCAGTAGTTTTAAATCTAGTTTGGAAATAACCTGTATTTATAATACATTTTTTTTATTAAATTCAAAGTTAACATATACGAGGAGGTGCGATATTTTCTGTGGGTAACCACTTAAAATAAAGATTTTAAAGATAATGACCAACTAGCCTGTTTTGTCCCCTACTGAGTAATTGTCACCCTATCTTTTCTGAATAGAAAAGCGGGAGGATGACGATGCAGCATTGATAATGCTGCTTGGTACTTCCCACTGCTGGGCAAAAGTCTCTCCCCATTACTTCTACTTTTTTCGATCCAGGTGTGAACCAGGGCCAAAGTGAACCGCGTATCTCCTTCGAGGTCATAATAAGATAAACTCATATTATAAATAGGAATTATTTCACGGGAAAGTAAAACCGGGATAAACGGTATCACATGTTATTTCATAGGTACTAATATTAAAAATGTAAAAGTTTGGATAGATGATTGACACTCAATGAAGTAGGAATAGGTATGTTGACAATAGTGGGCCTTTGGTCAAAGTAAGCCTTGGCCAAAGTAGGTTTTGGTCAAAGTATGTCTTAGTTAAAGTAGGTCTTGGTCGAAGTGGGTCAAGACCCACGTGTTAGGTTACGTTGGGTATCAACAAATTGCAAATATAATTAGTCCGTCAGCTAGAGTTTTGATAAATAATGGACACATTTGTTAAATCAATGCATATTTACAAAGATATAACGCATCAAAATTCGAGATTGGGGACTCGCGGGAATCAAGTAATAGTTATTTATGCAACTGTTGTATAATCAGGGGTATTAAAACACGAATGTGGGTTTATCACACAAGGCGCAGCCGAGTGTGATAATAGTATCACATGAGTGTTTTAATACCTAATTATAACAGTTGCATACAAGACTTTATCTACAATGATGATGTGAATCCTCTATAAAAGATTCTCATACCATACCTTATTCGCATACCATATTCGAGTGAAAAAATGGCGGGATATAACACGATAAGACGAGAATCCGAAATTACGAATTAGTCTACAATTTATTGTTCTTTTTTCAAAATTTTTGCGATCTGGTGGTGAAAATGTCATTGCATGAGAATGTTCTTATTTTGAAATTCATTATATCACGCGTTTGGATGATATAATGATCATAATATCATTGAGTGTTTTAATGTTGGCAATAAGCTAATTGTTATAGGTTCTTTTATAGAGGATTAATAGCATGATAGTAGATAAAAACTGTTTTTGCTTGTGACGTATTGGCAATTTTAAAAGTGTCCGTATCTTAGTATTTAGCTTGCTTAACGTAGGTAACAAAAAAAAAAGTGATTTTTTTATATAACTAACGGATTAATAAGATTTTTTCAACCAAATATAATATTGCTAACGCATGATGATGAATTTGACTCCGTTGATCCAGGTATTATGTTTCCGTGGGATGATTCTCGAGCTACACGCAGACAAAGTCACTGCAAACAGCTAGTAATTATTTCTTGTTGCGTTTGCAGGTGGCGGATGCGACTCGTACTCTGTGTCTCAGTCGCAGAGCATTAACTTCTCGCAGGCGATGCGAGCGCGGCCTCAGGGCAACCCGCAGCAGCAGCAGTCGCAGCAGGGTGGACCACCGCTTGGTTAGTACAAACATTTAAACCTTACCTTTATCCAATATCATAAATGTTGTCGATGGTGTTGATATCTGCTTGTGTTGGATGATTTTCGCGCGAAAATTGATTATGCTAGTTCAATTGTGACCACATGAAAGAGAAGAATAAAAACTTTTCTAGTAAACCATCGTACGCAGTCGCTGTGGCTGGAATATGCTAATGGTAATGCTAACAGAATGAAATCTTGTCCAAGGGCCCCAAGTTTTCTTTGTCTACCTTTGGATTCCACGCCTGAAATCCATTATCTAAGTCTGATTAGCTTAGTCATGAATAAATGATATGATAAGTATGTAAGTTAGTAGCTGTTTAAATGGTTATCTCAGTACAGATAGTCCATGTCGGGGATACACCAGGCATGTAGTTCTTTTCAGATGGGACTGGCGCTATGATCGTTTATCAGTAACATCTTGCTGTCCTAGCCCCATATTACTCGGGCACACACAACACATTCCCTATCTTACTCACGTTAGCTAAGATTGCATTTGGAAGTATGAAATTTTCTAATAAAATCCTTTTTATTTACAACCACAGGCGTCGCCGCAGCCGGTATATCGCGTGAACAGCAAGCGAAGATGCTGCAACAGCAACAGCAGCAGATGTTACGTGCGCAGCAGCAGCAACAGATGCGTCCACCACCGCCGGAGTACAAGGCGCGGTTCGTGGGGGCTACCGGGCCCGGACCTGGAGGGCCGGGCGGGCCTGGCTCGCTGGGACCTCGCCGCGCTGCTGCGCCCGCGCCGCGCCCCTTCCCTCACCACGCGCGACAGTACGCGCCCGAGTGGCGCCACGTGCTCATGCAGCAGCAGGCCGCCTCCAGGCAGCAATTCCCGCATCATCATCAAGGTGAGGCATTAACACCAGAAGTTGGAATGAGCAATGATCAGTATAGGGTTAGTTCCTATGAATATGGTTTTGCCAGTAGTGATGATGCCTGCTTTGCCAAGTCGGCTATGTCGAATACTGTATGAATATTGTTTTACATTTCAGGCTTCAGTATGGGCTCGATGGGCGGTATAACGCAGCAGCAACAACAACAAATGCAGCTGCAACAGGCGCGGTTGCAACAGCAACAACTCTTGCAACATCAGCAGCAACAACGGTACGAAATTTCGCTTTTTGAAAGTATTTTTTCAATTATGTAAAAATTACTCAACAGAATGTTGTTTAAAAGATAGCTCTATTAACATGTTTAGAAAAGACGTAAATAAATAAATGTTGCCAGTGATTATTAAAGTACTTTTGAACGCCATTCCGTTACATTACGTGCTGAAGTCATTACATACTTATCTGTCAGCTATGTTATTATGTTGTTGTTCATAATTATGTTTATGTTGCAGGTCCAACCAACAACAGTCGCCCATGTCTCATCTCATTATGCAACAGAACCAGATGATGAGTGTGCAGGGCCAGGTACGTGTCATTTGTTGTTGTTATTACAATTACCACTTTATATACATGTTGAAGGTGAAAATTTTAAATGTTTTAAGGGACACTTAGCGTACTGTTTTTTTTTTAACTTTTGTCCCCGAGTTTAACGTTGTAAATGAACACCACTCAATTCTCTTACGAAATTTGAATATTGTACAATTTTAACACTATTCTTTATTTACAGATGCCAAATATCCACATGAGCCAATCTCAAAGCATGTCCATGCAACAAGGCGGCATGGGCATGGGACACCAGGGCAGCCCCATGCAGAACGGACCCATGCAAGGTCAGGGACCCATGCACTCGCAGAACAATCCTATGCAGCAAAACTCTATGATGTCCCAGAATGCCATGCAAAACCAGAATGGGAACGTTTCGCAGCACTCGTTCCCGTCTCTCCATAACGCGTCTTCCTTCTCTGGACAAACTACAGACTTCAACCTTGACTTCCTCGACAACATGCCTTCCACGGACGCCAGCAATCTCACCGCTCAGGAGCTCCTCAACTCCTTAGACAATTCGTTCTTGAACGACATCCTTTAAATTATAAATGACACGGCTATATGTGTTCGATTTAGAGTAATATAATTGCTAATTGACCCACTTTAAAGTCAATTAGACTTTATCATATTCGGGTTTTTGTCTACATAATGTGTTTATTATACCTTCTAAAAATACAAATGTACGACCAATACGGAACAAATGATGACCAAAGTTATTACACAGGAATTTAACAAGGCCAGAGTGGAGTATGGCCAGTAGAACCTACTTACTACTTACGAGTATACTGTAAGTGACCGACAGTAAGCCACTTTACATTTTGGACCACATTGTTTTTGTAGACTATTTATTATGAAAAATATCAATTTCGTAGTGTTTATAGTTTTTACTATTGTTAATAATTCCTTTGTAAATATTTTAATTTTTAAATGTTTGTAATATTAATAAGCATAAGGTAAATATACTACCGATAGTTTCAGAGTATCCACGAAACTGACATTCTTATCTTCTTATGATAATTATTATTTAGCTGCAGAGTAGGCTAATGTATATTTATTGCAGATTTTATTGTAGTTTATAAGGTGAAAAGCACAAAAGACAATATTTTATTTATTTTAATGAATTTATTTATGAAAACAAGTGAAATAAAAGGGGCAATAGCTTGCTATGTTTAAACATAGTTTATAAAAATATAAATCGAGGTGAGTAGCGTATGACTGCTGAGCAACCTGTGAAAAGGTATTTTATGTGGTCATTGGTGAATAGTTACTATTCCAATAGCTTTGGAAACAACTAATTGCGTTAATAAGTGTGGCAAGATTGCGATAGACAACAAATATTTCCGACATCCGCCTGTATACTAGGTTGCTATTGCGTGTTGATGCCGAAAGGCTAATCACCTCGATTTTCGCATTACACAACTTAACTTTATTTACATTGTCGTCTGCTAAAACTCGGCCAATGTGCGGCTTTCCTTATTTTTACAATATTAATTGGCCCAGCCATTCACTGACATTCTATCGACATTCGTATTGAGTTTTTATTCCATAACATATATTTTGTTGGTTTGTCACACTTGGGACAGCCCAATCCATTTAAATAGTGCAAAATGTAAATTTTATGAAGTAAGAATATAATAAGATCATTCCTGTACCTAAGATGATTGTAGATTATACTGTGATGTCGGTCTCAATGGTCAATAGATTATAAATAGTATCAATTATTAAACATAGATTATTGTTATTGTTAAGGATCTCATGGTATCATTTTAGTTTCGGGGTTTTGAGAGATTCTGGAATTACTAGATTGTTGGTTTTATTATTATTTACTTTTTCAACGAATGTGTAGCATATTCTTTGTAAAGTGCATTTTCTTTTATTATATAGTATGTATTTGAGAATGCATATACACCCATTTCGTTATTTTATAGTAGTGTAAATACCAAACTGTTGTTAAACAACTTTAGGAATTTTTGATCAATGTATACCAGCGATGGGTATGAAATTAAATAAAAATCATTATGTAATAAAAACAATCCAACCGATGAAGGTTTAGCTCTCTGATATAGTTTACAGCTGTAAAACCAACTATTGTGAATGATAGCGACATTCCAGAGCCATTGTTAATAATGTTTTAAATTTAGGACCAATTTTTGAACGTTCTTTTGAAAATAATATTGCATATTGAGTGAATGTGTTTTATTTATTTTTAACCCTAACTAATCGAACACATAAAAGGTACTGTTGGAAAACCGGAGCAAGTGCTTTAGAGAACAAATGAAACTGAATAGATTCTTTACTCTTATAAAATAGTAAATATTTCTGAAAATATTAAATTTATGGCACACATTTCGTACTTCTGTTGTTTTTGACAGACTCAGCAAAAACTTACTTGCAGTCACGAAAAAGAGCCAGTAACATTACAAATCGTATTTTCATCTGATAATCTTATCACCACATGATAGAGTCAGCTTGATGCTTGTACAAATAATCAGAAAACTTTTCCAACTTCCTCTCTAAAGCATTTATCTCCGTAGCTAATTCTCATACAACCTCATTTGGTTTGTTGTGGAAGATTCTGGGGTTCCGTATTCTTGGGCTGTAGAAATTATTAGGTTGGATATATTTCGCAGTGATTGGCTCCTCATGTACTGGACTCAGTTTACATTCATAGATATTCTCATTCGTGTTATTATCTAGAGATCTCATTGAGAAGGCTTGCAGTATTTGTCGGCGTCTTCTGAGCCGAATACAAGAGAATACTGTACTCAACAGTACACCCAATTTGAAAACGGCCACAACGAATAATCCGAGCATTAGGATTAAATACTGCTGTTGATACCAGTCTTCCAATGGTCCGAGACAACCCTGAAATTAAAGAAAGGGCTATTAATAAGGTTTTTTTTGACATGGACTTGACGGGACTCTAGTTCGTGATCACAGACATTTTATAAGCATACTAGTTGTTCCCTGTGGTTTGATCCTACTTAGTGGGCTCTTATTAGTTGTAGAGTGATGTTATATAGAAATGGCCTCGATAGATGGACTATCAAACGCAACAAATAAATCAGTTCGAACCAATACTTCCTGAGATAAGCGCGCTTAACTAAACAAACAGACGCCTCTTAATCATCGACCACACAGCCTATAGACTCCTAATAACAGGCGACCGATGTCTGTCAACACATTAGGCAAAAATGTCTTATAACCGTCGTCACTCACCAAGCTCGTATTAGTTTCGACCACTCCTGTGAGCCGTAAACACTTCCGCATTACTCCTTTAAAAAATCGAGAAAATAGACATAATATGTTCCCGTATACAATACGTTTGTGTGACATTAAAAGCCGGACTTCAAATTTCCTGAAAGACGGTATCACATGTCATCGGTAACTTAATAGTTCCATAATCTAAATTAGATTAAATTTCTGACAATATTTATCGGGGTTCATCTTAGGCCGGGACTCCACCAAAGCGGAGATGTGTTCGAATAACCAATCAGATTTCGACCGAAGCTAAGCGGAGAGGAGATGTGGGTTTCTGATTGGTTATTCAAGCACATCTCCGCTCGTCTCCGCTTTAGTGGAGTCCCGGCCTTATACTGGTCATACTTGGTGTCTTTATGATTGCGTCCCTTTCTTTTGCAAGTATTTTTTTCGCCATCTCTTTTCGTCGATTTTAAGTACACATATTAGTGATGTTCCAAATCATACAACCACCTCTGTTGTCGATAAAGCAAAACAAAAACCTATAACTATTAATTTATGCAAAAAATATTTTTTCAATAATTAGAAATTACAACAGATGTACATCTGATAAATTGTGAAACTTTAATTTATAAATTTTAGATACCAACACGATCTTGATTTAAAAAATAAATGGATAATTGCAACCAAGCGAGAGAACTGGATCCCATCTACTTAAAGTGTAATATGTTCACGTCATTTTAGCGAAGATTGTTTTATCCTTATGAAAAACCGTCGATGTCTACTAAGTTGAGCAGTACCAACTAAGTATTTGCCGCTTTTGGTGAGTTTAATTATTGAACCTTTTTTTTCTGTCTCCTAGGCAAAAAATATAGTTTCGGAACCTTTCTTCTTTTTCTTTTTCGTGTCGCTGCCACGACGGTATTTATATTTTATTGGCCCAAAACCCCGTCATCTCCACCACGTTGTCGGTAGCGGCGAAGAGATCCGTTTGGCTGCATGTTTTTGGGCTAACTCTATAACATCGCGCTGCATTCAATTTGATAGGCCTCACCAAAGACTTCGAACATAGCTTATAATAATTACGGAAATTTTAAAACATTGTTTTTATTCATTTTTATATTTTACCTACATGATTCAATCGTAATTACAATAATAGAAGGTAATTGATTGCAAGTATATAAAAACATATTTTATTAAATACAATTTAAAAATGTCGATACTTTCTTGTTTGATTTAAAACCGTCCCATCCCTAGTGACATGCACTGACCTTGAATTGACCAATCAGGACGCAGTACCCCGTCCCCCTCGCTGACGTCATACCTCAGCAAGTTGGCAGAATAGTTTTCGTGCGTTTTATCGTGTATTAGGTGTCTATAGGCTGTGTGGTCGATGCTCTTAATAGATGGTGTGAAACATACGGTTATGCAAATGACGAAAGCTAAAGCTGCATTAGCCATCTAACGCCAGTGTATCTTACCGGTACGTATCTGAAGCTGGGATTAGGCTGCACTTCCTGACATCTTGACGCGTTAACGGGAGCTGGGTTGAGATATGAGACGTTATCTTCATATTGCACACAGCAACTGAGGGGCACCGACATCCCGCGTGGACCGAGCCGTCTCAACTGCCAGATGGACATGTCGTAGTTTCGAGCGTCCGTCATACCGCAGCACTGCAACTGGAAAATATAGTACATGTACGGTTTTATTCTCTAAAGGGCTGTGCCGTTAGGATGAAGTAAAAATGGCGCAAAGGTAGTGGTTTCTTTTTAAAGTTGGCCAGCACTAGTGCTTTCTCCCGTCGTGATCACATACACAAACACCCAGACCCCGAACAACTACTTGTAGATCATACAAATATTTGTTACGTGCGGAATAGAACCGCGGCCACGCAGCGCAGCAGTCAAATTATTATCAATTATGTAAGGTGGCACAATTCTTGCCTAGGTATTTGGTTACTTTTATTGCCACATATATCAACTATTGTAGTAGATAGATTTTATTTATTAGATTAGATTGATTTTGAAAATACTTCTCAAAATAAATAAGGTAGTGACCTTATTTATTTTGAGAAGTACTTCTCTAATTAAATTACCAAGATGTAATTCTACTAATAAACATGACATACTTCAGTTTGTGCCAAGTCTACAGCCGCTGTAAAGTGTTCGAAGTCTGGTAACGCGTAGTATGTCTGAAGGGCGCCCACCGCGCCGCCACGGGAACTCTGCAGGCCCAAACAGCGAGGCCAGACAGCCGCTATCACTCCAGCAGCGCACTCGCATAGCAACATCGCTAGCACTACTAGGAAATACTGAAAGAAAGACCACGGACTCAAACTATGTTCATTTTCTGTTTTGTAGTAGGTATAAAGGGGCGTTGCTTGTGGTAGGTATATAGTTTCGTATTACCCAGTTACTGGGTTGTGGAGGTCCGATAGGCAATCGCTCCATGAAAAATACTAATATTCAGTTGCACCTGGTTCCACTGGACTGGAAGCCGATCAAATGATGAGTGGCGTTGCTTGTTGATCCTGGCTGTGAATTGTAGATTTTTGACGGTTGTTATGGATGAGAAGTCTGACAACCAGTCCTATCAAGGGCTGGTGTTTAGCTGCAACTGGTTAGACGAAACAGATGACATGTATTTTTTTTAATAAATATCAATTGAGTAGCAAATTAATTCGGCACCAATCTTCAAGAATCGAACATGTGGTCTATGATGGAGCAAACTCATCCAGAGGGCACTGGAACTCCCTAACGCAGATCTTACGTACAGTCAACAAGAGTTAGGTACGCAGGCAGCAAGTGTCAAACAGTTATGCAAGCTATATGCTATATGTACCTGTAAACTTTTTGGCTGTATGCTACATGCTGACCGTACACAACAAATTAACAGCTGACTAAACTATTTTTTACCTACAAACGTGTGAGTATGTCAACTTATCAACCTCTGTTTTAAATATCAGTTCAGTAGCCTGATCATGAGTCACACACACAGACACACCCAAAATACGTTTCGCCTTGAAGCCAACGTACTGCATATATCGGTCGGTGACCTATGTTACTCAATAGCACCGACCAGTAACAATTAAAAGTACGCTATTTAAATAGTAGTAGTAAAAACACAACTTACAATACTGAGGACTGTGTAACTAGGCATGTAGGTAGCCCAGCAGCCCAGGGCTCCGGTGGCGCACAGTGCCAGCCCTGCGGCCAGGAGTGCGAGGGACAGGTAGTAGAATGGTGGATGTGTCAGTAAGTCTTCATCAGGCGCCGCCAGCAGCCGTGAAAGAAGTATTCTTTTGGAGTCGCACAGTAATAGAAAGCCACATATTACTTCCACAAAACCGCATGCCTACAGGAGAAATAATAAATTGTAAGGGTACTTTTCATTCATGCCGCCTTACCACCCGATAGAACGAGATATTAACTATAATAGTATTTTTAATACGAGACGGTAAGAGCGAATAAAAACAGTACTTATTACAAATAAATTACTTACAAAAAATATGGTATTAAAACATCCAAAAAGCACTTTAGCACTTTCATTTTTGCACATTTTTAAACGGAATAAAATTAGGAAAATATACAAAAGGCACACAAGGATCAAGTGTAATACGACTCGGAGAAATGTGGTCAAAACGCTATAGTTACAACTAATAATGTGAGTGTGTGAATAAACAAACGGACGATGAATAGATTTGCCGGTTTTAGGGAGATACGCTCTGGTGAACAGGTGGGGTGACTGAGTATTAAGGCATTTTTGTTTAAAATTAATGCATGAATCGCTCATGCATGCTCCGGCATTTACACTGTGGAATAACAGGTTCGTTATGGACATACTGGCTCCATTTATTGCGACATCGCTCACAGCAACATTTAACTACAATTTATAAGAGAATCAAAGGGAGACTTACAATTACGATCCTGGTATACTCCAAAAAAAAGGATGAGTAGGTATTTGTATAATAAGGCGTAAATTAAAATTTGTACGAAAAACGGTTGTATATTTTTTATTCTATCACAAATAAGTTCTCCCATATTATACTTAAACGTATCTTGTAAAATTTAAACAATTTACATTTTTAAAACTCGATGTCTCTTTTCTTAAATCCACCACAGTTTACATTTGGGACGCCAGTGATGTCATCTTGTTCCCGCTCTTTGGTCTCTTGTAGCTCTGAAACATCACAGTAAAATTTATGTTTGGATCGGTACTTCCTTCTACTTGCAAACACTTAGACCGGGAACAAAAATTTGTAGATCAAACAGAATATTTGTTCCACGCGGGAATCGAACCTGTGACACACAGCGCAGCAGCACATTTGAGCCAAACGCTCAGCTACTGCATCAAGTGTGCCGTCAAATCTCAAATAATGTATTTTATTTAAAAAAGATGCAGTAGTTTTTGTCCAATTCTAATATAGATACAAGCAAGTGGCAATGCGTCAAAACTCGGGAGTCGCTACCATACATATTATTATTAGTATTGTGATTTTTAAAAGGGTATATTTTCATTTTCTTAGTCAAAGAAAAAAATGAAAGTCGAATATTTTTTGTTTTAGGACACAAGCCTCTTCTTATAGGCTAGCAATTAGCGATATAACTTAACACACACAGTACAACAAACAAACCTGGCGGCAAATGCAGTTTCTCTATGACAAACTTCTTCCTCTTCAGTTTGAAAGCCATGTCAAGACTGGGCGGTACAAAAGGCACCAGTGAGTAAATAGCCGACAACTTTGTGATGTGGAACAACCCATGGTAGTCCTTATATACAGGGTTTGTTTCACGACTAGAGCCAGCAAATGATTCTATTCTGACTGCATTGTCTACTGAGTACAATAGCCTTTTCATTATGTGATCATCCTGTAAAATAGAGCAGTTTTATAATATTTAGGCTCCTTTTTGAAGCAAGTTTTGATTATGATTATGAGAGAGAGAGAGTGAAAGAGAGCGAAATAGAGAGTGACAGAGATGGATAGACTATGTGAGGGAGGATATGGCAAGTAAGGTGACTACAGAACAGACCATTGGAGAAGTACACACATCAAAAAAGTTTAGTAAGTTTAGGACATGCTGACCCAGAACAAATTGGGATGTGGGCAATAAAATGGTGACTTTTTTTTTGTATGTTTACATCTATTATTCAACACACTTACATCAAACAGATGGGCAGGAATAGTAACAAATACAACTGCATTAGTGTCCCTCAATATGACTCTTAGACAATACATGAACTTGATCAGATCCTGTCCATAGTTCCCACTGGCTTCATCATCACAGTCCATTGCCATCCACACTGGGGAGCCCAGGGAGTGTATACCAATCCTTAAAATATTACTGTTCTTCTTAACACTACTTTGATATTCTTCCTTAGATACTATTTCTTTTATACTTAGCAGTAATTTATGGTATATACTATTTTTGAAACCTGAAATAAGAGTGAAATTAATTAAAATATCAGCAGTGACTTGTGTTTTCTGAGTTGCAGTTGTGAGTTTTGAAAGAGTATAAACATTTACACTAGCTTTTGCCTCTGTCTTTGCTATCTCCACCCCATTCCTCACTTTGTAACTGTTGCCTGTGCCTAGTATATCTGCTGTACCAAAATTTATGAAAACAGTTTAAGCTTGAAAATGTGATAAAAAGGTTCACTTTGGATGTGAGATAGAATAGGGTATTTTACTGCATAAATAAATTGAAAGTCTATTAAGTTCATCAGTTAGAATATTGAAAACTAACGGATACATATTTTTTGTCTTTTAAATCAATGAATATTGACAAAGATAAAAACGCTTCCAAATTCTGAAGTGGGGGTTTGTGACGTCATAATGCTTGTAAAATTGTACCGACCAAATGATGTTTTGTGATTTTTAGAAGCATTGTACCTTTGTCAATTTTAGTTTACATAACAAAAGAAAAAACATGGTTCTAATATTTTTACCTATTTTGATGTATGGTCTACAGTTATTTTTATACCATAAAATTCACTAAATTCAATTTAATTTATAAAATGTAATACACAACATCTTACCATTGACTGGCACACTATCCATATTCAATTTACAGTACTTTATATTGCAGCTCTCAATAGTGGCAGCATCAATATGTTTGCTCAGATCAAAATGATGCCCAAAGCTAGTGTTGCTACCAAACGATGACTCAACCTGACTCAATCCTTCATATCTCCAAGCTATCTTCATTTTATCCACATCACTAGCTGTGGTAGTAACCTCATCATCTTGAGGAATTATTGTTGGTAGTGGTAATTCCTTTGCCTGGAAATTAATAAAAGAGTACTATATTAAATTTAGTAGTAGTAGTATATTCAATTTTGTAACAGTAGTATATTTAATTTCTTTCTTGGTTGATTTCATATTTTTAATTTGTATTTAAATGATATGACAAGAAATTGAGCTAAATACTGAGTAGACAGGTTTGACTCACTTTGTCTTATTCTTCTAATATTATTTTTTCTTATCCTTAAACAAATAGAAGTTTAGACAGGAAAATTACGAATGTTTT
Source organism: Agrotis puta (assembly GCA_943136025.2). Lineage (NCBI taxonomy): Eukaryota > Metazoa > Arthropoda > Insecta > Lepidoptera > Noctuidae > Agrotis > Agrotis puta. Next base: position 11,321,156 of record OW964176.2, on the reverse strand, counting down.
AACTTTATAATATAGATAGTATACCTAAGGACATTTTCTGTCATACTATCATCTTCCTGCCCTTATCCCATTTTGCTTGGGGTTGGCGCAACACATTTAATGATTACTACACTTACGATATCCGCTGGATTTTCATCAGCAGATGCAATGAACAAATCATGCTTGCAAGCTACTCCTTCAGATAAGAAATACTTTAAAAGAATTCTACTGTAGTTAGCCAGGACATCTTCCTCTGAAATTAAAAAGATATTAACAGCTTGCTGTAGTTTTCAGTGTCCTTTACAGGTGGTCCCAACCTGTAAAGGACACTGAGACCCTGGAAAGCAAAGGGCAACTGTAGAAACAGGGTGGATTTTTAATCAGTAAGTGTCTGACAATCCCACCCTGCTTGGAGTGGAAAGATCCACTCCACGCCGGGCGGTAACTCATTTGATTATTTTAACAAGATTACCAACCAAAAAAAGTTTGGTGTTTTTTAACATGATGTGAAGATATCTCAAAATAAAGAACTACTTACCAACAGCAAATATACTCCCTGCAGGCAAACCACCGCCTGAAAAAATTCAACCAATTATTTTTCTACGGATCATCACCAGTCACCACCACCTTGATGGTGTTAATGGTATAATTAAATAACGCATTGGTATCAATTTGTAGGTTACATTTGCCAAGTAATTTGCAGTAGAACCTAACTAGATTAAGAACATAGAAAACATGAAAATTCTCATTTGACTAGTTGTTAAAGCATCAAAACAGATAATAATACTTACCAATAACATGATCCAGAGATGGAATACCAGATGACACAATCGGTAAACTGTTTTTCACTTTTGTGCCACTTATTGTGACGCGGGAATCACTAGTTTTATGAAAACTGCTCATATTTGAACAGTTTGTATTAATCTTATAACTTTAATGAAGCCACTACGTTATCATAATCCGAAATTAATGCTTCGGTTTTTTACTTTGTTGACGAAACCCAACGAAACCAAAATTCCACTATCAGTGCAGTGTCAATGTCAGTCACAATGTCAGTTGCAGTCAGTGTCACTGTGTCACTTCTTTTTACATAAATAATATTTTTTTAGTACGACTTTTGGGCTTTTGTGTTTTTCACAATTCACATGTCTGTTGTTTGTATGGCCATCAATGGACGTCGGCCTCGATTGACATGGACAAACGTCGCCTTAGCCTTAGCACGAGTGACCGCGTTTTTACGGGCGTTATAAATCGTGGAGCTAGAACAAAAAGGTAAATTGAACATAAAATTAAATACAGTTTGAAAAAAAGCACCGCGCTTTAAGCCCCAATTCGCAACAGCGCTTTTTTTTCAGACGTTCAAAAAACGCTGTTTTGGAATAAAAAGGTGAATTGAAATTAAATGTTCCACCCAGCATATAAAATCAAATACAGTTCGAAAAAAAGCACCACGCTTTAAAAACGCTGACGCGTAAACAGACACATGGAAATGCATTTGTGGTAGTTCGCCGCTTTTTTAACGCCCGTCAAAGAAGGGTTCGTGCCATCGACCACACAGCCCGTGCGTTCGTGCTAGCTTGGCGTAGCTCGTATGCGCTGTGATCTGCTTGGGACTGGTGGTTGTGACTTTCTCAAGGACACTTTTTATTGATATGTGTGGAACCAGCATTATATTTAAAAAACCGTAAACGTCAAAATTATCAGAAACAATCTGTGGTTAGCTCTTTTTGTTGAGCCGTGCCGTGTCATTTATTGCTTGTGGCACATGCATTTTTTAATAATATCTCTTCCAGAGAAAGAATTCAATTGAATTAAAAGGAGAGCACGTAATTTGCATCATTCAAAATGCAGGGCCCCGCGGTTTTTATGGATATATCTCTCGAAGATCAAGTAAGTCAACGTCAACATAACCTAGTCTAGGCTTGAGAAAGTGTAAATTAGTTCCTACTGATGTATGTTACTGTGAATGCTTTCAGGCACTAGAACTAAGGAAATACTTTAAGAGTCTTGGTGCAGAGATTGCGGAAGAGAAATCGCCGAAGGGTATAGAGGACGACTTACACAAAATAGTGGGAGTCTGTGATGTTTGTTTCAAGGAGCCAAATGAAGCCGAGATTGAAGCTATACTCAACAGTATTGTTTCCATCATGGTTTCTGTAAGTAGTTTCGTAAACGTAAAGCCTGTAGGTATTTATTAAGACAAGTGTGCAATGTGAACTACATAGCAAACAACTTATAAATATGTATTATGGAATCTGTACTTATGAAAATTGTTTTAAAAGATAACATAGGTTAGAGTGTCGTCTTAGCACCTAATAAATAAGTATAAATATGTGTCAAATGTAATTTCAGATCCCATTGGAGAGAGGAGAAAACTTGATCTTGGCTTTTAGCCAGAGGCTTACAAAAGCGCCAGGCCCTAAACTAGGCATGGTTGTGCTACAGTCGTAAGTTACTTGTTTTATGTCAGTCATCCATACAGAAATCTGTATCCCAAGAATACTACTAATAGATAGAAAATATGATATTATAAGTGTGAAAGTTAGGACATAATATCGACGGTAGAAAGTGATTTTGTCGTATCTCGAAAAATGGGAATTTCTTTTTATTTCATTTTTGTATTCAGAAAAAAAAAACTTATCAATGTTTTCCTAAGACGTTTTTTATTATGATACGACGTTGACTTCTTCTTAACTTCTTAACAAATTTTTTAAATAGTTTTTTGGCACTGGTGTAAAGTTCAACTTTTCGCGATACTACAAGATTGCTTTCTTGCATCGATATGTCCATTCTCACAAACTTTTAATATTACCCTTTCACACAAATGGTGTTTGTTACCCTTTCACACAAAAATACTGAACGGATTTGAATGAAATTAGGTACACAGATAGTTTATAATCTGGATTAGCACATAACATAGTTTTTAATCTGATTTTATGTTCCTGTGTGGTAATTTTGGAGTTGTAGCAGGCGAAGCCACTGCCAACAGCTAGTAGTGCATAGATTACAGATTAATTTATTTTTTGCAATGATTCACATACCCATCTTAGATTACTGTTGTCATCTAAACCAGTGGGTCATGAACTTCTGTAGGCCATTAAGAAGAAAAGTGTTATTACTTAATAACGATTTCCAATTAATATTTACAGATTATGGCGTTTATACAACAATTTGGAAGCAAATTCCCCACTGCGTTACCATGTATACTACCATGTTGTTGAGCTAGCAGCTCGCGTTGGGGCCATACGGGAGGTATTCACCAGTGTTGAACAGCTCAGGAAAGAGTTCTCTGGGTGCCCACCTACTAATGAACAAATGCAGAAACTTTACAGACTTTTGCATGAAGTTTTAAAAGATCAGAACAGGTATGATTTTGATTTAGTTACTAGGAAAATCTTTCATACTTTTACAGTTATGCTAATTAGTTTAGAAATAGACCTGAGGGACTAAAATGGCGATATTCCAAATGATTCACTTTATGAATGAATAATACAAGAATAGCCAATATCTTAGCTGGAAATTACTGGCTGCAATGGCATTGGCTATTTGTGCATGAAGGTGAATCATTTCAGATATTGCTAAGTGGCTGTATAGATAAATTAGGTTTATAGACTTTAATCACACATGTAAGTAAAAAGAGGGTTGAAATTCTTTTCGTTTTACAAGTTGATTAAGTTGTTTGTTTTTATGGATTGTAGTAACATCTTTATATTTCCAATTTATAATTAAAAACAATTTCTAATCAGATCCATACTTAATATTCCAATATGAGGAAAAACTATCTATGTTTTCCAATCCAATAAGATGTTTTTTTTTTTTAATAAGAAAATTGTGTTGATTTCAGTGAACTGGCATCAAAGGTTATGATTGAATTGCTTGGTACGTACACTGATGAGAATGCCTCATATGCAAGAGAAGATGCCATCAAATGTATTTCCACGGCACTGGCTGATCCCACTACATTCCTATTGGATCCCTTGCTGTCCCTCAAACCTGTAAGATTCCTCGAAGGTGAACTAATCCATGACCTGCTCACCATTTTCGTATCAGAGAAACTGTCCAGCTATCAGACCTTTTACCAGAATCACAAAGAATTTGTTCATTCTCAAGGTATGTCTTCTTTTTAAGTGCATTATCATAAATTATTTAGAAATGTTTCTTAAATAATGATAATTTGTTTCAAAATGTATTTTCAGGTCTAGATCATGATCAAAACGTAAAGAAAATGAGGATACTTTCCTTCATGCAAATGGCTGAGGTCAACCCTGAGATCAGTTATGATGAGATTATATCAGAACTGCAAATTGAAGAACAAGATGTTGAAGCTTTCATTATTGAAGGTAATTTAAATTTATATGCTAATGAAGGATCATGGCAATCCAGAATTTGAATAGATTTTTTCTTGACTAATACCACACAAATTTTTGCTTGCAGTAATAAAAAGTAACAAAGTAAAAATGGCGATTGTTTAACCGTACTTTATTTCATGAAATATCACTCAATTTTAAACAGTGATTATGAATAGACCCCAAAATATATCACTTCCAATCCCTTGTGTTACTCTAAAAATAATCCAATTTCCTTTCAGTATTGAAGACCAAGTTGGTACGCGCACGAATGGACCAGGCTGAGCGCTCGGTGCGCGTGTCGAGCACGATGCACCGCACGTTCGGGCGCGCGCAGTGGCAACAACTGCGCGACGTACTTCTCGCCTGGCGCGGCAATGTACACTCCGCACACGAAGCCATGAAATCTGTCGCCGCCGCGCAAATCGAATACGCCACGCAAAACCAGAAAGCATAAAGTTATTTACTGCAGATTTTTACATAAATTGTAAAAACAAAACAACAACAACTTTGAATGTATTAGGATAGGAGGCTGTTGGTTAATATTGATTATTAAAAAAATGATTCGATTTTATCACTGCCACGTTACAGTTACGTTGATCGTAATTTTTTTATGTGTAAAATGCGAGCTCCTTCTAGGCATTAATATATAAAATTGTATGTATCTTGAAACATTGGAAGGTCACAGTAAATAAATCTACATCCATTTGGACGATATTGGCATTCGTGTGGTTACACTTTATGTAACAATCTGCGTATTGTAGCCGTTTTGTATTAATATACGATATAAACATCCATAAGTATTTTATTTTTCTATATAACTTCTTCAACATTACTCCCAGCTGAGATGCCGCCACAAACGCTCCCACACTCAAAGATATGTCGGTATCGGTGCAGACACGAGCCATGATATCAGTGCTCGCAAATAATAAAAGCTACAGGTTGAGACTTGCCGGTACCTAAGTTTTTCCTACATGATCAGAAGATATCCACCCGTACCGATGATCATGGATAAACAGTTCTACCATTTCGATGAATGTGTAGTGCCTTTAGGGCACTACACATTCATCGCTGACTGCACTACTGAAGAGGAGCGGAGATTTAGTGCAATTCTATTGGTAAATTTTACTGTTTCTTAGCTCCGCAGCCTCGCTCTGCCCCTCTGGACAGAGCCTAACTTTGAGACTTTCCAAGCTTCTTCGCATGTAAATACGGAAATATGAAGTACGTTAGATTGTTCTATCAAGACGTCTTCTAATGTCAGTCAGCTGTCATCAAATAAAGGTTTTAGCGCAAAAATCTAACTTATCAATTCATGGAATACGGTCATGGATACAGGCCAGATGGGTGCTTCCGAAACGTGTTCCGTTCGTTCGTGTGCGTCGCGCTATCAACGTTACTCGGGCTGCATGTGTACGCGTATTTCTGGGGTCCCTCGCAGGAGTCGCTTGACGGAGACTTCTCTGACATCAAATACGTCGTCATGCAACTTACAAGAGGACTATCTGAGGTTGCTATACATTTTACTATGTCGTAGGTACTGTTAAAGTCGCAAAAACGTAATTATACGTAGATATTTGTGATTTCATGGAGCCCATCCATTTCCATTGAATGGGCCAGTGTGTGTCCGTATCTGTTTTTAATAGATAAATAAATTATTTCAAAATAGAACTAGCTATTCTCCGTCGGGCACGCCTCAATCGCGGCTGTAAAACCCCTCTTTGAGGAGTGGCTGGATAGGCGTCACGGCGTCCTGACCTACTGCAAGACGCAGGTCCTCACCGGACACGGAAGTTGCGGGAGGTTCCTGTGTCTGATAGGGAGGGAAGAAACGCCTGGGTGTCACCACTCCGAGGATCGTCCGGAGGACACGGTGGAGCATACGGTGCAGGACTGCCCCGCTTGGGCAGAGCACCGCCGTGTCCTCACGACGGCGATAGGCGGAGACCTCTCGCGCCCGGCATTGGTCGAGGCCATGCTGCGGGGCGAGACGGAGTGGGAAGCGGTCGCCTCCTTCTGCGAAGCATTGTGTATTTTTTGATGTAGTAAATAAAGTTAGATTTTGAGTAGCTCTATTGAAATTTATGCTAAGCGTCACGTCTTGGTCCCAGCTGACCCTTAAAGCCTATGCCTATAGCCTTCCTTGATAAATAGACTATATCACCACAACTACATAGACGATAGTTCCCTTTTAAGAAGATAGATGGCGTTACACGTTGCTACGCGCTGCTACGGCGCGTCCGTAGCAGGCTGGTCTACAAAGGGCTACGGATGTCGTAATGTTTTCGGGAGTGTGTCAGTCAGATGGCGCTAGTAGTATCATAGAATTCGAAGTATTTTAAAGTTTTGTTGAACGTTTTGTGCAGGATAAACGAAAACATCAAAGCATATATCCAGGGGAAATTCGAGTATTTCGAAGTTTTAGATTAAAACCTCATGAAAGCCTGTAGGTTTCGCGGGATTGTCTAAACAGGGTGCCGCAGCTGTGGAACGCAAGGGGCAAACGAAAGGTCAGGGTCGTTTTTAGTCAGTAAGGGTCTAAAAGTCCACTCTACTCAAGGCGGGAGGACTCATTTGTTGATAAAAAACCTTAAAATAAACCTCATGGATTGGATTTACTATCAGCTGTTGTGGGCACGACATTCTAGGATTTGATGGCCAGACAAAAAGCAATTTCTTTAAGCGGAGCTGCATGAGATTCAGGTTTTAAACAAGAACAGAGATGGCTGTTACACTTCCCCCTTGAAACATACCCATGTTTAAAGGGGGAGGTGTAATGGGTGACGAATGTGACTACAGCAACCATATCTTGTAACTGTTATCCGATTGGTGTAAATTCCACTGTATGTAAACTCAACTTAGGCGCCGCGTTATGATAATCCCGTTCTCATTGATTGGTGGCTAGGTACATTGTCATGATTATTTCATGGATGTGATCAATGGTCTACTTACTCTAGACAAAAAAAGATCTAATAAATAATTTACTACGAAGGATAATGAAAGGAAGGTTTCCCATCCTAAGAGTAAGCCTGTTACTCTTAGGATGGGAAACCTTTTGGGCACGCCGCAATCGCGGCGGTAAGACCCCTCTTTGAGGAGTGGCTGGATAGGCGTCACGGCGTCCTGACCTACCGCATGACGCAGGTCCTCACCGGACACGGAAGTTGCGGGAGGTTCCTGTGTCTGATAGGGAGGGAAGAAACGCCTGGATATCACCACTGCGAGGATCGTCCGGAGGACACGGTGGAGCATACGGTGCAGGACTGCCCCGCTTGGGCAGAGCACCGCCGTGTCCTCACGACGGCGATAGGCGGAGACCTCTCGCGCCCGTCATTGGTCGAGGCCATGCTGCGGGGCGAGACGGAGTGGGAAGCGGTCGCCTCCTTCTGCGAAGCAGTCATGTTCGCGAAGGAGGAGGCGGGCCGCGTGAGGGAGAGGACAGCGTCCTCCCTCCACCCCAGCCGCAGTGGTAGACGCCCACGGCGTCGGACGTCGCAAGACGATCTCCGGCCACCGTAGGCGCGGGCATGCGGGCGGCGAGTAATGGGCGACTCGCTGTCCGACCATGGACCATGCCCGGGTCGACGGCGCGTTGTGTTCCACGCGCGCCTCAAGGAGTGTCAACATAGTGAGAGGGCCATAGCCTGCCGGGGTCGCGGGACTTTCCCATTACCGTGACCCCGGTACGTACAGGGCTAGTGAACGACACCGTGGATTTTAGTCAGTACAAGTCTGACAGTCCCTCCCGCCCTGCCCTGTGTGGGAGGACTCATTTGATGATTTTACCACGATAAAAAAAAAGAGTAAGCCTGTTGCTCCGCCTTTTTCTCAATGTTTAACATCTACGGGGAGTAGGTATCTTCTTTTTCTGCATAAACGTTATGTATATTATAATGTTAAATAGTTATACAGACTTTGTAGAAACGACAACAAATTACTGTGTGTTCAAGTTTTTTTGCCGTTTATTGCGTGTGGTACTAAGTACCCGTTGTACTACCAGTACATTACCAGTAAATTACCCGTGGTAGGACCACGGGTAGGACCAAGCAATCTAGTAGTACCACGGGAAAATTTGATTTACCCATGGCACTACTTATTTTTTTTTAAATATAGATTAATTACACACAGGTCTTTGTATAATCTTCCGTCTACCATCTCCTTATTACTTTGCACCAATCTTCAAAAGAAGCCTATCGGCCTGGGTGGAGTTCCATAGTCACGGTTTAGATAGTCCCGCGACGCCGGCAAAGTAAACGAGTAGTAGTACTATGGGTAAATTAAAATTTCGCATGGTACTACTAGATCGCTTTGTAGTACCACGGGTAATGTTTTTACCCTTGGTACAACGGGTAGTACCACGAAAATATTTTTTTTTGCCATGCCATTATTGAAACCAAATAACAGTTCAGACTTTAGAGCGTATAATTAAGGGTCCCGGCACTGTCTAAATAGGTAACCGAGACCCAAAAACGTAAAGGACTATTAAAGGAAGACCGTGAATTTTAGTCAGTACGAGTCTGACAGTACCTTCCGCTCTATATTGACCGCGGGCAGGAGGATTCATTTGATGATTTTACGAAGTACCTAAAAATAAAAGGGCCTTTATTTATGAATGATATATTATACATAATTTAACTCAATGTAGCTAGGCAACTGAGTTTAGCCTAGTTGTAAACGTCTCGCTGAGCCTTTTTCTTCTGTCTCCTGCTTGATATGCAAAAAAGTGGAAATAATGTTTTTTCTTACTTTTCTGGTTTCGTTTGGGATCCAAGAAGGTTAAATAAAAGTCTTTCTCCGGGATTTTTTAAGGTTTAATAGCTTGGTGATTTATCTCAAAAATACTAAGTACACATAATTAATTTCATGTTTAAAGGTGAATCGCAAGCATGAACGTCTGCAGAGCGAGATGGAACGCATCTCGTCGGTGTTGCCGCAGGTGGCGGCGGCGGCCGGACGCGCCAAGGAGGCCCTCGTTGACCCTGTGATGCGATTGCGCAACAACCGGCAAATTGGCGATGCATCTGATTATGACAGACAGGTTAGTGATGTGCAGTTTATACTATCGACTACAGGAAACGGCGATAAGTTTTGCTCATCTTGAAAATAGGTGATCAACAGTTCCGGCTTCGTACTGCGTTACTTTTGTTACAGTACACTACCTTTTTTTTTTTTTTTTTTTTTTTTTTGCGTGGTAAAATCATCAAATGAGTCCTCCCACCCAGGGCAGGGCGGGAGGGACTGTCAGACTTGTACTGACTAAAATCCACGGTGTCCTTCACTAGCCCTTTACGTGCCGGGGTCACGGTAATCCCTTGGTCCCGCGACCCCGGCAGGCTTTGGCCCTCTACAGGCCCCGTCAATATGCTGACACTCTTTGAGGCGCGCGTGGAACACAACGCGCCGTCGACCCGGGCATGGTCCATGGTCGGACAGCAAGTCGCCCATTACTCGCTGCCCGCATGCCCGCGCCTACGGTGGCCGGAGATCGTCCTGCGACGTCCGACGCCGTGGGCGTCTACCACTGCGGCTGGGGTGGAGGGAGGACGCTGTCCTTTCCCTCAGGCGGCCCGCCTCCTCCTTCACGAGCATGACTGCTTCGCAGAAGGAGGCGACCGCTTCCCACTCCGTCTCGCCCCGCAGCATGGCCTCGACCAATGCCGGGCGCGAGAGGTCTCCGCCTATCGCCGTCGTGAGGACACGGCGGTGCTCTGCCCAAGCGGGGCAGTCCTGCACCGTATGCTCCACCGTGTCCTCCGGACGATCCTCGCAGTGGTGACACCCAGGCGTTTCTTCCCTCCCTATCAGACACAGGAACCTCCCGAAACTTCCGTGTCCGGTGAGGACCTGCGTCATGCGGTAGGTAAGGACGCCGTGACGCCTATCCAGCCACTCCTCAAAGAGGGGTCTTACCGCCGCAATTGCGGCGTGCCCGACAGTACACTACCTAGATTATTTTGTAACTCTTGTAAGAGCTAAATAAAGCAACTTGCATAGGTACTCTTTAATTTTATAGAAATAAAACGTTTGTTATTAACCATTGCAGTACAAGCAGTTTTGTGAGAAAATACCTTGATTATAGAAGCTTTTGCTACTTGGGATGTGACATCGTTGTGGATTGAATTGAATTAATGCTAATGCTTGTTTTATATAACTAGCTTATTACTTACCTTTTTTTTTCTTAATGCTGGTGGTATCTGTATATCCTCAACTAAATCTATTCTATTTCTTTGTAGGTTTTGCCATTCAATAGATAGCAGTAGAATAGTGGCGCTGCAGCTTTTTACAGTTGCCTTGAGGTACCCAGGTAAATCAATATTAGCTGACCTTTCATTGTGCAGGAAGATCATTAAAAGCGAGATCAAGAGATACTGGTTTTGTATAGGTTGATATGTAGCCGTGTGTACCTCTCAAAGCCCAACATTTTACAAAAAAAAATGTAAAAGGGAAATCGGTGTTTCCTTTTCGACTACACTGAAAGAAAATCTTAAATCTAAAAAAGACTTAAATAGGTTCTATTATTTTAATCTGCGCTTAAATTACTATATTCTTTACTCTGTACCAAATAAAACGAAGCTAAAATATAACTTACTACCTTCTTTCTTTGGAAACAGGTTGCTAGTAAGCAAATTACCCCTTAAAACATGTGTTGTTATAACCCCGTCGGATAGCCACTTTCTTTGTGCCTGTTACATCTTTGTCAATCATCTCCTAATATTTTACTAACACATGCTTCCGTTTGCTGCTCAACTGTATCAACCCTTATTTTAATCATCTGCATGTCCTTTTTCCAACTATGTTGTGGGCGATCTGCAGTCTAAATAGACATACCTACCAACATTTGGCATAGATACCTATACTTATATTCAGATATTTATGCAATTCGAAATCCAATTTTTTCATAATTTACCTAACCTGTTCTAATGAAAACTGTATTTCCTAATTTATAATTCACGAAGAATTATAAATTAGGAAACAAAGTTTTCATTCTTCTTATTTTTACCTAAAAAACCTGTGTATCTTATTTCTATAACTGGGTGACACGGCATCACTTGGTAAGCCTGGTAGTCGAACCTTCGAGATTTTGGCTACCTGTATCAACTGTAAAAGATTTTAGGAAGGCAGTTGGGACTGCAGAAGTGGAAATATATTTTTCCTACTCCTCCACTATTATTTTCTGATTGATTTCGTTGCAGGATCCAAGACAGGTAAATTCATTCTCCGGGACACGTCGAGCTTCATTGTCTCTGCGGTTTTCTAGTGGTAGCCACTGTTGTTGACTTTCAGGAGTTGCAGTGGTTTGGGACTTGTTATAGACAACTGTTTATGTGCTGGTGCTGTCCAAGACACGGAGGGCGTCGCAGAGGTCAATATTTAATGGGTGTTCGGGTTCACCTACACTGAACTCGGCAAGAATAAGCGCAAGTTTTGTGAAGTGCTTACTTGAATTACATTTTTATACCAATGCTAAAGAATTTTGTGAACATTTTGTGTAGAAGTGACCTAAAGCTAGGTATAGCATTGACCCGATTCCGTTCGAAGCAGGAACTGGGCTTTAAATTGTCTTAATATAAATTCGTTTATAGTATTTCAGAATCAATAAACGTGTGGATCACCTCTAAACCGCATGTACAAGTATCACCCTAGCGAAATAAATTGGATAACTACATCGTTGCATCCTCCAATCATTCTAGATTGAAAGATTAAATCGTGCTGCACTAGCTATAAATACGAGCGACTGTGAAAACTTGGTACTTGTTGGCAGCTGGCAGACTACGCACTCGAGTCCGCTGGTGCGAGGATATTGGACACAGGAGACACTGTGGAGCATGTCATCTACGAGTCATCTGTGGGCTGGGCGCTCCACATGCTGACCTCATGGGTTTGCCGCGAGTGTCTTGGCGCCCGGGCCATGATCCGGCCGGGGACCCTGCCCGGAGAGTGCTGGGCCTTCAAAGGGCCCAGGGGAGAGGCCACCATACGTCTCCTGGGCACCGTCCGGATAACGAGCATCAGTATTGAGCACATACCGCCGCATATTTCACCAACGAGGTAATCTTTTTTCTAATTTAATTTCTGTTTATTAGTTAGTGCGAGTATTGGATAAGCATTGATTTTTTGCCAAGATTTTGTCAAGACCTTGCAATACAACTGTTATTTTTTTTTCTCATGAACTGTTACGGATCTTGTAGATGTGCTTACCATTTTATGTTTAAGGTAAAATTCTTTTTCACAGAGAAATATCATCAGCTCCACGCCTCTTTCAAGTCGAAGGTCTGGAGAGCCGCTACGATGCATACCCTCACGACTACGGCAGTTTCGAATATGATAAAGATGGCAAACCTATCCAATACTTCGAAGTCCTGTACCCATGTTCTAAGGGTTTTAGCCTTATAAGAGTCAGGGTGCTGTCGAATTGGGGACATCCTGTCTACACATGTGTTTACCGGGTCAGGGTCCATGGTGAACTGATGAACAATCCCAGGGCTGTGGCCGATGATGGCGATGCGAGGATAGAGAATGAATAGGTTTTGGTATCTATGAGTTTGTCAACAAGCGGGGTTTGGGAAAATGGCTTAAATCAATTTCGGAAAAGTGCAGCCATAAGATTGAGTACTTACTCGTACGTAGATAGCCAAAATTGAAACTTTTATTTTTTATACTTACTTTAGATCTATAAATTATCGCGGATATTTTAAGATATTTTAATCATTTCTAATACGGATATAATAAAAATAAAGCAAAATATTTTAGAAATAATTATGTTAAATAAATAAATGTGCTGTTGTGTTATAAATTAAGATTTATCACTATCACTACATAGTATAAAACAAAGTCGCTTCCCGCTGTCTGTCTGTCCCTATGTATGCTTAGATCTTTAAAACTACGCAACGGATTTTGATGCAGATTTTTTTATGAGTGCAGAGGAAGGTTTATATGTATATAACATGTATAATATAGTAAAGGTGTCACACAGGCAGACCGGGACGGGACGGGTCGCTAGTTTATAAATAAAATAAAATATTTCTAACAATTGTTTCAATTACGGTATAATTTTCCTTCATAAAAATGTTATAGGCAGGCAGTTTTTTTACATAACATCCAACACATAGAAACCATTATTGCCAGGTGGCTACCCGGTTATCCCCATTGTGTGTTGCACAAAACGAGAGAAAGGCGAAACCAAGCATAGATGTTAATCTGGGTGTCCGGCAGCCGAATGCTATAAAACGCATGCTTTGTCGGTGGACAATGGCACAAAGTACATAAATTAAAGTGAGCAAAGTGATCATGAGCCCCCGCCGCGCATGCGCTAATGGGTTGACCGGGACAGCTCCGCATTGTGCACGCTAGCTGCGCCGGCACATTGTTGATGGACAGTTTATTTAATTTATGTAGCAAAAGGATAGCTTGCTGTTCTATGTACCTGTGTGAATAGGCAGTTTTATATTTGTTTAAAATATAAAATCATCATTTTTGTTTACACTGCTCTACATTTTGGGTTGGAAGAATTTCTTTTAACTTTAACTTACTATAAGAGAGTAGATTTTAACTATTTAAAACATCCAGGATATAAGGTTAGGCAGCTACTACAGGATATTCGGTTACGGTTCGGGTACGTTTATTGAGAATAACTTAAATATAGCCTTAATTACATCACGTCAAGACCATATTGTGAACTCGAGTGGCACTTTGACCAATAATTGTCATATCTAGTTCTGCCATCAGTATTGAGCTAAGCGATAAACCCATATTAATTCAGGTACAGACGCCAGTAGGTTCACCTACTCGAATCTGTAAATTTTACCAATCGAACATTAAACTTCCACTATTTTGATAAGGTTTAAAATCTATTAAAGAAATTTGACAAATTGTGGTAGCTTCACGTGCTGGCGTCTGTACAATTCACTTTTTTTTTTTGGAAAATCAGTCTCATATGTATTCGAAAAATATCCTAGGAAAAGATTTTGAAATTAATCAACGACAGCATTTATTACAATCAAAGTACTTATTACTTTAAATATTCACAATTACGATCAAGTTATTTTTTTGAGCAGGAATTTAGGCTGATTTTTGGAATTAAGAACAATTTCTTAGTTCCAAAAATCAGCATGAATTCGTATTGTTAAATTACGAACACTTTACTGAACATTCAATGCTACAGGGTTTTCAGAAGGGAAATTCAAATTAATCTGAGATTGTTATGAACAGAGAAATATTTTAAAAGAGATAATTTTCTTTAAGGGACTTGTTGTTTGACCAGTAGTAAAATTGTCAAGGCAGATTTACTAGTTGCAAGAACTTGCATGCAAGTTTGACTACATTGCGGTAATCTGTTTGATCACCAGAATTCATAGTCAATTAATATTAGGTTAATTATAAATGGTTTTTAAAGTTAAATGTAGGTATGTGATGGGGCTGTACTTTTTCTAATAAATAAATTAGTCAGCAATGTAATCAAACTTGAATGCAACTCGCTTGTAATTTCTTGTATCGTCTAAATGAGGTTTTAATCTAATAATAAGTTAACATCTTTAACAAAATTAAATAGTTTACTTAACAACTGAAACAAATTGCTCTAAGAACAAACCGTCGAAAAGATATTTATCAAAATTCAGTGTACGAAGTAACATCGAGCTAAGAAACAAACTGTAAACCTTTCCTTGTAGTTTCACCAAAGTTTGATAAAGAAGACACTAAAAATGATTAAAGGACAAGTCAGACTGAAAATTATATCGTTACATAAGCGATAGTTTGCGACAGCCATGAAATCGGCATCGTTACAGGCTATAACGTACGAGGTACGTTACATTAGGGACACAATTAGGTCGATTCCTTTCTTTAGTTGCTTCAATGTGTTTCCTTTTCTCTGACAAATAGATTGGAGTCGTAAAGGGTGAAAGCACCTCTCCATGAAATTTATCCTTCTCCAACGCCTACTAGTCCTCAATATTAATGATGTGATCTTAGTCCACTGTCTCCCCACTTGACATGTATTAATGGACTAGTATTTGTGTCCAGATTCCTCCTGGCTGGTCACGTTACACATAAAAAGTTAACAATTGAGTAATACTGCATTATTGTATGGTATTAGTGGTGCCCCGCGGCGCTGCCCGCATTTTTGGTGAGACTTTACTGATATAGAATTCTTTTGGAAATTGGACTGGAATGGTTTTATGCTATTGTTGACTTTGTTAACGAAGCAAGTGTTATAGTAATAAACTACACTAGCGAGCAAAAGTATGGAATCAGTTACTGGCATGATTTGAATGAATGTGGTATCAATTTTAAGTTAACAGTTAAACCTTTGAAATGGTACATTTTTATTATTCCTAACTAGTTATTAAGTATTCAAGATCGCGTCGAACCGGAGTAAGTGATTCCAAGTTTTGCTCGCGAGCCTAGTATTAAATATTTGTTCTTGCCTTTACTAGGTCAGAGTTAAGTGTTTACAGTTAAAGAAGCGAATAGGAGTTTATCTACTTTTACTGCTTTGCAGAATAAAATTAGTAGAAGAAAAAAAACTATGGGGCAGAAATAAAAATGCCGTACTAATGCGTACCGACTCCATACCTAATAATGAATTTGCAAGGTCCTATCCTATGAGTATTTATTTTCAATTACACCTCCCGACCAACTTTTCCAAAGATATCGCACACATAGATCATTTATTTATCTCCAGACAGACATCTCTGTATATTGATAGTTATAATTCTTCGGCCACAACAGAAAATTATGTAAGCCCGGCCTTGTAGTGAGATCACGTAGCGGTTCGTTGTCCGCTACTATTCCTAACTACTAACAAATATCTTTGTAATGGATATCAGACAAGTTTTTTACTTGTATCTATTCTTCTGATCTACAATACACGTTCTAATCCAGGACAAGCGATAAATCTTTTGAAACTTCAGCGACAATATTCTCTTCAGCCTAATTGGGGATGAGGGATAAAGGGTGCATTGTGAGAGCCGCCATAATATTTGACAATATTAATAATGTTTCTGGTCTATCGCTCGTGAAAGGCGTCTAGTAAAGGATTGCCGATAGTTAGACGGTTAAACCCATCGGAGCGTTCTGCGAGCTTCCGCTGTGTGTGGTGCAAGTTACGAGAGGAGGAGGTTTTGATGTTACTATGTGTTTAAGTCTATTAAATGCAGAATATGATATACCGTTATTTTAATGTGTAGAACGCTGGAACACAAATTACTGATGAAGTCAGATATTAAATTCAGAAATAAACCACACAAAGCATACTTTGTTATACATATATCTGTCACATTAAGATAATTCTATTACAAATCAAAATATTCGTTTAATTTTTTAACAAAGTAATCTATTTATGCGGAAAAGCAATAAGTTTACAATTTGCACCAAACATGAGGTTGATGCTGTGTGCGTAGGTGTCGTCAAGGGATTCCTTTTAAATAGTCTCCGAAGGCATTGTTTGGGCGACAGGCTTTGTCCCCGACATTAGAAATACTCTCGTGTCCGCTCCGCTGGCTGCGATCAATGTCGCCTTCAGGAAATACGAGTTTAACAGCGAAAACATCGGAATTACAAGTCATCGCGCTACACTCCGCTGCCTCCGGGCAAAAGGGTTTGTTGTCATACAATTACGTATCGTCTAAGTTTGTTTTATACAAACAATGATACATAAAACCCATTTCTAAAGAGCTCCTTTTGTCAGTAGCAAATGTTGTTTACCGTGTTTGTGTTGTGTCGAAGTGAATGGGTTTAGGAGGTAGGCTGTTAGGTACATTAGTACAAGAGATCTACACAGAAGCTAACCTTGTATGATTTGCTCTTATCGCTCTGTGTAACAAGTGTTTTGTCTTTGCTACATCAATAAGTATTTCACGGCACTTTTATACTTACAGAAAATATATTTTGTTAGGACCTAGAACGGTACGGTTCTCATTATATTTGGGTGGCGAGTTATGGTCAGCGGCGGCCACTTTCTAAACGATCGAATTGGGTTGCCCGGTGCCCACTCGCCAACCTCACCTCTCATAAAAAACCCTGCAAATAAAAGCAATGAAGAGTTATAACTCATTATGTGAAGGGCGAAGGGTTCGCGGCAGGTATGTCCGTATGGCGCGATCAGCCCTTCATAATTTAGAAAAAGAGCCATTTATTAAACTAGAGCCCTTAGTAATTATCGGGACTCCATTTCGACATATTCGCTATTGCTACCTGCCGGCAATTTGCCATTCGGCCCTTTGTCTGGCGGTGTGGCGCCCTAAAGGGTTCTAATTTTAAATGCAGCGTGTAACCATTGGGGCTTTATTCGTAAATTTATTTCTCTTTCGCGGTGGTTAGCGTGGCCTGCGCGGGCGCTGGACGCAATATGGCGCGGTTTTTTTGTCGCGCGGCAAGGGTGAGCAATTAACTGGATACAACATCGGCTTTGTTCGATTTTTGCGGTTGATTGATAATGGAATGTGTACACCACGGACGTCTTATTTATTTTGTTTTCCGTTGAACTTGAATTTGAACAGACAAATGAATCAGTTAAAGTTTTGTTTCTAGAAGAAAGATATTTATATCAACCAATTCTATGTACCTAAGTGTTTATTGTAAAGCACTTATTGCTATAAAAACACGCACATATCTACTGGTGAGACATGATCACTTACTTAATGTTACGATGGTAAAATTACACGGTAGAGTCCCGATAGGGCAAACATTGTCGCGGCGTCCATCTCGCTAGTTTGTCCACAAACAAGGATCGAATGAATATAGACAAGCGTGTTTGCGGTGGCGGCTCGCGTTACAACAACAAATACATACGGTTTATTTATAACGGCTACATATATCATGTGATCAGCGATCGGGTGGCGGAGTGCGGAGTGGCAGATCGCCCCCACTCCTAATGCTCCTAATGCCATGCAGTCGTCATGGCAACGATGCACTCACCCCTACGCACATTACACACGAGAGACCATAAAAAAAACAGAAAAGCGGAGAACAGAAAAGTTAGTCGACGTCACCCCGGTTCCTGTCGAACGTCCGAGTGTTCCCTTCTTTCAAACATAATTTATGGTTTCGGGGAAATAAACATAAAAAATAGAAAAGGAAAAACGACAGCACGCACGATAAAAAAGCTCGTCGTAAAAGTGCGCGGGGCGCGGGGGCCGGGGCGCCGCCCAGCCGCCGGGCCGTCGAGGCGGCAACCCTTCCGCTGCCGCCCTCCGCCCGGCCCTCATACCACCGCATTAAAGGGTTACGACGACTAACCCTCGTCACCGTTGCTATGTAGGTATGTGCTTAGCTATTGATGTACGGCCCGTACTATTAGTTGGCCAAGTAAATACTATAAATAGTTCATTTCTCCTGGAGGGAAATCCGGGAACAATGATGTTAGCTCAAATTAGATGGCATCTTACGTAGCCTCACATAATATAAATCGCAATATTATTACCACTTTTGTCAGTAATCACCTTCTGACGTGTTAAAATTCGTGTGTCCGTAGGGAAACATTGTTGTGGCGAGTGCGAACGATTGGCTGGTGATGACGACGTGGCGAAGTTCCCGTGAAACGACAGTTTGATGTAAATGCGCTCCCCGGGCGATGTGCAGCCCATATCGGCTTAGTGTGGCAAACAACCCCTGATTTTCAGGGACTTGTTGGGATTCACACAGGACAACAAAAGTGAAAAAGGAAAGAAATCAGAGACTTACTGTTGTTGCCTCTATTTCTTGGGTAAGTTTAGTATTGTTCAATATAATTTGACTGTCTAAGTCTTCAAGATTTTACCACTTACACATAACTAATTGAAAATATTTAAATGTTTTCAGTAAGCTGTTATAAATCACTAATACCTAAGTAAGAAGTTTGTTTTCCCACATAACGGCCAATTAACAAACACAATTTTCGAAAAATTCAGTTGATACAAAAGCTCAGCATCTCTTTATGATCTCAGATTCTGCGAAATAGTACGGTGACGGGTGAGAAGGGCGCGGGAGACATACGTCCGCGGCGACCGTCCGTCTGTGTGGCCACCCTCGCGACCTGCCCAGCATCATACACACATACGGCAGAAGTACAACATGTCCACGCGTGTTCCTATACCAAATCTGCACGAAATATTGGCGAAGTTTTGCGCAAATACAACAACAACACAAGCTATAGACTTCTATGCATACATTTTAAACTTTGTCCTGTAAAACATTGAGTCCAAGTTTCAAGAAATATGCTAGAGAACGAGCGATCGAGACAAGACATGATTCTTCTTATATTTAAACTGAAATCCGCCAAGTAAGTATTTTTAGATTGATTATTTTGGATGGATCAAAGCTTTATCGAGTTATTATAACTTCGAGCTGTTATAACTTTCAAACTGATAGTTTTTGAAAGATTGTCAGGGAAGGTCGCGGGACTAACGAATTACCGTGACCCCGGTACGTAAAGGGCTAGTGAAGGACACCGTGGATTTTAGTCAGTACGAGTCTGACAGTAGATGGGAGGACTCATTTGATGATTTTACCACGATAAAAAAAAAAGATTGTCAGGGAAAACGGGGAAGCCGCCACCGCAAACACGCTTGTCTATATTTCTTGCAGTGGTATTCGACAGATTGTTTGATTGACAATTTTTCAGTAAGCGGTAAGTAATTAAACCCTATAAAATGTTCAGTTTTGGAACGCTTAAACACTGCTAGCGTCACAAACTTTCTCACATGGGTGACCTATCCAAAACTATTCTATCTTTCAAAACTCAAACCATTGCGCGCATACGCATTGAAAAATTTCATCCAATATTATTTCGAAGCTTCGAGAGCACGAATAGAGTATAGATTAGTACATGCGATTTTTGAGAAAAAATAGGTGAATGTGTAGTTTCAAAGTATCAATTTTCTATACATCGTAAGAACGGTTTTTCACTGCATCCGAGATTTTACTTTATGAGATGACGAAATCGGATCAAATGCGTAAAAAAATTGCTTATGCACTCCGCTTTTTCGTCACCTGATCTATTTAGATCATCCGTGAGTATCCCATTAAGAACAGAATATTGACGGAATCTATATATATAAAAGGAGAACTGACTGACTGACATATCAACGTACAGCCGAAACTACTACGGCTAGGAATGTGAAATTTTGCACACAGCTTCCTATTATAATGTAGGGGAGCACTAAGAAGGGGTTTTTGGAAATTTAACCTTTAAGGGGGTAAAAAGGGGGATTTAGGAAAGTACGAAAACCACGCGGACGAAGTCGCGGGAAAAGTGCTAGTTCATAATAAAATTATTGATTACTCATTAATAACAGAATTTAGGGATTTCATGAGAACTAGAAGATATGCCAAAGTTAGCTTGAATTGCTTTGATTTGGATCAGAAATTAAGTTAATGCGTTAGCATTTTCTGCAATATCTAAATTCAGGTCATTTTTTTTAGGACTAGTTCCATATTTTTACGAATGCGGATCAGATGCAGTGTGAAAAGTAAATTCCGATTTTGGTCCGAGATTTTTATATTCGTATCGCCACGAATTCGTATCGGATGCGGTGCGTAACCGCTCTAACACGACTTTTAGAAATTGTATTTTTTACGACTACTTCAAAATAGAGCTTCTGTAGTATCTACGTATATCGTGGACACACACTAAACCACCGCACACAAATACCTAGTTTAGTTTCCACTTTCGCTCCCTATAGTTCGACTGTCAATATCAAACAGAATGATTTGTGACCATACACGAATTTTACACATTAGGGGGCTTCATTTGATAAAAGTAGGTAAGGTACAATTATCTACATTTGGAAGAAATAATAATCCATTGTCTCTCATACATATAATGGATTTACTGACTGCTTTCATATCTACACTAGCGAGCAAAAGTATGGAATCACTTACTTCGAATTGATCTAGCTTAGCTCCTTGTATAATGGTGTGATTTGAATGAATTTGGTATCAATTTAAAGTTAACAGTTAGACCTTTAAATTGGTACTTTTATTATTTTTATATATCATCGGAGTAAGTGATTCCATACTATTCCTTACGAGTGTACAAATATATTATTGTTTCGAATGAAATCAAATTATGAAATGATTATTCTTATAAATATCGACCATCCCATTATTCGTTTCTCCTTCGATCTTATAATTATATATTCCTTCACTTGGTAGCGTGGTCATTTTCTTGTAATGTTTTTTTACTCTTTTTCCGGCATCGTCAAGTGACACGCACCACTGATTTGCTTTACCAATCTTATTTATTGCTGTGTATCTCGGGCCGAGGGAAAACTCACATCATGTTAATTTCCTGTCCGAGCCCGTTCACATGGATATCTCGGAGCTTGTCACCGATCAATACAGACGTTAAAAATATTAATAACGTGATCCTGTTACATAAATATCTGATACGATCATACGTCTTTCTTATAACTCCATATTTGTATTTGTCTGCAAGATTATTTGCAAAATAACGTCTACTATTATAACAGGTAATAAAAAGATGGAAGCTAGTAGACACGTAAGCAATCACTGTCACCAACATACATGTATGTTTTTGTCGTTAGAGGCCGGTATTAATAACGACCGCTTTTATGCGAAGGGCCCCCGGCCAGTTCCCGGGCCACTACACTTATTTAAATTCCCGTTTTTGTACTAAATTTACATTACATTCCTTGCCCGCCAAGATGTCAAGGTACAACAGGGAGACGATGTCATGTCCCTTCTTGTGTTGTAAATTGAGGGTCACACAAAAACCGTTGCGCCCTTACCGAGCCCATAACGTCCAGCCGCCCGGCCGCCCCGCTCGGACCGACACGATCACGTGAAAAACTACGGATCCACTTATTTTTTTATTCTTTTGATGGCCGCTCGATACATTAACAATTCGCGTTTTTTTTATCTCAAATGCAGTGAACGCAGTAACCGGTGTACTGTATGGTTTAAATTTTTGTGAAAAAATGTTAAATTACGAGGGGCCGATTATAAACACATGCGCGAGCGCGTCAAATCTTCAGCCGGCGCGCGCGCATCGTCAGGGACGTATTATGGCTTTTTTAAACCGACAGTAGTACAGGGGACGCACATTTTTTAAAAATAAAATTTACTTTTTAAGTAGAAAACGTGTCCCCGCAGTCGAATCCAATTGTTGCGTGTCGGATGAGCACGAGTTCGATTTTATGTGAGGAAGGGATTTTTTATGGCGTGGTGTGTGCCACGCGGTGAGAGGCAGACGCGGGGTGGAGTGACAGATAGCATCGTCTTGGCACCGCGGCTCCGACACGCGTCTGCACGCACAAACCCTTTGGCTGCGTATGTTTGTATGTTTTATGTGACATCACTAGCCGCGAGCGGCACTATCTTTGTACTAGCACATACAAACACTATTTTTGTTGTCTCTTGTGTATATTTACGTAAAGGCTTTACGTCGTTTTCAACTGATGTGACATGCCGATAATAGTTGATACAACAAGGTTGAACGAGGATCGGTACATTATCTTATATTTTGTAACCTTTGATACGCATGTAAGAATTGTTCATGCCAATTTATTTCAGTTTTCATAAGATCAGTGTAGAACTCATTGCTCTTGGTGAAGAAGAGCGTATAGAGTCAACAGGCTCTACTTTACCTATTAAAACTACTACGAATAAAAAGTTAGTCAAATATCTTAAATTTGCCGTAGTAAGTACTTTACAGCAAGCTGATTTCAGATCATCTGATTACTCTTTCTTTAAGTCTTGTTTCTCTCTGTTTAAACATGTAAATAATATATTTTTTAGTAACTTCTAAATGTAATTATTCAGTTCATAAAATATAATATAATTAATGTTTTCTAACTTTTATTTGATCACATTTCCACGGACCCTAACTAAAATGACCATTATAACGGCATGTAGAATAATATACGAAAGTTATTATACCCAGTCTACCTACCATGCATATGTCATCATACACTCGTAGGCAACCATAAAGCTATTTACGAAGCCAGTTACCGATTTAAACCGTGTAGGTATATAATAAAACTTGGCAATAAAAAGCTCACGAGTAAATCCAGCCGCGGTGGGCGACACCGAAAGAGGTGAACAAGTCACAACTACTTTTTACTCCCTTCGTAGGGAGGCCGGCCCTCCCTCCCTCCCAACCCTCCACACACGCTCTCCAGAGATGAAAGTTTCGTGGGGTTACACACACGAGCGAGGCACAGAACAACAAACGGCGTACTTGCCTAACTCTAACTTTAATTGTGTCTTTTCAATCGATAGTTTCTTGGGCTCATCTTTCATTGAACGTTTGCTGTCTTTCCAGTATCGCTGTCGTCCTGCCTTTGACGTCGCCATTTAATTTGTAAGGTGAGATGGGGCATTCGTAAAGGATTCTTTTATTGACGGGCCTAGTTCTGAATGTCGGCTCTAGCTTATATTATTGGCACGAAAAATGATTGGTTCTCTTTTTGAAGGTAAAAGGAATGTGATTCGCGTGAGTAAATCGAGTCATTCACGTCAATTATGGAGAGCTTCAATATATTGCCTCATGAAGTCAAAATAGGTAAGTCCTTGTCTTATGTATAGGTATATTTCTCTGTACGCGGGCTGCCTTTGACACCATGATTTTAATATTCGTATTAATAATAAAAATACCATCGTTGCATCCTCTACACGCATGCATGTGTATGAACAAGACATAGGGGTGCTACATGGTCATCCCCTGCGTCCGCCGACGTCCGTCCCTTGGTGCAAAAAGCGGACAATTGCATCCTCGCTCGTTGCTTTGCATAATCAATAGTACCGGCCATCATTGTGCGCTCACAGGGGGTGAATTATATAAAAACTCAATCTTTACATACGCACAAAAGAGTTCGCTTGTGATTATAATAATTTATTTTAGTTGAAGCCCGTAGCCATCATGGCGTATAGCCAAAGATAATGTTTATTTTTTATTCATTCATTCGTAAACATTACAGGGTTCCGAAGTTTCTAGAATCTTAAGCTAGATTCTAGCACATAAAGGTTATTTTTTTATAAACGAGCTTTCAAATATTTGGAGGGTTTTGGGATTTTATTTGCCTGCTGAACAAAATTTGCCGGCCATTTTGATACGGTAATATTATGACCAATGCAATTATTATTATTAGCTCCTCCAAGTGCTACTATAGCACATTACTCGTCTTATTAAAGTTGCTTCTTGTTTCTGATCGTGCTTGTTCATGGTAGCAGTGTGACCGTGTTGTTATTCTAAGTTTCATAGGATTTTTGATACGTTGATAAGTTTTCTTTATAACCATCATTTCGATTAGACTGTTTTTTTTTGTGTACTGAGAAGCGAGACATTTTCAATTAAAAATCTCATGTTACCATTGCACCCGTGAGAAGCAATGCTTGGTGGATGCATATAAGATGGTCAAATGCACTGACGACCATACTAACATCAATGACCAACTATGAGTTGTTTATAATGTGCTGAACTAAAGCATTATAACAGGTTGTTCAAACTAAGTTTATTTGGACAATATACCTAAACATTCCTGTCTAATATTTAAGTAGCGCGAGTAACAATTAGGAATGATCAATATTATATATTTTGTCTGGATCTTTTTATTTAGTTCTTTCGGGCGCGAATATCTGATTATAATTGCAAATAAATAATAATGTTAAAGTTACAAGACTCTTGCTTGTCTACCTGCGTAGATCGTTGGGAGATTAAAAATACAGATCCATTCTCGGAAAGTGATCGGATGTCGCGATATCATTCACATATTTACACATATTTGAATTCCGGTGAAAAACTAGATTTATTTTAATGACAGGTAATCGTTTACTATTAATCAGATTCAGTAGCAACACAATATTGCTTATACAATCAATATAGACTGTGAAATCTGTATAATTTATTTAAGAATAAAACGTTTCATTCAGTGACCCGTTGTTTTTGTCACAATGGATTTATTTTTCGAACCCGTCAGCTATTGACGAACGATTTAGAATTCTCCAAAAATACGGAAATCATCGGGCGGAATATTTAGTTTTGTCATCGATTACGCAAACTGTTTCAAGGGTGCGCTGCGCTACACTATTGTGAAAAAATATGAGAGCGTATATAAAAACTGATGCAGCTGTCGGGTGGCACACATGCGAATTGTAGCGGAGCGGGTCCGGGAACGTAAGGTCGTATGTGACGGGTCCCAGCGGAGACGTTGTGGCGTTGCACAGCGCGCCGCGGCATGTAAGGCGACCCTCGCGCACATAGGAAGGGTTCCGGACTCAATCCGCGCCGGGAAGGGTTCGGGTTATTCTTATTCTTACTGAAAAAACTGTTTCAAGCATTTTAAATACCCTATTTACTCATAATATGCTAAAATTATTATGCAACAATGAAAGTATCACTTATCTATTCACAAAACAAATAAAAATAATTATGATGTTGTTAAGGTATAATATTAATAAATTAAAATATAATGAAAAGTCACGCGACGTGGCATGTGAGATGTATGTCATTTAGTAGTAAATTATTTTTTGTACTTTAAACATCTCGTTTATACGTAAAATTTCAGTTTTATTAATTTTATGGAATGTCAACGAAGACTACTCCATTTATTTTTATATTGTGCTGTGATTTTTTTTCAATAAATACTACATTTGAAAATTGTGATCAATTTTTTTGTCACGGCCATGGCTCGTAACTCAATCGTGTGTAAAATCGGTATAATTTATGGTTTAATTCTGGCAACACTATTTTTTATTTTAGGCCTAGCAATACTATCAAACGTTAATCAGTTCTGTCAAGATGGTGGCTTAGAATTTTTGTGAGAGTTATTTCTTCATACATTTATTGAGTTTGGTCGAACATAAGCGTCAAAACCGTGTTTACAATTTTCAATTAAAATATTTATATATACCTTTATATTTTGCATGTATTAATTAGTCAGGGTGAGGCGTACTTACAGTGATTTAATCAACATTATAGACCGAGCCGGTTTGATGTTATGTGAGCCACGATTCAAAATTGTCACAACCATAGGAGTCACAACCATAGTATATGATACCATGGTTGTGACAGTTAGTCATGGTCGTTACTTTTTTTACAGTTACTATTTTATAAATATATAAATATTAACTTAGTTAACTTTATATAGGTATTTAAAACAGCGTCGAGAAAAACGAAAATCTGAGAAAAAGATTTAAAAAAATAGTGGTTAAATAAACACCGCGACCGTGGCAGTGCTAAAACAATTTTTTTTTTTGTTTTTCTACAATTTAAGCCCGGCAAACCTAATAAACGAAGTATTTGATATGTTATCTAACGATTTGAAATAAAACTTACATAATAATTACAAATCACTGTATTTTTTTTTCCATGACACTAAAAATAAGAATAACCCGTTCGCACGGACGCGGACGCCCGCCGACGCGCAAGCGCACGCGAACTTGCAAAAAACTCTCACAATGCGCACAACATCGCTGTTTTTGTTGTTAATACACTAGATTGTTCGTAAATTCCTTTTCTTCACAAAAAATGTAATATCATCAACTCGTTCACGCCCGGCCTTTCAAAGGGAGCTCTTTGAAGAGGGAACACTAAAAATTGTTAAAAAATGGTAAAAAGTGGGTCAGAAAGGGGTGCTTTTGAAACTAGTAATCACTACTTCGCGTATATCGATTGCCGTTATTATACAAAAAAATCCTTTTTTAGAATCGACAGTTGGGAATTACGATCTTTTATTATTACGGGATAAAATAATAAGTGAACTAGTTCAATTATTGAGAAGGGAATAATTAAAATATCTGATTACCGTTCAGTTTCTGTGAACACGTATGGGGGCAAGTAAACAATGAATTAGTTGCCGATGGATCAAGGTATGTATTATCTAAGTTGCATGACTTATACAATATGTAAAGTTTAAATTATTTCCAGGTTTTTATGTTAAATAAGTAGACAAACTTTGTAATTTTTGTAAAGTTTCAATTTTATTTTGTCATGTAAAAACTTTCTGTATTCTTACAAAAAGGGGTTAAGTCTGAACCAGTTCTACTTGGACACAATAAAAGCGACACGCCGATCGTTATCGTACATTTTTACCCCAAAACTGAAAAAAAATGAAATCTCAATCATTTATAAATTAGCTTCGCGGACAACTAGTCTGTTCATCCCTTTATCAGTTTTACAATCGGCCACAATAAAAGGGTACGGATTGATTGTCGACGTAGCTTTTTATGTTTTTTTTATTTATTGTCACCGTACGATTTATGTTCCAATTTTTATGACAGCGACTATAGACACACCGAATTACTATAATGGCCCTTGAAACCGCTAATAGAGGGAATGTATTGCTATACATTTTTGTGTTGGCTATTTCAGAACTTTCTAAAGAAGTATGTGGGATCATTTTAAAGAATACATTTGAATATTTTTAGATTTTGTTGTGGAAATGGTTCTTAGAGCTGGTTCATTATGAGTTTTATTATAGCTAGCATGAAAGAGCCAACAATTGTAGTGTCTCCGCCTACATAGGAATTAGGAACTATGAATAGCTTTTATCTGATAAATAAGAACATGGTGATACTGTTTCTTAACATAATTTCAGGAAACGACACAGTCAATTGAGAGATATGATATTTTGTTGGGTTCAAATGTATTGAGAATCTCGCTTTGATAAGCTTCTCTTTGGCACCTGTTTCTATTAGCATCACCATATTTATTTTTAGGACTTTACATAAAAATGTTCAAAAGAAAATAATATGATGTTTACAGACATTATAAATACAATGAATGGGAGGGGAGGGGATCCCATTAGACCTTAATTACAGACGAGAACCTTAAGAAGCGGTGAGACATTGCAAATATTAGCCGCCAAAGAATAGCTAATAACTTTGTTTTGAATTGCAGGTTATTCTTGAACACTAGAAGTCTACTCTCTTAGTCCGTCAAAGAAGATACGAGCTCCTAAGAAAGTAGGTAACAGTTAGTTTTGAGTGAACTCGACCCTATTAGTTTCGAATTCATAAGTTCTGACAACACATCAGGAGTCGAGACAACTGTCCCTCACCACAATAATCACTAACTAATCTAAAAAGTGACAAAGAATAAGAATCGCCCGATACATCGGCCGAAGCTATGAGTTTCGAGCCTAGATCTACTATTTAGCCACAAAACCTTTCGGGCGTTTCTATGTTATACGCTTGTAACTTCTATGAGTTATAGGTGATAATTGATGCAGCATTCAAAGAATATGTTGAACTTGCCACATGACTAGGGAGATCCAAAATGGTTTTATGATGACAGTTTACTAGATGATGAACATAGATAGAAGAAGTTTGTATAGGTTCTTGGAAATAATAATTACGTTATGACTTCTAAAAATACCTTGGGAAATATTTTCCCTGAAAATCTCAATGAAAGTAGCTTGACTTCCATGAAAAGAAAATATGTTCTGTAATAAAAGATGAACAATAATGTCGGGAAAATTAGAATTTTTAAAGAACTTCCTATGAAGTTAAAATTACTTAAAAGAAAATTGTATGAAGATTCTCAACTATGATGATTCGTTTTCTTGCTAAAAACAATCTGGAACATAATTTTGTATTGTGTGACACATGTTCGATTATTATTTTGATTTCGGAATATAAACACATATTTGAAAAAAAAAAATCGGGAACTTTCATTCAACAAGATGCGGTAAACTACGCATAGAAACTTTAAATTAAAACGAACCCTTTTACCTGTTGTGTACAATTACACGATGTTTACACGGACATTATTCCTTTTCAACTCTTCCCCAACCCTTCTATTGAGAGTTTTTTGTGCGCGCGCGCACTTGCGGCCCGGACGCGTTCGTAATTGAGCTCGAGTTAAAACATATGCACATTCTACTCATAAAAAGCTCAAAAAACTTGCGTAGACGCATCAGGTGAGCGTAAAGTTTCACTTTCAAATATTTCTTTATTCAACCCTTTTTTTCTGTGACACGCGTTTGCCTAAAAAAGATTGAGTAAAACAACTCTTTCTTTTGGTTTTGCCTGTCATTGAACAGTGTTTTGTGGCAGTACTGACATTTAAACTAGCTTCAGTCGTTGTTTTGATTGTAATGATTTTTCTTTATTTGCAACAATCATTAAATTTACTGTTTATTCCTCCAAATGTATTACTATTTAATTTATGTATTGGCAAATCCATTGCACAGTTTTGAGGCTACACTCCAGTTTTGTTTCTGAGCTGTTCTAGTTTTAGTATTCACCCATTATTAACTGTTATTTTGTTCCTATAGATTTTACAACATACGTGTTTGCTTATCGTTGCTTTCAATAAACCTAAAGATCTTTAAAGAACAGACATACAAACAGGTTGTCTTACTATTAAGTGAATATTAATAACGGTTACGAATATTGTGTTGGGTTAGTTTTTGTTTAGCTGAAAAAATAACTGATAGGTGCGACAGTTGAAGCAAACAACTTTCCGTGGACACGGTTAGTTTTTTACACCCGACACCTGTTGGTCCAGGATTATTGAATTTGATAAAACAACATATTGCGTTAATGCAGCCCCACAAAAAAGGTTTTTATTTTATTTATAAACAGTAGAAAATGAGTGTGGGTCCTCTGGTAATGTTTGTAACTTATAAGTGGAAGCTTAATAGCTGTTATAAGAGTTAGTTTTTTGCACATTGTGTGTCTAATGACAATAATTAAGTAGATTCAAAATTCGTAATGTGGAAAGTGACAAATATTACTTTGAAATTCTACCATAAAAGCTTGAGGAACCTGCATCCCTGCCCGTTTAATCCAATAACATGATAATTGCTAACATTTTACTTACGCACTTAAAATATTCTGAAAACGATAGCGTAAAAAAATATTTCCATATTTTATAAGGGCAGATGTAAAGACACATTGCTTTTCAAAAAGATTATCGATTAAACACGATCCAATTAATTGATATCGAAACAATCGCCTTTTTGGACGTTAACGGCGCTCAAATAGCTCTATCAGTATCCTTTCGAATTAGGGTTATTCGATCGGACGGTTTTTTTCTCAAGGCTTGCGTCTACCCCTTTTTTAATCGGATTTTGAGGGCGCGTGTGCGTTTTTTCTACGTCTCAATAAAAAGTCAAATCCACCTTATTGCAGCCGTTGGGGTCACGTTTTTTAAGTTTCCGTCGAACCGCGGTAGGTGAATGTATTAATTAGTCGGTCCTCCCGCTAGCGCCTAATAATTGTGAACGTTCATTTATAACTTTGTTAGCATAATTTAACAGACCGTTGCGTGTATAGTGTATAGGTAGATAATATCAGGCTCAGTGGATACACTCAAGGGGTTTTATCAATTAGACGTTCTTAGGGTGGCCATCAACCGGAGCCGAGCTGTGTGAATCAAATATATCATGTAGAGGTTACCGAGTTGATGGGAATCATTTTTGTCTAAAGGTTTAGATTTAATTGTTAATAGCCAACGCTTCAAGGAAATAAATTATCATATTAAGTTAAATATACAACCGAGTGACGACCGTTTACTGAAGCCGTATTAAGGAATAATAGCCATGGTCGGAAGCACGTGACATTAAAAGAAATTTGCTTAGAATGGATCGTTGGAAGGAAAACTGTGGAATGTCATTAATATTCAAAACGTAACTAGGAGGGATTATAAAATAATAGCAGTAATTTGGAGCGGCACGCGCCCCCGCGCCCGCGCCCCGCACCGCACCACCTACGAGAGGAATTCCTTGATAAGATATGCATGGAAATATGTCCGCTTTATTACATTTTTTCAAGTGACTAACTTAGATTATAATGCCCCATATTTGACTCTTTGTTCCGTATTTACTTCGGGGATGAAGGAAATATTCGCCTCGGGTAGAACATTTTTTAATTAATTTTTGCCAAATTAAAATCTATGCTTACGTATTTTATAGAATCACAATGGACATATTGGACATCTAGCTACTTGTTTGTTAAACTCCACTGCGACCAACTAGTTCTATTATGAGTTCGTCCTAAACCATTTGTCGTCGGCCAGTAGTCTGAAGTAACCCTATCATTAAATTCGATTAGAGCAGTAGTTTTTTCGGCAAAAGGATGTCAACTGCTGCAATTAGGCGCGTTGTAATTACACCTTATTAGTTTTCCGTTCTTTTTCGAGCCAACGAGTAATATAAATTAATTTCAGTCCCATTTTCTACTTTGACTTTCAAAATGTAATTACAGGGTGAGTCGGTGTTTTTTCCTTCGGAATTAATATTGTATAATTCCGAGTACAATTATAACGTTTTTTTTTCTTAATAGGAGTGCTAAGTTTCTTTGGAAAAAGTCTCAAACGTGAGAGTAACAGTTTTTATTAACTGTTTTTGCATAATAAGAGAAAAAATACTTTGTGCATCGCAAAACGGTTATGCAAACCGTTGACGTCGTACTTCTGCGAATTTGAATATTGGCACAAACTCTTTTGTTCAGCAAAAAATGTAACAGAAAACACAAAGACAAGTCATTTTGAAAAGGAGCAGTTTTAAATGATATTGCCATATTCCCTTTAAAACGACACTGGAACTAAATTAGCAAAAATATGACGCATAAAACATGGACCCAATTTTTTTGAGATATGTATTGTTTCTTTAGAAACGTCATTATAAAGTAGCATGAATTGTTTAGAAGAAAGGACGGCATCATAAAAAATAAAGAACATGCCATAGATTGCACTCTGGTAAGTTTTTGGATTTTCACAGAGTCCTACATCATACATGGTATTAGTATTTCGGCAAAAAAACCTTTAGGTACATGTTTTCGGATGACCAGACAGTACAAAAATTTACGTCGCTATTTATTGAACTTTTTTCATAGCAAAATAATTACTACAAAACGCTGGATCCAAAAATTAGCAAGTAAATTAGTAAAGTGTCATAAATCTTACCTTAATGTTCATGTATATCTTAACATCATGTTTAACCCTAGGGAAAAAATGAAATCATTTTCTTTAAAATCAGTGTTTTCCAAATCTTTTGACTGATGGTCGTAGCAAATATCGTAGCCGTGCGTAGAGATGTGACGGAGCCTGCAATCAAGGTTGGTTTTCTATTCTTAATGAGAAGATGATTGATATTTGCGGTTTATAGCCAGTGTCTTGATTAAAAGTAAGAGCTAAAGTAACATGTTACCTACTGTAATAAAAGTATTGACAAATCTATTGGTTTTTAGTTAAGATGTTACTTGCATGAAGTAACACATTTGCTCTGACATCTAACAGTAACGGTCAAGTAAAAGTTTGTAGTTAAACTGATAACTTTAGCTGTTTAGAAACTGGTTGAAGATTTATTAAATAGACACGCTTCAGCAGCCATGTTACAAGATCGTGCAAAATTCTAACGATCACTAACTACTTTTTTACACGCTCATCTGCTTTTAATACAGAAAAAAAGGTTTCACATTTAGCCTTGGCAACATAAAAATAACACCAGCATCATAATTGCTTAATAACCAACGCACAAATTGTAGCAATTTGCGCAGCTACAAATAATGTGGTCGAAATAAAAGGTCGCGCAAAAAATCCTTAAAATATGGTCGGTAAGTAGTCCAAATAGGTTTGTTACCAAGAAGCCCGTCTTACCGGGCCGCGGTAAAATAATTGTCGTTGCCAAGGACTCACTAAGTCCTCTCGGATAATTGAGAAGCTCTCCGCATAGTCCGTATCTGTGTATTGCTAAGTACCAATACGGACAAGGTTTACTTTCGTACAGATGAGCCTGTTTATTGTGGTAATTTGTTCAGTATTACAACTAATACGTATGTTATATATATGTTTTAGTATATCGTGACTACTTTTTGTGTAGGATTGAGGGTAGATAACTAGTTCCCGCTACCATACCATTGAATAAACGTACATATGTTACTTTTGTGATCATCTCAGATTTATAATTTAGTCGACATACATACCTGTGCCCGCTCTATCATTTACCAATTTAACGATGAACTCGCTGCAAACACAAGGCTCAAGAGCTTGTTATCCGCAAGAAAATATGTAGCTGTAGGCATTCAGTGGCGGGATAGGCTGATCAATCATGAGCCTACCCCTTCTATCCCGCCCAGTGTCGGCGCGAAAACAAACGGTTGCCTAGCAACGCGCCGGGGCGGGGGCGCCCACACGACCCGCTACCGCATCGCTGAACCCCACACACGGCACATACGACTCACACACACACACGCTTGCTCGCACGATGCACAAACTTCACTCAATCTATGAACGAGTGCGAGACCCTGTTTATGATGGAGTTTGCAATGTCACGTAATACTCTTGGGTCCTGCTATGCTTGGTTCAACCTTCACACAAACTATTGTGTATAGTTATTTAAATATCTGGATCTCCAGTCCAAAAATATGCATGTTACGAAAGAACACTCGTTGCTCATAAAAACATCTTGTAATACGAGTAGTGTCTGTTATGTCTAAAGATAAAACAAAACAAGGTGCTTATATCAGAAGATATCGACGTATCTGTCGATATTCACAGATAGTTACATAAAATGGGCGTAAGTACAAAAATATACGCAAACATATCATCCGAAATGAGTTGTTATGTGTTGGTGTAATTGAGAACCGAAGAGAAGGTCGGTTGGCACGGCGCGCGGCGCGCGGTGATCCATCATCCCTCCGCTGACCGGTCGCCGGCGGGGGCGCCCCCACCGCCACCCTCTCTTACTTTTCACTTTCTCTACATATTTTAAGGAGAATAAAACTTTCCCTTCACCCCCGACGCTTTTATTTTCTTCGGAATTGTAATAGAGTCGCGGTCACAGTTCGTTTCCGGTGAGATTCGGCAGTTCGGGATTCGGGACACTTGGCGAATCTTAGTTGTCTCGTTAACGTGACGATGACGGCTTCCTTCGGACATTCTAATGTAAAAATGTTATCTCGAAGATTGTAATTCTGTTGGGAGTCAACTTCGCTTACCCGTGTCAACTCTAACTTATCTTTTAAACGATTTCTTTGTGGCCCATTTAAAAGTTGCTTACGTAGGTGGCACCGCGTCATTTGTATCAATCTATCTGCTACGAAAAATTAAGGTCGTTTATAATGTTGAAGACTTTGTTTAGAATCAGTTGGATTCGCTGGAATTTGCCTGACAATGTCATGAATAAACCTACTTAAGTATACTTCCGAACTATTTTAGAGTCAATGTATTATTGCGTTATTTTTTTTGAAAGATTTCTAAATTCATTGCTATTGTGTAACTGACGGCATTCATAAATATTGATTGATAAATATACAAAGATGCATTACAATGAGTAGACAAGATAGTTTGTATCGTAGGTACGGAGCCAGTGAGCGGTCGCCGTGGTCCGGCAGGCAGCATCACAGTGTCTATAATAAATGAACGGGCGCGGGGGACCCTGACCAATGGTAGTCCCTCCCTCAATCAATATGATGGACTCGGCCGCGAGGGGACGATCGCTCACTGATTTTTTCCCTCGCTGACAGGGCTCGGGAGGACGCGTTTTTGCGCCCTCCGTGCGGCCACGCGAAGGGAGCTCGCAATTAATAAGTGCGTCCGAGCACCGCCGTGTCTCGTTATAGTTCTGTACCCGACTGATCTTATTGTTCCTCCTTACAAACATTGGACACTCCTTTTTCTTGTACGAGATTAATTGTTATTGCTTATCCCCTTTTATAATTACACTTACATTTCTGTGCAAGCGTGAGCTGCGTGTAGGGAAGTTATGCCACTAAATTTCAATATACCTATGTATTTGTCATTCAATTGAATCATTTATAACTTTCGTTTCAGAACTTATCTATGGTTTTGATATACTCAGATATACATAATATGAAGGGTATTTGAATCGACTTCACATATTAGATTATTTATGTATAAAATATATTAGGTATTTCTATGAAAATTATTTCGTTCAAACTCTCATTAAAATAAGTAATTAAGAGCAAACATCTTTTAATATTCGTCGTGAGTCTCTTATTCATAAAAAGCAATTAAAAAGCAATTAGACTAGATTGCTTAAAATTCATACTTCTCACTCAAAGTAAGCTTTGGAAAATTCTGTCGAAAACATCTCGCAGTTTCAAACATCGAAATCTTAATCTAAGTTTAAAATTTCTTCGAGAATCGGCAAATTTTGCACTAAGTCATTAAAGTATAAAACTTCGGTCATTTCGTTGGCGTTGCTTAAAAGCCTTTTTAGACGGAGGAAAGTAATCTTTCATTAGGTGGGGGAGGAGCTAAAACGGAAGTTCTCTTTGAAAGGAAAATTACACGTCGGATGTGTCTGCGTGACGGTCGCTGAGATGGATTTTAATTATGTCAAACAAAGTTTACAGAGAAAGTTGGCGACGTGACGCGGCCGCCATTACCGCGTGTGGTATTAGCAGTACAGCAGTCGCGCAGCTCGTTACAGTGCCAACACTCACTAATGACTCTCTTCTCGTGTTTCAGTACATTGTTTCACTCGTTACAACTTGTGCATTAAGCCGCTACGCTGAAAGCTCACCCCGATCTGATGAAACCAACTCAAAAGTCCATTAAAAGTAAGTATACTTCTTGTTAGATTAACTGAAATTTGAAAGAAAAAGGTTTTTGTCGAATGGTATTATGTTTTATTTGATTAACACATAACATTGTGTTATTCAAACGTTAGTATTTTCTTTATAATTTGGTGTGTAGTGCTATGATGGTAGGTATTGCAAATGATAGTGCACAGCGTCGACTTGTCGAGCATGCATTGCAAGAATGTCAGAAAAGTCGTAGTTCAAAAGTATGTATTTCTAATAATCTTTTCGTTTCAAGCATAATTTTATTTCTGTAATGCCATTGAAACAAAGTCACCACTATTTTCTACAAAAACTTCCACAACAGAACCCAGATTCAAAGTTATCAATTATTTTAACAGCAATGAATAAAACGGCTGTATTCCACTGATAGCTATTTGAATGGGCTAAAAGGTGCGATAAATCGGCCACGCCCGGCCGTCGCGGCTTCTATAGAAATGTATGGCACGACCACTGGCGTTAATCAGAATTCAGTTGCCATTAATTTGATTAGGGTTAGTGGGCGAGGGCCTATCAATCCGCCACATTACCATGCCGGCTACTAACAGGGCTATCAAGCGTGTTATACGGTGGTCACTGATAAGATTACCAACTGTTATTATACTTGAGTACGCGTGCCCGTGTTGTAGATGTTTCGTGATTGTTTTATAAGTGTTACGACTGTCGTAGAAGATACATAAATTAAGAAAATGTTGCTGTTATGCTACGGAACTTGATATTAAATGCGTACGAGGAAGAAATATCTGTGCAGTCAGCGCACATATCCCGGTTACATTGTGAGTTACACAGGGTTATCTTGACCGTTGACATTTTGATATCAAACTAATATATCGTTGGGTTTAAATTGAGCTTCAGGAGTGACGAGATCTGGATTTATATTTATAAAATAATCACTAAATAAAATTCGTCTGTTTTAACAAATTTATTAGTTGTTTCAGTGGACAGCCCTCGCGGCTTGTAATTTCGACCGATTCGTGTCCAGTACTTTTAGGTCAATTAGGCAGAGTCACACCCGCGGCGTCCGCTAACTAATCACTGGGCACGCCAAACTTTATGCCGTGTTAATTTGACTAATGCGCGTCGGATTACAACAGTGATAAACTGGCCTAACCGACGTAAAACCGCGCGTCCGTCATTCATTTATGCTTAATTTGTTTACACGAACGATTACTGTTATTTGCTGTAATAGCTATGAATTATGGTAGTTTAAATAGTCATCTATTTCATTTAAATACAGGTTCTGTAAAATATTTAGGCCTCTACTGAATTGTGTAAGGCTGTGATTTAGACATGTCCTGTCGTGGTTTAGTTTATTATAGCTGAAAGCAAGTGACATATTGAGAGAAACCTTTACTTAGATCCCTATATAATGGTCCTTTAGCCGAACTCGTCCACCACTCCTTACTTACAGTAATGAACAAGAAGGGGTGCAACAGCCGACAGATAAAAATAAATTAAATAATCGCGGGAGAGGCAATTAGGCAGCGGGCAGAAGGTGTCGTGTCCAGCGACAATTAGGTCGTGCTACTTAACCAATTAGGAGGAAACAATCGCCCTCATAGCGACCACTACAGTGTGAATACGCCCCTATCAGTGCGCCAACTGAACACCGCTTTATGACGTTTTAAAAGGCACCTCATTATTTACAAAAAAAAAAGGAAAATTCGTTCAAAACTCATTCGTAATTGGGTTGCACTCATAGGGGACAATTTATGCTTCCAAACAGTTATTGTTGTTCTGGGAGTATCATGTAATTCCATGACGTGTCGCTAATACATTACTTATTCAGCGTAGCTTATGTTGGCCATGTTTTGTAACTATTTTAATTCAATCAAGTTGCCAGACATTGTTTGGGAGGCATTAAAGTAATTTGGTGAATAATCCCCCTTTCATTACCATTGTCCGTGTGAAACGTGACATGCGGTAGGCTGTGTTTATTACTGAAGGTATTCCAGTCTGTAAAACTTATCGTGCTATCACAAATAATCATTTGAAGTTATGAGTTCTATGGATTAAAGTTTAAAACGCTGTTAATAGCACTAACAAGGATATCGTGTCAATGATAATAATATGTATCTTCATAAAAGGAATAAGTGATAATTTGTAAATATATGTTCTTAAATTGTGAGTACAGCGACGCACAAAATCGTTTCGAAATTAAAAATAAAGATGGGAGTGTTCCTAGATTTCTTTCAGTTAACATTACATTACACAAAAATCGGCCAAGTGCTAGTGGGACTTGCGTATGAAGGGTTTCGTTACATTATCTATAAAACGGCAAAAAAAAAACATGTCCGTTGTAGGGAAGTCCCAGTTCATGAGATACAGCTTAATGCCAGACGGAGACAGACAGTCGAAGGACAGTGGAGTCTTAGTAATAGGAACCCTAAAAACTGGTACAGTACAAATTCAACCAAGCATATGAGATAAGACGTGTTTAGTTGTATTTGCAAAGCATTAAACAACCCTTAGCTGTAGGCTTTGGTAAAGATATAACGGGACTTAAAAGGCAATCCTAGATATAATTTGTTACTCGTGAGGCATAAAAAGAGTTGGCTATCTTTTATACATTTAGTGTCTAGCAAATAATTTATAATTTAAGTTTTTGTGGTGACTTAAGTGGTGAAATTATAAATAATATGAGGAACCGACACGATACTTCTCGGATTCCTCTTCATTAAATTACACTTAAGGTTTGGTTGTTCCTCAAATATTCATACTTATACTTCTCAAATAGTTATACTTATCTTATGTAAAATTACATAATTATTTGAATAACCAATGTCAATTTTGGGTTTTTTTAGGCAGTACCAGTCTGACAGTCCCTCTCATCCCTGGATGGAGGACTCATTTGAAGATATTACCATAAAAAAACGTTATTTTTGTTTATATGATAAATGGAGAAAGAGCGCAACTGTTTTTAAAAAAATCGAAGAAAAACAATGGATCTATTTCATTTAAACATCATATTCTTCAGAAAACACTTTTCTCTACAACTGTACTAAACTAATATGGCCGGTTGTGTTCAATTGATGGGAGAGGGTGACTGTACTTAATTCATTTGTGGTCGCATGCGGGATCATTTTATACCACCACGGCCACGACACATACTACTGGCATTGCGTTTACTACTCATCCGAATGTCGTGTCTTTGTAGGTGGGGTACTGGCACATTAACATTACTCAGTGTTCAAGTCCATGTCTATTTTATTCATTAAGCAGATGTTTTGGAATCCCATAATAGTAATTTAAATGAAAGAACTATGTCAGAGTTTGTGCCACAACAAATTCACAATAAAAAAGAATATGGGATACATAATAGGGCATACAATATTAAAAATAAAGTTGCTTACAACTGCCACAAACAATATTATCTAAAACCGTTAAGTTCCCAAACAGCCATACAAGTTTGATTCCCACAAACAGGTTTCTTGATCTCGTAATTCGATATATCTAACAAAAAAAAAACAACAAGATCCATAATCTCAATCAAAAGCTTACAAGCGTAGTCGAATAAAAAACGTATAAAGTTCACTTAGAGATGAGCCCCGCCTCTCACGGGATTGGTTGATAACCCTACCGCGGCGAAAGGGTTATTATTAGACCCCTTCCGAACCGCGCGCGCGCCGCCTTGCATCGTCTTTTAAGTTTTTTATCGCCGCGGTTTATTTATATTTTTTACCAGCGCACGTCGCGTTTTGATTGGGTGAAAGGGTTAGGGTATAAATAAATCCGTGGCGGGATCTACGCGAAGCAACTTTACATAGGGCGTGCCCTTTCGCGGTGAAAGGGTTAGTTTAATTGTTGTTTTGAAAGGGGATTTTGGATGGGGTTAAGTGGAAGCGTAAATCATGATGGTGTGTGTATATAGACTGTTATGTATGTATTGGAATATTATCCCCAACACGCGTCGTGTGACCACCAGATGTCGCTTGTGGCGCTCGTATTGTCCTTCTAAAAGCTTTCATAAGTTTTCAGTTTTTATACTATTGCGATATGAAATGGTTGAATGAGTACGAGATACTTGTTCTATTCCTCGTTTAAATCGTTTGTTGCCCGTGGTACCAGCACCACGGGTAAAAAATAACCCGTGATACTACGAAGCGATCCAGTACCACGGGAAGCTTTAACATCCATGTAATGAGTACCACGGGCAGAAAAAGGTTTAAATAAACGTAAATATCATTCAAAAATGATGCGTAGGTCTTAAAGATCTTTGATATTACTAATAAGTATAGTGAATCATAATACAGGCTGAATGGTCAAAAAGCTCTACGCTATTTCCTTTCGATTACCTGAAGTTACTACTATTGTTTATAGTTAACTAGCACTTTGACCGCGACTTCGTCCGTGTGGGTTACGTACTTTCCTAATTCCCCCTTTTCACCCCCGTAAAGGTTAAATTTCCAAAAACCCCTTTTTAGTGCTCCCCTACATTATAATAGGAAGCCGTGTGCAAAATTTCACATTCCTAGCCCCAGTAGTTTCGGCTGTACGTTGCAACGTACTTGATATGTCAGTCAGTCAGTTCTCCTTTTATATATATAGATAGATAGAAGATAGATAGATATTGTAACAACGGATTTCTATGATTCTGAATTTAAAATAATAATACTACGAGTTATGTGTTAAGGAGTAACAATTTAACACCCATCGTAATTAATCGTCACTAATGTAACATACACGTGCGGAGCGAATTTATTGCATTTTGTTAATCTGTACGAAACATGGAACATGGCTGATAATCCGGTGACAGTTTAAATTAAACCTTTGTTGATTTTACGTTTATGCAAGTGTCATAAAGTGTGCGATAGTTTCGGAGATGTAACGTGATGTTCAGACCTACACGGGGATTAGAGAGGTAACACCTTGCTCGTTTGTGAGCCTCGAGGGCTTGTCAACGCGGTTATAATACTGCTCTACACATCTACATTTAAAGGGATTATGCTTGCGCTATTTGGTGATTTAGATGTCTCTATAGTCATGGAGTTCTATATGTATCAGTTTCAGTGATGTTAATTTTAAAGGGAGACTAATTTTTTTTGTAAAAAACACGTTTTATGTTTTAATCAGCAATTTAATTCACCTTTGTCAGTAGTTTTTTTAATCTGTTTCTAGTGGTTTCTTTTATTGATAGAAATGTACTACAAATCTACTATTTTTTTTTTCTCTAACTCACAATCTCTTGTCAAAGGAGCGATACGGTAGTGTTGAAAAATAAATGTAAAAAAAAAACTACAACATTCATTTATCATGTCCTTTTGTACGAATAAAAATCGATTTAAGAAACAAAAGCAGCAATTAAACAAAACGTACGCAGAAAGATAGCAGGTTGGCAACAAAGAGGCCGAAGCAAATTATCTTGCCAAATCTTTAAATATGAGATCTAAGATATATGGTATGTCGCAGGACCCAAAACAACCCTAATATTTTAAATTTTTTGGATCATCTGAGGCGGACGGCGGTGGCTATAAATTATCTATTAGGTGAACATCACTTGACGTGTCCACAATAGACAAAGTTAACTTTTGTGCAACCGGGTTGAAGTTGGGGGCGAACAATATGTCGGTCTGCGGAACCCTTCCTCACCTGCATTCCCACGATGCGTTCTGTAGAAAGTGCATCGACGCATTGCACGAAAAAAAAAATTGCGCAAATAAAATTTCACGTCAAACATTCAAATTTTACGTGAAAGGGTCCGATTCGATTGGCTGTTTACTTTAAATGTAACATGTGAGCGGTGTGTGCGTGGGAACTAGCTGCTGACAATGATTACGTCAACTGTTACTGTATGGACGGTGATGGGTTATTGTGACTACTTTCATAGTTTTTTTTTTCTTGAAGAAATGGATATGAAATCGATTGAAATTATTAATACTTTCTTTGTAAGTAGTATTTTGCTATCAGGTGTGTTGTTTTCTGTTCTGCTATACACAATTAGGTGCTGTTATACGAATGGACATTGAGAATCTTATTAATATTGAGAAGATAAGAAAAGACCATTTAAGATTAGTTATTTAATTTTGCTGAAATATGGATGTATGTAATATAAGTAGTTTCATTTAAGGTCGACATGTTTGTCATAAATAAAGATGTATAAATATTATTACATATTTAAAAACAAATATAGCAATCTAAAAATTCTACGTGTAGCCGATGGCTACGAGCTGCTACCAATTTGACGGTTTCGTAGTTATTAGAATATCTCTCACGAAGTTTCACGTATCTCAAACACGCCATACCTTACTGAAGACCTGATAGCGATCAGGACGCATACAAAATGATAGCAACGTCCCAAAAGAAATTCATAGAATGCAAATAATCACGAAATCTCCGTCAATCTAGAGGCGAAGGGCGCATATTCCCACGTGTTACTGCTTAACATTCGCATAGGATCAGCGTGGCGCATCTGATCGGGCAAAAACCGAAGAAGGTCAGTATCCGAGAGAAACTGCGGCGCTCTCGTATTGCACAGACCCTTTCACTCTCAAATATACCTGCGCTTTTTACTGCCTTCCCGGAATCGCCTCCGTTCAAGGGACCGACCACCGAATGGCGACGTGTCTCAAAGTTTTGCATTGAGCATGACTACTGCTTAGATAATACGTTTTCAGTTTTTTTTTAAGTCAGGATTCTCTCTCTAATCTCATTTTTATGTAATATTTAAAGAGAAGTATGTAATTTTAGATACAGAAGGCTCTATGATATATTTAGTTAAAAATAAAATGGGATGCAATTGAAAGAAGTTTGAGTAACAGAGTTTGTTGCATCGAATGGGCTGTAATATTTCGCAAATTCTTCTTTTACGAATGAGCCTAAAAATAAATCAAATGTATATGGGATGGTCACAAAAAGTCGGGTTAATTACTCGCCTTTGAGATACTCCTATGAAAGGATGTATCGTTTTTCACTAAGTATGCAGTAGGTATCCATTTCTATCTTGTCCTTATAAAAACGGATTGGAACCAAATGTTTTCGGCCAAATGTCTGAGGAACATTGTACAAGAATTGAGAAGGCCATAAAAAAAACTACTCATTTGTTTAAATAATTAATTGGTATTTAATTAATGCTGGTATGGACATAATATACCTGTTATCAATTAATCAATCGATAGGTTGCAAGTTTGCAACAGCTGTCATTACCCAGAGGTCATTTCAGTCTAGAAATTACTAGTTTTTATTGAAATTATTATCCATTCCACCAGCTACAATACTTTATTTTTCATTTTTATCATAGTGAGACTAGTACTCATACATTTTTGTGTCAGCTTTATCATCCACAGTTTTTAGTCTAACTATTTATTTCTTAAGT
Organism: Agrotis puta; assembly: GCA_943136025.2. Taxonomy (NCBI): domain Eukaryota; kingdom Metazoa; phylum Arthropoda; class Insecta; order Lepidoptera; family Noctuidae; genus Agrotis; species Agrotis puta. The sequence goes on along the minus strand of OW964176.2, from coordinate 11,278,031 downwards.
TCTTGGTTATTTCAAATAAATCAACAAGAGCTTTAATTTTAACCGTTTTGTGCAATTTGATTGTATTTTGTTGAAATAGAAATAGTTTTTGCAAGCAAATTTACCTAAATCTCTCTTTTGTATTCAGGTAAGGCTTATTTTTTGTCCTCCATCTTAACCAAGAGAGATATAATAAACTTAAAGTTGATTAGAACAGAGTTCAAATTCAACCGTCGTTCATCTTGCGATTTCTTACTTATTGATATAGTATTTGAAAATCGATATCGCAAGTTTCGATCATTTATAACTCGCGTCTGACGGGCAAACAAAACGAATGATAGAAAAAAAATATCGGAATGCGTAACTGGAAGAGTGGAAATGAAGTATTATTGCAACACTTGCACTTTCGATGGCGTCTTTTGTCGGATTGGATTGCGAGCGGCTCCGGGGCTCCGGGGCTCCGGTTTCAAAGCAATTGTTATCATACCTACACGTGGTTACATATGACCTGATATATAGTGTCGATTGTTCATTTATGTAATTTCATTTCCAGTAAATAAAACACTAGCAATCGTGCAGGCTACCTGTTTGTTGTTATAAGGTTGCTATTTTGTGTTTTCCGATTATTTTCTCTGAGTGAACTAATGGTTGTAAATATATTAAGAACAGTTGGAGTTTAAACTGCTAAAAAAACTTTAGTCGGGTTTACGAATTACCGTACGTAAAGGGCTAGTGAAGGACACCGTGGATTTTAGTCAGTACGAGTCTGACAGTCCCTCCCGCCCTGCCCTGGGTGGGAGGACTCATTTGATGATTTTACCACGATTAAAAAAAATAGTATATAAAGACACCAAATTCAATAAAGATGGACGTCCAAATAGCACTATTTTACTTCCGCTTCATTACAATACAGCCACAAACTCTTTCCACTATTTCCTGGCAAATTATGTTCTTCAAATTATGTTCAACCAAATTCCTTTCAAATATATTTTATTTGGTTTCAAGTGGATAATGTTCGAGTGTTCTATTAAACATGTATCTGTTCAAGTTCTTGTTAGTACAGTCAGTGATGCCTAAAAGTACTTTGTCGGCATGTGTACAAGCCCTTTACAATAGTACGTGAACGGGTGATTTCACACTCTAGTGGGCCCGAGTAACGCAAGCAAACCATCGCTTCGATGCACCGCGAGACCGCAGAGAATCGTAAGCAAACGAGAACTTACAATATGTTAGTTAAAATACTTTCAATATAAAGAAAGTCTGCTTTTGAAAAGTTGTAATTTAGGACACATGAAGTTTTTTTTTTTAATAAACACTTTAGGAATTTCTCCTGTGTCGTGGGTGCGTTTACAAAAATATAAACTCACATACACAAACGCCCAGACCCGGAACAACTATTTTTAGATCATACAATTATTCTCGTGCGGGAATCGAACCCGCGGCACGCAGCGCAGCAGTCCAATCGATCAGGCACTGCGCTAACCGTGCCGGCAGTTAAAGAGATCAACTGTTAAATCAATGTTAAAGCTTTCTTATAATTTGACAGGCAGGCTGGCTCAGAAGGAGAAGGTGGGATGAGATAGACTCAATTTTAAAGGTCTGGCCTATATAATCTCACTAGATCAAGAAAGGTGCAAAGAAGGCCCTGCAATTGAACGACACAGGCTTATAATAATAATATTTTGACATATCTCTGCATGTATGTACTTTTACAATGAGAGTTGCATAATTTTTGGTCGAGACATCAAATAAATTATATGAAAATAGTGGCTTATATCTAACTCTCTCGCTTATTAGGTACACTATGCACGCAACGTATGGATAAGTGTGCTCAGCTTAAAAGTAAACTTTATGTATCATACTCGTATATTAACCTTGTAATCTTTAATGTCAATACTCAAGTCGTGACGTGTTTGTGGTGCATCACACGTCGCGCATCGCACATCGCACGCGAAGACTTTCGCTCGCCTGCACTCGAGAGCGCGCACACGTGCACATTATGCCTCTCAAAGGATTTTTTACAATAAAACATATGCCGCTTTTTGCTTAACCCACTTTAAGCTCGATTATAACCTTCTTACCTACATTTGCGCCGGTTTTTGTACAAGTGAAGCCGCGCGAAATGTTACTTTTAACCATTCCTATTGAAATTCGCCGCTTTTAGAGAATTTCTGAATGAAACGTCGGCACTATTGACCTATATACGATCAAAGTTTATAAGAAACTAGCTTCTGCCCGCGGTTTCACTCGCGTCATGTTAGGCGTTGGCCCTATGGTCCCGTCCCCATCAGTTTCCTTAAGGAGCGCGTGGAACACGACGCGCCGTAACTCGGTTCTTGTCCTTGGTCGGACGGCGAGCTACCCATTACTCCACGTCCGCAAGCGGCTGGAATATGACCAGCGATATCCGATATAGGAGGTACAGGATGCCCCCCTTCCCTCACGCGTTCCAACTGCCCCCCATTCCCCTAGCCTGTTGCCAAATCCCTGAGGTACCTCCCGAAACATCCGTGCCCGGGAAGACTTCGGACTTCGTCTGGTTGAAGGTAAGGACGCTGTAGCGCCACTCCAAACACTCCTCAAAAAGCGATCTTACCGCCGCAATTATGACATGCCCGCCCAGGAAGTCATTATTTTGTTTTGGTATTATTTTGAAACTATAAGATATTTAATGAACTCAAACGATGTCAAGGGCATTTTTGTTCAAAATTAAATGCTTGTGATGATTTTTTTTTTTTATCGTGGTAAAATCATCAAATGAGTCCTCCCACCCAGGGCAGGGCGGGAGGGACTGTCAGACTTGTACTGACTAAAATCCACGGTGTCCTTCACTAGCCCTTTATGTACCGGGGTTACGGTAATTTACGAGTCCCGCGACCCCGGCAGGCTTTGGCCCTCTACAGGCCCCGTCACTATGCTGACACTCTTTGAGGCGCGCGTGGAACACAACGCGCCGTCGAGCCGGGCATGGTCCATGGTCGGACAGCGAGTCGCCCATTACTCGCCGCCCGCATGCCCGCGCCTACGGTGGCCGGAGATCGTCTTGCGACGTCCGACGCCGTGGGCGTCTACCACTGCGGCTGGGGTGGAGGGAGGTCGCTGTTCTCTCCCTCACGCGGCCCGCCTCCTCCTTCGCGAGCATGACTGCTTCGCAGAAGGAGGCGACCGCTTCCCACTCCGTCTCGCCCCGCAGCATGGCCTCGACCAATGCCGGGCGCGAGAGGTCTCCGCCTATCGCCGTCGTGAGGACACGGCGGTGCTCTGCCCAAGCGGGGCAGTCCTGCACCGTATGCTCCACCGTGTCCTCCGGACGATCCTCGCAGTGGTGACACCCAGGCGTTTCTTCCCTCCTTATCAGACACAGGTACCTCCCGAAACTTCCGTGTCCGGTGAGGACCTGCGTCATGCGGTAGGTAAGGACGCCGTGACGCCTATCCAGCCACTCCTCAAAGAGGGGTCTTACCGCCGCGATTGCGGCGTGCCCGATGCTTGTGATGATTAACTAATTTTTTGGATAACTATTAATATCATCTTAATGAAAATACCTTCGCAAATAATGCATTGCCTTAAAACATATTCGATTTCCATAAAAAAGTTTATAGTGACATAACCTTAAAAGAGCGGCTTTTACTTTTGGAACTTTTCATGAGGAATAATTCCGTAATACATAATTTTTGCGTATTTTTAACCATTTACGCAGCTCTCGAAAAGGAATACATTTTCCGGATTTTGAAACATTTCTCATTGCTGCTCTGCTCTTATTCGTGATAGCGTGATATTATATAGCCTATAGCCTTACTCGATAAATGGACTATCCAACATTACTATTTTTTCGATTCCAACCAGTAGTTCTTGAGATTAGCGCGTTCAACCAAACAAACAAACTCTTCTGCGTTATAATATTATATATATCGTAATATGGTACATAGAAGTATATAGATGTCAGTTTAATCGTCAGTGCATGAAAAAAATTCACAATGCTAAAAAGTGTCTGACCTATCTTTCGTAGACAATTGCTACGACGTGCTACGAGAATCAACAATGAGCAATTTTATTGCTAAAAAATCATAATTTACTATTGGCTAATAAAAATATACCATGAAATATATATTCGTTGGTCTTATCATTGTAGGGTCTCGGGACGTTTCTATATTTAAAAGTCGTCGATCCGCGAACCGTACCTCTTGTTGGACCATTAAAAGATCACTTAAAATACACTTGTTTTTACCTTTGATCTAAAATAGAGAGTAGAAACGAACCTTTTAAAATCTTTCTGTGGGACAAAATGATCATTTATTTGTTATACTTTAAGGTACGGGTTCATTAATGTTAGGTTAGCTTGCTTTTAGTAGACAGAAGGGAATCGGGGTGTGAACAAAAACCGATGTGTGACGCGACTGTGGTTTTTGTTTATACATAGCTAAGTGTGGATGAGACGGCTCGCATGTGGACCCGCAGGAAGAACTCGCGGAATATCGCTCATCTTTGCTTGTGCAATAATAACAGGGCTGGTGCTAAGCCATTTTTTTTTAAATAATATATTAGTTATATTTCAAAAGTTTAAGATACTGAAATGCGTTTAATTTTATTATTATTAAATTATATGTGTGTGTGTTATGTTATAGTAGAATGACGTATATTCCTGTTATCAAAAAATGCCGTGCAAGCTTTTTTGCTTCTGATTTATTGTCCAACAACGTATGTATAATAATACACTGTAATAAGTACCGAACTTAGTACAGTGTAGAACAAACAAAATACCACACTAAACTATGATTTTATCAGAGTTTGGCAAAAGTACACAAAAGACAGTCATCAAAATTTGAGACCTGATTCCTAAACTAGGAGAATCCTGTATCTTAGGAGGCAGTGTCTTCGCATAGGTAGTAAACAAACAAGGTTCGTCAAAATCGTGATGGCAATGTTAAATATGATTTTATTTGCAAACATTTAATATTATGTAATACCAAACGTGACGGCATCAACCCTGGCATGGTTGCGTCGTCTCCCACGGTTGCTGTAACCTGAGTCGGGTGTCCGTGGCTTCCGTCCGGCTTTTAGCGGAGCCTCATCGGTCACGGCGCCCCGCCCGCGCGCCGCACTCCGCTCGCCGCCCATCCATCCTCGCACATATCTAATCAAACAATGTCTCGTGTGCGCTACGCCTACGTACACCGCGGCACTCACATTCCTGTGAAAGCATATAAAGGCATCAGACAGAAATTAACGCGATTGTCCTGTGTAGGTGTCAGATAAAGGAAGCTGGGCGCGAGGAGGCGCGGGCGCGGGAGCGGGAGCGGGCGCGGCGCCTCCTGAGGTCATTAATATTAATTAGGCGCGGTGCTGCCGCCGCTCAGGCTCAATGCGCGGCCTCTTTGCTTCTGACTCGCTGCGAAAATTAATTACTCGCAATCTTTATGTTCCAATTATAAAGGCCTTCGCAACAAATTAAATCTGTCCGGAGCAGGCCTCTTTTGAGAGAGGTTTCACTCTCTTTGTGGGCTTGATAAATGTTCCTTTGCGAAAATTCTTTGAATTCAGCAAAATGTAGATATTTGACTTAATACGTTAAATAACGAATATCTGCGAAAACTTAAAAAGCAGTTGAATTACAAAGTTTAACAATGAGATGGCAATTATGGTAGAAGGTCGTTACTCTGAATGTGGACGTGTGTAATTGTATGTTATTTGGTGTTCGTCGAGGGAATAAAAGCGAAACCAATTCCGATATCCAGCTTTTGCATAAGTGTACACGACTTCCGCGTTTCGGGAGCAAAAACGAAATCTCATAGAAAAAACTACAAGTTTCCCTTTCATCGTGAGGCAAAATATTTAACGGCCGTAACCGGATATCTTGGCGTGGCTCTTGGAAACAAAGAAAAAACCACCAACGTGTTATTACGCGAAACCAACATTTAATAAGGTTATTTTTTATTTTGCATTGGTTTTGGTTATCCATTAATTCGCTGCGGGCAAAAAATATTTGGGTGTACGAACGCCTGCGTCGTATTTGAATAGTTTGTTGGCGCACTCATTGTTGTAGGAAGATGCGGAAATGGGATATTTTCTTTCTAGAGAAATATAATATTCTGCGGCTTTATGTTGACCCGATGCAAAAAGTTTGCAACCAGAAATAATTGTGCAATTTTTGATACTTGTACGCAGAAGGTGTTCTCTCTACGTTCTATTATTGTACAACACAGCACTGTTTGATAAATAAAATATAATTAATTAACAAAATAAGACAGTTGAGTACATTATATAAGTGGCTATCGATGTCAATTTAACATTTTTTCAATTTGGCGCTACCTATTCGCATGAATATCGAGCAAGAGTAGAATATCTAAAAATAGTGTAAAAGGTCTTGCGGTGTTTAGATTAAGATAAATTAGACGCCAAACTAGAATGGGGCCAGCTCATTAATTCAGAAGATTCAATCTATTGGATGAACTAAAAACAACGACTAGAGATAAAACCTACTTTTCTAATACATCTGCACGTGTTTGCACGTTGCTAATGCGCAACAATGTATTTAATAGCTACCTACCTAGCTTGTGTTGTCCTTTTATGATCAAACTTCGACATTGATATAATTTTGAGTGACGTCGCCCACACAATGGTAAATCTGTATTAAATGCTCTTTTGACACTAATGTTTTCTATAACGTTCTATTATGTACCATATTGGACAGGAAACGGTTATTAAAAACCTCAAAGGATCGAGATGTCAATTTTGTCGATATTTATATAAAAAAGTGGAGTTATCTGAAACAGTTTTTATGGGTGCGTGAAACACGCTTATGTGATTTAGGTAGCTTGTTAGAAAAAACATTGCTGAGTATTTGTCAAGCAACATACTAAATTCAAACAAAATAATCATCATAGTTTGTGTTTTTTCAGTATCTAACCTACTTGGAACCAAGCTAGCTTTCACCATCGTAAGCGTTTTCATGACTTTATAGCAAATTATTGAAAAGATAATTTTAATTTGCAAAATCTATCCTTTTAATTGAATTTGTTTTTGTGAACAGTTTTCTGAAAGTAACCAATTAATTTCAGTGTTTCTAAAAGCTTGGAAGTAGCTCTTAAAAATAAAGAATTGGGTTAATTATTATCATTTCGTTCTTAAAATCTTATAGCGGAGCATCCTATATTTTTCTAGTATAACAATTTAGCAAGTCACGTCAGTCATGCAAAAGATAACACCCCAAGTGGGCTCAGACAATATGTGACCAGCATAATTGTTCTGGGAACGAGTAGATCTCTATTAATTTGTTTGTAAAAAAACATAAATCGATTTCCTGTCAACAACTGACCAGACACAAGTGGCAGGAGATGTGAAGCTAAAGATTAATGAATTCACAATTAGATACGTCCGAATTGAAATGAAATTGGACCTTTGAGATCGGAAGTTGGTGAATGGTGCAGTATTGATGGATTGTTGCGAAATGTTGAAAAAAGTGCGGCGTCCGCAAACTGTCCCGCAGCTGCCCTTCGATTTGAGTAATCCGATCAATGTTTTTTACTTCCTTTAAGTTTTTTTTGACAAGATATCGGACGTCAATCACGTTGCGGGTACTTGCCCAAGAAGTGTATCCCTTCGTTTCAATGCACACGGTTTATAAGAAACTTCAGAAAGCTAGAAAAGCTTTTAAGTAGCATATATATATATATTTATCCCTGCGCATATGTGCTAAATGGAGTTTCTAAATAAAGCTCATATTTAGTATCTGTAATGGCGAAAAGCTCATTTTGCAACTACATTTTCAACAATGATGGCGAATTGAAAACAAAAGAACTTTGTCAAAAAAATCGTTATGAGGAAGTTACGAGTAGATTGTAATTGGGGTTTCTGGATCAGGTCAGATCCAGAAACACCCAATTACAACCATCATTCATTATTTTTTCAATCATTCATTCGTAAACTTATGATTCAATTTGTAATGTTCGGACTGGTTTGATCTCAAGAGCTTTGATCTTAATTCGTTTAAAAACTGGCACATATTCTGACCTGATCAAATCTAGTATATGGGTGTGTATTCATAATTCTAACCTGATCTGATCTGTTATCTGAGTGTGTATTCATATGCGTTTTTCATTGCAACATGAAAGATTTCTCACTAACACAATTCTTGACGATGTTTTGCCACTTATTGATATATTCCTTCCCTTTCACAGCGTTTAGGTAAAAACACTGTGGAAAATTTATAGCATGCTGCATCCAAGGATCATCATAAATTTCCCAATCTTCTATAACACCTCCACATGAAAAACATGCCGCTTTATCATACGGATTACTCCCGCAATAAAAGAATCCGGCATCAGCCATTTCCATCACCAATCTTTTCTTCGAATTATTCGTCCCCCAATAACAATTAAAGGATAATTCACGTATTTTGTATGTATTATACATATCATATCGAGGTTTATATTCAGTTTGATACATATTTTATTTAGGTATTTATTTGCTAGTTCTTGATGCTAATGATTATTAACATAGAATGACATTGCTTTAATGATGCAAGCAATTTATAAACGTGATTGAACAGGATTGGGAAAAATAGTATGGATAGGTATTATAAAAAATGAAACAAGTTCCTTTTTTTATTTCATAAAAATTTTATTATCATGGCACCATTTATTTAAACATAATACATTTTTTAAAGCACATACAGAATTATGATAAATACAATTATATAAATCTTCAGACTGTTTATATTGATCATATAAATGTACTAAACTAGAACAACCCTTATCTTCTAAATTAAATATATGACTATTACTAATTTCTAAAATATGCTTTAACCATAAAACTTTTTCTGAACCTTTAACATAAATACATTTATCTCTTAATATATCGGAAACCAAAGTCTGGTAATTGGAATAAGGTACAAATCCTTCACTCCAGTATATTTTTTTGTTACGTTGAATCCAAAGAACTACCTTCTTTTCAGATTCCGTTAATTTTTTAAATGGAAATGGTGGCTTAACTAAAAACAATTGTAATTTTTTGTTACACAATATAGCGATTTCTTTTAATATAAATTCACCTGCTTCTGTTCTAAATCCTTGAATATCAACAACAGCAATCATGATAACCTGCGTACAATGTTGCTGAGAGGTTTGTATTCAACAAGTCGATCGTTTATAATCAAACAATACGCAGTTGTCTTATCTGGTATTGGTGTGGAACATTCAACTTCTAACCGCACGTCCACTGGACCGGTTTTTAAACTATCGTTTTGTCTTGAACAATCTAAGATGAAAAGGGGGGCCTTTTCTTTAAAATCTGTTAGATCCAGCAATGGGTCTACAGGACTGTTGTAATACGACTGACGAAATTTCACATACATTTCATATAATATACTGTACTTGTTCTCAGAAAACTTTAAACTCAAAGGTTCGTAGGGATAATATTGCGAATTTAAATAGAGTGCTACATTGGTTACTTCACAATGATCGAATAGTGAACTGTCTTTAGTCCGATTATTTCTCCTATTAGTTTGCAAGCAAAATATAACATATCTAGGCTTTTCCAATTGTGAAGCTGTTTTAACCGACCAAGAATGCTTTGTAGTTTTAGGTAGCAAGGGATACTCATATAAATCCCAATTTCTAAAAGCCATCTGAATAGGTTTGTCTCTTTCTAAATGTTTCAAAAGTGTTAGTCGTTCTCGATCTGACACTTTTATATGTGGCACCCTCCATTGAACTCTTTCTATGTCTATTTGAAAATTAACAACATCATCAGTAAGAATAACACTATTTAAGTTAGAGTTACTTCTACTCAAAATAAGTTCGTGTTTACAATTTAAGATAATTTTATTGTAATCTTCTGCAAACCCTAAAATCTTATTCAATGGTATCACAGCACTAAAATGTCCATCACTTTGGAATCCTGCTAAGTTCCAGCCCCATAAGCCCGCAACTTTATTTTCTGCTCCATTTAATGAAATGTATGATTTTATTGTTGACGTAATTCCTGAATTTTTAATACGGTCTATTTCGATACCATTCATTTCGTATCTGATGTCTTGAAACAAAGACATAACAGGGTTATTAGTGAACGTAACAGTTTTCTTGATCGGATGCCCATCCTTACCGAACAGCTTTGCCTGACCTTCGATGTATATTGAACTGGCTGATGGTAGCACGTAAATATCTTGTTGGTGTATGGGGATTCTGATTTCATCGTTTTCTCTAAAGCTGTTATTGTAGGGATTGTATGAATGGACTTCATAGCTTTCGATTGAACTATCAAAGTGTGGTAAATCAGTGATCTGTAGTATATTCATACTTTAAACCCTAAGGCTTTAAGAAAATCTCTATTTGATTTAGTCAATTTCTTCACGTTTTTCTTACGTCTGCGCACCTTAATGGTTGTTGATGGAATAGGACGTTTTATTTTCACTGGAGGGTTTTTATTATATACTATCATTTTGCTTTTCTTAAATGAAGACGTAATTGAATATGTTCTTCACCAAAGTCAATACAGGAACCAAACTGATCTACAACCCTGACAGATATGGATGAAATTATATTTTTGTTCACCGGGAAGTAAATAACGTTCTGCGGTATTTCTGTGTACCCGTGACTTGAAGCAGTATCACATATAAATTCATGAATAAAATGAGTCGGTAATCCGTTGTAATATGAACCGTGCACAAGATCACATTCGATTCTGATAGCTGTTAAACTGCTGTTATGAACGGGTACATTCGGTCTTGATTTTAATACTGAAAAGTATAGTAATCCGCACTCGTATTGATCAGACAAATGAAGAGGTGGTTGAAAATAAGAGACCAGTTCTGATTTATTTCCAGAGATGGTAACCGTAGCAGACATACTTGCATACTGAACTCTTTTAAATGATCCTGTTTATTTTATTTCTTGATTATGCCAGAAATTCTTTAAGAAATTTAAACATAGATGTCCACAGTTGAAGGGGTGATCACGTTGAATATTTTTATAATTATATTGAATGTTAGAACCTACATATTTTATAAATTCCTTTGGAGGTTTAAGATTTCCGTAACTGTCGAAATACTCAACATAATCATTATATTTTGCATAGGCTACCCAATGAGAACCAGAATTTTTAGAACTATCTAAATTAATAACTCCACATTCTTTTTTATTAGGATATTTAGGGAGCTCATCTCTCATATAGACACCTCTAAAATAAGGAATTCTATTTCCGTACTTTAAAATATCAAAGTTAGTTAAGGCCCGTTTGGGTAGCCGATATCTTAGTTTTTTTCTTTTGATACGAAAATTCCAAGACCGCCCTTATGTGGTTTAAGATGTAGTCCTTTCCCAATACATAGAGCTTCCATTTTTTCATTATGTCTCTTCGATTCCTCATACAGCTTTTTAGCCATTTTGAATTCATTTATGGTTTTAGCAATACCAGCTGCACCGCCTGCTAAAGCCCCCGCCGCTGACAATCCAGCAAAAATAGGAATCAAAGGTAGTACTCCTCCAGTTTTTGGAATAGGAATGACACGAGGGAGCTTAATCGATGAATCATCAGCTAATTCTCTGGTAGCGGCAATAGCTAATTCTATAGCCATTTTCTTGCTCTTAGGTTTTAATTTTTTTATGTGTCTTTTTGCTTTTGTAATAACAGATTTCAATTTACTTTTTAAACCTTTTCCAGGTGTAATTTTTGGAGAATGCTTGTTCAAACCAGATCCAGTTTTAATTTTTGCCGACATAGCCTTACTTACTAAGCGTGCCGCGAGTTTTTCACCTACACGGGCATCGGAAGCAACCGCTCGCCTTTTTGCCATTTTTAACAAAATTAAATCAGCCTTATGTCGATCCTTTAAGTTCGATGACTTGTGATATGCAATATCGTGATCTTTACAATATTCGTCCAACTTATTAACACCCTTATCTCCTTGTGTAAGTCTGTTTATTAATTTAGTACCAGGACCACAGTAATTATATCCTGGTAAGTGTAATTCAAATGGTAAATTATTAATAAACCAATTGAGAAGACTACTCTCTCCGAAACACATTATAAGACTGATGATTCCAGTTGAATACTTTAATAAATAGTTATGTGATGGGAGTGGTTATTAAGTTACTGTTATTTTATTCATAAAATTACGTTCGTTTTATCAATCCAACTGCATTCAGCTGAAGGCAAACCTAACCATTTTACTAAAACCCTGTTACCTTTTCTTCTAAGAACTTTCTCGACTAGATATACGTCGGGATGTTTTGTTTTTTGAAGCTCTTGTAAGTAAAATGCTCCTAAAATAGGTTGACCTCTGATTGTATCTTCAATTAGGTAGGTGATAGGAGTTGTATTTTGTATTTTTCGAATTTTAAATATTTCCGTCGACCAGTTGGGGGTATATCCTTTTTCAAATGTTCCTTTGTACTTACTGATACGAACATAATCGCCAACTTTATACTTGCTTCTTATTCTTTCGTTTTTTACCAAACTTAAATACCTTTCTAATATACGTTTTTTATTAATCTTATCTACATTAGCAGGGATTTCTTGAATTGTCCGATGGTAAGTATGATTATATTTTTGAATAACATCGTTAAGGGTATTGTCTATCCAATTATAGTTGCCTTTTAAACTAAATTCTTTATACAGTTTAGATTTCAATGTTCTGATAAATCGTTCAACTATTGAGGCCTTTTTTGTTGAGTAAGTAGAGTAGTGGTTGATATGATTAGATTTCATAAGCTTCTGAAACTTATTATTATAAAATTCTGTTCCATTATCCGTTTGAAGATTTTTCGGTATACGCCCCATAGCCAGCAATATTTTGAAAGATTTGCATACATCATCTCTGGTTTTACTTTTCAGAGGGAAGGCCCAAGCATATTTCGAAAATGTATCAATAACGGTAAGAATAAATCTATAATTTTGATTTTCTTTTGAAATTGATTGCATATCAATTAAATCTGCTTGCCACAGGTCATCTACATCTTTCATAATAACACGTCTTCGCGGAAAGTTCACTCTCACATTTTTATGTATTTCGTTTACCACATCAGCTTTGCTCATTTTTAGAATTCAGTATATTTGTCTTGAATTCATCTATAATACTGAATGAAAAGCATATTTTACAACTATTTATTCTTTAATAATGTGAGCTTCTTTTAATTCTTCGATTATAGATAAAATTTCATTGTCATGGTTTGTATTGCCAGCATCTCTTGACGCAACTAAAAGTTTCAATCTCTCAACTAATTCATTAGGGTCATCCCAATATACCAAGTCAGTGTTGCTTTTGTATTTTTTTAGCGTTGGTAAGTTTCCTCCAAGCTTAGTGTAAGCAAGTTTATTGTCGTTTGAAGATTCAGAAAACATTGGTTTGATTATTTCACGGTATTTTATTCCTTTATCACCTCTTATTTGTCCATTAGGATTAAAATCTCTCTTATGAGCATTGGTATAGTGCAGCATATCTTTATATACAAGTTTATCTTTACTCGAAATTAATTTTAAATCTGGTTTTTTTCGAAGTAAAAGTTCTTTCAGGCCAGGGGTTAAATTATAGGATTTGTCACCGATTTTAATTAAAATGACACTGTCGTCATTCAAACTATCGATTTTAGAAAACGAGACTACTGAATTACCCATTAGCAATATTTTGTTTACACTTCTTATTCCAAACGGTATATTTAGATTTGCACGATCATAAATATCATGGATATCACGACCCTCTAGCGAAATTTCTAGATCATCCGGTTTTTCTTTTTTAGAAGTCACTTCCAAGTCTTTTGCAGAATTCAGTTCTGGATCGCAGCATTCTTCAAACTTTGTAGATGAGCTGGTATCAATGCCATCCAATTCCATGTCTTCAAAGTTAGAGTGTGTATTTTCAAAATTTTGTATTTTTTCTATTGTTTTATTCGAATCAACTAGGGTTTTAAGGGGATCTGTGACAGGTTTAAACATTTTATCAAGTGACAAATTCATTGAGTGTTCCTGGTTTTTCATTTGTTTTATTTTATTCTTTATGGAGTCTACAGACTTCATTAATTCAATTTTAATATTTTTCTCCATCTTATGTTCAACGACCGTATTCGCTTAAAGAGGAATGAATACTAATTTTTTTTGTATGTTATTCATAATTATATCATCAACTTTCATTAAATTTAAAAAATATATCGAAATTTTTTCTGTACCTCCCATTACTTAATGAACATTCTTTGTTAATAAGCACGAAACTGTAAGGATTACTCCAAACTGTTACACAAATATCTTTAAATTGGTTCCAGTTTAAATCAGGGCTGACATGTTCCACATAAATATGTTTTAAGTTCACATCATCTTGTTTAAATATTATAAGAAAATTAGCGTTATCACGTAACAATTGCTTCGGAATTTTTGAATAGGTTTGAGATAAATAAAAACAATCGATTTGTTTATGTCGTCCCATACAGAAATAATTACGGATATTTGTTTGATTCTCAGTTGCAACGTCATCAAAAATAAAAACAGAATTTGTTAAAGCTTCACTCGGAGCCATGACATCTTTATCATTCTTAAACTCGTAGAATTTTATCTGTGGCACCCTTCTTATCACTTCGCTCAAAAAGCGATATTTTGGTTGAAAAGAAGTTTTAGAGTAAAGATATAAATTTTTAAATTTCAGTCCATTTTCATGTAGCAGTAAACTGATGACAACATTTGTTTTACCACAGTTGGATGGCCCACATATTATACAACGAATTGTATTCGGTAATAAAGGGCTATGCCTGATATAGTGAGGAGAGTCACTAAAATTTATATTATTAACATTCAAGGTTATGGGCTGCTTGATCAACTTCATCTTACGTATTAATATTATTGCCATTGAACATACCAATATATACCTACGCAAAGTCTTACATTTTACTTTAAAAACAGGAAAGGCGATACAGATAAGACTATAAATAAAAGCCAAATTCTGAGTAAAATATTATGTATTTTATTATGCTTATAAAAATAAGTAATATAATTATAAATTGTACAACTAAACTAACACTAATAGTATATCTTAAAATATAGCAGTTTAAATATCATAGCTTAATACTAACGTTCTAACATATATGGTCAAAATGACCCCCATGGTAATGTGTCTATTTGATTAGTTTGAACAATTCTTTTATCATCTACTCTATTTAAAATTACTTTATTTACTTCCTGTGAATACAGAACATGTTTGCTTGACTTTATCATATTCATCTTACATTGTAATGTAATATTCTTAAATAAAACTCTCTTATAGTTAGATATTTTCAATTTTTTTGTAATGGGCTTTGATACTCCTTTAGCTTTGTTAATCTGTGTTTTTATTGATTTAATACAATAAAGTTTTGCTCTTAAACCCGTAAATTCGCTTATTACATCGCCACCTAATTCATCTTTAAACAAGCCAGGAATTTTATTATTTATCTTTGGAATACTGTAAGGATTATTAAAATCAAAATTGCTGGTATCAAATTTTAAAATATTTTCATTCAAATCCTTATAAAAGTTTTGTGTATGTATTAAGTATAATAAACTGTCAGTGTCAGTGTAACACAGTTTAACATTTTCACCGTACTTATTCTTAATGAAATCGTAATGAAAATTATACATATGTTGTTTAGCATATTCTAGTACAGAGAATCCAACATAGATGGGTCTATCTAAAACAAGTTTGTCAGGATTCAATTGAATTGCAAGAAAATCTTCACTAAAAATACAAATACTTTTTAAGTTTGGTTTTGCAATTAGTTTCTCTGCGCCTATTGTTTTATTTGTTCTATTTTTATTATCATTCCATTTAGTCACTAATCTAACATGAATTTGCTTTCGTTTATTTTCTATAGTTTTCCCAAATATTGAATTGTTCAAAAGTTTAAAGAAATCCTTTTCAAAAGAGGTATTTGCTGATTGACGCAATTGAGTATTTAAGTCTATATACTTTTTTAAAAAGTTTTCTTGTTTAAATTGAAGTATGCGATGGATTTTTTTCAACACAAGGCCATTTTTAACACATTCTTTCAAATGAATGTAATGTATAACATAGTTATACTTGTCATACAAATTCGCAATTAACTTTTCTGTCTTTCCTCCTATGGGTATGAATTTTTCTGGAGCGAAAGGCAGGTCACTATGTAAATTATGTAAATATTCAGGATACATTAGATCTACTTCCAAAATATAACCGTACTCAGCATCGTCAGGAATATCGAACAGATGGAAACTTACTATTTCCTGGTTTGTCATAAATTTAAAATCTGATATAGGTAATTTTCTAGTCATTGCATGTCCATAAAGATTGTTGCAGTCAAGATATACTAAATATGTTGACGGCTTTAAATCATCAAAATGAGGGAGGTAAATATTGTTGGCTTTAGCATATCGATGAGAGCATTGTGCTAATCCACCGCGAATTCCTTTTTCTATCATATTATACATTTCTAAATCATGAATCAATTCCAGTTGAATACCCGTGTAAAGAAGCATAGCGTCCCAACTTAAACCAGGAGAACTTACATAGTATGCAGGATCAAGATTATAATGCTGTAGACATATATTTCTAAAATTTTCAAAAATATCACATAATAATAAAACATCACACTTTAAATATAAATCAGTATATTCACCAAGACTGTTAATATTAAAGCAACTCCAAATAGTTTGTGCACGTTCATACTCGCTATCTGTTATATGTTTCTTTTGCATACTACTGTAAAAACAATGTTTCGGGGGAAGTTGTGTCTCATTATATTTCTGCCATGAATCAATATATTCGTATGGATATATACCTTTCCTTCGAATTAAATCAAATTTTTCGTCATCGGGGAAAACTGATCTCAAATTCAAGAAACCACTGCTTTCTAAACTTTTACTCAAATTATCAAGACTTGTGTTAAGAAACTGAAAGGAATCTATGAATTTAATCTGCAACGGTTTATTATATTTACTGGTTTCAATAATTTTTGTAATACTTAAATATTTTTCTTTTGTCTTAGGAATTATTTTTATTTCGCCATCATATTTCGCTAATTCTCTGATAAACAAATGGGAATCATAACCGGATAGATTATGAAAAACGACTGGTATAAATGAACAAACTCTATAAATTAAATTACAGTGTGAATGTGCTGCGCCTCTATACTCTGACGTAATATGATCATGATCTCGAACTTTGTCATCAAACAATATTTTTTTACAAATATGACATGTACTTGCACTGCGATAATTATCAATTTGTTCTAGAGTCATTGGTTTCATGGTTTTTTCAGTAGTCAAGATCTCATGTATCGATTTAGTTTCTTCAATGATTTTTTTAACAAAAACTTGTACACAGTCTGGCCCTCGGTAAGAAACAAATTTATTTAAATTACTGTCATGCGAGCAGCACACATAGTATGCAAAACATGAAGGCTGGTGTAACTTATTTTTTATAGTATTTTTATCAGTATTCACTTCATTAAAATTGCTTAGTAGGCTTTCAAAATCAGCATATATAACAAAGTTAATTTTTTGTTGTCTTTCAAAATGTTTAAACTGCAGCGTACTGTTTTTATCTGGTAATAAAGTTATAATTTTAGAACATGCATGAGAATGGAATTTTGTTTCACTAGTAAAAAATTGCAAACAAGTCTCACATAAATACATTCGACCTTTATGTTTTGAAACTTGACGTCTCACTAAGCGTAATAGGTTTTTTATTAAACAATAATGAGCTCTGTTCTCTTTTTCGTAAAACAATAAATTAATATGTTTATCTCTCCTAAAATTTGTCACATATAAGGGGCCAGTTACATTGTAATGTTTATCCAATCCGTAAATATTAATACTTAAATCACTGTTATTACTTTCAAATAATCTGATATCTTTTGGTGATGGCGGGAATGACATCCCTGTTATATTAAATATCGTACTAAAATGAGGATAAGAGCTTGTCCTACAGACATTATTTTTGACTGGAAATAATGCTGCTAATATGCTCCATAAAAAACAATATTCATCGTTATTTTGTATATTAATACAGCTCTTTGTATTCTTAATAACTTCTGGTAATTCTATGTAAGATCCACCTCTCATAGGAGAATACTTATTTATATTTATTTCTAAATGACTCAATGATGTTAATGACCACCCAGATTCACAGTGCTCAAATTCAGTTAATTTCATCTTGAAAGTCTCTCTTACATTCAAATAAATTTCATCAAAATCAGTACTTTTATAAATAACTTCATATTTTGTATTAAAAGACTTAAGCTGTTGCTCACCTGATTTAGGTAAAATGAAATAAGCAAACAGCTCAAAGTTAACTTTAATACATGTATTCTTTATTAATGATAGCTCAACTAGTTTAAAAACATCATCTCGCTTACCGTCCAAGAACGCCTCTGGTAGGAGGTACTCGTCTTCTATGGATGGGTTTAAGCGATAAGTCATTATTCTGTTTTTAAATGCTGTAGCTATTATATCAATATGTTCAAACTCTGATTTTATCAAACAATTCGATTTATGGATATTGGTTCGTTTATGATATCTGTATTCAGGTCTAGGTATCTCAATTTTACATTTATCACAATTTATATAAGATGTTGACGGTGAAACGGTAGAAGACGATTTTACTGAAAAGAAAAAAAATTAAAAAAGAGTAGATATAATATGCATACATTTAATTAAACAAAATAATCTACATTTAACATACACAACTAAGTACTTAATCAATACAGTTAAATGATAATATAGGTTTAATTCAATACAGTTTAGTTTTATAAAAAGGAAAAAAATAAAAAAGAATGATTATACATTTACTGGGGAATACATCAGATAGTATTAGGTACAGATTCTACTGGTACGAGCTTATAAAAGTAGGAGTGCGATTTTTAAATTCTTTTCTCGTTTCCTTTATGAATGTATTTAGAAGCTTCCAGGACTCAGTATCCGTATTAGTTTTATTTTTAATAGTTATAACGGAATGCCGCCATCGATTGACTGGGGGCACCCGCTCAATTTCATTGGTATTATATATTTTCAATTCAATATAATAACCCCCAGTTTTATCTTCATCTATTTGTCGCGAGAAGCCATTCGCTAATCTCCTTGTTATGTAGGAGTAAATAGGTGCAATTTTTTTACCAGCAGCAGTGCCATGATCCAGTTCATCATCGTCGCTATCGGTGCCGAAGAGATCTCGCGCCGTAGATTTCACCTTCGTCTTCTTTGAAGTAGAAGGCTGGTTGTCTGTTGTCTTCTCAGGAATCTTTCGCTTCTTCTTGCTCGATTTTATTGAAGTGTCAACCATCGATTCATCAGACGACGGGAACAATTGGTCAGCCATTTGCTTGGACCTGAAAATAAAGGTTAATAAGTAAGTGATAGTAGTAACTTAACGATAAAGCTAGCTACATATTGGTACATATTGGTTGAAAACATTTAAGTGGAATGTTTGAAATGGAAGTGCAACTAGTAATATCATAATAGATAAATAACAGATTGCTTATAAAAACTTAATTGTTGAAAAATAGAATGACTGAATAGTAGAGTTATTGAAAAGTTTAATGATTGAATAGAACAGTTACTGAATAGTTGAATGAATGAATATTAGAATTAGATAAACATGTAAACCAAAATAACTTACATCTTAGAGAAGGTCTGGTAAGCTTCCAGGTACTGATGAGGGCAGCTCTTGCTTGTAGCTCTTGAAGAAATGCTTTGTGGTCTTACTTCAGCAGCTATCCTCTTAAATAGTGATAAATCTACGTCATAGTATACCAAATATAGAAAAGGGCACGTGTAAAAAATGCTGTGTCAGATAACTCAACCCAAATACGATAGTTTACATTGTCTTCAATATTGTAATCTAACACTAATTTAGCTTACTATGATATTTTTTACCCGACTGCATCAAACAAAGGATGGTGATGTGTTTTATAATGTTATTTTATTAAACCATTTTCACACATTTTTTTCTAACCGAGCCAATACGATATTGCTTGAAAACATAAAACATGCTGATGCTCACTTAGGTACATTAAATTAAAGTAAATCTTGTGTTTCATTCCAGCATAGAGCTATTTAAAAAAAAATAGTCTATAACAAAAAATATATTTTATAATAATTGTAGGTAAAACCAGGCCAAAATAGTTGTATGTCAATATTGATTATTGTTTTGATCCGTCTCCTTAAAAAGAATTCAACTTACGTTGCGAATTCGTTAACGTTGATATACTATTAACATACCATGATTTTGCCCGTCAAATCAACTGAATAAAATGTATGAAAACGATCACCATGAACACATGGACAGTAGTATTATCTTATCGATATACATTTATGATAAACAATTAAAATCATGGGCGTCGGAATGTCTGAGGTTTCAGTTTCACCATACCATTTTTGTGTAGATATTAACATCTGACATAAAATATACGATTTTGAACTCTATGTATTAAAAAAAAATTTAATTAAAAAATATATAAGGGGAGTATAACAAATTGAAATTCATTTCATTTTTTGCATCGGATTGTAAAGTGTTATAATTGTGGAATGTCGGTAAGTGTTACTTTAATATAATAATTATTCTCTAACAATTTAAATATTGTAGATATTATTAGCATTACTGCATAACGTATTTCCACACAATCCCTTATTCCAATCTTAACATTTGTAGTGTACCTACTTATAATTAATTATATATTGTATTGTTATTTCAGGACTCGGGGGATCTATTCAATTTCGTACCCATGAATCAATCAGTTCAACAAACCACCGGACAGAAGACGCTGGGTCTTGCTCGCAAGAGATCAAAAACAGATCAAACATTCTTTCAATATATAAAGAAGCCTGTAACTCGCGGGGTAAAAATAATCAAAATAGAAATCTATGACATAGACAGTTTTCAAAAATTCGAACAGCCGATGTGTAATTGTGAGGCTGATGTGTGCGTTCAACATGTCGTAAAAACTATGTTATACGATGATATATACACCGGTACGAGAGAATTAATTACCAAAATTCAGGATGACATCGAACCAAGAGTATAAGATTGTAAGTAAGAGTAGAGATTTGTGTATAGATTGTATAGACACAATAAAATCAACTGTGTAATAACTATGTATGTATAAATGTTTAATCTTTTAAAATATAAGTTTATGTATCTGGCATATTAATGAATAGGCATTGACTATGAAAATATTAAAACTTGTATATTGTACTTTAAAATAAAATAATTGAAATTAAAATACGTATTTTTATTTTCTTGCTTCCTCATTCTTATAAATGTACTTCATAGCTACTGCACTACGTGGGTGCCTATATAAGGCAGCGCAATTGACAATAGCGAGCGCATTCCATTTTCGTTAGGCTATCGTATCGAATCGAGTATATGCTCGAATTTGATACGAGTGTCAAATGTTGTTGAATTAACGTACTAATTTAACAATATAAAAAATAGAATGCATATAAAAGTGCATATTGAATGAATATATAAATAAATATAGGAGTCACTAGATCATCCTTTTGAATAAAAAAGTTAGCACAAAAAATGCATGCACATCTGACCTCCTCTCCTGCTAAATATTAAGCTCAGGAAACAGATAAGATCAGGTCACAAATATAAATACACACTCAGATAACAGATCAGATCAGGTTAGAATTATGAATACACACCCATATACTAGATTAGATCAGGTTAGAATATGTGCCAGTTTTTAAACGAATTAAAACATAGTTGCTCTTGAGATCAGACCAGTCCGAACATTACAAATTGAATCATAAGTTTACGAATGAATGATTGAAAAAATAATGAATGATGGTTGTAATTGGGTGTTTCTGGATCTGACCTGATCCAGAAACCCCAATTACAATCTACTGTTACGCCATCTTTTATTGGAATTTAATTCCACATAATTCGATTAATATCATAAATTTCTTGTCAAAGGTGGTTTTCGAAATAAAGTCTTCAATTAACGATAGTTGTAACTATTTTCTAACATTTCATATTATTATATACAATTCATGTAATTTTGGGATTACAGGTAGCAAATTGCAAATAGAAACGTCTTTAACAGTGTGTTGTGTATTGATTTGTGTATGAAATTGGGCAAGCGGAGGGTTTGCGAGAGGTTACGCAAGGGCTGTTTTGAGGATCGCGTCAAAGGTGTTGTCAGTGGCAGGAGTGAGGGCTACGGAGGGCACAGAGCACGGAGTTCGGCCCTCCGCTGTCCGCTGACTGTGTTTACTATCCTTTATTTTTGTTTTTCATGTTTACCTTACGGGTTTGCAACATTCTTCAAAGTTTTTCGTGTAGTTTTGTAAACATATAACTGTATCATTTTAAGGATAAATAGACGTCACTCACATCAGATTGAAACGTTGAAAAGCCTATAGATGATAGTTTCATCTATGTATATAATAATCAATTGCTGTTCGTTAGTTTCACTAAAACTCGAGAACGGCTGTACCGGTTTGGCTAATTTTGGTTTTGAATTATTTTTGGTCCAGGGAAGGTTTCAATTATCAGTAATGATAAAAAAATGATTCTGAGGTGTAGCCGTAGCAAATATGCGTAAAAGAATATCAGCAGTTCGTTTAATTTGTTTTTAAAATAAATTAGTCTGTATTCTTTAAGTCAGCCATTATGTGTCTCACTGCTGGGCAATCCTACCCCATTTTTTTCTTTCGACATACTCTTCTGGAACAGCTCATCGGACAGGTCAACCCAGTGTTTGTCCGATCATCTCACCACCTCTCTGGGCTGCCTTTGGCCGCGTCGACCATCCTCAGGCACATTTTATACTTTCCTCATAATAAGCTTCATGTGTGGAATGTGCTAAAGGTGGGCGTTCTACGTAGTATCGAACTATGGTAAGAGGCTGTTTTTAAATAGAGCTAGAATGAATTATCTTAGCTATATTGAAAGAGGCGAATGAGTGTTTGATTGTTTGTCGTTAATACAGTAATCCTATCCTAAACCTACTTTCTACTACGAGTATCCTACTTGTACACCTACAAAGATGTTTGGTACTCTTTCACACAAGAACTAATGAACGGAATTCGATGAAATTTGGTATACAGATAGTTTACAATCTGGATTAACACATAGGATAGTTTTTATCTCGATTTTATATTCCCGTTGGATGATTTTCGAGTTGTAGCGCGCTAACAACAGCTAATTAATATATATACCATATGTAATAAAATATATATAATATATATAACAATATATATTTTTAGAGAACATAGTAGATGTATTAGGCCGAAAATCTGAAAAGCTTTAGTTGTTTTTCGGATTCAATGAACAATATGTCCCTAAGTGGGTTGTGAAGGTTACACAGACAGTTGCTTCATCTAAAATAACGATATTTCAGCATACTTATACTGCACTCGGTTGGGTTAAGTTATGATGGTTGAGACAAGGTTAGGACAGATGACGATGAAAATACGTAAATCTAAATTGTCAATTTTATCCATATTAAAATGCATTTCATTACTATAAGGTGAGAAATTTTTCAGAGAAGTTTTTTTCGGTCACATTTGTTTCAAATCGTGTACTCGGAAACAAATGTGAACGCGCCCTTAGCGCCGCAGGAAGCAAATTGCTTAGAGTACCCTATTCAACCCTAGCCTCGTGTGTGAGAGTGGGTTGTCTGACTGACTGACAAAAATGTTGTATTTATAGAGTTTTATCTGACTACAGTCACTTATTATAATTGTATCCAATTATTTCTTTTGTAACATGAAAACTGGCTTAAGTTATATATTTTTTAAAGTTGAGACTTTGTAAATATTCTTGTAGACAAACAACCCCATGGATTACTGGAAAGATTGACCCCAACCTCGGAAATTCCGACAAAAAACCTAACATCAAAATGTAAAATTCTAATCTTATTAACAATGGGTAGTGTATATAATAATATCTTTTATGCGAACTCGCACCTGGACGTTCTATTTGTTGTCCATGTCCGCGGGTCAAAAAATATTCAATAGATACCGTCCAACGAACTCCCGTTACATAGTCGTTGGTAGGTCACTTTTTATCCACATTTTTTGGTAAAAAACGGCATGTGCTCACAAATTATGCATTTGGCTGCATCACAATAGCACGCGTCGTGTCGTGTCGTGCGCGCCGGCACGAGTGCAGCACTATTATATTTTTTAAAAATTGCGAATTGATGTCAAGCTAAGCACCTATTGTATTGTGCGGCGTCCTCATACCGCATAAGATGATTTGCTTTAAGTTGCATCTTGTGAACTCTCACATTGTCCTAATGTGACCTGTCATGTTTTGAATATGATGCTTTTGTGTTCCAATATTCTTTTATATGTTTTAATATGTTTTTAATTGGTAAGCTTTACGTTACAGGATAAAAAACGACACTCAAAGTTGTCTATTTGGAGATGTGATGTGATTGTTAAAACACTATAATCGAAAGCAAATACGGGTTAGAAGTTTCTGAGTTTTATGATTATTGAGATATTTGAAATGTTTTTCTAAGGAAAGGATATACGGCGTTATGAATCTTTGCTTATCGGATCAGATATGCAACATTTTTTCAGTTTACTTTTAGGTTTATGGTTATTTCGTAGCCATTCATGATCAATAGTCAGAGATAAGCGACAGGGCACGTCCGTTGTTTGCATCAGACAAAGATCAACGCGAACTTATCTAACGTTTGTACAGGGACATTACAAAAAATGTATGTCGATGTTATTTTTGAATTTGTGCAAGGCGTTTGACAGCGGACGACGAGTCGTGTGATACAAAAGGTGACAGTTTCGACTGGAAGGAGTGCGACGGGCGCACAAAGGGGCCCAGACGTTTGAAAGACGTTATGAATGGGCTGAAAGAAGGAGTGATCGAGCAGTGACCGTCCGCCGCCCGCCGCTGGACCGCGCTCACAATGCCCGCGCGATAGCATTAATCCTTTGTGAACGGGAAAATGCCAACATTTACAAATGAACGGTTTACATAATGTACACCGTCCTCCGATCGCTGTGGAACCGGTCCAACATATACATAAAGTTCTACATACGTTTCATACTCACTCTGTTACATATATGGAATATGGGTTTGAACTACGTTGTACGTAGTTATCTGGTTAAGGTATGGCCTTCAATTAAGAATTAACATGTTTAAATTCATTTAATATACTTAGTAGTTAGTATGGAAATAAAATGAATGTTATTGATAAACATACTGTTGGTAATTTAACACGAAAGTTCTTTACAACGTTGTCTGATTGGAAGGAATAAATATTACAATTATTATGATTAAGTATTAACAAATAAATTAATAGATATTACGGTTATTGTAGAGCTTAGTAAATAAGCTCTTTTTTTTACGTGGTAAAATCACATGAGTCCTCCCACCCAGGGCAGAGCGGGAGGACTGTCAGACTCATTCTGACTAAAATCCACGGTCTCCTTCAATAGCCCTTTACGTACCGGGGTCAAGGTAATTCGTGATTCCCGCGACCTAGTAAATAAGCTTTTTTTAAAAATCTTTATTAGAAGAAAAAGGCTTTAGTCGCGAAGTGATTATGCCAGCCTGTAAATAAGCTTAGTATAATAATAATTCTATAAAGAAGTAGTTATAAGAGTTTTGCGTAGATTAAATTAAATTCACCTGTTAACTTTTCACGAGAAATGAAACAGTGGGTGTTGACATCTGTTGACATAATATAGATAGGGAAACAATCTTCATAACACTTCATAATAATGAAACGAATTGTAAATAGATAGAAATAATTCTATAAATAAACATCTACTATTACATAACAAGAATATGTTTTGTCTGGTAGCCAAATAACACGTAACTGGTTGTAATGTTCAGTTGGGAGAAAACATAAATCCAGCTTTAGCGTTGAAATAAAAAGAGGACTTCTGTAAGTGGGATAGTGTAGGATATAATTCACATTTATGCGGAGCGGCCGACGGTGCGTATCGAGTCGCCGGGATAGTTCGCAACGACAATTCTCCCGGAGAAAAAGGGAATTATTCATCACACCCGGAAGGGGAGAGCCCGTGACGCAAGTATGGAATAGCCACCTGCCGCGCCAGGAACGGCCTAACCACCACTACTCGCCCATTCAATTTCAAGCCAAACACAGATGGTAAAGAGTCTATATTTGAGTGATTCCTTCACCCCGTCGGCTATCCTGATCAATTCCGAGGGTCCAGTTGACTGTTGCCAGTTGCAGAATCAAAAGTTTAAACGGCCGTCGAGAACAAAGGGCAGTCGGACAGGGCTACGCGGCTAGGGATAAATATTCAATGCGAATCCTTTGGAGGCGATATTTTATACTTTATTCTTGTTCGATTGTCGCTCTCACCTGCACGATGTAGGCTCTCGTAAAAGCCGAGAATTTTATATGAGAACTTACTTTGCTGGGGTTGAGACGAATATTTGTAACGGACTTTTGGATTTAAGGAAAAAAATCAAAAGAATAGATTACTCATGCTGCCCTAAAAACGAAATGAATAGGTGAATTTAATTACTATCCATTGAACTTGAAATGGTTTGGTGGTAACAATTACCTGCATTGTAGCACTACCTACTAGTTTTAGATATGTCAAAAAAGTAATTAATACAAAAGAATTTTGCAAAATCGTAAACTCAACTATTCCCTAAAATTGCAAAAGTCGACATATTGATTGGCGTGTTAATGAAAATCGTTTAATTGTTAAATATAAAAACGTTATAATTAACACAACGATCGCTTTAAACTTTGACACGTTCTATTGAGGTGTCAATCTACTCAAACAAGTTTGTAATCAATTATAAGATTGTTGTAACGATATCGGATCTTGATCAACCGCCCTTCTATTATAATGGAGTAAAACCAGATTTTGTCCAAAGTTTACTAAAAATTTACATCGAAATCGCACACAAACACAAAAAAAAAACTGGTAGAAATTCGGTTCATTGTGTGCGATTGATTCGTAACGGCCGAGCGCGCTTTAATGTGAATTAAAATATTCACAATTTTTGTAATTCCGTGGCGAACGCACATCTGTCGCTCACACGGAAGGGATCGAATCACTTTGTTGGCCAATTATTTTTGCGACTATTGCCTAAATGCATGATTTCTTGAAAACAATAAACCTGAAATGGTCGTACCAAAATAACTACCGGCTAACTTTTTGCGAGAGACTTTAAATGTGGCCTCGCTTTTTTATTGCAACCTGGTGATTTTTCTCGATATCCGATGTCTATTGTCAATGATTGTTAACTACTGGTGCAAAAAGTTTTGCAAGGCTTTATCTGTATGGAACAATGCGTTGGAGGCATCATAAAGCGTCGTTGTGCCCCAGTTTGCAAAACGGGTATAAAATATGTATTGTTTCAGATTACAACGCAATAGGACAAATTACTTGCGCATGTCGGAACACTTTGTTCTGGACCCTTTTGTTTGTTTACTTTCGCTTTTAATGCTCGCTTTATGACGTCAAGTTGCGAAAATAAGGTTTGCCATATTTTAGTATTCGCTTCATTATGGTATATCTAAAGCACCCGGTGAAAACATTTATACTCTCGATTCTAATTGCTTCAAGCACAAGCCATTATAGCGAGGTGACTTTTTAAATTTCCAAGAAAATCTAATGGCCAAGCGTTATGACAAGGACACATACATGAAAAAAACGCGTACAGAAAGAAATCCTCGTTAACTAACTAGTTAAAAACGTTGCATAATATAATTATGTCAATTTAAACTGTAACTGTGCCCATTACTACATAGCTATTATCAATATCAATGATAACAGTGACTCAAGTAAAGTGAAAGGGTTATCTGAAGAACAATACTTGCGTCGACTGTGAAAGGGTTCTTTGTTTACAACATTGAATAAGCCTTTCAAACAATACACGTCTGTGCGAATAACCCTGCGCCAAAGAAAAGAAAAAGTAAAAGTGTTACACGAATACCTTTTATTTGCGAGCAAAGTGATGCGTCCTTGAATTCACTTCGGCAAGGCTTAATTGTGGTTTCTCGTCTTCAAAGAGTTGGGTCCTTTGAAGATCGCGGCGGAGGATGGGGCGCGCCGGCTCCTCGAAACAAAGGAATCTCAGCGCTCATTTTCACTCTGGACAGAGGCTCCTTTATGAATAACGTCTTTATAGGTAACATTGACTTACATATTACGACAATTTTATATCTGTGTGTAGACAAAACTCATAAAATTGAGAGCACAAACATAAAAATGGTAGATCAACTTTATGTCCAATCTTCCATCTGTCATTAGGGCATGTGCGGTAAACAAGAATTCTTAAATCAACATTAGCGAGATGGCATCAGCAAATGTAAACTATAATTCAGCATTTAGAGTATATTTAGGTTAATTAACGATGTCGTAGCGATGGCAGATAGTGCTCCACCTGCCTTGTTGGCAAACGTTATAGTTTACTGCGAATGTTGGAGGGACAAAGATGTTGTTGTTGCCCAATTTATAGTTACCCTGGTAAAACACGGCCGCCTGCCCCCGTAACTGAGGCAAGGTGGCAAGACGTGTGCCAGATAACAGACTAAACATCCTGACAGATAAGGACCATGCACTACGAGAGAAAGGGACAGGCGCATAGTTTTTTATCTAAAAAACTTAGTTGCACATGATTTGTACAAGCACAATAGAGCTTAAAGCTCTTAGTTATAGGGGTGCATTTCGTGTAAAACTTGTGGGCACGCGACAACAGCAGGTGGGAGCAATACTCTTAAAAAACTCGAATCTTTTTCGCTGTGCGTTGTATTGTTAAAGAACGGTGTCTTTAGTCTTGTTTGATTTATTGATGCTGATAAGTGTGCTGTTCTATAATAAAACCAGTTCCGGTAAAAAATACAATTTATAAATAGATCTCATTAAAATAGTTGACGTAGTCAGTAGTATTCCTATTAGTCGTTAAGAAATGACTTTTGTTAGAGTAGCAAATTGACCGACTTATGTCATATTATCGGATCTTGAATGCCTGACTGTACCTAGGTTTTAGTAACAATGTCAAATAAAACTACTTCTGTAATCTTAGTATTATGTTTTCAGCACAGAAATCCTTTGTTCCAACCACATATTTTCTGAAGAAAGTATAGAATTGCCCACCAATGTAATTTAAAAGATGTGGGATTATTTTAGTGTTCGGCCTGTAGTCCGTCAAGATGGATTACCATTCCACCAGTTACCATACATCTACGACGTTGATCGTCTATTAAACCCATTTGTGTCTCCCAGAATGATATAACCCGAAATAACTTCACATAATGTTGTCTAAAAAACACAAAACTCTAAAATAGGTGCAGCCAGTCTTCCACTCGTTTATTTCCCTGAGTCGGGACAAAAAGCAACACTAGGGAGGCGCGTGCTCACTAAAATGGTAAAAATAAAGTGGTAAAAATAGCGGGTACAATAAAAATGGTAAATTTACGCGGTCCGCCGTCTATGGTCGACACTTATGCTTTTTATGCGTGTTGTCTTTAGCTAATGATTGCCTCGTAACTGCAAGGCCGCCGCGCGCCGGTAAAGTTCTGTGGAGCGGTAACTTGTTACGCCTACACATGTAATACCGAATTAGATGCGCATACGTAACCGACCATTATCTTGCCTAATTATAGTGTATCAGTTCCTCTTCACTTATTCTGAATCTGTATGTACGCGTCTACTTATTTCGTCAGAAGTTCACAATAAGGACATTGTGTAGCTTAGTATTATTGTAAATCACCTTTCGTGTGAGATGTTAAAGAACTTCCATTTAATTTGTCTATTTGAAATAAAATATTTATGGAATATGTTCTGAGAAATTCAAATTTCACAGTAAGTCATGATTGTTATTATCATTTTTTAGATAAAAACACAGGATTATTATTAAACAAAGAGTAGAAAACGCACAACAGCTATCCAATTGAGGAGTCAGATAGGATTTCTTTTTTCTCTTCTTCAACCTCTATCCACCCAATAATGTGCATTCATCATTAGGAGGTTGTGTGCCATGGCTATCCACTTCTTCCTGGTACTTTAAGGAGATCGTTTATCCTCCTCTTCCTGTTCCTCATACCCGTCGGTGGTCTTCATTCTAACACTTTCTTGCCCCATCATCATCTAGTCTACGACATTTGGCCTACTAACTGCCACTTATTATGTTCTATTACTCTTGTTATGTCTGTCTACGAATTTCGGTGTTACTCACTCGATTGTAGAGAGAGATGCCCAACATGGCTCTTTTCCTAGCTCACAATACACCACATTTAAGTTGATCAATTTTCATGTGGTGGATAGTATGCTGATTACCCACATTGTATATTTATTTATTTAATATATTGTATTCTGTACACTTAGAGTTGAGTACTTCCGAAAGATTACCTAAAGCACTCCACACTGGTTGGATGCCTGCTGGGGTCGCGGGACTGTCTCATCAGGAAGCCGTGAACCTGGAACGTAGAGGGCTATTCAACGTATACGACGTTGGTTTGTTTTGTGCTCTTGTCCGTTTAAGACTATACTCAACGTCTGTCCGAAGTGTAAATACTCTTTAGAGGTTCAAAGCCTACCGGGGTCGCGGGGCTAACGAATTAGCGTGACCCCGGAACGTAAAGGGCTATTGAAGCACACCGTGGATTTTAGTCAGTACAAGTCCGACAGTTCATTCCTGCCCTGCCCTGGGTGGGAGAACTCATTTGCTCCTTGATTTTTTTGGTTTGCTGACAATGCACTGGAATGTGATCAATTTCATCATGCTAGCTGTTCCCTAGAACAATAGGCTTAAACAGAACTCGATAGTTTTAAATAATTCCTGTCTTCCTGTGCAAAAGGCAAGTACGTTTGTAAGTAGGAATTAATATTCTATCTCGATCCAAGTCTCAATCCGTTTTCGTTGATGGTTGGTTCTGACTGGACATCGTGAAGACTCGGATTGGCAATTTTGGTCGTTAATTGATTACAAAGATCGGGATCAAGATTATATTCGAAATGGTTTATTAGTTTCCACCGTAAGATGTTATCAGAAGTCTTGTTTTTAGTAGTAGAAATTCGAACTTTATGAAATTCAAGTCCAATTAAAAATATAAAAAGATAATTATTATTAGTTGCAATGATTGTAAATGTGTTAATAGTGAAGTGATTTTCATTCCAATACACAAAAATAAACAATATGAACAAATCATGGAAATTAATGTTACAAAACGATCTTTTTTTTAAATCAAATATACTTAAAAATGATTTGCTATCATAAAAAATGGGTCTAATTATCAGTAATTTATTCTTAATCGAAAAACTTGTCTATGAGTCTGTACATTTTTTAACCGGAAAAGTATTTAGTATTTTTTAAATTATAGTAGCTATTAGTACCTATAATTAACTAATTGTATTACTTTTTATATCTGTCGATAAAAAACTTGAACGGCTTTTTTTTAAATTGGGTTTTTTAATGTTAGAAAGTAGGGTTCTAAATTATTCAGATAATTATTTTCTTCGATGACAATTATCTCCTCATTACCTACCGTTTAATTGTCGGACATAATCCGTGCTGATTCATAGAGCTAGATCTTTTTAATTTTGTTTTTATAATTTAATGTTTGAACGGAAACTGTTTTATATTTTTAAAGCTTTCAAAACGCGTCCTCCAAACATGGTATTTTGTCTTTCAGCTTTTTCAAACTGTAACTAAGAAACAAGATCGAACACAGATGAAATAAAAATTCTGGTTTTTGGTTTTTTTAAGTTCCTATTTAGGGCTTTTGTATACGCGCAATAACAACAAAATTGCGTTCGTAAACACGTGTGATGGAACGCAATTTGCTATGATTAGTATGATAATTTTTATTATCAACATAGTTAAACAAGATTATAATCACTTTAAACCTTGTTAGAAAGTGAATTAAAAACTCACAATACTGCCTAGGAAATTATGTTTACCAATTCAATTTGGCTAAAAGGTTAAATTAAAAAAAAAACATGCTGTTTTAAAAAAATCACATAGCTTCAAAATTTCATTTTTGATTGAATCGTATTAATCATAATATGACAATTTGTATTAGAGTTAAAATATTTATTTGTGAGCAAGAGAAATGTCAACATGTTGCTAAATCACAAGTTAAAAAATATACGTGACATCTACTTTATATCACTCACGCGAGCGTGTGTGTAGAATATACAGATTAGTTTGTTTTCCAAAATATTGTATCAAAATGTCTGTTTCAGGTTGAATAAACGGCTTTTCGCTAATTACGAAGAGTTCATTGATAAAACATTTTGCATCAAATCAAAAGTCAACTTCTCAAAATTGTTCTATATCCATATTTTCAAGTTCAGCTTTTTTTAGGCGTTGAATTTATCATTCTAAAGTTTTGGCTGAGACTCAAGGAGAAGAAACTTACATGTATACGTGAATAAACAAAATACAAACAAAAAGTAACAAGTTAATGAAAAATATGTTAAACCATATGAGGTTTCAATATGCATGTTCTAAAAATTACCAAAATGATATGTATATTTATAATATCAATACAAACATAAAAGAGTTCTAATCGCCATCATTATTTTAACTAAAACCAAAGAACAAACAGTTGCCAGATAAAGCTGAGTACGTATGTTCTCAAATTAGTTGCAGTCGAAGAAAGTACCGGCAGCGCACGGGAGCGCTCGTAAAACATAAAAAGTGCTTATGTGGCGCTCACAGCGAGGGCTAAAAAACTGCGTCAGGAAGGAACATAATGTAGTAGCGGCCATAAAAAGTGAATGCATTGCGTGCACGTGGAGTGCACCGGGGGGGTGCACGGTGCGCGGGGCGCTGCAGGGAGGGGCGTGGGGGTGTGTTTACCGCGCGGAGGGGCGGCCGGGCCGGCGCTACCCGCGGCCGCCGCGTACGGCCAGTGTTGTGGTAGGTCACACAGAGCGCGCCCGCACCGCGTGCCCGGATCATTCACGATCGCGACTCCGCGCCGACATAACATGTAATCGCTCTCCAATAAACATTATCACTTAGTTTTTTCTCGATCTTACAAGGACTTTGATAACAAGTTGTTGAACAACGATAAACTTTATAAACAATCTAGTGCAAATAAATGCATTTTGCCGTGAACCTGGAGTGAGATGGCCCTGTCGCTGCAGTCGACGCAGAATTCGAGAGGTTTGTGAAGTTTTTAGTTTAGTGCGCCTCACTGTCTCCTCGGTCCGCTGAATCTGGAAGTGCATGTGTGTAGTAAAGTTTCAAACGTTGCCGGCGCGCGGCATGCGTGGCGCGAGCGATGCGATTGGCCGCCCACACGCCCGCGCGACCCGCACACATGTTTATTTGCATTCGGCGAACTTTGCAGATTCAGTGAACCGTAGGCGGTAGCGAACGCGTAGCCGAGCGCTACGTCGCTGCTACGAAGCCGCGTAGTACGTGCTACGAGATTTTATTAATTGTTGTTTTAAGTGACTCTTGCCAGTATTTTGTGATATGTGAGTTATTATTGCTTGTAAAAATGTTAAAATGTGAATGTCAATATACTATTCCATGAAATCTTTAAAAGTATACGAATATTACATAAAAAAACGTAGACAAAAGTTTGAATGCGATAACACTTTGTTTACACTTCAAAATACTGGCAAATAAAGAAGAAACAGTGTGCTGGATCATATGTTTTTAAGGTAAATTGTTTATTATTGTCAGAGATTGTTATTGATTTTTTTTTAAATTTTTTGAAGATCTTTATCGTGAAAATTTCTGATCTATCAATTTTCATATCTAGAATCTCTGAATTATCTAACTAGGTAGTTACTAAGTACAATTTATAAAATGAGAATACCTTATTCATTAACTGTAATTGTATATAAGTATCAATGGCAGAAATTGCGAAACTTTTCTTTCTAATAACTACTTCGACGTATGTATTATGCCCATTGGTAATATATGGTAATTACGCGTCCGGTTAAATTCCCGTAAGTAATTACTTAAAGGCATACCATTCATTTAATATAATTGCTCAACTATTACCTAATTATTTTGTAAAGCATTTCAATTCAGTTTTATTGAACAATTTCTTGTAGTCTGAATGTTTGATGGTGTCTTATCCTAACAGCTAACGCCATCTAGCGGCGCACACGAGGAACGACGCTTTAATTAATTCGTGTAATTCAGTTTTGTTTGTTTTTACAAACTTTCCTTTTGTTTGCAAAACTTTACTAATCTTAATTTATAAATGCTTGTTTTATATAGTTAATAATGACTTAATTTTTATATGTAAATTAATTATCAGATTACCAAAGTTTGATATTATTGTCATCAAAGAAATCAGTCACCAGGTTATAAAGTCGTCATTAAATTATCCTAATTATAAATATACTCCTGCCGGGGTCACGGGATTCGCGATTTACCGTGACCCCGGAACGTAAAGGGCTATTGAAGAACACCGTGGATTTTAGTCAGTACGAGTCTGACAGTCCCTCCCGCTCTGCTCTGAGTGGGAGGATTCATTTGATGATTTTACCACGCTAAAAAAAAGAAAACTATAAATATAGTGCAAATATTAATTTCCAAACAGTGTACTAATAATGTTTTACTCAAAATTTTAATACAGCTCAAACGAACAGAGGTAGATACAATAAAATAATAAAATCTCTTTCCATGCACACGTTACAAAAATTAGGGTAGTTTATAACTTATTGCTTTGTTTCTGTTATAAAGTTTAACTACCTACCTTTTGTTTTACATTTATTGGCTTGTTTTAACAAATTATTCATTTAAATAATGTTTGTAAATATTATTGCCTTTTTCAATGTTATTAGCACACTTTTATTGAAAAAACTTAACGATTTTCAAAATTATAAGGTTATTATTTAAAAACGAAGCTATTTATTTATTAAAAAAACATTTAGTACAGCATTAGCCATTAAAACTAAATAAATATATCCTGTCACTCTATCATCTCACAGAACCGCAAACATGTTTGTATATTATACATAATTATTTGTCTAAATAAAAAGTTGATGTCATCAATCTATTTTAAAATCCATTACAGAGAACATAAATCTTTCTTTATGCTTAAAAAAAAACCTTATAAAAATACTGAAAAAATAATCTGTAAACCTGCCAACTTAATCTTAATCGATAAATTATTCATAGACGAAAAAAGAGAAAAAGAAAACGTTTGCTTTGAACAAGAATCAAAAGATGATATTAATTTCCACCATTAGTAATGGTTATTTTGAAATCAATGTAAATAAAACACCTACTCAGAACAATAAAGTCAAGTAAATTATTCTTAGAACGTAAAGAAAATCATGCAGTTTTCTAAACAGTAATGGTCTGTTATATCTTCACATGTTGTACTACAGTTTCACGGGCCTACACAATTTCAAATAACGAAGGTTCTATCCCAAGGTTAATAAAGTACTTACATCGGTTAAGGTAGTTGTTACGGCTACTGTTATGTCAGAGAAGCCCCATTACGCGGCGCGTGTATCCCGCTTAACCCTAAACCGCCGAAACCGTAGGAAGTTCAGTAATCTGTGCGAGTGAGTACGAACCCAAAGCCGCCGGTAGCCGCCGGTAGCCGCAGGTTAATCCCATTATATGGTACACAATGTAATTAGGTCATTCTGGACAAATGAGGTCTACGAGCCTTTAAACATAGTTAAAATTAAGAAAGAACTATTTCCATAACTTCGAGAAGTCACCATTGAGCTGACTTTCCTGACCTTCTTCATAAGTAATCACTTGATCTCATGAGATAAGTATGATTGAGAAACTCATAAATCGGAAAATGTGTCTTTAGAATGTCTTTAATTTTAAAAACCTTTATCTTGTCTGACAAGTGCTAAAAAAATTGCCGCATTTTAAAGAAAAGATTCAAAACAATACGATAGTATATTAATACAAATTACTTTAAAGTATTTTATTGTAACTGACTCATTATAATTATCTTAAACATCGTCTTATAAAGCACAGAACTTTTCTCTAAAAGCTCATATGAATACACCGCTGGTAGCAAGTGTGGAGCAATAAGGACGTCGTTGACACGTCCGTTATCGGGCGAACCCTTACGCAATAATGAGTTATGGAGTGGCGGCCGCAGGCAACTCCATATAAGTATTGAATATGGGTTATTGACAAATATTTATGGCGTATAAAGAGGGGATAATTACAACTCTTTAGCACATAAAAAGCTCCGTGCGGAAGGGTGCGGCGCGCTGTAAAAATTTATCACCAACATTGTCACCCGGCGGGCTCCGGGCTCGCGGCCCGGCGACTAATAAAAATGATACATTATGACGCTCTGCACAAAAAACGTACTCAATAAGTAATCGATAATGTAGTAGCCTTTGTAAGATTATGTGATAAGTGGCTGTTCAATGGCTTTATCGAGTCGTTTACGTAATTATATCAAAAGGATTCTGAAAGTATTGACGAAACTGTTCCGTAGCCGTTGGAGTCGATTTCTTTATAATAATTTACATTTCATCATCGTATAAAGTATAAAACGCAAATGCTGATCTATTTTGAAACATAATTAGATACAGCGTCAGAATACAAGATTGTTTTACAACAAAACGTCGGTATTTACTTGTTTAAACTTTTACATTAAGCCTAGTATTATAATTCTGATCACATCACGAGTGCGGCTCGCTGTTCGTCCTCTAAACATAACGAGGAATGTTATTAAAAAGTTATGGGATAAGCCGCTACGTGCCGCGCAAGACGCGACGCCTAATCACCAACTTTAAATTATCTTATACTACACACTTTGTATACTTATCAATAGGCAGTTCACATAAATAATTACAATATGACAATAAAATATGTTTCCTTTCGAAAGGTACAGAAAATTCTTCGTTCATGAAATAATTGTTCGTTTTAATAAAAAGTGTAAAGTGCCTCGTGTCAGCACTCGCGAACGACAAAATATTTTGCCTTTTTCAATTAAGCGCGATGGCTGAGTCCAGAGCCGGGCCGGGAATTAATTCCACGGCTAAGTAGATAATGTAAGGAGCTCCCTCCTCGTGCCGCCTCTTCACGCCTCGAGGAGAACTTTCAATTATGATTTTGTCTAATTTTAATTAAGTGCTCTCAAAAAGGCTTTTCTTCAACGAAATTAATATTTGAATATAATTTGGGCGGAGCGGGCGGGCGGAGTTTGCCGCTCGAGGAATAATTAATTCCATTATATAGGTAAGTGGTCTGGTCGCTTCTGCCTCGTCCTCCCCCCCGCGCCCGCGCCTTGCCTTGCCGCGACACTATACAAACTCGTCACACCAAATGATTGCTTTTCACTCCTGACATTTTCAAACTGACAGTTAGTCCGGTGATATTTATTTAGGGAGATAGGTTTACATGTTCACCAATGATCAAGGTATAGAAAGTAATTAGATTGAGTAGGAACGGTAGCGAGTGAGTAGTGGTAGTGTGGCAGCTACGATTTGCGCAACAGGTCGGGGCGGAAGCGACCTGCAGCGGCGTGATTGCGACCAAATGTTTCCTTTACAACGTCTGGT
Source organism: Agrotis puta (assembly GCA_943136025.2). Classification (NCBI taxonomy): domain Eukaryota; kingdom Metazoa; phylum Arthropoda; class Insecta; order Lepidoptera; family Noctuidae; genus Agrotis; species Agrotis puta. The sequence continues at coordinate 11,240,627 of OW964176.2, read as the reverse complement.
TTAGTTTTTGCTCTGTTTTTTGTCCTCTCTCACTGATAAGTATGCTATCGATAGGTTCGGCTGTGTTGTTTGTTTAGGTCGAAACTAACTCGTGACGGAAGTGATGCCAAAGAAACTATAACTTAATTTTTTAGGTCCTCCACCTTGACGAAAGTAGGCCAAGAGTGAGAGAAAACCTTAATTTTAACCACTTAACACCTCTGGCAATACTAAATCCTTTGTTGACTGATTAAAAGTAACATTTAAGATAACTCTATTTTTTACTTTGTGCAGGTGTGTCAGTAAGACCGTTGTCAAGCATGCGACAAGAATCCCTGCCAATGTTGGCGGAGCGGCTGCTGGCGACGCGCGCCGCGGCGCTGGTGGCGGGGCTGCCGGCCGAGCTGTACTCTGGCGCGCTGCTGGCAGCCTGGCCCCCCTCACCACCCGCGCCTCTGCTGCCGCCGATGGATATGGAGCGCGCGCGCAAGCGTCGCCGTACGCCCAAACTCGACGAGACAGCCACCGCGCCACCTTCCCCTCCGTCATCAGGCTCCTCGCCCGGCGCCGCTGACCCACCGCGGGATAAACTCTTCACCTGCAAGGTCTGCTCGCGCTCTTTTGGGTACAAACACGTTTTGCAAAACCACGAACGTACCCACACTGGTGAAAAACCGTTCGAGTGCGGCGAGTGCCACAAGCGCTTCACGCGTGACCATCACCTCAAGACACACCTGCGACTTCACACGGGTGAGAAGCCGTACAGTTGCCCGCACTGCCCGCGACATTTCGTGCAGGTGGCCAACCTGCGACGACACCTCCGTGTGCACACCGGCGAGCGACCATATGCGTGCGCACGCTGTCCGGCGCGCTTCTCAGACTCGAACCAACTAAAAGCCCACGCTCTGGTACATGAGGGTGACGCACCTTTCGCCTGTCGCTGCGGCGCGCGCTTCAGGCGGCGGCAAGCGGCCGCGCTGCACCGCTGTGCCAGCACAGGCTGCGAACCTGACACACCCAGCCCGCCCGCAGCTGCCGCGGCCGACTGGCGCTGGGACGAGTGGCCCGAGCAGACCGAGCCCGAGGACCTGTCGCTGCCGCGGAGGCCGGCCACGCCAGACTCCCCGACTGACCTGCGGGTCCACTCAGCGTAGTGCGCGAAGCCCGCGCCCGAGCGCCCCGCGCGCCGCCGAGCCGGTATACGAGTTCCTCCCGCGTAGACCCGCGCTGCCGTCGGCCTCCGATGCCGATGTTCTCCCGCCCGCTTGCTCCGGCAATGCTCGCCGCCATCTCCAAGATTCTATGCAAATTCCTTACAAAGTAAAAATAATAGGCAAGGTTGTTCTAAATACGGCAACGGTTACTTTTTTATAGAGCAATTTTTTGCTTTCTCGGTAAGACTACCGACGTAGCCTCGTTAGGTAGTCCTCTATTCTTTTTTACGATTTTGCATTTGCAATGTTCACCATAAAAAGTACTTTTTTCATTCACGTTACAGTTTAAAAGTTTATTGTTGTACTATTTGCATAATCGCAAGGCGAGGTGAGGCAAAAACGGCGACGTTTTGTTCTTTTGTTTTGCAACGTTGCTAAACACCTAAAGAACATCATATTGCACAAAAGATATTTTTTGATTTATTGATGTCGACCATTGTTTTGTGATATAAAACAAAAAAAATATGTTCGCTATGCTTGGCATTTATTGATTTTCAATCGGTGTCCTCCCTCGCGCTTAACGAACGGAAACTGGAATATGGTCTAGCCGGAGAAGGTCGCGACATTGCCTCATTATTTCGGCGACAAAGGCTACTTCACAAGCGGTAATTATTACGTATTGAGCTGGATATCGGGTTCCGACTGACAAAGCTGTCGCTATTGTGCGAGCCCCGATCCGTAGCGACTCGCGATAACCGGTTCGTAATCATTCTTTTATACATTTCTTAAGTTTTCGTTCAATAGATCTTTGAAAAGTTTACACGTTTTGGACATTTCTTTTTTGCCAAAATACCAAATAATAACTATACCGATTTCAAATTCATGATACGGGATTGTTGTATAGAATCTGTGGAGCTTTTGTAATTAACCGAATGATGGCGAGCAGAAACCGGCGGGCGAGTGGCGAGCTGCGCCGGCGCAGCCGACTGCGCGCACTGTGCTTCTGTACATAATGCTGTCTCTTACAAGATTATTTATTATTTATGGATTAGTTTGTAGTCGTTTCGATATCTTTACGATATCCAACAGAATACGGTGTTGTTAATATTACGTGTAAATATTTATGTAGTGTTGTAAAGTACGTTGTAGAGAAGTTGGTGTCTCGGAAATTATATTTCAAATTATTTAAATTCGATACCGAAACAACTTTCAGCGGGCTGTGTTGTATTGATATCGGAACAAGTGGATGTATGTGTTTATAGAAACAATGTTCTAAGTAGGGCCAAGCACACAATGATTTTATGTCGTTAAGGTGAATATTTACTTGTAGTTGTAAGCAACAGTCAAAATATTTAAAATGTTGTACATAATTATTCTTAGTGTTAAATTATGATCTCGCTGTGTGCATGGCCCGTATGTTATAGTGGTGTGTTCTCGTTCCACACGAGAGCGGTGTGTTGAACATTATTGCAATTTGTTCTACGGGTATTAGTTTCCTACTAGATGTAATGTTTTATTTTCCATGTTTTTAATATAATTTAATGTCATAGTAGTTGTTCTGAACGTTTTAGCGCACATGATTTATAATATCGTATGTAATTAAATGGTTAGGGTACTGTTTGTTGATTATTATTATTTTATTTTCTTTAGTCATGTTCGAAGTGTAGGGTTTAGGGTAAGGAATCAGTGTAGGACTTAACGATATATTTTTTTCCAAAGAAATTATTGGTACAAATATAAATGTGTACAAATTTAATGATAACTTTCGATTAGAAGTCGTAATTACATGTTGCAATGTTGTAATATTGGTAGTTAGTGTAAAGTAAGGCGGTCTGCCATTATCTACCTCATTTGACTACGGTTACTACGCCAGGGTAAAGAGCCAAAGTTCTTGGAAATATTTTCTATTGTTTATCTCCTCGGAGATAACGTGCAGGTGACAGGATTGTATAGCTGTTGGCGAGCACCGGGTCGAGACTCGCGTGCTTATTAGTTTGAGACTGATTTTTATTCGTTATGTTGGTTATCCGTACAAGTTGTATGGTACCAGTGAGCACTCGCCATCACACTCGCGTCTATGATTGTGTACCTTCTCCATAAAATTAGCAATCATCTCTGCGTTCCATCAGAACATTAGGAGAAGAGACACATTCATAAACGCAGTAAAATGGTTGCAATTAATTTGAGTTCCTATTTAATTAAAGATTTTGAAGTGTTGTTTTGCTTATTATTGTTTATAATGATTAGTTAGCGATGTATTATTCAGTGCCATCTTAACACAGATAAATCCGTGGCAAAACACTAGTTAATATTGATGTCTACTAAAATATTTGTGTTAGAAGCCATTTAACCGATCTACCTCACGTAAAATCGAAATACAGGTATCCTTTAAACATTCATTGTAACTTAATTCGGAATTATACTGTACTTGTACAAAATATTATAAGATATAAATGTGACATAATAATAAAATTATGCTACGACGATTATATATGTATTTCTTTATCAATGTCCAGTACATAACTATTAAAATAAAGAGATGTTTGTTATTTAATTCTTTTTTTGTTATTTTAGACCCTTGATTTAGTAATATCCTCGAAATACGATGATAAAACAAAAACGCAAATCCAATCAAAGAAAGACACATCATTTACATCTGTTCATTAATTTCATATGAGTAGAAAGACATTATTATCATCATATGAGCTCGGGATCACCACTGCTGGGTATAGGCCTTTTTATGTCATATCTCTCGGTTCTGTGCTCTCTTATTCAACTATTCCTAGAAAGACAACTTCATCTAAATAATTTGTTTAAATTATTTTAATCGAAAAGATTCACAAAAAGAAAAACACGTGGAAACTTTTCAGTGCCCATCTTTCTACCAATAATATACGGGGGTAAGTGTTCAATAAAACTAATGTGTTGTTAGTGTGCGATAGGCTAGTATCTACTAAGTAAGAAAAGTGTGTAATTTATCTAAGATCGGGCGTAAGTAATGAGTTGTCGCACTAATACACTCACATAGCGCGGTTCGTACACACACACACGCACACACTCGCATTAGGTCCCTCTTCCATCCTCAGGGTCGAGTCACCGTGTACGGAGGCAGCGTGTTCATTTCGAGTGAGTATTTGTCTGTACTTTTGTGATTACTGATATCTAATGATAATAAATGAAAACTGAACGCCAATCCAAATTGACAACGGTTAAAAAAAATCTCAAACTATGTACCTAACTTTTTGGAACTAAATATTTATAAAAAAAACATGAAATAAATGGAAATTCAACTATAATAAAATATAAGAAAACGGACTTCATTCAATTGATCCTAAAATATATTGGCAAGTCACAACACGTCATTACTTTTTCATTCATACACATTAGGGGCATTGTATATCCCACGCATTGAGCCAATTTTATTGTTTGTATGATCTATTGAGTCCTTAAATGTCTTTAGACCAGCAAACTCAAGATCTACCTGTTTTTTAGGAAATAATCAAATGATCCTCCCGTCTTGGATGGAGCGGAACTTTGACAGACTTGACTGATTAAAAACCAGCCTGTTTCTTTTTTTTTTGATTTTAAATTCATCAAGTTTTTGTTGTTTTTTATTTTTGTTTGAAAAAAAAACTGTGCCCCACACTATTCCTCCTGGGTCGTGGGTACTTTTAAAGACATAGGAATTCACATACACAAACACCCAGACCCGGAACAACTATTTGTAGGTCATACAAATACTTATTCCGTGCGAGACTCGAACCCGCTACACGCTGCGCAGCAGTCCAATCGCTTACCGTGCCGTCCAAATGAGTCCTCCCGCCCTGGGTTGAGCGGAAGGGACTGTCAGATTCGAACTGACTAAAATCCACCGTGTTCCTTCATTAGCTCTTTATGTTCCAGGGATTCACGTTCGGACAGTTCCGCGACCCCGGCAGGCTAATCAGCTTGTTCCGTTAGTGGCTCGTTGCGTTCCAACAACTAAGTATCGATGTTCTGAGAATCCATTCCATGGCGCGATATTTATATTCAAAGCAGAATTTCAAAAGTGTAACATTACAAAATGGCTCTCAAACAAATAAGGGTGAGGGTGTAAAATAATGAATGCAAAAATACGACTGCGTTTGCAAAATAGTAAAAAATTAATGGAGATTTTTTTTTTATGTCAACTGTACGAAATTTTATTCAAGTTCCTCGTTTTTACACAAAGTGTTGGAGAGAATATTTTGATTGAGCGTTTGAAGTTATACCTTTGCCTCGTCACTGGGGTTACAGTGAAATATAGGTAGGTATGTTTTCCCCATTTATTATTCTGAATGGATAAATGAAATATTAATGTTAAACCTTCGTAACATTATTGCGAATACTAAATGGTGTTTGACAAGCGTACTTTTGACTATTTTTAGATTAAAGGCAGTCCTTTAAACTGGACTATTTTCCTTTTAAATTGTATTGAAATTCATTAAAACATTTTTTTTATTCTGGTAAAATAATCAAATGAGTCCTCCCACCCAGGGTAGGACGGGAGGGACTGTCAGACTCGTACTGACTAAAATCTACTGTGTTCCTTAAAATCATCACATGAGTCCTCCCACCCAGGGCAGAGCGGGAGGGACTGACAGACTCGTTCTGACTAAAATCCACGGTGTCCTTCAATAGCTCTTTACGTTCCGGGGTCACGGTAATTCGTACAGTCCCGCGACCGACCCCAGCAGGCTATTATTAAAATATGGATTTGAATTTGGCAAGTAAGACGTTTCTGCGTCACGTTTTGCACAATACTGGCGTGATGTTATATTCTGATAATAATCTGTATGTAATAAAAATTATCACTTTTAATTGATCCATCCGACGGACCTGTATTCAATCAGTGACAAATAAATTAACCTTTAAGCTGCTACGGCCTACGCGCTACGGTGCTACGAGCTACGAATTTTGCTACGAGAATAACTTTCTCCTTGAGAGAGATTTTAGCGTTTAGATTTATGATATTTATGGCTAAGTTTTGGAGGCCTTTGTCAAGAAGTGGACTTTTTATGGATTAATGATGATGATTATGATTGTATGTAGTGGGTTTATTAGCCTGCCGGGGTTGTGGAACTGTCTATCAGGTAACTCTGACCCTGGAAAGTAAAGGGCTATTGAAGGATTTTAGTCAGTACGAGTCTCTTTTGTGGGAGGACTCATTGGAAGATTTTACATCGTAAATAAAAAGTAGGATTTTCATTTTAAGAATGTAGGGCTGAGATAGTTTTAGTGAAACTATTTTCACCAAAATTCTCAAGTGATTAATAGTGTTTATGCTATCAGCTATAAATACAATATGTGGGGCAAGATAGAGTCGTAATTCAAGAACCGTCTCACGCCACCGCATAGCTGGGAGACAAACGCACCGGAATCCGGTTGGTATTTATTAAATTAATCGTTCACCCCGCACCCCGCGACCTGCACCCCCTCGCACCCCCTCACCGTCACACTCCACGATTAGTTCGTGTGTTTCTTGCGAAATATCCTTTATAACTATTACTGGGATGAGGATTTAGGACATATATTATCCCAACTGTTTTATTACAGGTCAGAAATCACAGGAATGCGTCAGAAAGGTATAGTTTTTAATTGCCGATTCAATCAGGAAGTTTAATTAGGTTTACGATTTATATAGGACGCTCATTTGCATTTTATTACCCAGTAAAAAAAGAGTAAAATCGGTTTGGACACTACAAGGTGAAGATAACGTAAGTTTAAAAAAATGCGAATTCCTTTCTTATCAGTACCTACTTAGTAAATTCTATAGATACATCGTGTATCAGAAATACATAATTAACATAGTAATTGCTAAAAGATGAATAATCTATCGCTTAGAAAACTTCAATATTTCACTCGAACTTTGGGACGGATTAATTACTTTTTTCAACTTCGAATTTGATACTCGTATCACGGAGAAATTGACCATTTTGAGCCTATGCCACCCTTTATTATGACCTCTCATTTCTAATACACGGTGTAAACAACAACCTTATAACAGTCCAACTCTCAAACAACAATAAAAAGACGACAGAGATGTTTGATAAAACACATCTCAGCCGTATCTACTCGAAGAAAGTAGGAACGTACCGCCGTAAGTTATCTATAAAGTAAATCAAGATTAATAGCTAAGTAATAGGCATGTTTGAAACAGTAGTCGCGAATGCTCGGGTACTGTCGGGTAGAGGACGAGCGGGCGAATTATAATTTATTTGGAGAAGTGGCAAAGAACCCCGCGCTCCCCGCGCGAGCCCGACCTACCCTTTGCTTTCGCCCTTCGTTACGGGCGCGCACTCCAAGCGTTGTAACTCGGAAATTTTGATTCGATTTTTTTTTTGTACGTTGATTCTGTTTTGTTGTTTTTAATTTATTGGCATAGATATTGTACGTTTACAAGTGTAAGTGTATATTTTAGGTACATTTTTCAAATACCTTGACTTATTAGTCAGTAGTAATTTATTTTCTTAATTTGTGTTTTATATTACACTAGCTTCCACCCGCGACTCCGTCCGCGCGGATGTCGGTCTTCGCGTGGATGGTTTATTTCTCCATTTTGAGTAACTCTGACAATGACATCTTATAAATATCTATTGGACCCAAATACAGCTAAGCCTATAATAATTAAGGAGATCGCGGTTCTACAGAACAACGTCTATGAATAAAACTGAAAAATAAGATTTTTATTTCTACGTATTTTTCCAGGATAAAAAGTATCCCATTTTATGCCCAGGATAATAAGGTATAATTATATGTATAGATTTAAAAGTTTTTTTTTTTAATAAACCGACATGTGCAAATTTTAACTATATTTTATTAAATCGTGAATCTACCTCTTAAGTTATCTTGTTTGCCAATGAATGCCAAATTGCATTGCATGGCAATCTTAGAAACTTTAGTTTAGAACCAAAACTTCTTTAAAATTAAATTATAAGATCGGTGATATATAAAAAGAATGTTATCATGGTAGCCTTTGAAGTAGCCTGCGAGTGTGCATACATATTAACTGACATTGTACAAGGATGTTTGCCCAAAGCAAAACTAAGCTGCCTAGCCTATGTCAGCCATTTATTTTGACCATAATCACTGGCAGCCCTGTTCTACCCTTAGCTGGATAGGCCTCCTCACCTATGTGTCATGCTTCCCTAAGTAACGCTAATTCAAGTTTTACCCGCAATTGGGCCATTTCTAATATATGTATTGTTACACTGCTCGATTATAATTAAAATATGTGCTTTTGATCTCTCTCTATCTTTTCTCTCTTTTGTATCTATATTTTTTTAAAGGTTGACGTATGATTATCATATCGCCAGTACAATACTTTAACGAAAATAAAAGAAAATATCAAAGCAGGACGAAATAGAATCTAATTAATTAAGCTGCAACGCTTGGGGAGTGAACTTTATACTTTTCTGTTTTTTCTCTAGGTAGGTTGCGTTCAAAGGAGCTGGCGGGGCGCGGGGCGAGGTGGCGGGCCTGCGGGGGGGAGGGCGACGGAATTAAGAGGGGGGAGGGGGGCGGCCCGCCCTGGATACTGAGAGGAGTTTTAACCAATTAATTTTGTTCCTCAACGCAAACTCCGCTATATAATAAGGTATAAGTAGGCATTAACTGAGGCGCGCCGATAGCTAGCCGGGCCGGGGGCGACTTGCTCGTCTCCTAGCCTCTTATAACGATGTTTTATTTCTTGTTAAGCTCTCTGTTTCTCCACTTTTAATATTTAATGGCATTTTCATAGCTCATTTTTTATAGCGCACTTACAAATTCCAAACATTATTGATGTTGTTTAATAGCAAGTTGTTGTGCTATTATCTGGCCAGATTCAGATTGAAGTGTTGCATGTTATTAACATATTTACATTGTTTACTCTAAAGTTACAAAATACTGTTACAAGTATAGGAAGTCCATATTTTTGTATTGATTACGAAACAAAACAAATACTCCGAATTATTTCACTTGTACGCTCGAGTACTAAATTGACATAGTTATGTGTAACAGTCAGTGTACCATATGCAACACCTGCCTTTCGTGAAAAAACTTCGTCTTTGTCTAACGAACCATATGTCTCGCCGCTCGTGCTTTACCCACCTCCTTTCCGCTCTTAAGATATAAATACAATGTATACACGTCTTATATAAAAAACAAAAGTCTTCCCCTTTACCAATCCGTGACTAAACACTGAAAACTTGTACACCCCATTTACCAGAAGCGATGAGATTTAAAAATAAGATCCTTCACAAAAACACTAGCAATCGCGCCTTGAGCTCGCGCCTCGCGTCAATATGACGCACTTAAAAAACAATTCTTAACAACGGTATTGTGTTGTTAAAAAACAGGAACGCATCACCCGAAAAAACAAACCGCAGAGTACGGTTAAAAAACAGAATGCAGCACGCGAGCCGAGACACCCTTTCCCTTTTGCGTCGCGAGCTACATTTTTTCTAAGTGAGGCGAGGGTAGAGTTTTTTTACCGCGATGCCACGTATAAATTAATAACCGAACGTGCTCATAATCTGCTGCTCGGAACACTTTCGGCTTTGTTATTATGTTTTTTGTAATAAGTTATCATTCATTTGTTTTTGTGTGCGGTCTTGTGGTGGCGGAAACGAACGCTGTCTATTGATTATGTTGCGGAGACAGGTGTTGCACTTTGTTCCAGAGTGCACATTAAATCGCTCGCGCAGAAATAGATAACAGTTGGGAAATTACACAATATTTTCGAAGAAATGAATATTCATACCATACCTATTAAAAATAATGCCAATGAAACAGTAGTGCCTCCTAAATTTTATATCAACCCACCTGACCCTGTAAATTGTAATTAAATCCTAAGTTCCATTTCAGATGACAATACTGAATTTTATCGAAAAATTTACTTTGAATGGCTTGTTGGTAGTTGTTCCATTACCCACCAAATACCTAGTTGCTGAGAACTTTTTCAAAACAGTTTGAATAAAAAAACAATTTTTTTCTGTTATACCTTTCCAAACATTCAGCCAAATGGCATAAATACCGGAAGACATTTCAGGAAGGATGGCCTAATAATGTCGAAACCAACAAAATGGTTTTTGTTCACATGCCGACGCCAAAATTTAACGCTGTTGCATAGAAATACACCAATACATTTTTATCCGTTAGTTAAAGTAACGCAAAGTTTTTAAGAAGCGGTTATAATAACTTATTTTAGTCAACTTATATTTTTATCTACTATCATGCTATTAATCCTCTATAAAAGAACCTATAACAATTAGCTTATTGCCAACATTAAAACACTCAATGATATAATGATCATTATATCATCCAAACGCGTGTTATAATGAATTTCAAAAAAAGAACATTCTCATGCAATGACATTTTCACCACCAGATCACTAAAATTTTGAAAAAAGAACAACTCATCATATCGTGTTATATCCCGCCATTTTTTCACTCGAATATGGTATGCGAATATGGTATGTTATGAGAATCTTTTATAGAGGATTTACAGCATGATTGTAGATAAAGTCTTGTATGCAACCGTTATAATTAGGTATTAAAACACTCATGTGATACTATTATCACACTCGGCTACGCCTCGTGTGATAAACCCACATTCGTGTTTTAATACCCCTGATTATACAACAGTTGCATAAATAACTATTTTTAAATCCAGTCGTAAGTCATAACTGTTATAATTCAAAGGAAATGATGTTGTTTAATATGATTTAAAATTTATTTATCAATGGTTGTAGCCGGTCGCGGGACTGTACGAATTACCGTGACCCCGAAACGTAAAGGGCTATTGAAGGACACCGTGGATTTCAGTCAGTACGAATCTGACAGTCCCTCCCGCTCTGCCTTGGGTGTGAGGACTCATTTGATAATTTTACCACGTAAAAAAAAAACAATGGTCGTAGCCCATACGTGAACAACCCTTGGATTTATAAATTCTAAATTCTACTCATTTTGAACAAAAACCAAATGTGACCATCTTGTTCGAGTAAATAAACACATTGTATAAAAGAAAACCAAGTCACATTTGTCTCTTACAATGCTTAGCGAGAAGCTTTTCGTAGAAACTCTCTAGTCTTGTAGATATTTTGATTACATACTCGTAATATTAGTGGACATGTTTTATTTGTATCAAGGATTTGTGTTGGAGCTATTATTCAAGAGACATTTCATACAATTTTTTCAGGAAATACAGTCGTGATTTAATTGTACTAACAATTTAAATTGGCTCTCAATTAATTTCTTAATATACGTGTAATAAAATAAACTATCCTTTACCTACTTTTTAACTTCATAAGAAGTGAAAGTTATGTATTACACAAACTACAATTTTTATTAACAATATTCCATAAGAATGTCACAAAGGGCTATTCGACTGTGAATAGAAGAAATCGTGTGGAGCTAAGCAAATATATATTTGCGTGAATACATTGGACATGCATTGTGAGATGAATGTATGCACGTGTGGGATACATTCGAACAGTTTTTTTGCATAGATGACAATAAATTATTGCGCTCTGTTTACCCTTTTTGAGTATACTTGAATGTGTGGAGTTCTGTAGGTGTGCAGTATGATGTTCTTGAGATGTGAGTGCTTGAATTTTACGCTCAATCGAGTTTCGTTCCAAATCTTGTAACAATGATTGTAGAACTTTGGACCTACATGTAAATGAAAGGCATGCTGAATGAAAGTACTATATTGGCAATATCGAATGTGCTGTAGTAGTATTTTTAGCAGTTAAGGTATGTACTAACCTATGTTACGTGTGTACCTAGATCAAAATTTAGTTATATAAAATAAATTATTCTAATTGAGAATTTCAATGCGGCGTATGGCATAAGCTTTTGTTTAATTTTTTAAAGGATAAGTAATACTTTTGCTCTTACAATTCGATTATTTATTTCATTGGCAGTTGAAGTGTGGATGATGACACGGTGTCGACCCGCCACTCGAGTTTGAAGTAACCTTAAAAAAACTTCCACCCGCGCCTCGTCACGCAGCTACATTTATTTTCATAGTCAGTCCGGGTAACCGCCGACCATTGTCGCTACGACGTTGGATTATTGATTTTTACGCTAAATGTCCCCTTTTTGGAAATTTCTATTCAACGCAATTATAGCTTCCTTTAACATTTTTGATGTATTTAATTGACAACAAAAGGACGTATCTGTACAATGTCATTAATAACCCGTATGTATGGAACTTGTCGCGATTCACGAGATCGTCATTCACAGAGACTGGAGCGTCTCGCGGGGTTGGTTACGAGTTTAGCAAGTCATTTTTATTTTATTTTTATTAAACCCTACCATTATTACGTTGGCAAAAACTGACAATTGCACTGAAGATCACAATAGTTGGTAGGTAGGTAGGTAGGTATATGGATAAGCAAAAAATGTACAAGTAGCTGATTCTCGAAATTTTACATGCTAAAATAGAAATAAAGAGTTTGATCGAAGCACTACAGCCAACATCATGACAACAATCCCGCCGATCGCCATATAGCTACAAGTTCTACAAAGAAATATAAACATCTCTTTTTTCAGATTCTATGAACATTGCGGCAATACAGACCGATTACCACGGCAAGAAAGGAGTAGAGAATACACGAGAACTTGTTTACAACGAACACATAATCCCTTAATCCGTTGAGTATCAGTGGCGAGTATCACAGCGGCATTTTAGCCCTCCACAGAACCTAATTGTCACTGAAATCGTATACAGGGTGCGTTGCCAAAGAAGCCACACAAAAGAGTTTGTTTTCGTCCGCTTAGCATTAGTTGTTTGTGTTGCCGCACACCCGCACAGTAGCCTTCGGCTCTCTGTTTGCATTTAATCTGTTTGTAATGCCCTTTCTTCCATGTTTTCATAATAGAGACAAAGTTCCATCGGCACGTCACATCAGTTATATGCAAACATTACAATGAAGTTTTTATTATGTCTTATTGAAATGTATTCAGAAAGGGTGCTGATCTGAACTATTCTAAAGTAAACATACTGTATAGTGTAAAGTAATAGAATTTATTTGTAATGCTTTTTGAAGTTTTTGATCAAGAAATTTCTTTAATCATTCTGAAACAAATGTTTTATAGCGTTTAGAAAGTTAATATTTCTTGATCAAAGCAATAAGGTATTAATTTTGCATTGTGGGCAAAGTATGTGACATTATCAGAATTCGATTTTAGGGAACAAGATCTTAATAACTTTTTAAAGATCTTGATTTCTTTCACTGTCAGTAATAACTCTTTGTTTTTTATTATCACTGTCAATTTACTTTGTTTTGTCTATCAGTGATACATTTTTTATAAATACATATTTTCGTATTGTTTTTCTATGTCTACATAAATGTATTTATGAGATTAGTGACTAAATCCTGTCTTTATTTTAGTTTCGTACAGTCCAGTTGTTTAAATTTATGGTGTACACACCGTAATAAATATATATTCTATCTGGGTCGGTACTAAAGTACTTGAAACTTAAATAATTAAATCTGAGCTCGCATAGTGACATTAACAAGAATCTAATAAAAACTAATTAAATTAGGAAATGGTATCCAAGCGCCAGTATTCTCTTGGGTGGTTCTTACATTCAATAAAAGATTTGTTTGAATAATAAACGAGTCACCCGAGCTTTGACTCGCTTTCGGGCACAGCTAGAAATAATTAAAAAGAACTCTTAAAAACGCCTTGTCTACTGATGAAACTCTATCTTTGCGAAATCAGATCTCGGCAGGCTCACTCTCAACTTACGAAGGAAAAGATCCCAAGTTTTTTTGTTCTTTTTCTTGGTAAAAAGTAAGGTGTAGGTAAAACGGGGGCGGTACGACAGCTGCCACTACTAATTTTAGAATCGCGAATGCGGTGCGCTCCTAGATGGGTTGTTTCTTCACAAAGCCCCTTTGAACAAACTTAATCACTTTAGATAACTAATTATATATAAAAATGTTTTGCTCCTCTGCAACTGATAGTTCGTACCAGCTGTTTATTTCGTGTAATTATGATTAACAAGAGTCCTTGAAGTCTTGAGCTAGTTTTCTAGATAGTAGTTATTAACGCTCTAATTCTATCATTAATTCCCGCAGGTCTTCGTTGCTTAAATAAGTAGTTATAGGTGTAGATAGTCTAATAACCTACTAATTACTATTAATTACCATTCTTAGTGCTTTCAATTTTGAGTCTAGACTGGCTCACTTGTCTTAATATTTTGGTAAGTCCAAGTATTTATTACTATTCTCGTCAGGCTGTAATAACTTAAATGTAGGTAGTATTGACACAATACCTACTACAAAAATATACTCTAATGCATCACATTGACAGTCATTAAAAGCAGCTTCGCACGCGAGTTCGTAATACGGGGATAAAACGTATCCTATGTGTTTTTCAGGATAGCGGGACTGTTCTGTCTCCAGGTAACCGTGACCCTGGAACGTAAAGGGCTATTGAAGGATCACCGTTGATTTTAGTCCGTGTGAGTCTGACAGTCCCTTTTGCTCCACTCTGGGGGAAAGACTTATTTGATGATTTTACCACTATAAAAAAAATATGTTATTAGACTATAACCTATCTGTGAGCCCAATTTCACCATGATTCGTTGAGCTGTTCTGACGTGATTGAGGAACAAACATACATACATGCATGCAAAGTTTTGTATTTATAATATCAGTTTTGTTTTTAATCTAATCTAAAGCTGATCAAAGTAAAAGCTAAAATATCATGATTAAGTATTATCACGTTTTAGGAGTGAAGAAAATAACATGTCGGTAACGTGAAGGTTGAACTAATAAAGACATCGATTGGTATTCAAGCGATAACAGTTATTGTACAACTGTGTACTCGTATTAAGTAGTATATTATGTGGTATTTAGTACTTAGTAGTAGGCGGAACTGAACTATCAGGGACTACTGAAAACATTTTTACCAGTATTTTATCATCAAATTACGTATACTGCAGACGGTGGATCGAAAAAAAACCAATTGATTTTATAAACTAATTTAATAAAAGAAAAACTACAATTAAAAGTGGTGAAACCTATTCGATACAAGAATATGGAATGACATAAAAATTACTTAAAAATAATTAAATGCTATTATTGAATATCGCTGCATCGGCGGCTCGTGACGGGACGGATGTCTACGCTGCAGTTTCTATGCGCCTGGCGTAAACACGTAGGAATCTGCGGGGTCGACGATATTCCTTAGGGTTCCGTACTTAACACCTCCATCCGCAGATCAGCAACTATTTGCTCATGTTGAGAGAAAATGTTGCTGGAGCTTCATCTCGTTTTCGGATCACATCTTCATATGCATGAATTTTAGGAATGTGTTGCTCTTCTTTGTTGCTGGTTCTAAGATTCCAACATTTATATCTGCGGCTTATAACCAGGATGATAAGTATGGTTGCGCATACTACTATGATGTAGAATGGTATGGTAGTATGATATAAGATGACCGGCTGAGTCTGGTCGATCTGGATTGGATTTTCCATCAATACTTTATTCTGGATGCTGTGAAGTTCTTCCAAGTTAACTGAATTGAAGCCGATGATGTGAGTGGAGTTGAATGTTTGATTCATGTCGTTATAAGGAATCTTTGATAGCTTCAGTGGCTGCCCTTTTATCTCGTTGTTGTCGTTGACGATGGTGAATTCAGCTGTTTCCAGATAGCAGTCCATAGGTATGGTGACGAGATAACTTCCTTGCAGAATATTAAAGTCTTTTCTGCCGCAGGCTAACTGTACTTTGGTCGGTTGGGGCAATGAGATGACGTAGTGTTGATCGTCCAGTTTTTCAACTGCTTGCTTGGAGAGTGAAATCTTGGTGAATTTGCAAGTGTCTTCTAGATCTTGATTGAGGATGAGCTCCTGGATGCAATCAGGCTTCGTCCGGATCTGATGACTGGTCTTCTTTTCACAGAGATGTATATTACTGTACTTCGGGCATTCAGCCTCTATGTACACGAATGATTTCTCGTTTGTTGCTATATAGGGAAAGGAAGGAATAAGGGCAAGTTGTTTCTTATTAGGTACGATTGACAATCTGTATAAATCATAAGGGTCTTTAGCTACTATAGGAAAACTGTATATTATAACTATTCTCTTTTCAATAAAATAAGAACCTGGTTTTATAAGGTTATAATATTCTCGTAATTCTAGATTTAAGATTTGATCTGTATTGTATATTGATCTTAGCCTATCTATCATTGATCTTAACACTTCTATGTCAATCATAGAGTGATGGGTGCTGGACGCACGTATAAAAGCCATTATATTTTCTAATCTAATTATCTCAAGCATTAAATCTTCGACGTTATTAGTAATGATTCCTAAAATTTGGGCAAACTTTGCAAATTTTATTAAACTGTAATCTGTATAAGCATTTTTCTGTAAAAGTAGTTCCAACGTAGCATTAACTCTTTCTTGATTTTTAGTGATCTGGTCCAAGACGGTACCATGTTGGGTCATCCATTCTTTACTTAGACTAATATGGTTGTTAAATTCAGATACAATTTTATTTTCATTATTTTGTAAAGTTTTAATTGCTTCGTCATATTTCAGGGCATCTAGATAGTCTAGGTTGCCAGTAACACTTTTAACTACTGACCCAAGGCCATCTACAAGACCTCTTCTGACTCTAACAGGTTCCAGAGATTTTACTTGTAACAGTACTTTACTAAGTTTTTCAGTAAGATAGTCAATCTGATATTCGTAAAGCATGCAAGTCTCGTTAGTAAGTCTAGTTCTGAAAGTTTTTAGTTGCGTCTGTACGGAATTTATCTTATCTTCGATGTCAGTTAACTGTATATACTGTATGAACGAGTGGTAATGTGTGGTTAGTCTGGTTGGTCCTAATCTGTAAGGTAACAGTCCTGATCCATCGGCTAAAGTCTCAAGTCTTATCTCCTGAGGGTGAGTCGCATGGAATGTCAGTAACAGCAGGATCCTGTAACAATTGACTTGTTTTAGGAACACGTTTCAGCCGTGCTTTGGCTACAGGGCCACGTTTTTTAGAAGTATATATGTGTATAGGCAGATCAGCGAGTACAGTGTCTTGCGTATAACGTGGTGCAGCTTTCTGACGACTAGCAAAGGGGTTTTTAACAAAAACTTGCTGCTGAGGGGAATATTCTACTTCGGGTTCGCGATTTTTATTCCTGTTGTTAATTAAGGTTGTACGATTGGCTAGAGATGAGTCATTAATAATTTCATAAACTTGCTTCATCTGCTGTCTATGATTCTGCGCATATTGTTGTAAGATGTGTTCAGTCAGGTCAATGTCGATTGGGTCTCTAGGGTCGAAATGTCCGGTTAATAAGTCAAATGGTCTGCACTTCGTAAAGCTGTGGATAGAACTATTATATGCTATGATGGCGTATGGCATAAGATTAACTACAGGTTCATCTTTATTTTGCAGTTTCAGTATTCTTATGTGCTCCAACAAGGTTGAGTGAAAACGTTCGATGTTGCCATTGTCATTTGGACTATGAGGTAGAATTTTATGGTGAATTATCTTATGAAGACGTAAAAACTCGGAGAAAAGTTGGTTCGTGAATTCGGTGCCATTATCAGTGATAATTGTCATAGGTAGTCCATGATGGGTACAGAAACGCAATAGTGCTTGTATTATGCTAATAGCGGTACCGTCACGCAAATGATATGCCTGAGCATATTTTGTGAAGACATCTATGAAGGTTACATATTTTTCATTATGAACTGTAAAGAGGTCCATATGAATAACTTCAAGTGGTTTGGTAGCTGGTGGCACTATATTAAATTGGGGTCTAATTGGGTTCCTGTCGTATTTAGCTTGACCACAGATGGTACATTCGTTAATGAATTTAGTGATTTGTTCTTTCATTTTTGGCCAGAAATATTTTCGAGATAGAGCTAAATGACATTCATTTATACCACGGTGGTTCGTCTTACCGTCATGGTAGTGTCGGATAATGTCTTGTTGTCGGAGATATTCTTTAACATTCTCGAGTTCAGTCTTGGCTAATACTAAGTTTAGTGAGGAACTTCTAAATTTTTCTTGGATTATGGGTATTATTGAATACATAGCTAAAGGTGGATTGATCAAGATCGCTGTTTTGACTTTAGGATTTACGTATTCTTTGATAGCGTTTATGACGTCGCTCTCTAGGTTAGATTCTGATATTTGGACCGCAATCCGAGTATGATTTTCAAATGGTTTTGTTACTGTCGGTCGGCGTTTCATGTCACCTACTATGGTAAAGTGAATCTGTCGATGGAATTTATTGAGAGGATCATCTGTAATAGGGATTTCAAGAATTGGATGTTCATTACTGGTATGCACTGTTTCAGTCGAAGAATTTGTTGGTGGAGGTGGTGCCTCTGATGGATTGTTGAACATTGATCTGAGGTCATTAGTACTTTCAGTCACTGAGTCAGCGTCAGTCAAGCAATTTACTGGTGGAGGTGATGCCTCTGGTGGATTGTTTATCATTGAGCTGAGATTCTTAATGTTCGTAATCAATGAGGTGATTTCATCTGTTTCCTCATTATGAATTTCTACACGAGAGAGTGCATCAGCATTAGTATTGCATTTTCCTTTCTTGTATACTACAGTAAAGTCATATTCGCTTAGTTTGAGTCGCCATCTAGTCAGTCGGGAATTTGGTTCTCTTAAGTTCATCATCCATTGCAAGGGTTTGTGGTCAGTAATTACTTTAAATTTTCTACCGAAAAGATAGGGTCGGAAGTATTTAGTGGCCCAGACAATGGCCAGCAACTCTTTCTCGATGGTACTATAGTTTAGTTCACTTTCATTAAGTGTGCGCGAAGCGTAACAGACGGGTTTGTCAGAACCTATAGGTCCTTGAGATAAAACTGCTCCAATAGCTACATTAGAGGCGTCTGTTGTGAGATTAAATTCTTTTTTAAAGTCAGGGTATTGTAAAATAGGGTCATTGGTTAGTAAGGTCTTACAGGTTTCAAAGGCATGGACATATTCAGGGCTATGAGTAACTTTATTACCTTTCTTTAGACATAGCGTGAGTGGTTTGGTGATTCGAGCAAAATCGGGGATAAATTTTCGGTAATAACCTAAAAGTCCCAAAAATTGTTTAATTTCCTTAGGGGTATTTGGAATTGGATATTTTTGGATTGCTGAAATCTTGTCGGGATTCGGCTTGATGCCATCTCTACTAATTATATGTCCCAAATAAGCGGTCTCAAGCTTCAAAAATTCGGACTTATCCATTTGAATTTTGAAGTTGGATTCTCTAAGTCTTTGGAAGACTTTTTCCAGATTATCCATGTGCTCTTGAAGAGAGGTGCTAAAGACGATAATGTCATCTAAATATACGAGGCAGATGTTATTTTAAAGGCCTCTTAAAACATTGTCCATAACCCGTTGGAAGGTGGACGGTGAATTTTTTAATCCCATGGGCATTCTAAGGAATTCAAAATGCCCGTGTTCGACATTAAAGGCAGTCTTTGGTATGTCCTGAGGGTCCATCTCCACTTGGTAGAACCCACTTGCCAAATCTAGGGTTGTAAAATATTGGCACTTGCCTAATTTATCGAGGACGTCACTGATATTTGGTATGGGGTACTTGTCGTCTATCGTTTTTTCGTTTAGTTTACGAAAATCAACCACGAGACGCCATTTCTGCTTTCCAGATGCGTCAATTTTTTTGGGCACAACCCAAATGGGTGAGCTCCACGCAGAATCTGAAGGTCTTATAATACCCTGTTGTAACATTTTGGAAATTTGATCTCTAACTTCTTCGCGATGAACGAATGGGTATCGATAGCTCTTAGTATACGCGGGAATTTCGTCTGTTGTTCTTATACGATGTTTGATTTTGTTTGTGAATGTTAGTGGTTCTCCGTCGATATAAAATACGTCTGCATAGCGAGAGCAAAGCGTTGTAAGGTTAGCCTTTTCTTCTGCATTAAGATGGTCAGTACGCAAACGCGATAATACATTATCTACGCGGTTCGATTGTTTGACTTGGGTGCACTTAGCATTGAACAATTCAGCACGAGTTGGTTGGTCTAACGAAAATATTACATCATTAGGTGTTGGATTTTCTAACTCTACATATCCGCGGCTATTAGTAACAGTGGTAAGGCATTCGTGAATAATACAGTTGCAAAAAACCTGTTCGCTAACTAAAACATCGCCATCCGGGGCATTTATAGGTATTCTAACTAATTTGGAACTGTTGGCGGGGATAATATCTTCATACAGATTTACATTTCGTGAATTATACACCTTAATTTTGTTCGTAGCGGTACGCGTAACTAATTGAAAATCTTTTAAATCAATTTTAGCCTCCCATTTGGATAGTAAGTCTAATCCTATTAGGCCATCAAAGTAATCGTGAAAACGGTAAACGAATAATTTTATATAGTCGGTCTCGTTAAATTCATTAAAACACGGTAGCGTTATGGAATAGTCATTTCTGCTAACGCCATGTACGTTTGTCACTTCGAAAGGGTCATAGTTAAGGGGATAGTCATAGAAAAATCTTTGAACAGCTTCGGGGCTAATAAACGACTGGTTAGCGCCAGTGTCAATCAAAAATTTTAGAGAAGGGCTAGAAATTTCTATGTAGGGTAATTGTCTTTGGGTCTGTAAGTTAAGGTCTATCTTTGCTCTTTGGATGTCTGGTCCTTCTGAAAATTTTGGTTCTGAATTTGGTTTGCACCGCTAGGGCCTGGTTGTGGCTCTGACGCACTTGCTACCTGGTTATCGGATGTTGCATTACCGTCGGTCATGTTATTATAGTCATAGTCACAAACAATGTAACAGTCAGTACCGTCCGTGTAGTAATCGTATACCGGCTCATAGTAATAGTCAGCAGAATAGTAAGAATTGTCAGGCAAAGCAAGTTCACTGAGGTTTAACTCGCGCGGCACGGGTAATGGTTTCGGAATAAAATGTTGAACACCACTCATGGGTTTCGGACCCGAGTTCTGTGGCGGATTATTCCTGGGTTGCAATTTAAAAACGTTGCTTTGGGGATGGTAATTTGGCAAAGGTGCACGGAACATTTGCTGGGTTCGGGTAGGCATTCGGTTTTGTTGCTGATTGGGCATGTTAAATTTAAAAGCTTGAGGCTGTGGTTGATAGCCACGCTGTCCTGCTGGAGCAGGCCAATTAGGTACTGGGGGTCGCGGAACGTTTAACGCGTTGGTCGGCATAGTAGGCATCACAGAAGGTTTAAACAAAATTTTAGGTGCACTCTGAGCAGTTTGAGCCTTTGGGGCATCATTACGCTGCTGCAGGTACATTATATTTAATTCTTCTTGCACGAACTCTAGAGCTTTTTCTATAGTTTCCGGACGCATACACCTTATACGTGAGCCTAATGGTTCTTTTAATCCGCGTACGAAAGCCTGCATAGTGACTTTCTTATAAAGTGTCCGTTTCGCTTCGATAGTCGTTGGTAAGGTCTCATGTAACGTAACGTAAGTCATTAGAGTACTGAACAAGGTTTGACATTGATCGTAAAATTCCTGCGGGGTCTTAGTACCTTGCGTAGCCAACGAGAGGTCATTGTATAAAGCCGTTTCGTCTCTCTGATCAGAGAAGTTATTAATTAGAGCTGATCTTATACCTGCCCAAGTTTCAGGAATACCATTAGAGTTGATTGTGGATGCGGCAGTCCCTGTGATCTTATTTAATATGCCGTTTAAAAGACATAGGTTGCCTAGCTCGCTGCCTGGATCTGCGCTTGCATATTGAGTTACTATCCGGTCACAGATGTTAATAAATCTAGTCAGCACGTTAGGGTTTCCGTCAAAATCGGGCACGAGGCGTAAGGCCTTGAAAATTACGTCAGGGTCGTAAGGCATTTTAGGTTCAAATAAACTATTCAAATTTAAATCTAATTCACTATCTAAATCTCTGCTAATATCTACTATATGTCGGCGCGCCTGTCGTGATGCAGGTTCCCGGGGAGTAGATCTTTCGCGATGAAAAATCTTGGACATAAAAGTAACTTAGGAATAGAAAGGAAGCAACACGAGAAAGATTCTAGTGTACTCACATATGTTTCATCTCTGGTTCTTCTCCGTGAATCAATGTCTGGATTCTCCACGCGGCTCCGCAGCAATACCGTAGATTCCGGATACTCGTGACGTGACTTGATAGCCACCCGGGTGACTCGCGATCGTGGTTATCGATATGAGATGACTCTAACGCGATTCGCGAACCGGCCCGCGAGTATCCTACCGACTGCGCCAATTACGTATACTGCAGACGGTGGATCGAAAAAAAACCAATTGATTTTATAAACTAATTTAATAAAAGAAAAACTACAATTAAAAGTGGTGAAACCTATTCGATACAAGAATATGGAATGACATAAAAATTACTTAAAAATAATTAAATGCTATTATTGAATATCGCTGCATCGGCGGCTCGTGACGGGACGGATGTCTACGCTGCAGTTTCTATGCGCCTGGCGTAAACACGTAGGAATCTGCGGGGTCGACGATATTCCTTAGGGTTCCGTACTTAACAATCATATAAATATAAGAATATAAAGCAAAAAAATATTTCAAGGAAGTCAGTAGTATGAAGATAATAACGGCACATAAAATGTTAAGACATTTTTGAGGGAGGTATTTTCTTCAAACACTACCTATAGTTTATTGAAAATAACTGTTCCTTAGTTGCAAGACTGTCGTAAGAGGTAACCGTGGCTCTTGAACTCAAAGTGCAACTGAAATAAAAGGCTGGTTTTTACTTTTAGTCAGTCAAGTCGGATGGACTCTTAGCAAGAAGACTTATTCGTCGGTTTTTCAACAAAAAAGTGACCATTCCTATTCCTTTTTACCCGACTGCGCCAGAAGGAGGGTTATTTTATCATTGAAGCTCATTCTGGAAAAAAGGAAATGTGGCTTACTATCTCAGTTTTACAAAGATAAAATAAACTGCCATACTTCGTTCCACTCAGTCCTAATTCGGCACAAGTTCATAATCGCAAAAAACGAGCGTCGGGTAACGTAAAGGGGCAAAGTTTTTTTTAAATATCAAAAAAAGAGGTTTCGACAAAAGCGTGATAAACAGAACTCGTAACGGGCTGCAACTTGATAACCCTTAACACCTTGATCAATGTGGGTTACAGTGTTGGTAGGTTAGGTTTAATAAGTACCGGTGCACACTTTTTACACATTTTGCACAAAAATACGGCTGCTGCAGAAAGATGACACCATCCGCCCGCTTAGTGTTGGCTGTATTGTCATAAAGGGTACAGTTGAAAAGTATAACATTGCGTTATGTGTAACGGAGTTATTTCCTGAATCTTAACTGTTAGTTAGAAAACTATTTTTCATATATATTTTTTTTTATGGACACACAAATTATACTTAATAATAAATCTTTAGTACACTTTTTTTTTAGCGTGGTAACATTGGTCGCTGGACATACGAATTACCGTGACCCCGGTACGTAAAGGGCTAGTGAAGGACACCGTGGATTTTAGTCAGTACGAGTCTGACAGTCCCTCCCGCCCTGCCCTGGGTGGGAGGACTCATTTGACGATTTTACCACGAAAAAAAAAGCGTGGTAACATTAACTAATGGGACTTTGGACTTGTATTTACTAAAATCCATGGTGTCCTTCAATAGCCCTTTACGTTCCGGGGTCACGGTATTCGTTAGACCCGCGACCCCGGCAGGCTTGGGCCCTCGTCATTGTGCTGACAGTCTATGAGGCGCGCGTGGAACACAACGCGCCGTCGACCCGGGCATGGTCCATATTCGGACAGCGAGTCACCCATTACTCGCCGCCCGCATGACCGCGCCTACGGTGTCTGGAGATCGTCTTGCGTCGTCCGTTGCCGCGGGCGTCTACCAGTTCAGCTGGGCTGTGAGGTGGACGCTGTCCTCTCCCTCACGCGTCCCGTCTCCTCTTCGCTAGCATGACTGCTTCGCAGAAGGAGACAAACGCTTCCATCTTTATTACACTGCTGTTTGTTGTTCATAATAAAATTAACCTTTTGGAATGTTTTACATTTTGCTTTATGCAGGTGAACTCAGAGTCAAGTTCTAGACTGTTTCGATTGGGACTGTCATTGACATGTTAAAAAGAAGATAGACAAAAACAAGACAAACTACATACTTACATTTCAAACAGAGATGTAATATTATGTCTCGTTAATTTTGCTATTTGGGTTGCAACATTATGGATGAGGGTATATTAACCTGAAACTGGTAAACACTTTTGAATTTATAAAGTATCTAAATTTTGAACTTACGAGACACTTCATGATATCATCTGCAAGACCACTTTCCAGTAAAAATGTGAACCTTTAATTCAATGAAATCAAAATAGCAAAGTTGAAAATAATAATTTAATATGTATTTATATATAACTAAACTAAACTATTAAAAAGCATCGAAAAGCTGCTCTTCAACGCTGTAAGTTGGTGATGTGCCCAAGAGACTGGCGGCGTTGCTGCATGGTATGCTAGCCAGCAGACGAAAGCCAGCCTTCCAGACCAAATTCCTTTATTTTTAATAAAATCTTGCAGGACAACTTAAATTAATTCATTGCTTGTGATTATCTTGATGATGAAAGGAGTATCTTCATAACATTGAAATATATGTTCTAAATTCTGTTTAAAGATCAACAAGCAACTTTGACCAATAACGAGGATGACTAGTTCCTTTTTACCAGAGAAATTTCAAAAATAATAAAATAATACGAATGAATAAATGTAAGGTCTTAACTAATTTATAAATATGAATTTATTAACCCGACTATCTAACTGCAACTTTCGAAGCAATAAAAAAAATCGATGGCATCGTGGTAGTTGGTGCATGAATAAAATAGTGCGACCTTGAACGACAGTAAAAATCAATAGCACATGTGTTCACAAGTGCACCATTATGCGTCAGCTGATCTCTTGTTAAAGGTCAATGCACTTTTTATTGTTCTCCACGCCAGCTCCATACAGAAAAAACAGCATCACTAAAAACAGCGTGTCGGTCCATTATGAAAAAATTCAACCCTACCGCTGAGTCGCGTGGCAGGTACCTACCCCATACAACCCTTTACAAAAACGCTTACAAAAAAAGCTCAGGGAAGCGAAAGGATAAAAAAGGGTTGATATTACGCATGCGCCCCGCGGGATCACTGCCCTCGTTTCTCATTTAAAAAATTTGAAAGTGCACATTTAGCTCTTTTTAAATTACATTTTTTTTTTCGACTCGATTAATTTTTTTCTTTTTTTTTTCAACACTAATTTATGACAGGGTTGCAATAATGAGGGTAAATAATCGTGAACGGCATAACTTATTACGTGAATCAATATTTTAACATGTTTAGTACTCATAAGTTAGTTACGAACTTTGTAATGTATCTTACACAATTTTCTATGTTTTGCAATTCGTTAATTTTGACAGGCAACAGTAAAACATTTCAAGTAACGTATTTTATATAAAAAGCGGTTATTGCAGTCTGAATGCTTCGCAACATTGCACCTGAATTTACATTTCTTAGCATTTTCCCAAATTCATAATGTGCGGCAAATAACCATTTTATGATCTTGAACTTGAAAGTAAAAATGCATCGTTGGAAGCACAAAGCAAAAATGTAATATCGAAATTAGAAGAAGAAACAAAGAAATTCAATGTTTTAACAGAACAACATAGGTTTTTAAACATAATTTGTTACAAGATGTCCGAAAAACCCATTTGTAACACAGAAACCTTAAAAAACTTCGAAATCTCACATTAGGAACATTATTAAGACACGGCCCGCGGCTATAATACGATCAAATTCAACATTAACGACAAACATAGGTAATTCGATAATAACACAAACATTTTGAGGCGAAAACACGCACAGAGCTACCAAACCATAATTAACAAAGATAAATATCGTTTATTACTGTTAGGAAAGTCGATTAGAAAAAAAACTACCCCTTTCACCCCACAATTTGTAACCCGTACAGTGGGCGCCGTGCCGAGCCGACCGACACGCATAAAAACTTACGACCGCTCGCGAGGGTGGAGGAAGCTTTCGTCTTAGCACTTGCTGTAACAAAGTGTTAAAATTTTAAAGTTTTGTGCGAACTTTAGCTTATAAAAGCTCTTTGTAAATAATAAAGTTAGTTTAATGCGTTAGTGAGAAAGAAAATTACTGATCTCAATTAAATTTCACTGCTTCTAGATTCTAGAGATCGATATGACGTCAACTGATGTGTGCGTAACTATTTGTCACCTGCTTGTGCATTACGGGTCATTGTAAACTATGCAAGCCGATTTGTGACAATTCGCGTAATGTTTTTCGTTGGTAATCCTCAAAATAAAGAAATTTTAAACTTTGATGCAGTTTAGATTTTCAAAAGGTATGCTTTGTATAACACAATTAAAACAAAATTTTTCGGGTTGATATTATTTTTTAAAGCTAATAAATAATACGAGTATATATGAGTGTATCTAATTGCACATTGACATTAAATTCTTCAGATGAAACGGTAGATTTAAATTGCATGTAAAGTTCCGTCTCCATACTACTAACCACTAGGAAAAAAATGTTACAGTTACATAACGCTTTTCCATAATAATAGAATCATTATCGAAAAACAGAAGAGCGGCCAGCTGATTTATTGGATGATAATGGCCGCTGTCATAAATAGCTTTTTTCTAATGAACGTTTTTTATGCGTGTGCGCACACACCGGGCCGAACACAGCTTTTTTATTAATGCACTCTGACTAATTACGTATGCATGTTAGTAATTTTTTTTAGTTCTCTTCATAAAAAGCTAGGATTCACCTTGTATTATAATGGAAAAGTAAACTTGAGTATCAAGCGTGAATTTTTGTGATTACAGAATTTTAAAGTATGAGATGTAGATAATTTACAGGTCCTTTAATATTTTAATCCACTGTTACTTAATATTCTATCATTAGTTATGATCAATAATTAGAGATTGGGTTTTTAACACTGTTATAATGTTAAAATATGCATTAAAAATATTAAAACTCCTCTTTTGCAACTTTCGATTTTAATGTATAAGGTCTATTTTCACAATATAAATAATATATTTGTAAAAAATAGAAATCGGGTCAATCAGATGATGTTTGCCACTCAATATTAGTATGTAAGGTGCAAATGATATTGACATCAACTAAAGTTGTTTGGCGACATTTCTGCAGAAACTTCTTCACATAGAGTTTGGTGGATGCCGTTGATAATATGTAATTTCCTTTTTTATTCAAAGAGCCGAGTTTTTTTTTGGAACTGTTCGTCTCCACTCCCATGTGTGCAACAATGTCGTAAAAAATGCGTTACTTGAATACATGCAATTTCTACTTAGAATCTTATAAAATTTCCATATTTGTCTCTTTATTTGGTTAAAATTAAAATCAATTGATAAGTCAACAGCTGTTTTCTAAAGGATTTTACGATTAAATGAGTAATCGTAACGATAATCTAAGAGCAACAGAATTACAATCTTTGATACCACATTGAATCTCACTTGAACAAATAAGGAAAAATAATAACTGAATCTCATCGGTGTCACTAACATATGTTGTCCGACCTTGACAAATGCACACGAGTTAAACCGCACGGTGCATGATTCGTACGGACACTGTGATTTATGACGATCGCGAACTTCAAATATTAGCAGTAACGTATCGTGTTCGCGTGAAGCGTGCCCGATACATTCAACACGCGCATAATTTCCTCAACATTTCGTCGTGACTTAAAACGACTTAAAAATTCAGCGTTTCCCCGTTGAAAAAAAGAGTTAATATTGATCGTAGATTTCTCGTCGTGGGGTGCAGCGGCCGGCTGAGTCACCCCACGGTTTTTTACTCACCCTAAGTTATATTTTTTGTAAAGCCCCCCCTCATCCCCCTGGCCCGCTTTAAAGGATGAGTAGTCTCTATGGAAACGGCTCGATCTAATTTATAGGCGGGAGAAAGTACGGATTGCTTAATTAAGAATTTAAAATGTGTCTGCTAAGTAATTAATTATAAATTTTCAGTCCGCCAACTTAAAGCTCCAGATAAAATTCTTTTTTTCTAATGACGAACATTTTCTGCTGAAGAGGCAGTGAGAATTTAATTAACGTAGAACAAAGAGCTTCTCTTGGATCGAGTATGACTACTATTTGGTGGGCCTTTTCAGATTATATAATAGGTAGAATTTTAATATCTTTAATTCACGCATATTTTTGGTCAATAACTGACAAAGTCACGCAAAAAAACTAAATATAACTCAGCGAAAATCAGTCCATACTATACGAAAATCTATCAAATCAGTTAAAATTTAACTCATTTTAATATTCTATAAAACTCAGTAAAGCGTTGTGTGGAGTCGTACCCGAGCTCCGACGTATGACGTGTGGGTTTATGAATACGCAAGGGTTGTTTAGCCGCGGCGGTGAGGGCACGCGCGATTCAAAAAACTGTGGGTCACGGCCGCGACTCAGTTGGCGGGTTTTTGTGGCCCTGAGCGCGTGTCCCACACAACGAACAGCGCCCGCGCAGGTTTCACTGCTGTTTTAAGTAGGTGAGTTTATTATTACTGATTTATAAATTAATTTCATAAGCCGAAGAGGGAATATCGCATATGAAACAGCAAGTCTTAACGATGTTGAAGCGATGTCCTCTTTATTAATATTCTAATGTTATTACATTTATGGCAACTCTTGAACGCGAACTTGATTTAATTTACAAATAAATATCATTCATATTTTTTATTATTGTTGAAATTCGCTACGTTTAAGTAAAATTGTTAGTTTGATAGTCTCAGAACTAAATAATCACTAAGTCTAAAATTTCGAGATCAATATTACTAATACAATCGGTGTGCCAGTTTGAACACCGCTCAATTCCGTGATAGTTAACAATAAACCCAGTTGTAAGTTTATAACTAATTAACTTAAATAAGTTGAAAGGGTTAAAAGCTACTAAGGTCATCTAAATTCGACAACTACTTTCTTCAGTTCCGTATGCCATAGTTCGGTTTTTGTACTAAGAATTTATATAACAAATTAAGTAACAAATTCTTCGTAGTTCCCCATACTATGTTACCCTACCTACTAATATCGCAGTGCACCCTTTTACTCAACGGTTTTACTACAAAGAGGATAAGTACCGATGACAATTGTCGATTCTGCTCTATTGCGCAATTTATTTTTATACGTTTTTGATACACCGAACATTCGTTAATCTGTTCATTTATTTGAACGATTTTGATAAAGGTAACAAATAGACGCTTATTGATTAATGGTTTATTGTGAAAGATGGATATTTTTATTTAAAAAAAAAACTTCTGAATTATCTAGAGTTCTTGAGACATCCAGAGTTATCAAGTTTTGCTTTAGTATCACTACGCTAACCCAATAACATTAATGTACGAGATTTGCTGATCATAATAATTAGATCTCGTGGGTTAGGCGAAAAAAAACAATGGCGACAATGCTGCCTAATGAGCCATAAAGAAGAAAACGATACGTAGAGCAAGGCGTAGACAAAAAAGGGCGCGGCAGGGGGAGCGGGCGGTGTGCGGGCGGCGGCGCGAGGAAATGGCGGGAGAGCTAAATTAATTTGCGCGCTCCCGCCAAACAAAGGCACGCTAATGGAACGCGCCGAATGGAAAAAATGCCACCGTCCGCTCTCCGGCGACTTATTTTTTTTTGTAAATACAACCTTTGACTTTCCCAAATGAATAACATTACACCCGTCGAAGTTAGCAAGCGCTTGCTTTGTCACGATTTAATGAGGAAGAAGAAAACGCGATACTCACCACGCGTTCATAATTGTTCACTCAAAACAAACTTGGCTTCTGTTTTAATTACTTCGAGTGAAAAGTTTTGTCTGAAAAATATTCTTTTGTTTGCTGACATATTTCCTACCACAAATAAACAATGAACACATTTCTCTAACTTGAATGTGATGTTTGAAATAAATTATTGGGAAGAAAAGAACGTTGATTTACAAAGAAAACCAATAAAAACAATTATTTGTGTGGTTACAGTTCAATTCGTAACACTTCAAACATAAGCACATGTGACATCTTCGTAGCCCGTAGCACTTACGTAGCGCGTAGCACGTCTACGAAGAACATGCTCAACTGAAAAGTTAACTTTTGTCATAAGAGTATGTTAATTAGATGGATCAAAGTTGTGGATGGTCGATTGTATGGGATTTTATAATGGGAAAGTTGAGTGTAGTGTTTGGTCAGTTACCGCTGTTTATACTAGCATGAGTTAGTACTCTTTTAGAGTTGACTACTTCAAAGAAGTTTAACATTGAGGTACTGACGATGATAGACGAGTTTAATATGGACATGGCTTTTGCGAACTGGCAATTTCAAGTCTCAGAAATATTTGGTAAAGAATGATTTTATCGAGGTACAAAGCGTGAACGACGCATTAACTTCTAACTAAAGGTGTTCATTCAGAGGTGTGATAAGATAATCGCATTAATCGTACATGTCAGCCGCCGCTGGCGAGCAGGCGCTATCTCGAGTCGCGAGATGCCGGAAACAATGAGCGATGATTATCTAAATGTACCTGTTCAGAGCGGCTTTTTGTCGCAAGATGATATTAATGCGCGTGCCATTACTCCCGTCGGCAGATTTATATGCTCCCAATTAAAAGTTGCCACTGTTGAAGACGTGAAATTAGTGGAATTTCCTTACATTTATCAAGACATCAACGTTGCCTCGCGCCACGCGAAACTTCCCAAATTTAAATTAGAGACGATTTTTACAGCTACCTCCCCATGGGGGGAGGGGGGGACGCTACCCTTTCCTTATAACGAGGAAGGCCTCATGCATTTTTATGTGCTTCTTTTTTCGCCGGCGTTTTAAACAAGGGGGTGAGCGTGGGGTGCTCCGGGGGGTGAACTTTTTTATTCGCGTCTTGATAAGTTAGGGTTGAAATTAGACGTTCGAGTTTCGTTCGCGGAATTCATAATGACGAAAATTAATAAGTTTTCTTTTGAGGGCCCTTCGAACTACGCTGGTTGGCGAATACTTATAGATGCGAGTGTAATATTGTATTCGATCACGCTTTGTACTCGTGGGTTAATGTCGACGTTTATTTTATGCATGAATAACAGTCTTCTGGTTATAATTCTCACTGCTGTGGGTAACTACTACGTTAACAAAAATATTTGATGAGAAAGAGCGTGTTCAGAAACTATCATTATTATTTGTTACAGTTTATGGGCAGGTCCACTCAAATCTGTGTAGCTTTTACTTCAAAATCACGTCAACACGTACATTACGTACCGTAACAACGATTCGAATTAAACAATTTCAATGTTGAAAAACGTATGAAGTCATAAGTCTTTCAACATTGAAATTGTTCATGATTTCTTAAAAGATTATTTAGTCGGCAAGGAAATACTGGCCTCAACAAGTTTTAACTATAATATTTTTATTTTTGCCATAAAAATAATTTATTATTTCCAACTTGAGTTGGTCCAACTGCAAGCCAATCAACCCAGTCCCGAAATGTTTCAGTATTTTACACAAAGCAGCTAAATAACATTCAAAACAGAGTGACTACATGGGCAATACAGATATCCTTATGTGAGACTGGATATCCTTAAAGTAACTACATCTATGGTGTGCTCACATGCCCGCAATGTGCGAGGTATTCACAAAGAAGATTGGTAAAAGTTGCCGCTCACTATTAACTTTTTGTCACTCTGACTTTTGGTCATGCAGTCGAAAGTATGTACTGACTATTTGTCACCGTAACTAGCACACTCCCAAATACCGTCATAGCACTCGACGGGGAAACAAAAAGTCACCTGTGAGCGACTGGCCTTACAAGTCACATGCGAGCGCACAAACAATCGCCTTGGTCGACCAAATTCGGTCAGATCACATCATCTTTTCTTACTTTCTTTAAAAAAAAAACGTTGCCCCACACTAGGAATTCCTCCTGTGTCGTGGGTGCGTTTCCAAACATATAAACTTACATACACAAACGCCCAGATCCGAAACAACTACTTGTAAATCATACAAATATTTGTTCCGTGCAGGAATCGAACCCGCGACACGCAGTACAGCAGTCCAATTGCTCAGCCACTGCGCCAAACGTGTCATCCTTTTTATGTTAGACCCGTTATCAGTTCTCTCTGAAAGAAGAATTAATGACACTCAAACTGTATGGAACCCCTTACAGCTACAAAAACTCCTTGCTCATCGATATACGAATCAAAACATACGTAGTTACTGTATGTATGATTATCTCCAATCGTTCGTTATCTGGCGTGTTATTCTAATCTCGGTTATCTTTTTTCTTTATGCAAAATAGTATCGGGGGTGAGTCGGGGTAAAACAGAACGGAATATAATAGATACAGTATTAATATCTCCTTTCTCAGTGTGCTGTCGGTTCACATTCTCCTTTTAATTATTCAATGAAATCTACGCAATCGAATGTAAATTAAGGTTTGCTTTTTTTTCAGGAGATGGGTTTTTTTTACGTGGTAAAATCATTAAATGTGTCCTCCTACCCAGGACCTGACGGGAAGGACTGTCAGACTTGTACTGGCTAATACCGGTTACCTGATGAGATGAGAGACCCCAGCAGCAATTATGAAATAGGAATCATGTGTTGAACAATAATGTTTTGTAAGATCAATGATATAATGTTCGTGACAACTTGTTAATTGTGTTTATCTACTATCATGCTATTAATCCTCTATAAAAGAACCTATAACAATTAGCTTATTGCCAACATTAAAACACTCAATGATATAATGATCATTATATCATCCAAACGCGTGTTATAATGAATTTCAAAAAAAGAACATTCTCATGCAATGACATTTTCACCACCAGATCGCTAAAATTTTGAAAAAAGAACAACTCGTCTTATCGTGTTATATCCCGCCATTTTTTCACTCGAATATGGTATGCGAATATGGTATGTTATGAGAATCTTTTATAGAGGATTCACAGCATGATTGTAGATAAAGTCTTGTATGCAACCGTTATAATTAGGTATTAAAACACTCATGTGATACTATTATCACACTCGGCTACGCCTCGTGTGATAAACCCACATTCGTGTTTTAATACCCCTGATTATACAACAGTTGCATAAATAACTATTAGCGATTATTCTCATTTCTTTGTAACAGTCATGGTTATGTAACACAAATAAATAGGTGGTTTTGTGTGATTATCAAAATAGCTTTCCTATTATGACGTACGACACATTCGAAAACATAAAAAAAATATTGTTATTTTAGAAATCATTATAGATGTTTATTTCCGATTAAGTAGGTTACGTCAAGGCGTAGTAGCAATATTAATCATAATGATTATTATTTTCACTTGTAGCTATTGAAACGCTTTTCGGGGACATCAAAGAGGGAGCTTATATCGATGAAAATAGACATAATTGTACATTGAGGTATTTTCTCCACGTCAGGCATTAGTGCGGTAAGTAACGCGGTCGGACACCGGTGTCAGAGCCTGTCAGCCGGCACCAGACCGGCGGGGGGGGAGGGGAGTGCGTGAGCCGTGAGTCCGTGTGCACATGGGGACACTTGTTGAGTCTATGTGTGGGCATGCGCGCTCTCGCGACACATGACCGACACACACGCTTCCTGTTTACTTACACCACCACACCACTCAATTGTGACATTGAGGTCTGATGTTAAACACAACATTATTACTACTTAATATTAGAATGATGTAAAAACATATTGATGTAAGAAATTCGTATTCAGGTGCCTACAGTTTATTAAATATAATGAGCACGGAACTTGATCGACTTAAGTTTAATAAATCACGAGAGATAAAACATCGAAATTCTTTTCATAACAGCCTATTTCCGCAAATGAATGACTATTATATTTCATCAAAAGTTAGAAATTGGAGAAATCAACGAAGCACCGTAAAGTCGGATTTGTGCAATTATAAGAATAAAAGAAAGTCATTAGTCCAATCAATCTGGGAGGAGGCGGGCGCGGCTCGGACGCTCTTGTATTATAATTCGCGTCTAATAACGGCGTTAACAACGCACATTAAAACAAAACAAACAGCGGTGACGGGAGCGGGAGCGGGCGCGGGCGCGGGCGGCGCCATCCTTCCTCGAATCCGTGTCATTAATTTACGTAATGCGTAGGTACGCGCTATCCCCAAATATTTAAGAAGCCTCCTCCGGGAGCGCCCGCTCCTCCACTATCCCCCTCCCGCGCCGCCCGCCACCCACAACCCGCCTGCCGAGAATTATGGCGGCCGCCTTGTAATTATATTTTTTAATTTATCTTCCTTAGCGAATACAATGGAGGCGCCACCCCGCCACCGGAGCGCTTCTTTCTCATGCTGAATATTGTATCAGGCCGCTGAAAAAAGGAAAGAACGCTTTAATTACAAGCGAGAGAGCGACCGGCATTACGCGCTAAATATTTGATGTTGTCTCTTTCTTCGGGCGGCGGCGGGCGCTCGCGGGGCCGCGTTCTCAATAATTAAAACGCCTATTAACTCATTCCTATTCAGGTGACCCCTCATTACGTCCCAAATAAAAAATTTCGAACACACCGTATACATAGTGATTGCTGCCAAGTGCCACCCCACTTAATTAATCCCCACTAGACATTCACTATTACGTCCACTTGTGGTATTATCTATCAACCGTGTCCAACTTCACAGGTGTACATTTCTCAAAAGTTCGTATTAACAATCAGGCTGCTTAAATTTTTTAAACTGCCAATCCACCTGGTTGATGTATGTAGCAAGTTAGCAACACTCTCATAGAGCTCTCCTCATAACAACGAATAATGTCTGTTGTTATGACACTAGGAGATAGAATCTCAACTGGAACGATACTTTAATAATACGACAATTAGAATCTGAAACACTCAATCGTAGCACTTTGCTACAAGAGCGGAGCAAAGTCGTAGCGCAATTGGAATGACACGATTTTCAAAATGTAACGTCAGTCGTCAATCATAACTGTAAGCCAACCTTCAATATGTAAAACTCACCAACATATTCCTCAATTTGAACACAAATCGCATCTGATTATAAACAATAGGTACTACGTGTGTCGAGCACTGAGGGTAGGGCACACGTTGATTTATAAGTGAACAACAGTCGCAAATGAAGGCGGATTCCGTAGCGCGGACACGGCCGTGCAGTACTTAGCGCGAGGAGACAAAGTATAAAGTAGCACCCCAGCCACCCACTGAAAAACGTCTCTAATATTCTTTTAGAAACGGTGGCATTTACGGGCTATATTTTATCCTGAATTTGCATACGCTCCTTTTTCGTACCCGTGCTCTATTTTATGGGTGAGTATTTTTTTTCATCTGGGGGTTAAGATACAAAAGGGTAAAGCGGGCCCCGCACTGATAATTAAATTGCACCGGAGCGGGAGCGCGGGAGCTCTGCTGGAACTGTGGCCCACGGATACTTTGTAGTCACCCTGCCGATGGCTGCGACACCCACGCGCCGCGCCGTTTTTATTATAGTCTCACGACACATTAAACTTGATGATTAAATCATTAATATTCTAGAGCCAGGATGGTGACTTTGTATCTTTGTTTTGCAATAATTACAATAGTGGATGAAGAAACAGGATATTATGTGTCAAAGTTAAGTAAGTCCTAATTGCTGCCTGCTAAGTAGTAATATAAACATTGATGACCCTGAGTAGCCAGAGCTATTTATATCTGTATTATTAAATAAATTAATGATATTCAAATTGGAGGAAATTTTTCATGTCCTAGCAGTCGTGATAATAATTTAACTAACAAATTAGGAGAAATCTTACCCTGCTCTAAGTCAAATTACCATAATTGCTAATCAAATGTTGTAGGAGTAGCCGCGTCGGCACGGCCGCTCGCTTTGTACTAATTACAAATTCTAATTCCCTCTCTTGTTTCATAGGCCCTTTGAATTTGTAAATTATTGCTTTTGCCTTAAGCTATCGAATGAATTCTCGATTCTGAGTTTTGTAATTATATCGCGATTTCTTGGTAATGTACCTAAGTAAGGACGTCTTATAAACTCATAATGTACAATACGTATTTCAAACATGATAATGAGACTAAGAAAATTCCTTGAAAATGTAACACTTATACAAACAATATTTGCAATTAAACTTAATTATTTTATGGGCAACGTTTTATCTGAAGCGTTCTTGACAGACGTCTTCAAAGTTATGTAGGTGGTATCTAAAACTAATTGATTTTATCGAATTATATGTAGGTAAGCGTACTGAAATGAAGAGGTATTCGAAGAAGAACACAATAGGGGTGTTCGAACTACGTTGGTCCCTCGAGCCTTGCTTCGGTCTTTTGACTCAGACGATTAAAATTTAATGCCGATATTTTAACTTTATTTGAGATGTAACAAGTTACAATGAAACTCTTTCATTATACCAGCAACTTCAACTTTAAATGTGACAAAGTTACAATTCTCATTTTGACACTCTCGTAAAAGCAAGACTGTAATATGGCTCTTTGTTTCGTAATATAAAACGTGGAAGACTGGTATCAAAGTGTCTATTATACAGTGGCACGATATGTTTGGGTTTCTATACAATGTTGCCCACGTAACCGTACATGCGTCATATTTCTATACTTAAGCGTTTTTACCAGGAATCAATGGCGCAATAAATAAAATTAAAACATGTAGTATAAACTCACTGAATACCTATCAGTTATATAAGCTCACGAAGAGGCTGTAATTTGTTTGAAGTGCTAAAGAGGATTTTCTTGAAAGGAAAAATAACTCGTCAAAAACTTAATATTAAAACATTTTCTCTGTATAGGTATTCGAGAGCGACGTTGCGAACGATTTTAATTCTATCACAAGTCTACTTATAAATAACACCGGCTCCAATTAAAAGCGCGCGACAGCTTTGAAAGCGGAATGAAGGAAAGTATAAGTACCTAGGTGGGGAAATGTGGCCGTGTTTACGGAAAAGCTCCTCCGGCAAATATTATCGCGAGACGAGCACGATCAAATATTCAGTCGGCGCGCGGAGGCGGCGGCGCGGGCGCGGGACGCAACCCTCTCCAAGTTTCAAGCCCTTCCCTTTGCACGCCCTACACTAATTACGTTTAGAGTTCTTAAGCGAAATTACTTAGGCCCCTCGCCACCCGCGCCCGCACGCCGACCCCCCTTCCGGAAAAGAGGCGCGCTGGAAAAACAAGAAAGAGGAAAGCGTTATATAAGAAGGTCGCTGTCTTTCTGAACGTCCTAAATCTGGCCAATCTCTAAAAGATGTTGATGTAATGATTTTTTTCTTCATTTTCGCGAGCCTTCTCTGTTCATGAGCGGTTGCTAAGTGAAAAGCAATTAAAGCACGGGCGAGTGATCTCCACCCCGCCCCGACCCCCGTGGCCACCCGCCACCCTCCTCGACACTCATTCGATAAACAAGAAAGATATTATAATAAACACGATTATATGCATTTAACGATCATAGCTGTCCAGTGAATAACGAGTTGGTCTTTGCTGGCACCACTATTACTAACTCGTAAAAGTGCATGTCACGATGCAAACACACATGAAATATGTTGGATTTTCCAGAAGTAGGTAGCTATAAAGGACTTTTCAGAAGCACATGCCGGATAACCTGTTGAGCTCACTGAGCTACGTCAACTACCTACACACACAAATAGTGTATATGTGCACTGTAATCATACGCTACATAGTGTACAGTACAGCTAGAGGAAAACCGGCGTTTCGCGCTTATTCTTCAATTCTGTGGTTCATAGTTTAAGTATCATTAATTTCAAGCATATGTATTTTTAGTTAGCTTTATCTTTATTCTGAGTAGTTAATTGAGTTCTGATCTTACAACAACTGTGGGAAAACGGATTATTAAAAATTTCAGAAACAGAAATCGGTTTATGAAAAAATCACTTGAAAACATAATTAATTCAGTTTGCGGCACAGAGTCGGCGAGCGTCAGCGACAGCCGCGCGAATTGAGCGCACAGCCGCCCGGCCGCCCGACTCCGCGCTTCCGCACCTTTCATGTGCCAACGCACAGTTTAATTTCCTAATTCTCAAAAAAATCTCCAGAGACAAGACCGTCCTGGCAGACTTTATGATCTAATAGGAAGCCACCGCCAACGACAACACACAAACACTCGCTACGAAGCAACAACAACGCTGTATAATTTCCTGTTTTACTAAATAGCTTTGAAGCTTGTAAATGGATTTATATGACAGTTCCTTTCAGCTCGTCATTTCATTATACCTCAAAATGATTCATTCTAAAATCCGTGTATTCGACAATCTGTGTATACAGTTGTACCTACAGGTATGATGCTTAGGCAACTACCTAGTTTCGTATAACAACTTACTCTACACCAATGAATCTGGAAAATATTAGAGTGTCGTGATCCAGTGAATCCCTCAACAAAAAAAAAGCTAAATCAAATCTTCTCCAGTTCAAAGACAAAAAATACACAACTCCTTAAATCACGTTTCATGTCTCCAACGATAAAAACATCGCCAAAGCTTCTGACTAATCAACAACGTTAAAAACTTGACAGTGTTAAGATTTACCACCAATTTAGCTGTTTTGGGAGTTTTATTCTAAAGAAATTTCCTCGGTGTCCAACGGCTTAAATTAGGTAATGTAGATGGAGAATGGCGTCGCAAAATTACAAAACAAGAGAGGGAAACTTGCGGTTGTTTAATGAGATTTAAATAATTAATGAGCGTGCAAAATTGGTTTCTTTTTTCAGGCAGCCGAGTGCTTCGGGGGCTACGATGAAAAACAAGCCATAATTGCAACCCCGACCGCCGCCTCTCGCCGGGGACAAGCGCTAACAGCGCCGCGCAATATTACCCGGCGAGGGAGCTCTCCGTCGATCATAATTTATAAAGTAAAACTTTTAATTGCTATCGTTATAAATCTTATTATGCCACCAATTAAACTTGTAAGCTACTGCTTAAATATTGAGAATTATTTGTCAATTAATGTAACTCGTAACGAACAATTTGGCCTCCTACGCCTATATAACTTACCCAGGTATCAAAAGTCTCTATTTATTTTTAACATTACGTTTCAATTTAATTTAGGGACGACTAACTTAATTGTTATTATTTCCTACTTACCGTTACGAAAATAGCAGTTATTTTTAATGCTTTGTCAAATATTTACTGAACCTTGAAACCGAAATCTAATTCTAAAGAATCAAGATATAATAGAAGTGCTAACCTACTGGTTTTCTTCCCACATCAAGTTGTACCTCATTGGACACTTATTTATACCTATGTGAAGAAACGTATGAAGATCTTATCAAATGTCACATATCTACTGAACAGTAAATTCTCGTTGTTTCCGTCAAAAGGGCACCCTAACACATTTACATACCGTATGATGTAGGCTCACTCATACCAATTGGTTACAAAGGCGCGACCGTTAGTCGAGATTCCGGATGATTGATTCCAAAATAATTTACTTCTAAAAGTTCTACTTTTTCACCAAAAATGCAACTTTCATTTCATTGACTTTATAATAATGAAATCTTGTTATCGCGATATCTAACGGAATATGTAAACGGAACAATGTTCTTATTCAAATGTGTGTGATTGACATCTCGCCGGGCGGTCAGCGGCGGCCCGACGTTTTGCAAGATTTGCCTCCCTTCGCCCGCTTCGCCCTACCGGAGCTATTGTAAATCTGACCACGATCAAAGCGATTGTGATCAAATCCAAAAACTATTTAAATTTCATTCACCACCAGAAGCTGTTTTCTACAAATCGCTGGGAATTTCCGTTATGAGTTGGGCAAACGTTCCGAATCATTGACTGTCATGTATTAACTGGTTTTTAATATAACAAATTCAATGTGGGCCAAGATTAGACAGTGTTAGACAATTAGAGCTACATACATTTTTTTAGATATAACTACTATAAAGTTGTTGCAACATTGTTTACGTTATAAGATATAGTAATAACTATAGTATTATATTCAATTGACCACCTGTCCTAACCACTATCTTAAACTGCATTTCAGACTACTTAAAAGTGGATGAAGCCGTTTAATGTATATGTATAACCTAACCTTTATATCTAAATCTACCAACCAGAGCCCATTAAAATCACACCTCTAATTTAAAGTAACAAAAGGAAGCCATGAAGTAGTGCGCTCATTACCAACTGCAGATGTTCGCCCCACTCGCGTGCTGTACTTGTGCCACCCCACCAAAACATTGTTGTCAGCTTCACTGCACAAAAAACGCGCCCAGATTGTTTACCTCACTTTTTACCTTTTTTATACTACTGTTTAGCTTTTTATAAGTATTTTTGTCGCTGAGCACGCGGCCACCGCCTTTATAGAGATATCATTCAAGCGTTTACAGATAGGTGCATGATCTATTGTGAAGAGAGACGCCAAGGCTATTCATTTTTAATGTTTATTTAAATACAGATAATCGGTGGATTTGTTGAAGACCTCGATTTATTTAGAATTTAATTTGTATCAATTTTTTTCAAGGTCTGTTAACTTAGGGGCCGGTAAATAAATGGGGAATGTTTTGTGAAGAGAGACATAATTTTTCGAAAGTTTTTACCACCATAATTATATGATGGGTAGGTAGTGTGAGTACCTTAGAATCTTACCAGTGAGCACCTAATATTCGTTTATTTAACAAGATTATTTTATTCATACCCAGTATATGTATACTAAGCTGGGCAAGTCAGTATTAACCAAAGCGGGCTTGGAAAGGGCTAAAAGAATGCTTATAGTTCAGTCATGTTGTGAGGATGATTGAAGCGCCTAAAGATTGATTGTATGAAATGAAAGTTTTTTATTTATTGAATCATCAAACATCTTGAGGACACCGAGGTGTTATAAAACCAAAAAAAAACGTGTGAAAGACGTAAAACGTACGATTAAACCGCACGCATATTGTGACTTGTGTAGCAGCTTCTTACACCGCGGACTTATACTAGTGCCGATGTATGAAAATGGACGAAACAAAAGTACTTCGTAAGAATCGTAGCAGCTGGCATTCTCGTCACTGTCTACTTCTATGGGAAAAAAGTGTGAGTTTTCATATGTTTAAAGGAACTGGGCGTCCGCCAGGCTTGATTTGACTACTCTTGGCTTCAGTGAATGTCACGTCAACTGTAAAAATAATAAACTAGGTTTATATTGTAACTAGCTGCCCAGCGGTGTCTCAGAGTCGAAACTATAACTCGCCGTCCGATCATGGATCATGCCCGGGTCTGTCTCATCAGGTAAACGTGACCCTGGAACGTAAGGGGCTATTGAAGGATCACCGTGGAATTTAGTCAGTACGAGTCTAACAGTCCCTCCCGTCCCAACCCGGGCGGGAGGACTCATTTGATGATTTTACCATGACAAAAAAGGGTCGAAACTATAGTTGTGTCCTTCGGCCTCATTCGGGGTCATATAAACATTATTTGAGTCAAGCATCTTCCGTTTCCGTGTCACATCTATACAGGTATATAATGCAAATGTCGCCCTTTTGACAACACGATGATGACGTATTTCCGTCTTCGTTCACCAGGTGGCTGCAGCGCGCCAAAACCTTCATTGGCGTCCTGTTTTTCGGACGGTTCACATCTTTAAAAAGTTAACGTTGTTAACGTTCGATATTTGAAAAATATTTTATAATATTATCAGAGTTATTTTAGTTTTTAAAACAAAATAGTGTTCAGTTTAGTTTTCTTAAAATGGCGGATAGAATACAGACGCGTAGTCGTAAAGATTCTGTTTCGTCATCGGGTTCGTCGAGTTCCTCAAGTTCCTCTGAATCATCACCGTCGGCTTCAGAGGTTGAAAAGGTTGATAAGTCCCGTAAGAGGAAGAAGGCGAGTAAGAAGAAGAGAAGTAAGCGTCTTCGAGGGCAAAGCAAGGTAATCAAAAAGCTTGCAAAACAGGTCAGTGATTTGAAAAAATTATATTGCTACCCTCATAATATTATGTATACTGAAAATGGAAATTATGAGTGTGATAACCCGATATATTATGGTAATAACTGTGATATGGCCCAAGAGCAATCAGAATCAGAAGGATTGTCAGAACCCGTCGCAGATCCTGCACCGGTTCAATCATTTAATTTTGATTTGGCAACGCAATTAAAGGAGCCAGCTGTCACTGCAACCCCTTCTAATCAGTTAGAATTGTTAAATTCCATTCAATATTTTAAAAATGACAACTGGAATAATGTTAGATATGTGGAAACACAAAAAGTATATAATGCTCGTCCAGGATATGTTGACCTTGAAGTTAATGATGAGATCAAGTCTTTAGAAAAAGTTAGCCATCTACCCTCTTCGGATAAATTTCTTGGCTCTGTAACTCGGGCATTGATAATGCAAAGCGAGGCTATGCAACAAGGTTTTCGACAGATAGTGGACTGGGCAAAGGATACTAGTAGTATGGATCCAGAGCAGTTAGCATTAAAATTAAAAGAGGTTTTTTCTGCCGATTATCAAAAAGTTTCACGAGATTGTTTACAACTAGTTTGTGGTCGTAGGGCAGATATAATTGAACAAAGACGCGAAGTGTTCGCTAAGCAATTAAGGGATAAATCATTTAAGCCATGTTTAAAGAAAATACCGCCGTCTAGTGAATTTTTGTTTGATAAAGTACCTTTTAGTGAATTTATTAAGAATAATGGCGGTGTTAACAAAATTTTTTATCCAAATAAAAATACTTTTTCTGGGCAAGAAAAGAAAACCCCTAGACCCCAGGCGGCGTACCCTGGGCCTAGTGGGTATCAATCGTCCAGTCGCGCTCCTGCACTGACGATGAACCAAAGATTTCTTCCTCCTCAGAGTGTAGAAACATTTTATAATTATCAAGCAATGCATCCATTTAATAATAATAGATTTTTTCGTCCTCAATCAAGGGGACAGCATGCTGGACAACGCTTTCAGCAGCCCATTTTTCGGAGAAATGAACCGCAAAACAATGTACCACGAGGCAAAGGCTCTGGTAAATTCAATAAAAAGTTCTGACTCGGATCAGAAATTTCGAGGGGGTTGCCTACAAAATTATGTTACGGAGTGGAAGAGATTGGGGGCACCAGAACCATTAATAAAAATAGTGAAGGGTTATCGTATTCCATTTCAAAAGAAACCGCCTCTGGTACCGCCAAGGCAGGTGAAACGTTGCAATCTCACTCTACCATCTCCGGAGATGGACACGGTCATTCAAAATTTGTTAAAACAAGGAATTTTAGAGCATGCCCCCCTGACTCCGAGTTTCGTATCAAATTTCTTTCTGATTCTCAAAGGCGACGGAACCTACCGTCCCATTTTCAATTTAAAAAGTTTAAACAATTATTTGATTATAAGCAAGTTTCGTTTGATTTCGGTAAATCGGATTCCCGATTTTATTCAGGACAGGGATTGGATGGTCAAAATAGACCTCAGGCAAGCCTACAATCACGTAAATGTTGCACCAGTACATCGGTGTTTTCTCCGCCTATTGTATCGAAATCAGTTACTGCAAATGACTTGTTTGCCATTTGGCCTGGCGACAGCGCCCAAAGTGTTTGCATCGCTGACCAACTGGACCGCCGAGATTTTCAGGAATCTAGGCATACGAGTAGTGGTGTTTCTCGACGATTATCTCTTAGTAGCACAGGACAGAACGACACTTATAAAACACGTGGACATTGTTCTGCGAACTCTCAGTCAGTTGGGTTGGCAGGTAAACATGGAGAAGTCGATTCTTGTCCCTCAGAAAGTAATAGAGTATTTGGGTTTGATGTGGGATCCGTGGCAAAATCAAAAATTTTTACCAGAAAACAAAATTCAGAGCATGCAAATAGTTTTATCGAAGTTGCTCCGCCGGCGGAAGGCGTCTCTTCGAGAGATACAGAGTATCATAGGGGTTCTGAATTTTGCTCGTCTGGTAGTTCCAATGGGTCGTTTGAATTTTCGCCATCTACTGGCTTATTGCAACCTGGTCCTGAAAATGCCAAGTCAGTCGACTTACCTCTTGCCTGCGGAAGTACTGGAAGAGTTGAATTGGTGGAAAGTTCACTGTCTAGAAAAGTCCAGGCTTCATCCACCACCAGTGAAAAACTTTTTGACCACAGATGCAGCCGATTCAGGTTGGGGGGCGGAGTTGAATGGTCTTCATTTATCGGGCAAGTGGACAAAAGAAGAAGAGCGGCTTCAT
This sequence comes from Agrotis puta, assembly GCA_943136025.2. Taxonomy (NCBI): domain Eukaryota; kingdom Metazoa; phylum Arthropoda; class Insecta; order Lepidoptera; family Noctuidae; genus Agrotis; species Agrotis puta. The sequence goes on along the minus strand of OW964176.2, from coordinate 11,196,387 downwards.
TCGAATCACAAAGAGATGCTAACCATTCTAAAATGTTTGTTAGAGTTCGCTCCGTCTCTGAGTCATACATCTCTCCTACTGCAGTGCGACAACAAAGCGGTGGTGGCGTACTTGAGAAAGGAAGGGGGAAACAAGTCAAGGATCCTGATGGAGTTAATATATCGAATATTTCATTTATTTCAGAAGTACGACATTCATGTAATCCCCCATCACATACCAGGCAGGTACAACAATGTTGCAGACGGTCTATCGCGTCATTCGACGTTACAGGAATGGCATCTACTCCCCGAATTCACCAGCATTGTCTTTGCAAAGTGGGGTGTTCCCCAGACAGATCTTTTTGCCTCCAGCACAGCTCACGTAGTGCCTTGCTATGTCACTCTAGATCAACGAGACCAGCGAGCATGGAGGCACAACGCGTTCTCATTCAATTGGGACTTTCGTCTAGCTTGGGTCTTTCCTCCTCCGAGTTTGTTACCCCGGGTCCTGATGCATCTCAATCAGGCTCGAGGTATATTCCTGATAGTTGCACCGAGGTGGTCCCGAGCATTCTGGAGAGCAGACTTGAAAACCAGAGCGACCGCACCTCCATTCACGATCCACAGGTTATCGAAGGTACTAGTGGACACGAGGACCGGGCAGCCACCACCTCGGGTGAAGGAGCTGGTCTTAGAAGTATGGAAATGTGGGGGTGGTCTGAATCCTTAGGTGACTGGTCTGCAGAACAAAAGTGTCTGCTCAAACAAGGTTGGAGGTCGTCAACTTTGAATACCTATAGGCCAGCATGGCAGAGATGGTTAAATTGGTGTTCCAAGTTCGGTGTAAATTTTTCAGATCCGTCAGGTAGTGAATTGGCTCGATTTTTAGCCGATTTACACCTGAAAGAAAAATTATCGTATCGTACGATTTTACTTCATAAATCGGTTGTGTCTACTTTATGCAATACAAAGATCGAGGCCCGCTTAAGTTCAAATATTTTAGTTAAACAAATGATTAAAGCTATAGCGTTGCAGCAACCTAAGAAGTGTCCACCCACTATTTGGGATCCTGGGTCTCTGGTAGGTTGGTTGGGCAGTAGACCTCTTCAAAATCAAAGCCTATTCGATATTTCAAGAGTTAGTGCTGTTCTTTTGTTGTTATGTTCAGGGCGTAGGATACACGACTTAACATTGCTAAGTGTATCTCCAGACAGATGTATAGTAGGCGAGAATAGCATAATGTTTTGGCCGCATTTTGGGTCGAAAACTGATTCAGAAACTCACGTACAGTCAGGTTGGAGATTATTAGGTAATGTTGAGAATGAGGCGCTTGATCCGGTGGTTTGGCTTAAAAAGCTCATAGAAATTGGAAAACCACGTCGTTTGCTTTGTTCTAGTGATAGATTATTTATTACAGTTTGTGGAAAAGCTAAGCCAGCTACTAAAACTATATTGGCTGGTTGGGTTAAGTCGATTTTGAAAGAGGCAGGAATTCAGGCTACTCCGGGTAGCTTTCGTTCTGCGGTTGCTTCCCGAAGTTGGTTGGATAACGAACCTCTTGACGAGATAATGGCACGAGCAAATTGGAGATCCGGAAATACTTTTAAAAAACATTACAGGAGGGAAGTGGTTCCAGCAGTTCCAGCACAGGGAAGCTCATTGATTCATCTTTTTCAGCCAATTAATTAATTATCTTTGTTTCAATTAAATAAGTTATTTGTATTTTTATAGTGAATAAGGTATGAGAAATGTTACATGATTATAGTAAGTTTACAAAAAGATGTTATAACTATAAGGTACGTATAAATGTGCAGTTTATTTCAGTTTGTAAGTGTTTAAATAGTTATTTTAAAAGGTTATTATTTTATTGCAATATATTTAGTAAATGTATACTTAAATTGGTTTTATTTTGAAACTCGTTGGTTTTTTGTTGATGTAATTTAGCTAATTTCTTTTATAACACATTGGCGTCCCGTTCACCAGGCGATAACAAACAAAGCCTCAAATAATGTTTATATGACCCCGAATGAGGCCGAAGGACACAATAGTAGCGTTTTACCTTCAAATAAAACGCTTGTTGTGTCCGGAGACTCATTCGGGGTCATAATTTTAAAGTCTGCCTGGTTTAATTGTTTCTCAAGTTTTTAGGGTTTTTGAGGCCACAATGAAGGTTTTGGCGCGCTGCAGCCACCTGGTGAACGAAGACGGAAATACGTCATCATCGTGTTGTCAAAAGGGCGACATTTGCATTATATACCTGTATAGATGTGACACGGAAACGGAAGATGCTTGACTCAAATAATGTTTATATGACCCCGAATGAGTCTCCGGACACAACAAGCGTTTTATTTGAAGGTAAAACGCTACTATTTTATCACTGAGCTTCAACGATATGTCACGATGCTATCTCGACGGCGAGCTCGTCGTACCACACAGCTTAGAGAATGTCTTTTAGAAAACATCATAGCTGTTCTCTATCGTGACCAAGGTGCTTTCTATTCGGTCTTAGGTTCGGTACTGTTCGTGGCTTTCCGAGATTTGAAAAATAGTGTTGCAGTAGTAGAACTCTGAATTTAGGAAAAGCAGCATTGTGATTTTATTTGTACCTATTCATGGTTGTGGTAATAATATATATAGCTTATTACCATATCTAAGATTCCTTCTATATCTGTACCAAAATTCGGATCAGTCGTTTTCACTTAAAATGCAACATACTTACATGCAAACACACTTTTGTGTTTATAGAAATTATTCAATGGGAAGTAGGATGTCGCCAAATAAACTTACCTCAAGATTGTTGAAAACTTTTATAACCACAATAGCAATATTTTACAGTAAGAGTAAAAAATACAATAAGTAGAGGAAGGATGGAAAAATACCATTTTAAGTAGACTTGTTAAGACTACAATAACGGGTGCCATTCAATCAAGAGGTATCACGACTACAAAGATTTGTTTTTGTGTATTACAGTTTTTTGTGAAACATTTTTATTAAAACTTTGTCTTTCCATTTCAATGGCGACGTGACTTGTTATTTTATTTCCAACCTTTTTCCTCAAAACTGAAACCATGTTTTAAAAGGACGCAAAATTGTCTCCTGATGTTAGAAGGAGGTTCACGGATCAAGTAAGCAATAAATATTACATTTTGTTTACTCGAAAAAAAAATAGTGGAACATCGTGGATGATTTAAATATACAGTATACTTACCGTCGATTTGAGTGATATTTATCTAAGTGCGAAAACTCAACTTCCGCTGCTAACCGGTAAAATAGACGAACGAAGTGTTTTGAGTAGCAGACTTTTGCTCTACGAATGGAGCATGTGTTTACCCCATCTAGTTGATGATCTGGGGGGTCGCGGGACTGCCTTACCAGGTCACCGTGACCCTGGAACGTAGAAGGCATTTAAAGGAACACGTTGAATTTTTAGTCATTAACCTCTCAGGCGCGTTACGTACACCCGGGTGTACATAAGCGAAAACGCCCCAGCGCCTTACGTACACACGTCTGTACATAACAGACAGTCGCTCATTGGACGTTGATTTTTATCATTTTCAATTATAAATCGCCCGAGAGGTTAAGAGTAAGATAGTCTTTTCCGCTCCAACCAGAACAGGCGAAAAAAAACGGTATTGGTGTAGAATGTTATTCTTTAAGGATAGTGCAGCAACCAGCGCGGCCCCAGCGTTGAAACTACAAACGGCACGTGTACGTCGAACTAAAGTGTAGATTCGTTAGAGTAAAGTCTGGGTCATAGCTGATTGTTGGAACTTATCAAGTTAGGCCTCTTGTTCACACACGGTATTTCGGTATCATAATTTACGGCTCATACCGGTCGTCAGTGTTGTATGAAAGTGTTTATACGTACCGACCGAACGGCTCAGCGCGGAACGGCGATGATGCGTCCTAGCAGCTCCCAATGCTCCGAGTGTTTCTCCGAAATCTTATTTTATGTGGAAACTACGAGTACTACACAGATTTGAAAGTACTGTTGTCTGAAGCAGATATACTTATATTTTTGAATTTGGAATCAAAATTCCACGTTTTATGGGCTCATGTGTCAGCTCCACTTATTATACTTCAGCTATCATATTTCCTGCCTGGGTCGCGAGACTGTCTTAACAGGTAACCGCGACCCCAGAACGTTAAATGCTATTGAAAGTTACAGTGGATTTTAGTTAGTACGAGTTTGACAGTCCCTCGTCTTGCCCTGGATGGGAGGATACATTATTTTGATGTTTTTAACACGATAAATAAAAGGCATAATATATTATCTGTCTTTATTTAGCTGCCGCTGCTGAAAACTTTGTCAATATGAGCCTGTTAACTAGAGATCTCACTTCATCTCACCCGGCAGGCTTTGGCCCTCTAAGGGGGAGTTATATTAGGCCTTAATATTGACATAGGTATAATTATTCTCTTGCCTATGAGGAAGGTTACGCACGGCACTTAGCACGACTCCCACCCTGTTAGGATAATATGCCGTGGAAAATAGGCCTTATTTTCATGGCCCCAAAACGTATTTAACCTCCTTGGACCTAGCGTCCCTTATACGAGACCTTGTTTCTAGTATTGCCCTCTAGCTCCTATTAAAGTGTAACTTAACATGTTAAAACCCAGAGTCTTGTATAGGAGACATGCAATAAAAAAAACTAATAACTTACAATATTTTAAAACAAAATTGTCATTTAGGGGTCTTTAAGTTAACCTATAAAAAATATTTCATTAGCAAACGCAAAGTGGTCTGGGGTCTGAGGAGGTTAAGTATGGACAGTTGATGAATTTGATAGTTAAGTATTCTTAACTTGTGCTAGCTAGTCATAGGAGTGGGTGTAAGTGAATGGGCGACTCGCTGTCCGTCCATGGACAATGCCCGGGTCGACGGCGCGTTGTGTTCCAAACGCGTCAGCATAATGACGCCCCCCTCCCCTAGAGGGCTAATGCCTGCCGGGTTGCGGGACTAACGAATACCGTGACCCCGGAACGTTAAGGGCTATCGAAGAACACCGTGGATTTTAGTCAGTACAAGTCTGACAGTCCCTCCTGCCCCGGTTGGGAGGACTCATTTGATGATTTTGCCACGCTAAAAAAAAGGGGTAGTAAGTGAATAAATAAAAACAATTTATATTCAAGAATTTAGTTGCTTTTATTGCAAAGAAAATGCAACGGTACATGAAATGATGAAAATTAATGTGAATGATGTGGAATTATATTAAAAAAAGCCTTAATACTGAAATAATGTTATTTTCCAATTATACATTGTGACTTTATATCATTCAAATATTCCATTCTCTACTATTGGTAATTCTATATCGCAAGCAAATTAACGAAACGCTCATAAAAATGAAATATAATAACCTATAAAAGACAATTTTTGTTATTGTAAAAATAATTCTTTAAATTTTAGACGTGGAGTTGCAGACACCAGCGCTTTCAACAATACCATAGTATTTGTTTGTTCATTATCGTTGAAAAATATCTAAATGGTCGCATAACTGGCGCATTTGAAATGGGACGAGTTTTCGAACGAACGACGAATAATCTAACTTTACAAACACACACCGAGATGATAAAATTATACTATCTAACCAAATGTAAAAAAAAATATAAAGTAATTAATGAGAAGCAAAATAATAAAAATGTTCATAAAAATCAATTAAAAGAACAATAGAAATATTAATAATTCCATTTATAAGAATGAAAGAATGATTTTCGTAATCATTACAAATAAATAAGAATACCAGTTCCACTAATATTTAAAATCACCAAAAATAATTTAAAGACTCTCACACCAATAGCATAACTCTCTTTCATTTATATTTATTATAATTTAGAGTAATTTATCCTATCAAGTATGTACAGCGAAGGCAGCTATAATTTGTGTTCTTCTTAAAAATTTACCTAATTTAATACTATTTTCTAATATTACAAACACTATATTCAATGTCCGCTTGAAAGGTCCATTATGCAAGTTGTACGAATTCTATGAAGTGAACTTTCAGACAGGCGTTATTGATAAACTCAACTGCCCACAAATAATACCAAAGACAAGGTATTCCAATTTCAAAAGACAAAGAGGTCTCATATCTAACAAACTAACTAAAATTCCAAAGACAACTTGCGTAATAAAACCATTCAATGTTATAAGGACATTCGGTACTTTAAATACAATACAATACCTGGCTTTAAATATATCTTGATGTTTTATAATAATGTCCAAGTACTATTTCCATTTAGAAGATACGAGTTTCGGGTGTATACAGTGTTACAAGGATCTTTTGACCTTAGAATAAGTCCCAGGGGCATTTTTAAGTATTTGATTTGTATTTTGTGTGTTATTAAGTACACTTTTGCCCAACCCATCGGGGATGTTTTGACATTTAAATATTTATTTAAAATATAAGGCAGCCTTACTTCTGATTTTGGTCACGCGCCAATTGATCCTTGTACAACCATAGCCAAAGCTGACGTATGAACATTATTTTGTCAGCAAGTGTTAATGGACGCTAAGTACTCGTTGTATTTCTTCTCCTGCGCTTGTTGCAGTTTCTGAAGCTTCTTCACGAGTCCTTTGCTGAGCTCCTTGCCTTCATGATCGTGTGTTGGTAGACCCTAGAAAAAAAGGCAGTTAAATATGCAACAATAGGATGCGTATCATTAGGATGTCTCATTATCGCCCAAGGGCACAATTTAACAATCTTCGGGTAACTTTTCCCGAGAAATGTATGGTAGAAATAAACGTATCTATCATTATTCTAAACAGACATTTTAATTCAAGCAAGTTAGATGTACCGCCTACATGATTTGAAGAGAACTTGAACTTGCACTATGACACAGACCCATCAAAGTGAGTAAAAAGTAGAAACTAATCAAGGATGTAATAAACTAGGAGTTCCATCAAATGTAAGTTACCTTATCATCAAACTTGGAATACTTGTCGGCTTCCCGCTTGAACATTTCTCCAGGCGGTATCTTCTTCAGTTCTTCTTTAGCACGCTGCGCTTCGAGAAGTTCCAGCTTCTTCTTCTGCTTCTCTGCTTCAAGTCTGGCCTTCTCTTCTCTTTCTTTCATTATCTCTTCTTTGCTCACTAGTTTGACTACAGTGCGATCTAATATGGAGAAATATCAAATGATTAGGTCTTTAAAATTTACCCTCTTTTCATAACTATATTGGGGTTGACTGTATGCAGTTGACAACCAGTAGTAGTTGAAAAGATATGGGAAGTCCCATGCACGAAGATACATTGTTATTTAATTTTGTAAGTTGATAATTCTCATTTAGAAATATAGCTTATAGAGTCCGCGCCACGACTGAAGTCCTGAGGAAAAATTGTGGTACTACATTTTTTTTATAAAATTTGTATTGACATAGACGCTAGCGCCACGTCAAAAGGAATTCACTCGTGACGCAGACGCTTCGCCATTCAGAATGATTCACGCTATACTGTGCCGTGTCCCGTCCCGGCACGGCCCGGACACGGCACGGTGTAGCAGGAATCATCCTTTATTGGACTCGGAACTATTCGCTAATTTTCGTCATAGTCTTTGAAACAAGTGAAAAAGAAGTGGTTAGCGTAACACCTGATCGATTGACTGCTGCACTGTGGGGTCACTCGATTCCCGCACGGAAAAAATACGTATGGCATACAGTTAGTTGTGTGGCTTTAAAAATTTGTAAACGCAACCAGGAGAAATTCCTAGTGTTTGGCAAGTCTCTACAAATCCTACTTCCTACTATACTTCCTATCCTACTAATATTATAAATGTGAAAGTTTGTTTGGATGGACGTTTGTTACTCTTTCAAGTATAAACCACTGAACGGATTCGGATAAAGTTTGGTACACAATTAGTTTATAACCTGGATTAACACATAGGATAATTTTTATCCCGATTTTATCTTCCCGTGGAATAATTTTAGTATTGTAGCGCGTGAAACTGCTGGCGAGTAAGTGATGAATAAAAGTTCCTCCCACTGACCAGGTTTATCCTCCAGCCGCACCCCCAGCTCCGGCAGGTCGTGGTCCCGCAGCTGGTCGCACAGCGCCAGCACGGCCGGGGCGGCCGCGGCACGCGCAGCGTCGCGCACGCGGCCGCGGAATGTACTCAGTGCCTCTAGGTAGGGCATCACCGTGTCTTCTAGCTGTGGACAGGAAATAATATATTCAATTGCTGTCTGCGTGTCTCACCAATACATTAACAAATTAGGAAATAAAGAATCTTTTAGGTAATTCTTTCGTGCTACTCAGAATTTAGCAAAGTACTAATGAATGATGAATGTGGCAACTATCCGTAGCCTGCTCGTGTTCTAATGCATTTTAAACATCTTTTTATTTTTTAAAGTAAACTGAAAACACATTACGCCTAAACCCTGACGGATTAGGCAGTGATATGTCAGCAATTGTTAAGATCTATGTAAATCAATCCTATGGGATTAACCCAACTGCCATCAACCAGACACGACGCCAGATATTGTGGCAGCTACTGGTACATTCATTCAGTCCATCAGGAATGCTTTGCGCGACCTACGAATCGACTTCATGACTAATTCACTACATGCTCAAGAAAAGTGCATGCTAGTGACGCACAGTCGTCAATATCGTTAACCGAAGATATATGTGTATAAGATGGGTCATATAATGCTGCGCACCGACTTTACTATTACGGAAACCTCTGTTCCTTCGTAGATTACAGGCCTGATGGTATCTAGATATGTAAGATATGCTATGATACTCACGCAGACATTGTTCGCGTCGGCGACAGGGAATCCGATCCCCCCTCTGGGTCCCTCCACAGCCCCGAACACGTGCAGTATGTCCGTCACGTACTTGGCAGCAGCTGCCAGCAGCGGCGTGTGGCGCGGCGCGGTGTGTCGCAGGTAGGAGTGGGCCGCGCCCACCAGCGAGCGGAGCGCGTCCAGCGCGCTGCGGGTGTCGATGTTGTCTGTGGACACGACGTAAGGGTTAGTGCATGTACACAAATAGCTGCAGTGTCTGCTAATCTATGGTATTTGTACCATAGATAAGCAGACGTTTTTATATGGGAAGCTGCCCCTTCCGCCTTCCGGTAAATGCAAGTTCGATCGAAGTTTCCTCTAAGACGCCGATTTCTCGTGTAGTAAATAAAGTTCGATTTTGAGTAGATCCATTGAAATGTGCGCGAGATGCTCTAAATTCTAAATGTTATTTCATGATCATAAAATAATGTATGTATTTACACATACACTTTTTGAAGCAGATTCAGGTCAGAAAATAGTATATTAATAAAAGAGAAAAATACATAATTCGCTTCGTTCCAATTTCAACTTGAATCGACACCGCGGGGATGGAAATATGACAAATCGAGATATTGTATTTTTTTACTTATCGCTGCAGGATTGTTAAAAGCCAATGATGCATCGATAAGCGTGGTCACTCTACTAAGTATGAGTTAGCGCGTTTTATCATGACGCGATGTGTCGCCGATCAACTACAAGTAATAATCATATTTACTCCTAAGACTTAGAGACGCTATCAAAATAAAACGTGCGTTGTTTATGTGTAGATCGAAAAGTAAAACCACCTTGCCACGACAACGTAAGTCAGTCGAATTGCATCATTATGTCGTAAGCAGCAAGGATGATAATAATAGAGTTAAAAATCGCACGAATCAAATCAGGAGCAAGGGCGCTGTTTTTTTTTACGTATCAAAATCATCAAGTGATTCCTCCCACCCATACAGACTTTAACTGACTAAAATCCACGGTGTTCTTCAATAGCCTTTTACATTCCTGGATCATGGTTTCCTGATAGACAGTCCCCCAGCAAGGGCGCTTAGGTTATAGTTTACACTACTAACCGCACAGCGCTGCATGTACTTGCTCCTTGACTGCGGTAAGTTTGTTGGAGAGCGTCTGTTCCTCCGCGTCCCACACACCGCCACATCCCTCGTCGTAGCCGCTACGTAACGCGTCTTTGACAGTCAGGAAGAACTCCTGAAATATATATACATCTATTTATAGTACACTGTTCCAAGCTTGGCAGTTAAGCAGTTATTACCGGACAGTAAGATAACTTGAAATTAGAATAATATAAAGGATAGTGATGTAACATTGAGCTGAGAAAAACACCCTTTGGCGAAATTTTTATTCTTTTATGTAACTTATAAATTGAAAGATTATGTTTGTAGACTAAATAAATAAAATACATCTTGTTTCTTGTAATTCATCTACATATAGAACTGCTCAGAGTTTATCAATGATTTATGGTAAAGAGCATAGAGTAAAACTGTGTAAATGTGAGTATGCCTATACTCACATTAAAAAGTTTCTCAGTCTGTATCGCCATATCCATAGTATTATCGGAGTAGTCAAGGGTCTCCTTCCATCCATGCATGAGGAAGCCGATCCTCAACTGGCGGGCAGTATGACGGCGCAGCGCTTCGGATATGGTGACGAAGTTCTTCAGCGACTTGGACATCTTGCAGCCTGCTATCGTCAGGTGACCTGTATGGAGGAAGTAGTTCACCCAGCCAGGTTGGTTGAAATGAGCCTGGAACGATGAAAAAATAAATAGAAGATGTGAATACGAAAACATAACGGTCAGTGCAACGGTATTGCTTTTAAATTAAACGCTAAATAAATATAACTAAATAAAACATTATTTTTTGATGAAGAATATTTATTACTTTACCATGACATCCATATCAATAGGTTTTTCAATTTGAAGAAAAAAATCGGGACATCCTTTTTGATAGTCACTAAAATCGTCAAGTGTGCCAACAAATTCCTTGTTTCAAAGACAATAATTACTCACCTCACTTTGAGCCAGCTCATTATCATGGTGAGGGAACTTAAGGTCAACGCCCCCAGTATGTATGTCCAGCTTGTTGCCGAAGATATCCGAAGCCATCGCCGAGCACTCGATGTGCCAGCCCGGCCGGCCCGCGCCCCACGGTGACGACCACGACGGCTCGCCCGCTTTACTGCGCTTCCATAGAGCGAAATCGTTGGGAGATCGCTTTTCACTTGTGTCGTCTGTGAGATCACCTGAGAAGAAAAGACAACATAATTAGTAAATCCGGCAAGTAGAACCTAATCGATCTATCACCTTCTACCAGTTGCAGAGTAAAAGGGAGAAAATGCTTCCACTTTTAAATAGTGCTCATTTATATGGAATGCTCCTTATAGTTTTTGTGACAGCATCTGTCTTAATAAACATTCTGTCCACAATGAAACTCTCAAAAAATGACCAGCAAGGATATAAATCAATGAATTGGAAAATTAACAGAATGTTTACCTTCTCCCTCTTGTAACGATTTTGTATCTCCATATGCTTCAGGCACCAATCTGGCATAATAATGTTTATCTTTGCCATCAAACTCACTCACACTGAAGTAAACAGAGCCATTTGATTCGTAAGCGAGACCATTATCTATTATCTTCTCAATGAACTTTACTATTTGTGGTACATATTCACTAACTCTTGTTAATACGTCTGGCGGTAATACCTGCAAGAAAAAGAAGGTTAGAATTAATAAACTACTGGCATTTCAATATGTTGTTGTATATTCTATATTCAAATATAATTTATTTGAAAGTACTTACATTTAGTGCTTTCATGTCTTTATGGAACTCATTTTCCCAATACCTAGGCAGTGCTGTGAATATAGCATTATCAGTAACAGTGCCCCCTAACTTGTTGTCCAACCATTCAGATATGGGGCTTTTAGCTGACTGTAGCAGTTCACACTTAGCATTTGTGATTTTCGCTTCATCTTTGCCTTCTACTGCTGCTTTCAAAGACTTCACTGCAGCAGCAATGCTGTAATTATTATGTTTAATATTATGGTTCCATACATATCATATCCCACATGCAGTCTGCCGCATGTGGGATAGGGGAGCATCATACTTAAGACAACACTAACGAAGAGCAAGCGCCATCAGGACGTCATTTGCAAGCAGCCATTATCAAATATAATGTTAAATCAACATAAACCTGCCAGTCTTCACTACTTTAGGTTTTATTGCTAGCAAAACAATGTACTGCGCCGAATTGTTATCTTCAAAGTGCGGTTAACTGTTCTGATGTTGTTTAGATATTGGTTATCATTTTAATTAAAGTTTTCATTGAGAATTAAGTTTTTATCATCATGTTTCCAAAAACAATACTGTGAATATTGATTACTGACTAATTGGCTGTTCTGTTATCATCTGTATGTTCTTTATGAAAGTTTGGGTTTCCCAAGTGTTGAATCATTACTTTTTTTTAAATATAGGGATAAAGAGGCTATGTTTAAGAAGGATTATTCACAGTAACATACTTGGGTAGTTACTATTTTAAAACAAAACCAGCACAAGTATGACTATAAGTTCTGATAAGAACTTGCATGTAGTTAGACACCTTATCTATAAACAGTAAGAAATAAAACTGATTTCTGCACAAAGTAATTGTACTGCACTGCAGTTGTGACGAAATGGTGATAAACTTACTTGTTGTGGTTCTTTGACCTGATTATTGTGCTTATATGTATATAATAAATATATAAATCACTTACCAATCTAATGTCTTTTGCATGGCATTCTTTTTATCAGGGTCAGTGGCTTCTTTAACAATTGTTTCGTAGTAATTCACTACTGATGTTGCATCATCTATAATACAATTCAGACTTTTATTCTCTTCAATGTATTTCTCAAACAAATGGTGCTGTCTTGCCCTTTTGATGATTTTGTCATCAATATCTGTGATGTTCATCACATATAGGATGTCATAGCCAAAGTAGTTGGCCATTACTCTCCTTAATATGTCAAAAGATATGTAGGATCTGAAATTGAAAGGACACTTTAACAATTTAACTTTTAAAATCAATTTAAAACTAAAAGTTTTAAAAACTAAGAGTAGTGGTTAGCCCAGTAAGAGCAGTGGTGGCCCAGTGGTACCGGCCCCGACTTACGAGTTGTAGGTTGTCGGTACCAACCTGCACATTACTTTGTGTATTTTATTTCATCACCACTGCTCTCAAAACGGTAAAGGAAAACATTGTGAGGAAACCGACGTGCCCTAGAACCATCAAGTTCAAAGACATGTAACATCTACCAACCAGCACTGGGTCAGCGTGGTGGATTATGGCCCACTCCCTCTCACAGAGAGGAGGCCTGTGTTCCAGCAGTGGGAACATTATTGGCTGATAATGGCTAAGTTGCCCGTGGCTATTCCTATCTATTCAAAACTTCACACTCTACAATACTACTACTATTTTCGTTCAGGTCTGGCAGATATCTTCCTACTATAAATTCTTGTAAAGGTTAGTGTTTTAAAGATACCTCAACAAATTAGAACAAACAAAAGTGCTGAATAAATAGATCTATCTGAAGTTATGTAGTAAAAACATTGTTAAATTTACTTTTATTGTATTTGAAAGCACAAAGTCGAATAACGTGAGTTTCAAAGTTTTGAGAAACATCCAAACGACCCTTAGATCAACAAGAGATGATCAGTAAACTGAATATAAGTACCTGGCATGGCCCATATGGGAGGCGTCGTATACCGTGGGTCCGCAGCTGTACCAGTTGATACGGTTACCATTTTCACACACAAATTCTTCTTTCTGTCTTGTCAAGCTGTTATAAAGCTTTAACACTGGCCTCTTCTCATTTTTAGCCGGTGGGGACCAACTGGGTTGACTTCTTTTAGACATTGTAAGTTTTTTCACATAAATCTACCTTTTAAGAATAATATATACCTAGTGCATGCACTACAGATTATAATTTTGAAGAATGTTCAATAAAATGTTAAGTTTTAACTTAGAAAAAACGTTTTTCGCCACGTACTGAACGTATGATGCATGACTCTTTGACACTTGCACCACAATTTATCTGTCAGCAACCATCTGTGGCATTTTGAGGTTGACAATTGTAGTGAAGTCCATCCTACAATTAGTAGAAGTTGTAATTAATTCACGACGAGAAATTACTACACGGAAAATCCAATCGGTGAATTAGTCGAGTGATATCTGTAGAATCCTTCCAGAGCTTTTTAATAATTCCACATTCCTAATGACCTCAAAGTTCTGTATAGAACATAAAGAATATCTCTATAATAGTATCATCATCTTCCTGTCCTTATCTCATTTTACTTGGGGTCGGCGCAACACGTTTTTTTCTTCCATTCTCCTCTATCAGACGTCACAGTATTATTTACTCCTTTTTCTTCCATATCATTCCTTAGACAATCCATCCATCTTTTCTTTGGCCTTCCTCTTCCTCTCCATCCATCAACATTCATACTCATCACTTTCTTAGGCACATGAGTGTCATCCCTCCTCATCACATGTCCATATCAAGACAGACGATTCCCTTTCATTTTCTGTAACAGGCACCACTTTCAAACTTCCCCTTATAAACTCATTCCTTACTTTATCCATTCTTGTCACTCCACACATCCATTTTAACATTCTCATCTCCGCTATCCCTATAATAGTATGCGATCTTCAATTTTGTTCACCTTTACAACCTAGATGTAATGAGGATTGACGTAATGAAAACTAACCACATAGTGAAAATGCTTTCAGGAATTGCTGCTGTTAAATTGCTCATTTATTTTAGGTAAACATAAAAATCGATTTTATTTTTCTTTAGTCGATTGCATTTACCTACGCCCAAGAGCAATAACAATGAAAATATTGTGAATTTACCAGCAGAACATACGGAAAATATTTTGTTTCTTTCTTTCTTATACAAAATGTAACCGTATATGTCAATTGTGAAACAGAGATCAAGCTATCGATATTTGTGTTAATTTAGTGGCCTGAGAAAACTCCTTGTTGATTTGTGAATGTGTGTGTTGTGAACAAAAATAACCATCTATCTATACATATTTCTACGCGTTTATCTGAAAGTTGCGACTACTGTACTCCTAATTTACTTAATTTTTTGTGTATTTTTGTATTGTTTCGGCCAAAACACACGATCCTATCAGATAAAATGGCTCTCTGTGTTTGTAAATGCCTAAATGTGACGCTTGAAGGTGATAAACTTGAAGACAATGTCGATATTGGGAAACTGGAGTTAACATCCATGGAACAAAGGGATATTTTTTTCAGTGAGGTACCGTCAGTAAACATGTCTTGACCTTGACTTATAGGAAGGGTTTTCATGGCTTGCTATGTAAAAATATGAATGAAACCATAATAACATCACAGTGATCACATATATTTTGATATTATTTTGTATATATTTTGTTCATAATACACAAGTACATGTGCGATCGGCACTGTATCGACTTGTTTATGATTGTACTAATGATACTTAATATTAAGACCTAACCACGTAATTACACTTTATCCAAACTCCTTGGTTTATTTTTAGCTTTTTATGTTCTAAACTGATCTTGTTGCTTTCCTGTTAAGTGTACAAAACAGTATCAAAAAGTATGCAAACCAGTTTTACTGGAACTATACCTAATAAAAATGATCATGAATATTTAGCACTCTAGATTTAAATATGTATAAGAAGTTGTTAATGATCTTAAATTATTGTTTTAGAAACTGCTATCATGCTCCCTAGGCAGCCTTAAGAGCCAGGTTGCTCAGCCTGCCTTGGTGGAGCAGCGTCCACTGGGCAGATGGACCATACACTCCTGTCTGGCTTGTGGCCAGCCCACACATGCCATATCACATGACAAAAGTGGACCTTATGCACTGCTTGTTTGTAAATCTAATCAGGTCAGTGTCTAATTACATTCAGTCAGCTGAATTATAGCTATTGATTGATTTATTATGTAATGTAAATAACTTCCATCTGTTTTACATCTAAAAAAATACCTACTTAGTACATGCACATTTGTGCTTGTATTTAATCAATGAGATTGATTTTGTGGCCTTGCTGATTATCTTATACTGCAAACAAAAGAAAGTAAACATGTAATAAAAACATGTTACATACCTAGTAACTACTAAGGTGTTTCCAATTCTTCTTTATTGTTTATTTAACTGCTATAAAAATTGTCTCAAATTTAAAGCAACATTTATGAAGTAGAAAATTAAGCATTAAAAGCAATTGTTGTAATATTTGGTAAATTAATTTGAAAATAAATGTCCAAAACCATGGATCCCTTATTTATATTGTTTGTTTTTATTATGTGTTTCTGGTCTAAACTATATTAAAACTTATGCTAATATTGAACATGTTTACATCACAATCTTATCACCAACAAAGATAAATATCCGACCCTGACTTATGGATTTACCTGTTTATGTTACAGACCACACAAGATCGAGTAATAAATTTGAAAAAATCAAATAACTATTCGCCAGTATTTAACTTATTAGTGCCAGAAGTAACAAATGACATTGAAATGAAAGAGAATGTGGATACAAACAACTTTATAAACAGTGACAGGAACGTCTGGCTGCCAACCCAGCAAGTTATAGGTACTCTCAGCAAACAGATGAATCAGACCCTGCAGTCACAGCTGGAAGCTGTTGAGGAGTCAGTTAGACAGTTCAGAGATCAGAAATATGCAGAATTTGAAGCTTTCAGAGAAAGAGCACAAAGAGATCATAAAATTTTAGCTAGGTAAGCTGCTTTAAATCACATGTTAATATTAATGAATATGAATGTGCACTAATATTTTAAACTGTATTATTATTAAAATAAACAGTGCAGCTAGGTGAAGTGAGCCCTGGATATGTTTGATATCTCTATTACTGAAAATTACAATGAGGTCCTAAGATTTTTGCATTAATTTAACTCTGTTACAGAGATAATTAAAACCTTTATATCTTAGAATTATTGTTTTGATAAAAAAATAGTTATAAAAACTGGTCTGGATATGCCTCAATAAGTTTCTAAGCCTGACTATTTAAAAACTGGCTTAATGAAAAGATAAACAATAATTATTTGTAAGTACTTTTTGCAGGTTTCGCTGTATAAATGATAACAACAAGTATATTTTTGCAGTATCATAAGCAAGGCGCGCAACAACGTCGACAGGGACAGCTGGCGGATCGACACGACGATCGACAATGGACCTCCCTCCCCCAACCTACCTCCCCTACAGAGACGAAGACTGTCCTCTTTCAAAGATGCCAAAAAAGTCTCACAAAGTATTGTTAAGGTATATTTTATATATTTTTCTACTACCCATTCATATTTAATTAATCAATTCAATATTTATGACACAAAACAATTACTTTTTGTGTGACAAATGGATGGTTACCAGAGTGTAAGTGTATGGTTTCAGACACTATCACATACCACATGGCAGGTTTTAATATCATTTCCTGAGGTAAAACATCTAATTATATTATTCACGAAATTATTTTTTAATTAAATATAGCTTGCTTATTTTTAGAATACACCTGGAAGTATTTCACAATTAGTTGTATTTTTTTTGACAGAATATTTATCCTACTATGATAAACATAATTGCTATTAGCCATATTAATTTACAGCTCTGTTTGTTTTTACCATGAAACTACCATAACAGAGGAAAATTATGCGATAATTGATTATTGTGTTTACATACAATTTAAATAACTGTTAATTAAACTGGCAAATGTGACCTAAAACACATGTTTTTTATTTACTTTTATTTTACACATGCCATTCACACAGTTGCGTTAATTTGTTGTGACACCAAATTGTAACTATTTTTGGTTTGGAAGTCAATGGTTTTGTTTATGTTGCTTCGCTATTTACTCAAGTACTTGCCACTTATAGTGATCCAACTACATACATGACAAAAATAATTTCGTAAAGTATTATGTTGAAAATGTTTGAGATGAAATATCTAACTTTGGCTTACAATAAGAGTATGATTATTTATGACTTCATGCAACATAATGTTATTTCCGGACTTTATGCCTGAGGCAACCTCTTTCAGTCAACACAGGGTGGTGGAAAGATAAAATTGCAGATGCACAAAAAGAGAAACAAATTTTGAAAGTTTAAGATATAAATAACATAGTTTAATTTAAATAAACATACATATATTATTATAATAAAAAATACACATAATTATTTTATATACAACGTTTTCCGATATTCCTCATAGTTTCGGAAATTGCCATCCATGCCCAGGTGGAAAATTCACCCTGTATATACAAAGTAATAGAAATATCATTGAGATGATTTACCCCTACCTCACCCTTATTATTTTATGTTTACAGGCTCCTAGCAACATGCCACCCGAAGAAGACTCCTTAGATGCTGAAGATCTTTTTGACTTAGAAGGTGACTTTGACTCACGGAATAACATGCTCTCTGATCAAGACGACTATGATTCTGATCGTAAGTATTATGACATTTATGTCTGAGTATTTAAGATCACAAGATAATTCTTTAAGGCAAGTTTTTTCAAATCTTGAATAGATTAATAAAGAGAAATTAAGTGAAGTCGTCTATGCGATAACAAAAAAATATAGGCCCGTAGAAACTTCTCGCGAGTAAGGTCGAGTATATTTTTAATATTACTTAGGGTCTTATTTTTATAACTTGTCTAGACGACACTTTTAGTATGGAACCAAAAACATGACATTGCGCCTTCTGTAAGTTAATGGGTCTTAATATATTTTGAGAAATACAAATATACCAATTCTAACTGTTCCGCAGAAGGCAGTAACGACGAAGGCATCCACATCTCGCGGCCGCGCGGCGGCGGCGGCGTGGATGTGATCGCGCGCTCTCTCCCCATGAATATGCCAAAGTTCCCCAACGAGCGCCCCACTCGTCGGGACTTAGATGATGATGTAAGAATTTGTTTAATTACTGAGATGAACTGTCTAAAAATGTTTGTCAATCTTCTGCAATTACCTATCATAATCTATCTTGGTACCTAACAAGACTATTTTAAAGTGTGTGGTCTGCAGTTATTAAAGTACACTGTTGCATTACATGCATTTGTCCTTACGGTTTGTTATAAAAGTACGTTAAACTGATTCCAGGAGGAGCCTCAAGACATAGCAGCAAGTATCAAAGCGCTGGCTCGCTCAGTGCACGGCGACGTGTTCGAGCTGCCTCGCCCGCGCTTCTCCACTCAGATCTAGCGAGGCACGCACACACCGATCTCTCGAGCTGTCCGCGCCACATTCGCTCCAGACGCTACCCGCGGACAACGCCGCTATACAATACTAAATCATTCAAAGATATCTCGTCGAGTTGTGCATGACTAGTGTGCCTGAGTTACACATACACTTGCCACACATTGGTGCTTCATAATGTGATCACAGTGACCCTAAATCCAAATTATGAGTATACATTACGTTTGACTTGACAACTAGTGACAATACGTGCTACATACAACAAACACATATAATATGGCAGCTATATAAATCCAAAAGCTTAAAAAAAGAATATTTGGGAGCCCTTTAATGTTATGGAATAAGATATAAATATATGAGAACGAAAGTAGAATATAAGAGGCTATAAAATGTTATTATAAGCAGAGTAACTATTAGAAAGATAAACACCAAATTGTTTCTAAAGCAGTTTACTAATTATTATTTAATTTAGATGCTGGTCCAAACAGTACATAATTTTGAATTATTTTCAGCTATGCCATTTTATTAGTTTGCGATACATTTATAATATCGAGAACAATAAACCTACTATTGTGATTCAATGGGTGCAGTATGTTGATATATTTCAATTTCCATGGCTAGAATATAATTCATAAGTGACCATCAATTGAAGTCAATTAAACATTTAAATCATGTGGTGGAGAATAGTGCTATATTTCTGTGCTTAATGACGAACTGCTTGTTGTAACAACTACATAATAATATAATCTAGCCATGTAAGAGTTCAATAATGAATGAGTTGTGACAACATTATGTTAATTTAAAATCAAGTCGACCTAAGATAATAATGCCATATTACTGTGAAATAATTCTTGTCGACCTCTGGTAACTATAAAACATTAATTACGTGATAAAGGGAGTATTGTTAAATGTATGTAAATATAATAAAATGTTTATAGATGACAAGTAAATATAACTATGAATTGTTAACATCTAAGTCATATCCATGTTAATAGACTTTTCTATTATGTTTATCTGGTGTTATCTTAATGATAAGTGAAAAGTGTACAAAAATACTAATAACTTGCATTTCTTACTAGTCTTTTAGGGTCACGAAATAATTTTCATTGTTAACATAATTTTCAGTAGGTAGTTATCAAATCGCAAAATCATAAATGTACATATAAGAGATCATTGTTATAACGTTGGATAACGATACAATTAAAACTTTTGAAAATCGTTTATTTTTATACCCAATATTTTGAATGTTTATGTAAAAGGTTAACAGTCAGAATCAGGAGTAGGCTTCGGTGACGCAGTGACGTCTCGCTCGTTTGTAATGTTTACTTTCTATAACTTTGTAGTGTTAAGTTAGGCTATAATACGTTTTCTTATCTCGTGTGTTACTGAACAAGCGAATCATATTTTCAGCGTCTTCCAATAGCACTGATTTAAAAATGAGAAAGATGATTTTTTTATGTGATGTCTATTTCAGTCAGTTGTTTTTATTTAACTAAAATTAAAAATTGTTTCATTGGTGTGACTTTTATGAGATGGACCTTGATTGTATGTATTAGAAGTATGTAATAAATATTGAACGTGAATACGACTTGTTATTTATGCTGTGGCCTGTTAAATAAAAAAACACAAGTCAATACTGATCATAATATTAAAATTCTATACTTATCTATAATTATCTCTGACCTCTGTGGTTGATATGACAGCCGTTGCCATGGATACGGCGTCACAACAAAAGTGAAACTTCTAAAAGGCGTGCTGTATCAGGGAGTTGGTAATTGTTCTGATAATCTGGGGAGAAGAATGTTGAGTTCGCGGTACTATAGCGCGTCTCGGCTCGGCACTGACGCGAAGCCGCGGACTGCGATGGTGGTGGACGAAGATGATGAGTTGTACGCAGGGTTCAATGAGGTGGCTCCTGCCTTGGACACCCGCAACTTGCGAGAAGACCAGGACTTTCAGGAGACGCTCCGCACAGCTGGCATTGGAAGAAAAGTCCCCAGCACCAGTAGAATGGGCACAGGGGTGAGTTTAATTAACTGTTGACCGAAGATAACCTGTGCATGACGACATAGCTGACGTTATTTTGTTTGTTAAATAAATAAGAATGCATAATCTCGCAAAAATATTTATTGGGTCAGTGAATATCTGCCGTCAATAATTGTTTAAATGTGTTATTTGACCACAATGTAAGGTTTAATTATGTATTCAGATATTTCAAGTATACACTATTACCATTTAAACAGATTTTTATGTGAAAAAGTAAAAAGCCTTTCTTTTTGGATTTGCTTTCCCCCATATTTTTAGCCTATCGAGGAGAACAGTACTCCACTTGTATGTATTGTATGATAAATTGAACCTATAAACATGTTAATGCAGCTTTTGCAAACTTTACATTCCCATTATGAAATAAACTAAATATTATTTGGCCCATCATGTTTGATGCAAAAATAAGTAGCCTATAACCGTCTCCGGGATGGGGACATTATGTATGTTGTAATCATGCTTCAGATGATGCGCATGGGCACAGTGAGCGTCCGCGGCAACAGCTCGCGTGCTGCGACAGCCGCGCGACCGGTCACCGCCGTGCGCGCTGCTGGGTACACCTCCACTACTAGAGACATTCCCACCAGGGATGATGTCAAAGAGGACAGGTTATAAATTACTACACTACACTATAATCTAAACTCGATAAAATAAATGAAGGTATTTGTGTGTATTTTTCATGGGTTTGGGTTTGGTACTGACTGTAGTTTCGCTAACTAATTTAAATAGATCCTGTATAAATAAACCAAAAAACGTACAGCCTTATGCTCACTCAAGACGTTTGTCTGCGTTTTTTTATTTAAAACCTGTATACTGATTACAGTATTGAAGAACGGGTGAAACAGATGGAGGCGCGTATTATGACACTGGTTGAGGAGTCGTGTATGCTGAGTGCACGAACTGACCCCGACGATGAAACTGCGCCGAAGAAGGAAGTCGATTTGGGACAGGTGAGTCGTGCTAAAGTGAACCTTAACATAATTACATTTGTGTTGTTATCTTCGAAAGATCTTTACTTGGCAGAGGCGCAATTTATTCGCTGTGTGCATGATGACAGCGCTTCGTAGTGAGGACATTATTATGGGACTATCAGCTGTCAATGGCACTGACTTAAGATCTGGCACGGTTGGCGCAGTGGCTGAGCGATCGACTGCTACGCTGCGTGTAGCGGGTTCGATCCCCGCACGTAACAAATATTTGTATTATCTGCAAAGCGCTATTGAAGGACACCGTGGATTTTAGTAGGTCAAGTCTGACAGTACCTCCCGCCCTGCCCGGGGTGGGAGGACTCATTTGATGATTTTACCACGATAAAAAAAATCTGCGAGGAGTTGTTCCGGGTCTGGGCGTTTCTGTATGTCGGTTTCTATGTTTGTATAGGCACCCACGTTATAGGAGAAAATCTTAGTGCGGGGCAACGTTAAAAAAACTAACCAAGTAGATGTTTTCATTAACGTTCTTAGCTTGTTTTTCATTAAAATAATCAAATGAGAATACTTAAAAAAGCTGTGGTGCATATTAAACTTTACACACGTCACTCTCGAAAGTCCCGAGTTAATCCCGAGTTTTTAGGGCGCGAGCGCATTTTAACAGGCTCCACTACCGAGTTCACACAAAGCGAATAGTACCATTTTTCGGCATATTATGTTCTTAATTCCCATGTCCTAAGTAGTGGTTGTTATTGATCGAATAGCTTCAGTCAACTTCACTACCAAGAGATAAGGTTGAAAATCTCTTATTTCCAAATCGTAATGGGGAGGCTATGGCCACCAAAACCAGACTCGATAGAAAATACTCTAAAGTGAACTTTATTGACAATAAATAGGGTTGAAATTGTTTTATCATGTTCCAGGCATTAGCCAAAGCACAGGAGGCGTCTGCAATGGAAAGACAGTTGATTCGTATGCAGGAACAAGCGAATGTTGGCGACACACACAATCTGGACCTGACTTTTGCTGTAAGTTTGTAATGACATACATTTATCTCTCCAAAGACAAACCTCTATCCAAAGTTTAAAGCTAAGGATACATTAGGGGGCAAATGGAGCAATATGTTGCGGAACATGTTGCTTAACAACTACGTAGAACATGCCGAAGTGAATGTCGCGGAACGTTGGGTTGGCCACACTAGTCAGTGTTTATAGAAATGTCGCCCAAGGAGGTTGTGGCTATTAGTGCTGCATACATAGTAATTATATCGAGGTTGTTGAAACGTAGAAGAAAGAGAAGGTGGTGGGTGCGGAATTTCTTACTACAACGAGAAAGAAGAGTTAATATGCTATGTTAAATTGGCGCGACACTGACGCGGGACACGTGCGCTCGCTCTCGAGGCGGGAGCAAGCAACATGCCCCGCATCACGTACAATGTTTCGGGTCATGTTGCGACACACTATGTAACGTTTCAGCGTCACGTAAATTGAGTGTTGCGCGTCGTGTTTTGGGACTAAATGTTCCCTAGTGTATCCCGGGCTTAATTCTCTCACGAAGTTTGCTCTTAAAACTCTCTTTTTTTTAATCATCTAACACTTTTTGTTTTGTAATTCGACACCTAATGGTTTCAGGTTTTATGCAACTTGGCAGGTCAATATGCAGTCAATGAAATGTATACAGAGGCACTGAACACATACCAACTCCTGACCAGGAATAAACTGTTCCCTCATGCTAACAGACTGAAGGTAAACTACAGTAGTAGAAGAAATGATATTAGTTTTGCCCACTTTGGGCACAGAAAGAAGTATTCAGTACTATTCCCGTTACGAAGCGTTAGATACACCAGTCCTGGTCGCGGGACTGTATGAATTACCGTGACCCCGGAACATAAAGGGCTACTGAAGGACACCATGGATTTTAGTCAGTACGAGACTGACAGTCCCTCCTGCTCTGCCCTGGGTGGGAGGACTCATTTGATGATTTTAACACGATAAAAAAAAGCTTTCCTCGATAAATAAACTCTCCAACACTAAAATATTTTTTCAATTCGAACCAGTACTTCCTGGGATTAGCGCGTTCAACCAAACAAACTCTTTAGCTTTATAATATTAGTATAGATTTCTATGTTTTCATAAAGGTGAACATGGGAAACATCTATTTCAAAATGGGGGAGCATCCAAAAGCCTTAAAGTTGTACAGAATGGCGCTTGATCAGACACCAACAGCTGAGAAAGACTTGAGGTAACACATAATATTTTTATCCTGACTTGGCGCGGGATGAGTACATGGAAGGAATGGTGAGGGAGTGCATATGTCTGCGTGGTGATCAATACTTGTGCCTTCTTTGTATGAGTAGAGGATGTTGCCCAGCTGTGAGAGAGAAATAAGCTGGTATTTATTTTTTATAACTGCGTAGTTTTGAAAAATCAGTGTTTTTTAATCCCGTGACACATCCAGTAACATCGACATACGAGAGTAAGGATTACTCAGAATCCTTACTCTCGTTGCAATAAGGTCGCAAGTGGATTGCTGCTCTCAGAGGCAACTTCGCCCAAGTTGCGTTAAAACAGATGCTTGTTGTACTCTATAGAACATTATTAAAATTGAATTTGATTGTTAGGATGAAAGTGATGCACAACATAGGCTTGCTATTGGTGCGTATGGGCAAGTTTCGTGATGCAGTCACCAACTTCCAACATATCATGCATGAACAAGGAGATTTCCAGACCGGTAAGTATCCAAGAGAAAATATTGTAAAAATATTTACACGAATTGTTATTTCTTGTGCCAATTTCAACTCTATTTAAACGTTGTTAAAGTTTAATTTTAAATGGCGTCTACGATCTACGTTTCGTGTTTCATATTAAGATGTATAAGCGTGCTTACTCACGACGCGTTGCGATGCATTTCGACCGATTTGAGGCCCTTACTTGTAGTTGACAAGTAAAAACCATCTTTATCGCTACGACATAAAGGCGCTGCCAATATAATACGTGTGGTTGTCAGTGGTCGTAAAAAAGTAGACAAGAAGCCTGTTTTTACGACGACGTAACTCAGTAGAATTGCATCTTTATGACGTAGTAGTAAGGATGATTTCCCCTTCTAGTTGGTAGGCGTCGCAAATCGGCGCTTACTCTTACAAACGTGGATAAATAAATGAATAACTACAGCATTATTTGTGTATTTTATTACAGGTCTGCATCTTGTTTTGTGCTCAGTGGCATTGAATGATGCCGAAGGTGCCAAAGCGGCTTTCCACGCGATGTTGGACGTGGAGCCGCCCACATTCCACCAGGACATAACTATTGATGACGTAAGTAATCGAAAGATCTTATTACACTAACGTGGAGTCCAATAAAAAAATAAATCTTCGCACAAGACTATAAGAGCTCTTATATATGTCAAATTATACGTTATGCAAACCTACTCCCCTTCTAGTTAATCTCCCTTCTAGTCCTTTTTTAATCTGTAGCGGTAATAGCACCAAGTTTGATGCACATCGTTTGGGTGCGATGGCATCAAACATCGAATTGGTTTTTATTTCCTGGCAGGTGTGAAAAGTGGAGTCCTCTCGTTGGAAATAAAAGTGCCTTCATCGTGGGCTAGCTTGGATCTCATGAGACACACTTTGGTCGGAAATTTACTCATGAACACCCTCGCCTACAGGCTCGGGGGCTTACACTCAGGATCCTTAGTGACTTTAATATGTCTGTGAAATAAGGCATTTCTTTACCCC
This sequence comes from Agrotis puta, assembly GCA_943136025.2. Classification (NCBI taxonomy): domain Eukaryota; kingdom Metazoa; phylum Arthropoda; class Insecta; order Lepidoptera; family Noctuidae; genus Agrotis; species Agrotis puta. The sequence continues at coordinate 11,170,687 of OW964176.2, read as the reverse complement.
TTCCTAAATAATCGACTGTAACTCTCAGTTTTCGTATTCAAACCGACGCAATTTGAAAAACAAAGTAATATTGTTATTATAAATCCATCAGGAGAATGACGCGTACGAGTGTGTAGTGCGCGACGTAGTGCGTGGTGACCGCTTGTCCCGCTGGTCGCGGCGCGGCGCGGCGCATGCAGAGCGGTGCCTGGCGCTCGCCGCTGCCGCCGCCGCTATGCAGCGTCCAGCCTCGAGGGGACCGGAATCGGGGTCTGTATTACATTACTGTTGTTGCAGATGCCGTGTTTCGGTGCGAGTGGTTGCCTCATATAAGTCTATTGATAAACAAGGCACAAACTCGAATTCCTTCGGTCATCATCATCATCATCATATCAGCCATAAGACGTCCACTGCTGAACGTAGGCCTCCCTAATGGACTTCCAATAGGACCGGTTGGACGCTTCCAACCGGTCCTATTTTGCTTGCATCTAGTGTGATGCTGTGCTCTTCATATGATCGTCTTTCCACCTTAGAGGTGGACGTCCTACGTGGTCTCTGTTCGAGAACCTTACGGCCCCATCGGCCATTAGTTCTGCGTGCTATGTGGCCTTAGCTGCCGCTTTAACTTGCTACTTAGTAGTAGCAAGTTAGCTACGTCGTACTACTGAGAAATTCTTCTAGCAGGACTTCGGCGAGGATTCTAAGCCTAACATTACGTCATTGAAACGTGTAATCTAACAGAGGCATGTCATGGTGCGTGGAAGCCCTCCGCGGCTACAGCGGTGGCGCGGCGGGCGCGCGGCTGGAGCTGGGCGGCGCGCTGGCAGCGCTGCGCTCGCTGCGGCCGCCCACGGGCACGGCGGCGCAGCGAGCGCTGCAGCGGCTGAAGGCGGTGGCGCGCGCGCATCCCAACGACCGAGTGCTGCGCGCTGAGGCTAACACTGATGCTGCTTTTGTTGCTTACGCTGTAAGTATTTCTTCGTGATTTATTTGTAGGAGGCATTTTGGAAGGATATACGCTGGCGCTGAATGGTGTGCTTAAATTAATGTGGATTAAGTTCCCGCACGGAACAAATATTTTTATGACCTACAAGTAGTGGTTCCGGGTCTGGGTGCCACACACAGCACAGGTGAAGTTCCTAATGTGGGGCAACGTTCAAAAAAAGTAAAAAAGCATGAACAAACATTCTATTTTTATTCCCCAGCTTGGTAACTGGTCAGAAGCTCGTCAGTTGAGTGAAGCAGCCTCCCGCGATGACCCGTACTCTTGCGCAGCTCGCGTCACCAGCGCTTTGGCGAGCGCTCGCGCATCTGACGCAGGACCGCTCGCGTGGCGCGACGCTGCCGATCAATTGTCCGCTGCCACGCATCTAGACCCCGCTGACCTTATAGCTGCTCATGATCTTGGTAAATAGTTCCGATCAGAATAATCTTAGGGTTTATAGACATGTTATCAGTGTTTTAACGAGCGTATGCTCATCTGTCGCGAGCTAGCACATGCGTGCCATGCAAGCACGCTCGCGAGGCGTGACGCGGCCGAACAACTATTTACGGCATGCATGTAGACCGTTTATACGTGATTCCAAGAGTAATTTTTTAGCTTAAAATTGTCATCTAATTTAATATCTCTCTAACAGCATTGGCTCTAGAGCGAAGTGGTGATGAGACAGCGATGGGTGGTGCCGCGGCCAGGTGGTCGCTAGTACGTAACGCGAGCGGCGCGGGCGCCACGCTGCGCTCGCTGGCCGCCGCGGGCCTCGCCAGGCGGCACCAGGACAAACATGACGCTGCTGCTGCCGAGCACTGGTAACTGACGCTCCGAACAACGCGCGCCGCTGTAGCGATTCGTTCAGAGAAAACCGCGTTCGTTTTCGCTACTGGCGTTACCTCGTGGCGTTCTTCAAACACTTCAATACGTTCAATACCGCTACTCTCGTAAACCATCCGTAGAGGGGGCGCCTAGCGCCTGTCTAACGAAAATAACTAGCAATAAATAAATCTAGCGGCTTTCTCGGTACGCAATACTTTTATTGATACTTGATACCTGATTGTTCACATATTCGCTAGTCTCCATCAATTGAAGATACGCCTTATTCTATAAATTAATTACTACAGATCCATTCCTTGTCATCCTGATCATCCATTAGTCTCATCTTATTTTTTCCGTATAACTTTAGGTACAGCCTGATCGGGAGCTGGGACGCGGGAGTAACATGCGCGTTGGCACATCTACACAGCGAAATGGGTGACACACAAACTGCCAAACATCATTACCAAGACGTAAGTAAACATTATATTCAATCAACTTATCCACTGTTGTAGAGCTGCTGATAAGACTCTCCCAAATAGACAAGATGACAAAAATAACCTAATTAGTCTGTCAGTCAAATTTCACCCGTTCCTTTTGTTAATTTAGGAAAAAAATTAAGAAGCTACGATTTTAAAAAACTCACTCCAAAACTCCAAACTCACTCAAAACTCACTTTTAAAAGGTCACGGCCTAGGTATGGTTTTCAAAACGGTTTTATTTAGTTTGAGCCCGTATATTTGATTGTTTCAAATCTAAAAACCGATTTTTATGAAACTTTGCATATGTATGTTGACACTACAACATGAGCCGGAAATCAAATTCATAACAAGGAAAAGAAAAAAAAGGAACATTACCGCACACTAGGAGTTTCTCCTGTACCGTGGGTGCGTGTGTTTACAAATTTTAAAACTGTATTTAAAGTGCACCTCCTTTCTAACATATTTGACTACAAAACACAATTTTATTTAGTACCTAATTAAGTTAAATTAACAACGTAAATAGTTAAAAATAGAAAATAGGTTTAAAAAGTCAATGACACTCGGTGTTACGCATTAGACGTAATTCCAAGAAAAGTGTTCTATAAATGTTTAAATGGAACACATGTAGGCAGTAGGTATTATGTGTCTAGAGCGCAGTACGGCAGTACTCATCAATGATGACTATTCGCTGGGTGAAAAGTACTAGGTGGGGGTATCAAAATTATGGCAGCGCTCTTACTGGCAAAAAGGAGAAATAATGACAGCACCGTGTCAGAGTAAATTCAGCTGTGTCATCTGTCAATTTAGAATCAATCTGTTAGACGAATCAATCTGTCATACGATTTTTAATAATCGCATTATTCCGCCTAAAAAATAGGTCACAGCAGTTGTGTTGTAAACTGCAAGAATACCGGCAGAAGTAATAAATTAAATTTTTACTGATTCCCAAGCGCCTCTTGGAAAGTTGAACAATGCAGAAAATGTATAGCTCCCGTGAACAGAAAATAATAAAAAACATCATAATCCTCATTTAAATCCTGTATTTGATGTTTTTCTTATAGAATATATTTTGTCTGTAGATGTTTATTTAATTTTGTTAAGTGCCGATGGATTGCCATGATTTCCAATTTTGCAAAAACAAAACTGTTTCTAATAAAAAAGGTCAGAACCAACATAGTTGCGAACGCTAGGTGGCGCTAAAGTCGTACAAGGTGCCAATAGTACGTCCTAAATACAGAGTGAATTTTCCAACTGGGCGCGTGTGGCTAAATCCGAAACTATGAGGAACATCGATAAATAATGAAAGGAGTCTCGAGACCGATTTTGACGGAAAGTAAAACTGCATCGTTGGATTTTGGAACAATCAATATTTTTGGGACAGGAACGAGACCGTTGATTTTAAAGAAAAAAAACACACTGTATTTTTATTATTATTATTAAACAATTCGATAAAAAAATACCAAAGAAGATATGGGTACGAATGTTTCTAATACACACTGCTTTGAAAGATAGATTGAGTCAATTTTTTTGTTCGACTTTTTATTTAACTTTACCATAATGTTACTTCCCAGAATTTGATCTTTATAAGCGAGATTCGATCGAATACAGCTTGTTTTTTTTTTAAAGCCAACGGCTTCGATACCTAGACAGAAATATTGATATTTTTTTAAGTATTTTTCTAAAATCTAAAGTTCTTCATTTATAGTTTTAGTTGTCGTTAAAATCGGCATCGAGGCTTCTTTCAGTATTTTTCTCTATTCCTCATAGTTTCGGATTAAGTCATCCAAAAGCAGCAATAAAAAAGAAATGACTGCGTAGTAAATTTACTAATGGTTGACTAATAAAGAGTTGCACCAGTAGTCAAAATATTTATATTCATGGGCACATGTCTCGTATTTCCGAAATGTCCGATTGAACCGTGTGACATAGAAAACGTTCGGCCTTGGCTTTTCACATACATTATTCAATAGCAATCGCCTAAATCAATATTTTATAGGTACTCAACCCATTATAAATTAACATCTAATTGTGCCGATAGTTAACGAAAATATACCAAAACCTAAAGACGCCAGCTTATAAAGGTACCCCAGTCTGTCCTTTAATACATTTTCAATTTTATTACAAAAGAAGAAGGTTCATATTCAATTGGGATAATTTGATAGATTGGGGTAGGTTGAAGGTAGGTGTTGGCCGTCTTTACTTTTTACCAGAGAGCTTCCGAAGGAGGGTTATGTATTTATTTTTATTTTTTGGCAAAATAGATATCGGTTATTCTGTCTGCGGCCTACAATGGCTATGATATCTCTACTGCAACGTCATGTGGCAGAAAAATATGCTTAGGTATTTTAAATGGTAAAACATTATGCTCTTTGTATAAATACCCAGGGGGCACTTTAACAGAATTATATAAGATAATATTATATATTGTCACCAATTAACTCGAACAAAATTCCTCGACTTATTGCTTCTTACTTAAAAACCGTTTTATTTGTCCTCGATGTGTATCAATTTTATGCATACTGCCTTCTGGCTGAAAATAAAATGTACGGTTCGTATTCCTAATCATGTGGTCATTAGATAATACATTGACATATATAGGGCGGCGCAAAACTGATGTTAAGAATAATCACAAGATGCTTAAATCATTTCAATAGCATATGCATAATCTGCACTTTTCTACTTAAGCATAGATATGCTTACTATGCTTACATATACATAGGCAGATGCCTATGTGTATAAAAAACATTGTTGCAATGGACAGCAATGCTGGTGAAATAGCTGAGCGATTGACTACAGCGTCTACAGCACTGCGTGTCGCGGGATTCCTGCACAAATATTTAATGTTACCAATGTTAGAAATATTTGTAATGGAGCTGGCTGTTTGTATCTATGACTTTGAATGCTTGTAAACGTATCGACAATAAAATAATTATCAATTCCTAGAATTTCCACACCCGAAGGCCTACGGAACTTAACGAACTGCGGTAAAACTCTGAAAAAACGTTGCCCTACACTAGTAATTTCTCCTGTGTCGTGGGTGCGTTTACAAACATATAAACTCACATAGACAAACGCCCAGACCTGAAACAACTACTTGTAGATCATACAAATATTTGCTCCGTGCGGGAATCGAACCCGCGACACGAAGCACAGCAGTCCAATCGTTCAGTCAGCTGCACTAACCGTGCCGACTTTACATAAGTGTGTTTTATTTGAAGGTGGAAGCAGTGTGGCCTTGTGAGCTTTCGGCGCTGGAGTGGCTGGCCAGCGAAGCGCAACCTGATGAGGCTCTGCAGTACTACCGCCGAGCAGCGAGACTGCAACCCAGTAATGTATGTATTGAAAGCAACTTCGGTACTTTTACAAGTTATTATGCCTTGTAACTGGGTCAGTAAACAATTTTCTCTTACGCTTCTTAATTAAATCAATTTATATTCATTATTATTTCTGGGTCTTTGACAGTCGTTACTATTAGTCAGAAGCTCGAAATCGTATTACCCAATTACTGCGTTGTGGAGGTCAAATAGGCAGTCGCTCTATGTAAAATACTGATATTCAGCTGCATACGGTTCGACTGGAATGGTCAAATTGCAATAAATGCTTTTAAATGAGCTTTGGCTACCCAGATACAGCTAAATATCAATATTTACATGGATTACTGTTAATTTGATCTCCACAACCCCATCTTTCGAGTGCACTCTTCCATCACGGATCTAGTCTGTTAATTACGACGGAAAATACTACAAGAGTTACTACAGATTAATTTGAATAGACTCCCCTAAACTCTTGGCGCCAATTCAGGACATCACATGATACACCTAATTACGTAAACGCTCATTCACACGGACCAATCACGGGCAAATGGGCGTTCACATTGCATACAAAATGATATTTTTTCACGATTCTTTAAAACATCCGAATCGATGTTCACACCTGATACGTTCCAATGGCTGGCGGTGTGAGGCTCGAGTGTAATGCAGATCACCCCATAAATAATGGAAAAGCGTTTTTGACAGGCATGAAACAATTAGACTTGATTTAAGACGAGTCCGTAATTTTTCTTGTGGGTGCGTGTGAACGCGGGCGTTTAATAAGCATTGCCTTCGTAAAAAAACGAGCTGAGAAAAAACGCGATTCGTCAAATGTCCTCATTTGTATGAGTTCTAAGTATTTAATATTACCGATTATTATCTTTACGTCATATCGTAACACTAACAGAGATAAATAAACCATTAGAGACAATGACTTTCTATAATTTTTACCTACATTTTTGTACGTTTATCTTACAAAAATATAGATATTGTGGTAGTGGTGGTCGCGTTTCACGAAATGTTCGTTTGCGGTGTAGTATCCATTTTAGCAAATAAGTTCGCTCGTTATTAAGATACGCCATTTAATAAAAAATCTATAAATATGCTTGAGTAACAACAAAATTACAAATGAATATAAAAACAGCAGTCGGTATTCTATATAGCCGTTATCGTAGAACATTCCATTTTCTGAATTAATGTGCGTCAATTCGGATTTATTGTGACAATGTAATAATAATGTATTTATAAAACAAATGTACTTATCTTACTTTTTGACCTTATATTGAAAACAATGCTACTTTTAGTAATAAATCTTAACTTTGTTATTTTCCTTAATTTTTTCTTTGTAAAAAAACCAATCTCATGAGCATTAAAAAGCCCTACCGTAATTTAAATGAGACCTACCGTAGTTGCCATTCAACCAATTAGCAGTAAGCGCCTTCAATTCCTTTATAATGCGCAAAAGAGTGGAACTCTGTATTCCCGAACGCATACATCCCAACTCTTTTCAAAGTTAGAGTGAACAGGCTTTTTCTGGGTAAGTTCGCTCCATCGTAGGCTTTGTCTCCGTCTTCCTTGACCTAGACTAGAGTCAAGAGCAAACCCATCTCAAATTAAGAAAAAAAAAACGACGGTTTGCACTCTGGGAGTGCCGGCAGAAGTGAAAACTTGAATAGTAATTGTTGGAAATATCTTGTGAACAGATTTTAGTAAAACTCGCAAAAATGGTTGACTTTTTATTTCAATAATTTTCCAATGTGACGTACATATTTTATAAACAATGTTACCTAGCAACGAATGTATCCAGCATACAAACTTCTTTAAAAGTAATAAAGTCACACGAACACGCAAGCGCCCTGCGCCGTCCTACGCTTTTTCGGTCAGGGTCACGTGTCCTGACGCGAGTTTAAGATTTTATACCCATTACAGAAAAAGTGCTCAACGCCGCTAAAGAAGTTTTCACTTCAAAAAATCAATTACAAGTAGCATTTCTTCGCAGCCACAATGGGGTCTGCTGATGGGAGCGTGTCTGCGAGCCAACGGGCGGTACCAGGAAGCGCTGTCCTTGTACAAGAAGATGAACACAAGGTTCCCAGACAACGTGCAATGTTTGTAAAATTTATATTTCTATACCGACGCCCGAAATTAATATACAATCTCAATCCAAATTTCATTTCTTTGTTTTTGGCGAATACGGCGTCCATTGACGCATGGCTGTGTATGAACATCTGTGAATTGGATTGCGATAGCCGCTTGGATACCAAAGTCGTAAGGTATCGGAGACTTGTGTCACCTTGTGTACGAAGGCCCTGAGACTAGTATAGGCGAATTCGGTCGTTGATTGGTTACAGACAAAGATCCAACCGAAGATAGCAACCGAGATAGATTATTAATTTCCAACGTAGGTCTACTTTCCAGGATTCGATATTACTAGCTGATCCTCTCGGGTTTACCCGCTGCACCTTTTTGTCGCATCGTGATGATATATAGCCTATCCAACCTTTCTATAAATGGACTATCTAACACAAAAAGAATTTTCCACTTCGAACCAGTAGTTCCTGAGATTAGCACGTTCAATACAAACTTTAGCTTTATAATAATAGTATAGATGTGTCACTATGGATTGAAGATGCATGCATGGTTTAATAATAGTGTTTCTCTTATCCAAAATAAACGAGCTCTTATCTAGAAATATAATTTTTTCAAAAATCGAATTGCATTTCGAGTTTTCATCGAAATCGGGCCCGACATTCCTTTCCGGTATATGTGGAGATCTAAAGGGGAGGCCTATGTTCAGCAGTGGACGTCCTATGGCTGAGATGATGATGATTCCTTTGAGTTTTATTCGCTATTCTTCATACTTCAGTGATGGCCATCCACGCCCACTAAAAAAATACTCTATAATCACATGATTAGGGTCTCACTTATCTCTGTATATCTCACTTAAATACAAATATTTGCTTTTAGAGGCTAGATTTTTTTCAATATGTCTGCAAACAATTTTATAGATAAGAATTTTTTCTTCAGAAACTTTAGGCAAAGCTGCCGTAATAATATCAGTTACACATACCCTATGTGTTTACGACTCCAGCTGTCAATGTTTGTGTAGTAAATAAAATAAATCATTCAGTAAGTTCGAGTGCGTAGTACTCGCAATCGGCATACTAGTATGAGCAGATGTATTAATGTGGATGAGGCGAAAGCAATATGTAAGGATCGTAGCAGCGTGTAAGTAAATAATATTATGTTGTCGCAGGTTTGAAGTTGATAGTGAAGCTTTGCGGAGACCAGGGACTGTCGGAGACGACCTCGTGGACGAGAGAACTACAACGTGCACAAGCCAGAGCTAAACAGAAGGAACAACAAGGTTAGAATTTTTTTTTTCGTTTTTTACTTAAGTATTCGTTTCAATTTAAAATATTTATACAAAAAAATCGTTTAAAAGTAGCATCGGCAACAGGGTCCAGGCTACCGGTAGTATAAGGGCTCTTGAGAGAGGAACCTTCTAATAATACTTTTATTTATTTATCTATAATATGTATGTATTTAGAAATATATAAGTATGTTTATCAGTTGTCTAGTACCCATAACACAAGCTCTGCTTAGCTTGGGACTAGATGGCGTTGTGTGATAGTTGTGGAATATTTATTTATTTAATACGCGCTGTGTCCAGAAGTACTGCTTTCTGAATCAAGCGTTTGATCCAGCTCCCAAGCGAGAGCCTCCTCAGGTGTTGGTCAAGGCTCTTGACAATTAAGCCATTGGCAGACACGACTATCGGCACAATAACTGCTGTCCCGTCCCAAATGTTGATATCCTCACAATCTATGTATTATTATTAACCTTTTAAGCTCTTGGCTAAATTTCAATTGCCGTGCCCCTAGCGCCCGGCTACGAATCGTGCTTTCCTCTTCTCCTCTCTTTCTGCTCCTTTTAAGCTCAGATTAGTAAAATATCATGGTGTACAATAAAAAGTATTCTATCTGTCTATCTACATAAATAGAGAGATATAGAATAGATGCAATAAAATCGAACAAAACAACAAAAGTCGTGAATAGTCGGATAAATACGACACGGGCGACAGGGGCACGGAAATGTTTGCGGCATATATACGACTCTGGCGGTTAAAGGGTTAATAGCTTGTATTATCCCTCTGCTGGGCAAAGGCCTCCGTACATCCCCACCATCGGTCACGATTGAACGCTGGTTCCTTCGGTTTCTCAATGAAGATATCTGGTTCGTCCCGCCGTCCCCTTCTGCAGCCGACCTTGAACTTTACGTGCCCATAGCTCGTTTGGCGCCTACATAGTCTATTTATCTTTCAGATTTAGATAGTAAATAGTTATCTTGTAAACGGTTTTACCAGTGTGTCGTATTACTTGCTTCTAAAAAAAATTAATCTTTTTCAATCAAAGACCTTGAAAGAGTGTGTTGAGTTCGTTTTTAAATTTCATTAAAATTATCTATGACGGAAAATTACTACGCACTCTTGTTTGTATAATGTGTCAATGAGAAATTTAATGCGCATGTTGTTTATCGTACGACAAGCATCGTAATGTGTCTTATCTAAGAAAATAGATCGAGTCAATGTAGGGAAGAACGGTGAGCCCCAAAATTGTAGTGTTTATTTTGTTTCAGTATCGATTACGTCAGCCGGAAGTGTCTCCTCCGGGGCCAGTCAGTCACCCATCGATCAATTAAGAGGTCAACTACACGAAATCCAATGAATCAATTGCTACAAAATATTGCATAAGCTTACGGCCCCGACACCGTTATTTATTTTCATTTTTATCAGAGTTATCTTTTACAATTAGGTTAAATCACAGGCATTCCTGAAAAAAAAACCTTTATCTCTTCAAGTTGTTTGTTTTTAATCGTTATTTGCAATATCAACATCGTGCTACCTGTGTAGGTGATTCACGTATTATTTTAAGCTTGTGATCTACACCAGTTTTGAAAAATAATTTAATGAGGATTTATTCATGATTCATACGTATGATAAAATACGCTGGGCTGCATCGACGCGAAAGTCGTACGCGCTACATTTCCACATATCACCTTCGTACAACGCCACAATGCACGTGCAATCACGTTATCGTAGCATCGTGAATTTTTAAAGAAAAGGGAAATGAAGATGTGACGTTTGTGTGTGCGCAGGCGCAAGTCGCGTGGACAGCGCCGCGCAGCAGGCCGCCGGCTCGCGCCGCTCCAGCGCCGGCCGCGCCGACAGCGGGCACAGCAGACCGTACGCGTGAGTTACTTGTCACGCGAATATTTTTGCACATGCATATTTTTTATTCATTTTCAGCATTTGCGTCAGTAACATTCTGTAGTCTGAACTATGAATTATTTTTAAAGGAAATAGAATAGAATAGCAGAGAAAGTGAACAGCAATAATTTAGATTGAGTTTAGTTTACATATTCTCGCTTTTGCATAAGTTGCATTGAGCTAAATATACTTCTTGCTGGGTTTAGCCTACAATCAATTACAATTTTGGTACAAAATAAATCTTTGTAAATTATTTGGTGAATTAAATGGGAGAAAGACACTATCACCTCATTAACGCTATTGCGCACCAGACGTTTATACTAAAAAGAACTCAGACTGGCGCCGCGGGGTCAATCGTCTGAATATTTATTGGGTTGATTCCTTAATCAATTCAATTCATTCAATGCGTACTTAACGTTTAGTGAAAGGTAATCATTGTCACAGGCAAAAATCGGGTTTGCATACAATACAGTGCCATACAACTTTAACGGATCAAGCTAGTGACCAAAACGAGCAACTTTGCACCGAAAATTCAAAGATATTTGTATCAACATGCTCTGCGAGGCCTGTGTGATATGTTCTATAAAATAAAATACAATTTCATTTATCATAAAAATTACGCTTGTAATCCCCGATGAGTTTTGAAATAGGGGTTATTTAGTACCTAGATACGAGTATCAACGAGGCCCGAATCCACTCCTGGCCGCTCTGGGAATTCTAGATGTGATCATTATCTAGGTATGCTTATGATGCTACACCCTCCAATCATCAAACGTGACTAATTTCTACCTGTATGAGTTCTTATAATTCGCTAGTTCAGACACACAGCGGGAAGCGACTTTGTTTTATACTATGTAGTGATTCGCAATAGTAAGTGAAGGTTTAGGGCGCCCGCTAAATTCGTGGGCGTGCTTGTTGCAAAATGTTCTTTATAAATCACGCATCCTATTTTTCAATACAAAACCGTAAGCTTGCACCCCTATCCGCGAGTTGTTTAGCGAACGCCCTTATTGTCCATTGTACTTACCAATTTTTTTTGGTATACCATATTATTTTTTTCACAGATATTCGAGCACGCCAAATCAGGATGGATTGCAGCCAGTCAGCAGGTCCATTAACCGTTCGGAGACCAAGAAGAAACAAATTGACGAATTTGACGACGATCTACCTCTGCCACCAGAATGAATATAAACACTGTGTTTTTAACATTAATTCGTAGTTTTTGGTAATACATTGCAATTTGTACGGTTAACTTTGTTTTAATTGTGATATGTCCATTATTAGAAAAAAATATAGAAGTTGTCCTGATAATTTCAAATTGCCTCAAGCTTGTCTCAATGAACAAGGGCCGATCCCAAAACAGCACGGTCACACCTGACCGAAAGTATTTGTAGTAAAATCCACACAATTTCTTTTACTTGTATATGTAGTCCAAAATTCGTCATAGCGATACCAAAGTAACAACAAGCTTTGATTTGATCACGGGATGTGATAACAGCAAATTTAAACTTTAAATTCACTGTGGTAAGGTGTTTTTATTTAATCTATAAAAGAAAGGCGCTCCATTTCAACTTTCGTACTGCATTAATCACGATGTTTATAAGTCGCAGATGTGTAATTATCTTTGTTTTTATATCAATGATGACTATCCTTTAAAGGACATCTTATCTAATTTCTAGGGTTGATAATTGATAACAATTTTATTTACAGTCCTAGTTAAGTGCAGCAGAAGTATTTTTAATTACTTATCGTGCGAATTAAGAGTAAATGCAAACGAATGTAATCTGGAAACGTGGTCGATAACAACTTGTTACAACTACCAAAACCGTGTGCCTTTAGGATAGTGACGTCATGGATAATGATTTTGTAAATAACAAGATTACAAAAATAGATATTAATTGATAACTGTCTTTACCTTAAAAGTACCACGTAATTTAAAAATAGCGACACGTGGCGATTGTAAAAAGCCCTACCTATCACAAATGTATTGAGATAATATCAAGTTATCTAGTACAGTCATAGCCAAAATACGTTCGTTGTACTTTCTGCCTATCTTCGTGAATACAAGGCGTAAAAGGTACATGATACAGGGTTACTCAGGGTTCTGAGTGCCGATATCGCGGGACCATCTGTATTAATAACGCTAACCTTGGAACGCAAAAAGCAACTGAAGGAACAGCTTTTTGAAGTCATTAACACTAGGGCCACACCAATTGGTCGCGGGACTGAACGAATTACCGTGACCCCGGAACGTAAAGGGCTATTGAAGGACACCGTGGATTTTAGTCAGTACGATTCTGACAGTCCCTCCCTCTCTGCCCTAAAAAATGCCGTTAATTGTCGCGTTAATTAATTTTTATACGAACATTTAAAGTTTGTTTGAAAATCAACGGAAAATGCCGTTAGTGTGGCCAGAGTATAATACATACGCCATTTTTAAGTTAAACTGAAGTCTCTTATCTTTTACACCTCGTTATGATCGCGGATGTTAACTTTGGTATGCGGAAACCGTTTTGTCATCAACCCGGTAATATTAATCTCATTGTTCTCTTCCTCTTCGCGTCTTCATCCATATTGCGACCAATTAATTTTATCTTTTTTTAATACTAATATAGTACAATAACTTCGTTACTTTATTTATTAACAGAACAGGCATACTCGGGCTTGCCTAAATTGCCTTCAACCCCCGTATACACAGTAACAATGATATGAGTAATGCTATAAGTTCAGGCTCTGTGTATCAATTTGCAGACGACACTTGTATATTGGTTGCCGATAAAAAAATCCATGATGCAGAGGAACCCCTACAACGTAATTTCGATCATATGTGTAAACGGGCTCATGACGTCGGTTTAGTAATAAATGCAACAAAAACAAAATTCGTTCACATTCATTCCTCACACAATAAATGCTCCACTATACCTACAGTTATAGCACGTCAGCAGCTCTTGCCTTCAGAATTGCAAATGCCCGTCCTTAGAAGTAGTTGATAAACACATGTATATCGGCCTAATAGTTGACAGTCGATTCTGCTGGGGCCTGCACATGGATTATGTATGTAACAAACTGAGATTAGTTCTAGGTAAACTTAGTTTACTGACACAATATAATATGTAAATTCCTTAAATTGTATTTAACGGTTCGCCTGCACAAAGATAAACCCAGAGAGGTTTCCATTGTGTTGCTAGAGTTGTTGTAAGAATAATGTAACTACACACATCAAAAGTGTCTAGGGATCAAGCATTTTTATGCGGATTTCTTGAGATTGAGATATGGCTTTGTAATAAATTTATGATTTTATAAATTTATATGGATCCTTTTTGGTGCATTTCATAATTTGAATCAGGAACTGTGAATCAAATTCGAGTAAAAGATGAAAATCAGCTGTCAATATTTTCCCTATAAAAACATACAACGCATTGAAGACATTATTAGTGCTACTGTTTCCCTACTACTGATTAAAACCAACGTTATTATGGAGCGGCGACGTCATTTAAGCAGGGAAGAAATGCTCAGAGCCGTGGGAATGATAGAAGCTGGTTCCCGGCAACGTACTGTGGCTTTAGCTCTGAATACAAGTCAGAGTATTATCAGTTGACTTTGGACACGTTACCGAAGCACTGGTACCGTGGCTGAGCGCCATGGAGGACGCTATCGCTGCACCACACGGAGACAAGACCGATACATTCAAATCTTAACTCGAAGAGCTCCAACAATAACCGCCATGATGTTAGCCGTGAGGCTTCATCACTCTTCAGGGAACTTAATTAGCGACCAAACAGCCAGAAACCGCTTGCATGAAGTGAACCTTCATTCCCGAAGACCGCTACGGGTACCACCTATAGCAATGCACAATCGTAGGATTCGATATCAATGGGCTCTTGAACACAGAAATTGGGCAGAAGAACAATGGCGTTTCGTGTGCTTTTCTGATGAGTCTCGTTTTGGTATGAGACCGGATACAAGACGTATACGACACTGGAGAAGCCCTGGACGCCAACAGCGATTAAAATCCTGCCAGGAAGTCCATCCTTATAGTGGTGGAACCATCATGGTATGGGCGGGTATTTGGATCGGCGGAAGAACTGAGTTGATTTGGATCAGAGGCAACCTCAACGCTCAAATTTATGCTGAGACGATTGTATCAGACGTCATCGTTCCTCTACAAGTGCAAATCGGTCCCTTATTTCAGTTAATGCATGATAATGCACGACCGCACACCGCAAGAGTTGTAAGACAGACTCTCGCCGCAGCTAACATCAATGTCCTGCCCTGGCCTGCTCAGTCGCCAGACTTGAATCCGATTGAGCATGCATGGGATATGCTACAGAGAAGAGCTCTGCCGAATATGGAGGGTATCCAGTCGCAAGAAGACCTTTTTTTGTTGTTGCAACGAACATGGGCGGCCATACCACAGCGTGATTTGGATGAACTCATTTTGAGTATGCCAAACCGATGTTCTTGTGTTGTTAGTATTCGCGGTAGAAACACGGATTATTAATTGTTTAAGTTATCCAATAAAATTTTAAAGAAAACTGTTATTTCAGTCTTTTTTTCGAACTTTTGTGTTAGTGGTTCAAATGTCAAAAATCCCTTTATTAGGAAAATGGCAAATTTCTTTATTAATGCAAAGGTGACTCGGTTTATCGTTACTGTGACAAACGAAAACACTTTATTTGATGAATCCTTAAAAATTTTTTTAATTAATATCAATCAGGAGAAAAGTAATTGCAAAAATATATGCTGATCCCTAGACACTTTTGATGTGTGTATTTGAAACCGAATAGCAATTTTTTTTGCATAACGATAGTTAGCGAGATGGACACGTCTTCAGTTTCCAAATGGATGCATTTGTGAATATGAGGGTAAATTTGCTAGTTAACCATATGTTTTGAGCAAAGTCGGTAGTGGAGACTATCAAAGCGCTCGTAGCGCGCGGTGTGACAGAAATGTGAACTAACTGGGGACAATCCTGGAGTGACGTACGTGTCAAATTTAATAGGTCCCGCAAGTTATATGTAGGTCTTTGACAATCTTAACAGATACCTAGTCAGTGGCTTTAGTCTGACAGTCTTACCAAGGGTTGAATAGCCCAGTTAACGAGTTACCTTACTTGATCGTTCTGCCGAGGTCACGGAACAGTCTTAATTTCCGCACGCCTTAGAACGCAAAGTGCAACTGAAGGAAGAGGTTGACTTTTAATCAGTCAAGTATGACGGTCCCATCCGCTCCACTCAAGGCGAGAGGGCAAGGAGTGGAATTCCCTGCCAGAATCCGTCTTTTCTGATAGCTTGGGAACTTTAAGTCAAGAGCGAAAAGGTTACTTCTAGGCAAGCGTGCTTCGCGGTCGTTCACACAACATCATTGCATACCATCAGGCAAAAAAGTGGACAAAAAGGCGAATCTATTAAAATAAATGATGGTTTTTTGACCTCATACAGATAATTTTATTGGGAAGCTCACATGGATTGTTGCTCCGTGTAAAATACTGTTATTTAAATAAAACAGTTAGACTAAAAGGCAAGTAAATGACAACCGAAAGTCAGCTCTATTCGCATGCCATTAAGTTTGTAACAGAGTGTTGTTGTGTTGTGTGTTTGGAGGACATTCACTCAGTTGGAAATAAAAATATCAAATTATGCTTAAAAAGAGTGTATTTTATAAATATGCAGGGATTCTTACAGATTCTTACCTTAGACTAGAAAATGCACGTTAACAGTAAGCTTACTTTCCATTGTTTTTAAAATTTTTGATAGGAAGTGATGTACCATATTAAATGCACTGAATTAAATCTTGAAAGTAATTTACAATATTTCAGCACATAAATAAGCAATAACACCACTGGAGAACTTTTGTGAAAACACAAATGTGATATATATAATTATTATTTCTTACCCTGATAAAGACAGTTTATTATGTTTTTACAATAGTTCTCCAACCACTGTTGTCTTTACGTTAGCGTACGCAGGCGTTTGAACATTCTAATGTGGTATTCTAACGTCTAAACTTAACAAAACATGATTTACAATTAAATAAAAGGTAAGCTTCGGCTTTATATTAATTAAACGATAATATCACATCATTTTACAAGTCTGTCGCGGTCGGCAGTCATGGTTGTATGTTATTTTTAGCGGTTTATCATAATTTTTGGTAGATATTTTCTAGAATGTTCTTTCGTTTACTACTGAATGACTCACTTTATCAATGGTAAAACGGCATTCTTTGCTAGTTATTACTAATTGAAAACTAAATTATATTTACAATGTCCTTACATTGACTAACCCAATATTTTTTTTAACAATTAATACAGTCAACGTTTGAATCAGGTTGCTTTTTTGTAGACGGTTTTACAATAGCACCATACAACAAAATTATTCTAGAGTCTAAAATTTTCGCGTTTACTTCACTTGATTCTTCAAACGCATGTCACAACTAAGCGAAATAATACCTATAACTTACGTCCTCCCGAAGATAGTAGATAATGAATAAATAAATAAAATAAACACGCACATGCTGATAGCGCAGACGATAACAGTACAATTAGGCGAGTTTTCGTGGTACCAAATGCGCAGCATTTATAAATTCATCGCCTCTCTGTTCAATTTAACCTTAATTTATCAATAAACGTTATCATTTAAATAATATAATTTATCGTCCACACACTTTAGGCACAAAAAGTTTTCTGATTGTTCCTCAGCACAGGACAGTTTCTGATATGTAAATTCACAGTAGTCGTCACTTAGTGGCGTCAATGTTCGCACGACGGCAATGCGTCCCTACTCAACACTATGAAATAACTTTCGCGTAGGGGTGCTCTATGTGGCCGTACTGTATCGCCAGCAACGTGTCCTTGACCCTCTGGTACACTGGCTGCGCCTGCGACATAGTCGGCACTCGGATCTCATGTTCCAAGAAACCGACCCTGCTGATGGGACTGATCACCACAGCCGTACCCGCACCGAACATCTCTAGTAACTGTAATTAAAATAATATTTTTAATACTTGAAACTTGGCAATTTTATGCTAGCAAGACATTAGCGTGAAACTAGTTTGAAACCTACCCGTCCTTTCTTATTTAGTTCAACAATTTTATCCATGGTGAGAACTTCTTCCTTGACGACTATATCTTCCCATTCGCTGGCGAGCTCCAGAATAGAGCGACGTGTCACTCCAGGCAAGATGAGACCATTCAATGGCGGAGTACTCAATTGCTTTTCTGCAAATAAAATATTTCCGTTGCATAATTCTCATCAAAGTTAAAACAAAAAACAATATGATCTGGAAAAAACGTTGGAACTGATGTTACTGACCCTAATTGTTGCTTCAGATACGAGACGAGAATTTACCGGTCAAAAGGTCAGAGTGCCACCGACGCACCAGATAACGTGACAGTATCAGCAAGTCACACGGATATCTAACCATTAACCGCACGATCGTACGTTATTTTTTATTGTTTCAGACAAATAATAATGGAGCAATGTAGTGTTTATTATTATTACCTCCTTGTTCATTGATGTAGACTACGAAGATGTTCATGGCGCCGACTTCCGTGAGCTCGTGGTTAGGTCCGAACAGCCACAGCACTTGATGGTGACCTAGTTTAGCTGCCCGAGCTGTGGCCTCTGTGAACATAATCAGAACATGACTATTCCCGAACATACTGGTTATATTGTATTGCTGATAAACTAATATGGTTCAACAAACAAGTCTATTTACCAGTGCATATTGGTCAAACATTCACACAAAAGTTTGGAACCCGGACTTGTTAGTTTAAAACTGTATATTCCCAACATTTTTTATTAAAATGAGTGGGTTATAATAAACAGTAAAAAAACATGATCTATCAAATAACAAAGAGCGAATTACTCGGGAACAACACGTTTTTCTCTTCCATTTTTATTCATTTAACCATGAATGAATAAAAAATGGAAAAGTTGTCCCAACAAGTTCAGCAAAATGATGAAACAAAGAGGATCATTATGACTCACCAATGGTGGGTCCATAGTTAGATCCAACTTTCCGGTTGCCCACTCCTCCCGGGAAGGCTCGCACGACGTTAGGGTCGGCGTATATTGACACGGCACCGTCTGAGCCGGTCTTGTAGTACGCGCTCACGGGGCTAAGGATGACGAACAGCAGCGCTGACTCGGGTGCCATTATACCGAATGTGGGCTATTAGAAATTATAAATAGGTTAGCAAAGTAATATTTACTGACTAGCCCAGTTTGGAGAAAAAAGGCACATAGCGAACGTTAGTTGATTTTAAAAACAAAAGTATTAACTTTAAGCTCTACCTCTCAACATAACTTTACTATCTGCTAATGTGAATATGAAAAAATGTTTATACATCTTCAGTTAGAAGCCTACATGTCCACCTAAATGGAATCGAATAGATATATGAACTGCTTTTGCACATGTGAAGACCTTTCTTGAAAATACTTAATCAAATACCTGAGCTATATCATTAATTAAAGTTACCTTGAACCGATATCACGGGTACGCGATAAAAACCGCTGAAAAATATATTAGCTCATAAGTAATACATGATCACTATCAAAATGCGATTACTTCTAAAACTATCTTATAAATAGGTATATAATTACTTGTAAGTCAGTTCTAGATCACACGCTATGATCTATTTTTTTCATTATTAATAAGTAGTAAGTAAGCAAATCTATTTAAGTATTGTTTTGGATTTACTTAATCTTTATTACCCCAAATATTGTTATTGGTAATTCGATATCAGCATTGCTTTTTTTTATTAATCATGTCATTAAAAAAAAATGCAAATCAAGTAATAGCCTATAATAATATGACAAGATAAAAGTTGAAAGCAACATGCAGACTTGAAACGTGATCCATACTCAACATCAAAATAACAGTAAAGAAAGATAAGTGACATCGAATGTTTGGCATGAAGTAACGTGCGTACCACATGACTGAAAACGTGGGCTAGAGATAACGCTGTTAACGAATTAATTAAACTCATGAAAAAAGGGCATCAGTAATAATATTGCAACACTTGTCTTTATTAATTATATGGATGATTTATATAATCTCTGAAACGATTCAATTTTAAAAAATTGCCAAGAGCTTTAAAATGCCGTTGTTTTGTGTTTTTCACGCGAGGGAAGTCGGTGGTCATCATCAAAATATTGGCTGTTAATTTAGTTGTTTTTTAATCAGCATGCTTTTAATATAATTTCATTTTAATTAACATGCATACTGATATGAAAGAAAAAACATTGCAAGTTAAATAAAAGCCCATAATCATAGGTAACACCTTTTGGGCAGTCGTGTCAAAATAACATAGGTGATATTATATAAAATAGTAAAACCAATGAGAGTACATTAAAAAACGCATGAAAATGCGTCATCAAAACAATATTTTACCTGCAACAACGTAGCCCGCGTGAAAAACAATATGGCTGGTCACTAAAAAAACTTGAGTTGATACAAAGAAATGCAGCATACTTTGCTGATATGTGTGGTTCACGTTGAGGAATACAAATTGATTGAATAATAAGAATTGAAGATATGCTCATTAGTTTATTTAAATGATCACCTTTATTTCCCAATAAAAAAAAATATAAAAATATACCTACATTTGTGGCTGAATTAAACGTAGGAAAAACAATTGCCGATAAACCAATTCTTAGAGCTTTTTCTATGCTGCTCCTATCTATCATGGAATTGTATGCAAACGATTTATTTCTAAAAACCAAAAAAGTGAGCCAAAGTCAGAGGCGTAGCTACCGCCGTATCAGCCGTATCAATTATACGGGGCCCCCAAGCAAGCACGTACCCAGAATTTTTTGTCGGGGGGGGTCCAGGTCCAGGCAAATGATTAAGGTATCGCGTAAATGGATACTTAAAATTAAAAGAAAATTGTTTTCACAAATTATTTAATGCATATCTCGGTAATATAAGACAGTATTATAACGTTAAATTTAAACGTCTTGGTCTTAAGGACATTTGGTGTAAAACGTCGTCTACTGAAAGAATCTGAGTTGAATGGGCTGACATCAATACCAAACCAGTTAGACGATCATTGCCCATTTTATTGCGTAAATAGGTTTTAACCCTTTTTAAAGTTGAAAACGATCTTTCGACGCTTGCAGTAGATACAGGGAGAGACACTAACAGTTTTAATAGTGTGTGTATATGTGGATAAAATACAGCATCACACTTAGCCAACACTTCTATTGCTTCTCTCTTGATTGAAGTTTGATCAGCATTTTTCATCTATTTTCGGGAGGGGTCCGGACCCCTTGGACCCCCCCCCCCTGGGTACGTCCTTGCCCCCAAGTGTCAAGGGCCCCCGACGATTGGAATAAAAACATAAAATGTTGCTCTTAAATGAATACTTATCGCGGCGGTAAAGCTCCAATTATTGAACTCTATTTTCAAAAAGGCTATATCTAGTTTTGAATGAGCTAATGAACTAAAAATGAGCTACTATCAGTCAGTAATAGCATTAGTTACACGAGTCAGGATGCTATTGTCTTTGTTCTACTAAACTTAGATTAAAAGGGCCCCAAACAAGTTTTGATACGGGGCCCCTTCTGGCCTAGCTACGCCACTGGCCAAAGTCGGGGCAAAAATTAGCTTCTGTTCAGAAGTAAATGTTAATTACATTGATAAGAGCCGCACCTACTTAACAACAATGACCGATCTGTAATATTATCATCCTTCGCTGTAGATAAACGAAATATCGATCAATGCGTGCTTACATTTGCGTATATTAGTAAGTGAAGCGCCTTGAACAAAATAAGAAAACATTACCTGAGCCGTCCTACGACACTTAAAAAAAAACAAAATTGATAATTATGGCATGATTGAACGAATCTATTCGCGATATCTCCGAATTTTACGATAACATTGTTATTTGCCAAATTTTATCAATAAGAGGCGTTTAGTAATTATTATTATTAAAGATAAGACCAAGTGGGCTACATAATTTTAAGCACTGATTTTATTACGGCCATTAAAAACTTTAACGTACTTACTTCTGATTGTTTTTTTTTTATAAAGATAAGCTTCCTACCTATTCCATGTTTAAATCCTTATCAACGATGTTATTTATTTAGCGGATAAACCAAAAACCTAGTTTCATATAACATGACGAATACTTTGAGAGTATGGAATCGTTCTACTATAGACAACAAAGCTTTACAGCCTGCTGAAAAGCTTTTTAGTTATAAGTAAATTATTGTTAATTGTATTTCTTATCGTATTTTCCAGTGATTTTCTTTCCTTAATCAATCACTTCAATGCATTAAGTTAGCTAAACAGAGAAATAGTAAATTTTCCTCATGACTGATTAATGAAACAGGATCTCCATAGATCCTGATTCATCTTAAGCGATTAGTGAATTAGAGTTTTGGTCGAAACATATAATTTAAAGGAATCATCGACACGAAGAAGAAGAAGAAGTGATTCAAATAACGGTATTCACCGATATGTCCAAGATATTACGTACTTACTTGGTCAGGATTAAAAAAAAACAATATAGTACTTATTGAATGATAATAATGCTTACCTCGGTGCCTATTAACGTAGGTCGTATGTACAAGGTGGAGGTTTCAGAATGTGGTACCCATTCTTGGTCTATTTGTACCAGTCGTGATATACATTTTATGAGTTCTTCTCCATCAAAGGTTGGTAGACCAGACCTTTGTGCTGCTAAATTCATCCTTTCCATATTCAATTCTGGTCGAAATAATCGTATTTTATCATCGACCCCCCTGTACGCCTTCAGTCCTTCAAACAACTGTAACATATTTATAATTATTTTATCTTCTTTGCACACACGCCAACAGAAAGGTCCCAAATGACATCAATCGCATATACTTGTTAATGTTACAATACTGCATTGATAAAGTGTTGAAATGACAAGCGTTGAATTCAATAACAACAATAATTCTAGAAAATGTAACGTTCTCCCAAAGAATAATCTTCGTACAATTTGTTTTCGTATTTGCATCCTATTTACTAGAAATTTACTAGACTTATTTGCTGCATACTTGTTAAGGTATGCGGCAAATAAGTCTTTTAATTTAAAGAATTATTAAAGAAATATATATTGCTGCTAAGTTAAATAATTTAACCAAGTTAATATAAGAATAGCATACTTGTATTGCATAATGTAGCGCCTTGGCAGCAGGGTGCATACTCAAATTTTCAAATGGCATTATCTCTGGTTTCTGCCATCCTCCTAGCTGCTTGAAGTAGTTAATTTTGAGCATGTGATCCGTGAAAAATTTGCCGAAGCCGAGGTCTGTTACTTCGGGCTTGGGGTTCAGTTGGTATGGAGCTGCAAGCCTCACTTGTAAGTCCTCGTGCTGAAAAATATTAGACAGTTAAACATTGAACTAAGCACCGAAGTCTGCTTACGTAACTAATGACTTGTACTTATTTATTTACTTTTACATTGTTTTGTAAACTTATCGGTAATATTCAATTGTTTATATAATAGTCCATTTTATTTATGAGGGAATTTTATTATTTCCAGTCATTATCGCCTCGTAGCTTAGTTAAAGCGTCAGTCGATTACATCACATTTAATGTGTTTAAATTAGTATATTATGTAAACATTTGATACTGTAACAGGATGGCGCGACATCGTCAGAAGGGGACGTGGTCGGTCACGTGTCAATTGGCATGCTCGATCCAAGTCAATATATATATCATGCAGTTACCTCCTGACAAGCAGATAGCCGTTTAGGAGCACAGTTACATGAGTGCAAACAAACAAGATAAAGGTTCAAACAGATGTTTACGACCCTACGTATATTCGATTTAAAAACAATACATTACTTAGAATCATCTGCTTTCATATTGTTAAATAAATTATATACGTCAACAGCTGCGCAATAATGTTATTCCAAGAAATCATATACAACACATTAGAAGAATAGAATTAACTTTCAAAGGGCAATACAATCATCATGATAAAGCTATTTGATAAAAGCAAGCAAATCGTTCAAGTTACACCCTTTCTTAATTGACAAGAATAAAAATAAAATATTTTCCTTGTAGAGTGATAAGCATGTGACAAGTTAACATTACAGAAAGTTTACTCAGATCAAAAACGCTAACTGCAACTTTCGATAATTCTATACCTAAACTATAATTGTTATCGTAATGATCAAGCACAAATTGCTTCAGATATAAGCAAGAATTTCATTAAATCGCGGTCAAACTTACCTTGAACGAGATTTCAGGCGTAATATGTGGGCGGGGCTTCTCAGCGGGCGTGGCCATAGAGGGCGCCACGTGTTCCACCTGCGCTTGCGCTGCATTTTCTTCCAACTCTTTGTAACGCAGTGAAGAACTACAGTAACGCACCATTTGCAACTTGTGCTGGTTCTCGAAGATCCATTTTACTAATACCTGTAAAAATTTACTTAAATAAGTAACAATATAAACCTAATGAATTCTGTCTAGTTTCTGTTTAAGACAATCTAATTAAAATTTCTGTCGACCCGAAAAGGTCGACTATTTCTACCTACTAACCGTTTTGTCTAGTCTTTATTGTGGATATAGAGCATGAAAGCGATTTTAATTTTACCTATTTTTCAATGAAATTTTTTAACCTTTGGAAGGCAGGTTACAGTCAAAAGATGGTGGGAAATGCTGACCTTTTCATGTATCGTTTATATTTTATTTTTAATTGAAAAAAAATGTTTTATTTTTAAATTAAAAACCAGTGAAACTTCTCACCAAGTTTCACTGTTGTTTTAATTTTTTTAGTAAATTTATTTGTTTAAAACATGTTATGGGCCAAGAATGTATGTCCTCTACATCTAAAACTATATTACACAACCGTTGGATTTGAAATATGCAATACCAATCCCCATCACTTAATTTTTTCTTTGTATTTCATTAGAACAACAAATTTTTAAAAAGTTCCTCATTTATATATCACTTAAACCAAAGCTTACCTGACTGCGGCGGATAGGCATCTTTATCACTAAATATTAACACTCAACACAATTATTTAATTTAGTATATTGATCACAAAACACTTTTATTAAAGTAAGTTGTTTTATTCCAAGTTACTGTGCACTCTTCGATATAACATCCATTCACAACTTACTTCAAGTTACTGACTTCACTGGATCAAAGCACAAACATTTATTAAACAGTAAAATGATAAGATTGTGGCTGACCAGTGACGTAC
Organism: Agrotis puta; assembly: GCA_943136025.2. Taxonomy (NCBI): domain Eukaryota; kingdom Metazoa; phylum Arthropoda; class Insecta; order Lepidoptera; family Noctuidae; genus Agrotis; species Agrotis puta. Next base: position 11,145,654 of record OW964176.2, on the reverse strand, counting down.
TCATACATAATCAAGAAATTATAAAATAATATTTGATAACGTAGTTTTAATCAAAATAAGGATTACGCACTAACAGTTATTTATTTGGCGATACGACGTGTACGCGATTGGCGATCGGACACACAACTAAGGAGCTCCACTGCGCAGCTCCTTGCGGCGGCGGCGTGAGGTCGAGTGAAATGCCAGTATTAGGTCACCGAGCTTCCATGTTCATACACATTTAAATGAATATGTTAATACTACTGGCAAATAAATGCTTATTTACGCACGAAACTAATTTACATCAAGAATTATTCTACATAATAATACATATACACTCTCGAACTGACAAAAGACAAAATCGTCCAAATATCTATAGACCATTGTGCAGGAAATAATTGCAATGCAAAAAACTCTCGCTCTATGAGTCAGGTACTTCATTTTTCTATAAAAGTGTAATCTGCTGTCTGACAATAAGAAACGAGCGTTTATACACCGTACGTGTGCAAGAAAAATTATAAATTTGCGCGTTTTCTAATGGTGCCATGAAAACACTACGGACGTCATCAAGTGCGTAATTATGTTATTATTGAAGTTCGCAACTACCGAATTGATGTATTTATGAGCTTTGCATAATAAATACATCAATTGATCATTAATTCAATTGAATCATTATATTTCTAAAACAAAACAAACCGGGATGGAATAACAACGTTATTATTATCTACCCAAAAAATAAATTTACATTTCATTAATAAAATAATCTAATACTCCATAACTGCATGTTATCTCTACGTGAATGCAAATGTCAGTGCAAATTTAACAAGTAACACACTTCAGCTCTAAAATGTCTAGTACAAGTTGGGCAGCCTCAGAGACTGTCTATCTTCGTTCTTAGCATGTTGTTTCAGCATGTCCATAACTTCATTGTCGTACTCCTTCGGGGTGGGCTGCTTCTCGACCATCCAGTAGAAGAGATCCCAGTCATTGCTCACAGAGTTAATGAGGCGATCGTACATGATTGTCTGCTCTTCGTTCAGCTTGTCCAAATGTTTCTTGACAAAAGTGCTTAGCAGGAGATCATTCTCCAACATACCTCTCTTACGGGATTGATACACGAGCCTGAAACAGAAAAAAGTATTGCATTATTATCCTTATTAATATTAAACATGCAAAAGTATGGATGTTTGGATTGATAGATGTTTGTTACGTCATCACGTCAGAACGGCTGAAAGGATCTTGATGAAAAGCACAGGTATGTTATAATCAAGATACACATAGGACTTTTAATCCCGGTGTCTGACTTATAATTCCCTGGGACAATTAACGAAATCCACGCGGGCATACCCACTAGCAGAACTGGTTGGATATGAAGCGTTTTCGCAAATCCATCGTCCACACAAGAATGTCCCAAATTGGAGAATCGCTGTTACATTACGGTTACATCATCATAATACACATAATATGTAACAGGTTCACTGCAAAAACCGATTGCGTTTAAATAAAGGACACGCAGCATAACATAACATAATGCCTTCAATCCCCGAAGGGTTAGGCAGACGTGGACCTAATAGTATACTCATCACATTTCGCGAGTTATGTTTTAGCCCCACGTAATAGGGGGCGAGCCTATTACCATCAACCGGGTACAAATCAAGACTCTATTGAGAAATCCCTAATGAAAAAACCCAGTAACACTTTGCCCGACACTGGAATCGAATCCTACTGGACCAATGATCCTGCTTGACGGCACGGCTAGCGCAGTGGCAGTCGCGGGTTCCGTTTCCACACGGAACCAAGATTTGCATGACCTACAAGTAGCTATTCGGGGTCTGGGTGTTTGTGTATGTGAGTTTCTGTTTGTAAACGCACCCACGTCACAGGAGAAACTCATAGTGAGGGCAAGGTTTTAAAAAAAACAGATGACACTGACAAGTACTATATTTTGTGCAATAAGTTCTAAAACCTTTGATAGTACTCGAGAATAAAAACAGTACATCCTTTGTTATCCTTTTTTTATCATTCGTCAAGGCGTCTCGATGCCCCTACTATGTTTCGTCATGGGCTTATATTTTTAACCCTGCATAGGGTAGTGCAGCGTTATAAAAAACGCTACATTTTTAAATATCACCTTTTTTTATGGTGATTGTCATGCAACCTGTTTTCGGAAGCCTTTAGTCGAAATTTTTCTTTAAGAACTGAATCTTTTTAAGTCAGGAATTGGTTTTTGTTCGAGAAAAAATGAAGATTTTTTTTATGTCAGTTGGATGTGGTTTGTTGCCCGTGACGGGGTATCGCTGATTTTTTTTGGGTGGAAATCACTTTTTGTTAAAAAATGTGAAACATTTTGAATTTAAAGCCGACAACGTTGGTTAAAAAAAAATCATATGTGAAATCTTCTGTTTTTTTGCCGGAATGGCGTGATCTGAAAATTTTCCTATGTATCGGAGGCGCTGAGTACGGTATCACCTACAACTTTATAAGCTAGCAGTCGGGAGCAACGCTCCACCGCGACCCCGGTGTGGTCGCGTGCAGTCTTTCCGGATCCTGAATTTGTCAGGCTCTTGAGCCGACAAATAAGTCCAAGCGTCAGATCATCGGAGGCCTGGTCCTGTTTTGACCGTGGCTACCAGCACGGTTCTCCGCGGCAGTCCTGCAGCGTGTCTCTCCATCCCGACAGGATCAAGCTGAGGATTCTTTATTTATTTAAATTAACTGTCTTATTTTTTGCTTTTAATTTTTAAATTGTTATTTTTATGTAAGGCACAGTAATACAACCCCTACACAGGGTATGTACGAGTATTTAGGCAAATAGCATCACTTTTTTTTTCCTTCCGAGGCGTGTTAATTGACATTGGCCAATTAGTTAGTTACCGCTAGGATCGCTCAAATATTTTTTCCTCTGATATTCAGGATTTGGGTTTTTCCTCAGTAAATTAAATAACTATTGATTCGTACATTCTCTGGATAATCTGACATAATTGTATCGTAACCGAATTTTTTTTGTGTGTGCGACCTAGTTTTATTTAATTCAAAACTTGTTACTTTGATAACCGGGCACAATCGCATCCTAACTGTGTTATTTATTTACTTTTACAATTTTACCTATATCAAAATTATACGTTTTAAATAGGGGAAAGTTGTTTTCTTCAAGAATCCCGCTATATATGGCGCCCGAACTAATAAAGTAAGTATTTTTCTTGTCCATACTTCTTCTTATTTAAATCTACATCACATAATTTTTTTTTTTGCAATTTCGAGGGTGGTAGCTCGCTTCAAGTGAGCTAATAATTTCTTCCACTGTGTGAGCTAATTCTTTCTCTGTTTATTCCTATTGTTGGTTTCAGGACTTTAACGTGATTACCCAAGTGACCAGTTTAAGAGTTTCCTAGAGCCTGGACTGTTCCCATGGTGATACATCACGAGCCCTGAACTACAGATACGATAACGAAGAACTGGCAGGATACTGTTCTTTGTTTGCTTGTGTGAGTTGTAATTTTTCATCACTTATATAAAATAATTTTGTGAACTATAAAACACACAACCCTCTTTTATTTCTCACCCAACAAATACATAATTTACCTGATTGTTATCCCTTGTGTTTAATTTGTTTTCCTTTAGCTAGCGGTTGTTAGAACCCGTAGTGCATGAGTGTGTTGTATGAACTTATAGGCGTCGTGTTGCAAAGGTAAGCTCCGTATGCACGGTTGTTGTCTGTTCTTAGTGGTGTCTTTTGTTTCCTAGCTTGGCAATTCCGGTCACGGCTGGTCGCTGCGTGTTTAGTTTCTTTTTTGTGTTTAGGTCCAGCTGTACTTGGGGTGCCTATTTTTTTTGCTTAGGATCAAATCGACTTTTAATTCACAGCCGTCATACTTATTCTAGTTTTATGCACGTGATTGCCTAGGGTTGTATTAGTTTTATTTACATCATGTCGGAAGAAGGAAATTCCATTGGTGAGACTCCGCACCGTGATAGTCCTATCATCTCTCGACCGCCACCTCCTATTCCACCTAGAGTCTCTTGTGGTTCCAGCCAGTCTATTCTGCCTTCACCTATCAGATCCGATGACGCTCCACCGTTCGTCAAGCAGTTCTCTCTGTCAAAATGGAAAATTTCTTTTGATGGCAACACTTGTGTACGCGATTTTTTTTCCAGTTTGGAAGAATGCAGGGAGGCTGACAATCTAACGGATAGTTATCTCGTTAGGCGTTTTCACGAGGTTTTGTCTGGTATCGCTTTACAATACTATAGGTCCATCCGTCGACCCGGTCTGACGTTTGTGGAGATCAGACAGGCTTTCCTTAAAACATTCGGTTCAGCCGATTTTGAATTCAGGACTGGACAAGAGGTCCGTAATCTTAGGCAGAGACCTGAGCAGTCTGTGAAGGAATTTGTTATTCGAGTGACGTCGTTAGCACCTTAAGACAATGTGAGGTTTGTAAAGCATATAAGATCGCGAACACGCAACCACGCGGACAGATTTGCTACCCTAAGCAAGTGTCCATGCCCTTGCAGATGATTTCGATTGATGTGATTGGACCGTTACCCATCGCTTATTACGGTTATAGGTACATCATCTCTATGGTTATTGTTTTTTCGAAGTATGTGTGGCTTGTTCCTCTTAAGAGAGTAGACGCTTTTTCTATTATTAAAGCTTTAGAGTCCGAAATTTTCTTTAACTTCGGCGTTCCTCGTTCTATTTTATGCGATAACGCTACTGTTTTTCGCAGTAGTCAGTTTCTAAATTTCCTCAGATCGTTCCATATTGAATCTCCTACATTTACACCTTATTATACACCCCAAGCGAATACTGTTGAGCGCTATAACCAAAGTGTAGTGACATGCTTAGGGATTTTAGTTGGTGAAAACCAAAGATGTTGGGCTAAGATGTTGCCTAAAGTAAAGCTCTATCTTAACTCATGCGTCAATCTAGCCACAGGCTTCACGCCTAACTTTCTCATGTTTGGTAGAGAAGTGCTAATGGATTCTAGCCGTGCTAGTAGTCAGACTCGAAGCTCTAATTTAGCGGACAGTCGGACTCGTCACGCCTCGAATTTGTCTTCACTTCGTGAGGTTTATGCGAAGGTGGCTGATAATCTTTCTTTGGCTTTCCTCCGTAACTCCCGAGCTTATAACTCCAATCGGTCGGCTATCACTCTAAGTGTTAGTGACACTGTATGGAGACGTAATTTCTCTAGGTCATCTGGAGAAGACTTTTTCTCTGGAAAGCTTGCTCCACGTTTTGTTAAGTGTCGTGTTTTGCAAGTTATTTCTAGGACTACTTATTTACTACAGGACTGTGGTTCCCTACATTCTGGTAGATATCATATTAAAGATATCCTAAAGTAACTTTTTTCCTCTATCTTTTATTTCAAATATTTTGTACGGGACTCAAGCGATTCTATCGCGCTCAGTTTGATCCTTAAAAATTGCCTATGATTACCGTTGGTTCAGTACTAACAATTAATTACAGATGGCAGTTGTTAAACTTTTGTGTTAGGACATCTTTAGTCGAGTTGTCGCTAGCGATTAGTTCCTATAATCGTACATAGATGGCGTTTTTCTAAATTTTATGCTAGTACATTTTCAAGTCGCGTCATAGCTAGTTCTATTATAAATGGCGTGTTGCACATTTTGGTAGGGCGTTGTGTTAATTAATTACTGCACTTAATCTATCCGAAATGATAGTCTTGGACTTTTTTTTCTTGTTTCTCTTGGACTTGAAATCCTGTTAGCCTTAGTCCTCCTCTGACTCTAGTTTCTGTGAACCGGAGTCCTTTTGTCTCTTGTCTGTCTTATCTACAACTGAGACTTATCTCTGAGTTCGTGTAGTACTTGATTTGTGTATAGACCCAAGTTATACAAGTGAACTTGTGGCTTTCATAATTTTAGAACTCAGCCATACTGGTGTATCCTTTAGTGATGTGCATGTATCGATAAAATCTATTATCGAAATTTTTTTTTATCTTCGATTTGAAACTTTTCCTTAAGTTCGAATGTTACTTGATTTTACTTTAGGCTCAAGTTATTTCTTTAAGCCTGGTTTTTTCCTAAACCTCCCTTTGTCTCCCGTTCCTTGTTTGAACCGGAGTACTACTTAGTCGTTCAAGTTGTATCTTTGAACTTGAACGCTGTTTCTGTTTTTGTATTCTCTAAGACTCACGTTCCTTTGTTCGAACTGTTGTTCATTTGTCTTATGTCCAAGCCTTATTTAGACTTGAGATATTTTTTTTTTTTTTTTTTGTCCTTGCTTGTCCTAAGTCTCTTTTATAGACTCATGATGGATTTGTCTGCTGTTGATTTTAAGGCCAAGGTGTTTCTTTGTCCGAAACTGTTAAATATTTTTCAACCGATCACGTTTGTCAACTAGGTGTTATTATTTATCCTAGGTTTTATCTTTTTCTTTTGGCTCTTTCAGGTCACTTTGTTGACTTTGTCGTTCTAGTTTGAAGTTAGTTGTATAATTAGATAGCTGCTACTGCACAACTGTTAAGTTAACTTGGTTTTACTTAGATTTAATTTTTCCTTGTTATTTTCTTGACCGGTCAAACTTAGGTTTATTGGACACTTCGTGAGCTTGCACTGATAACGGATAGATGAGAAACCGGTTACTCATTTATTCTGTATCTGTTGTACTCCGATGTCGTCTATGTTAGGTTTAGTTTAGGTCAATTATTAGGTATAGTGTTTTTGGCTAGTCTAAGTTAATTTCCTCTGTTTTTTTCCCTTCTGCCGGACTTGTGTCTTTTTTTTTCTTGGAAAGGGGGTACTGCAGCGTTATAAAAAACGCTACATTTTTAAATATCACCTTTTTTTATGGTGATTGTCATGCAACCTGTTTTCGGAAGCCTTTAGTCGAAATTTTTCTTTAAGAACTGAATCTTTTTAAGTCAGGAATTGGTTTTTGTTCGAGAAAAAATGAAGATTTTTTTTATGTCAGTTGGATGTGGTTTGTTGCCCGTGACGGGGTATCGCTGATTTTTTTTGGGTGGAAATCACTTTTTGTTAAAAAATGTGAAACATTTTGAATTTAAAGCCGACAACGTTGGTTAAAAAAAAATCATATGTGAAATCTTCTGTTTTTTGCCGGAATGGCGTGATCTGAAAATTTTCCTATGTATCGGAGGCGCTGAGTACGGTATCACCTACAACTTTATAAGCTAGCAGTCGGGAGCAACGCTCCACCGCGACCCCGGTGTGGTCGCGTGCAGTCTTTCCGGATCCTGAATTTGTCAGGCTCTTGAGCCGACAAATAAGTCCAAGCGTCAGATCATCGGAGGCCTGGTCCTGTTTTGACCGTGGCTACCAGCACGGTTCTCCGCGGCAGTCCTGCAGCGTGTCTCTCCATCCCGACAGGATCAAGCTGAGGATTCTTTATTTATTTAAATTAACTGTCTTATTTTTTGCTTTTAATTTTTAAATTGTTATTTTTATGTAAGGCACAGTAATACAACCCCTACACAGGGTATGTACGAGTATTTAGGCAAATAGCATCACTTTTTTTTTCCTTCCGAGGCGTGTTAATTGACATTGGCCAATTAGTTAGTTACCGCTAGGATCGCTCAAATATTTTTTCCTCTGATATTCAGGATTTGGGTTTTTCCTCAGTAAATTAAATAACTATTGATTCGTACATTCTCTGGATAATCTGACATAATTGTATCGTAACCGAATTTTTTTTGTGTGTGCGACCTAGTTTTATTTAATTCAAAACTTGTTACTTTGATAACCGGGCACAATCGCATCCTAACTGTGTTATTTATTTACTTTTACAATTTTACCTATATCAAAATTATACGTTTTAAATAGGGGAAAGTTGTTTTCTTCAAGAATCCCGCTATAGTAGGTATAAACAATACATGCCGTTAAGTTTACGTAACTGAGGATATATTCCACTCTTGCAGTATGTAAGCAATAACATGTTATGATAATATTTAACTAATGACTGTCTTTATGATTACACAGAATCGCAGACGAATGTGTACGTTTAGATTATTGATCTGTGTTTTATAATAGATCTTGTTGAAGAATATAGCAGCCTAGCAACCAAAACAACTAACTTAATTTAGGTAGCCACAGCCCAACAGTTAGAGCACGCACGCAATGACAGGGGTGTCCTGGGAAGTGTGGACCAAATTAGACAGGGGCATGGGAGAGGTCATTTCCAATCTTTTTACCTATGAGACATATGGTACTATTTTTTACGGTTCAAAAGTTATAACCACTTTTCGTGTTCTGATTGGCAATTTTATTTTGTGTTATGGTTATGTGTACATAATAAAACTTAAACTGCAGTCATATCTTTTTTTTAACATCATCATAAAAATAAGCGGGAAAGCGCAATTCGATCAACGCTCATATTTTCTTATCATGCTAATTTATGCTATTTTTTTTACTTTCCTCGTATTTTTTTTTTACCGTGATAAAATCATCAAATGAGTCCTCCCACCCAGGGAAGAGCGGTTGGGACTGTCAGACGCGTCCACGGTGTTTTTCAACAGCCCTTTACGTTCCGCGGTCACGGTAATTCATAAGTCCCGGGACCCCGGCAGGCTTTTGGCCCTCTAGAGGGGGGCCCCGTCATTTTTGCTGACACTGCGAGTTGGCCCATTACTCGGTGCCCGCATACCCGCGCCTATGGTGGCCAGAGATGGTCTGCCGACGACGGTCGCCGTGGGCGTCCACCACTGCGGCTGGGGTGAAGGGAGGACGCTGTCCTCTCCCTCACGTGGCCGCCTCCTCCTTCGCGAGCATGATTGCTTCGGAGAAGGAGGCGACCGCAAAAAGAATTTCTAACTTGATACAGTAGTTCCTGAGATTAACATGTTTAACCAAACAAACAAATTCTTCAGCTTTCCAATATTATTAGTATAATCATACTAGTATTAATAAATAAATATTAACTCAAACTGGGCTGTATCCTGATGCATAGATAACAATTTCCACCAGTAACTAAAAACCATAACATACAGAACTCTAAATATTTGATAATTTAAACCTACCCAATTTAAAGAGGTTGTTTTCTATGAAAAAGTAGTGCTACAACTATGTCATGCACCTTTTTTACCATACTTTTTTTTTTAATGTGGTAAAATCATCAAATGAGTCCTCACTCCATGTGGGACGAGAGGGACTGTCATACTCATACTGACTAAACTCCATGGTGTTCCATCAATAGCCCTTTATGGTCTGGGGTCATAAATTTTAATAGTTCCCGCTTGGTACCATGACCTTGCAGGCTTGGGCCCTCTATGGGGGCCCATGCCTGCAAGGTCACCGTCGCACCAACCTTCTTTACCATAACTCAGGTCATGAAAATCAGCCACAGATTGTTTTAATTTCATCAAAACAATAACATTCAAGATATTTCCTCACCTTGCCTTACGCGTCTCCAATGCTTGTGGTTTATCAACATCATACTTTGGTATTTCGATGTAAGAGTAGTCAAAGTCCACCGGCTTGTCAGACATATGAGCAACACTTGGAAGGTTTCTTGCTACTTGGCACAGCTGTAAAAAAAGCAAAATAACATAAGTATAATGAGCCTATAACATTCACATGGCTGAGACGCAGGCATCTTTTACGTGAGAGAGGCCATAGTCAACCTGGTGGGCCGTATGTTAGTATCTAGATGTTATAAAAAGTATACACATAAATAAATAAACTGTGAACATAATTTGTAGAGGTATAGTTAAATAAAAAGTATTCATCACTATTATCATGATCATTCTCATGTCCCTCACAGTAAGGTTTATTTGGGATTGGTGTAGTTTTTTCCATTACTTTTAATCTCCCTCTCCAATGTTGGGAAGACACAACATCCTGACCATTTCTTTGGTCAATTTATAGTTGAAATGTGTTCTTTGATATTATATAGATTATGTTGATGTCTTTTAATACCAGCATATCTTTGCTCACCATCAGGCAAAATAGTGGTGAAACACAAACCTATTAATTAATAAAAAAAGGAATCTAGCCTATAGCATAAACACAGGTTTTCTACTCATGACAAACAGGCATGTGTTTATTCTTATATAAAAGCAAAAATGTAGAATACTTATGTATGATGTAAGTATACCTCGCTCAAAGTGAGTACTAAAAAATAAGGTTTATATGAAGAAATGATAGGGATACTACTAAGTAAATAAATTTGTTTTGAGTTCCATAGAAAGTACCTTCGTCGTAGAGGTGATAACACTCCAGAGAGTACTGCTGTGTGTATGTTTACTAGCAAGGTAATAATCTTTTTATTGACTACACAAACATACCTACCTATCCTAACCTACAGGTAGGTGTTAAGTGTTTTTGAGGATATCGAAGCGAAGAATACTGATAAATTAAAAAACCGTAGAAAATACTACCTACGTAAATCATATTCAGATAATACTCACAGCACTTAGGGATCTCACAGGCCGATACATGATGTTTGCTTTTGAGTATTAAAATAACAAGAATGTAGCGAGCAAGCGTAGATTTAAGTTCCTCTGGCTCTTGCCTTCCACCAATTTCCACTTTCGAGAAAAGTAGAAAAACAAAAATAGATCAATCAAAATCAATATCATATGACAGATGACAGCAGTTGGCTGACTGATTTTTAGAGTTCCGTATGTAATGGTAAAAAACGGGAGCCTATTAATAAAACTCCGCTGTCCGTCTACCTCTCTATTCTCTCTGTCCGTCTATTTCTGTTGCCACTATAAATATAAATACTAAGAAACAGAATAAAATAAATATTGAACGGGGTCCTATATTTTGCCGCTTTTATAAAAAATAGTTCGCACAAGATGATGGTACGGAACTCTTCTCTGTCTCGCACTTGGCCGGTTTTTCACTTTTTTTTTTAATCTCTGCTATGGCTTCAGGGCTTTGGTACCATAACAGAGTGTGACAGAGGCTGACACCACTGTTAAGTTATAGACTAAAGAGCAGTTGTTCTACATGTCTAGGAAATTTACAGATCTGTGGTACGGCGGTTGCCATGGTTACAGTGTTGTGTACAAGTTGCACAAATTCAAAACTTATCAACAAAAAGTCAACCTAAATAATTATGACTTACTGATTGAGGATGATGTTATTTTAATTTTAGCATTGCTATTGTAAAATATGATACCTATACGTGATTTTATATTAACAACTGTTGGTAAGTATCGACTTACAATCTTCTTATTTCTACATTTTCTTCCATTTGTACAATTAAAGTTTATATTACAATACGATCATGAAATGCAACATTTTGACTACCTACTATTTGCTTCACTGTAACTAAAATATGCTTCGTTCTCTTTCAGAGCACTATTACAAAAAATCAGATTTGAAATTGGATGAAAATTTAGAAGATGCACTGTCTGATTTTATGAACAACCCACAAACACTTATAATACAAGCTCACATACTTAGTGGAAATGTGTTCCTTCTTACCAAAGTAAGTATTTTCAGAGCAAGCATTACCATGCTATAATATTAAGCTATTGACAAAATAAAAATCTCTTGACAACAAAAGTTATTCACAAACAAGTAACGTCTTTATACCTCTATGAATTAGCCAATGTTATCTACTTTTTTGAGGATTGCGAAATGATCAAATGACTTTGTCTACTCTAGGTAGATCAGAATTGAGTGACAAACTCATGCTTACTAAAAGCTGTTCCTTCAATTGCCTTCTGTGTTCCAGGGCCTAATAGACTAACCATAACCTACATTTTTATCAGTTACAAAAAAATGTGAAGGATCAATTTATTTAACAGTTTTTTATTTTCAACTTTCAGATCCAAGAAAATAAAAACAAATCTATTGTATTTTACAAAACCTCTGCACAAGAGTTGTTGAAGGATGATGCTGTCCACAATATTAATATATTGACTTTGTCTAGTAACACAGCAGAGTCATTATATCAGATTTGGAGGCAAGTCTACACACCTCTACTAGCTGCAGTGAGTAAATATTATAAAGTTAACTAGTATGCACAGTCAAAATTTAAGAACCTTTTCAGACATACACAAAAGAACCTACCAAAGTCTCATCACAATCAGATCAGTAGTTTAGGAACACAGAGAAGAACAAACATGAATGATAATTTTCTCCTTCTTAGCAGAGTGATGGCAACCAAAATTGAGTCTGCCCAATGCCCATAACTGGGGTACAAGTTTGGCACATTCAGAATTATCCATCAGTTCCTGTAATTCTTATTCATTAATAAAGATAGATACATGATTAAATCCAAAGCAATACATACCTATCCTAGTTTATTTTATAATAAAACTATCGATTCGCTCTGGCTCCGCACTAGTACAATCTGTACTATAGTATGCATATTATGTACATATAAACTTACTTCTCGAATCACTCTATCTACTAAAAAAGCCGCATTAAAACCCTTATCGCAGTTTCAAAAATCTAAGCATACATAGGGACAGACAAGAGAAAGTGACTTTGTTTTATACAATGTAGTGATAGTCAATGACATTGCAAAGTGAATCATCAAGAATATTGCTTAAAGTGAATGTTTTAGACCCTCTGTTTGTTTTCATTAATTGGACTACGCTGCATTAAACAGTTTTATCCATCATTGGATATTTTTTATATAATGATCATCTCATCAATGATCTATAAACTAAGTTTTTATTTTTAGGGAAGTGACTTATATTCAAATAAACTCCAAAAGAACCTGTCAGATGTTGAGTATAATTTAAGAATTTTGGCCCACGGCAAAGGGAACACCAATATAAATGGTAAGTGTTTTGTAGGAAAATTCAGTACAGTTTTACAATACTAAATACCAATACACATTCCTGGTTCAAACTAAAGTATCTATTCTGCCTAGATTATTTTAGAACTGTTCTTAGTAGATATTTCCATAAGTATACTCGGGACCTAAAATACCTTTCTAATTCTCACACCCCCTTTTTCTGCCTTTTAAATTAAGTTTTGAAGTTCCTATGTCTCTTTTTTGTCCAGTTGTGCTCTCAATCCAAGATGAATTGGAATTTTGGAAAACTTTGGGACAAAAGAGGGATGCTAATAAAAAGGAGAAAGAAGCAGCATCTACTTTTTGTGAACTTTTCGAAGATGTTATGGAGGAAGTAAGGTAAAGGGGCTTAATTTATTTTCATATTTTGTAATGTTTACACATGTAATGGAAGGAAAAAACGCGTTCCGCCGACCCCAAGTAACATTGGATGAGGGCAGGAAGATGATAATGAGTTTGTATTGTATCTGTGTTTTAAATCATAATTAAGTTCTAATTCATAATAAATTACTAACAGCTTTAAAATGTAAGTGCCTACCAAAAGTTATGTTTAGGGGATCGTAAAATGCTACTTTATCATATTCGTAAAAAGTATGTTCTATTGTTCAAGCAATAGAGTAGATAATAGATTGATTTCAATAAGTGCCCCTTTTATACCCCTAGCCTAGTTATTTCTATGAAGTTATTATTCTCATAAGAAAATAGCACTTTCAGGAATCCAATCATAGAGCTCCTTCCATTTTTTTCAGGACCATGCATTCCAGCCCTATGGACGAAGTTAGAGAATCAGCAGAGAACATAGGTGGAATTCTGGATGATATTTGGCGGATTACCAACACACCATATGCACAGGAAAGGATGGCCCATGTCTTTGATATAATTGGTATGTAAAGATAAATATTTATAATTTAGTTATTTTATGTTAATACCTTTTCATATTGTGGTAAAATCATCAAATTAGTCCTCTAAGGACTGGACGGGACGGACTGTCAGACTTGTACTGACTATAATCCACGGTGATCCTTCAATAGCTCTTTACGTTCCAGGCTTATGTTTCCGTGGTGAGACAGTCCCGCGACCATAGTTAATGTCTGGGGTCTTAAAAGGCCACTTTGGTAGTGTCTTAAAACGAACGACTGGCGATAAAATTATTATTATTTTATTATCAAGTCTATTGCGGAACGGAACATTCAATTCTATTGCTCAAGCAATAGAATTGAATATTCCGTTTTACGAATTTTAATCATGTAAAAATAATGATTCTGCTAAAGTGAAGTCTCTTTCGAAATCTTATTAAATGTGAATTGATTTAATTTTAAAGGTCACGAAATATGTTCAATAATACAAAAGAAGGTATCTACCAACGATCTTTGGAAAGTCAACAATGGCGCCAAAGATAGTGAGGTGCTCAACCTGCTTTCCGATAGTTTTAAAGTGATCCAGACGTGGACCAGTGCTTGTGAATCATTGACTGAAACATACTGGCCTAACTACGCGCTCCATGCGTGGAACGGAAAACCATACGTACCACCGTTTTGTTTGAATTTTCAAACTAGGTTGAAAGAGGTTGGTATCACTGTGTTGGTTGCTTAACTAAATAACTTAGGTTTCTTAAAATCAAAGCTTCAATATTTAAAATGTTTCTTCCAGATTTATGACATTAGATCTACACATTGCCAATTAAATAAATTACTTTCGAACAATGAACGATCAGAATTGCAGACCGATCAACTATTTGCACCTTTTGAAAGTGAGTACAAACTCTTCTTCCTCTGGAATATTAATCTCATTACTTCATATAAATAACTAACCGTCGTATCTATTGAAGGTATTAATATTTGGATGTGTAATGGACCTAACCCTGGTTGGGATACAGCAGTTTCCAAGTTTGCAACAAGTTTACGTCCCGCAGAAACAAAAGTTGCTGAAAAGTTAAAACCCAGATTGCATAATATGTCGACTAAACAGGTACAATTACGACTGATGATATTTTGTAAACAGTATGTGGCCATATTTATCATAAAGCACTTTAGATGATAAGATTTTATTTATTGGAAATCGTTTCTACCTCTGCACAAACATAGGAATATTCTGGGCACTCTAGTAAGTGATTTAAAGTCCATTTTGCCAAATTTTCTTTGTAGCAGCCTGCTAGGGTATGCCGTATGCTAGGTTCTCCTGGAAAGTTTTTTTTTTTTTTATCGTGGTAAAATCATCAAATGAGTCCTCTCACCCAGGGCAGGGCGGGAGGGACTGTCAGACTTGTACTGACTAAAATCCACGGTGTCCTTCAATAGCCCTTTACGTACTAGGGTCACGGTAATCCCTTGGTCCCGCGACCCCAGCGGGCTTTGGCCCTCTACAGGCCCCGTCACTATGCTGACACTCTTTGAGGCGCGCGTGGAACACAACGCGCCTTCGACCCGGGCATGGGTCCATGGTCGGACAGCGAGTCGCCCATTACTCGCTGCCCGCATGCCCGCGCCTACGGTAGCCGGAGATCGTCCTGCAACGTCCGACGCCGTGGGCGTCTACCACTGCGGCTGGGGTGGAGGGAGGACGCTGTCCTCTCCCTCAGGCGGCCCGCCTCGTCCTTCACGAGCATGACTGCTTCGCAGAAGGAGGCGACCGCTTCCCACTACTCCTGGAAAGTTAGGAAAAATTCTAAAATTATACTTATACTGGTCTTTTACAGATGCTCTATGAGTTTATGAGGTACAGTGCGCTAATAGAGCGACCTCTAGTAAAGCACGCACTCAACAACGAGCTAGAAATATTCGTGTCATCTCTAATATCAATGTTAAAGAGTGTACAAACTCAGATGGATGCAGATGAGGTGGATGTCAAGATGTACCAGCCTCCTGAAATGTCCACGGTTGTGCTACAGATACAATGGGCTAAGCTGACTGAAGCAAAGGTAATGGTTAAAATGTATTAGTAGTGGAATTAACTCTAGATGACAAGCTACACCTCAAAGCGACAACGAATGCGAAGGGTACAGCATAACTAGAATCACCGCGTCTACACTCATATGAATCAAACAATTGAGACAGCGCGTACCACTTGACACAAGCGGTCGTCGCAAGTAGCATCGCCTGAGGTCGTGAACGGGGTGTTACGCTTTAAAGTTAAGATAATGATGATTAATAAATTCCAGGTAAAAGACATACAAATGTGTGCAGAGAAATACTTGAAAGAATTTGACGGTAGTTCTGAATTGCACAGTCTCGCTACCAAAGTTTTGAAAGACCTCAAAAATATGTACACACAACTACACGAGGAGTGGTGTCGTGATTTGCAGGTAAGCAAACAAAATTATAAATTATTATTTTTATTCAAATCTGCTAAGCTGAATTATCGAAAGAATCTCAACTTTAAATACGTACTCGTATAACTGTTTCGTAGTATTTTTTGTATTATTGTAAATTAACGACCCGCCCCGGCTCCGCACGGGTTCAATGTCTACTATATGTATTACCTTCCTCTTGAATCACTCTATCTGCAACACAATCCATTAGTAGTAGTTTTAAAGATCTAAGCATACATAGGGACAGACAGACAGCGGGAAGCGACTTTTTTATACTATGTAGCAATTGAACTCTAGTCATTGAACTATTAAAATAGAGTCAGCGTCAAAAAAAAAATACAGCTAAATAAATTCTTCAGGCTCAAGCAAAGAACGGGTCCCTCCAAATATCAACAGACAAACCGGTAGTGGAGTTCAGCGGTAGTTCTCGCCTGATGGTGGTGAACTTCAACCCGGGCATCGTCCGCGCGGAGCTAGAGGCGCGCGCGCTCGCGGCCATGCGCCTGCCGCCGCCGCCCGCTGCCGCAGCGCTTGACACGCTCTGCAATGCGCTTGCGCATGCACGACCCTTGCAACAGGTAAAATTGACCTTCAATACATTTTATTATTTGAAATTATATTTATTCATGCAAGTAGGTCTTTTTTGTAATCTCGTGTCAACTTGATCCCGGCGGTCTTTGTATGTAGCCAATCGACGCCTGATCTTTTTAAATTGAAAGTCTAACTATTAATATAACGACTGTGTTCCCAGGTTGCATCATTTCACAACACCCTGGGTGAGCGTATGATCCCGTCGACCCGTCCGATGATGTTGCAAGCAGCACTGGATTTGTCCAACTTGGTGCAGGATCAGAAAGCAGTGTACTGGGACGATGTCGAACAACTATCTAACTACACCGAGAAACTCAAGAAAATTGTCTCAAAATTGGAAACACAGGTAAGTACTGTTTTTTTTCTTACAAACACTGTTCTCCAACATTATCATCCGCCAAGAAAGCATTACTTGATATTAACCTTAAACGTACTTTATGAGAAGATTTATCGAGACTCCTGTAAATATTAATGTAATTAATTACGTCTTTCTCTTTCAGAATACTTATCTTACTGGCCAACATGTAGCGATCAGAAATATTGTCCAGAAGCTTATTGAGACCGAACTCTTAGCCAAACAAACTGAATGGCAGAAAGGCGTCAAAGAAATAAGAGATATTATAGACACGGTAGGTGTGCTTCGCCTTGAACTGGATCTACATTTTTATCAAAGACCAAGTCTGTGCACCGTAGGACGGGGAGAATAGACAACATATCTATGAGCTTACGTTCCAGTGCTATAGGCAACTCACCCTTGAACAGTTCATTCATGGACTAGTAGCTCTTCCAGGTGTATTCTGACCGTCTTGCGACTTCTCTGTCTTGCCTCGCCTAGAAAGAAACTACTTGGCCCAAGTAAAGGTATTCCTGGACATATTATATTGTGTCTCCATCTACATAGTAATTTATGTTTTATTTTGTAGGTGGAATCTAACGGTTACAAGAATACAGAACTGTGGCGTTCTCACTGGGACTGGCAACTGTACAAGGCGCTTGAGTATCAGTACATAAAGGCGCTTCTTTCTCTTCACAAGCATTTCCCGCATGTCAAAGTGGATCTGGTTTTACGGTATTATGACAATTTTTTTGATATTTCCTTATTTCAACCTGGACGGAATATTAATGAATTGCTTTTCGTCTTAATCTGTGTGACCCCGGCTTATGAATCCTCAATATTGATTTTGATGCAATTTTGCCACTTCTTACGTTTAAACATTGCATTTGTATTAAACTTGATTAATCAACTCGTTGAAACTGTGTGAAGCAGGGGTCGTTAATTATTTTATACTAGCCCCCCTACTTCTAATAAGTATGTACTCCGTATGACCTTTTTATTGACGAAAACTGCATTAAAATCAGTTACGTAGATTGAAAGAACCTTTGTTTTATACTATGTAGAGAAGCTAACTATAGTAATAAAGATAACTAAAAATATGAAGACAAACAACAGGCAATTTGGCAGCATCAATTGCAAATTTAATTAGTCCGTCAGCTAAAGTTTTGAAATAATGGATACGTGTGCTTAATTACAAAGATATAACGCATCAAAAGTCGAGAGTGGGGGCAAAACGGGTAATCAAATGTCAGAATCAAGTAATAACTTTACTTGTTTGTGACGTTTTGTCGTATCTACGTCAATTTTGGTTTACGTAAAAAAAGAAGAAAAAAATACGTGTCAAATATTTTTTGATAATCCAACTGACGGACTGTGAATATAGTTAACACTTTAGCAGCGTACATGTAAGAAAGAGTGATTAATTGTAACGACAGAATTTAATCAGCAATTAATTCGCAAATAGAACAAATATAATTAGACGGTTTAATCACTACTGAAACGTAATTAAACGGTTATTGATACGGATCAATAACCGGTTAAGGCGAGGTTTTCCTGAGCACCGCAGGCATTCAACGCTTACCGCAGCGCCCGCAAGGACTAGCGGATACGTAATGAATTACGATGCGCGATGACACGCGCGCCAAAACTTGCGAAGTCTAGGTAGTAGTTACAGAGTAGAGCAAAGCAGTAAATCAACTTGAATTGATTACTATAGGCACGTTTGTATGTATATTTTTTTTTTGTTGCGGTATTATTTTGAAATCAAATGATGTCAAGGGCAATTTTGTTCAAAATGAAATACTTATGACGATTAACGTATATATTGGAAATATGGATTAATATAATGTAAAACTACCTTCGCATATATTGCATTATTTTTGAACATACAGAATAATTTAGTTGGAAATATGATGTTTACAATCTTAAAATGTTACAATGTTAAAAAGTAAAAAAAAAATCAGGACCTTTGGACCATTAGATAAATGCCGTTTGTATTCGACTATCATTATATTAAGTTGGTGATATGTTCGTATCGCAAATAATTTTGGTATTACGTTTGAATGGAGAAATTACTTGGCGCCGGAACCTTAATCAAATAGAAGCTAATGAAAGCTAATATTATTTTTTCTCTTAAAAGTAACGGATATCATCAGTAGAATTGTTTTCATTAAGTACGTTATAGTCACATACTCCTCAATTTTAGGATTATTCAAATGAACAAGTTGTAAAGTAATTAACGGAGACACCTTACGCCCTTCCGTATGTTCTATTCACCTATAATACAAATGTTGATTTTGATTAGTTCGTAATAATTACCACTAAATACTTTTTTTAATTAAATAAAAAAGTGGAGTAAATGACTCACTCGTTATCCCCTGAATCATTAGTCGATATATGCGCACTGCACTTGGCCTGCAGCTGCATTGCTCTAAAATATAAAAAATCTAGGTAATTTTAAAGCGTGGAGGTGAATTAGGGGTCACGGCAGTTAATAACTAATATTTTTGTAGGAAATGATCATACTGTGTACACTCCCACACTATGACCACTACCTATTTCACATTTGGAGACAGTAAACCATTATAATAAGTGCGTTCACGGTGGCTTTATGAACTCTGACATAGGGTCTAAATTTAACTGTCTTAAATATTTGATGCGGTTGGTAAATCCGCTAGAAAAATAAACCATTATATTATATTCTGTGGTTATAGTCTAGGAGCCACTGAAACATCCCACCCGTTCTCCACAAAGCTAGATTTTTTAAAATTGTATTATTGAAAAGTAACGTTGTAGCAGGCATCTATGTGGTTGCATTATCATTCCTTAAAACGGAGACAAAGTTATTTTGTTTTTGCTCTCACAGTATGACTATAATTTTAAATTCTAACTTTGTGGAAAACAGGTAAGTCGGATGGTTCAGTAGCTCTCCTACTATTAGTAAAGAGAAATAAATATACAAAGGAGGTTTTAATAATTTTTCCAATGCATCCTTACCTTTTTTGTTTATTCAGCCTTCGAAGAGCCAGCGATGACAACTTCTTACTTTTTCTGCCCATTTGTTTACAAAATTATAACCTTATAAATGAACAATATTACAAGTATTTTGAAAATTAATATATATACAGGTATTATTATTTAAAATAAATGTTTGTCTCTGTCAGTAATAGAACTAAGCGTAGTGGTGGGTTTGCAAAAAAATTGACGTACATCCGACCTCCGACACGGTCCAAGACCGACTAAATGCCACGGGTCGAGTGTATGAAAAGATGAAATCACCTAATTCTGGACTTACTGGTATGGTTTCTCATCCTTTTACAATAATACTGCTAAATTCTATCTCATTTTTTATGCTCTTTAAGATGGTATAAGTTTTATTATTCAAAGCCTAGTATAACTCAAATAAAATGGTATCCAAACCATGAGTCGGACCTGTTTTTGCGATTTAATTGAATGCAGTAAAGTGCAAGCAATCGTGTATCGAAGAGCAGAAACCTGTAGACCGAAGACTGAAATATGTACTATGTTTTTTTCAAAATTTAAATCCCTTTTATTAAGGAATAATACACAATACAAAATGACGGTTTTGCGTCTCACATCGCCTTAATTAGTCTGAAAGTGCGATCTCAGATCTAGTTATAGCTAATCATCAGTTTATAGCATGTCTCATGACTTTTCATAAGAAACCGTTGTTAACCTTTTTATCTGTGCGTAGTAGTAATAAACAACGCATTATATCTGATGGGCACTAGGGCATTACGAAACACGTTTATAAACAGGAAAATGAACATATTGTCCTTTGAGTGTACGGTTAGTTTATCTTCAAATTAAAAGCCATGCAACAAGTTTGCAAGAATGTTCAAAACAGCCACTGGTGCCCTGGAACGCAAAGTTAGTCAGTATGAATCTGGCACTTCTTTTCACTGCACCAACACCGAAGATGAAGACATGATTTGATACCCACTCCAAAAAAGCTGACTGTCTTTATATACTGAGCCTGACTGAGCCAAGACGATTACAATCACTCTCCACAATAGTGTAGTTTACTGCATAAATAAATTGAAAATCTGTTTATAGTCAGTAAGAGTATTGAAAATAATGAAAAAGTATTTTTTGTGGTTTTTTTAATCAATGAATTTTGACAAAGAAAATACGCTTCGAAATTCAGGGTTGAGGACTTGTGACGTCATAACGCCTTTAAAATATACCGACCCATTGAAGTTTAGTGATTTTTAGACGCGTTGTATTTTCGTCAATTTTGGTTACGTAAACCAGAACAATTACGGGTCAAATATTTTTTGATAATCTATATTTCGAACTATGTAATTTAATTTTTGAGTAAAATAGCCTATTGTTATAAAATGATGAAAAATAACCTATGATTTTAATATACTTTTCTGAAAGTGCATTGCATAATTCAATGTGATAGCGCTATGTTTACATTATTAAAATTATTATTGATTAAGTCATCTTTCATGTTTATAAGAAAACCCTCTCTGACCACTTAAAACTGGTATATGTTGTGATACATGATAATTATGTCAATTGATTGGTTATAAGGCTGAGTGAATTGCTAATAAATAGATCTATGAGTCTCACTTTTGACCTATCCCTTATTTTTCCACGTGCGACAAGAGTAGGTATATTACATTATGTTAAACAAAAGAAATCTATCCATTTTTTTAAACTTCAGCACTAGGTTTCTCCTGAGTCGTGGGTTCGTTTACAAACAGAAACTCACATACACAAACACCTAGACTTGGAACAACTACTTGTAGGTCATACAAATATTTATCCCAGCGCAAATCGAACCCGCGACACGCTGCACAGCAGTCGATCAGCAGCAGCCGACTCATACCGAGAGGGCTGGTTCAACGTGGTGTGCGACATGAACTCTTAGAAAAGCTTAGGGAAAGCTTTTACCCAGCACTTGGATAGTGTGGGCTCATGTCAGGCCTGTTGGTCTAGTGATTAGTGACCCTGACTGCTATGCCGGAGTTCGTGGGTTCGATTCCCACCCAGGACAAATGTTTGTGTGATGAGCACGATCATTTGTTCTGTGTCTGAGTGTAATTTATCTATAACATGTATGTATTTAGAAAAATATATAAGTATGTTTATCAGTTGTCTAGTACCCATAACACAAGCTCTGCTTAGCTTGGGACTAGATGGCGTTGTGTGATAGTTGTGGAATATTTATTTATATTTATTTATGTGTGATAATTAACGCGTGGACCTACCGCGGTGAACGTTACTCACGGCCACGCGACGTAGGTTAGCTTTCTGGATTCTTTTGTATGCCAACGTGGTTCTACATTTCCATTGCAACACACAGTCACCCGTAGCTCATCCACGCGTGTCCGTGGATTGCGCTCTGCTCTCAAACTTTGTATACCCGTGCCAAATTTTACTACGTATTCACGGCAACACAAACTTTGTGGCGGTGCGCCACACACAGACGCAAGTACCGCGTGAAACGCATGTACGCCACGGGTTTCAGAGGAACCAATAATATTTATTTTCTTCAAAACTAAATCTTGACACACGTACGTTTTAGTATCATATAGTTCATATTACAATAAGTCTTTTTCCAGTGGTTACGCAGTGCGCGTCCAGCCAGCCATCGAAGAGCTTCGAGTGCAGCATTACCATCAACTTCGGCGCCTTGTCTCCTTGCCAGCGCACTTCGTTGGCCTACAGAACAACATCACTGATAAACAGAACATGTTCGCTGCTATAGTTGAGAAGTTAGTCACTTTGATCTCTTTTCATTTGAACTAGTTATTATCCTTGACAAGATATACGTAAGATTCGCTATTTAAGGGCTTCTTAAGTACGTTCATTTCATGTACATAATATGCTTCTTCATATTCCTGATATTTAGAAAGAGAACTGAATTATATATTTTATTTATTTACTAGCGACCCGCCCCGGCTTCGCACGGGTGGTAATTTTTTTTTCCGGGATAAAATATAGCCTATACGGATTCGGAAGAATCCCTCTAAGTAATGGTAAAAGAAATTTTGAAATCGGTCCAGTAGTTTTTGAGCCTATTCAATACAAACATACAAAAATACAAAGGTTTCCTCTTTATAATATTATTTATTTATTACGACTTAGGTACGCGTCCAATGGCCTTAAAAATCGTTAATTAGGTAGTGTGCGACAGAGATAGCGCTCTACAAAGCCGATGATCTCTTTCTATGGATCGATCGAAGTGTAATATTTTTTCCCGATAACTAACCTAACTATGCCCACTATGAATTGTATACTAAACTCTCTTTTTCCAATATAAAGGCACAGCTGGCTAGGCAACAAAGCTGTTACCCAACTGGAAGCAGCCCTATCTTCCCTGGAAGCGTCGTGTGCGTCGTGGACCCGCCGCGCGGCGCTGGCGTGTGTGCCAGACCTGGACGCGCTGTGTCGGGAGCATCTCACGGAGCCGGTACACTGGGAGAACAACTTTAAAGCATGCAAGGCGTATGGACAGGCTGTCGCTAAGATGACTTTGTAAGTTCAAATAAATAAATAAAAAATTGGAAAAAAAACGAAAAAAAATATAAATTTGAAATGCTGCGGTAGGTATATAAGTTGTGTGAACATCTGATCACGTTTGCCAAAAATACCCCATCATTAGTTAAAAACATCGGGGGTGCATCGCACTAATCGATGCAAGCCCGCCAAAAAGAACATGATAAAAGCGAAAAGAACCTCATTCGGCTCATTTCGGTTTGTTCGAAACGGTTCAATACCGCGATGCATTAAATCCGGCAAATGTATGATCATTATAACTCGTTCCCCTATCGATAATTGTGGTCACTTCTTTTATTTCGAAGAATAAAAGACAAATACAAACCTGGTGTTATAAGTTTTTGGAATTATTAAAAAAACTGAGAATCGTTTTTTTTCCGCATTTGCGCCAAATAACACTTTACAGTTAATGATCGTATAAACATAATCAAATTCACTTCCAGCGAGGACGAAAAGATAGAATGGATATCGGTTGGAACAACAACTTTACGGCGCGAGTTTGAAGCTCAAGCCAGGAACCTGTGGGGGTGCCTCATGACGTCATTAGTGGCTAGTTGTAGATCAGACGCGGGGAAGGTAGACGCATTCGTAGCTTCTGCCGCTGTGATGCTGGAGAACCAAGCTCTGCCTAAGAATGCGAAGGAACTTGCAGAAATGAGCGCTACGCAGCAGGCATTGCAGCAACAAATGCCCGAGGTAAGGGGATCGAACTCAATAATAAAAATGATTATGCTAAGTATGAAGACTTATTTTGGCCCGTAGTAGGTATTCGGAACTTACTACCTACGCCAATTTTTATTAATTGTATGATAACTCTTTTTACCGTGGTAAAACGTGAGACAAGAAAGACTGTCAAATTCGTGCTTAGTAAAATAAACGATGTTCCTTCAATAGCCCATGTCATATCCATTAAAATATCCATGCACACCTGATCATCGTTGCAATCTAGCCAGTGCCAAATTACAATTTACGAGTATTGATATAAGGTTGACATTACAATAATAGACACGTTTTTTTTACAATTTAACAAACTAGGTAAATAGGTATACATTCTAATTGCAATATTTATTGAACTATTTAGATGGAAAATACAGTAGAGGCGCTGAAAAGAAAAAGTCATATGCTACGAACGTGGGGAGGAGACACGTCCGTGGATGGAACGATGAAGGAATGGCAGAAGATACACGAACTGATGCTGAGTCAACAGAAGATGTTTGAACATCAGGTAATAGCGCAATGGTACCCACTGCTTAGTGGTTACAGCTTAATGCTAAGGCTAATGGTTCATAGGTTGAGACCAAAGCAGGCACTCACGTCTTCCATTTCTAATCGAAAGGCACCCTAAGGCATGGATTTCGTTAAAACGGCAATGCTTTAGTACCCATTTGATTGCTATGTTAAAATGATCAGGCTTTTGCGACTACAACTAAAAACCACTACTGCAAATCCCACAGGCTGAAATAGTAAAGTCAAGTTTGAACGGTGATTGGGACAATTTGAACACAACTGTGGAGGCTTGGACGTCACGATGGACTCAAGCTAAGTCTCGCCTGGACAATACTCACGGGGCCAACTATGCTGAAATGCTCGATAGATGTCGCTCCGTGTTTGAGGCGCATGAGAATTTGAACAAGTTTGTAGCGGATAGAGATGATCTAATGTAAGTTTGTATTACTGTTTTTGAGAGTTAATGTTTGTAAAGTTTTCACAAATATTTGGTAAATAATTTAGTACTAAAATGTGGCTTAGAGGTTGTACAATCATCAAAAGAGTCCTCCCGCCCTAGGTGGAGCGAAAGGGTCTGTCAGACTCTGACTTAATATATTCCGTTGCTCTTTGCCTTCCGGACCCACTTTATGAGACAGTCCTGCGACCCGTATATGTTTCACTTATTTTACAGATTGGTACAAAATGAATGATTGGCAGATACGCATAATTATTTCTTTATAAATTATCGAATCTCTTTTTTATGTGTGATATGATGTATTTATTATAAATATGATCCTTTACAGAAAAGAGTGTGAAAAGTTCCAAATGAAGACTGAACTATCTAGCATTTGGGATCAAGCTGAAAAGCTTATGTCTGAGTATGTTAACTTGTGGACTCCAATGAAAGAATATAATGAAGGTAATTGGGGATTATTACTGTCTTTCTTATTCCTAAAAAGTGTAAAATTTGTGGTTACTGAAATTTAATTATTGCTATTTGTTATTTTCGGTATACCTACACGTTATACAAATATTTGACGGTACGTTTGGTCTAGATTCGAATGCGTTGCTGTGTTTTTTTTGGGATCTTTTTATTTTTTAAATAGAATATTGCCCCATGTAGAATTTTTCCCTGCATTTTGGGTGCATTTACAAACACAGAAAATCACATACACAAACACCCAGACCCACAACAACTACATGCAGATTATACGAATATTTGTTACGCGCGGCAGTCGAACCCGCAACACGCTGCATACCACTATTGAAATAAATTACACAAAATAGAATACATCGATACTGTTACAATATGCAAGACGCTGAACCCGAGTCCGCAAGTCACTTTGCTTCTTTGTATATCTGTACATGTATCTTTCTTGTAGAATTCGAATCCATCGCAGAACAAGAGTGGATAGTGTTCCAGAAGAAGATTCACTTGATAGAGGAGTTTTCAGTAAAATGGAAAGGACGTTTGGAACCGTTCACTGCGGTAACGTTATACATACAGCAGGAGTTGGAGAAATATTCGGTAAGTAATTTTTAATGTTCTCTAAAAGTTCAAATATTTAGCATAAATAAGTAAAAAAACCGAATCCATTAGGTAATAGTTCTATTTATTAAAGAGGGGAAAATTTATATCACAGTGCTCTAAGGCCTGGATGGATGGACTACGTAATTCATCATTACTTAACATATCATAACGCCTATTATCCCTAAAGGCTTTGGCAGATTTCCTCACAGTACAGACGAAACGTCCCCTTATCCCATACTTTAAAAAATCTCAATCGAACATGAACCTTCTCCTTTTGTAATAAAATTGGAAATCTAGCAAAAACATTTGACAGATTAGATTGATATGCTGGCATGTTCGCATCCACATTTCGCTAATCATGTTTAGGAGACACGGTAATAGGAGGCTATACAGCCTATGGCTATCAACCAGGCAGAAATAGAAAGTCCCAGCTGTTAATGTAAAAGTTAAAGTGGAAAAACCCCTAAAACAGTTTGGCTGATCCAGGAACCGAACCGAATTTCGCTGACGAATAGACTAACGTGGCAAATCATCACTATACAATTCATGCCCACGTATTTCGTGCTCATACGTATTGAGGCCGCATTATTTACGTCTGAAACCTGTCGTTTCAACTTATTATTGAAGTGTCCCACTATTGAGTACCACCTAGTTATTTATATCACCTCGCCGTACGCCGTATTGCAGCTCACAACAGACTACTAGTGCAATGACATCATTACACATATGTTCAAAATGTAGACTTTTGGTGATATCATCAGCATCTATAGAACATCTACATGAGAATTTTATTTTGAATAAGGAAGATGGAGTTTTCAAGACGCTGTTAAATTTTTACATTGCCCCCACACTAAGAATTTCTCCTGTATTGAGGGTATGTTTACGAACATTGAATCTCACATACAGAAACACCCAGACACGAAAAAACTGCTTGTAAATCATACAAATATTTGTTCCGAATTGAATTCGATCCTATTCAATCTACTTTTTACTGTATTCATTAGGCCACCATGTTATAAACTGCACCTAGTTCTACTTGAGTTCTGCCTTTATTTAAGCTACTAAGATAGGGACTTTACCTTGTTTAGGGCCCACAGCTACATCTACATTAGTTAACGAACAGTCGTTTGCTCAGTCACTGCTGAAATCGTGCTGTCAGCGAAGCTTAGAGTGAAGCCTAAATTGTAGAGCTGATGATTATTGAAGTGAAAACTTCATTAGCGGCGTTGTGCACTTTTTTTGGAATGGGAAAAAAATGTTAAACTCGCGTCAGGACACGTGACCAGATCGAAAATTCGTAAGACGGCGCAGGGCGCTTGCGCGAATGTTCGTGTGTGTTTATTACTATTGAAGTTTTCACTTCTGCCGGCACTCCCAGAGTGCAAACCGACGTTTTTTTTTCTTCCTTTTGGAAGTTGGTTAATAAATATTTCGTTTTGCGTCATCCCGGATGCCCAATGGATCTAGGACTCCAATTTCATCTGCCATACTTTCCAATATCGTGCGTCCCGCAACTTACCTTTTCCCGTAGCTTTGACATCGTCAAAGCTACGGGAAAAGGCCATCGCGCTTTTTGAAGGACCAGTTTTTTTTTATTATTGTCATAAATATAAACACGAATGGAATTTTAAGTCTGAGTTATCAATCTATTTTCTGTATTCTATATCGCGGCGTTGCATTCCTAATATGTTCCTAGTTTTTTACGAAAAAACATTATCTCATAGCTTGAACTGAATATCTTATGTCCGATGACGTCGTATACGTGTTCTATATATACGAAAATAAAAGAGATAACATTTCAAAAACATTTTTAATTCTCAAATAACCATTTAAAATAGACTACAAGTTAATTCTTGCACTTATTTTTACAGGACTTGGCTCCTCTACTAAAATATCTTCGCGGCAACGAGTTTACAGAACGACACTGGCATGAAGTTTTCAGTCTTCTGGAAATGGAGTACAAAAAACCGGATACGTTGCAAGTTAGAGATCTATTAAATGCTGCGATGAATATCAAGAAACATATCAAGGCCTTACAGGTAATGTAAAGCCATATTTTTTACAACCTACTTCACACAACTTACCATACCCACATTTCGCAAGTAATGTTTTTTGTTTTGATAATCTTCGCCCTATACTGGGAATTTCTCCTGTATCGTGAGCGCGTTTAGAAATATAGAAACTCACATAAACAAACACCAAGACTTGAACAAGTACTTGCAAATCATACAAATATTTGTTCCGTGCGGTGATCGAACCCGCGACACGCTGCGCAGCAATCGATCGCTCAGCCACTGCGCCAACCTTGCTGTCGTTTTAAGTCCTATGTACTAGGGGGCGAGCCTATTGCCATCAAACGGGCATAAATCTAGACTACGTAGCTGCTACTGAGAAATTCCTAATGAAAAACCCAGACTTAGACTTTGCCCGAACTAAGAATCGAATCCGGGACCTCAAACTTAGCAGTCTTAGCTCATCAATATTGTTTTTTAGTTTAACAATGAATGTACAGATGTTACAAAATAAGCATATGTTTTCAAGATGTTCTAGACGTCCGAAAAGTCAGTATAGCAATAACGGGTTTGATTTATGATTTTATTATGGTGTGAATCTAATATAAGTCTAAAAATAATTTGTGATAGCTGTAGCCTTCTATAACTGAAGGCGCACACGTCATTCATTTTGTATTGAATTTGATAATACGGACATTGTAACCATATCACTTCTTTTGCATCATCATCATCATTTCGGCCCATTGCAGTCCACTGTTGGACATAGGCACAAGTAGCGCCAACAGATCACGAACTCCTGCTTTTTTTCTTCTAACTACTGCCTACAGAACGTCAGGAAAAATGACGGGCCCTCTAGAGGGCCAAAGCCTGCCGGTGTCGCGGGACTTATCGGGACCCGGGACCGTAAAGGGTTATTGATGGACACCGTGGATTTTAGTCAGTACGAGTCTGACAGTCCCTCCCGCTCTGCCCTGGGTGGGAGGACTCATTTTATGATTTTACCACGATAAATAAAAAGAAAGCTACTGCCTACGACCTCCTTTAAGTCATCTGCCCATCTTGCCGAGGGTATATCCTAAATGATTAAATACATTGGAAACTGTATCTTGTGTCCCGCAAGAATGTATAGCTAAGTTATTTATACCTCTTTTTTGGTTCATAAAATCATCGAATGGTTTCACCCAGGGCTTCACTCTATTTCATGGGTTGCTCATGACGGCCCAGGCCTACGGTGTTCTTTAAGAAGGTCCCCCGGCCCAAGTTATTAATGCCTGGTTTACTTTTTTTATCAATAACACTCTCCGTACGAACACTTATGTATAAACACTTAACGCCCTTATTACATGTATTGATAACATTCTTCTTATAAATAACTTTTTATAGAAAATCTGCGCAGCTGCATCCAGCGAATCTGCAATCAGAAACGCTCTCAACGAGCTAGAGATTTGGTTCGCGGGCGCTCGGTTCAATATCACTTACTACAACGATAAGGCGAAACGACCCACACCTATCGTGAAGGATTTTAAAGAAATACTCAGTAAGGTGAGTTTCCTGAACTTCTAGAAAAAATCACCTCAAGTCCCTGAAGGATTAGACAGAGGTGTCTAATACGGCAAAATATCACCAATGTTTTAAGTTTTAGTGTGTGTACTTAATTATTTAAATTAATTAATGTAATATTTGGACATGAAGCATTCTTGCTCTTATTACATTAATAGCACATCATGGGAGTATAAAAAAGATTATTGATAAAACACGTCTCGTTATTTGTGTAAACATAAAAATTAGCACATAAATCATAAAAATCTTATTCAATGATTTTTGTGAAAACAAAAACAGTGCAAGATGGTCTACAGACCAACTCAAGCACCTTATTCCATTGAGACCCACAAATCAGCGACAACAGGCAAAAAAAAAACCTGAATGAATACTGTTCCCTTTGAAACAATGGTTCCACAGTACTCGACAGCGCAGACTTTACTCTTCCATCTCTTTCACACAGAGTCCAAGTGAACGTTTCTGTCTCATCTTTATGAAAATTCCTTGAAACGGCTTTTTTTTGCCAGTGACGTGTTTTGTCCCCAAGGTTAACCTTGCCCGATAACTGCCTATCATGTTTTGTGGGACATGTAATTTCGGTTCAGTCAATGCAGTTGTTCATCAGGATTTTTTTTTAGACTTGGCAGTTTTAATCCAGGTAACTGTTATGTATGAGTGAAAAATATAAAAGCGTTTTAAAGTAGAAAATTAAATAAATAATTTACATCTAAAAGAAAAAAAAAATAGTTTCATTTTAAAGTGAAGTTGAGGGGCTTACTGGGGTAAGAAGTATTTTCCAGAGATTTAGGGTAAATCTCTTAGACCCCTTCATAATGTATCATTTCAATGTTAATAATTGCCAAAGTGGCTTCACTTCTGAACTTTTTAGAATTTGATTAACTCTATTTACCCCTCGAATAACGTGACCACTTACGCATCGATACGAATGAATGAGAAACAGAATAAAGCTTTAACTCATTCTATAATTATGTTAAAATAATGAAAAACAAATTGATGTCATGCAAATTAATCATGAAAAACTTTTAGTAAATTTTCTTTCTTATGCAATTAAAAACCCACTTTCTTTCCGTCTCTTGCTTAATTGTGCTATTTTTTTCTCTTTATTGCTGCTATATCAGTTTAGCAACGTTTATACAGTCTGGCCCAATTAAAGAAAAATACATCCATATAAATAATTAACAATTCCTGTATAGATCGAGGAACAACAATGGGTGGTGTCATCACTGTCAGGTGGTGCTAACGGCTCGGACGCATGCAGTGCGTGGGACGCGCGGCTGAGGGCTGCGCGGGCGCTGCTACGTGCCACACATCACGCACAGCGCAGGTACTCCCAATCTACCCTTAGATGCACTGAAAGGTAGTAAGTAGGTTTATATCAGAATGAAGAAGGGGGCCTACCATGACATCTTAAAACGAGAGTGGTTCCGCTGAGGGAAAGAGACAGAGTTATACAAGGCGTCTAGCGTCATCTCGTTCCCTTAGCGCAACTAGGACTATGCTAGGACATGTAAGTAGGTCTAATCTTACTGTCTATTTTCTAAATTCAAATTATGATTATAAATCAACTAACTGTGCGCTGCGGTTTCACCCGCTAGTCCGCACCTAAAATAATTTCTTAAATCTAACTGAAAATGTTCTCCAAGCACTGTCAAGGCGCCTGCCGGGGTCGCGGGACCAAGGGATTACCGTGACCCCGGTACGTAAAGGGCTAGTAAAGGACACCGTGGATTTTAGTCAGTACAAGTCTGACAGTCCCTCCCGCCCTGCCCTGGGTGGGAGGACTCATTTGATGATTTTACCACGCAAAAAAAAAAAAAAAAAATCACTGTCAAGGCCTATGTGTCCTGCTTTTGCGTATAAACTTTCATTCGGTTCAGTCATTTGAATAAAAAAGGACTTGAAAAGTATGAAATGCATGACGAACACGCTCTTAAACAATACTTGCACATTATTGCATCAGAACTTGTATTACTAGGAATAGCTATACATACGAAACAATAGATCCAATCATCGTGGGAATGCAGAATAAGCACTGTTAGAGAAATATACGTATATTTTATGTAGACTAAGATGTGTAAACTGGTAACTCACCCAGTCCATGGTAACCATGTCTGCTTAAGACATTTTTTTTTTTCGTGGTAAAATCATCAAATGAGTCCTCCCACCCAGGGCAGGGCGGGAGGGACTGTCAGACTTGTACTGACTAAAATCCACGGTGTCCTTCAATAGTCCTTTACGTACTAGGGTCACGGTAATCCCTTGGTCCCGCGACCCCAGCAGGCTTTGGCCCTCTACAGGCCCCGTCATTATGCTGACACTCTTTGAGGCGCGCGTGGATCACAACGCGTCGTCGACCCGGGCATGGTCCATGGTCGGACAGCGAGTCGCCCATTACTCGCTGCCCGCATGCCCGCGCCTACGGTGGCCGGAGATCGTCCTGCGACGTCCGACGCCGTGGGCGTCTACCACTGCCTGCTTAAGACATACGACAATTTTAAGAGGGGTTTTATAACTTGCAAATTGAGTAGTACATTGAGCGAAACCACTATCTAAGCTTCGTTAAGCTGAAAAAATCCTTACTTCTTACCATAATCTGAGGATAACAATAAACTCACAGATAGAGCTGTTTTTCATAGATAAAAACAAATGACAAAATTGGTCGGTGCGTTCTAAGGATTTGTTTCGCTATAAACATATGGGCGACAGATGCGCCAGCTATTTTGGCCGACTATTCTGAGTAGTTCCCGTTCGGCCTGCCTTTTTGTTATTGTGTTAATTCCGTACTTTGTTATGTTTTAATTATTATCAAAGTATTCATGGAAATGCTGCATAGCACTTGTGGTAACTGCCATATCACCCGAAAGCCGAGATACATAGACACTTTATGACTTTATTGTACATCATAATTGTGACAAAAACGGTTTTACAATACGTCTGATTCTATGGGTACAACAGTGGTCTTATCGCTAACAGCGATATCTTCCAGACAACCTTTACATTAACTGTATGAATCTAAAATATAAATATGGAGGAAGTCAGTGATGCACTTAAAATATGTACCTAGGTACTACATGTGGTACTACACAAATTATGCCGAGTATGTATCGCATACAAGCTAGAACAATTTTAAAAAAGCTATGCAATAGCACAACATTCGTGAAAATTTGATTTAGGGATTTGAACCTGATGTGAGTTAAAACTCAATAAAACTGCCATTCAAAGATATTCTAGTAGATTTTTTTTCATTAACCTGGTAACATTATTTAAATCTTCGGGGAGTCCCGTCGGTGCCTGCTGACTGTGCAAACCGTATCTGGTTTCAAGGCGTACATATGAAATGCAGATTCTACATTTATTATAACAGTGCAGTGACAATGCTTATCTGAGCATTTGCAACTGCTAGCTTAGAATTATTAGTTAGATATAAAAAACTAAGAAATATAACGCTATTATTCTCAAAAGGAATTTCAAAACAGCTTGCTAAAAGAACACAAACAAAGATGTACTTTCTAATAAGTACCATAAGAGCGGTTTTTGAGTTGCCATCTCTCTCTATGCCTTATTTAGTAAAAGAATCTACACTGAATAGTTGATATTAATGGAAAACTTTTACGAAGATCCTCTTTTAGGGGCAAATTCTGCCTATTTAAATGTATACTACTAAAATGTCATGGGTTCATTGCATTTTGGTACTTAACGAGCAACATGCTGTTTGATGTTGAAAGTTTCTGCATAGAACGAATGACTCACCGTTTACTGATCAACCTTGTAGGCACAGGCAGGTATAGGTAGACATCTGGTTAATTGCGGTTCGTGGAGGCTGGGACACAGGAATTAGTAGGGCCATTAAAATCGTTAGTATTTTGTCTGGGATCGATGGCCACTGATGATCCTGAAATATTATGATATTATTTACTGTACCTGGATGGATTGCGGTATTTTATAATCTTTAATTTAATTATGAAAGTGTGTTTCTTTCTCACGCCTTCACACCTTAAATGATGGGTGAAAAGGTCATGAATAGATAGTCCATGGCAGCGGTCGGCAAACATTTTGGTAGGCAAGGGCCGCAAAGTGACAAAATACAGAAATGGCGGGCCGAATTTTAATTTAAAACTAAAAAATAGAAATATTTATTTCAATTAAAAAGGTTCTTAGTTACAAAAGAAAACCTTTAGTTTACAAAACAATCACAGGCCGCGCGTTGACGACCGCTGGTCTGAGTCTCATTTATGACATAGAAGTGAATGACAGGGGATAATTTTCGCAAAGCATGTATAGTAGTTTTCTAATTCGTTGACCCATGTTAAACCAGCTCTTATAAAACTTTAGAGCCACTTTGGCCTCAA
Organism: Agrotis puta; assembly: GCA_943136025.2. Taxonomy (NCBI): domain Eukaryota; kingdom Metazoa; phylum Arthropoda; class Insecta; order Lepidoptera; family Noctuidae; genus Agrotis; species Agrotis puta. The sequence goes on along the minus strand of OW964176.2, from coordinate 11,111,506 downwards.
TGACAGAAATGTCGCCTTTTATGGTCATCAATCGTAAAATCACAATGGTGGACCGACATAAAATACAGACAGCTATTGACGATAGCGTAGTATGGAATATGCTGACTCTGCAGAATCTCACCGCTACCAACTAGTCTAGAAATATGTCGTGATGAAACAAAGGAAAGTAGATTTTGCTTAGTTGACACTAGAGGGTTACTGGGTAGGGAGGTACACCCAGTATGGGACATTTTTAACAAATAAGTTAAGTTTTTAACCTAAATTGTGCCTACAAGGTGTAAAAACATAATCCCGTTATCTCACTAAACACCTCAAATACATGGTACGCAATACCTTGTAAACACTTGATTTTCCTGAAAATAATGATGTCAACCTAGTAAATAACTTCCAAAATATGTTTTTGCACTCCTGTAAAATGTGCTTGATCGCCCTTAAAGGATTTTAAATGGTGCAATCGTGTAAGCTCAGATTAGCTGCTGTGGATGTAAAGCTGTTGTGATAACACGGGGTCGATGTCCTGACTCCGACATCACTGTTACAAAATTAGGCGACTTCTTGTAAAGATAGCGCACGATTTAATTGCCTACCGAAACAAAAACTCCGATGTAATCTTAATATAATTAAGTGCCTAAAAATTGCCAACAAAAAAATGCAAAGTTCGTTTGCTCAGTTAGTCATGTCCTTATTTCTATACAAATTATGATCACCATAAAGATGAAGAGATCCACAGAACGAAACTTGCTTCAATTGATGTTTTACTTCATAAGCACTGATTGCTAAATAGTTGACACCGTCACATCTATCTTCAAATTTTCGTTGCTAGTCCCACGAGCCCATGGGAATAACATAACATACAGCCAGGCGAAAAAAACAGGAACAATTAGTGTCATAAAATTACATTACGATACGCTTTGTTTATTATATTATTATGACGTCGTTAATTTTTATCGGTTTTTATTCTGAGACCATGTCGAAGTAAAACTTGGAGGGATGACTATTTTTAAATTAATTTCATGACATCATGTTTTATAATCGTGCCATAGATAACTTATTAGGCATGCTCTAACAAGCATATAGCTGTAATATCTAATAAAAGTTTTCTTGTATCGCCAGTGGAATGCCACTCGATCCATAGAGCCCTTTCTTTGGCTTCGTTCAACGACGTATATACAGTGAGGAAATACTTCAAACGAGCAATTTATGATTATTCTGTTCCTTGCCGCGCCGTAAAGTCTGTGGGTAATTTCGGAACTGCCATCCTGTTTGATATTCAGGAAGGCCTGCGTAGTTATTTGAATCAGAAGAGGTTTTATACTTTCTGGTCTTATTTATAACAGTTCTATTAGACCCTGTAATGTTCTTGTCACGATTTTCCTGTAGCTAAACCTACCCCAACGATGAATGTGGTGGAACATTGGGCATTAAGCTCTAGTTGGCCTCCATTTTGGCGATGATGTCATGTGGGTTTTTGGTACCAATCAAAATGAGTAGAAAACGTCCTAAATGACCATCTACGTACGGCAACAGTAAGATAATAGATCGGATCAGTAGCCAAGTGTTTATCTTGTGTGAACTTTGACATCATAACCGCCTTTTGAGAATGAACCCTTATCTGCGGGAAAGCGTTCATTCACAGCGTCAGTATCGTATTATTAAAGATTGTTAACCGAATTCATGTTAATTCTTTATGTTTCAGTTTTTATTTAAACTAGCCTCAATTCAAAACTTTATTTTTGTGTAATAGTTCCTTGTTGAGATAGCTGCGAAGTTCAATTTGTTGGCTGATAGTATAAATTATGATTGTGGACGAATTATAACTGGGACATGAGCACCGGGCACCGCTATTAAATCTGGCTATTCTGATTTGAGGAGACTTATGCTGAGTTATAATTATGACAGGCAAAAGTAGCCTTGGTAGAGTATTCCAAAATCAAATACCCTTTATTGAGATGTCAATACTTTCATACTAACTTTCCACGTTTCAAAATTTTAAATAATTATAATATGGTTCACCAAATAGATTCATGGTCTCAATTGATGATATTTTTTTATTATTAGACGAATCGTTACTAGTCTTGGCACTGATAAGGGGTTATCATTGAAACTGTTGAAATTGTACCAAGTTATCTGACTAGAGAGGCCGCTGGCCATTAAATCTAACTCACCCGGTTATGACGTCATTTTATGTATGTACCGTATAATGTGGACATTGGGCCCATTCTTTGTTTTGAGGCTTAAAACTTCTTGTTGCTTATTTTCTACAACCGTAATTGACAGTTGCTTTAATGAACTGAAGTTCGGATCCGCATACATGAAAGCTAGGATGCGGTACTATTTTGCCCAAAAAAAAATCGACTCTATAATCTAAAGATAGAGCTTTAACTCTATCTTTACCGTGCCTCAAAAAGCCGACCAAAAGAGACAGCTAAAGATTCTAAGAAATCTATAAACATAGCCTCTCTCGTAAACATTTGCGGTATGACATTTACAACCCCAGCACAAAACAGGACATCAAATGTCAGACTAACATTTTTTGTTTTTGCTAAACTCGTCTCTTTGTCCATTTTTATCCATCCATTGTTCAATAAACCAATTCTTGGATGATAAAATGCACATTGGTTGGTACTCATGTAAATAAAAAGTTCTATCATGACTCACGCATAAGTAGGTACTTCAGTGTGGAGAAATCATAATGAGACTGTAATATAGTTACACCATGAAGCTGTTAATATTTTTAGTAGGTTTCTAAGCAGATCACTAGTACCTGAGTCAATTGTATCGTGTAGAAACTGCTTTAATGTTGTTAACAACACATTTACTTACTCTTTAAACTAAATGTGTCATTTGAATTTCTCTTGTGCTTTATCAATGTACGTTCATCAACACGCAAAACTGTGCTCTTCTCTGAAGTGTTCGGGTTGAGTTCTATTTCCGGTTTATAACGTTCATTACTACAGCTGCGGTTTCTTTAATGTCATCAGTTCATCACCCATCGGAACATCTGCCGTTCGCTTTTGTATATGAGACAGAACTGATTATTCTACAAAAAAATAACCAGACCAAAAAGTACAAATCATTTGAATTCTGACGCATCAGAGTAAGTAATTTGGGCACACAGCTATTCAATTAGAAGCAGCAAACGGACATAAAAGCTTTTATGTTAAAAACAATTCAAGCGTTCACAAATTCTCCTGTGTTCAGTTCACTAAACAATTTGTGGGCCCCTTCACAACACGAGCCTTATTGTTTTGTATTGGGCCCTATACTATATAGCCTTCTACACATGCTGTAGTAAACTTTATTGTATAAATCTCATCTGCAATGTGTTGTTCTAATATTAAATTGTCAAAAATCATGGCATGGCAATCTAAGTATTTTTTAAATAATATAGGTATGTATCATTTCGGTCTGGGTGGTCATTTAGATCGCGAATGTATTATCAGCGGCGGATGTGTAGGGCGGAAGGCCGGCTCTGACGAACCGAGTGGCCGTATCGGACACAGCGTGACCTAACCAAAGGGATCTCATTTGTACGCATTTTATTGTCCATTGAACATCAAAACCTGAAATAACAAAATATTGACTGTTGTTGAAGACAAGACAGTTCCGAACTCGTAAGTTTGCCGGCTATAAACAACGTGGTACTAAAATATCCTAGTTGTTTGGTCAGATTACAAGGAAGCTTGTTGCCATAATAATGACCAAAACAAAAAGCGCATCCCGAAATGCGATGTTATTTTTGTTGCTTAGTGCCCGTTTCGGAGAACGGCACGAGCGGGCGTGCGGGCGGGAGCGGTCGTCGCCTCGCACAGGGCCGCATTCCACACCGATTTGTACCTGTTTCGATTAGAGTGTGCTTTTCATTTAAGCTCAAGTACCATGAGCTTATAACACTGCTATAGTTTTATCAATAGGCCATAACCATTTTAAAAAAATACTCTGCAATTTGTTCAAAGATAAATTGCAATAATACTATAGTTTTTTTTTTTTAAATTATTTACATAATTCATCAAGTGGCCTATGACTGTTTATGATGTATCTAAGTAAGGAATAAAGTTAAAAAAAATACATTTAAGCAAACTGTAACCAAAAGTTACCATTGGAACTTTTACGCTCTTAGCGAACGTTTCATTTGGCAGCTAAGTTCGGTCCTGTGTATGTAGGGCAGCGGGGCGGCGGGGGGCGCGAGGCAGCGCGAGAGTGTCTCGGCCCAAAGCGGCCGCCAGTGCAGTGAGCGGCGCGCGGAGAGCCCGGACCGCGTCATGGCTCTACGCGCTTTGTTTATCTTCTCGGCGCTTATCGCCGGCGGCGCCGCCGTGTACAGCAGGGAGCGCGACCGTCTGCGCGCCGACCCCCGCCTCTACGACCGCTCGTGTGAACTAAGTTCTTGCTACCCTGCCACAGGCAACCTGCTTATTGGCCGTGAATCGAGACTCTTTGCATCTTCCACGTGCGGGGGACAGGGACGTCAACGATACTGCATCGTGTCGCATTTGGAACCCAAGAAATGTTTTTGGTGTGACTCGACCAACAGCACTATTCACAACCCCTTTCTTAACCATCGGATACAAAACATCATCTACAAGTACTACCCGGGAACTCGAACGAAATCCTGGTGGCAATCTGAGAATGGCAAAGAAAATGTGACGGTGCAACTAAATATGGAGGCGGAATTCCATCTAACGCATTTGATAATACAGTTTAAAACTTTTCGTCCTGCAGCTATGTTAGTAGAGAGGTCTTTCGACTTCGGCAAGACTTGGCGCGTCTATCGATACTTTGCGCACAACTGCGACGAACATTTCCCAGGCGTTCCAAAGCATACACAGCGTTCTTTGACAGAAGTGGTTTGTGAATCGCGTTATTCTGGTGTATCTCCCTCCACGGAAGGTGAAGTGATATTTAGAGTTTTGCCACCTAATATAAATGTGACCAACCCTTACTCGGAAGAAGTGCAAAACTTATTACGTATGACAAATCTTCGAATAAATTTCACCAAACTGCACACTCTTGGTGATGACAAACTGGACAACAGAGCGGAAATTCAAGAGAAGTACTATTACTCCATTTATGAAATGACAGTAAGAGGATCTTGTTCCTGTTACGGACACGCATCCCGTTGTTTACCAATGCCAGGAGTAGAGTCAAAAAACAATATGGTACACGGACGCTGCGAATGTACTCATAACACCCGTGGATTAAACTGTGAATACTGTGAAGACTTCTACAATGACCTTCCGTGGCAACCGGCTGTTGGGAAAACTTCAAATGCTTGTAAGAGATGTACATGTAATAATCATGCAACCACTTGTCACTTCGATCCTGCTGTTTACAATAAAACTGGTAAAATTAGTGGAGGTGTCTGTGATAATTGTCAACACAATACTATGGGTGTCAATTGTGAACGGTGTAAGCCCAAGTTTTATAAAGACCCCAACCTAGATATCCAAAGTCCAGATATATGCAAAGCTTGCGATTGCGACCCAGAGGGCACTACAGATAAAGGAATCCTTTGTGACGATGAAACAGATACCGCTAATAACAAAACTGCTGGTCGCTGTCTATGTAAAACGAATGTCGATGGAGCCCGGTGTGACAGATGCAGCGATGGATTTTGGAACTTTGATCCTAATAACCCTGATGGATGTGAATCGTGCACCTGTAACAATTTAGGTACAGTCAACGAAAGAGGATGCGACGCTGCAACTGGAAATTGTTTCTGCAAACGTCATGTTACTGGAAGAAATTGTGATCAGTGCTTACCAGAGTTTTACGGTTTGTCAGATAGTGACGATGGTTGTCAACCTTGTGACTGCGACACTGGTGGGTCATTAGACCGGGATTGTGATGTGATAACAGGACAATGTAAATGTCGACCAAATGTTTCTGGTCGTCGTTGTGATCAACCTATACAAAACTTTTTTGTCGGAGCACTTGACTCTAATGTTATTGAAGGTGAATCGAGTCAGTGCGATTCTCAAATCGATGATAATGCTATTCAAAGTCAATTATGTCACGTTGTCATTAGGGAAAATTATCCAGATGGTAGGAAAGAGACCTGGACAGGACCTGGTTTTATGAAGCTTCCTGAGAGCAGTACACTCGTTTTTGTTGTAAATAACATAGAGAAGAGTATGAATTACAATGTATTAATTAGGTACGAGCCACAATCGCCTACAACCTGGGAAGAAGCAACAATATTAGTGAAGAGACCCTTACCGCTTGATTACGATTCTCCTTGTGCAAATGTGCGACCTGAGGATGACACCATAAACACCAACCTGCCAGCAAATCAACGCAGTGTATTGGTGAAACCGGCAGTGTGCTTGGAAAAAGGCAAAACATCTGAAATCCGTATCTTTTTGGGACGTCAAGACGGACGCTTTCCAAACTCAAGAGCTTCAATATTAATTGATTCGATTGTTCTCATTCCATCCTTTGATGACCTTCCATTTTTGGCAGCTAATAGTTCAATGAGAGAAGAGTTCGATCGGTTTAACTGTGGTGATCCATATTATTACGACCTAATTAGAGAAAATGTTCCTGAAATATGTAAAAAATATCACGCGAGTATCGGATTCTACATAAGAAATGGATCTCAATCGTGTCAGTGTGATCCTACAGGGTCTAAAAGCCATCAATGCGATCAATATACTGGTTACTGTCAATGTGTTGAAAATATTGTTGGAGCTCGATGCGACCGCTGCGCTCCTGGTACGTACGGTTTCAGTAAATTCGGATGCAAGCGTTGCGACTGTAACAGCATAGGATCTCTTGATAACTTTTGCGATGCAACAAGTGGACAGTGTAAATGTAGAGCCAATACATATGGACGAGCGTGTGACTTGTGCCAACCTGGATATTTTAATTTCCCCAACTGTCAACAATGTGATTGTAATGGACATGCTATAGAATGTGATGATAAAACAGGAGCTTGTAAAGAATGCAGAGACTACACGGAAGGACACCGTTGTGAAAGATGTGTTGAAGGATATTACGGTGATCCTCGACTTGGTATTGACATACCTTGCAGACCATGCCCATGTCCTGGAATTATTGGTGATCCTAATAAGAGCAGTCACGCAGACCGCTGTGAACTAGACCCCGATACAAAGGATGTAGTCTGTGAATGTAAAGAAGGCTATGCTGGTCCACTATGCGATGTTTGTGCTGACAATTATTATGGAGATCCAATTAAAGGTACTTGCGAACAGTGCGAATGTAACGAAAACATAGATATCACGAAACCAGGTAATTGTGACCCCTACACTGGCAAATGCTTACAATGCCTTCATAATACTGCCGGTGAACACTGCGCTGTTTGTGCTGAAGGATACTATGGAAATGCTCTAGAAAAGTCATGTTATCCATGTAATTGCTCTGAGTTGGGCACTAACTTCACAATAGGAAATTGTGATCGAAATACTGGTCAGTGCCCTTGTTTCAATAATGTCACGGGTGTAAATTGCGATCAATGTACAGAAAATCATTGGAGAATTGCTTTAGGAACAGGTTGCGATCCATGTTTATGCGATCCCATTGGCTCATTATCACCACAATGTAATCCATACATAGGAAAATGTGACTGTAAACCAGGACATGGAGGCAGACAATGTGATCAATGTCAAGAAAACCATTGGGGTGTTCCTAGCATTGAGTGCTATGAATGCGATTGTGATTTATATGGTTCTGTTTCACGCCAGTGCATGAGAGAAAATGGTTCATGCATTTGTAAACCAGGTATCGGTGGATATAAATGTGACATGTGCGCTAGAGGCTACTTAGGTGAAGCCCCACGTTGCTACGCTTGTGGTGAATGTTTCGATAACTGGGATAGATTGATCAATGACTTACAAATACAAACAGAGTATGCTATCGGCAATGCCAGCAAAATCAAAGTAGTCGGAGCTACTGGAGCCTACACCAGAGATTTTGATGAAATGACTAAAAAGCTTTCAGAAGTAGAAAATATCCTAGCCAGTGCAAAGCAAGGAAAAACGACAGTAAGAGACTTACTGTCTAATGTAACCAGTTTACAGAACTTATTGTCTGAAGCTGACGAAAAAGTAAAGCGTAGCAACGAAAATCTTAATGCTCTTACTTCTCAAATCAACCTTGGTAACGTTACTTTAGAGGGTCTTAGAGTAAGTATTGAAAACTTAAAGGGAAAAACTACTGACCTAGGAAATAACGCAACCAAACTACAGGAGGCTAACTTAGAAGGAGCTCTTAACTTGACCCGAGAAGCTAAACAAAGAGCTGTCAAGGCTGCTGACGACGCTGAAGATGTTCAAACTGTAATCGCAAATACTGACAGACAAATTAAAAATACTGACCGTCTCATTGAAATGCAGTATGCCAACTTTAATAACACTCAAAATGAAAATGATAAAAAGCTAGATGATATACGTGGCCAACTATCCCAGTTGGAGTCACAAATGCCAAAGCTAAATGAAAAAATGTGTGGCCAGGAAAGTGATAGCTGTGATATATGCGGTGGTGCCGGATGTGGTAAATGTGGTGGTATCTCTTGTGATCAAGGCGCCGTTACTAAAGCAGAACAAGCTTTAGATTTTGCTAACAAGACCGAATACCGAATTAAAGAACATGAACTCACTGCAGAAGATTTGTTTAAACTTATATCTACTGTTAAACAAGATACAGTTGATGTCAGATCAAGAGCAAAAGACCTCTTCGGCAAAGCATATGAGTTTAAAACTTCCGCAGAAAGAGTAACAAATGAAAGTCAAGAATTAACTGCCGAATTAAAGGAATTCTTGTCAAATACCTCTAACACTCCCGCAGACGTCAGAACCTTAGCTAATGATATCCTCAATTTGTCTATAAGTATAGAGCCCAAGGAAATAACCGAATTATCTCAACGTATTAATTCGTCAGTATCGCAATTGACTAACATTGAAAATATAATTGCTGAAACTAAGCCAGCTTTAGAACGAGCCAAGGCTTTGAAGCTAAACGCTACCACAGTCAATAAAGCAGCTAATTTAACTTTGGAGATGGCAAACAAAGTTTTGGATGCTTTAGATGAAGCAGAAGCAGCCCAAGATGCCGCAGAAAATGCAATTGACAAAGCCAACGAAGATATCGAGGGAGTCAAAAATGATTTAATTCCTATAGCCACCGAAACAGAACAAGCGCAGAAACAAGCTAACCAGACAAAAGAAGAGGTTGAAGGTCTGCGTTTGAGACTTTCTGATTTACAGAAGGATATATTGAAGATAGAGAGTGACGCAGAACAGGTTAAACAAGAAGCGAATGATGTTGTTACTCGCGCTGAGGCAGCTGAGCAATCAGCACGACAATTGCGGCAAGATTTCAAACACACTAACATGTCTCTTGCTGAGCGAGCTAGCCAGACATCAAATTCAAGAGAAAGAGCCCAACTATTACTAAAACGTGCTACAAAACTAGCCAGTGACACTCAAACGCAACTTAAACTTTTAGCTAACATGGAAGTATTGTATAATGATCACAATGAACAGTTGAATACATTAGAAAAGGAAATAGGTGAACTCAATACGCAAATGAACTACTACCTATCTGAAATCACAAAGAGATCTGATAACTACAGGTCTTGTACAACGTAAGTACTAGATCAACTATAGATTTTGTCGTCGGAATTGTAATTAAGTATACTTAGACAGATATTTTCCGAAAGTTGTTACTGTTTCCATTTGTGCCATAATGCTATGTATTTTGCAGCGTTAGTCATTATTCGATGTAATGATAAAATATGTAGTTTAACTACATTGTGTCTTTAATATATTGCAATAAATGTGTGAGTTGTAAACAAAACTAACATGATGTGTATGTCAATATTTAATTCAGTACAACTTAAATAATTTTGTAGTTACAGTACATTTTTAGTTAGCTACTGTGTTTTTGGCTACTTTTTATGAAGAATATAAAATTAATTTTCTCTGAATAATATGCAATTCATGAGCTCTTTGAGATAGGAATGTTACACATTATTTTTCCAGTGAGTGGCACTAAAAATTTACTTGTATAATAAAATGAATATTATTATATTTCCGAATATAATTAAGAACATCAGTAAAATTAGCGTTATAAGTATAAATATTCTTTGTATCATTATTTAGACAACTATTCCAAAGAATTACATTATAATTTCTAAAGTGGTGACATGATGTGGATGTTAAAAATCAAGACCTACATTAATTCAATAAAAAAAAAACAAAGGTTTTTCTACAACTATTGTTAATTATAGGTAATTTATGAGCATTATATTATATTTTGTGCTGTTTTGCCATAAAATATATTTCTGTGTGTCTGTATGAAATAAACAATTTTATAGTTTGTATTTACCGTAAAATAATTGTACTGCCATAGTAAATCATACTAGGTATATTGTACCATCATAAGTATTTTATAAATACGTATATGTAGAAACTTTGTGTAAACTTAAAATATGAAAAAGCTTTTATTACTTTACCTTCGTTTATGGACTGTATTTAGAAATGCTTTTATTTTTGTTTCTCCAGTAGGTTTACTAAGGTACATACACTTGGGTTGTTTTTCTCTGGAAAATATTCATAAATCTTTTTCTATCTTGAATTTATTTGTTTTGTTTTTCAAGTTTAAGTTTACACTTTTTTCTTAATTTACTATTCAGCTTTGTGGCTGATAATATAAAGCATGCATTTATATAATGAGATTGTTTCTTTGATTCCATATTTTTAGTCATTCTTTTGCATTTGAGACGCTATTCTATATTTCCATAACGATATTGTAATATACGAGGCACCAATACTTAATTGTTAATAAAACTTTGCCATAAAATGTTTTAAGTTTTCATTTACTACGCCTATACCTATTACAAAACTTATACTTAGGTAACATTATCTTCATATAAGTATAAATTGTTTGAATGGAGCACAAGTACATGTCAAATAGTTGCTACACTCATTATTATAGCTACTTCAAACCCTCTTATCAGTTGGTAGCAATGTCGCAGGTCACAATCAGAACATTAGTTATTTGATAATTATAACTTTTTTAGCTACTACAATCTATGATCTATTTAAACTAAACATAACTACTTGCTTTATTTCAACTAATAGTGTACTTTAACTACTAATCATAATGGTTTAGATGTACTCTAGACAAAGGTAGATAAAAATTTAGATTTTCAGAGTAGCGGTTGATGGTTTCTTTTAATTGTTGCTTCTCTGTAGTTAAAACGTGTGATAAAAAACACTGTTTAAATTCGAACTGTTTTAAACAGGTGTTTTAAGACAACTTGTTTTAATCATGCCAACCCTGCACACAGTGCAGTAAGTGGGTGCTTTGTGAGGCACACAAGGGAATTAAAGAATTGCTTCTAAGTTATCGTTTCGTACATAAATATTGTACAATTTGCGGCCATCTACGAGCAGTAGATAAAATAACCACGTGAGTCCTCCTGTCTAGAGTGGAGCGAAAGAGACTGCCACTAACTCTTACTGATTAAAAATCCACCCTGTTCCTTCAGTTGCCGTAACGTTCCAGGGTCACGGTAACCTTTGCCAACAACTTTATAAATGTGAAACTAAGATTATTTGTCACGCCATCACGCCTTAAAGACTGAACACACTTATAAGAAATCTGGACCTCAGATAGATCGTGACCTAGGTTAGGGAATCGATATTTTCTTGTTAATCCTTCTAGCACGTTACCGTGAGATAATTTTCGACCGATGATTCCCGATGGCCACCTCCAATTGACCATCGAGAATCATCTATTTTCGACTACCACGCAGTCGAAGCCGCGGAAAAAAGCTGACACAATATTAGTCTATATCATAACAGAATGACGATGATATGCACTTTGTACAACTACACATGTTGTACTTAGCTATTATAAAAACTCTGACTGTTATAATTAATTTATACACCTTTATATGGACCTAGTTATTGCAAGATAGATATAGCTGATTTTAATTAAAAAGTCTGTATATTTTTAAGGTTCCCCAAAGAGAAAAACGGGACCCTATACTAACTATACTAAGGCTCTATCCGTCTATCTGTCTGTCTGTCCGATTGTCCGTTTGTCCGTCCGTCCGTCTGCCACCAGGCTGTATCTCATGAACCATGATAGTTAGACAGTTGAAATTTTTACAGATGATGTATTTCTGTTGCCGCTATAGCAACAAATACCAAAAAATAAAATAAATATTTAAAGGGGCTCCCATACATCGTGAATTTTTGCCGTTTTATAGATATTGGTACGGAACCCTTCGTGCGTTAGTCCGAATCGCACTTGGCCGGTATATTTGAACTGGTAATGATTGAGTCCCATGTTAATCCTTTGACAAAAACTAACAGGAGTGTCTTCATAGTGTGTACAATGGGTGGCCAGCATTACTTGACCTACTTTAACATTATTCTGCCGTATAACATTATTCTGCAGTTAACTAAAGGTGTGAACGGTCGATATCATTTTAGGAAGGAAAAAACAGTTAATACACAAGTGTCTTATGGTACTAGTAAAGGTTATCGTGTTGAACCGTCATTGTCGGCGTTGACGCCACGGCTGGCGCAGTGGCTGAGCGATCGACTGCTGCCCAGTGTTTCGCGGGTTCGATCCCCGCACGAAATAAATATTTGTATGATCTACAACTAGTTGTTTCGGGTCTGGGTGTTTGTGTATCTGAGTTTCTATCTGAGTAAACGCACCCACGATACAGGAATAAATTCCTAGTGTCAGGCTAAGTTTAAAAAAAATAAAAATCTTTCCGCTCGCAGCCCCCCGCAGTAAGTTACAGCTCCCGGCTGCAAGGTCGTGAAAGAGTCGTAAGATGGGTCATATTATAATGATGGGCAACGACTGTACTAGTCTCCATATCTCCCATTCCAGATGGTTGTATTTAGAACCGATACTCTCCAACGACGATGGTGAATTGGGAGTCAAGTTCCGGAAAGTAGACCAGGGATTCCGACAAGTAACTCGGATCTTAGAAGCAGATCCTAGACTCTCTGCGCTGTTGCAGTCTTCGAGACTTCAGCCTATGCTGGATTCCATATCGGAGCAGCTTCTAGCTTGCCAGTCAGCTTTAAATCTTTACATTGATGTAAGTAAAACTCATAAACCATTTAACAAAACAATTAGAGCTATATGAAGTTAATAGTCGCGAAACAGGTTTTATTGTGTGAATGGATTGGCAGTTTTTGTTAATATGACGTCACCATTGACGCTTGCTCAATAGGCTCTAGTCTACTACTTATTTTATAGCTATTGTTATACCTACTTACCTACGATCATTCATAAATCCCTCCTACTTATAAAAAAAAAGAATAAGGACGAAGCACTCCCTTATATATTCATCCTTTTTTTCGTGGTAAAATCATCAAATGAGTTCTTCCGCCCAGGGAGGGACTGTCAGTCTCATCCTGACTAAAATTGACGATGTTTTTTTAAGCCCTTTACGTTCCAGGGTCTTGGTCAGGTGACCGTGTTAAAAGGTATTAAGACAGTCCCTTGACCCCAGCAGTACTACTTGGCAACAGATAATATTAACATTCAATAGATAAAAATTCAAAAATTAAGTAGGTATTATAAATAAGTTGCTACTTGATCCTACCAAGATCTAAATTATTTGAATTTGATCATCATTTTTCTAGGAAAAACGCTCAATATTCCCAAGGCTTTACTTCCTGAGTGACGATGATTTGTTGGAACTGCTCGGGCAAGCTCGCGCCGGTGCTGAAGGCAGGGAGGCTGTCATGCAGACTCATCTCAAGAAACTGTTTCCGGGAATCACAGGCGTACGCCTCGGTCCCGGAGATATGTCTATCACCGCATTGTGTAGCCATTATGGAGAAACATTCCAGTTGGACCACCCAGTTGATATTGACTGCCCTGTAGAGGTATGCTATGATTATTTGGGTGTCACTTTTAATAATTACGTTAAATAATATTCTTATAAACGCAAATTCTTAGCAACATCACCGAAATACGTTTAACAATGAAATGATTCGACCTCGCTTCTTGTTGATAGCTTAGTTGATTAAGCATCATCTGGAGTACTGATCCAGAAAGACGCAGATTCGAATCCTGCTCGCAGTCAAATTTTTATTTCCGAAAAAACTTCGCGATTCGCGACGCAGGCGTTATTGCCTATAAATATTTAATATTGTTATAATCATAAAGCCATTTTAATTTTGGACACAGGTATGGCTGAAAAATTTAGAAGCTGAAATGCGTTCGTCACTAAAGAGCATGACCTTAAAATGCATTGTCACAAATTCGCTACAGGAGCAGGATCCGTTTTCACTACCGACGCAAATACTGTGTCTGGCACAAAACATACGCTTCACGGAACAAACAGAAAGGGCCATAACCTCTAAAGAATTACATAAATTAAAGGCAAATGTTGAAAAGGAGAATTCATATTATGCTTCAGCTGAAATAGAGGACGAGAGTGAACGACGTAAAAGGCAGGCACTCATATTACAATGTGCACACTATTTGTCTGTCATCAAAATTTTGATAGACAGCAATATTGTTTCAACTAACGACTGGCTTTGGCAAAAACAGTTGAGGTAAGTACTTCATGTTTATTTTAAACGCATAAATCGAAGACATATTATTTGCTTACATGCAGTATCATAAGTTATGGAATTGTAAATGTGTTAGTTGTGGAAAGTGTCTTGTGGTTGTAAAGATTTAATAATATTTTTTTTTGCAGATTCTATTTGCTTAGTTCAAAGGAAGTGGTCGCTAAAATGGGCCTAGCTCAAATATCTTACTCCTACGAGTACCTCGGAGTCAACACTGGGCAGTTTGTGCGAACAGAACTAGCTGACGACTGCTTTTTTATTTTAACACAGGTAAAATTCATTGTACTAAGAACGTAATTTAGAAAAGAGGTCTTCTCGTTAAAAACGAAGCTAAGAATTTAAAAATATTATTGCCATCTCATCTGAGAGACGGTCGGCCGGTCTTGCTCGAACTCAAGTCCACTAGATTTCTATGTCACTTCACAGTCTCCAGAATACGATAGAGTGAGACGAGTGTGGGAACTACTCACCTACCAGTTAACCCTGCGTCATCCTTGATCCCGTGACCATAGCTAAGTCCCAGTCTGACCTAAGAACTCAACCTATTTCGAAATAAAAACGACATGAACATATTTTCAAACAATTTATTTTTTCTTTTTGAAAACATTGCCCGACATTGGTAATCACCCAGACACGGAACAACTACTTGTAGGTCATACAGATATTTGTTCCGTGCGGGGATCGAAACCGCGGCAGTCCAATCGCTTAGCCACTGCCTAACCGTGCCGCCAATGCCGCCAATGTCGGTTCTACTACATGACAACCTTTACTAGTGCCATAAGACCCAATTACCTTGCCAATAAACTATTTTTCCTTTTAATTCTAGTCGCTCCACCTGGGATTAGTTGGAAACCCTTTCGGCCCAGCGGGAACTGGAAAGACAGAATCAGTGAAAGCGCTGGGCGGCCTTGTTGGTCGTTTAGTGCTAATCTTCAACTGCGATGAGGTAACATACAAATACAAGCTTTTTTTTTCATCGTGGTAAAATCATCAAATGATTCCTCCCACCTAGGGCAGGGCGGAAGGGACTGTCAGCCTTGTACTGACTAAAATCCACGGTGTCCTTCACTAGCCCTTTACGTACCGGGGTCACGGTAATGGGAAGGTCCCGCGACCACAAATACAAGCTAAAATTATTTAATAAATTAGCTGTATACGTAAAACAATTATAAGGTACTCGTTATTAGGGCGATTTGTTTGATATGTAGTTAAACTATTTTTTAAATCTTATACATTTTATAAACATTCGTTATAAATGTATGAAATTATAACAATAGTTTGACTATTGATCAAACAAATGGCCTTTCATAAGTAATTATAGACATTAATCAAAAAGGTAAGATATTTACGGAATCAATAGCTTAGATTACTTAATATACAACAATATCATTAATAAACAGGAACTACGAGTCATTAGCATTATTCACGTGATTTTATGAGTGAAACGAAAGAGAGAGAAAACTACTGAAAATGTTTTCCACTAACTGCGACCTATGTAACATCCTGTTTTTTGTGTGTGTAAAATTTAATTACAATCGGTTCAATCATTTCGGAAGATATAGACTTGAAAGATTGAAATTCCGTTCAGCGCACATGCTCTTAAAAATGAATCTTCTTTCCTCGAATTTCCAGGCTTTGGACGCAGAATGTATGGGTCGCTTACTGAGCGGCCTAGCCTTATGTGGTGCGTGGGGCTGCTTCGACGAGTTCAATCGTCTGGCTGCTCATACATTGGCTGCTGTTTCTCATCAGCTATCTTCATTACTCTCTGCCACTACGGAGAGAACGCCTGGGTCTGAACCCACTGCTATACTCAACGGGAAACATGTAAGGATATAGAACTTTCGTACTCATTTTGATATCTTTAATCGTAAACTCACATTTTGTTAGTTATCTTTAATTCCCTGATGTAGGGGTAATATGGGGTGAACCTATACACTTTGTCCTGCTTTCGATTCGATACCTCTTGCTCAATAGTCGCGTTTGCGAAAAATAAGACCAACGAGGCAGTACCAGATTACTGGAATCTGTATTTTTTTAATGTAACATTTTAGAGCTCTTATCATGCATTGTCTCTGTCCATACACTAGCTTCGTCGTGCGCCACAGCTATGAAACATTTTAATAGCCTTAGAGTGACTGTCAGGTTGCATAAGACCGTTGTCCCATCGTCCGCTGTGTTGGGGCACTCGCTGATAGCCCAGCAACAGTACTATCGGATCGAAACTACACACTCGCTGCTAGCCAAGTTTTCAGTTGCTTGCTCAACTCGCTACTCTCTATCGCCTGCGGTGGGATAACTGCCTAACACTGGAAATAAATAATCTCGCGGTTTTGTCATCGGTTGGATCTATGTCTGTAACCAATCGACGATCGAATTTGCCTATAAAATTTCTAACTAGAAGGAGCCGTCAAAAGAGTAAATAAAACTTCTAGCCCTTTGCAGTTGGGTCGACGGCGCGTTGTGTTCCACGCGCGCCTCAAGGAGTGTCAGCATAGTGATGGGGCCCTCTGTAGAGGGTCAAAGCCTGCCGGGGTCGCGGGACTCTTGAATTACCGTGATCCCGGTACGTAAAGGGCTATTGAAGGACACCGTGGATTTTAGTCAGTACGAGTCTGACAGTCCCTCCCGCTCTGCCCTGGGTGGGAGGACACGTGTGATGATTATAACACGATAAAAAAAATAAGCCCTTTACAGTTGTAGCCCGATAACCATTTGTCAAATATCATGTGAACATATAACATGGTCATGTCCATGAAATTTCACCTTAACTCAAGCTGAGCCTACTGTGAATGTAACCGCAATAATCATTTAAATGTAGTGTGCTAACTATTATTGTAGGGCAGGCGCCGCTTCTCTGTAAAAAGAACCATCGCGTGGGTCACCGACCACATTTGAATATTTTTCGATAAATAGCGCTTTTAACTCGGAGTGCATGCTTAACTTTACTTCTCTAACAGAAGTAAGTAAGCAATAGTTTTCTAGTAAATATATTAAAAGTCACACGTCATTTCTAATGTTTTTTGGCGTTCAAACGTCTTTAATGTTTAATTAATTTTTTTTTACAATTTTTATTTATTTCCATTACAGCTGATCATACTCGTATATAATTAATAATAAAAGTACTTACTATTAATAATTATAAATAATTTAAGAAGTAATAGGTTTCATTTGCAATCATTATTCAAAGTTATGAAACGTGAAACAGGATGTTGATACATACGAAACGATAAATAAACTCGATAGATTGACAAAAATTATCTTAACATGTGACTATGACGAATACTGTTCAAGGTTAGAATAAAAAAGCAATGGAACTGGTATTTCGCTCCGGCTAATCAAGTCTTCGGTAGTATAGTGGTAAGTATCCCCGCCTGTCACGCGGGAGACCGGGGTTCGATTCCCCGCCGGAGAGAATCTTTTTGTATTTTTGGTTACTGATTCCGACGTTTATTTTGCCATTTGGTTATTGAAATAACCAAATAACTTAATTAAATAATGTTTTAAATATTTTATTTTTATTTATTATATTATTTTTTCGAGTACTTACCCATTTTTATCCGACAAGGATTTTTAAATTAAACTGAGCTCTTTTATCTTTATCACTCTAACGAAGAATTAGAAGCAAAATTGTGCCTGGTATCTAAGGCGTTATAAATTATAAAACTTTTGAGATTTATAAGAATTACTCACAAATAATAAAAAACCTTTCAAATCGTTCAATAACAATAACTAGCATTGGGAAACGTTACCTTCAAAATTATGTACTCTTTATTACCTTAATTTCACATAAAGGAGTAATATTCCTGACAAAAAAAAGTAATTGTAAGAACTAAATCATTTAGTATTTACAGAATACATGCATTTTTGAACATAAAGTATCGTCAGAAATATGGAAGCAAACAAAAGAGACCTCAAAATAATTGTATCATCATCATCATCTCAGCCACAGGACGTCCACTGCTGAACATAGGCCTCCCCTTTAGATCTCCACTTATACCGGTTGGAAGCGACCTGCCTCCAACGTCTTCCGGCGAAATAATTGTATAACAGCAAGGAATTGATGATTAATTAAAAATCATTTTTTTTTCTTCAAGATCAAAGTATCAGAATGGTGCGGGGTGGCTGCAACAATGAACCCCGCGGGTCGCGGGTACGGCGGTCGTCGCACGCTGCCGGCCGCCCTGCAGCGCGTGCTGCGGCCCGTGGCCATGCTGCAGCCAAGACCTGACGTGCTGGCTGCACACCTGCTGGCTGCGGCCTGCGTGCCTGATGCTGAGCTGCTGGCTAAAGACCTGCACAATGTCTTTACACTCGCCAGGTTGGTGAAATAGGAGTTGTAATAAGAATTACTCGTATGTGTGTTAAAAACATCATCACATGCATCTGTATTTTCTGTATTGCGAACCAATAGTAAAGAATATAGATTATATTTTTTTATTTAGGTTTTTTAAATATATTTTTGACAGAAAAAAAATACAATTCATTGTCTGATAATTTTTCATAAAACTGGATTAATGTTGTCTTTCAAATTAAATAGAGAAAGATCATTGGGTCAACTAATTAAATAGTGTAGTCACAGTTTGCTATTTCCAAGTAAAAACTTTAGAGCTTTCAAACGCAATTCACTCAAATTGTGTTTTGAAAGCTCATAAAAAGTTTGTCATAAGTTGGTGTTGTTTATAAACACCCGTTTGATACGTTTTTTTTTATCGTGGTAAAATCATCAATTGAGTCCTCCCACCCAGGGCAGAGCGGGAGGGACTGTCAGACTTGTACTGACTAAAATCCACGGTGTCCTTCACGAGCCCTTTACGTACCGGGGTCACGGTAATCCCTTGGTCCCGCGACCCCGGCAGGCTATGGCCCTCTACAGGCCCCGTCATTATGCTGACACTCCTTGAGGCGCGCGTGGAACACAACGCGCCGTCGACCCGGGCATGGTCCATGGTCGGACAGCGAGTCGCCCATTACTCGCTGCCCGCATGCCCGCGCCTACGGTGGCCGGAGATCGTCTTGCGACGTCCGACGCCGTGGGCGTCCACCACTGCGGCTGGGGTGGAGGGAGGACGCTGTCCTCCCCCTCACGCGGCTCGCCTCCTCCTTTGCGAGCCTGACTGCTTCGCAGAAGGAGGCGACCGCTTCCCACTCCGTCTCGCCCCGCAGCATGGCCTCGACCAATGCTGGGCGCGAGAGGTCTCCGCCAATCGCCGTCGTGAGGACACGGCGGTGCTCTGCCCAAGCGGGGCAGTCCTGCACC
The DNA here is from genome assembly GCA_943136025.2 of Agrotis puta. Taxonomy (NCBI): domain Eukaryota; kingdom Metazoa; phylum Arthropoda; class Insecta; order Lepidoptera; family Noctuidae; genus Agrotis; species Agrotis puta. The sequence continues at coordinate 11,091,667 of OW964176.2, read as the reverse complement.
GTATGCTCCACCGTGTCCTCTGGACGATCTTCGCAGTGGTAACACCCAGGCGTTTCTTCCCTCCTTATCAGACACAGGAACCTCCCGAAACTTCCGTGTCCGGTGAGGACCTGCGTCATGCGGTAGGTAAGGACGCCGTGACGCCTATCCAGCCACTCCTCAAGGAGGGGTCTTACCGCCGCGATTGCAGCGTGCTCGACCCGTATGATACGTTAGCATTAAATATACATAATTTTCCAAACCATGTGTCGAAATCTATACTAATATTCCTAATCTCACAAGCTACTGGTTCGAATTGATAAATTCTTTTTGTCTTGGATAGTTCATTTGTCAAGGAAGGCTTGCTATATAATATCACGTTACGTCTATTATATATATATTAGCTATAGTTTCTAATTGAAACTATTCTGTTGTCTTCAGCGCAGCTTCTTTTAATTTCAGCGCTCTCCTAAGCGACCAGCGTCACTACGACTGGGGCCTGCGCGCGCTGAAGGCTGCAGTGGGTAGCTGCGCGGCCGCGCTACAGACGCGCGCCGCTGACCTGGCCGCACGTCGCGCCGCCGCACGTCGCGTGCTCACACTCAATAACTTGTCCAAATTGACGCGCTATGATGCTCTTAGGTAATTTTTATAAAATTTGGGTTAACCTTCCTCATTGATGCGGCACAGCCTAGTTTGAAGACCACTGTCTAATAATTAGAGATATCCCTTTTTGCTATAGAATTATAGATTAAGAAAATGTTTGTAACAATGACTTAATAATTTTTTTCTTATTCTCATTCCTGCGGCCATATTATGACGTCTTAAAACCAGACTTGTTCCAGTGAGTGAAAGAGACAGAGCTATACAAGTCGACAGCTCCACCTCGTTCACTCACTGGAACAAGCCTGGTTTAGAGACGTCATAATACGGCCCCTGGGCTGAACATTTTGTTATACTCCATCAAGCTTGTGTGGTTTAATGATGATGCTCATACATAGTTACCTTATTACTTATTGCATACTTCTCTGGTTGCAGTGCCTTCTCTTTTCTTTGCATATAAGTTATAAAGAGTTTATTGTAGTACTATTGTATTGTATAACGGGCTGGTGTCCGTAACTCCACGTCATAAGTGCGTATTTTGCGTACGTGTAGTACAGTCGGTGGCTAACATTACCTGACAAAATTTAACATTATTCTAGCATATAAGATAGTTAATATTATGATGGACACCGTCTATTTAATTCTCCATTGAAATCCAATTGAAACGTCGGAACTAATTACAAATATTATGCCTTCTGTCCGCAGATTTGAAAATATTCTTTCGTTGGTTTTCGCTGAAGTTCCAACTGAAGAATCTAGCTCGGATCCAATCAACTCGGCTCTCGAAGCTACCGTAGAAAATCTTAAGCTGGTGCACAATAATTTACAAGTTAGTAATATAATCGATTGAAGAGCAGTGGTGAACCAATGATATCGGCCCCGACTTACACGTTGTAGGTCGGGAGTTCGAACTCAGACGCACTATTTTTTATAATTTATTTCATCACCACTGCTCTCAAAACGGTAAAGTTATCATCATCATCTCATCGTGAGAAAACCGGCATATCCTAGAACCAAAAATTCGAAGACATGTGACATCTACCAACTCGCACTGGACCTTCGTGGTAGATTATGGTCTACTCCCTCTTACAGAGAGGAGGCATGTAACATTTATAGGATGTTGATGAATAATCTATTGGCTGGTATACTGAGTTTCGCGGGTTCGATTCCTTTGGGTAATTTTTCTGGCTGTTAGTATGTGAATTTAAATAGAACTCTCGACACAAGAGAAATAAATACAAGAATAGTTTATCATGATATCCCTTAAAATAACAAGATCAAATTGTTTATTTTGCAGTTACAAAAATGCGTTGAGCTGTACGAACAAATGCAGCAAAGAATGGGAGTGGTGATAGTTGGTCCACCTGGGTCTGGGAAAACTACGATCAGACGACTGCTCAAATCTGTAAGTGATATCTTATTCAACAGGCAAAAATTACATAAGTAGCGCCCTTCCGAGGTTTTACCAATGAGTTACAACATGGGGGTGTTAAAAAAAGCCGTAAAATAGTTTATGCAATGTCGGCTACTCGTAGGAGATACCTCAACACGCTTAGCACGGCACCGTAGAAAAGAGTTTTGTCGATGGAAAAAAGATAAAATGACAAGGCGTAGAAAGATTTCGACGGTTTTAAGCATCGTAATGTTTAAAATGTAGATTTTTAAAACATAGCAAAGAAATATTTCTATTCTTAAATGTTACCATACTCGTGCAAAAAACAGACGAATTTGCTTAGAAATGACGATGAAATAACTTCGTCTATTCTTGGTAGAAGAGAAGTAGAATTGATCATGCTACGCGTACTGATGTTGCTGGCGTCCATAGACGACTGTGACCGCTTTCTATCAAACAGGCTGTATGCTTGTTTGAAAACTGCATGGTATATAAAAAAATGTTAAGTAACCTAACATATAATATGAATTTCCAAAGGCCCTAGCACACCAAGGCAAGAACGTGGTGGAGTACATAATATGCCCCAAGGCAATGAGTCGCGAGTGGCTGCTTGGCAACATTGACCATGACACGCGGCAGTGGACCGACGGGGTTATATCTTCTACTGCGCTTGAAATATCGAATCAACCGGCCGGTAAGCGACACAATAAATGAATGTTGTAAAAATATTTATCTACTATCATGCTATTAATCCTCTATAAAAGAACCTATAACAATTAGCTTATTGCCAACATTAAAACACTCAATGATATAATGATCATTATATCATCCAAACGCGTGTTATAATGAATTTCAAAAAAAGAACATTCTCATGCAATGACATTTTCACCACCAGATCGCTAAAATTTTGAAAAAAGAACAACTCGTCTTATCGTGTTATATCCCGCCATTTTTTCACTCGAATATGGTATGTTATGAGAATCTTTTATAGAGGATTCACAGCATGATTGTAGATAAAGTCTTGTATGCAACCGTTATAATTAGGTATTAAAACACTCATGTGATACTATTATCACACTCGGCTACGCCTCGTGTGATAAACCCACATTCGTGTTTTAATACCCCTGATTATACAACAGTTGCATAAATAACTATTATCTACTATCATGCTATTAATCCTCTATAAAAGAACCTATAACAATTAGCTTATTGCCAACATTAAAACACTCAATGCTATAATGATCATTATATCATCCAAACGCGTGTTATAATGAATTTCAAAAAAAGAACATTCTCATGCAATGACATTTTTACCACCAGATCGCTAACATTTTGAAAAAAGAACAATAAATTGTAGACTAATTCGTAATTTCGGATTCTCGTCTTATCGTGTTATTTCCCGCCATCTTGAATTTACATAGTTCTGTACAACAGCCTATGGTATGAAAATCTTTTATAGAGGATTCACATCATGATTGTAGATAAAGTCTTGTATGCAACTGTTATAATTAGGTATTAAAACACTCATGTGATACTATTATCACACTCGGCTACGCCTCGTGTGATAAACCCACATTCGTGTTTTAATACCCCTGATTATACAACAGTTGCATAAATAACTATTTTCCCACACCACAATCAGATGTAATCTCATTTTTTTTAATAATAATATTGAAACAGTGCTTTGAAAAAAAAACTTCATCATTTTTTTTTGCTTTCGGAATGAAACATCTCTCTGAAATGAGTATTGTATCTCAATTCAATTCTTGATCTATGTTCGGAAACCTTTAAAATTCGGATTGGTAAATTCCGCCGTTAATGGCTACAGACAAATACCGGAATCAAAATTACCATTCAGATACCTACATTATTAATTTGCAACGCAAATGGCGACTGATGTTGTAAGTATGCGATAAATTAAGTATTGTGATACTGTTAGGTGTTGTTATTATGTGTAATTGTGTATTCCTATTTGTTTGATGCACATAATAAAGAATATTCTAGATTGTACCAAAGTTTAGTAAGGACACCCTTAATTACAATTCGATCTCAATGTACTTCTTCTTATTATTCCAAGACGTATGGTCCTGGGTAGTCTGCGACGGTGACATCGACCCTGAATGGATAGAGGCTCTGAACTCCGTGTTGGATGACAACAGACTGCTCACACTCCCCTCAGGCTGGAGGATTCAGTTCGGATCCAACGTCAACTTCCTGTTCGAGACGCACAGCTTGGAATACGCTTCTCCTGCTACTGTCTCGCGTATGGGCATCATATTGTTGAGGTGAGTGCTGGAATACAGGTCTTCCTACGTATTTGTCGACTACTAAACAGGACTATTAGTGGCTGAGCTTTCGACCGCTGAACAGCACTGCAGTGGGTTGGATTCCCGCGCGGAACAAATATTTGTTTGATTTATAAGAAGTTCTGGGCCTGGGTGTTAATGTATGTTTGTAAACGCACCCACGACACATGAGAAATTCGTAGAGGGAGGCAACGTTTTCGACAAAAAAAAAGTTTTTGGAGGAGAGGGGGCAAGTCACAGATGTCCTGCTCAAGAGGACAAAAAATCGTACACATCAACTGATTAATTAGTTGTATCTAAACATAACATAACTGTTACTAAATAATAGGTATACATTGTATACAATTCTGTAATGTTCACAGAATGTAATGTTATCATTGCATCATTAGATTACAGTACTGTACCTTAAAAAAATTATACAATTTGCATTGCTATCAGTCAAGCGCAAACGTCTGCTACATTATTTATCGTTTATCAAACAATTTAGCAACTCAGTGCTTGATCTATAATCCACAATTCCGATTAAGTTCTCGAAGATTTTTTTAAATAATGAAATCTAATAGACATTCTATATAATTATGTATAGACTATTATAACCTATTCAATTATCGTGAAAATGTTCCCCACGTGTGAATTTTCAAGTTTACCACCTTGCTCGATAGATGGCGTTGTCCATATGACGCGCGTTTCTGAATCGCGGTGTTAAGATTCTCCGCGATTGAATGACCCTCCCCGGTTTTAGAATGTTCGGTATCGCTTCTCGGCCTTTTGGCTAAGATCAAAGTGTAGTATCTGTTCTTTTCAGCTTAATATCTGAAAGTTCCCTCACTGAGGGACCAGTATATTAAACTGATTTTTGTAAGCTGACGGGATGTTTCGGGGCTCGCTCCACTCCCGTCGCGGGTCGGCCCGGCATTGCAGTGCCGCCGGGATCGGCCCACATAATACTTTGACAAATTCTTTCTTATGAAAGAAATAAAGCGCCGATGCTCTTATGTCATTTCAAGGCATTTATAACGTTGTAAATATTGTAATTCTAACGACGCACGTTACGTAGTCATTATATTATTAATTAATTATTTACGGTAGATTAGTATTATGATAATTATCTTCTTCTGTTAGATTATTAGTACAGGGTATTTGTATGTAAAGAAAACACAAAGTTTTTTTTGATGAAGTTGAATTTAGATCACAAACTTTTTTTTATTCTATGTATAATAATACTTTTCAGTGAGGACGTAAGCTGCGATCTGGACATTTTAGAAGGATGGATGCGCATAGCTGATATTGATAACGAAAGCGCTAAAATGGCGCTGCCGATGTTACAACAAGTGATTAAGAAATGTATTCAGTGGCTGACTGATCACAAGAACGATCTGGCTTTGAAACTACACAACATTACTGTAGTAAGTAGATATATAGGGATGTTTTTACAAACTGAAAAGGACACTAAAAAGGAAAAGAATTAATAATAGTATTATTAGATTTTTTTCCCTTTTTCGTGAGAAGATGTGACCACTCTCTGGTGTCAAAGTTAATTTTGACAACAGGATTGGCACAGTGGACGAGCAATTGACTGCTGCACAGCGTGTCGCGGGTTCGATTCCGGCACGGAACAAATATTGATGTGACCCAAGTACTTGTTACAGGATGGGTGTTTGTGTATTTGAGTTTCTGTGGTTGTGAATGCATCCATCAAACAGGAGTAAATTCTAGAGTAGGCCATAGTTAAAAAAAAAATGCAGCTTCTAGAAACTTGAAAGTACGTTTCATTGAAAAAGACACATTGGTAGTTGGCTGGGTTTAAACTCACAAGTTCGTGCAGGGCAAGCTAGCTATTAACCTCTGGGCCAACACAAATATTAGAATCGTTTATATTTTTGACAAGTGTTTTTATATCTTCTCTTTTGAATTATTGTTATATACTTATTTATTACAGGTCAAACAAATACTAACCCAGTTCGAGTACATAGCCCAAGACACAGGTTTCAACACAACACGAGTGAGTTCTGAAGAGATGGTGTATCTTGCCATTGAACGCAGTGTGGTCGACGTTATCAAGGAGAGTGCTATAGACAGTTTTCACGATGAGGTAAGTTATTATAGTTCTAGTGTAAACAACTTCGGCGTGCATGGTTAGCATAGCAGAATACACAGCTTATAAAACCTCAAGTTACTATTAGTTATCGATAACAACCCTGCGCCAACGCTTTCTTAAACTTTCCTATGTTTTGTCTTTGTGCCGCTAATTATATTCATATTATAAATGCGAGAGTTTATGAGAATGGATGTTTGTTTGTTGTGACTCTTTCACGCAAAAACTACCGAACGAATTTGAATGAAATTTGTTACACAGATTATTTATAACCTGGATTTTATGTTACCTCTGGATAATTTTGGAATTTTGTAATTATTAAAATAGGGAGACTCCAAACTTTTCCCATCGTCACAACTATGGACCGTGGGCCGAACCGGAACGTGCCGAATGATATCTTCTCAATTCTTTTGCATCTATTGGACCAAACGACCACCGTTTTGGGCTTTGGCTTCTAGGTCTTTTGCTCCCTACTTTTTCAATAATTATTACCCGCTCCATATTTATAACTTATGACCGGCTACAGATGTCGGTGAACTTGGCAGATCATTTCTCAGCAGAGCATGAAATAATGTGAGTTCTATTGGCATGCGGTTGAGTTCTAGAGTTCCCTATACTTTTTAGACATAGTTCTGGCGTTTTGTCTGAAAAAAATGAAAATGAAAATATGCTCTGCTAACTTCCGTCGGCAGATCATTTTTTCCAAAATCAAAATTAAAAAACTGATTTAGACTCCTAACCGTTATATCTAGAGTTCCTTATACTTTTTCGAAAGAGTTCTGTCGATCTAAGTAAACAAAAAAATAAACTTTGATCCAAACAAAAGAAGAAAAAAAAATTGTTTAATTCAGCGTTTCGGTAAGTGCTGGTTTAAAATAATTCAGGAAGGCAGAGGGACGGGAACTCTTTGGTTTTAGGCGGAGCTATAATAGTGCTACAATAAAATATGAAAGACCAGTCCAGAATTCCTAAGAAAGTATCAGCAGAGCAGGGTCGAAGCTTCACAAGAAGTAAAAAAATAGTTTAGGTCAGAGTTTCAGTAACTGCCAGTTTAAAATTATTCAGGAGGGCAGCGGGACGAGAACTCCTTCGTTTTAGATTAAACTATAACTGTGCTACAAAAAAACATGAAATACTAGCCCGGAACTCCTAAGAAAGTATCAGCAGAGCAGGGTCCAAGCTTGACAAAGAGAAAAAAAAAATATTTTAATTCAGCATTTCAGTAAGTGCTGGTTTAAAATTATTCAAGAGGGCAGAGGAACGGGAACTCCTTGCTTTTAGACGAAGCTATAATAGTGCTACAATAAAATATGAAAGACCAGCCTAGAACTCCTAAGAAAGTATCAGCAGAGCAGGGTCGAAGCTTGACAAAGAGAAAAAAAAAATAGTTTAATTCAGCATTTCAGTAAGTGCTGGTTTAAAATTATTCAGGAGGGCAGAGGGACGGGAACTCCTTGATTTTAGATGAAGCTATAATAGTGCTACAATAAAATATGAAAGAACAGCCCAGAACTCCTAAGAAAGTATCAGCAGAGCAGGGTCGAATCTTGACAAAGAGAAAAAAAAAAAATTTAATTCAGCATTTCAGTAAGTGCTGGTTTAAAATTATTCAGGAGGGCAGAGGGACGGGAACTCCTTGATTTTAGATGAAGCTATAATAGTGCTACAATAAAATATGAAAGCACAGCCCAGAACTCTTAAGAAAGTATCAGCAGAGCAGGGACGAAGCTTGACAAAGAGAAATAAAAAATAGTTTAAATCAGAGTTTTAATAAGTGCTGGTTTAAAATTATTCAGGAGGGCAGAGGGACGGGAACTCCTTGCTATTAGACGAAGCTATAATAGTGCTATAAAAAAATATGAAAGACCAGCCCAGAATTCCTACGAAAGTATCAGCAGAGCAGGGTCGAAGCTTGACAATAAGAAAAATAAAATAGTTTAATTCTGAGTTTCAGTAACTGGTAGTTTAAAATTATTCAGGAGGGCATACAGACGGGAACTCCTTGCTTTTAGACGAACACATAATAGTGCTACAATAAAATATGAAAGACTAGCCCAGAACTCCTAAAAAAGTATCAGCAGAGCAGGGTCGAAACTATTAGAAGAAAAAAAAATAGTTTAATTCAACGTTTCAGTATGTGCTCGTTTAAAATTATTCAGGAGGGCAGAGGGACGGGAACTCCTTGATTTTAGACGAAGCTATAATAGTGCTACATTAAATTATGAGAGACCAGCCCAGAACTCCTAAGAAAGTATCAGCAGAGCAGGATCGAAGCTTGACAAAGAGAAACAAAAAATAGTTTAATTCAGCGTTTCAGTAAGTGCTAGTTAAAAATTATTCAGGAGGGCAAACGGACAAGAACTCCTTGCTTTTAGACGAAGCTATAATAGTGCTACAATAAAATATGAAAGACCAGCCCAGAACTCCTAAGAAAGTATCAGCAGAGCAGGGTCGAATCTTCACAAGAAGAAAATAAATAGTTTAATTCAGAGTTTGAGTAAGTGCAGGTTTAAAATTATTCAGGAGGACAGAGGGACGGGAACTCCTTCGTTTTAGATTAATTTCTAATTGTGCTATATTAAAACATAAAAGACGATCCCAGAACTCCTAAAAAGTATCAGCAGAGCAGGGTCGAAGCATCACAAGAAGAAAAGAAATAGTTTAATTCAGAGTTTCAGTAAGTGCAGGTTTAAAATTATTCAGGAGGGCAGAGGGACGGGAACTCCTTGATTTTAGATGAAGCTATAATAGTGCTACAATAAAATATGAAAGAACAGCCCAGAACTCCTAAGAAAGTATCAGCAGAGCAGGGTCGAATCTTGACAAAGAGAAAAAAAAAATAGTTTAATTCAGCATTTCAGTAAGTGCTGGTTTAAAATTATTCAGGAGGGCATAGGAACGGGAACTCCTTGGTTTTAGATTAAACTATAACTGTGCTATATTAAAACATGAAAGACCTGTCTAGAAATCCTATTAAAGTATCAGCAGAGCGAGTCGAAACTTACAAGAAGAAAAAAAATAGTTTAAATCAGAGTTTTAATAAGTGCTGGTTTAAAATTATTCAGGAGGGTAGAGGGACGGGAACTCCTTGCTTTTAGACGAAGCTATAATAGTGCTATAAAAAAATATGAAAGACCAGCCCAGAACTCCTAAGAAAGTATCAGCAGAGCAGGGTCGAAGCTTGACAAAGAGAAAAAAAAATAGTTTAATTCAGCATTTCAGTAAGTAATGGTTTAAAATTATTCAGGAGGGCAGAGGGACGGGAACTCCTTGATTTTAGATGAAGCTATAATAGTGCTACAATAAAATATGAAAGACCAGCCCAGAACTCCTAAGAAAGTATCAGCAGAGCAGGGTCGAAGCTTGACAAGGAGAAAAAAAAAATACTATAATTCAGCATTTCAGTAAGTGCTGGTTTAAAATTATTCAGAAGGGCAGAGGGACGGGTACTCCTTGATTTTAGATAAAGCTATAATAGTGCTACAATAAAATATAAAAGACCAGGCCAGAACTCCTAAGAAAGTATCAGCAGAGCAGGGTCGAAGCTTGACAAAGAGAAAAAAAAAATAGTTTAATTCAGCATTTCAGTAAGTGCTGGTTTAAAATTATTGAGGAGGGCAGAGGGACGGGATCTCCTTGATTTTAGATGAAGTTATAATAGTGCTATAATATAATATGAAAGAACAGCCCAGAACTCTTAAGAAAGTATCAGCAGAGCAGGGTCGAAGCTTGACAAAGAGAAAAAAAAAATAGTTTAATTCAGCATTTCAGTAAGTGCTGGTTTAAAATTATTGAGGAGGGCAGAGGGACGGGATCTCCTTGATTTTAGATGAAGTTATAATAGTGCTATAATATAATATGAAAGAACAGCCCAGAACTCTTAAGAAAGTATCAGCAGAGCAGGATCGAAGCTTGACAAAGAGAAAAAAAAAATAGTTTAAATCAGAGTTTTAATAAGTGCTGGTTTAAAATTATTCAGGAGGGTAGAGGGACGGGAACTCCTAGCTTTTAGACGAAGCTATAATAGTGCTATAAAAAATATGAAAGACCAGCCCAGAACTCCTAAAAAAGTATCAGCAGAGCAGGGTCGAAGCTTGACAAAGAGAAAAAAAAAATAGTTTAATTCAGCATTTCAGTAAGTGCTGGTTTAAAATTATTCAGGAGGGCAGAGGGACGAGAACTCCTTGATTTTAGATGAAGCTATAACAGTGCTACAATAAAATACGAAAGACCAGCCCAGAACTCCTAAGAAAGTATCAGCAGAGCAGGGTCGAAGCTTGACAAAGAGAAAAAACAAATAGTTTAATTCAGCGTTTCAGTAAGTGCTAGTTAAAAATTATTCAGGAGGGCAAACGGACGAGAACTCCTTGCTTTTCGACGAAGCTATAATAGTGCTACAATAAAATATGAAAGACCAGCCCAGAACTCCTAAGAAAGTATCAGCAGAGCAGGGTCGAATCTTCACAAGAAGAAAATAAATAGTTTAAATCAGAGTTTTAATAAGTGCTGGTTCAAAATTATTCAGGAGGGTAGAGGGACGGGAACTCCTAGCTTTTAGACGAAGCTATAATAGTGCTATAAAAAAATATGAAAGACCAGCCCAGAACTCCTAAGAAAGTATCAGCAGAGCAGGGTCGAAGCTTGACAAAGAGAAAAAAAAAATAGTTTAATTCAGCATTTCAGTAAGTGCTGGTTTAAAATTATTCAGGAGGGCAGAGGGACGGGATCTCCTTGATTTTAGATGAAGCTATAATAGTACTACAATAAAATATGAAAGAACAGCCCAGAACTCCTACGAAAGTATCAGCAGAGCAGGATCGAAGCTTGACAAAGAGAAAAAAAAAATAGTTTAAATCAGAGTTTTAATAAGTGCTGGTTTAAAATTATTCAGGAGGGCAGAGGGACGGGAACTCCTTGCTTTTAGACGGAACTATAATAGTGCTATAAAAAAATATGAAAGACCAGCCCAGAACTCCTAAGAAAGTATCAGCAGAGCAGTTCGAATCAGAGTTTTAATAAGTGCTGGTTTAAAATTATTCAGGAGGGCAGAGGGACGGGAACTCCTTGATTTTAGATGAAGCTATAATAGTGCTACAATAAAATATGAAAGAACAGCTCAGAACTCTTAAGAAAGTATCAGCAGAGCAGGGTCGAATCTTGACAAAGAGAAAAAAAAAATTGTTTAAATCAGAGTTTTAATAAGTGCTGGTTCAAAATTATTCAGGAGGGTAGAGGGACGGGAACTCCTAGCTTTTAGACGAAGCTATAATAGTGCTATAAAAAAATATGAAAGACCAGCCCAGAACTCCTAAGAAAGTAAAGTTAATGGTTTAAAATTATTCAGGAGGGCAGAGGGACGGGAACTCCTTGATTTTAGATGAAGCTATAATAGCGCTACAATAAAATATGAAAGACCAGTCCAGAATTCCTAAGAAAGTATCAGCAGAGCAGGGTCGAAGCTTCACAAGAAGTAAAAAAATAGTTTAGGTCAGAGTTTCAGTAACTGGTAGTTTAAAATTATTCAGGAGGGCAGCGGGACGAGAACTCCTTCGTTTTAGATTAAACTATAACTGTGCTACAAAAAAACATGAAATACTAGCCCGGAACTCCTAAGAAAGTATCAGCAGAGCAGGGTCGAAGCTTGACAAAGAGAAAAAAAAAAAATTTTAATTCAGCATTTCAGTAAGTGCTGGTTTAAAATTATTCAAGAGGGCAGAGGAACGGGAACTCCTTGCTTTTAGACGAAGCTATAATAATGCTACAATAAAATATGAAAGACCAGCCTAGAACTCCTAAGAAAGTATCAGCAGAGCAGGGTCGAAGCTTGACAAAGAGAAAAAAAAAATAGTTTAATTCAGCATTTCAGTAAGTGCTGGTTTAAAATTATTCAGGAGGGCAGAGGGACGGGAACTCCTTGATTTTAGATGAAGCTATAATAGTGCTACAATAAAATATGAAAGCACAGCCCAGAATTCCTACGAAAGTATCAGCAGAGCAGGGTCGAAGCTTGACAATAAGAAAAAAAAAATAGTTTAATTCTGAGTTTCAGTAACTGGTAGTTTAAAATTATTCAGGAGGGCATACAGACGGGAACTCCTTGCTTTTAGACGAACACATAATAGTGCTACAATAAAATATGAAAGACTAGCCCAGAACTCCTAAAAAAGTATCAGCAGAGCAGGGTCGAAACTATTAGAAGAAAAAAAAATAGTTTAATTCAACGTTTCAGTATGTGCTCGTTTAAAATTATTCAGGAGGGCAGAGGGACGGGAACTCCTAGCTTTTAGACGAAGCTATAATAGTGCTATAAAAAAATATGAAAGAACAGCCCAGAACTCTTAAGAAAGTATCAGCAGAGCAGGATCGAAGCTTGACAAAGAGAAAAAAAAAATAGTTTAAATCAGAGTTTTAATAAGTGCTGGTTTAAAATTATTCAGGAGGGTAGAGGGACGGGAACTCCTAGCTTTTAGACGAAGCTATAATAGTGCTATAAAAAATATGAAAGACCAGCCCAGAACTCCTAAAAAAGTATCAGCAGAGCAGGGTCGAAGCTTGACAAAGAGAAAAAAAAAATAGTTTAATTCAGCATTTCAGTAAGTGCTGGTTTAAAATTATTCAGGAGGGCAGAGGGACGAGAACTCCTTGATTTTAGATGAAGCTATAACAGTGCTACAATAAAATACGAAAGACCAGCCCAGAACTCCTAAGAAAGTATCAGCAGAGCAGGGTCGAAGCTTGACAAAGAGAAAAAACAAATAGTTTAATTCAGCGTTTCAGTAAGTGCTAGTTAAAAATTATTCAGGAGGGCAAACGGACGAGAACTCCTTGCTTTTCGACGAAGCTATAATAGTGCTACAATAAAATATGAAAGACCAGCCCAGAACTCCTAAGAAAGTATCAGCAGAGCAGGGTCGAATCTTCACAAGAAGAAAATAAATAGTTTAAATCAGAGTTTTAATAAGTGCTGGTTCAAAATTATTCAGGAGGGTAGAGGGACGGGAACTCCTAGCTTTTAGACGAAGCTATAATAGTGCTATAAAAAAATATGAAAGACCAGCCCAGAACTCCTAAGAAAGTATCAGCAGAGCAGGGTCGAAGCTTGACAAAGAGAAAAAAAAAATAGTTTAATTCAGCATTTCAGTAAGTGCTGGTTTAAAATTATTCAGGAGGGCAGAGGGACGGGATCTCCTTGATTTTAGATGAAGCTATAATAGTACTACAATAAAATATGAAAGAACAGCCCAGAACTCCTACGAAAGTATCAGCAGAGCAGGATCGAAGCTTGACAAAGAGAAAAAAAAAATAGTTTAAATCAGAGTTTTAATAAGTGCTGGTTTAAAATTATTCAGGAGGGCAGAGGGACGGGAACTCCTTGCTTTTAGACGGAACTATAATAGTGCTATAAAAAAATATGAAAGACCAGCCCAGAACTCCTAAGAAAGTATCAGCAGAGCAGTTCGAATCAGAGTTTTAATAAGTGCTGGTTTAAAATTATTCAGGAGGGCAGAGGGACGGGAACTCCTTGATTTTAGATGAAGCTATAATAGTGCTACAATAAAATATGAAAGAACAGCTCAGAACTCTTAAGAAAGTATCAGCAGAGCAGGGTCGAATCTTGACAAAGAGAAAAAAAAAATTGTTTAAATCAGAGTTTTAATAAGTGCTGGTTCAAAATTATTCAGGAGGGTAGAGGGACGGGAACTCCTAGCTTTTAGACGAAGCTATAATAGTGCTATAAAAAAATATGAAAGACCAGCCCAGAACTCCTAAGAAAGTAAAGTTAATGGTTTAAAATTATTCAGGAGGGCAGAGGGACGGGAACTCCTTGATTTTAGATGAAGCTATAATAGCGCTACAATAAAATATGAAAGACCAGTCCAGAATTCCTAAGAAAGTATCAGCAGAGCAGGGTCGAAGCTTCACAAGAAGTAAAAAAATAGTTTAGGTCAGAGTTTCAGTAACTGGTAGTTTAAAATTATTCAGGAGGGCAGCGGGACGAGAACTCCTTCGTTTTAGATTAAACTATAACTGTGCTACAAAAAAACATGAAATACTAGCCCGGAACTCCTAAGAAAGTATCAGCAGAGCAGGGTCGAAGCTTGACAAAGAGAAAAAAAAAAAATTTTAATTCAGCATTTCAGTAAGTGCTGGTTTAAAATTATTCAAGAGGGCAGAGGAACGGGAACTCCTTGCTTTTAGACGAAGCTATAATAATGCTACAATAAAATATGAAAGACCAGCCTAGAACTCCTAAGAAAGTATCAGCAGAGCAGGGTCGAAGCTTGACAAAGAGAAAAAAAAAATAGTTTAATTCAGCATTTCAGTAAGTGCTGGTTTAAAATTATTCAGGAGGGCAGAGGGACGGGAACTCCTTGATTTTAGATGAAGCTATAATAGTGCTACAATAAAATATGAAAGCACAGCCCAGAATTCCTACGAAAGTATCAGCAGAGCAGGGTCGAAGCTTGACAATAAGAAAAAAAAAATAGTTTAATTCTGAGTTTCAGTAACTGGTAGTTTAAAATTATTCAGGAGGGCATACAGACGGGAACTCCTTGCTTTTAGACGAACACATAATAGTGCTACAATAAAATATGAAAGACTAGCCCAGAACTCCTAAAAAAGTATCAGCAGAGCAGGGTCGAAACTATTAGAAGAAAAAAAAATAGTTTAATTCAACGTTTCAGTATGTGCTCGTTTAAAATTATTCAGGAGGGCAGAGGGACGGGAACTCCTAGCTTTTAGACGAAGCTATAATAGTGCTATAAAAAAATATGAAAGAACAGCCCAGAACTCCTAAGAAAGTATTAGCAGAGCAGGGTTGAATCTTCACAAGAAGAAAAAAAAAATTGTTTAATTAAGAGTTTCAGTAAGTGCAGGTTTAAAATTATTCAGGAGGACAGAGGGACGGGAACTCCTTCGTTTTAGATTAATTTCTAATGGTGCTATATTAAAACATAAAAGACGATCCCAGAACTCCTAAAAAGTATCAGCAGAGCAGGGTCGAAGCATCACAAGAAGAAAAGAAATAGTTTAATTCAGAGTTTCAGTAAGTGCAGGTTTAAAATTATTCAGGAGGGCAGAGGGACGGGAACTCCTTGATTTTAGATGAAGCTATAATAGTGCTACAATAAAATATGAAAGAACAGCCCAGAACTCCTAAGAAAGTATCAGCAGAGCAGGGTCGAATCTTGACAAAGAGAAAAAAAACATAGTTTAATTCAGCATTTCAGTAAGGGCTGGTTTAAAATTATTCAGGAGGGCATAGGAACGGGAACTCCTTGGTTTTAGATTAAACTATAACTGTGCTATATTAAAACATGAAAGACCTGTCTAGAACTCCTATTAAAGTATCAGCAGAGCGAGTCGAAACTTACAAGAAGAAAAAAAATAGTTTAAATCAGAGTTTTAATAAGTGCTGGTTTAAAATTATTCAGGAGGGTAGAGGGACGGGAACTCCTTGCTTTTAGACGAAGCTATAATAGTGCTATAAAAAATATGAAAGACCAGCCCAGAACTCCTAAGAAAGCACCAGCAGAGCAGGGTCGAAGCTTGACAAGGAGAAAAAAAAAATACTATAATTCAGCATTTCAGTAAGTGTTGGTTTAAAATTATTCAGGAGGGCAGAGGGACGAGAACTCCTTGATTTTAGATGAAGCTATAACAGTGCTACAATAAAATATGAAAGACCAGCCCAGAACTCCTAAGAAAGTATCAGCAGAGCAGGGTCGAAGCTTGACAAAGAGAAAAAACAAATAGTTTAATTCAGCGTTTCAGTAAGTGCTAGTTAAAAATTATTGAGGAGGGCAAACGGACGAGAACTCCTTGCTTTTCGACGAAGCTATAATAGTGCTACAATAAAATATGAAAGACCAGCCCAGAACTCCTAAGAAAGTATCAGCAGAGCAGGGTCGAATCTTCACAAGAAGAAAATAAATAGTTTAAATCAGAGTTTTAATAAGTGCTGGTTCAAAATTATTCAGGAGGGTAGAGGGACGGGAACTCCTAGCTTTTAGACGAAGCTATAATAGTGCTATAAAAAAATATGAAAGAACAGCCCAGAACTCCTAAGAAAGTATCAGCAGAGCAGGATCGAAGCTTGACAAAGAGAAAAAACAAATAGTTTAATTCAGCATTTCAGTAAGTGCTGGTTTAAAATTATTGAGGAGGGCAGAGGGACGGGAACTCCTTGATTTTAGACGGAACTATAATAGTGCTATAAAAAAATATGAAAGAACAGCCCAGAACTCCTAAGAAAGTATCAGCAGAGCAGGGTCGAAGCTTGACAAAGAGAAAAAAAATAGTTTAATTCAGCATTTCAGTAAGTGCTGGTTTAAAATTATTCAGGAGGGCAGAGGGACGGGAACTCCTTACTTTTAGACGAAGCTATAATAGTGCTACAATAAAATATGAAAGATCAGCCCAGAACTCCTAAGAAAGTATTAGCAGAGCAGGGTTGAATCTTCACAAGAAGAAAAAAAAAATTGTTTAATTAAGAGTTTCAGTAAGTGCAGGTTTAAAATTATTCAGGAGGACAGAGGGACGGGAACTCCTTCGTTTTAGATTAATTTCTAATGGTGCTATATTAAAACATAAAAGACGATCCCAGAACTCCTAAAAAGTATCAGCAGAGCAGGGTCGAAGCATCACAAGAAGAAAAGAAATAGTTTAATTCAGAGTTTCAGTAAGTGCAGGTTTAAAATTATTCAGGAGGGCAGAGGGACGGGAACTCCTTGATTTTAGATGAAGCTATAACAGTGCTACAATAAAATATGAAAGAACAGCCCAGAACTCCTAAGAAAGTATCAGCAGAGCAGGGTCGAATCTTGACAAAGAGAAAAAAAAAATAGTTTAATTCAGCATTTCAGTAAGTGCTGGTTTAAAATTATTCAGGAGGGCATAGGAACGGGAACTCCTTGGTTTTAGATTAAACTATAACTGTGCTATATTAAAACATGAAAGACCTGTCTAGAACTCCTATTAAAGTATCAGCAGAGCGAGTCGAAACTTACAAGAAGAAAAAAAATAGTTTAAATCAGAGTTTTAATAAGTGCTGGTTTAAAATTATTCAGGAGGGTAGAGGGACGGGAACTCCTTGCTTTTAGACGAAGCTATAATAGTGCTATAAAAAATATGAAAGACCAGCCCAGAACTCCTAAGAAAGCATCAGCAGAGCAGGGTCGAAGCTTGACAAGGAGAAAAAAAAAATACTATAATTCAGCATTTCAGTAAGTGCTGGTTTAAAATTATTCAGAAGGGCAGAGGGACGGGAACTCCTTGATTTTAGATGAAGCTATAATAGTGCTACAATAAAATATGAAAGCACAGCCCAGAATTCCTACGAAAGTATCAGCAGAGCAGGGTCGAAGCTTGACAATAAGAAAAAAAAAATAGTTTAATTCTGAGTTTCAGTAACTGGTAGTTTAAAATTATTCAGGAGGGCATACAGACGGGAACTCCTTGCTTTTAGACGAACACATAATAGTGCTACAATAAAATATGAAAGACTAGCCCAGAACTCCTAAAAAAGTATCAGCAGAGCAGGGTCGAAACTATTAGAAGAAAAAAAAATAGTTTAATTCAACGTTTCAGTATGTGCTCGTTTAAAATTATTCAGGAGGGCAGAGGGACGGGAACTCCTAGCTTTTAGACGAAGCTATAATAGTGCTATAAAAAAATATGAAAGAACAGCCCAGAACTCCTAAGAAAGTATTAGCAGAGCAGGGTTGAATCTTCACAAGAAGAAAAAAAAAATTGTTTAATTAAGAGTTTCAGTAAGTGCAGGTTTAAAATTATTCAGGAGGACAGAGGGACGGGAACTCCTTCGTTTTAGATTAATTTCTAATGGTGCTATATTAAAACATAAAAGACGATCCCAGAACTCCTAAAAAGTATCAGCAGAGCAGGGTCGAAGCATCACAAGAAGAAAAGAAATAGTTTAATTCAGAGTTTCAGTAAGTGCAGGTTTAAAATTATTCAGGAGGGCAGAGGGACGGGAACTCCTTGATTTTAGATGAAGCTATAATAGTGCTACAATAAAATATGAAAGAACAGCCCAGAACTCCTAAGAAAGTATCAGCAGAGCAGGGTCGAATCTTGACAAAGAGAAAAAAAACATAGTTTAATTCAGCATTTCAGTAAGGGCTGGTTTAAAATTATTCAGGAGGGCATAGGAACGGGAACTCCTTGGTTTTAGATTAAACTATAACTGTGCTATATTAAAACATGAAAGACCTGTCTAGAACTCCTATTAAAGTATCAGCAGAGCGAGTCGAAACTTACAAGAAGAAAAAAAATAGTTTAAATCAGAGTTTTAATAAGTGCTGGTTTAAAATTATTCAGGAGGGTAGAGGGACGGGAACTCCTTGCTTTTAGACGAAGCTATAATAGTGCTATAAAAAATATGAAAGACCAGCCCAGAACTCCTAAGAAAGCACCAGCAGAGCAGGGTCGAAGCTTGACAAGGAGAAAAAAAAAATACTATAATTCAGCATTTCAGTAAGTGTTGGTTTAAAATTATTCAGGAGGGCAGAGGGACGAGAACTCCTTGATTTTAGATGAAGCTATAACAGTGCTACAATAAAATATGAAAGACCAGCCCAGAACTCCTAAGAAAGTATCAGCAGAGCAGGGTCGAAGCTTGACAAAGAGAAAAAACAAATAGTTTAATTCAGCGTTTCAGTAAGTGCTAGTTAAAAATTATTGAGGAGGGCAAACGGACGAGAACTCCTTGCTTTTCGACGAAGCTATAATAGTGCTACAATAAAATATGAAAGACCAGCCCAGAACTCCTAAGAAAGTATCAGCAGAGCAGGGTCGAATCTTCACAAGAAGAAAATAAATAGTTTAAATCAGAGTTTTAATAAGTGCTGGTTCAAAATTATTCAGGAGGGTAGAGGGACGGGAACTCCTAGCTTTTAGACGAAGCTATAATAGTGCTATAAAAAAATATGAAAGAACAGCCCAGAACTCCTAAGAAAGTATCAGCAGAGCAGGATCGAAGCTTGACAAAGAGAAAAAACAAATAGTTTAATTCAGCATTTCAGTAAGTGCTGGTTTAAAATTATTGAGGAGGGCAGAGGGACGGGAACTCCTTGATTTTAGACGGAACTATAATAGTGCTATAAAAAAATATGAAAGAACAGCCCAGAACTCCTAAGAAAGTATCAGCAGAGCAGGGTCGAAGCTTGACAAAGAGAAAAAAAATAGTTTAATTCAGCATTTCAGTAAGTGCTGGTTTAAAATTATTCAGGAGGGCAGAGGGACGGGAACTCCTTACTTTTAGACGAAGCTATAATAGTGCTACAATAAAATATGAAAGATCAGCCCAGAACTCCTAAGAAAGTATTAGCAGAGCAGGGTTGAATCTTCACAAGAAGAAAAAAAAAATTGTTTAATTAAGAGTTTCAGTAAGTGCAGGTTTAAAATTATTCAGGAGGACAGAGGGACGGGAACTCCTTCGTTTTAGATTAATTTCTAATGGTGCTATATTAAAACATAAAAGACGATCCCAGAACTCCTAAAAAGTATCAGCAGAGCAGGGTCGAAGCATCACAAGAAGAAAAGAAATAGTTTAATTCAGAGTTTCAGTAAGTGCAGGTTTAAAATTATTCAGGAGGGCAGAGGGACGGGAACTCCTTGATTTTAGATGAAGCTATAACAGTGCTACAATAAAATATGAAAGAACAGCCCAGAACTCCTAAGAAAGTATCAGCAGAGCAGGGTCGAATCTTGACAAAGAGAAAAAAAAAATAGTTTAATTCAGCATTTCAGTAAGTGCTGGTTTAAAATTATTCAGGAGGGCATAGGAACGGGAACTCCTTGGTTTTAGATTAAACTATAACTGTGCTATATTAAAACATGAAAGACCTGTCTAGAACTCCTATTAAAGTATCAGCAGAGCGAGTCGAAACTTACAAGAAGAAAAAAAATAGTTTAAATCAGAGTTTTAATAAGTGCTGGTTTAAAATTATTCAGGAGGGTAGAGGGACGGGAACTCCTTGCTTTTAGACGAAGCTATAATAGTGCTATAAAAAATATGAAAGACCAGCCCAGAACTCCTAAGAAAGCATCAGCAGAGCAGGGTCGAAGCTTGACAAGGAGAAAAAAAAAATACTATAATTCAGCATTTCAGTAAGTGCTGGTTTAAAATTATTCAGAAGGGCAGAGGGACGGGAACTCCTTGATTTTAGATGAAGCTATAATAGTGCTATAAAAAAATATGAAAGACCAGCCCAGAACTCCTAAGAAAGCATCAGCAGAGCAGGGTCGAAGCTTGACAAAGAGAAAAAGAAATACTATAATTCAGCATTTCAGTAAGTGCTGGTTTAAAATTATTCAGAAGGGCAGAGGGACGGGAACTCCTTGAGTTTAGATGAAGCTATAATAGTGCTACAATAAATTATGAAAGACCAGCCCAGAACTCCTAAGAAAGTATCAGCAGAGCAGGATCGAAGCTTTACAAGAAGAAAAAAAATAGTTTAATTCAGCGTTTCAGTAAGTGCTAGTTAAAAATTATTCAGGAGGGCAAACGGACGAGAACTCCTTGCTTTTCGACGAAGCTATAATAGTGCTACAATAAAATATGAAAGACCAGCCCAGAACTCCAAAGAAAGTATCAGCAGAGCAGGGTCGAATCTTCACAAGAAGAAAATAAATAGTTTAATTCAAAGTTTGAGTAAGTGCAGGTTTAAAATTATTCAGGAGGACAGAGGGACGGGAACTCCTTCGTTTTAGATTAACTTCTAATTGTGCTATATTAAAACATAAAAGACGATCCCAGAACTCCTAAAAAAGTATCAGCAGAGCAGGGTCGAAGCATCACAAGAAGAAAAAAAAATTGATTAATTCAGAGTTTCAGTAACTGCTAGTTTAAAATTATTTAGGAGGGCAGAGGGACGAGAACTCCTTGATTTTAGACGAAGCTATAATAGTGCTATATTAAAATATGAAAGACCAGCCCAGAACTCCAAAGAAAGTATCAGCAGAGCAGGGTCGAAGCTTGACAAGGAGAAAAAAAAAAAAATATAATTCAGCATTTCAGTAAGTGCTGGTTTAAAATTATTCAGAAGGGCAGAGGGACGGGAACTCCTTGATTTTAGATGAAGCTATAATAGTACTACAATAAAATATGAAAGAACAGCCCAGAACTCCTACGAAAGTATCAGCAGAGCAGGGTCGAAGCTTGACAAAGAGAAAAAAAAATAGTTTAATTCAGCTTTTCAGTAAGTGCTGGTTTAAAATTATTCAGGAGGGCAGAGGGACGGGAACTCCTTTATTTTAGACGAAGCTATAATAGTGCTACAATAAAATATGAAAGAACAGCCCAGAACTCCTAAGAAAGTATCAGCAGAGCAGGGTCGAATCTTGACAAAGAGAAAAAAAAAATAGTTTAATTCAGCATTTCAGTAAGTGCTGGTTTAAAATAATTCAAGAGGGCAGAGGGACGGGAACTCCTTGATTTTAGATGAAGCTATAATAGTACTACAATAAAATATGAAAGAACAGCCCAGAACTCCTACGAAAGTATCAGCAGAGCAGGATCGAAGCTTGACAAAGAGAAAAAAAAAATAGTTTAAATCAGAGTTTTAATAAGTGCTGGTTTAAAATTATTCAGGAAGGCAGAGGGACGGGAACTCCTTGCTTTTAGACGGAACTATAATAGTGCTATAAAAAAATATGAAAGACCAGCCCAGAACTCCTAAGAAAGTATCAGCAGAGCAGTTCGAATCAGAGTTTTAATAAGTGCTGGTTTAAAATTATTCAGGAGGGCAGAGGGACGGGAACTCCTTGATTTTAGATGAAGCTATAATAGTGCTACAATAAAATATGAAAGAACAGCCCAGAACTCTTAAGAAAGTATCAGCAGAGCAGGGTCGAATCTTGACAAAGAGAAAAAAAAAATTGTTTAAATCAGAGTTTTAATAAGTGCTGGTTCAAAATTATTCAGGAGGGTAGAGGGACGGGAACTCCTAGCTTTAAGACGAAGCTATAATAGTGCTATAAAAAAATATGAAAGACCAGCCCAGAACTCCTAAGAAAGTAAAGTTAATGGTTTAAAATTATTCAGGAGGGCAGAGGGACGGGAACTCCTTGATTTTAGATGAAGCTATAATAGCGCTACAATAAAATATGAAAGACCAGTCCAGAATTCCTAAGAAAGTATCAGCAGAGCAGGGTCGAAGCTTCACAAGAAGTAAAAAAATAGTTTAGGTCAGAGTTTCAGTAACTGGTAGTTTAAAATTATTCA
Organism: Agrotis puta; assembly: GCA_943136025.2. Classification (NCBI taxonomy): domain Eukaryota; kingdom Metazoa; phylum Arthropoda; class Insecta; order Lepidoptera; family Noctuidae; genus Agrotis; species Agrotis puta. Next base: position 11,069,042 of record OW964176.2, on the reverse strand, counting down.
GGAGGGCAGCGGGACGAGAACTCCTTCGTTTTAGATTAAACTATAACTGTGCTACAAAAAAACATGAAATACTAGCCCGGAACTCCTAAGAAAGTATCAGCAGAGCAGGGTCGAAGCTTGACAAAGAGAAAAAAAAAAATATTTTAATTCAGCATTTCAGTAAGTGCTGGTTTAAAATTATTCAAGAGGGCAGAGGAACGGGAACTCCTTGCTTTTAGACGAAGCTATAATAGTGCTACAATAAAATATGAAAGACCAGCCTAGAACTCCTAAGAAAGTATCAGCAGAGCAGGGTCGAAGCTTGACAAAGAGAAAAAAAAAATAGTTTAATTCAGCATTTCAGTAAGTGCTGGTTTAAAATTATTCAGGAGGGCAGAGGGACGGGAACTCCTTGATTTTAGATGAAGCTATAATAGTGCTACAATAAAATATGAAAGCACAGCCCAGAATTCCTACGAAAGTATCAGCAGAGCAGGGTCGAAGCTTGACAATAAGAAAAAAAAAATAGTTTAATTCTGAGTTTCAGTAACTGGTAGTTTAAAATTATTCAGGAGGGCATACAGACGGGAACTCCTTGCTTTTAGACGAACACATAATAGTGCTACAATAAAATATGAAAGACTAGCCCAGAACTCCTAAAAAAGTATCAGCAGAGCAGGGTCGAAACTATTAGAAGAAAAAAAAATAGTTTAATTCAACGTTTCAGTATGTGCTCGTTTAAAATTATTCAGGAGGGCAGAGGGACGGGAACTCCTAGCTTTTAGACGAAGCTATAATAGTGCTATAAAAAAATATGAAAGAACAGCCCAGAACTCCTAAGAAAGTATTAGCAGAGCAGGGTTGAATCTTCACAAGAAGAAAAAAAAAATTGTTTAATTAAGAGTTTCAGTAAGTGCAGGTTTAAAATTATTCAGGAGGACAGAGGGACGGGAACTCCTTCGTTTTAGATTAATTTCTAATGGTGCTATATTAAAACATAAAAGACGATCCCAGAACTCCTAAAAAGTATCAGCAGAGCAGGGTCGAAGCATCACAAGAAGAAAAGAAATAGTTTAATTCAGAGTTTCAGTAAGTGCAGGTTTAAAATTATTCAGGAGGGCAGAGGGACGGGAACTCCTTGATTTTAGATGAAGCTATAATAGTGCTACAATAAAATATGAAAGAACAGCCCAGAACTCCTAAGAAAGTATCAGCAGAGCAGGGTCGAATCTTGACAAAGAGAAAAAAAACATAGTTTAATTCAGCATTTCAGTAAGGGCTGGTTTAAAATTATTCAGGAGGGCATAGGAACGGGAACTCCTTGGTTTTAGATTAAACTATAACTGTGCTATATTAAAACATGAAAGACCTGTCTAGAACTCCTATTAAAGTATCAGCAGAGCGAGTCGAAACTTACAAGAAGAAAAAAAATAGTTTAAATCAGAGTTTTAATAAGTGCTGGTTTAAAATTATTCAGGAGGGCAGAGGGACGGGAACTCCTAGCTTTTAGACGAAGCTATAATAGTGCTATAAAAAAATATGAAAGAACAGCCCAGAACTCCTAAGAAAGTATCAGCAGAGCAGGGTCGAAGCTTGACAATAAGAAAAAAAAAATAGTTTAATTCTGAGTTTGAGTAAGTGCAGGTTTAAAATTATTCAGGAGGGCAGAGGGACGGGAACTCCTTGATTTTAGATGAAGCTATAATAGTGCTACAATAAAATATGAAAGCACAGCCCAGAATTCCTACGAAAGTATCAGCAGAGCAGGGTCGAAGCTTGACAATAAGAAAAAAAAAATAGTTTAATTCTGAGTTTCAGTAACTGGTAGTTTAAAATTATTCAGGAGGGCATACAGACGGGAACTCCTTGCTTTTAGACGAACACATAATAGTGCTACAATAAAATATGAAAGACTAGCCCAGAACTCCTAAAAAAGTATCAGCAGAGCAGGGTCGAAACTATTAGAAGAAAAAAAAATAGTTTAATTCAACGTTTCAGTATGTGCTCGTTTAAAATTATTCAGGAGGGCAGAGGGACGGGAACTCCTAGCTTTTAGACGAAGCTATAATAGTGCTATAAAAAAATATGAAAGAACAGCCCAGAACTCCTAAGAAAGTATCAGCAGAGCAGGGTCGAAGCTTGACAATAAGAAAAAAAAAATAGTTTAATTCTGAGTTTGAGTAAGTGCAGGTTTAAAATTATTCAGGAGGACAGAGGGACGGGAACTCACTGCTATTAGACGAAGCTATAATAGTACTATAAAAAAATATGAAAGACCAGCCCAGAATTCCTACGAAAGTATCAGCAGAGCAGGGTCGAAGCTTGACAATAAGAAAAAAAAAATAGTTTAATTCTGAGTTTCAGTAACTGGTAGTTTAAAATTATTCAGGAGGGCATACAGACGGGAACTCCTTGCTTTTAGACGAACACATAATAGTGCTACAATAAAATATGAAAGACTAGCCCAGAACTCCTAAAAAAGTATCAGCAGAGCAGGGTCGAAACTATTAGAAGAAAAAAAAATAGTTTAATTCAACGTTTCAGTATGTGCTCGTTTAAAATTATTCAGGAGGGCAGAGGGACGGGAACTCCTTGATTTTAGACGAAGCTATAATAGTGCTACATTAAATTATGAGAGACCAGCCCAGAACTCCTAAGAAAGTATCAGCAGAGCAGGATCGAAGCTTGACAAAGAGAAAAAAAAAAAGTTTAATTCAGCGTTTCAGTAAGTGCTAGTTAAAAATTATTCAGGAGGGCAAACGGACAAGAACTCCTTGCTTTTAGACGAAGCTATAATAGTGCTACAATAAAATATGAAAGACCAGCCCAGAACTCCTAAGAAAGTATCAGCAGAGCAGGGTCGAATCTTCACAAGAAGAAAATAAATAGTTTAATTCAGAGTTTGAGTAAGTGCAGGTTTAAAATTATTCAGGAGGACAGAGGGACGGGAACTCCTTCGTTTTAGATTAATTTCTAATTGTGCTATATTAAAACATAAAAGACGATCCCAGAACCCCTAAAAAGTATCAGCAGAGCAGGGTCGAAGCATCACAAGAAGAAAAGAAATAGTTTAATTCAGAGTTTCAGTAAGTGCAGGTTTAAAATTATTCAGGAGGGCAGAGGGACGGGAACTCCTTGATTTTAGATGAAGCTATAATAGTGCTACAATAAAATATGAAAGAACAGCCCAGAACTCCTAAGAAAGTATCAGCAGAGCAGGGTCGAATCTTCACAAGAAGAAAAAAATATAGTTTAATTCAACGTTTCAGTAAGTGCTGGTTTAAAATTATTCAGGAGGGCAGAGGGACGGGAACTCCTTGATTTTAGATGAAGCTATAATAGTGCTACAATAAAATATGAAAGAACAGCCCAGAACTCTTAAGAAAGTATCAGCAGAGCAGGGTCGAAATTTGACAAAGAGAAGAAATAAATAGTTTAATTCAGCACCGTCATAGTTTAATCTAAAACCAAGGAGTTCCCGTTCCTATGCCCTCCTGAATAATTTTTAACTAGCACTTACTGAAACGCTGAATTAAACTATTTATTTTCTTCTTGTGAAGATTCGACCCTGCTCTGCTGATACTTTCTTAGGAGTTCTGGGCTGGTCTTTCATATTTTATTGTAGCACTATTATAGCTTCGTCTAAAAGCTAGGAGTTCCCGTCCCTCTACCCTCCTGAATAATTTTAAACCAGCAATTATTAAAACTCTGATTTAAACTATTTTTTTTTTCTCTTTGTCAAGCTTCGACCCTGCTCTGCTGATACTTTCTTAGGAGTTCTGGGCTGTTCTTTCATATTTTTTTATAGCACTATTATAGTTCCGTCTAAAATCAAGGAGTTCCCGTCCCTCTGCCCTCTTGAATAATTTTAAACCAGCACTTACTGAAATGCTGAATTAAACTATTTTTTTTCTCTCTTTGTCAAGCTTCGATCCTGCTCTGCTGATACTTTCTTAAGAGTTCTGGGCTGTTCTTTCATATTATATTATAGCACTATTATAACTTCATCAAAAATCAAGGAGATCCCGTCCCTCTGCCCTCCTCAATAATTTTAAACCAGCACTTACTGAAATGCTGAATTAAAATATTTTTTTTTTCTCTTTGTCAAGCTTCGACCCTGCTCTGCTGATACTTTCTTAGGAGTTCCGGGCTAGTATTTCATGTTTTTTTGTAGCACAGTTATAGTTTAATCTAAAACGAAGGAGTTCTCGTCCCGCTGCCCTCCTGAATAATTTTAAACTACCAGTTACTGAAACTCTGACCTAAACTATTTTTTTACTTCTTGTGAAGCTTCGACCCTGCTCTGCTGATACTTTCTTAGGAATTCTGGACTGGTCTTTCATATTTTATTGTAGCGCTATTATAGCTTCATCTAAAATCAAGGAGTTCCCGTCCCTCTGCCCTCCTGAATAATTTTAAACCATTACTTACTGAAATGCTGAATTAAACTATTTTTTTTTCTCTTTGTCAAGCTTCGACCCTGCTCTGCTGATACTTTCTTAGGAGTTCTGGGCTGGTCTTTCATATTTTTTTATACCACTATTATAGCTTCGTCTAAAAGCTAGGAGTTCCCGTCCCTCTACCCTCCTGAATAATTTTGAACCAGCACTTATTAAAACTCTGATTTAAACTATTTTTTTTTTCTCTTTGTCAAGATTCGACCCTGCTCTGCTGATACTTTCTTAAGAGTTCTGGGCTGTTCTTTCATATTTTATTGTAGCACTATTATAGCTTCATCTAAAATCAAGGAGTTCCCGTCCCTCTGCCCTCCTGAATAATTTTAAACCAGCACTTATTAAAACTCTGATTTGAACTATTTTTTTTTTCTCTTTGTCAAGCTTCGACCCTGCTCTGCTGATACTTTCTTAGGAGTTCTGGGCTGGTCTTTCATATTTTTTTATAGCACTATTATAGTTCCGTCTAAAAGCAAGGAGTTCCCGTCCCTCTGCCCTCCTGAATAATTTTAAACCAGTACTTATTAAAACTCTGATTTAAACTATTTTTTTTTTCTCTTTGTCAAGCTTCGATCCTGCTCTGCTGATACTTTCGTAGGAGTTCTGGGCTGTTCTTTCATATTTTATTGTAGTACTATTATAGCTTCATCTAAAATCAAGGAGTTCCCGTCCCTCTGCCCTCTTGAATTATTTTAAACCAGCACTTACTGAAATGCTGAATTAAACTATTTTTTTTTTCTCTTTGTCAAGATTCGACCCTGCTCTGCTGATACTTTCTTAGGAGTTCTGGGCTGTTCTTTCATATTTTATTGTAGCACTATTATAGCTTCGTCTAAAATAAAGGAGTTCCCGTCCCTCTGCCCTCCTGAATAATTTTAAACCAGCACTTACTGAAAAGCTGAATTAAACTATTTTTTTTTCTCTTTGTCAAGCTTCGACCCTGCTCTGCTGATACTTTCGTAGGAGTTCTGGGCTGTTCTTTCATATTTTATTGTAGTACTATTATAGCTTCATCTAAAATCAAGGAGTTCCCGTCCCTCTGCCCTTCTGAATAATTTTAAACCAGCACTTACTGAAATGCTGAATTATATTATTTTTTTTTTCTCCTTGTCAAGCTTCGACCCTGCTCTGCTGATACTTTCTTTGGAGTTCTGGGCTGGTCTTTCATATTTTAATATAGCACTATTATAGCTTCGTCTAAAATCAAGGAGTTCTCGTCCCTCTGCCCTCCTAAATAATTTTAAACTAGCAGTTACTGAAACTCTGAATTAAACAATTTTTTTTTTTCTTCTTGTGATGCTTCGACCCTGCTCTGCTGATACTTTCTTAGGAGTTCTGGGCTGGTCTTTCATATTTTTTTATACCACTATTATAGCTTCGTCTAAAAGCTAGGAGTTCCCGTCCCTCTACCCTCCTGAATAATTTTGAACCAGCACTTATTAAAACTCTGATTTAAACTATTTTTTTTTTCTCTTTGTCAAGATTCGACCCTGCTCTGCTGATACTTTCTTAAGAGTTCTGGGCTGTTCTTTCATATTTTATTGTAGCACTATTATAGCTTCATCTAAAATCAAGGAGTTCCCGTCCCTCTGCCCTCCTGAATAATTTTAAACCAGCACTTATTAAAACTCTGATTTGAACTATTTTTTTTTTCTCTTTGTCAAGCTTCGACCCTGCTCTGCTGATAGTTTCTTAGGAGTTCTGGGCTGGTCTTTCATATTTTTTTATAGCACTATTATAGTTCCGTCTAAAAGCAAGGAGTTCCCGTCCCTCTGCCCTCCTGAATAATTTTAAACCAGTACTTATTAAAACTCTGATTTAAACTATTTTTTTTTTCTCTTTGTCAAGCTTCGATCCTGCTCTGCTGATACTTTCGTAGGAGTTCTGGGCTGTTCTTTCATATTTTATTGTAGTACTATTATAGCTTCATCTAAAATCAAGGAGTTCCCGTCCCTCTGCCCTCTTGAATTATTTTAAACCAGCACTTACTGAAATGCTGAATTAAACTATTTTTTTTTTCTCTTTGTCAAGATTCGACCCTGCTCTGCTGATACTTTCTTAGGAGTTCTGGGCTGTTCTTTCATATTTTATTGTAGCACTATTATAGCTTCGTCTAAAATAAAGGAGTTCCCGTCCCTCTGCCCTCCTGAATAATTTTAAACCAGCACTTACTGAAAAGCTGAATTAAACTATTTTTTTTTCTCTTTGTCAAGCTTCGACCCTGCTCTGCTGATACTTTCGTAGGAGTTCTGGGCTGTTCTTTCATATTTTATTGTAGTACTATTATAGCTTCATCTAAAATCAAGGAGTTCCCGTCCCTCTGCCCTTCTGAATAATTTTAAACCAGCACTTACTGAAATGCTGAATTATATTATTTTTTTTTTCTCCTTGTCAAGCTTCGACCCTGCTCTGCTGATACTTTCTTTGGAGTTCTGGGCTGGTCTTTCATATTTTAATATAGCACTATTATAGCTTCGTCTAAAATCAAGGAGTTCTCGTCCCTCTGCCCTCCTAAATAATTTTAAACTAGCAGTTACTGAAACTCTGAATTAAACAATTTTTTTTTTTCTTCTTGTGATGCTTCGACCCTGCTCTGCTGATACTTTCTTAGGAGTTCTGGGCTGGTCTTTCATATTTTTTTATACCACTATTATAGCTTCGTCTAAAAGCTAGGAGTTCCCGTCCCTCTACCCTCCTGAATAATTTTGAACCAGCACTTATTAAAACTCTGATTTAAACTATTTTTTTTTTCTCTTTGTCAAGATTCGACCCTGCTCTGCTGATACTTTCTTAAGAGTTCTGGGCTGTTCTTTCATATTTTATTGTAGCACTATTATAGCTTCATCTAAAATCAAGGAGTTCCCGTCCCTCTGCCCTCCTGAATAATTTTAAACCAGCACTTATTAAAACTCTGATTTGAACTATTTTTTTTTTCTCTTTGTCAAGCTTCGACCCTGCTCTGCTGATAGTTTCTTAGGAGTTCTGGGCTGGTCTTTCATATTTTTTTATAGCACTATTATAGTTCCCTCTAAAAGCAAGGAGTTCCCGTCCCTCTGCCCTCCTGAATAATTTTAAACCAGCACTTATTAAAACTCTGATTTAAACTATTTTTTTTTTCTCTTTGTCAAGCTTCGATCCTGCTCTGCTGATACTTTCGTAGGAGTTCTGGGCTGTTCTTTCATATTTTATTGTAGTACTATTATAGCTTCATCTAAAATCAAGGAGTTCCCGTCCCTCTGCCCTCTTGAATTATTTTAAACCAGCACTTACTGAAATGCTGAATTAAACTATTTTTTTTTTCTCTTTGTCAAGATTCGACCCTGCTCTGCTGATACTTTCTTAGGAGTTCTGGGCTGTTCTTTCATATTTTATTGTAGCACTATTATAGCTTCGTCTAAAATAAAGGAGTTCCCGTCCCTCTGCCCTCCTGAATAATTTTAAACCAGCACTTACTGAAAAGCTGAATTAAACTATTTTTTTTTCTCTTTGTCAAGCTTCGACCCTGCTCTGCTGATACTTTCGTAGGAGTTCTGGGCTGTTCTTTCATATTTTATTGTAGTACTATTATAGCTTCATCTAAAATCAAGGAGTTCCCGTCCCTCTGCCCTTCTGAATAATTTTAAACCAGCACTTACTGAAATGCTGAATTATATTTTTTTTTTTTTCTCCTTGTCAAGCTTCGACCCTGCTCTGCTGATACTTTCTTTGGAGTTCTGGGCTGGTCTTTCATATTTTAATATAGCACTATTATAGCTTCGTCTAAAATCAAGGAGTTCTCGTCCCTCTGCCCTCCTAAATAATTTTAAACTAGCAGTTACTGAAACTCTGAATTAAACAATTTTTTTTTTTCTTCTTGTGATGCTTCGACCCTGCTCTGCTGATACTTTTTTAGGAGTTCTGGGATCGTCTTTTATGTTTTAATATAGCACAATTAGAAGTTAATCTAAAACGAAGGAGTTCCCGTCCCTCTGTCCTCCTGAATAATTTTAAACCAGCACTTATTAAAACTCTGATTTAAACTATTTTTTTTTTCTCTTTGTCAAGCTTCGATCCTGCTCTGCTGATACTTTCGTAGGAGTTCTGGGCTGTTCTTTCATATTTTATTGTAGTACTATTATAGCTTCATCTAAAATCAAGGAGTTCCCGTCCCTCTGCCCTTCTGAATAATTTTAAACCAGCACTTACTGAAATGCTGAATTATATTATTTTTTTTTTCTCCTTGTCAAGCTTCGACCCTGCTCTGCTGATACTTTCTTTGGAGTTCTGGGCTGGTCTTTCATATTTTAATATAGCACTATTATAGCTTCGTCTAAAATCAAGGAGTTCTCGTCCCTCTGCCCTCCTAAATAATTTTAAACTAGCAGTTACTGAAACTCTGAATTAAACAATTTTTTTTTTTCTTCTTGTGATGCTTCGACCCTGCTCTGCTGATACTTTCTTAGGAGTTCTGGGCTGGTCTTTCATATTTTTTTATACCACTATTATAGCTTCGTCTAAAAGCTAGGAGTTCCCGTCCCTCTACCCTCCTGAATAATTTTGAACCAGCACTTATTAAAACTCTGATTTAAACTATTTTTTTTTTCTCTTTGTCAAGATTCGACCCTGCTCTGCTGATACTTTCTTAAGAGTTCTGGGCTGTTCTTTCATATTTTATTGTAGCACTATTATAGCTTCATCTAAAATCAAGGAGTTCCCGTCCCTCTGCCCTCCTGAATAATTTTAAACCAGCACTTATTAAAACTCTGATTTGAACTATTTTTTTTTTCTCTTTGTCAAGCTTCGACCCTGCTCTGCTGATAGTTTCTTAGGAGTTCTGGGCTGGTCTTTCATATTTTTTTATAGCACTATTATAGTTCCCTCTAAAAGCAAGGAGTTCCCGTCCCTCTGCCCTCCTGAATAATTTTAAACCAGCACTTATTAAAACTCTGATTTAAACTATTTTTTTTTTCTCTTTGTCAAGCTTCGATCCTGCTCTGCTGATACTTTCGTAGGAGTTCTGGGCTGTTCTTTCATATTTTATTGTAGTACTATTATAGCTTCATCTAAAATCAAGGAGTTCCCGTCCCTCTGCCCTCTTGAATTATTTTAAACCAGCACTTACTGAAATGCTGAATTAAACTATTTTTTTTTTCTCTTTGTCAAGATTCGACCCTGCTCTGCTGATACTTTCTTAGGAGTTCTGGGCTGTTCTTTCATATTTTATTGTAGCACTATTATAGCTTCGTCTAAAATAAAGGAGTTCCCGTCCCTCTGCCCTCCTGAATAATTTTAAACCAGCACTTACTGAAAAGCTGAATTAAACTATTTTTTTTTCTCTTTGTCAAGCTTCGACCCTGCTCTGCTGATACTTTCGTAGGAGTTCTGGGCTGTTCTTTCATATTTTATTGTAGTACTATTATAGCTTCATCTAAAATCAAGGAGTTCCCGTCCCTCTGCCCTTCTGAATAATTTTAAACCAGCACTTACTGAAATGCTGAATTATATTTTTTTTTTTTTCTCCTTGTCAAGCTTCGACCCTGCTCTGCTGATACTTTCTTTGGAGTTCTGGGCTGGTCTTTCATATTTTAATATAGCACTATTATAGCTTCGTCTAAAATCAAGGAGTTCTCGTCCCTCTGCCCTCCTAAATAATTTTAAACTAGCAGTTACTGAAACTCTGAATTAAACAATTTTTTTTTTTCTTCTTGTGATGCTTCGACCCTGCTCTGCTGATACTTTTTTAGGAGTTCTGGGATCGTCTTTTATGTTTTAATATAGCACAATTAGAAGTTAATCTAAAACGAAGGAGTTCCCGTCCCTCTGTCCTCCTGAATAATTTTAAACCTGCACTTACTCAAACTTTGAATTAAACTATTTATTTTCTTCTTGTGAAGATTCGACCCTGCTCTGCTGATACTTTCTTTGGAGTTCTGGGCTGGTCTTTCATATTTTATTGTAGCACTATTATAGCTTCGTCGAAAAGCAAGGAGTTCTCGTCCGTTTGCCCTCCTGAATAATTTTTAACTAGCACTTACTGAAACGCTGAATTAAACTATTTTTTTTCTTCTTGTAAAGCTTCGATCCTGCTCTGCTGATACTTTCTTAGGAGTTCTGGGCTGGTCTTTCATAATTTATTGTAGCACTATTATAGCTTCGTCTAAAACCATGGAGTTCCCGTCCCTTTGCCGTCCTGAATAATTTTAAACTAGCAGTTACTGAAACTCTTAATTAAACAATTTTTTTTTTCTTTTTGTGAAGATTCAACCCCGCTCTGCTAATACTTTCTTAGGAGTTCTGGAATGATCTTTCATATTTTATTGTAGCACTATTATAGCTTCGTCTAAAAGTAAGGAGTTCCCGTCCCTTTGCCCTCCTGAATAATTTTAAACCAGCAATTACTGAAATGCTGAATTAAACTATTTTTTTTCTCTTTGTCAAGCTTCGACCCTGCTCTGCTGATACTTTCTTAGGAGTTCTGGGCTGTTCTTTCATATTTTTTTATAGCACTATTATAGTTCCGTCTAAAATCAAGGAGTTCCCGTCCCTCTGCCCTCTTGAATAATTTTAAACCAGCACTTACTGAAATGCTGAATTAAACTATTTTTTTTCTCTCTTTGTCAAGCTTCGATCCTGCTCTGCTGATACTTTCTTAAGAGTTCTGGGCTGTTCTTTCATATTATATTATAGCACTATTATAAGTTCATCTAAAATCAAGGAGATCCCGTCCCTCTGCCCTCCTCAATAATTTTAAACCAGCACTTACTGAAATGCTGAATTAAACTATATTTTTTTTCTCTTTGTCAAGCTTCGACCCTGCTCTGCTGATACTTTCTTAGGAGTTCTGGGCTGGTCTTTCATATTTTATTGTAGCACTATTATAGCTTCGTCTTAAATAAAGGAGTTCCCGTCCCTCTGCCCTCCTGAATAATTTTAAACCAGCACTTACTGAAAAGCTGAATTAAACTATTTTTTTTTCTCTTTGTCAAGCTTCGATCCTGCTCTGCTGATACTTTCGTAGGAGTTCTGGGCTGTTCTTTCATATTTTATTGTAGTACTATTATAGCTTCATCTAAAATCAAGAAGTTCCCGTCCCTCTGCCCTTCTGAATAATTTTAAACCAGCACTTACTGAAATGCTGAATTAAACTATTTTTTTTTTCTCCTTGTCAAGCTTCGACCCTGCTCTGCTGATACTTTCTTTGGAGTTCTGGGCTGGTCTTTCATATTTTAATATAGCACTATTATAGCTTCGTCTAAAATCAAGGAGTTCTCGTCCCTCTGCCCTCCTGAATAATTTTAAACTAGCAGTTACTGAAACTCTGAATTAAACTATTTTTTTTTTCTTCTTGTGATGCTTCGACCCTGCTCTGCTGATACTTTTTTAGGAGTTCTGGGATCGTCTTTTATGTTTTAATATAGCACAATTAGAAGTTAATCTAAAACGAAGGAGTTCCCGTCCCTCTGTCCTCCTGAATAATTTTAAACCTGCACTTACTCAAACTCTGAATTAAACTATTTATTTTCTTCTTGTGAAGATTCGACCCTGCTCTGCTGATACTTTCTTAGGAGTTCTGGGCTGGTCTTTCATATTATATTATAGCACTATTATATTTCATCTAAAATCAAGGACATCCCGTCCCTCTGCCCTCCTCAATAATTTTAAACCAGCACTTACTGAAATGCTGATTTAAACTATTTTTTTTTTCTCTTTGTCAAGATTCGACCCTGCTCTGCTGATACTTTCTTAAGAGTTCTGGGCTGGTCTTTCATATTTTTTTATAGCACTATTATAGTTCCGTCTAAAAGCAAGGAGTTCCCGTCCCTCTGCCCTCCTGAATAATTTTAAACCAGCACTTATTAAAACTCTGATTTAAACTATTTTTTTTTTCTCTTTGTCAAGCTTCGATCCTGCTCTGCTGATACTTTCGTAGGAGTTCTGGGCTGTTCTTTCATATTTTATTGTAGTACTATTATAGCTTCATCTAAAATCAAGGAGTTCTCGTCCCTCTGCCCTCCTGAATAATTTTAAACTAGCAGTTACTGAAACTCTGAATTAAACAATTTTTTTCTTCTTCTTTTGATGCTTCGACCCTGCTCTGCTGATACTTTTTTAGGAGTTCTGGGATCGTCTTTTATGTTTTAATATAGCACAATTAGAAGTTAATCTAAAACGAAGGAGTTCCCGTCCCTCTGTCCTCCTGAATAATTTTAAACCTGCACTTACTCAAACTTTGAATTAAACTATTTATTTTCTTCTTGTGAAGATTAGACCCTGCTCTGCTGATACTTTCTTTGGAGTTCTGGGCTGGTCTTTCATATTTTATTGTAGCACTATTATAGCTTCGTCGAAAAGCAAGGAGTTCTTGTCCGTTTGCCCTCCTGAATAATTTTTAACTAGCACTTACTGAAACGCTGAATTAAACTATTTTTTTTCTTCTTGTAAAGCTTCGATCCTGCTCAGCTGATACTTTCTTAGGAGTTCTGGGCTGGTCTTTCATAATTTATTGTAGCACTATCCTAGCTTCGTCTAAAACCATGGAGTTCCCGTCCCTTTGCCGTCCTGAATAATTTTAAACTAGCAGTTACTGAAACTCTTAATTAAACAATTTTTTTTTTCTTCTTGTGAAGATTCAACCCTGCTCTGCTAATACTTTCTTAGGAGTTCTGGGCTGATCTTTCATATTTTATTGTAGCACTATTATAGCTTCGTCTTAAAGTAAGGAGTTCCCGTCCCTCTGCCCTCCTGAATAATTTTAAACCAGCACTTACTGAAATGGTGAATTAAACTATTTTTTTTCTCTTTGTCAAGCTTCGACCCTGCTCTGCTGATACTTTCTTAGGAGTTCTGGGCTGGTCTTTCATATTTTTTTATAGCATTATTATAGCTTCGTCTTAAAGCTAGGAGTTCCCGTCCCTCTACCCTCCTGAATAATTTTAAACCAGCACTTATTAAAACTCTGATTTAAACTATTTTTTTTTTCTCTTTGTCAAGCTTCGACCCTGCTCTGCTGATACTTTCTTAAGAGTTCTGGGCTGTTCTTTCATATTTTATTGTAGCACTATTATAATTTCATCTAAAATCAAGGAGTTCCCGTCCCTCTGCCCTCCTGAATAATTTTAAACCAGCACTTATTAAAACTCTGATTTGAACTATTTTTTTTTTCTCTTTGTCAAGCTTCGACCCTGCTCTGCTGATACTTTCTTAAGAGTTCTGGGCTGTTCTTTCATATTTTATTGTAGCACTATTATAGCTGTGCGGTCCATGGCCCTCTACGGGGCCCCCGTGTGGGCCCTGAGCATTCGGACGCGACCACTAAAGCTGGTCGCATGCCAGAGGGTCATGGCTATCCGTATGGTCCGAGGATACCGCACGATCGCCGGCGAATCGGCCAACCTCCTTGCCGGATTGCTGCCCTGGGATCTGGAGGCGACTGCCCTCCAGCGCGTCTATGAGTGGCGCGTGGAGGCGCAGCGCCGGGGCGAATCCCCGCTGCCTCGACAAGTCGAGGCGCGGCGGGAAGAGCTCCGGCGCGATCTCAGGGCAGTATGGAGGGAGCGACTGTCGCAACCGAGGTCCGGGCACGCCGCAATCGCGGCGGTAAGACCCCTCTTTGAGGAGTGGCTGGATAGGCGTCACGGCGTCCTGACCTACCGCATGACGCAGGTCCTCACCGGACACGGAAGTTTCGGGAGGTTCCTGTGTCTGATAAGGAGGGAAGAAACGCCTGGGTGTCACCACTGCGAGGATCGTCCGGAGGACACGGTGGAGCATACGGTGCAGGACTGCCCCGCTTGGGCAGAGCACCGCCGTGTCCTCACGACGGCGATAGGCGGAGACCTCTCGCGCCCGGCATTGGTCGAGGCCATGCTGCGGGGCGAGATGGAGTGGGAAGCGGTCGCCTCCTTCTGCGAAGCAGTCATGCTCGCGTAGGTGGAGGCGGGCCGCGTGAGGGAGAGGACAGCGTCCTCCCTCCACCCCAGCCGCAGTGGTAGACGCCCACGGCGACGGACGTCGCTAGACGATCTCCGGCCACCGTAGGCGCGGGCATGCGGGCAGCGAGTAATGGGCGACTCGCTGTCCGACCATGGACCATGCCCGGGTCGACGGCGCGTTGTGTTCCACGCGCGCCTCAAGGAGTGTCAGCATAGTGACGGGGCCTGTAGAGGGCCAAAGCCTGCCGGGGTCGCGGGACTCACAGATTACCGTGACCCCGGTACGTAAAGGGCTACTGAAGGACACCGTGGATTTTAGTCAGTACAAGTCTGACATTCCCTCCCGCCCTGCCCTGGGTGGGAGGACTCATTTGATGATTTTACCACGATAAAAAAAAAAAAAAAAAAAAAGCACTATTATAGCTTCATCTAAAATCAAGGAGTTCCCGTCCATCTGCCCTCCTGAATAATTTTAAACCAGCACTTATTAAAACTCTGATATGAACTATTTTTTTTTTTCTCTTTGTCAAGCTTCGACCCTGCTCTGCTGATACTTTCTTAGGAGTTCTGGGCTGGTCTTTCATATTTTATTATAGCACTATTATAGTTCCGTCTAAAAGCAAGGAGTTTTCGTCCCTCTGCCCTCCTGAATAATTTTAAACCAGCACTTATTAAAACTCTGATTTAAACTATTTTTTTTTCTCTTTGTCAAGCTTCGATCCTGCTCTGCTGATACTTTCTTAAGAGTTCTGGGCTGTTCTTTCATATTATATTATAGCACTATTATAACTTCATCTAAACTCAAGGAGATCCCGTCCCTCTGCCCTCCTCAATAATTTTAAACCAGCACTTACTGAAATGCTGAATTAAACTATTTTTTTTTTTCTCTTTGTCAAGCTTCGACCCTGCTCTGCTGATACTTTCTTAGGAGTTCTGGGCTGGTCTTTCATATTTTATTGTAGCACTATTATAGCTTCATCTAAAATCAAGGAGTTCCCGTCCCTCTGCCTTTCTGAATAATTTTAAACCAGCACTTACTGAAATGCTGAATTATAGTATTTTTTTTTTCTCCTTGTCAAGCTTCGACCCTGCTCTGCTGATGCTTTCTTAGGAGTTCTGGGCTGGTCTTTCATATTTTTTTATAGCACTATTATAGCTTCATCTAAAATCAAGGAGTTCCCGTCCCTCTGCCCTTCTGAATAATTTTAAACCAGCACTTACTGAAATGCTGAATTATAGTATTTTTTTTTTCTCCTTGTCAAGCTTCGACCCTGCTCTGCTGATGCTTTCTTAGGAGTTCTGGGCTGGTCTTTCATATTTTTTTATAGCACTATTATAGCTTCGTCTAAAAGCAAGGAGTTTCCGTCCCTCTACCCTCCTAAATAATTTTAAACCAGCACTTATTAAAACTCTGATTTAAACTATTTTTTTTCTTCTTGTAAGTTTCGACTCGCTCTGCTGATACTTTAATAGGAGTTCTAGACAGGTCTTTCATGTTTTAATATAGCACAGTTATAGTTTAATCTAAAACCAAGGAGTTCCCGTTCCTATGCCCTCCTGAATAATTTTAAACCAGCACTTACTGAAATGCTGAATTAAACTATTTTTTTTTTCTCTTTGTCAAGATTCGACCCTGCTCTGCTGATACTTTCTTAGGAGTTCTGGGCTGTTCTTTCATATTTTATTGTAGCACTATTATAGCTTCATCTAAAATCAAGGAGTTCCCGTCCCTCTGCCCTCCTGAATAATTTTAAACCTGCACTTACTGAAACTCTGAATTAAACTATTTCTTTTCTTCTTGTGATGCTTCGACCCTGCTCTGCTGATACTTTTTAGGAGTTCTGGGATCGTCTTTTATGTTTTAATATAGCACAATTAGAAATTAATCTAAAACGAAGGAGTTCCCGTCCCTCTGTCCTCCTGAATAATTTTAAACCTGCACTTACTCAAACTCTGAATTAAACTATTTATTTTCTTCTTGTGAAGATTCGACCCTGCTCTGCTGATACTTTCTTAGGAGTTCTGGGCTGGTCTTTCATATTTTATTGTAGCACTATTATAGCTTTGTCTAAAAGTAAGGAGTTCCCGTCCCTCTGCCCTCCTGAATAATTTTAAACCAGCACTTACTGAAATGCTGAATTAAACTATTTTTTTTTTCTCTTTGTCAAGCTTCGACCCTGCTCTGCTGATACTTTCTTAGGAGTTCTGGGCTGGTCTTTCATATTTTATTGTAGCACTATTATAGCTTCGTCTAAAATCAAGGAGTTCCTGTCCCTCTGCCCTCCTGAATAATTTTAAACGAGCACATACTGAAACGTTGAATTAAACTATTTTTTTTTCTTCTAATAGTTTCGACCCTGCTCTGCTGATACTTTTTTAGGAGTTCTGGGCTAGTCTTTCATATTTTATTGTAGCACTATTATGTGTTCGTCTAAAAGCAAGGAGTTCCCGTCTGTATGCCCTCCTGAATAATTTTAAACTGGCAGTTACTGAAACTCTGAACTAAACTATTTTTTTACTTCTTGTGAAGCTTCGACCCTGCTCTGCTGATACTTTCTTAGGAATTCTGGACTGGTCTTTCATATTTTATTGTAGCACTATTATAGCTTCATCTAAAATCAAGGAGTTCCCGTCCCTCTGCCCTCCTGAATAATTTTAAACCAGCACTTACTGAAATGCTGAATTAAACTATTTTTTTTTTCTCTTTGTCAAGCTTCGACCCTGCTCTGCTGATACTTTCTTAGGAGTTCTGGGCTGGTCTTTCATATTTTATTGTAGCACTATTATAGCTTCGTCTAAAATCAAGGAGTTCCCGTCCCTCTGCCCTCCTGAATAATTTTAAACGAGCACATACTGAAACGTTGAATTAAACTATTTTTTTTTCTTCTAATAGTTTCGACCCTGCTCTGCTGATACTTTTTTAGGAGTTCTGGGCTAGTCTTTCATATTTTATTGTAGCACTATTATGTGTTCGTCTAAAAGCAAGGAGTTCCCGTCTGTATGCCCTCCTGAATAATTTTAAACTGGCAGTTACTGAAACTCTGAACTAAACTATTTTTTTACTTCTTGTGAAGCTTCGACCCTGCTCTGCTGATACTTTCTTAGGAATTCTGGACTGGTCTTTCATATTTTATTGTAGCACTATTATAGCTCCGCCTAAAACCAAAGAGTTCCCGTCCCTCTGCCTTCCTGAATAATTTTAAACCAGCACTTACCGAAACGCTGAATTAAACAATTTTTTTTTCTTCTTTTGTTTGGATCAAAGTTTATTTTTTTGTTTACTTAGATCGACAGAACTCTTTCGAAAAAGTATAAGGAACTCTAGATATAACCGTTAGGAGTCTAAATCAGTTTTTTAATTTTGATTTTGGAAAAAATGATCTGCCGACGGAAGTTAGCAGAGCATATTTTCATTTTCATTTTTTTCAGACAAAACGCCAGAACTATGTCTAAAAAGTATAGGGAACTCTAGAACTCAGCCGCATGCCAATAGAACTCACATTTTTTCCTGCTCTGCTGAGAAATGATCTGCTAGGTTCACGCACATCGGCTACAGCCGATTATGCTTCTACATTATGTCAACTTACGATTATTAGGTTCGTGGGTTCAAACACCGCCAATGAAGAAAACAATCGTGAGGAAACCGGCATTTCCTGGGACGAAAAATTCGAAGACATGTGATACCTACCAACCCGCACTGGGCCCGCGTGGTGGATTATGGCCCACTGCCTCTCACGGAGAGGAGGCCTGTGTACCAGTAGTGAGAACATTTATAACCTGATGATGATTATATGACGACTCATACTCTTAGCTTAATAAATTATCTAACTTATGATTAATATTTCTAAATCCAGCTATCAACCCTGATGGGCCCACCAGTGGTAGCGCCTGTGGGTATGAACGAATGGGTGACGGACACACTGTTCATGTCGAAGCGGCTGGTGGCGTGTGAACCGACCCTGCGAGCATGTGTCATGTCACATACCGCGCATTTACTCGTGGTTGGACCTGATGCTTGTGCTAAGAAGTAAGTGAGATTCATATTATATCAGAAAAGATAATAAAGTTGGTCTTGACTACCCTGTTGATCTAGACGTCGGAAGGAAAACATTTAAATGTATCGTGGCGCTCGCAAAAACAGTTGTAAAAAAAGTGGTTTTGCGAAAAACGTTACGTTTTGTTTTAAACGTTTTATAGTCTAATGTATTAGTATTTTTTAATGAAAGATAAACCTTTGCCATGAATTGCAGCCTTTTAGCGGAATACATAGTGAAGGAATGCAACTCAGCCGTTTTAACAATAGACTGCACGCCGATTTTGGAACCAGCTGATATCATCGCAGAGCTGAAGCGGGTAAGACCGCGATTTTGTTTATTCCGAAATGTCATCCACGTTCATGCCTTTTTCAAATTTCGTAATAAAATACAAGTGCACAATTTATCCTATCAAATAATTTTATGTATCGAATAGTAGTTGCCGAAGACAGCCATATCCCGTCGACAAATGCTGTCACTCCGTTACTATATCTCTATAATATGATGAACTATAACAATTTCCCGTGGTCTGAAAGTGACAAACAAACGTGTAACTATAAAATATAAGTGTTTATTCTTGTTAATAGAACAACATGGTCCGCTCGGGAGGTCGCGGTGCGAGCGGCGGCAGTCGCGCCACGCTACTGATCCGCGCGTTGCACCGAGCTCGTATGGACGACTGGAAGTCTAGCCCAGTGCATTCTTTCTTACTACAGGTAACTTATAATTCTGCATTACATTCAAAATAACAATATTTATACCTAAAGGCAATATAAGGTTAAGAATACAGTGACCGACTGCTGGTCCCAGGTACTATCTCCGCACGGAATAAAAATATATGACCTACAAATAGTTGTTCCAGGTCTGGCTGTGGGTGTATGTGAGTTTCTATGTTTGTAAACCCACCCACATATAAGATAAATTCATAGCATGGGACAATCGCCAGAGGGTTAGGCAGAAAAGGTTTTAGAAAAGGATTAGGTATAAAATTATTTAAAATCACAGTAAAGGGGAAGTTAATTTCTTTTTTTTTTAATTATTCAACCTTGGTTGAATAATGAAATCCAGAGCTCAAATTAAGAAGAAGAAGTAAGTATCGATGTGATCATATAAATTCAAATCTGATTTCATACAGTTTCTGAGCCATAATTTGAAAAGATTCGGTTAGCTTAAAACCATCTAAACTTAGAGTGGCATGCCACATCTACAGGAAAGCATACAAAACTGATCTATTGTTAAGTATGATCTTACCAACAGATCTATACAGTGGTTAGATGCTTGAAAAAGTTGCCCCACAATAAGAGTTACTTCTGTGCTGTGATTGTCCTTACAAATATTTAAACCCAGATATACGAACAGCCATATACTATACATCATTTAACGGTTATTCCAGTTGATACAACACAACGGCTTCTGGACGCGAGGCAGTGACGAGGATGGTGGTACGGGCACTCAGTGGTGCCAGGTGTCACGTCTGCGGGTACTGGCCACTGCCACTAGTCTCAGCGCCATCTCACCACGATTAGCTGCTGCACTTGAACTAAGAGCTTTGAGGTAAAAACAATGAAGTTAAACTTCTTGGTCCATTCTCTATGTCTATGTTCATTCTCTAGAAAGGGAGAAAGCAATCGTGCAGCCAATACCTGTCTCTTTTCTTACATAAGAAAAAAAGTAGCTTTTAGCTGCAGGGTTTCTTTGTCTCTCTCTTACTTTTCTGGCCGAATTTGCTTTGCAGTTGGATCCCTATCCATCTACAAAGTAAAGGCTCAGTGCAAAATTATTTATGCATATGGGGTTACATTAGTGTTATGTACGTGTAAATGAAACAACGAGTTGCTTAGCACTGCCAGTTTATTATGAAAAGAAGTGACATGTGTCTGAGGATGCAACCTACACAGACTCAACCTCTTTTCACATATATAACAATTAGGTAACATAGAAATATTATACAGGATTTCAATTCTTGTCAACTTTGTCAAATAATCGGAAGGAGGCCCGCGACGACGCCTAAATGGCAAAGGACTTCGACCAAACTGGGCTAACAGGTGAACAGCTGCATTGGGAAAAACGAAATTCATCAATAATTTAGTAGTAACATTTAGTAAATATTGGTCTATTTCGGGAGTGTCAAAATAAATAATATTAAAAACGAATAAAAAAGATTTTCAATTGATTATTTTGTGAATGGTGACAGTTGCGGTACAGCGTCCAAGATGCTTTTTTTTTTAATAATATTTATTCATGACCATAGATACAAGTCTTTCAGTCGAATACATTTTGAACTTAATATATTACATTAGTTAGTATTACATAAAATTATACTTAGAGCGTCCAAGATGCATTCAGTCATTCGCACTGATATGAGACATGGCTTCTAAGCCTTTAGACTTTGAATAAATTAGACATGGCTTTGTCCTATTGTTATTTGAAAAAACAAAACAGACATGGCGTTGGCCTTTTGAAATTGGACAAATCAGACTTGGCTTAGATCTTCAAAAATACAAGGAAAATTCATTGGAAAATTCAAACAAGACTAGGCTGTATGGCTCTGTTCCTTTGCCTGCCTTTTGGCGAATTTTATAAACAACAACAACAATGTCATTCGCTCTGTGTTCGCGCCCTTGTTTGAATATTATTGCGAATATTATTTGGATTTTGGATATTTTTGACGACTTGCGCTATTGAAAATGGATGCTGATGATATTCTATCTAACGACCCTGGCTCACTCTTGGACTCCGTACCCGCTTTAAACGTTTACCCTGGCATTTCTTCGGATAATGAACCCGTTTTACATGACGACGTTTTTTTAGTTTTTTCTTATATAAATCAATTTGATACAAAACTTCCTATATATGTGTTTTCTACGTACTGTAAGCTACTCCATAAAATCAAAAATAGTGCAATATTTTTATGTTCATGTTCAAGCCCAAACGCCATACAAAGTGGTCGAAGTCCTTTTAATGCTTTTGACACGTTATGTTGTGCAAAACTATCAAAAATACCATCAAACCCATTGGACAGTTATTAGTACTCGTACAGTAGGATTCTGTGTAGTACTAACGTGTATAACAACAACAACAGATTTTGTCCTTAATGAATTACCTCATAAAAAATCTTTTCTTTAATATTAATCAATCAATCCGTGATGGTCTTTACAGCGAGCCGGATGATGAGGAGTTGTCAGAAATAGCTACGCATTACTTAAGGAGCAGCGTCGACAAGAGTATACCGATGAAAGAAATATCTAACCTGACTGACAAACTTCTCGCCATGTTTAAAGAGGTAATCTTTTTCCAAAATTCTTAGGTACAGTCAAGTTTTTGCGCTTTTATTTGTTTATGTAGATGTAATTTGACTGCACGATTGACGCAGTGGCTGAGGGAACAACTGCGGGGTTGAGTGTCACGGATTCGTTTTCCGCACGGGAAAAATATGTGCATAGCAGTTAATAGTAGTTCCGGGTTCGGCTTTTTGTGTATTTGAATTTAAATATTTCTAAACGTACCCATAAAAATAGTAAACAAAAATAAGTTTCTATGCAAAAACTTGTTCTGTAATTTGAAAAGGATTTTATTTCCTAACTTGATAAAGAAAATAATAATTATGAAAACTGTCAGAGATATTAAAGACTTGGTGGTACGAACAAAAGAATTACCTAATCAAACAAATTAAGATTGATTTTCGCAATTTCTGTACAGGTGATCGAGACATTTGATTCCCAAGCACACTACAAGTGGAACGCATCTCATTTGAAGAGACTTTGTGAAAACGTCAAGTGGTACTCGCCGACAAATACTGAACAACTAATCATGGTAAGGACTATTTTTACTATCATCTGATAATTAAAATTATCAAGTTTTAGAACAGCTATATTTTGTAATTGTCGGTTCGCGGTTGCCGGTTGATTGCACTATAATAGGCTATAACCGTCTCCAGGGTTTCATTAAACTGACAGGGCCCAATAGCGTCAAATGCCTGCTGAGTGCGCGAGAATGTCTTAAGAGGTTACTGTGGCTCTGGAAAGAAAGAAAGAAAATAAGTTTATACTACACCTGCGTGGAAAGTACCTTGATACTTTATCAAATTTACGGTAGAAAGTACGTCATTGCATATCGAACAAATATGCGGGGAGAAAACGCTTTCTCTCCCGCTCAGATGCGTTTTCTCCCCGTATCAAGGTACTTTCCACAGAGGCGTAGCATAAAGCACTATGTATCACTCGAGAGAAAGTGCGATTCCCGATCTCGGGTGTTTTAAAGCCCTCGCCTACGGCTCGGGATTCAAACGACACCCTCGACGGTTATCAGTCACTTTCTCCTCTTGGTGAACAATGTTCTATTATTTGACACGCCTTAGGCACACAATTACAATTAAAAATTACGAGAAAAGGAAGAACACAAAAGAAGGTACCGTGTGAACGCAAACCATACATTTTATAACCTTTATAACACTTGTACTGTGATCGGTCCTACAGACAGACTATGGCCAAATACGTCTATAACACACTTTTCACTCCGAATTAATCGTAGCAACTAATCATGCAGCTCAGGAAGTACAAGATGCCATCATCTGTACTAATATGATAAAGCTGAAAAGTTTGTTTGGTCGAACGCGCTAATCTCAGGAACGACTGGTTCAAATTGAGAAAATCACGCTACGACCAACAGAAGCCGAGCAGCGGGTGAAACCGCGGGGAACAACTAGTTAATCATCATCATGCCTAGCCTTTTCCCAACTATATTGGGGTCGCCGGGGTCGCGGGACTTACCCATTACCGTGACCCCGGTACGTAAAGGGCTCGTGAAGGACACCGTGGATTTTAGTCAGTACTAGTCTGACAGTCCCTCCCGCCCTGCCCTGGGTGGGAGGACTCATTTGATGATTTTACCACGCCAAAAAAAAATATATATATATATATATTGGGGTCGGCTTCCGGTCAAACCAGATGCAGCTGGATATCAGTATTTTACATGGAGCGACTGCCTGTCGGACCTCCACAACCCAGTAACTGGGTAATACGATACCGGTAAACGGGGTTACTTTGAATCATGGGGTAAATTTGATAGAAACTACTTATCGACATAAAATTGCAAATTGCGTAAGACGGAACAACTTTTAGTAGAATTTTTTTTTGGATTACAAATATGGTAAACTGTCACAATCCTTTTTGTGGGTGCGCTGGTGATGGCACGTCGTTTCGTGCAAAAAATTTATGTTTTTTATCAATACCTTTTCTTTCTGTTTTTCTATAGTTTATTGGGGCTACTTTCAGATTCTATGTTAAAAACGGGGAGTTCCAAAGTAACCCCAGAATGATTTTACCTTTTATCACATTGTTTTATTTATTTTTCTAAAAAACTACGCATTATTGTTGTTCTTTTTTTACTTTTACAGAGAGAACTATAAAAACCGATAATTACCTATTTTTTAATTTTTTTTTAGAATCTCACATTAAAAAATTACAGTCAATTAAAGTTCAAAATTAATCAAAGTAAGTTTACGGTACCACATGATAATACTGGTGGAACAACATGATAGAAGTAAAAAATCACGCAAGATTGACTTGGCTCACACCGGTGAATGTGTATGAAGGTAAATGTTATTAATAACCGGAATAACATTATTAACTTTTTCCAACTATTTTAGGCCATCAGTGCAGAAGCAAACTTCATATTCCGAGATAGACTGATATCAGATGAAGAGAAAGCCATATACAGCTCTATATCCAGGAAGCATTTGAAAGTGAACAATGAAGAGATGTTCTTCGCGTGCAAGTTGCGGGGGGACGGCGTCTACTTGGAACATACTGATTATAACGATTGGCATCATCGGACGGAGCTGCTCATCAACCAGTGTTGTAAGTATTCCAGTATATTTTTTGTGGGTAACAGGCATGTGGCTGGGGAGTTTGTTCCCCTTCTTCTCTCCGGCTAAATTTATTTTTATTTATTTATACCTTTATTTCAGACAACTATGGCCCCTAACATATAATTCATACCATTAATATAATAATCATAAATAAACTAATACAGATTATTATGAATCTAACAAAAAAGACTAATTAACCGGGCACACGATGTGCTGCGGCGCCGCACCGGACTTGGTAAATAGCAACCATTGGACGAGGTAAATAGGGGTGAATACGTTGCGACGTTGAAACGCACTGCTCTATTGTTCATGTTGCTACTGCCGCAACGCACTGTGAGCCTGAAGTTACGGCAAAATCACTTCGGTTTGGCGCTGCAACGCGTCATGCGCTCGCGCTGTAACACGCTAGAAAGTTTGAAGGAAGGTTGTTTTAGGGGCTGCCATAAGTATGTTGACTTTCCAAAAGTTGTATTCTCAGCCTGATTTGTAGGTAAACAGGGTATATTTAAGTGAGCTTGATGACTGACGGCCATATCTGAAAGTATGGGGAATAGCAAAAAAATAGTCAAAGGAGTCTCGAAAATTATTTAGATAACGAATCCTAGCCAGGATTTTTTTATAAGTCTTCTTTGATATCCAGATTTGCCCAGTCATGACCACTTGAAAAATTTAATGAATTAATGGTATTCTATCTAATCCCTAATTAATATTCTGTGGCCCGATTCCACACCTATTTACCAACGTGGCTTGCTTTTTGTTTCAGTGTCTGAAAACGAGCACAATGTCTTTGGAGAAACCGGCGCTGAAGTTTGCTCTGAGTTAGCAATACTGTGCCCAGCGATGGCGCGATCGGTAAGTTGTGTTTTTTCCTTTATAAATCATTAAGTGTAACTTTACTACCGCTCACTAATTGTTCACGCACACAAGGCGTGAGTCATAGACAACGCGAGGGGACTCGCGGAGGGCGTGGTGCGGCGCGGGACGACAACGTAGCGGCGCGGCGCGGACCACCAGCAGATCCCGCCGCCCGCACTTCACTCCATCACTAAACACGGTCGACGACGCGCGCGCATTTCTCTTGTACAAAGCTAGTCCAACATTATACTGTCTTTTTAGAACCATTATATTATAAGTTTTACAGTCCACTTACTTTCATTTAAGAGCCTTTAGCTAGGTCCTTAACACTAATGTCTTTTCGAATCAGCAAAGGTCATAATTTTTTTTTTTATTTGTATATCAAGTTCTCATAAACATTCGGAGAAAACAATGCAATTTGTTAGTAACCATGCCAATTGAATTGTTGTCTCATGTGAAAAAATATACATCGGACACTCAATAAATTCTTAATATCCCGTATAAAGTTCTAAAGATAACATGCATTATGTTATTGTTATGTGTAGTCTATGCTATTTTCTGATTAGACTGGAATCCAGAAACAACATGGTTGGAAAAAGACTAGGCGGATGATGATGATGTCTATAGTAATTTTGTTTAGACCAATGGAGGTTTGCTGGTGTGCGTGGGCTGCGCAGGAGTGGGTCGGCTAGCCGCCGCACACATCACGGCGGCCGCGCTTCCCGCTACACTGTTCGTTATCAATGATGACACACAGTTCAACACCCAGTTCAAAAATGTGAGTAGATTTGTAATGCCAAAATACCCTGTCGGATCCGAAAGGTATACTCGTATGTGGGCAGTTATTATAATCACATTACGGAATAAAAATAAAAAAATGTTTATGAAAAGTTAAACCTAAACATGAACTCAAAAAAAAAAAAAAAACAAAGACATCGGTAGAAAATTTTACTGTCGTAATTTTTTTCTAGCATCTGGTAATGAAAACTATCATAATATACAGAGTTAGAACATTTGAGTACTCGTGCTTCAAGGTGTAAACCTTTATTAGGTTTACCTTTATTCAAGGAAATCTGAAAAAGAAAATAAATGTAAATAATATCTAATGTTTTAGAGGTCTATCTCGGTATAGTCGGAGTATATCTCGGTAGTATGGATCTAAAGAAGAAATAAGTGCATTGCAAGTTTTGTTCTAAATAATCTGCGGACTACATAAATAGACATATTGGCAGCTGATTTATACGCTTTGTGAGTGATGACAGGAATTCACAAGAATACATTTTGTCCTTAGTAGGTGATCGTGTGGAGAGCAGTCTTTGCTCAGTGGCATCGGCCCCGACTTACGAGTTGTAGGTCGTGGGGTCAAATTCAGCGAGCCGCGTTATTTCATGTAATTTATTTCAACAGAACTACTTTCAAAACGGTGAAGGAAAAGATAGTGAGGAAACGACATGTCAAAGAAGCAAAAATTCAAAAACATGTGACATCTAAGTATTAACCCGCACTAGACCACCATCGAGGATTATGGCGCACTCCCTCTCACAGAGAGGAGGCCTGTGCCTCAGCAGTGGAAACATTTATTGGCTGACGATGATGATGACGTGCTTGTATTAAAAACATACCATCTAGTAGATGGTCATGGTCAAAGGTTCTGCCTCTTAAAAGTTTTAGGCTTATTTTATGAAAATATCTGTTTTTATACAAGTTACCGAGTTGTTCCGGTAAAATCGTTACATAGATATATTCAAAGCTTTGTTTTGACGATGGCAACGCGTTTATAATGCATTTTTTTTGCAACGAGTGAATTTAGCGCGTTCAACCAAACAAACTAACTCTACTTAAAATATTAGTATAGATGACTAGCTGTTGCAAGCGCTTTCACCCGTTACCGTGGGAACATAAAGTTGGGATAAAACTTAATTTCAACCAAAACCGTTCAGTGGTTTTTGCGTGAAAGAGAAACAAACATCCATCCATCCAAACAATTTTCACGTTTATAATATCAGTAGGAAGTAGTGTGTTGGCTTCCAAATTGCCAAGTTATCCCAAAATGCATCCAGCAAGTTTTTGAAATGCGGCAACCCCGTCACCACGTTTACTGACAAATCCGCAGTTTGCCAGATTTTGTAGCAAAATTTCTTCCAATAGTAGTGATCTATGGGTCTTGTTTGTCCAGGCCCTATCCTCGGCGGGTGAGGGCCGTCGCTCGCTGGCGCTGGTCCGCGAGAGTGCGTGTACG
Source organism: Agrotis puta (assembly GCA_943136025.2). Lineage (NCBI taxonomy): Eukaryota > Metazoa > Arthropoda > Insecta > Lepidoptera > Noctuidae > Agrotis > Agrotis puta. The sequence goes on along the minus strand of OW964176.2, from coordinate 11,041,701 downwards.
CAGGGAGTGCTGGCGGGCGTGGAGGCGCTGCGACGTGCGCGCACGCTGCACGCGCTGCCCGCACACCTGCTGCACAATGCTGAACAGAACGCACTCAGAAGTACGCATCACTATTTCCTTATCCTAATAGTTGAGACTTTTATGACGACTAAAAGATAAATTTATGCGTAAATTAAAGAGAGAGAAATGGTGAAAAGAACACAAGCAAAGCTGCGGGCATAAGGTAGCTACTTTTTGAGGAGCAACTGAAAGTTACAGCAAAATCCGCAAAACTTGAAAATTACATACTTTATGTTACAAAAAGTTATTATGACATGCAATCATATCATCTTTCATAATAATGAACCACTTTGAATTGACAGTGCGTCAATTAATTGCAACTGATTATTCTTTAGCGTATTTTTTAATAAATTCAAAACATATAAAAAAATTGCTTCCTCACAGACATAAAAGAAAATCTCGGCATCGTCATATGTCTAGACAAGAACCAAGAAAACCTATCAGATTTAATGGACAAATACCCTCTTCTATACAACGATGGTAACGTGGTGTGGATAGACCACTGGTCGGACGACACTCTTCGGGAGTGTCCGCGACTGATCGTGCAGAGGTACAGGAGACAAATGAAAAGCGACTCTTTGCACTTAGACTTAAAGCACATTGCACTGTACACCTGGTTGATGAAGGTAGGTAGCGTGTTTTGCACTGTATGTAGTTTAGTTTGATATTCGCTTGTTTATTTAGTTTATATCAGATACTTACACTAGGGCCACACTAATGGAAAATATCGTTAGTGTGGCCCAGCTATTAAACGGAATGTAGTTTAGATTCATATTATGGTAATTTAAATTTAATAGTATATTGTGAATAAATTGGCCCTATTCTCGTTCTTGTCTTGGTGTCGTCTATACTATAATAAATCTGTAGAAGGGTCAATTCTGTACCATTGAAAATATTGAAAAAATAAATAGCGGGGGGTGTTGCTGGATCGATACCAAACCCAAATATATGATTAAAAAAATTTTTGTCTGTCTGTCTGTCTGTCTGTCTGTCTGTTTGTGCAGGCATCACGTGAAAACTAACAGTTCGATTTCGATGAAACTTGGTATAATTATTCCTTATTATCCTGGGCATAACATAGGATACTTTTTATCCTGGAAAAATACGTAGAAAAAAATCTTATTTTTCAGTTTTATTCATAGACGTTGTTCTGTAGAACCGCGAACACACGTTGCATTACCCGTAGTGGATTCAGCGCCGTAATATTTATAAGATGTCATTGTCAGAGTTACTCAAAATGGGGAAATAAACCATCCACGCGAAGACCGACATCCGCGCGGACGGAGTCGCGGGCGGAAGCTAGTAAATAAATAAATCGGAAAGACATTTCAATATACTATTTATTACCATTCACTAGCACACGTATTAATTTTGAGAAACGTTGTTCGTGTAGCCATAAACAAATTAGATATTACTTACCTTACCAAGATTTGAGTAGGTACCAAAAAAAACAATAATAAAATCCAATGTTTTTTTTAACAATCCTTTGTATTTTAGGTTGCTAAAAGAGAATGCAGTAGAGTCGTCAAAAGAACAACTGGACGCATTACCCATAGACGGTTTCGTGAACATTCATAAAAGTATTGATGTGGAGTGGAAACGCGCGCCCTGCCGATACGTCAACTTTGTCAAGACCTACTACAATATTATAAACAGGAAGAAAGCTGCTCTCATACAAAGACAAACTATGCTGTCGGTAAGATATGATTATTTATGTATGACAAAATATTTTAAAACTTTGTTTCGGGAATTTGTTATTTCATTGTTTTAATTCAGGAGGACATTTTGTTTCACTACCTTTTCTATTGCTTCTGTGGGAGTGTTTTCGTGAAATGTAATCAAATAGCAAGCGCGGTGTTAGGATGACCCGTCATATTATGGTAGCAACTCTTGCGGACTTGAGGTCCGTCTTTGAATAAGTCTATTTTTTCAAAGTCAAAGTCGTCTTGCTGTTGATCTTAAAGCAACGTGACTTTGTCTTCGATTTTGAAGGTGGTGAGAAGGTGAGATGTCAAAGTTACACATTATATGCGACTACTAAAAGCTCCCCTGCTTATTCATAAATACACCTCCACATTATCTAGAAATGAACATAAAAATGCCAGCTTATATGTCATTCCCTAGGCTGGCGTAGAAGCTCTACGCCGCGCTCGCAGCGATGTATCACGCCTACAAGCAGAAGCAGGCCAGCAGGAGATAGCTCTTCGTGAGAAACAAGCCGCCGCTGCGCACGCGCTGCAGCAGATCAGCGCTACTGTGCGCGCGAATACCGACCATAAGGACGAGATGCAGACCTTGAAGAGAAACATAGAGATTGAGAATGAGAAGCTGCAGATAAAGTGAGTATTTTTTTTCTTCAGTATTTAAGGTGTGATGAAAGATGCCACATCTACATCTACAACACTACACAGGAACTAAGCAACTGAAGTTACGCAGCCTCAACATTGGTCTGGTAGTCCTCTTTTTTCCTATGAATGACGAGGAACTTTAGACCCTGTTCCTCATTCCTCTCAAGTTATTTATTCCAGATTGGATCATTTCAGCAATTTTTCACTTTTAATCTGATTAATATTGCAGATCTTTTACCATACATTTATAATACCAGCTGTCATAAGGCTATAAATTGTTTTACTGTTATACTGCATAATGCATTAATTCATTAGCGAATATGAGTACAGAAGGTTTAAAAAATATACCCAGATGAACAAGCTATGATCTTTTATTTTAGGAAAAAAGAAATAGAAGCTGAGTTAGCTGCTGTGGAGCCCATTATAACGGCCGCTCGCTCGGCTGTCGGAGATATACGACCCGAGTCACTAAGCGAAGTAAGTAATTTGCAAAGGTAACATGCACCAAACAAAACTCGAGAGTGGGGCTCGTGACGTCAGAACTCGCACAAAATTATACCACGGCGTTGTATATCCTTTTTTTATCCTTCGTAAAATCGTCAAACGAGTCCACGCGCCCAATGTGGAGCGGAAGGAACGGTCAGGCTCGTACCGACGAAAATCCATGATGCTCCTTCAATAACACTTTGTTCCAGGGTCACCTTTTTAGACAGACCCGCTACCACGGCAGGCGGCGTGGTGTATTCGTCAATTTTGGTTTACGTACCTAAAAAGTAAATGAGTCATATTTTTTTATTTATTTAACTGACGGACCAGTTATATTTATTCAATCATCTTACATTTTATTCTACGTGTCTCAGGTTCGATCGCTGCGAGCCCCTCCAGAAGTTGTACGTGATGTATTGGAAGGTGTTCTGCGTCTCATGGGCATCGCAGACACATCATGGCACTCTATGAAGAACTTCCTCTCAAAACGAGGCGTCAAAGAGGATATTAGGTAAATTGATTTATTTAATTCAGATAGATGTTATTATATTTGTAGAAGACGAGAAAAATAGAATTAAAAAATGATATCACGCCAAAACAAAAACTGTTAAAAAATAGTGATCCACCGGTGTGGGAGCAGGGTCTTAGCTACCGGTGGCTTCTCCAGGGAGAGGAACGAACCTCCTCACAATGCGAGCCGTATCGAGGAGTACTGTCTTCTGAATCAGGCCCTTGATCCAACCACCTAGGAAGATTGTTATTATCATTACCAATTTTATAAGGTGGTTTAGTAGCAGCTGCATGTATAGCATAATAATCAGAGGTCTACATACAGCATTTGATCGCTCTACACCGAGCTTTTGAAAAAAAAACATTAAAACCATGTTATCCCCCAGATGTATGGACGCGAGTCAGATCAGTCCAGCTGCTCTGGCAAGCGTACAGAAGCTCCTGGAAGCGCGCGGTGGGTCGTTCGAGCCGGCCACGGCCAAGCGAGCCAGCGCGGCGTGCGCGCCGCTGGCGGCCTGGGTGCGCGCCAACCTGCACTACGCCGCCGCGCTGCAGCGCGTGCAGCCGCTGCAGGCGCACCAGGCCAGGCTGCACAAGTGAGACCTTCAATATCGATCAAACTAAAAACGCTGCAACTTAATTTTCCATCTTTGTTATTGCAAAATACTGGTACAAGGTGGGCATGGGATAAAGTAATCAACACCAATTTATTTACCAAATATTTTTAATAGATAAAACACTTATAAAACAAACACCAGTAAACCACTCAACACTATTTACCACCTAAAAGTCCATTATCACTTCGACTACACTTTTGAGTCGCCTCGATCAATCTCAAGTCTGACTCAGGGTCTGTAGTAGTCGCGGTGCGGCAGGCGGAATGTGCGCTGTGCCCTTTTCCCGCGGTCTCTTTTTGTACGCGCTGGATGGCGAATGTAGCCGTTGTAAAATCCTGCGGGCACGCGCGATATGCGACGCGCGCCAATGTGTGTAGCTGCATTTTTATTGTGACTGACTCAGGGGGCCTCTACCTCGGCTTTTGATACCTCGATGTCACACTACGGTTTCTAGAATATGGTTGAAAATTGTGGAAACATCCATGAGACTTCCACACAGTCCCATGCCCACTGGAACATACCACAACCATCTCAAAACATCTAAACCAATGTAGAAATTTCAAACTCCAGAGTAGTATTTTCGAAAACCCTTTTACATTGATGTCGCAAGACGTGAATTTATATTTTAGACATGTATTTTATTCTAAGATGAAATTTCATCACCACACTATTACATCTACTCCTATTCAGAAACCTAACTGACGCAGAGCAACAGATGGCAGCACTATCGAGTGGTCTGGCTTCAGTGGAGGAGCGTGTCGCCGCACTACAGGAACAACTGGGACAACACACCAGAGACGCCGCCGCACTGGAACTGCGGCTGACGCAGGCCAATGAGACCATCACGGCTGCCACTAACTTGATAGACCAACTCGCGCATGAATTCACTGCGTGGGAGAGTGATGTAAGTATATATTAAAAATAAACACACTTAACATTGAACACATAATCAGCTTCACCGTTTCCACTGCTGAGATCAGACTTTTTCTCGATGATAGGGAGTGGATCTGGGTGTGTCTTCAACAAAGCTGGACCTGTGCTGCTCGCATTAGTTAAATATCAATGTAACTCTGTTATCATCAAACGATTAACGAGAACATAACGATATTGTACATAGTTTTGCAGTAAATGTATTTATCAATTCATGGTCCAATAAGGCTTAACTTGTACGTATAGCATAAGATTTGTATTTCAGCTGGAAAACATATCAACAGAAATATTGCAACTCAATCAGAGATCACTGCTATCAGCCGCGTACATCGTATACTTGCCAGATGTTACAGAACCGCAAGCCAGGTATTAATTGTTTATTAAATAACAAAACACTTTTCCACAAAATAATCATCATCGTTTAGCCCGGGATCACCCACTACTGAGGAGACCTTAACCTCCCCTTTATAGCCATACCTCTCGGTTCTGTGTGTCTCTCATCCATCTGTTCTCCGCGATTTTGATAATATCGTCAATCTAACAGGTTAGGGGACAACTTGTCCACTTCGAAACTGGACCCAGGGACCAGTTGCACCTCATCTCATTTTATTAGGATACAACTTGTTCCCCTTCGCAACTTTGCATGGGATATGATATTAGCCAACTGGGCCATGGGAGTTATGGGTAGATCGCCGTCTACAAAGAATTCCAGCGGTTCGAATTCCAAAAGTACTTGGCTTATTTTTTTTTACGTGGTAAAATCATCACATGTGTCCTCCCACCCAGGGCAGAGCGGGAGGGACTGTCAGACTCGTACTGACTAAAATCCACGGTATCCTTCAATAGCCCTTTACGTACCGGGGTCACGGTAATTCGTGAGTCCCGCGACCAAAAGTAATAGACTAGCATGAGAACGAAGTCGAAATTTTCATTCCATTGTAAGTACGTCTTTCGGTGACGTTGCGCCAACAATAAAAAAAATAATATAAGGGGTTTTTACAGGACGTACGTAACTAAATGGAGTACCCTAATAGGGTTTGAAGATTCATCGTTTTCCATCATAAACTTCCTATCTTCAACTGAAAAGCAGTTGAAATGGGAAGCTGATGGCTTGCCGTCTGACACTTCGGCCATTAAAAATGGTGTTTTGATCGATCAGGTAAGCAATTTTAGAACACAAATCCCACTGTCATAGACTCACATGTTTTATCGAGTTTGTACTTCTAGAAAATCAGATAACAGTAGATTATATATATTTTAAAGGCAGGAGTGTTTCTTGAATCCCTCGCTGCGCTCCGGATGCTTCTTTAGACTTCATCGCTTCGGTCGGGATTCAAGAAACAATGCTCCTTTGATCTTGAATCCCGAATCTAAAATTGTCATTGCAATATCAACTTTCGCTTCGTATCGAATAGCTGGTCATTTCCAACGACTATGTTGAGGTCAAATTTTCTTTGTAGTTCCTGGAGACTCAGAGGTGCGGGTTCATGCCGTTGATCGTGGACCCTGACGGGGAGGGTCTGACTTGGCTGAAGAACACGCTCGCAGACTCACAGTGCGACTTCGTTTCGCAGCGTAGTGAGAAATTGATGACAACCATGCAATATGCTATCAGGTAACTTGTTTTTTTTTTTATTTCTTTTTGAATAAAACATAAGCCTATGTTTACTGCCTTATTGGTTTTGTGGGTTTATTCTAAGGTCGGGAAAAATGTTAGGGATTTATCCGCTTAGTAGCTGCTACGAAGTCTGGATCTGAACCCGGTTGATGGCAATAAGTACATCCCCTATTACATGGGACTTACGGACAGAATGCGAGTTTACTATTAGGTACACCTCTATCTTACCTTTCGGGTTGTCCCATTTTAGGGCAAACATTAGTCTTCCCTCCTTTCTTTTTTTGCCCCGCCACGATTTTCTGGATCTGTCGCGTAGTGATTAAACGACATGATGGAATGAATATACATTAAGCCCAAAGCAATTTCTGAGCTCTTGGGCTTCTGAGCGGCAGTTTAATAAACTCTGACACTAGGGGGGAGCCATATCCCCCCACAAAAAAAAGAAAGATCGCATAAAGCGCAAGCCAGACAGAAGTGACGTAAGACGAGGACGTGTCGCGGACAGCCGCAAACATATGAACGTTGCGCCCGCGGCTCGTCTCTTCTGTAAGAAACGCTGTAGAGACAAATGTCCGCGCCCCGTCTGCGTCTTACGTCCTTTCTATGTGACCAGCGCCTAAGATGTTCCATATGCTACAGACTGGGCCGCACGCTAGTAATCAGTGACGTGCAGCGCGTGCCGGCCGCGTGCTGGGGCTGGCGCGTGCTGCTGCTGGCGCGCGCCGCGCCCGCGCTGCCGCCGCACCACGCCGCGAGACTGTCGCCAGTCAACTTCACACCTACTTTGCATGCACTTACTGGTAACTAACTGGTGCCACAACTTCGTAATTTTGTAAATATTATAAAACAATATTTTCATAACATATTATTTTCTCCAATAGAAAGTTTTAATCGGTCTAATTAAACAGTAACACTATTTTTCTAAAACAGAATAAAATACCTATTCTCTATTTTGTAAGCAACGTAGTGAATTTTATCCATACTAAATAGTTGCTTTTTCTAGACCAACTAGTGTACTACGCCTTGCAACAACAAAATCCAGAGGTGGACGAAAAATCCAAAGAAATTAAACTGAAGAAAGCTACTTTACAGAAGCAACAACATGAATTACAGGTTTGCAAAATTTGATTCAACTGTCTCACAGCATGCAAGATGACTGAAAAAGTCTAATTAGTTCGTCAATTAAATTATGTGTGTTCATTTTTTTGTGTTAACGATTTTCGATCGATATTTTTATTTTTTTCAAATAAAGTAAGGCTTCACGTCCGCAGGAAAACTTTCACTGATTTATAACTTTTGAACAGGAAAACCTTCTTCGTGAGTTATCAAACAAAGGCGATATACTAAAAGACGCGGGTGTGCTCGCTTCCCTAAGTAAGACTAGAGCTACGAATGACACCATAGTGGAAGCTCTAGCGGCCGCCAGGGAGGTGGAGAAAGCGAGCCAGGCCGCGTGTCTGATGTACGAGAGCGCCGCACGACGCGCCGCCGTACTGGCGCTGGCTACCAATACCCTGGCCTCGCGCTGGCCACTCATAGCGCTGCCTGTTGACGCGGTGCTCGATGTGTTCGTTGATGCGGTGAGGAGACAGCCGGTGAGTAACACACATCATAAACTTAATAAAAAACAACACTCATACATACAGTTTCGGGTGGTTTAAGAATTAGGGTGTTAAGTTTCTCCTCTAAAAACAGAAGATCAGTTTGCCGTATATCATTACTTCACTGTGATGATGATTGATTGCCAGAATGGTGTAATAATACAGCGTGTGTTTTTTATTTCCAAAATCAGCGTGTACGATTCCTGGCCAGGATTATAGATTTTTCATATCACATAATATTGATTTTTCTAACGATCCACGCGCTGTAGGGAAGTTTATCCTGTTTAATACAGTGTTGTTCCAGGATCAAACAAAAATAAACAACGCCGAAGTTATTAAATGTGTCACTAGAAAAATAGTGGAGAGAGTTCTGTTGAGTTTGCACAAAAAAGACAAATACGTGGTCGTTTTATATTTACTAAAACAAGTTTATGAAGATATGATACCAAATGAGGTGAGTAATTCCCCTTACGCCAGAAATTAATTTTTAATCTCAATCCAAGGTCTGATCCGTTTTCTTTGACGCTTACTTTGATTGGACATCTATGACTCGGGTAAATAAATACAATCGTTGAATGATTACAGAAAAATATAGGGATCAAGATAGTAACTGATATTGAATTTTAATTTTCAATGTTTATGACTAGTAAGTCTTAAAAAAACCTGTATTCATTTTCTTGTCTCATTTTCAGTTGTGGGAAATATTTATTGGTAGCCATGACCTAGAAGATGTAGGAAACGTTAATGAAATCAAAAGCAAACACTCCTGGATACCACAGGACTGCATCAAGAAAGTTGCTAAACTCAAGGTTAGTCATAGACACCGACTTAGCCCAAACGACACCAATGGACATTTAAACTTCGTTCAAGAGGTTCATTTTTTTTAGCGTGGTAAAATCATCAAATGAGTCCTCCCACCCAGGGCAGGGGGGGAGGGACTGTCAGACTTGTACTGACTAAAATCCACGGTGTCCTTCAATAACCCTTTACGAACCGGGGTCACGGTAATTCGTTAGTCCCGCGACCCGGCAGGATGGCAGTGTTCATAACAAAATTATCACGTGGCATTTCTGAAATCCCCGCAAGATTAAATAGAGATTTATAGACAGATTGGGATAGGTTGACCTGCTGGCGTCTGTACCTAACAATACACCCAAAAAAAATCAATTTCAGTGATTGGCTGCAAAAAAACTATAGGAGAAAAAAGAAATTGAATTTCATTTGATATACCTACATATAGATGGGAGTGCTACAAGGGAAGGGGTTCACACAAAAAGCCCATTCTTCTTTGCGGCAAGCGTATTGCCATCTAAGTTTGATGGCAATTCGTTTCCACGGAGTCTGGATTAGTTCCCGTTTGATGATACAATGGGCACAAATCCAGACTCCGTGGATGCTACTGAGAAAATTTTAATGAAAAACCCCAATAACATACGGGAATCAAAATTAAATGCTATACAGTCGCGTTGGAAACCACTAGAGTATTGAATATTCTACAGTAATAATGACACCGACAACTTGCAATGCGCTGAACGCCTTCAATTTTGTGTTTATTCTATTCTTAGTTAGTTAGGGACGTTTTAGTAGTTAGTTTATTCTAAATCTTGACAAACACTACAAAAATATGGTTATTAATTACAGGTTGTAAATGAAGATCTATACAACAGACTTGCACTGCAAAACGAAGATATTTGGAAGGAATTCCTCCAATCAGGAGATAGAAATATCATAAGCAGACTAAAATTGAGCGCTTTTGAGACTGTGGTAGCAGTGGCAGTAACACGACCAGATAGCGCCTACCGAGCCATTGTGACTTTCGTTGATCAACTACTGGGTAATATTGAAATACTGTTTTTAATAAAATTACCGTAAAATGGGGTGAATAAGGACAAAACTTTGAAAGGGATTTTAATAATAAATTATAATGGTATGTTGCCAACAATCTCTCAAAATAGTGAAGTATTCAATAAATAAAATTGAGTAGTTATTGGTAACCTATTATATTAATTCAATATTAAAATCCCTGATGAAGTTATGTCCACATTCACTCCTGCATCGCTATTCACCCCGTTTGATTGTATTATGTTAATTGTTATGTGGATTGTGGCCCACTCCCTTTCACAGAGAGGAGGCCTGTGTCCCAACAGTGGGAACATTATAGGCTGATGATGATGATAATGATTATATTCAAGAATGTCAATACCGATTACTATCAATACGATTCTGCCAAATTTTCTAGAACTTAACCAAGATCATATAACGGTTGGTCTATAAAACTTATCAGAGGTATTTAAATCATCAATCAATGAACATACGTTTTATGAGCTGTTAAAACGCGAGTCTCTCTATTTTGTATGGCCTATTGTGATCTGTGACGATAATAACTAGATGATTTCAGAGTTACTAATTTTTTTAATACTAGATTTGTGCTCTAATATAAAATGAGTGATTAGAGATATACCGTCTTACTACAAAAAGACAAACATTCATTGAACGCTTGTCAAAAAAAAGTGTAACTGCAAACCGACCCCTATATCAACGTGAAATGTCGTTTTAACGTTGACAGTTTTTAAGACAAGTTTTCAACAGATGTTTAACTTTTTTGTGGTAAGACGGTTCATGTTTTGTAATTATTAGATAATTCAGTGTTAAATATCCTATTCTATCCAAAATTGTGTGTTCTGATAGGCGCGGGCGTGCTGGCGGGTGGGTCGCCCGTGCTGCGTGCCAGCGTGTGTGCGGGCCGCGGCCGGCGGGTGGCGCGGCCTGTGCTGCTGCTGGCTGCGCACGCGCACGACGCACTCGCCGCAGCGGCTACTAACCGACAACTCACACATGTAAATATACTTTTGGTCTTGATACTATTACTAACATAACCGAAGTCCAAATCTACTGTTTAGTTAATTCTGCAATAAAAAAGAAACAATAATAATGTTAAAAGAAGTAGTGCAAATTGAGTAAACCACGTATAAATAACAACATTAAAACAAATGAAAGAAAATTGCGTCCATCTTATCATAGTATCTGAAACACTCATGACGTCCACGTCCATCCATCTCGAAGCAAGTATATCATACACTGCTGGTGTTATTATTTCTAGGACTTGTGCTGTCTTCTTAGGGCTTCGGTTGTATTTAAAACACTTTCTCGATTTGTATTTTTTCAGGTGGGAATAGAAGAGGGAAGGGCGGCATGGGAAACAGCACTAGAGGCATGTCGCAGCGGGAACTGGCTGGCCATAGTGGTGGGCGCTTCGCCCTTCACGAATGATTTACAAGCATTTATCGCCTCATTCCTTGAGTCACCGGTAAGCTTTAAGTATTTATAGAAAGTATCACTGAAAATAACATTTAAAGATAGTTTGTTCGAGGTCAAATAACTCCAATGATAAAGATATTCAAAAACTATAAAAAAGCTTGATGCTTCTTTTGTTGATAACTAATCAAAGAAGACTCAGTTCTGGACCCAATGTGTGACAGAACAAATTTACAACGAAACATAATCACGAAAAAAATAAAGGTGCTTGAAATTACGGCAGATTGAAGCTGATAACTTTATTAAACGCTTGACACTCTTTTACACGCGTAACATGACCAATTCAATCTCTATTCCACCAAGAAAAGACCAAGTTATTTCATCGTTATTTTTATATTATTCAACTGCTTTTTTCTACAATTTGTTTTGCATGAGTATGACACGATCCAAACATAAACATTTAATAACAACACATAAAATAACATTTTCTTTGATACATTTTAAACAGTGTCCTGCTTAAAATATTAATAATAATCTTTCTACGTTCTGTAATTTTGTCTGTTCTTCCGTCGACAAAACCCGTTGCTACGATACCATGCTACGCTGTGCTGCTGTAAGGCTCTTCGTACATAACGCGACACAAGTCTCCGATACCTTAGCCTTACACCTTTGGTATCCAGGTGACTATTCCAATAAAAATCCATAGAGATTCGATACGCATCAATGGATACCAAAGTCGTAAGGTATCGGAGACTTACGTCGCGTTGTGTACGAAGAGGCTTACAGTTCATTAAATTGTGTGCCCAGTAATATATAGAGTATAGTCAGTTGTTCTTTGACCCTATTTATACTTAATTAATGCTTTATAGGCTGATCAATACCACGAGGACTTCAGACTATGGATATTATCCGAGGATCGTGAAATTCCAGCGCTTATATCTAATGCCTGCGTTAATGTTATTCTTGAGGTAAGTCCTAAGCATTCAAATAAAAGCGAGGTTAGTTTTATTTGCTGTATTTTTTTTTTTGGATTAATAGTCTTGTGTACTGAAGACATCTAATTAGTCCGCAATTAACGAATAATATTATTTGAAGTGTATTTTGGTTTCTTTATTTACGTAAATAAAAACTGACAAAGATACGACGCTTTTAGAATTACATCACGGCCTATAATTTTTAGAGCGTTTTGACGTCACGAACTCCCAACTACAGAGATTTTATGCGTTTTATCGACGTCAATATTAATTGATATAAAAAATTATCAAAAGTACGTGTCTAATATTTTTAATACCTATTGCAACTGACGGACTAAAAGGATATGTACAATTTATTGATGCTAGAAACTAGCTTATTGTTATTTGTGGTCAGGCACCGGAAGGTGTGAAAAACAACGTGATGGGCACTCTGTACGCATGGGGCGCGTACACCGCGGACGCTAACACCGTGCGGCTACATGCTGCGCTTGCGCTGTTCCACGCGCTAGTTCAGGAACGACGCGCCTACATTCCACAAGGTTAGTGCTGATTGCCTAGTGTGAATTTTTATCTTGCACGTTAGATATTTAAGTTTAAATGAAGTTATGTAGCTAGTTTTTAGCTTGAGTTATATGTTTAACTCCAGAAGAAAAGAGAGCGCAAAAAGAGAATGTATAAAAATAAATCACTTTTACCATTTTAAAATATAATTAGTAAGATTGTGTACGCGAAAAATGTGTGTGTGTTATTATAATTTTGAAAGGCGTTGGGTATTCACAGAAGTTGATTGTCTTGCCAGTTCGTTTTGCGTGAACTTGGCTTGACACGTTGTTGAGATGTTTTTTGTAAGAAATTCTGAAAAGCTGAAATCTTAATAATTAAAGTCATTGCACAAAACTTGTTGCATATGATGTTAATAATGTATGTAGCCCTGCAAAGTTTTAAACAATACCCATAACTTTATTTAGTGTATCTACATAAAATTAAAATAATGAAATGTCGGTGTTCAACAAGTCTTTAAAACGTTCAACCAGGTTGGTCCCAGTGGTATGCGTGGGAGTGGGGCGAGGCGCAGGCCGGCGCGCGCGCCATCCGCGGCGGGGCGGGCGGCCGCGCCGTGTGCGCTCTGTACGGCGCGCGCCTGTGTGCGGCGCCCGACGCGCGCGTGCTGGGCGCGCTGCAGCGACGGTGCCTGGGAGACGCCGCCATGGCAGCCAGCTGGAAGCCACAGCCACTTACTATACCATTGCCGCTCTCTACGTCATTGAGGGTACGTTTTATATATATATCTGTACGCTCCCACAGAAAAGTCTACTTTCTCTATTCCCGTACTTGTAATTTTTTTTATATTGTTTATCTATGTTTTGTTAAAATATGCTTTTCAACTCCGCTTTATTACCCTAGTTCTGCTTGGTGAAACTCTCCGTTACAGTCCAGTTTTCTTAAATTTTCCAACTTGTAATGTTATCTTGGTCTGACAGGAGTACACGGTGGCCTTTGACAAACTTCCTGACATCGACTCGCCACAACTCCTGGCTTTGCCTGCCAACTGCCGGGTAGCTTGGGAAAAGAATGCCGCCAATGATATCATGACTAGACTCAAAGGTAGTTTGCACGTTATAAACTACTATTCATTGTTCTAGTAGATTCTCATCATATCTTCAGGGGCCTCTTACAGTCCACTAGCGCCGCCAATCGAAAAAATGTCATAACTCGTAAATAGAATCAAAAATACAAAATGTGGTCTGTAATTACTGTAGAAAAGGCAATAACGTAATTTTATAACACATTGTCAACACTTGAAATATAACTGTTTAGCTAAATCGTGCATTCTAAACATAAGCGGCCGTTTTTGTTACAAATGCACGATTTAGCTAAACAGCTATATTTCAAGTGTTGACAATGTGTTATAAAATTACGTTATTGCCTTTTCTACAGTAATTACAGACCACATTTTGTATTTTTGATTCTATTTACGAGTTATGACATTTTTTCGATTGGCCGCGCTAGTGGACTGTAAGAGGCCTCTTCATGTTTTATGCTCATGTTGATTTTTTCTGTTAGTTTTTCTTGTGCTTCGTTCTGTCAGCTGTCATGCTACAACTTACTTCCTTTTCTTGACTCATACTAGTAGCCCATTTTTTTTCATCAAACATTAACCTTCCACTCTCGTGATAAGGTTGAAAATTTAAGTAAGAAATTTGACAGATTGATGTAGGTTGATGTGCTGGCGTCTATACTCTTCAACGAGGCGGCTTTCGAGATCGTTTTTTGAGATCGACCGAACGTGCAATGCGAGTGGTGAGCGCTAGTGTCGCTGGCAGTAGCTCAATGAATAGCGAACTTTAGTCCCTGCTGCGCGGACGCAGCGCTGTAACCACGTTACCCCCACGTCGCTATTTGGAAGCCTTGTAGATTCTACGATCAAAATTGTTTTCATTCCAGAATTAAACTCAACGGTTACTGTGATCGACAAGAACGATAATGTTACACCTTTGAAATCGCTTCTTGCTCTATGGAAGAAACTTATGTCGGGAAGTCCTTTCATAAAAGGAGAGTATCAAATTGAAAAGGTAAGTGATACTTGTTCTGTTTTAAAGGAAAATATCGTATGTTGATTATTTCTGTAAATTAATAAGCTATCTCGGTTGCTATCCTTGGTTGGATCTTTGATTTTAACCAATCAATGACCGACTTTGCCTAGCCGAATCTTTAAGATGTCCAATCAGAAGCAACCGTTAAAAACAAAGGAACGATTTTAGGATTGAAATTGAATACTTATTAATTTCGGGCGTAGGTATATCTGTCAGGTACCAAGTTGTACTCCAGATTGTTTTCGTTAAATTCAACGGAGACATATTCATATAGTGCACAAGTGTGTACGCAGGCACAGGTGAATTTTCTGTTCTTTTACTCTCCTAGTCCAATGAGACAGCGATTTGATACTACCGGAGAGAAATCAGGCGCTGGATCAACGGCTTGACGTGCTTTCTGAGACACTGACCTCCGTGCAAATTCCGGGCTACTTTCTAATGGAAAAACCCAACAGCACTTTTTCAGTCTTAAGTTACCAACGTGATAGTAATAACAGCTACTCTAGTATTTCATATGAATGGTGTATTAGGACGGTGGCGCCGGCTGGTGGAGCGGTGTGTGCGCGGGCGAAGCTAGAGACGCGGCGCGGGCGGCGCGACGCCTGCACGCTGACCTGGCGCGGCTGGCGCACGGCCACGAGCGGGGACTGCTGCATGTAACCACTCCCTTTAATTTCCACCATTTTCCACTCAATTTTTCCAGCGGCTTCACCTGCATGGCAAACACCGCCTCAGATATGTTAAGCAGTGATACGGGCAGTAATTGAGAAGTCAAGTCTCATGACAAGTGACAGGCTGAGTTGGCTCAGTCTACCAATCTTCAATAGACGAAAATGATCCCACGAATGTAAAAGCAAGATAGAAGGTACACAAACTATACTAAACCAGTTTATCTTGGTTTCGCGTTCTATAATCTTTATGCACATTCAACAATCCGCTTAAGTTCGAGTGATTTTCAAACTTAAAATCCAGATAATATTATATCTATAGGACTTTATACGAAATCATACATTCTTTCAGGTAAGCGACGAGTGGCAAATGTTGTGGAGTGGTCCGGATGCAGTGGACGCGTACGTGCGCGAGTTCGGCATGCGTGCGCGCGCTGCACTGGCCCGGCTCGACACCGCGCACCTGCCGGACTACATGCCCACAGGTAAACTAGCAATTTGAAAATAGACTAAAGAATGACATTCTTGAAAATTCTAAAAGCATATAAAAAATTTTTCAACGCGTCCAAATTCTACATTAACGGTTTAAATTCCAGCTTTTGTGTTAATTTCTTCACTGTCACCCAAACTACACTTTTTTTTTTTTTTATCGTGGTAAAATCATCAAATGAGTCCTCCCACCCAGGGCAGAGCGGGAGGGACTGTCAGACTTGTACTGACTAAAATCCACGGTGTCCTTCAATAGCCCTTTACGTACCGGGGTCACGGTAATCCCTAGGTCCCGCGATCCCGGCAGGCTTTGGCCCTCTACAGGCCCCGTCAATATGCTGACACTCTTTGAGGTGCGCGTGGAACACAACGCGCCGTCGACCCGGGCATGGTCCGTGGTCGGGCAGCGAGTCGCCCATTACTCGCTGCCCGCATGCCCGCGCCTACGGTGGCCGGAGATCGTCTTGCGACGTCCGACGCCGTGGGCGTCTACCACTGCGGCTGGGGTGGAGGGAGGACGCTGTCCTCTCCCTCAGGCGGCCCGCCTCCTCCTTCACGAGCATGTCTGCTTCGCAGAAGGAGGCGACCGCTTCCCACTCCGTCTCGCCCCGCAGCATGGCCTCGACCAATGCCGGGCGCGAGAGGTCTCCGCCTATCGCCGTCGTGAGGACACGGCGGTGCTCTGCCCAAGCGGGGCAGTCCTGCACCGTATGCTCCACCGTGTCCTCCGGACGATCCTCGCAGTGGTGACACCCAGGCGTTTCTTCCCTCCTTATCAGACACAGGAACCTCCCGAAACTTCCGTGTCCGGTGAGGACCTGCGTCATGCGGTAGGTCAGGACGCCGTGACGCCTATCCAGCCACTCCTCAAAGAGGGGTCTTACCGCCGCGATTGCGGCGTGCCCGGACCTCGGTTGCGACAGTCGCTCCCTCCATACTACCCTGAGATCACGCCGGAGCTCTTCCCGCCGCGACTCGACCTGTCGAGGCAGCGGGGATTCGCCCCGACGCTGCGCCTCCACGCGCCATTCATAGACGCGCTGGAGGGCAGTCGCCTCCAGATCCCAGGGCAGCAATCCGGCAAGGAGGTTGGCCGATTCGCCGGCAATCGTGCGGTATCCCCGGATCATCCGGATAGCCATGACCCTCTGGCATGCGACCAGCTTGAGTGGTCGCGTCCGGATGCTTGGGGCCCACACGGGGGCCCCGTAGAGGGCCATGGACCGCACGACACCGGCGTACAGCCTCCGGCAGGAACCCAAACTACACTAGTATTTTTTTTTATATTTGTTTTTTTTTGTCACAAAATATTGGCTATCCAATTTCTATTTTATAAATATTTAATTCATTGAGAAATGTAACTGTGTTATGAGAGGCGCTAGTGAAGGAAGTTTGGAATCATTCTCATTGGTTAAAAATGTGATTGACATTAAACATTTAAAAATAGCTTGACTGCGTTGGTCAAATTGGAACCTATGATGAGCATTGGCCGAGTGTTGCCACTAAACTTTATGATGTCTAGAGGTGGACCTGCGCTCGTTCCTGCGTCCAACGCGCGTGGTGTGGGCGCTGCGCGTGCGCACGGCCGCGCGCCTGGCCTGCGCGCTGCACGCACTCACGCTGGCCCTCAAGTGGAGCTGGCAGGAGGGTAAGACGACGCCATATGACACATTACATCACGTCTGTACAACTTTTATGTAAAAAGAACCTTTAAGCTATTATATTTTAGTTGTTATAAGTTTATATGTAACAATACGATTTGAACGCCAAAAGTTACCAAAAAATTAAAATGGGTACCATTCAGTAAGGTTTGGTTTCCGACCTCATATGTAGAACAATTTTATTGATAGAATTGTGCTAGCTATCTCCCGTTTAAGTTCTTACAAAGCGCAACCGGATATTGTATTAACGCCATTCTACTGAATTGCATTTCAGCCAAATACCTACATTATTTTTTCTTATTTCCGCGTAGGTGAGAGTACCCAAGACGGTGTAGTACTGCGCGGCCTGCGACTGTGTGGCGCCACGTGGTCAGGCGCAGTACTAGCGCCCAACTCACCCACGGCGCCGCCGCACGCGCCCGCGCCGCCTCTGTTGCTACGCTTTGTGCTGCAGGTAACATTATTATCTACAAAACTCCTAAGGCCTCGTTCAAAGGACACGCGGCACGTTGGGCGGAGCGGGCCGCTCGAAACACAAACATACGGCGATGTATACAGCGATCAAGGAAAAGCTGGTTTACACGCGTGTTTGATTTCTGGCGGAGGACGTTGCAATGAACGCTCCAGTCACCATAAACGAAGAAATAATTGACGCAGTGCAGCATGCCTGACGCACCGACCAATGCGCCGCGTGTCCATGAACGCGGCCTAACATTTCCAAAATAAAAGCTGTACTATGTAAAGCTTCATACTTCATTTTTGCTGATGCAATTTTTTTATAAACTTATATTGATGGTAAAATTAAAGAAACATACTACGAATCGGCAGGAATCCGAGAGCACTTGTGCCTGGGAGCGCAGCGCCGAGGTCCCGCTGTACACGAGTGAGGCGCGCGAGTCGCTCGTACTGAGCGCACGCGCACCTCTAGCACCGCACTACGAGCCCGACGTCGCTACACTGCACGCCATCGCGCTCTTTATAGCTCCACACGACTAAATAATAAACTTGATTCCCATTGAAATAACAGCGGCTGATAGCGGCTTATTGAAATAAATCATTTGGAATCCTATCTACGTGATTTAAAGGTTCATAGTCATTCGAAGGCAAAGGACAGACAGTCAGTGCGGTGTCGCGAGGCTACACGAGACTTCTGGCGACTAGTCAAAAGAGTTCCGCCGCGCTCTGTCACTTACGGGCCTACCACACGCACAAGCTTCAAAATAGTTTTGCCTTGCGCAGGCATTGCTTCTCGCATGAAAAAATAATATACGGTCTGCAAGACTGAACGCCCAACTACACACACAGGCAAGTATGCGCAGGCAAAACTGTGGTGAAGTTTGTGCGTGTGGGATTTGCAATTTCTGTCCTTGCTACTACGATATAATGATGCAATTTGATTGACTTGACGTCGTCGTGGCGAGCATTTTTGTTTTTCATCTACCCGTAGACGACCGCACGTTTTATGTTATGACATATGACGGTAAGGTTGATTAAGGTTGGTCGAATTGAGACGCATCGCGTCATGGGGAAGCTTCCTTACCGTTAGGGCCGCTGTACGCGCTGTTGATCTTTCAGTGAACAATGGCCCATTCACGACCATGCCTCTGTGAGCGGCACTTAGGGCGGGGCGGCTAGCGATCAAATATTATACAAGATAGAAATGTTTGAAACACACCACGTGACGCCTGTGATTACGTGGCGTGCACAACACTCCGCCGAACCGCCCGCCGCACCGCTTAGATCAAAATTGTGAACGGACCGTAATTGTGTGCACCTTTCACATAAGTCTAGCACGTGCGCCTAGTCTTATGTGAAAGGTGAGTCGGGATAGAATGCGATTGACAACAAACTGAGTGAGCTTGATGTTTGTGTACTTCCCCTTCTTACCGCTCTCATACCTCGGCGCTGTCGAGCACTTGTGCACGGGTTCATTATTCTGTTAAGGTTTGACACAGTATGTTTTGCACTTATTAAACAATAGAATAAGTTATGCCTTAATATATTATAATTTCAATGAAATAGTTTATTTATTCTGAAGAGAACTTTAGCTTCCCAATACTATGTAAGATATATTGGTTTAACACCGATTGCGATTCGTCAATAGTAAATAAAACACTTTTGTACATACTTAATTTTATTGTAAAATTAAATTACAGGAGCAGTTAAAGCAATCAAAAAGCTCCATGAGGTAGGTTTAAAAAAATTACTTTTAAAATCAATGATGCTTCGAAATTGACTTATTAGGTACTTTTAAAATCAGAATCACTCGTACGTTTGGTACGTCTTGATTAAGCAAAACTATTAAAAAAAACTCCCATCTTTGGTTCTTTCATTTGGTAAAAAGAAATACTTTTTTTTTAACTAAAATCAATTTGGTTCATTGCCATTCCCTCTCTCTCTATTTATCACCATTTTTGTTACTCCGATTCTGAAACAAAATTATATAGAAGCAATTATTATACAAGATTATTCTTTAAAGTTGGCCTTATGACGGAAATCGGCATTCATAAGACAAACTCGGTTGCCTTTTTAAAATTATTTTAACATTTTTAATTATTTTTTTTTTGGTTAAGTGGGAGTTGTCCAGAATTTGTGCAATTTTTTTTTATCGTGGTAAAGTCATCAAATGAGTCCTCCCACCCAGGGCAGGGCGGGAGGGACTGTCAGACTTGTACTGACTAAAATCCACGGTGTCCTTCAATAGCCCTTTACGTACTAGGGTCACGGTAATCCCTTGGTCCCGCGACCCAGAATTTGTGCAATAGGCTATTTTTTTATACTGTTCGACCCTTCTTCTTGTAAGAAACATTTCATTGTATGGGAAGAAAACACTCGACACAAGACATCAACTCCGCGCTGAGGTGTGCCCTAGACTATGGTCTAGGGCACACCTCGGGGAACTACAGCTGTCATTGATGTTCAACCTACCTTGTCAATATGCGTCAAGTATTTCACGAGATGTTGAGAAGACGCCTTATTGGGCGCTGAAGTCACAGTGACTGGTGGGTCCCCCGACACTGGATTATCTGCAAATTATAATAAGGCTATTATGGAACTTTAGTCTAAACTACTAGATCGCATCTGAATCAATATTATTTCAAATATAAAAGCTTTAACTTTCTTAGCTACGTATATATATATACACACATCAAAAGTGTCTAGGGATCAAGCATTTTTATGCGGATTTCTTGAGATTGAGATGTGGCTTTGTAATAAATTTATGATTTTATAAATTTATATGGATCCTTTTTGGTGCATTTCATAATTTGAATCAGGAACTGTGAATCAAATTCGAGTAAAAGATGAAAATCAGCTGTCAATATTTTCCCTATAAAAACATACAACGCATTGAAGACATTATTAGTGCTACTGTTTCCCTACTACTGATTAAAACCAACGTTATTATGGAGCGGCGACGTCATTTAAGCAGGGAAGAAATACTCAGAGCCGTGGGAATGATAGAAGCTGGTTCCCGGCAACGTACTGTGGCTTTAGCTCTGAATACAAGTCAGAGTATTATCAGTCGACTTTGGACACGTTACCGAAGCACTGGTACCGTGGCTGAGCGCCATGGAGGACGGTATCGCTGCACCACTCGGAGACAAGACCGATACATTCAAATCTTAACTCGAAGAGCTCCAACAATAACCGCCATGATGTTAGCCGTGAGGCTTCATCACTCTTCAGGGAACTTAATTAGCGACCAAACAGTCAGAAACCGCTTGCATGAAGTGAACCTTCATTCCCGAAGACCGCTACGGGTACCACCTATAGCAATGCACAATCGTAGGATTCGATATCAATGGGCTCTTGAACACAAAAATTGGGCAGAAGAACAATGGCGTTTCGTGTGCTTTTCTGATGAGTCTCCTTTTGGTATGAGACCGGATACAAGACGTATACGACACTGGAGAAGCCCTGGACGCCAACAGCGATAAAAATCCTGCCAGGAAGTCCATCCTTATAGTGGTGGAACCATCATGGTATGGGCGGGTATTTGGATCGGCGGAAGAACTGAGTTGATTTGGATTAGAGGCAACCTCAACGCTCAAATTTATGCTGAGACGATTGTATCAGACGTCATCGTTCCTCTACAAGTGCAAATCGGTCCCTTATTTCAGTTAATGCATGATAATGCACGACCGCACACCGCAAGAGTTGTAAGACAGACTCTCGCCGCAGCTAACATCAATGTCCTGCCCTGGCCTGCTCAGTCGCCAGACTTGAATCCGATTGAGCATGCATGGGATATGCTACAGAGAAGAGCTCTGCCGAATATGGAGGGTATCCAGTCGCAAGAAGACCTTTTTTTGTTGTTGCAACGAACATGGGTGGCCATTCCACAGCGTGATTTGGATGAACTCATTTTGAGTATGCCAAACCGATGTTCTTGTGTTGTTAGTGTTCGCGGTAGAAACACGGATTATTAATTGTTTAAGTTACCCAATAAAATTTTAAAGAAAAATGTTATTTCAGTCTTTTTTTCGAACTTTTGTGTTAGTGGTTCAAATGTCAAAAATCCCTTTATTAGGAAAATGGCAAATTTCTTTATTAATGCAAAGGTGACTTGGTTTATCGTTACTGTGACATACGAAAACACTTTATTTGATGAATCCTTAAAATTTTTTTTAATTAATATCAATCAGGAGAAAAGTTATTGCAAAAATATATATTGATCCCTAGACACTTTTGATGTGTGTATATTAAAACTCACAGTAAGCGATGACTCTGAAGACGTCAGTATGTTTGAAGACATACATGAAAGTGGCCACGAGGAGCAGGCCTATAACCGCAGCAGTCAAGCACACGTAGACATAATGTGGTCCTCTACCAAACTCGAACAACTCGGGAACAACGCACTTGCCTTTAATGCCGTTTCCGTAGATGTTGATGTATCTGGAATGTACGAAAACTTAAATTACAAAGTCATAAGTATACCAACTTAATGTCAGTTTATTCTGAAAAAGACGTGTTTTAAATTACTCTCCAAAATTAAACTACAATGTAATTTAATTCTTAAATCTAATAGAGTTCATTTTTTTTACCATTTTATTATTAAAATTTTAAATTATTTTAATGCAACACTTAGCCCTAGCAAAGTGCACCAGTAAGCAAACATGTAACGTAGTGTATTACGCCTGTGGCCGAACACTCGCCACGTTCTCTATCTTCATCATTAATCAAGATAAAAACCCGTGGTTTTAATATCACAGCCGCATGAGACAATCTTCTAGGCAAAGACTCTCGCAAAATTCGGTCCGTGCTAAGGTTACCATTGACGAGCCACAACATAGTTATCATCCATCATACATTTCTCTATAGCAGCCCAGAATGTACTAGAGACTAAATTCTAATGGAAAAACCCAATAGCACTTTGCCCGAACTGAGAATCAAACCCAGGATCCCGCGCTTAACAGTCATCAACAGATCAATTATCTATACATATAGCCTAAAAGCGTGAGAAAACTTACCCTTCAATACAAGGGCCACATCTGTTGATACTCTTGATGCATTCAGTTGTAGTTTCTTGCTTTGGCGGCTGCCGCATCAGATCCTGGCATTTCAAACATTCATGGCACACATTTGCTTGTGTTTCACAGAAATATCCCTCCGAGCAATGTGCATCTTCTTTACATGAGAGTGGTTGCGCATTTGCGGCCAGCAAACACAACATCGATACACCCAAAAGCCTGAAAATATACTCCTTATAGCAACCCAAAGGCCAAATACTCGACCAATAAGGGCGTCACGCGGTCGCGTTCCGCCGAGATTCTTATAAGTATTAAAACATATCGCGGTCTCTTCCCCACACGGGAGACACACGCGTTGCCTACGCGCCATGCGTACTGCACGCACTAACTAATTCCCGCGCATATGTATTTTTGCCAATCATAATTATTGTCCTCGAATGTCTTACTCCGGATCTCATAGCTATAAACAATAAAAGCATATTCCCTGAGACCCCTTCTCATATGTGGCGCTCAACGTGTTTTTCGTGTGACAATATTAGTGCATATGTGACGCTCAACGTGTTTTTCGTGTGACAATATTAGTGCATAGTGTCTATAATTCAAAGAAAGTTTTGTAGTGACGAGGTAAAATGCCAGTGACAAGGAGTAGAGCGGCTAGTTTGAGTCGGAGAGATGATGCAAACGACGCATTCCCCGGCCTCTCGCGACCAAACACACCGCCAGCGGCGTCCGCCAACCAAGATGGCGACGACGCGTTCTCTTCACCGCGCGCTGATGCAAACGCTACGTTCTCCAGTGAAAACGTGGCGACGATTATCGCCTCTCTCCAACGCTCTCAAACCGAAGCGTTCCGGGAGTTGCTCAACTCGGTGTCGCGGGCGAATGCATCCACCCCGGAATCACTCGCGCTACTAGGGCACAACACCCTAGCCCGCTGCAAAGCAACATTTTCCGGCCGACCAAAGGAGTCGGTTGAAGCATTCATAGACGCTATAGAGGCTTATAGTGACTGCGCGCAGGTTTCGGACTCAAACATCCTACGCGGCCTAGCCTACCTATTTAAAGACGAAGCGGCCACGTGGTGGCAAGGAATAAAATACTCCGTGTCGTCATGGCGGGAAGCCAAAGAAAACTTAATAAGTGCCTATGGTGACCGCCGGCCACCTCATCGTATATATATGGAAATATTTGCCACGCCGCAGGACAAAGAAAATACCGACATATTTGTCGCGCGCATCCGCGCCCTTTTCGCACGATTGCCTACGGGCGACATAACAGAATCAGCTCAAATAGATATGACCTACGGACTCCTCCACAGCAGAATTAGGAAAAGGCTACGAAGAGAAGAGTGTCATAACTTCTACGAATTACTCCGCCTAGCACGGAATATAGAAGATTCTTTCGACGAGAAGAACAAAGTGACACACACAGCGAGTGAGCGGCAAACACAACCGCAGTCAACATCAACGCCGGCTACACAATCCGCCGCGCGTGATAACGCGCCCGCTCGTGATAACAGACGCGCCCCCGCGCGTACGTACAACGACGGCGCGAACGCCGGTACCGCGGCACAGGGCACGCCCGCCCCGCCCGCGTCTGTTCCAGCCGCTCCGCATGCGCCTGTCCAAGCCGCATCCCCCGTGCCTGCTCCACCAAAACAGGACTCCACAAGGAAGCAGAGGCCTACCTGTGCTTACTGTAAGAAGTTCGGCCACGCCAAGGAGCATTGCCGTAAGTTGCAAGCATTGCAGACCCCAGGTGAGAGTGATAAAACTGATAAACAACCTAGTGGTCAAAGTTTTTATTCTGTTCAATCTCGCGCGTCTAACTCTATTAAATGCAATAACAATATTCTTTTAAAGTGTAATAGTGACGATGTGGTTTCGTATCCTATTTCGTTTAATACAAACGACTTTATTCCACAAGCTAATGTGTGTAGCTACTTAAATAAACAAAGGCCAAATATGATTCCAAAATGTGTAGCTACTAATAAGTGTGTTTCTTCCAAATGTGATGCCCATGCTTATAATATAAAGGAGAATGCACAAACACGTTCTACCAATTTTGATTGTAAAAATTTAAAGGAGAATGATCAAAAATGTTCTACCATTTTTTTTTGTGAAAATGTAAAGGTGAATGATCATAAATGTTCTTCCAATTTTTTTTGTGAAAATGTAAAGGAGAATGATCAAAAACGTTCTACCAATTTTTTTTGTGAAAATGTAAAGGTGAATGATCAAAAATGTTCTTCCAATTTTTTTTGTGAAAATGTAAAGGAGAATGGTCAAAATTGTTCTTGTAATATTTTATGTAAAAATGTAAAGGGTAATGGACAAAAATGTTCTTGCAATTTTGTATGTACTCATGTAAAGGGTAATGCCCATTTATGTTTAACCGATGTATGTTTGTGTATAGATCGTTCGGGACCCTCTATTGGTCGAGATTTACGACCAATCTTTAATATCTCCATTTTAGGGTTTAACGGCTCCGCGTTGATAGATACGGCCGCAAAACATTGCATTGCGGGTTATTCGCTATATACTCTCCTTCTACGTCAAGGTCATCCCCTCAGCTCTTCGACACGCGAAGTTAAGCTTGCCGACGGTGTAGTCCGTTCAATGGATGTACTCACAACAACGTTAGAAGTGCGCTTGGAAGCGGTAGCTATTACTATACCTTTTTTAATTTTTCCCGACTCGACTAATAACGAAACATTATTAGGCATCGATTTTATAACCGCCGCGGGAGTAGTCATTGATTTTCACAAAGAAATCTGGTACTTCAGTAACTTTGATAAAAGAAAATATAACTTGAAATTCGAACCAATTTCGCGTGACGTGTCTTGCGCTTCCACAGATATTCTTAGGGACGATGAAGGTACTCACCTCAAACCAGCTGAGAGACAAGCCCTCGCTGCCGTCCTTACCAGACACGCTCGGGTATTTCAACCAGGGGGAGGTCCAACACCGTATGCGGAACACCGGATTGATACAGGTGAGCATCCTCCAATTTCTACTCCTCCTTACCGGCTAAATCCTTCGAAAAAGGAGCTTATGAAAACTGAAATAGATAAAATGTTAAAAGATGACATTATTGAAGAATGTGAATCAGCATGGTGTTCACCGGCGCTGATGGTGCCGAAGTCCAATGGTGGTATCCGCTTCTGCGTCGACTACAGACGTTTGAATGCAGTCACCAAAGCTGATACATATCCGATGCCACGCATCGACGAGTTACTTCAGAGCACAAAACGGGACTGCTACATGAGCACGCTAGACCTTCGATCTTCCTATTGGCAGGTTATGGTTAGGGAAGCTGACAGAGACAAAACAGCTTTTGTCTGTCCTCTAGGTACTTACCGATTTAAGAGAATGCCTTTTGGTCTCAGAAACGCGCCAGCCACCTTTCAGCGTCTTATCGACCGTCTCCGATCCTGCTCTGCTTTACAAGATGTAACTTTATTAGCTTATTTAGACGATCTGTTGGTTATATCTCAGGGATACCAACAGCATCTCCATGACCTCGAGGCAGTTTTTAAACGTTTGACCGAGTTTAACCTCCATGTTAATAGGGAGAAGTGCGCTTTTGCTCGTGAAAGTGTTAAATATCTCGGTCACGTCATAACACAAAAAGGTGTTTCCACCGACCCACAGAAGGTGAGCGCTGTTGTCGAGATGAAGGTCCCAGGTAATCTGAAGCACCTGAGAACTTTTTTACAAACATGCTCATGGTTCAGAAAATTCATACCTAACTTTTCTAAAGTCGCTGAACCATTGACGCGCTTGACTAGAAAGAGTCAAGTCTGGTCTTGGGGCTCAGAGCAGACCCAAGCATTTAACGAGCTTAAGAGTCTATTGACCACAGCTCCGATATTGATTCAAGCCGATTTCAGTCGTCCCTTTATTCTGCGAACTGACGCAAGCAACTACGCCTTAGGCGCAGTTTTATTGCAGGGCGACGATAAACAGGAAAGGCCTATCGAGTATGCCAGCCGACTCCTCAACGCAGCAGAACGCAACTACTCCACTACGGAGCGGGAAGCACTTGCTGTAGTGTGGGCGGTAGAGCGGTTTCGGCCTTACCTAGACGGTCAACCAGTCGTGATTGGCACTGATCATCAGCCTCTACGCTGGTTGTTGTCACTAAAATCACCAGCAGGTAGACTAGTCCGTTGGGCCCTAAAGCTCCAATCTTTTGATATCCAATTCCAATATACCCCAGGGAAGGCGAATGTCGTTGCCGATACGCTGAGTAGACCAATTTGTTCCAACGACACAAGCGATAGTTGCGGAGTCTGCTCTGTTATTTGCGATCTACCCGCCAAGTCACCTAATCAGCTTCGCCTTGAACAGACTTCGGACCCTGAAGTGGATAAGATTATTAAAGAGCTAGAAGGACCCGATGAGGTTGCATCTAAAAGATGGTTAGAAAGGGGCTACCTCATGGATCAAGGAGTTCTGTACCGTTTCAATCCGGACTCTGAGAGTGAATCCCCTCAACTAGTCATACCTGCCGCCCAAATTGCAGCTATCTTGAAAGAGTTACACGACTCTGAAACAGCTGGCCATCCAGGCATCGATCGGACGTACCAGAGGGTAGCACAGCTATATTATTTTACAGGGATGCGGAGAATAATCACCGATTATGTCTTAGCCTGCATCCACTGCCAGAGGTACAAAGCTACTAACACCAAACCCCCAGGCTTACTCCAGACACCAGTTATGAACCAACGCAACGAAGTGTTGGCCGTGGACTTGTTCGGACCACTGCCTGAAGGAGACCAGGGGGAGCGGTGGGTCTTTCTTATTGAAGATACTGCCACCCGATGGACGGAGCTGTTTGCTCTAAAGGAAGCTACAGCAGAGGCCTGTGCTCATGTCCTCATTGAGGAATATTTCATGCGGTTCGGTTTACCTCGCAGGATTATTTCAGACAATGGTGTCCAATTCGTTTCTGCGGTGATGCGACAGTGCATGTCAGTTTTAGGCATCAAACAAAATTTTGTCCCGTTGTATCACCCGCAAGCTAACCCTGCCGAGCGAAAAAACCGCGACCTCAAGGCAATGTTGGCCCATCTCGTGGAAGACAACCACACCTCTTGGCCAAAGAAGTTGCCAGTGATCCGTTTCGCTCTAAATAGCGTAAATTGTCGCACAACAGGCAAGTCACCGGCTTATTTGACCTTTGGCAGAGAGATGCGGTCACCTACAGAGGTCGTTCACGACCTTCGTGCCATCAGAGCCAAAGAAAACTTTGTCCCACAAGTTACCCCTTACCTCGAAAACTTCCTACATTCACTCTCAGCTGTTCGGGAGCGCGTCGAGATCCAGCAGGACAAGACGAAACAGTACGCCGATGCTTCTCGTCGAGCGTCTGACGTATTCGAGGTAGGTGATTTAGTCATGCTGAAGTCACATTTGTTGAGTAAAGGTTCAAAAGACCTCACGTCCAAGTTCTACCCTCGCCGAGATGGCCCTTACCAAATCACTAAGAAGGTAAGCCCAACAACGTACACCATCGCGAGCACAGAACAACCAAATGTAGACTTAGGGAAATATCATTCCGAAGACCTAACGCGATACCGAGGTAGCGATGACCAAAACGGACAGATACCAAAACCCGTTAATCCGAAGCGGAAGCGCGGACGCCCAGCTAATGCTGCTGTTGTTATACCAGTCCAGGAGCGAGGGCGTTCTCCAGTACTGGAGGGGGAGTATATAGCAACCCAAAGGCCAAATACTCGACCAATAAGGGCGTCACGCGGTCGCGTTCCGCCGAGATTCTTATAAGTATTAAAACATATCGCGGTCTCTTCCCCACACGGGAGACACACGCGTTGCCTACGCGCCATGCGTACTGCACGCACTAACTAATTCCCGCGCATATGTATTTTTGCCAATCATAATTATTGTCCTCGAATGTCTTACTCCGGATCTCATAGCTATAAACAATAAAAGCATATTCCCTGAGACCCCTTCTCATATCCTTGAAATACTTGATACCTGCCCACTTTACAATACCTACTACCAATAGGCATGTTGCAAATCTATAATAGTAGCGTTTTACCTTCAAATAAAACGCTTGTTGTGTCCGGAGACTCATTCGGGGTCATATAAACATTATTTGAGTCAAGCATCTTCCGTTTCCGTGTCACATCTATACAGGTATATAATGCAAATGTCGCCCTTTTGACAACACGATGATGACGTATTTCCGCCTTCGTTCACCAGGTGGCTGCAGCGCGCCAAAACCTTCATTGTGGCCTCAAAAACCCTAAAAACTTGAGAAACAATTAAACCAGGCAGACTTTAAAATTATGACCCCGAATGAGTCTCCGGACACAACAAGCGTTTTATTTGAAGGTAAAACGCTACTATTGTGTCCTTCGGCCTCATTCGGGGTCATATAAACATTATTTGAGGCTTTGTTTGTTATCGCCTGGTGAACGGGACGCCAATGTGTTATAAAAGAAATTAGCTAAATTACATCAACAAAAAACCAACGAGTTTCAAAATAAAACCAATTTAAGTATACATTTACTAAATATATTGCAATAAAATAATAACCTTTTAAAATAACTATTTAAACACTTACAAACTGAAATAAACTGCACATTTATACGTACCTTATAGTTATAACATCTTTTTGTAAACTTACCATAATCATGTAACATTTCTCATACCTTATTCACTATAAAAATACAAATAACTTATTTAATTGAAACAAAGATAATTAATTAATTGGCTGAAAAAGATGAATCAATGAGCTTCCCTGTGCTGGAACTGCTGGAACCACTTCCCTCCTGTAATGTTTTTTAAAAGTATTTCCGGATCTCCAATTTGCTCGTGCCATTATCTCGTCAAGAGGTTCGTTATCCAACCAACTTCGGGAAGCAACCGCAGAACGAAAGCTACCCGGAGTAGCCTGAATTCCTGCCTCTTTCAAAATCGACTTAACCCAACCAGCCAATATAGTTTTAGTAGCTGGCTTAGCTTTTCCACAAACTGTAACAAATAATCTATCACTAGAACAAAGCAAACGACGTGGTTTTCCAATTTCTATGAGCTTTTTAAGCCAAACCACCGGATCAAGCGCCTCATTCTCAACATTACCTAATAATCTCCAACCTGACTGTACGTGAGTTTCTGAATCAGTTTTCGACCCAAAATGCGGCCAAAACATTATGCTATTCTCGCCTACTATACATCTGTCTGGAGATACACTTAGCAATGTTAAGTCGTGTATCCTACGCCCTGAACATAACAACAAAAGAACAGCACTAACTCTTGAAATATCGAATAGGCTTTGATTTTGAAGAGGTCTACTGCCCAACCAACCTACCAGAGACCCAGGATCCCAAATAGTGGGTGGACACTTCTTAGGTTGCTGCAACGCTATAGCTTTAATCATTTGTTTAACTAAAATATTTGAACTTAAGCGGGCCTCGATCTTTGTATTGCATAAAGTAGACACAACCGATTTATGAAGTAAAATCGTACGATACGATAATTTTTCTTTCAGGTGTAAATCGGCTAAAAATCGAGCCAATTCACTACCTGACGGATCTGAAAAATTTACACCGAACTTGGAACACCAATTTAACCATCTCTGCCATGCTGGCCTATAGGTATTCAAAGTTGACGACCTCCAACCTTGTTTGAGCAGACACTTTTGTTCTGCAGACCAGTCACCTAAGGATTCAGACCACCCCCACATTTCCATACTTCTAAGACCAGCTCCTTCACCCGAGGTGGTGGCTGCCCGGTCCTCGTGTCCACTAGTACCTTCGATAACCTGTGGATCGTGAATGGAGGTGCGGTCGCTCTGGTTTTCAAGTCTGCTCTCCAGAATGCTCGGGACCACCTCGGTGCAACTATCAGGAATATACCTCGAGCCTGATTGAGATGCATCAGGACCCGGGGTAACAAACTCGGAGGAGGAAAGACCCAAGCTAGACGAAAGTCCCAATTGAATGAGAACGCGTTGTGCCTCCATGCTCGCTGGTCTCGTTGATCTAGAGTGACATAGCAAGGCACTACGTGAGCTGTGCTGGAGGCAAAAAGATCTGTCTGGGGAACACCCCACTTTGCAAAGACAATGCTGGTGAATTCGGGGAGTAGATGCCATTCCTGTAACGTCGAATGACGCGATAGACCGTCTGCAACATTGTTGTACCTGCCTGGTATGTGATGGGGGATTACATGAATGTCGTACTTCTGAAATAAATGAAATATTCGATATATTAACTCCATCAGGATCCTTGACTTGTTTCCCCCTTCCTTTCTCAAGTACGCCACCACCGCTTTGTTGTCGCACTGCAGTAGGAGAGATGTATGACTCAGAGACGGAGCGAACTCTAACAAACATTTTAGAATGGTTAGCATCTCTTTGTGATTCGAATGAAGCCGCTCTTCTTCTTTTGTCCACTTGCCCGATAAATGAAGACCATTCAACTCCGCCCCCCAACCTGAATCGGCTGCATCTGTGGTCAAAAAGTTTTTCACTGGTGGTGGATGAAGCCTGGACTTTTCTAGACAGTGAACTTTCCACCAATTCAACTCTTCCAGTACTTCCGCAGGCAAGAGGTAAGTCGACTGACTTGGCATTTTCAGGACCAGGTTGCAATAAGCCAGTAGATGGCGAAAATTCAAACGACCCATTGGAACTACCAGACGAGCAAAATTCAGAACCCCTATGATACTCTGTATCTCTCGAAGAGACGCCTTCCGCCGGCGGAGCAACTTCGATAAAACTATTTGCATGCTCTGAATTTTGTTTTCTGGTAAAAATTTTTGATTTTGCCACGGATCCCACATCAAACCCAAATACTCTATTACTTTCTGAGGGACAAGAATCGACTTCTCCATGTTTACCTGCCAACCCAACTGACTGAGAGTTCGCAGAACAATGTCCACGTGTTTTATAAGTGTCGTTCTGTCCTGTGCTACTAAGAGATAATCGTCGAGAAACACCACTACTCGTATGCCTAGATTCCTGAAAATCTCGGCGGTCCAGTTGGTCAGCGATGCAAACACTTTGGGCGCTGTCGCCAGGCCAAATGGCAAACAAGTCATTTGCAGTAACTGATTTCGATACAATAGGCGGAGAAAACACCGATGTACTGGTGCAACATTTACGTGATTGTAGGCTTGCCTGAGGTCTATTTTGACCATCCAATCCCTGTCCTGAATAAAATCGGGAATCCGATTTACCGAAATCAAACGAAACTTGCTTATAATCAAATAATTGTTTAAACTTTTTAAATTGAAAATGGGACGGTAGGTTCCGTCGCCTTTGAGAATCAGAAAGAAATTTGATACGAAACTCGGAGTCAGGGGGGCATGCTCTAAAATTCCTTGTTTTAACAAATTTTGAATGACCGTGTCCATCTCCGGAGATGGTAGAGTGAGATTGCAACGTTTCACCTGCCTTGGCGGTACCAGAGGCGGTTTCTTTTGAAATGGAATACGATAACCCTTCACTATTTTTATTAATGGTTCTGGTGCCCCCAATCTCTTCCACTCCGTAACATAATTTTGTAGGCAACCCCCTCGAAATTTCTGATCCGAGTCAGAACTTTTTATTGAATTTACCAGAGCCTTTGCCTCGTGGTACATTGTTTTGCGGTTCATTTCTCCGAAAAATGGGCTGCTGAAAGCGTTGTCCAGCATGCTGTCCCCTTGATTGAGGACGAAAAAATCTATTATTATTAAATGGATGCATTGCTTGATAATTATAAAATGTTTCTACACTCTGAGGAGGAAGAAATCTTTGGTTCATCGTCAGTGCAGGAGCGCGACTGGACGATTGATACCCACTAGGCCCAGGGTACGCCGCCTGGGGTCTAGGGGTTTTCTTTTCTTGCCCAGAAAAAGTATTTTTATTTGGATAAAAAATTTTGTTAACACCGCCATTATTCTTAATAAATTCACTAAAAGGTACTTTATCAAACAAAAATTCACTAGACGGCGGTATTTTCTTTAAACATGGCTTAAATGATTTATCCCTTAATTGCTTAGCGAACACTTCGCGTCTTTGTTCAATTATATCTGCCCTACGACCACAAACTAATTGTAAACAATCTCGTGAAACTTTTTGATAATCGGCAGAAAAAACCTCTTTTAATTTTAATGCTAACTGCTCTGGATCCATACTACTAGTATCCTTTGCCCAGTCCACTATCTGTCGAAAACCTTGTTGCATAGCCTCGCTTTGCATTATCAATGCCCGAGTTACAGAGCCAAGAAATTTATCCGAAGAGGGTAGATGGCTAACTTTTTCTAAAGACTTGATCTCATCATTAACTTCAAGGTCAACATATCCTGGACGAGCATTATATACTTTTTGTGTTTCCACATATCTAACATTATTCCAGTTGTCATTTTTAAAATATTGAATGGAATTTAACAATTCTAACTGATTAGAAGGGGTTGCAGTGACAGCTGGCTCCTTTAATTGCGTTGCCAAATCAAAATTAAATGATTGAACCGGTGCAGGATCTGCGACGGGTTCTGACAATCCTTCTGATTCTGATTGCTCTTGGGCCATATCACAGTTATTACCATAATATATCGGGTTATCACACTCATAATTTCCATTTTCAGTATACATAATATTATGAGGGTAGCAATATAATTTTTTCAAATCACTGACCTGTTTTGCAAGCTTTTTGATTACCTTGCTTTGCCCTCGAAGACGCTTACTTCTCTTCTTCTTACTCGCCTTCTTCCTCTTACGGGACTTATCAACCTTTTCAACCTCTGAAGCCGACGGTGATGATTCAGAGGAACTTGAGGAACTCGACGAACCCGATGACGAAACAGAATCTTTACGACTACGCGTCTGTATTCTATCCGCCATTTTAAGAAAACTAAACTGAACACTATTTTGTTTTAAAAAACTAAAATAACTCTGATAATATTATAAAATATTTTTCAAATATCGAACGTTAACAACGTTAACTTTTAAAGATGTGAACCGTCCGAAAAACAGGACGCCAATGAAGGTTTTGGCGCGCTGCAGCCACCTGGTGAACGAAGGCGGAAATACGTCATCATCGTGTTGTCAAAAGGGCGACATTTGCATTATATACCTGTATAGATGTGACACGGAAACGGAAGATGCTTGACTCAAATAATGTTTATATGACCCCGAATGAGGCCGAAGGACACAATAATTAGTCCGTCAGTTTGAGTAAGAGTTTTGAAAAATAATTAATTCGTGTAGTTATTTTTTTTAATTAATGCATATTTATAAAGATAATGATAACTCATCAAAATTCTAGAGTGGGGCAGTAAAAACTGAACTTGCTTGTGACGTATTGGCAGATTTAAAAGCGTCGCGTCTTCGTGAATTTTGGTTTATGTAGCAAACGAGAAAATACGTGTCTAATATTTATTTTGATAATGTAAGTGAAGGACTAATTAGATTTATTCAGTCAAACACCCTATTACCGTATTCATCTAATTGAGTAGTAAAAGATAAGTTAGCTAGCCTAAGCTAAGTAAGTAGGTAGGAAACTAAAGAATGGCACACGGTCTCATTTACTTAGCATGTCGGTAGGCATACACTTGCAACAAAAATGGATCAACATTTCAGTAACTTAGCCAGCACATCAAGCTAAAGCTGCCCGTATAATAATGTCTTTCTTTATTAGATTTTCAACTTAATTAAAAGTTCATAATTATTGGGAAAAAACAAATTGGTGTAAGTTATGCTTGCGACTGTACTTACAGATATATTAATTGTATTGTCCATATCGCAATTACCTAATGATATTTTCTCTTAATTTACATAATATATACTAGAGGCAAATTAAGTAGGTAGATACCTAAGGGTCACCTGGTCCCGTTTCCATTTTATGAGCTACTAGCTTTTGCCCGTGACTTCGTTCGCGTGGAATAGTGACTTCCGGCAGATTTTTGTTTTTATTTTTTTATTTTTTGTAACAAAAACTATCCTATGTCCTTTCTCAAATTCCAAACTATGTCTGTACCAAATTTCACACAAATCGGTTCAGTAGTTTAGGCGCGAAGAAAAGACAGACAGACAGGCTTACTTTCGCATTTAAAATATTAGTTTGGATTAATTAAATCAAAGTAAGGCAATTCAGCAACGTGGGGCCTTAGAATTTATGCGTATACAAAAAATGTAATTAACTGGCGGAATAAATAACACTAGTTAACCAAAAAAAAACATTTTTTTTGTTCTTGTAATGAAACATATTTTATTTATGCTTTAGACGGTAATTAAAATAATATTTTTTTTAATAGCACGTCACAATTCTGAGTTTAAGATGTCTTTGTTTTTTATGTAGGTACCCACAATTGTTTAAATACCCATTTTGTAAATAACTGTGTGATTTAGTCTTATTTTTATTTAAAAAGTCATCTAGAGTGTGTAAACTCAACAAACATCCAAATCGGTTTCGTTATGTTTGTGGGGAAATTGTTCAGTTCATTTACTTTATTTTGAAGTTCCGGTGTCAAATCAAGGTAAAAATGAATCTGTTCAAGGTAAGATGAACGTTAATACATTAAACAATACATATTTAATTGTCCCAAAATAAATAATGTTACCACCGCCTTATCTTAAATCGAGTTTGATGAAGAATTTTACCAACGCTTTGGATAAGTCCAAGCCTGCATTTCAATAACTCTGCTCTGTATTTCCGAATAATTTGCGGCTAAATTAGATGAAGGAACATTTGTGGGGCCTCAAATCAGGATAACATTGGACAATACAATATTTCAGACCCTTTTAAACGAGGCAGAAAAGCAGCAGCCGGGAACTCTTTCGTAAAAATCGCAATTAAAAGTCATCATTACAAAGAGATTGCTGAAAATCTATTGCAAAATTATAAGCGTTGATGCTATATGTTCCTTAATAATAATTTTTTGTTGTCCCATTTAGATTTTTTCCAGAAAAACTTGGTAGTGCAAATAATGAACGTGGTGAGCGATTTCACCAAGATTTAAATCTTTTCTCAAAAAATTAAAGGTTTTTGTTCTCTAAAAAGGAGCATAAATCACCCATTTTTAACTGTCTATTAATTATTTAGATGTAGTTATTTGTAAAAATCTTCCTAATATTTCAAAAACCAGACGTGCTGTGTTTTTTAAAATATTTTTCGAAATGTAGATACCTACCTAAAGTAACGTAACCGTATATATTTCATTTCAAGGACAAAAATCATGTAAACTAGCAACGCAAGGTTTCGTGCAAAATATCCATATATCATATCCCAACCCTTTCCGAAATTAAACACAGCTACGAAACTTTATTATAATTGTTCACACATACGACGCAAGGGTGCGAGCCGTGGTAAGTTATTTGATTATATTTTTACATTCGCAGAAGCGGAAGCTTGCGAGGGAGGCATAGACCGTAGACACTTAAGACAGGCGGTTGAACGCGCTGATTTCTCCGAAAGGGCGAACAGCGAGTGAAACGTGTGCGTTACCCCAACAAGAAAGTATCTCCTAGAGTTATATGAGTAGAACCTATAGTTGGTGCCTTATCTGCTGTAAATGTGCCCCCACATAAAAAATGTGTGCCCCCTGTCGTTTCGAAAAAAAATCGAAAAAACGATTCTTGCTGGGGTAACGTTTTTCTAGCAGGAAAATTCTAAACGAATGATCGGAGAGAGAAAAACTGTGCATGGCCAGATAGCTTATATGTGTGCCAAAATGTGCCCCCAAAAATAAAATCTGTGCCCCTTCAGATTTTCGAGATATTGCATTTCCTGCTGGAGTAACGTTTTGATGAATAGTATATCTCTAAAACCATTGCATGTGCCCCTGTAGAATAAACATACGCGAGTAGCTCTTAATGTGTGCCCCTTTGTGCCCCAATTAGATTTTAGAAAATATTTATAGTTTTCAAGTTATCGCGGTTTTATGAAAACCCGAAAAAACATCGCAGCGCCTAAATGAGACAAGGCATAACTTCGCTGAAAACTGTATTGTGTCCTTCTTGACGGTAATAATAACCATACAAAGTTTCAAAAATGTTCATGCATGCGTTTTTGAATAATCTTGCTAAAAGTAAAAACGATGGTGTCATAACTTTGACGGCAAAATACAAGGAACTGGCACAATCCCAGATGTGTAGGTGTAAACCAAAATCTTGTGCCTTTAGTCAAAAATATATGGTAAAAATATTGAGCTTCAAATGTTACGCATAAGTAAATATAAACAAAAAACCAAAATATGTAAACAACGGCTGGTTATCCGACCAAATCTGAATGACTACTAAAAAGCGACGGATTCATACTTAACGAGGACCTTCTTTAATGGACGTATTATACCTAAGCTGTTGTCCGTACAGTCGCGTTCAAAAGTTTTGAGTGTGTAAATGAAACAGCTTGTTGATGTGGAAATTATTATTTTTATTCCCTTAATTTTAATTCTTAAAGTAATTATTGCATCAAATCACAGATCAAATTTCCTACCTATAAATATAAGAAATTATTTGCACGTTGTGTAGTCATTATTATTTAAATTTTGAGCATGTTAGTCACATGTAAATTTTATTTGAAAATGGCTCTTATAAATGTACTTAATCATGTGTAAGGTCATAGAAACAGCTATTAAAATATAATCTAATAACAACTTTATTTTATTAGTTGTTACTTTTCTACTTCAGTGTACTCAGGCACAACACGTGTGAGCCGGTTAGTGAGTAAAGTAAAGAAGGTCATCAATATGTATGAATCCGTCGCTTTTTAGTAGTCATTCAGATTTGGTCGGATAACCAGCCGTTGTTTACATATTTTGGTTTTTTGTTTATATTAACTTAATGCGTAACATTTGAAGCTCAATATTTTCACCATATATTTTTGACTAAAGGCACAAGATTTTGGTTTACACCTACACATCTGGGATTGTGCCAGTTCCTTGTATTTTGCCGTCAAAGTTATGACACCATCGTTTTTACTTTTAGCAAGATTATTCAAAAACGCATGCATGAACATTTTTGAAACTTTGTTTGGTTATTATTAGCGTCAAGAAGGACCAAATACAGTTTTCAGCAAAGTTATGCCTTGTCTCATTTAGGCGCTGCGATGTTTTTTCGGGTTTTCATAAAACCGCGATAACTTGAAAACTATAAATATTTTCTAAAATCTAATTGGGGCACAAAGGGGCACACATTAAGAGCTACTCGCGTATGTTTATTCTACAGGGGCACATGCAATGGTTTTAGAGATATACTATTCATCAAAACGTTACTCCAGCAGGAAATGCAATATCTCGAAAATCTGAAGGGGCACAGATTTTATTTTTGGGGGCACATTTTGGCACACATATAAGCTATCTGGCCATGCACAGTTTTTCTCTCTCCGATCATTCGTTTAGAATTTTCCTGCTAGAAAAACGTTACCCCAGCAAGAATCGTTTTTTCGATTTTTTTTCGAAACGACAGGGGGCACACATTTTTTATGTGGGGGCACATTTACAGCAGATAAGGCACCAACTATACGTTCTACTCATATAACTCTAGGAGATACTTTCTTGTTGGGGTAACGCACACGAGTGAAACCGAGGAACAGCTAGTGTAGGATATATAGGTACGCTGTTGGTAAAGGTATTTGAATCAATAATATCTTACCTCAGC
Source organism: Agrotis puta (assembly GCA_943136025.2). Lineage (NCBI taxonomy): Eukaryota > Metazoa > Arthropoda > Insecta > Lepidoptera > Noctuidae > Agrotis > Agrotis puta. The sequence goes on along the minus strand of OW964176.2, from coordinate 11,002,804 downwards.
ATTGTTAGGCAACTGCTTTTCCTGTGCCTTTCCTTTTTTAAACTGCCTAATGACACTCACTTGAACGCAGACTTGAAGGTAAATTAGTACGGAATAAAAAAAAACACTGATCCACAAGCAAAATAATTACTTTTCTTTTTAATCTCTAAATCTTACTGGAAGAACAAGCACGAAGATCTTCCCGTGACGACAACCACGGCAAACTGATGATAAAACAATACATTCTTTGGAGGGCTCAAAACAAGTTAGAACCTGTATACAACAAAGACATTTCAATCAAGTTATGACTTGTCGCGCGTGCTTATGGTGATTTTCGGTTACGAACATCGATCACTAATAAAGAATAACTTTATTGATCGGTGTTCACGAACTAGGTACCTATTTAAAACAATGAAATATACTTAAGGAACAAACTTAATAATATTTTGAGGTAGGGGAACGGTAGGCCCGTCCAAGTTTTCTTCTTGGAGAAAGCACAAGCTAAGCTGTTCTTGTAAAATACACTGTTAGACTGGCCACTTTCGACATACCTAATTGATTCCGACTTCTAGGGTCGAGCTTTATTAAGCTACCAGTTAAGCAAAACAAGCAAGTTTCGTTTTTTGTAAAAAAAAAATACAAATTAATGACATGAAGTAAATATAACCTAGCTGTTCCCTGTGACGTGGTTTCACCTCCGCTGCTTTGCTCCGATTGGTCGTAGCGTGATGGTATATAGCCTTATTTTTTGAATTGGAACCAGTAGTTCCTGAGACTAATGCGTTCAATCAAACGAACCCTTCGATTTTATAATATTATTAGTAGGTAATATATTTTTTTTTGCCGGGTGAAATCAGCAAATGTTTCCTCCCACCCAGAGCAGGAGGAACTGTCAGACTAGTACTGACTAAAATTCACGGTGTCCTTCAATAGCCCTTTACGTTCCGGGGTCACGGTAGCTTGTTAGTCCTGCGACCCCGGCTGGCTAGTAGGTACCAATAGATGTATTTTTACGAATGAGGAATTAGTCTTTTACGGCTATTTCTTCACTAGTACATTTCGCCTACGTGGGTAATATAACATTAAGTAACTAGGTTACTCACACTGACGCGGGCCTGCGGGTGGCCGCTGTAGTATGGGTGTTCTCGCCTAAAGGGCATTAAAGACAGCGCAGATCGACGGCGTGTAGTGTGCTTATAGGAGTTGTCTCTGTCGGCAAACTGACGGGGCCTCCATAAGGCTAAACGCCTGGCGGTCGCGAAACTGTCTAAGCAAGATACCGAGGCCCAGGAACTCGAAAGGGCAACCGAAAGAACAGGATGGACTTTTAGTCAGTAAGAGTCGGACAGTCCCTTCCACTCCACCCTTGTCGGGAAGACTCATTACGTTTTAACCAGCCAGACGCATTTGACAATTTGAACAGCCAAAAAAGTGTGTGGCTTATCTCATACTGAAGCGAAACAAAAGTGAAAGAATTCGCGGTCTGTCGAATACGTGCCTTTTAACTTAGTGGAGATAAGGGTGAATTTGTTATGTAGTACTTTTCAGATTGAGGCTTCGATGCAATATTTTTTTTATGTTATGAGTATTATCACAATACTCGTAACCTATTTGTAAGAAAAAAAGACTCAGTGTCTTTTTTTCTTACATGAAATATATCAGAAGATTGCGATGTTGTTTTCAGCATAGCGTCGCTTATTCTTATCACATAGTTTAATGTAATAATATATTTTACATTTAAAAAAATAAGCTTTCTTTTATTTTAAGGTCTTTCTTATAAGATCCATCTTATAGATATAAGAAGAGTTTCGTAAAAACTTAGATCAAAATATTTTTTGGGATTGCATTCTCTGTTACCTTAATTCTATAAATAAAAAACAATTTAATATTTACATTCAACTTTATTCATAAGAGAATAAAATCTCATTTAACTCATTCATGAATAGTGAAACAGTAAATTAATGACTTAGCATTAACAAATAACAAAAGAGTTAGTGTAACTTTAATAAGTGCTTCACAGCCTTCAGTTACATCTCTTAAGTAATACGCATAATATTTGATGTAGGAAAAATATCAGGCAGTGAGTTAAGCGAGTATTTGATTTTGATATTTGTAAGTTTTACAATAAAAAATATAAACTTTACAATCAAACTATAATGATAAAATAACCTTAAGATCAACATCATATCGGAGTAATCAACATCAGCAGCCGAATTATAATTTAAATTTTGATCATAAAAGAAGTATATTTTACAATTAAAAAAGATCTGAAACTGAACTAGCGTACTTAAACTCTTATCGCACGCATTATATAAAACATTGTTAGAATAAAAAAAACATGCAAAACAAAGAACTAAAATAATGGAAGTATTTATGAAAATATAGCACACTCGAATATATTTAATTAGGATATGTCGATATCTAAAATGCATCGTCATCGGCTATATCGGTTCTATTTAAATGGTTTTAAGCATTTTCTGACATTTTATAATTATTGAACATTGAATTCTGATGTAATTAAAGAAACGATGTTATTCATATATAGAAGTTCGACATATCACCAATACTTTAAGTATTGTTTAATTAATGCTAAAATATATTTAGGTTACGATAAAATAAACTGTATTTTGAAATCAACTATAGGATCTACGGTCTAGAAGCAAAAACAACTAAGCTATGGATTATTTTTTTACATTGTTGGTAAAATCTTTACAATGCATTTAAACCACTTCTCGAATCAGTATTTCAAAGTAAAGATCGAATACATTATTTCTTTTCGTGTAAATTTGAAGCAATTTTTGCCGGCCATTTCTTTAAATTTATTTACCTCAAAAAAGACTTAATTCAGTCGCTTGAATAAACTTATAAGTTTAATAAATCACTACATTTTGATTGTTATCGTATTTAAAATTTTGTAATTAAAATACTATTTTTAAAGATTTACTTTTTAATTAACTGAAAAGTCATATTCATTGTTGCATGCTTCTTTCAAATGATCATAATCGTACTTGTATAGAATCGAATCGTCATTGAATGATCGGACCTTATATGTAGTAAAAGCTGGTTTAAATAGAACAATCTGTTGACCGTTTGGAAGAACTTTATTTATTGCTTTAATATTATTGATGCAACGAACAAGTCAATCGCATCGGGTAAATGAGTTTTACTATTAAAATATTCCACTTAGTTATCACAATGCATAAACTTTTCATACAAAAAGGTCCGCTATGTAAAATAATACTTCAAATATTTACATATCAAACAAATTGACAAACATATCATTATAGAGATAAAAATTATATTTCTGGAACATATTACATTTTGCTTGACTTTCGAACAGAAAGGAACATATTTTCAATAAAATAATACATTACTATAATACAATGGTCTTCATGGAATAGGAAAATATTTTTATCTTATCTTAAGCCTTGAAAGCCTTAAAATCAAGATATTATGCAAAATAAATAATTGCATTAAATAATAATTCAGCGGGACCTTGAGCTCAGCATAGAATTGTTTGAAATGCCAAACTAGTCCACTATTAAATAGTAATATTCCCTAAATTTGATAGCACATCTAAATCATACTAAATACTTACAAGTCTGGTTTCTTAAACGACTTAAACGTAAGTAAACAATCCAAATATTTTTCTAAATTAATGTTACTTGAGCATACAAGTAATAAATAATGTCTTTTCTCTCTCTCAATCGTTTAAGCTACCGACTGTTCACTAGTGTCCACCTAGGCATACCTAACATAATATCTCATTACACTATGTTGCTGAGATCACGAATTGATCGCACAGATCTCTCACACGAGTTCGCATGACTGGTATATGCACAGGTATAAACGCACATAAAACTACATCACAGTAAAATGGGTAAGAATCCTCTTAGTAAGGCACCTTTTAAACATCTTATCCTAAAATTATATTTTTACCTATTTTCAGAACATTTTTCGTGACTTTTTTTTACTTTTTAAATTATACATTTACTATTTAAAGGAATAATGACTGTATTTATAAAGCAAATTTAATTACGGTAAATGCGAAAAATCAATCATCAGACCACATCGCTCATAGAACTGGTAACCGATAGGGAAAAATAGTTCTCGAGTGGTAACCACGGACCGGAAGACGCAGCGTAGGCAGGCCTCCCGCCAAGTGGACCGACGACGATTTCGTCGTTCGGCGTGGCAGTCTAAGGGAGGCCTATGTTCAGCAGTGAAGTCTTCCGGCTTCCGGAATGCATTGCACTTTAGCGCAATTAAATTAGCGTGGTCATTTCTCCTTACAACACGTAAACTTATAATAAGCGTAGTAGTCGAGTATTCAGGCGGAGTGAGGTCACTTGTTGGTGTTGATCTGCACCACGTTGGTGATCTGTGTGATGAAGCTGTACGGAGGTCCTCCCTGGCTGGGCGACGGCGAGCGCGGGTAGTTGTTGTTACTGCTGTCACCACAGTTGCTTTCACGAGAGTCCTAAGAGAATACGGAAAAGTCAGCAGAACGTCTTCGGAAGTACATAATAAGTCCAATTAAAAGAAAAACGGCTACCATTCAGTAGGGAGTTGGGTTCCGTCCTGACATGTTGAATAATTTTATTGACAGAATTGAGCTCCCTTTAACTCCCCTTTAAGCTCCCCTTTAACTTCATACAGACCGTAAAAATAAGCAATTTGGCAATCATCAACTAATACGAACGCGCGCACTCATGATTTAATAATAGAGTTGCTAGACTTGTTAAACAAATTGTGATAGCTCCGCTAATATGTGTAATTTAAACATATCTTTAAGCATAGGCTATAAGATATGTTTGCACTGAGGAATATTGTAGCTTCGCGCCAGAAAAATAATTGAATAAGAGCGTAAGTTCCGAAGATTACCCTTACAAACAAATACCTCAAGACTCGGGAATCCACAAGGTAATGCAAAATCGCAATAATTGGTAATCGTAAAAATTGCCATGACGAATGCTTGCAGTTTGATAGTAATGCATAAGTTAATAAGTATAGATACCTGTCGCAAGCATCGTTTCTTGGAGGCGGGGTGTTCCACGAGTGTGGTTTCGCGCGCAGCCGCCAGCAGCGCCGGCACCATCACGCCCGCGTCCGCACCCGCGCCCGCTCCTGCTCCCGCTGTCGCGCCCGCTTCCGAGCTCGCCGTGTTCGGGTTCACCACGCTGCAACACAAAAGGGTTCACATTTTAACCATTTAACTTTGTAAGCGCGGAACTATTTTATACCTGTGCTTCGATGTAGAATCTTCTAGTAATTTTATAAAAGCGAAAGTGAGTTTGATCGTTACGCTTTCACAACAAAACAGCTGAACTAATTATGGTGAACCTGGAGCTTGCAATAGGCCATGTCCTCCCACGAGAACTTACTTCTTTGAAATAACCTTCCCGTGTGACAATTTCTGAAAAACACACAGGCGATGCCGCTGGTGAAAGCTAAACCACAAGAAAAGGTGATTCTTCTTACCAAAAACTAGTTTCAAAGAGAAATTATCTCACGAGAACATACTAAATAAAAATATGTAACCTTCCAAGTAATGAAAGAGTTTTCAAAATCCGATAAATTACTTAGGTCATCACTATACGTTTTTCCCTTCCATTCAGTCTCTTCAGCCTTCAGAATCATTTATCTTAGCCGCTCAAATGCTCTACGATTGTACCTACAACGAAAAGTAAATAACTTTAGCAATCAATGTAACATACTTGGCATTAACATCTCCGTTGCTGGTCGTTCCGCCCGGTCCCCACGTGCTGGGCACTGTATCCTCATCATGGAAGGGCATCTCACTCTCCGTGTACTCAGGCACGGGAGACTCAGCACTACGAACAAAAAGAGACAAAATTAAACTACTTACCAAGAAACGAACAATGATAAGTTAACAGTACTGAGTTTTTAAAATAAATTAGTAAAGGAAGCCAGTGAAATGTGCAAAAATAATGTCTGATAATGTAGGTAAATTATCATTACTATCTATAGTATCAAGGACAAGGCACCCGGCGGAATCTGTGTGCATGTGTGCGATATAATGTCAGCCGATATAGAAGCTTGAGTGAGAGGTCTTATCATAAGGATTCTCAGACGTTGCGATCCTGCGGCCTCATCGGTGAATCATGCTGCAATGTGATATAGCTGGTATAAAGAAAATTTAAACTTATCAACCTGAATACCCAAACGCATTATACATTACATACATTTTTAATTCGTTGCAGTAGACCAGCTTTTTCAATTAACCTCATATTATTATACAATGTTATGATATCACATTAGTCATGATTTGATGTTGGATAAACATCAGATATCTGTGTAGGTCTTCAGAGCAATACACTGTTCTCCTAAAGTGTAGACAAAGCTCTCATTAATTCATGTCAGGCCACACCTGTTATAATACATGATCCACATTATATAAACGATTAAAATGATAATGTTGAAATAAGTTGGTAAGTGAAGGAGTATACGAAGAGTGTACAGAATAAAAAAGGATGTAAACTACAAGGGATAAAAGCATTATCTAATATAATTATTTAAAAATAGAAACTGTTGAAAATCGAAAACAAACAAACAATTAAGGCCCAAATCGTCAGGAAATTTGCAAATAAAGAAAATTCACGAATTTAATCTAAGTGAGACGGAATACTAACAACTGACCTTTCATGAGTTCACTCCTTGCAAGACCTGGCGTGCAAATATATAAATAAATAAACAGATTACATACATTTCATACAGTTTAAGTTATTCGTCAGAGGAAGATAACACGCACGTAATATCTTTTAAATATAATTCCTATCGCTTGTGTCGAACAAAGAAATTCGTATTTCTTACACAATAATATTAGTCAAATATCTTTCAGTGAGTCCGGATGATTAGCCGAGTCAGGTTTCAGGTATTTCAACCGAGAACTTATTTCTCTTGCAGTGGTTAAACAGACTATTAGAACAAATGCCTGTCAGGATTACAGAATGAGAGAGTCAACGTACCTGGGTACTGTAGGATCTCGTACATAGATGGGCTCATTGTAGACTCTGGCGGCTTGGTTGCCTGCCGTCTGCCGTGTGTCCTGCGGTCGAGTTGGTGGAGGCTTGATCAATTGTTCTTCTGTAAAATAAAAAATAGGAGTTTGACTCGATGACGAAATTGGAGTTTGACTTGATGACGAAAATTTTTGATTTAAGTCAGTTGGCTAGTTGCCAAGATTACAAAATGATTGTATGTTCCAGGAAACATGTTGATCGAATGTTTCGGAATTGTCAGCCCACGTCATCTATATTAAAAAAGAGGCTGTATTACACTGATTTCTTCGGCGTTGGTCTAATAGTCACGAACGCAACGTTAATTAAGAGGTCCTAGGTTCAATTTCTAGTTCAGACTGGTGGGTTTTCTATAAGAAATTTCTCGGTAACAGTGACGGAGTCTGTGTATTGATAACGGAACCATTCGTTTGAAAATCCTGTCTGAGGAATGAGGAAGCAGTCTATTTTTAAATCGGAAAAAAAAACGCGAAAACGGACTTCTCCGAACGTGCATTCATGGGCTTTTCCCAAACAATACCGGAACCTGTTATTTAATACTTTCTTCAACTGTATCAACACATAAATCTTTATAATAATTATCTACTCAAGTTCTAAGTTGCCGCAGCTTTGAACACGCGCCGCCATCCGTAAATAAACTAAACAATCTTGTTAATTTGTATGTTGAATAAACAAGTACAATAATAATTCAGATTGACTGACCAAGCAATGTTAACAAGACAATACCAACCAGTAAGACAATGGGTTAGTCTAGAATTTTGCTGTAGCGATTCTGAAAGTAGGTTTTTGATCATCACTTGTGATCTTGAATTCAAAAGGTACTAAACTTGTAACACATTAGTGTACGATCACACAAAATTGCACAATTATTTAGTTTATTGCACGCATCATTTATTTCAGTATCCTTTCATGATTTTTCCTTTTTTTTATTGATGATTTAGATATTAAATATTCACAGTTTGTTATCATTTCATACACACATTTATGCAGTAGGAAGTTTATAGAGTCGTCAGTTCGTCAGCAATTGCAATCTAGTAAGGAAGAAATATTTTTTGATAATCTAATAGATGGACTACCTATTTACATGTTTTGAACAGTTGACTATTCTTCGCCAGCTTCCATATAAGAACAATGTTTTTACTTTGATCTATGTAATATGTATAAAATAAAAACTTGAAGACTTTTCCTGATCATAAAATCAGCAGATTTTAGCAAAACATTTCGTGATGTGTCATCCCTTGTTATCGGTCCGCCCCGGTACCTACCACTGAAAATGGGGCCTCCCCTACACTAAAATCACGCTTTAATATTAATTGGAATAAGATTTGAATGTTTTTTTTTTAGAATTCGCCTAAAACTCAAGGAACAAAGACATATAGGTGCCTTATTATAAAATCACGGAGTATTTTCTAAGTAACGAAACAAAGTAAATAAATAAGGGGGGGGTAGTTCTACCTATTGCGATCTCTAGTTTTAAGAGCAATATAACATGCAACAATTTGCATGCAAGTTTGACTACATTGCGGACCATTCATGGACAATAAATTCAATAGATCAAACAAATACCGCAATGCAGTGTATTTAAATAGGGCTTTACATAATGATTGTATACTCGTACTTATTGAATTATCCTCTTTTCTGTAAGACATCTTAATCAATCTGTAAGATGACAACGCATTGTAACAAAAGAATGAATGCTAAAATAAAAATAACCTTCAGTAAAGTCAAAGCACTTAGACTTATCGATATTGAAACGCATGAAACCGCCGTGACACTGATTCTGAATATTTGTTGAAGAACTTTAATAAATGTGAATTTGAATAATTTAGGTCATCCATCGACCGGGTACAATAACTAAGTACTTGATCAATTTGTTTATGGATAACTATGTATGTAAAGTCTCTCTTTGTTGCAGTGATGACGTCATTTTTGATGTGTCGCAATAAGCATCGTACGATATGGCGATTGTGACGTAGGTGTGTCCTTATGATCAAGGTTTTCATAATGCCGACTGCTCCATTTTGGCTGCTATCAGTTAATTTTACATTTTATTAAAATTCCTTAATTTTACTGAAATGACCCATCTTATATTAATTAACATGGCGTGTTGCCACTTAGTCAACGATTTACTTGGGCTTTGGGTACAGAAACCGATTTTTAAGGGGTAAGGGTAGGCAGTGTAAATGTTTGTGAGAAGGTATCACATGAAATTTATATCAGTTCCTTAGTATCAAATACAGATCATTCAAGTCGCTAGCAGAGGGATCATCATCTATTTCTTACATCATCATCATCTATTTATTACTCATTAATTAAATATAATACGAACGCGATTTCGATTCAAGTAAATGTAGATATTAAATCATTGGTTTTCAGCGATTCTCATTCATCAAAATGATGAGTATGTCGCTCTATCCATGAGTTTCAGATTTCATAATTTTGAAAATTTGCGTTAAACGTTTCTCTGCTAAATGAGCCGCCGATCTTTGGCGAATGATTATGTCGTCGATGCGCTAATGAATAAATCGTTATGTCGGCGAATTATTCGTAGTTCAAAGATTCTATCATTGAACAACTAAACGAAATATTCCGTCGCTGTCTCAATCAGCAGAGAAAACGTTTAACGCAAATTTTCAAAATTATGAAATTAATATCTAAAAATACTGGTTTTGAGCTATACACCCTCCGCAATCTTTATTTCCTTACCTTCGTAGGCAGTTGGCTCCACATAAGTATAAGATGGCGGCTGGTACGGCGGCGGAGGTGCTTCGGGGGCCGTCGCCGTAGTAATACGAGCTGTCACTGTACTCGACTGGTTAGAACCTGAAACAAGATAAAAGAGGAATCTTAAATGCAGGACAATACCTTCAAAGATCTTTGTATTCAAGTATTGGAAGATTACTCTATTGTAACGTCTCTTGCGATAGAAAAGCTTCTTAAGCTACAAAGCAATTGTGAAATTTAATTGTTTGTGTGGAGTGGCAACACCTTTTGTTTGCGATTAGTGATGTACTAGGTAGGTAGGTAGGTACTCATTAAATGAATTTAATTTTGTCGTAAACAGGTGCCTCTTTCGGCTGGTATTCTACTCCACTTATCAACTTCAGATTTCACAAAATGGGCCTCATTCGCATTTTGATTGATTATTATCGACAAAAGATGATGTCACCACGATAATCGTTCTGTGCATGCGTGCTTTTGCTATGCAACATTGCTCTATCGAAAAATATGTATAATAATGATCGATTAACGGATGCTTAGGCAAAACGACCTATGTATACTCATGGCATAGTCTACTTGGATTTCAAATGTTTTCGGAATCCATTAAGCCATTCGGGCGTAATACGAAGAAAATAGATGGGGTTAGTTTGGTATTTATATTATACTATTTGTACAGTAGTAGCTCAAAGTGTGGATTTTCCATTGTCGTTAACCTTACTTCGACAAAGCATCCAGCCTGCTGTGGGTTGTATGAAGATAAAGTAGTGCTGCTCACTTACCAGCAGCCTTAAAGATCTCAGGGTTGCGCAGGAGGTACACGATGATGCCGACGACGAGGATCGAGAACAGTAGCACCCCGATGCCGATGAGCGGCCACACGTAGGAGGGCGTACCCTCGTACGGCGAGCCGTCGGGCTTCACGCACTCCGCGTTCACGTCGCCGCCGCTGCGACGATCCACCACCAGCCTGCGAGGAAACACAACAATGTCAATTCACGTCAATTATGTTTAGGAAGAGGCTGTGTTTCACTGAACTCAGCCTCGTTCGCAAGCGTAACTATTAATTAAGATGTCTTAGGTTCAATTTCCAGTTCAGACTATTGGGTTTTTCCATAAGACTCAGTCTCGGAGTCTGAATCCTCCGTGGCTGCTACTGAGAAATTTCAATTTGCAAACAGAACCAATTTGTTTTGAACAAGATTTTCCTGCATTCATTTTGAAATGTGGCTGAGGAAGCAGTGTATTTTTAAATCGGAATAAAAACTAATAATCGTGAAAACACGCTTCACCGAATGTGCATTCATGGGCTTTTCCCAAACAATACCGGAACGTGTTATTTAATACTTTCTTTAACTGTAGTCATATATCTTTATAATATCTACTCAAGTTGCCGCAGCTTTGAACACGCGCCGCCCTCCATACATATACTAAACAATCTTGTTTATTTGTATTGTAAATAAGCAAGTATAATAATAATTCAGATTAACTGATCACGCAATTTTTAGATAATGCTTGCGGTACGTATTTTTATATCAATCCAAAGATACATAACTAAGAATATTATGTAGCGCGAATGTATTTATTTGCATTATTACAAATACTGTTTAATTCAAAAAGTACACTTGGCTACACATCAAGCTCAAGCACAAACAGAATTAAGCCTTATTTAGACAGAGCAAGACCTCGCATGCGAGTTTCACTACATTGCGGTCTTTGTTTGTATATTATAAAGATCGCAATGTAACGCAACTCGCGTACAAGTTCTTGCATCGTCTAAATGAGGCTAAAGTTTATTGTGGTCTCGCTTTGTATGATGTTTGCGCACATTCAACGCTTAGACGGTCTAAAACGACGACTTAGCAATATCCCAAATGATTCTCCTTCGTGTATGGATAGCCAGTGGCTCAGGCAGACCCGCTGCTTATATTGGTTATATTGGTTTTGAATAGCTTGATGTTTAGCTGTGTGTACTAAACCTGTAATATACTAGTGATGGATAACACAAAATTGCACAATAATTAAGTTTATTGCACGCATCATTTATTTCAGTGTCCTCTCATGATTTTTCCTTATTTTACTGATGATTTAGATAATAAATATTCCCAGTTCGTTATCACTTTGTACGCACATTTACGCAGTAGGAAGTATATAGAGTCGTCAGTTCGTCAGCACATTAGCGTGACGCATCTAACAGGCAACAAATTATCACATCTAGTCACTGGGTATAGGATTACTAAATTGTACGACCAAACAACTTGGAACTTGAGACTTCTTAAAATTTAAGGGATAATAGCGTAAACAGTTATGACTAACACGGCTCTGAATATATTAACCACGACTGCATCATGAACAGGACAATGACGTTATATTTACAGAATATAGGACACCTGACAACTATCATCACACATCATGAGTTCAGTCACCTATTCATCCCTGTTCATAGCAATAAGCAATACACAACACGATATACCTACTCGTAGATAGGTTACAGACAACCGGTTCAGCGGATCAAAACGAATTTTATTGCGATAAAATTCGTAACATGGAACATGTTCTATTTCTCAAGAAATTGAGAAATAGAACATGTTCGAGAGAGAGAGAGAGTGAGTTTAATTATAAAGAGCAATATTTTTATTAGCAACGTTGATTTCACTACCTCCCCGGAGACGATGTAAGATAAAATGTATAGAAATGTTTGAAACACGCCACGAGGAGCCGCCAGTGACGAATTCGCGTACTTAAAAAGTAATTTAATTAATGTCTTATTCGCGCCGCCCGCAGCACTGTTCACCGCTTAGACCAAAGCCGTTAGGCTGAGGCTATATTAGACAGCGATTTGCGATGCGACTGGAAGAGCGAAACAGATTACACGTGGTATCGCTGATGTACGGTGTAGCCATATACGTGAGCATTCATAATTATATTTGTTTTAATCGCTCATGTGTCGCAGATCGCGTCGCGGCCTAATGTAGCTTCAGCCTTAGACCCGCAGTACAAGCTCTCGATACTTACTCATTGATACAGGCTCCACATTCAGCGACAGACTTGATGCAGGTGTTGGCCACCCGCGGCGGCTCCCGCTTGAGGTCCTCACAGGAGAGGCACTCCCTGCAGATGTGGGCATCGGTCTCGCAGTAGTAGCCGTCGGAGCACTGGGCATCTTCCCTGCAGGACACTGGTTGGGCGTGAGCAGGCAAGCTCAGCGCCGCCACACATAAGAGCACCACACTGAAATAAGATAAGCTTTTGAAATTCTGAATCTATTTTCACTTAGGAAAGATGATAGTGCCAACACTCAACAAGGTTTCAAATTTTGCTCTTCCTTTGGTTTAGTTTACTTTAGTGGATTAGGACATCACTGTTCCAAACTCCAAAGTATTGTTTTCAAATACCACATTTGTATCAGCTTTACTTTTAAAAGCATCATTTTATTTATATACAGCTGACCAATATACAATTATACAGTCCATCCATAATACCTACTTATTCATTCAAAGTTCTCGATCATTCGTGCCTATTCTACGTAAATATAACCTTAACCGTAGGACTAAATTCGCAGAATGAATTACCAGTTTATTCAGTCTCGTCATTAGTCAATATTAATAAGTGTCCTGTTCGTAAAATATTATACATACATAATTATGTTCTTATGTAATATCAGTAAATAATACATGGTATCTTTAATTATTATAAGCTTAGTATATTCCGTCAACTCAACTATGTGCTTCTGCAATATGTTTACTTAAACCTACTTATCATTTTGTAATGCCTTTAATTGCTATCCTTATCAACTTATCAAAACAATAAAATTAATCAACTTCAAGAATAGGCATTGACCTAAATCATAACATGACTAATATATTGGTTATTAAATACTTAGCTAACTTATTAAATAACGTCAAATAAAAAAGGACCCAAAATTGAACCCTGAGGAACACTCTTTTTTTATTCTAAAAAACTTTTACAAACGCCGGTTCCTTATTCTAATTAAATTATGATATGACATAAGTATGTAAGACTCGGTGATAATTTCTGAGCTAGCAAGTAGCAACGGATCAAGTTAAAAATCTTGTTAGTTCGCAACCTACGCTCGATGAAGAGCGAGAGATGTGGTTAGTACAGTCACCTACGTGCGAGCAGCTCCGAGACTCGCCACTACGTCACTCGCTTATTCACCGAACTATTTTAATTTATTCTAAATACAAAGCTTACTCGCTACAGGCCGACCTGCCTCAAACTCTCAATTTGGAAATGATGCAACAATTATCTAAAACGTTGTGATAACTTTATGCCTAATGCTTATGGAACATTTTCTGCCGGTCATTGACGTACACCTAGAATCCAAGTAGGTAATCGAGAGTTATCTAAAATTACTGAGACGCAAAGATTTCAAACAAACACTTATTGGCATTTATGCTTCGGAAACTTATGTTGCGATGAAGTTGCCTCTGTCTGTTGCAAACTTGCGACCGATGTACGAGTAGCTTACATTTTATGGCTTCATCAACTCCATGTGACCGATAAATGCGTTATGTTAACTTTACTACACTACAACGCAATTAAAACTTAGTACAATAATATGAATAACATCATACTGACAACATATTATAAAATCCTTTACATGGTGTGTAATCGCAATAGAACACGTGCACCTGCTTCTATTATGTTATGGACTTATATGTAGAGTAGCTTTTACCCGTAGTTACTTCATTGGAAATGAACCACAGGAAGGTACCGGGATAAAAAGTATAATGTCGAATTTAAACCAGGTTATGTAGTTGTATGCCAAATTCTTGCCAAGTTGCATTTTAAATGAAAAGGTAACAGACTGAATGAGTAATTAGTAACTTTAAAACATTAAACGGAAGCAATGTGGTTGAGCTCGTCACTGTGGTCTGAATAGTCAAACACTGAGAATAACAGAAAGATGATAATAATAGTTCCACAGGTCGCATGAAGTGTGCGCCTGTTTTTTAATCATGTTAGCATGTATTAGGCAAACATTGCTTACTTGGGTAAAGAAAGATTTTGATGATTTGCTTCGATACCTAGTTCGCAACTTACAGTCACATCACATTACATCAGACAGATGTTGGCTGACGTGAGTCAAAGACAGAATGCAGTCTCCGCCAGAGTTGCGGGAATGCTCAAAAGTGTTGCCCCATGTGGACCTGGAATATACAGGGCAATTGAAGCCCAATTGCCCTTTCGGCTCAACTCAAGCGGGAAAAGTAATTTGATGATTTCCCGAGCCCCAAAACTCAGAACACAGCCGATAGCTGTACATAATTTCCGTGATTTCTAGATTGATTTAATTTTCTTCAGAACCTCTGAGTGTGTCAAGTAGTCAAGTGGCTAAATACAATAATTTTATGTGTAATTGAAGTGACACACTTTAACAAATTGATTTGTTTTATTGAATTCACATAATCTTTGCTATAAGGATAAATCTTTCAAAACTTCGTGGAATAAGATTTATCCTTGAGAGTGAAAGCACCGTTAGACGGATGCCAGTAATTCAAGGTTTCGTTTTTAGCTATCAGACAAACACGTAATATTTGTTTAGTACAAGTTGTGTGTATGTGAATCATATCTAAGTCGGTATTCGGAGCTAAAATTTTATGACGGTCAACCTTGAAGCATTGAATAAGTAGGTAATAATACGAATAGGTAGAAGAATCTGTGTGGGAGACAGATTGTCTTAATATAACACGCCCCATATAAAGGTGGGCAGAGACTACCAAAATAAAAAATAGAGAAGTAGTAACTGGTGAGCGAACTAAAAGCTAAATGTACTGAAGGCAAAAGAACGAACGAAACAGGTCTTCGAACTTTGAACTTTCCTTCGTATCGTGCTTGACGTCTGTGAATAGAATAAGGATAATATTTCATACAAAAATTAACAACGCACAATTTAAGATACTGAAAAAAATAATACTTTGGATTTTTATGAATATAAAAATAGAAGTTTTTTCTTTAAACCTGAATCTAATAATTAAAGTTACAAGTTTGCTTCAACTAGTAATTATTACTACTTGAAGCAAAATTGTAACTTTTAACTAATGCATTTTCGTGTAAAATTAATTCGTGGAAATCTTCTCCCCGTGGCTGCTAATGTAAACCCAATAGCACTGCCCGACCTGGGAATCAAATCCGGGAAACTCACCAGTGACGCTTGCAACCACTAGATCAACGAGGCTCAAGACAATTGACAATTAACATCTTTCTGAACGTATATTTAAATTCTACCTAAGTCTGAACACAGTGCAGAACTTTTATTATTCGTAGATACTACAGTAATATGCTAGCTAGTATACAGTAATACGGTTTGTTTTATTAAAATTATTACTAATAAATTCAAAAATATTACATAAGTATACGTATATATGTACTATATGCACACACACAATCATCTTTCAGATATATTCATTTGTTCAGCCTACCTCCTATTACGGACGAAGGTTTTATTTTTGTTTTGATTCGCTAGCTTTTTGCCCCCAGTTATGTGAAATAGAGAGTGAGTCATGGTTCGGTTTGCGAGTGCCAAGCGCGGTGTGATACGATTGAAAAGCAAAAGGAACAAAATTAAAAATAAAACAAGCGCGAGAGCAGGATGGAGATGGCTGCCGATACACATGGGCCCAGCGATAAAACGTATTATGTAGCTAGGACGAAGGATAATGACACTTATCACAAGGGACAGAAGGTTAATATAATTATGGATGATGCAATACGGTGCAATATTTATTTTTTTTACCTTTACTAGACTAAGATAATTCTCATTAAAGTTTAAGTTTAAACACAAATCAGAACCTGCTTTTTATAGGTTTCTTTTTGAATTGGGCTCAAAGTAATTTTCTCTCAGAATTCTTACCGAAATCGTGACAACTCCACGATGCCCTCATCGTGGACTTAAACGAAAACAGGAACTCTTTTATGAAGGGTAATCACAATGCTGTTTTATAGATTCGGACATAATTATCTGTTTTTATAAGTCAGCTGGTGTGAGGACAAGGCGTTAAGAGCTTTTGTCATCTCAAAGAATAAGACAGTTATGTGTAGGACATCACAAGTAAACTGAATAGGGATAAAGTCGGTTTTCAGTATTGGATATAGAAACTACGGTGCTAGTTACAGTAGTAGCTATAATTGAATACCTTACATGTTTTATATTGCCTAGTATGCGTGGAGTGAACACAATATGTTGGGTTATACCTATTTCTTTAATACTCTGATTACCTACAATATATATTTCGTGAAATTGTCGATAGGACAAACAATAGGATTCACTTCCATTTCAAAGGCTTTCAGGGATTATTAGAAAAAATAAACTATGTTTAAGTACTTACTGATAATTTCGTTCGAACCCTGTTTAATGTCCTTCATGACATAGGTACCTACTGTGCTTAGATCTCTAATAGAACCTGGTTAATTAAGTGACCCTAGCTAAAGGGTCTAAAATCGTCACTTTATCGGCGTTGATAATAACACAATAAATAAAAGAGGCCCTCTTTTATCTTAAGACCTCTATGATAATGTTGCTTATTAAATTGTTCTTTATCAATTATACTCTATTGCTTGAGCATATTCTAGAATGCATATTCTATTTTACGAATTTTGATTACGTGACAGTTGATTAAGTGGCGATTTTAGACGCGATGTGATAATTACAATGAGAAGGTCCCAAGCCCAACATCTTTGCATTGAAACGACTCAGTTATGAGGAATAATTCAACCCATAAAACGTGGATGAATTTGATAGACATGTTCGTTCTTTCCCCTCTTTATTTGAAACTTAGTAGTTCAATAGCAATTAATATTAGAATATCTTTCGAAAAATTTGTAGGGATAAGTTGCGACAAATCTGTATGAGGATGGATGGATGTTTGTTAGTTTCTCACACAAAAACTACTAACAAAGTTAGATGTAATTTTGTGCACAGATAGTTTATAACCTGGAATAATAATTACATACACATTGTAGGGTAATATTCGAGTTACATGCGGCCGAAGCCCTGGCATCCATATCTATTTTTATAAGTTGAACTTAAAGTACGCATCATAGGTCAGTGTTTGTACTAGTGATTGTTTGAGTCAAACTAGCATGATCAAAATCAAAACATTGGACATGGTCAAAGTATATTCTGGGTGCCTTTAGGCATCCGCAGACAGGAAGGAAAAATTCTGATGCACCCCGCATACTATCAGAATTTTTGATTCGGAAACTTCTACAATACAAAATGATTGCACCGTGTACCTTTCGGCTAGGGTTGCAATCCGTCCGGGTTTCCCCGGATTTGTCCTAGTTTAGAGGGCATCCGGGGAGCGTCCGGGGGGGCTTCATTTGTAGTCCGGGTTTAAAAATTTTAAGTTTTGTGCCACCCGCGACACACGCACACTTCACCGTCCCTCCACCCTCCCGACGCAGTTGCCACGGTGCGCGCTTCGACTCATGTCCGGGTTCTGGACTTTAAAATACTGAGTTTTCACGCATCTTGTCCTGGTTTCCAAATTTTAGAGATGGCAACCCTACTTCCGGTAAGCATCACAATTTTCCTGAAACTTACAGTTTGCGGTCGCGCTGAAAGTTTAACAGATTATAGGTCTGTATTTGTAACTATTCAAGTGCGTGCTAGTTTAAAAAATCAAAAGCGAAGAATTGAACGTAGATTATTCGTAAGGGAGTTAAAGGAAGCCCGACTCGAAAGTGACAATCTTCATTTATTTATTACTAGTGACCCGCCCGGCTTCACACGGGTACAATCTTTACTATATTATGCATGTTATATACATATAAGGCTTCCTCTTGAATCACTCTATCTATTAAAAAATAAACCTCACCAGAATCCGTTGCGTAGTTTTAAAGATTTAAGCATACATAGGAACAGACAGACAGACAGCGGGAAGCGACTTTGCTTTATGACTATTCATATTAACCACATTATACCTACGTAGCTGTTCCCGTGAAGCTGAATCAAAAACGTTCAAACCAGGGAATAGAAGATTACGCTCCTGAGTGTGAGTTGCGGTAGCCTAATTGGTAAGGCGTCTGGCTGGAGAGTACTTATCCAGAAGACGTGGGTTCATATCCCACTCGCAGCTGAATTTTTCTTTCCTCAATAATCATCTTATAATTACCTAATTAGTTTCGTATTGTTTTGTGATTATCTTTTTTTTTTTTTTATCGTGGTAAAATCATCAAATGAGTCCTCCCACCCAGGGCAGAGCGGGAGGGACTGTCAGACTTGTACTGACTAAAATCCACGGTGTCCTTCAATAGCCCTTTACGTACCGGGGTCACGGTAATCCCTAGGTCCCGCGATCCCGGCAGGCTTTGGCCCTCTACAGGCCCCGTCACTATGCTGACACTCTTTGAGGCGCGCGTGGATCACAACGCGCCGTCGACCCGGGCATGGTCCATGGTCGGACAGCGAGTCGCCCATTACTCGCTGCCCGCATGCCCGCGCCTACGGTGGCCGGAGATCGTCTTGCGACGTCCAACGCCGTGGGCGTCTACCACTGCGGCTGGGGTGGAGGGAGGACGCTGTCCTCTCCCTCAGGCGGCCCGCCTCCTCCTTCACGAGCATGACTGCTTCGCAGAAGGAGGCGACCGCTTCCCACTCCGTCTCGCCCCGCAGCATGGCCTCGACCAATGCCGGGCGCGAGAGGTCTCCGCCTATCGCCGTCGTGAGGACACGGCGGTGCTCTGCCCAAGCGGGGCAGTCCTGCACCGTATGCTCCACCGTGTCCTCCGGACGATCCTCGCAGTGGTGACACCCAGGCGTTTCTTCCCTCCCTATCAGACACAGGAACCTCCCGAAACTTCCGTGTCCGGTGAGGACCTGCGTCATGCGGTAGGTCAGGACGCCGTGACGCCTATCCAGCCACTCCTCAAAGAGGGGTCTTACCGCCGCGATTGCGGCGTGCCCGGACCTCGGTTGCGACAGTCGCTCCCTCCATACTGCCCTGAGATCACGCCGGAGCTCTTCCCGCCGCGACTCGACTTGTCGAGGCAGCGGGGATTCGCCCCGACGCTGCGCCTCCACGCGCCATTCATAGACGCGCTGGAGGGCAGTCGCCTCCAGATCCCAGGGCAGCAATCCGGCTAGGAGGTTGGCCGATTCGCCGGCGATCGTGCGGTATCCCCGGATCATCCGGATAGCCATGACCCTCTGGCATGCGACCAGCTTGAGTGGTCGCGTCCGGATACTTGGGGCCCACACGGGGGCCCCGTAGAGGGCCATGGACCGCACGACACCGGCGTACAGCCTCCGGCAGGAGGCATTTGGCCCGCCGAGATTGGGCAGGAGTCGCTTGAGAGCGGCTGCTGCCCGGTTCAGCCTTGGGGCCAAATGCAGGAAATGCTCCCTGAAGTTCCATCGGCTGTCGAGGACGAGTCCCAGGTACTTCATCGTCATCCCAACGCCGATGCGAACCCCCTCCACCGTAATGTGGGACTCTGAACGTGGCGCGTTCAGACGGCCATGAAAAAAAAGATTATCTAATAAAAGTCTTATTTTGTGATTATCTAATAAAAGTCTTCAAGGCAACGCAACGATTAGAACCGCTCGGTTGGTTCTCATGAGCAGGTGTCATAGGCTACAGATAGCTAGTTTCCAATTAAACGCGGTCTTGAGAAAACTTGCCCAGCTAATCATAATTTAAGCAGATATAGTTCAAAGACGTCCACTGCTGGTCCACCAATTGCACATCGAATAGAGCTGTGCTTCTCCAATCATAATATTTACCAAAATAAAACGCATCAAAATTCGAGAGAAAAGGCTTATGACGTCAAGACGCACTAAAAATGACACCACGGCATGACGTCTTTCTACTTTTATAAGCGTCTTATCTTCGTCAATTTGGATTTATGTAAGAAAAGAAAAAATAGAGGTCAAATATGATTTTGTATAATCTAACTGACGGATTAATTAAGATTTTTTTGGTATACAAACCCATTGGCTATGTTTAGGAATGTATACTTAATATATAAAGCTGAAGAGTTTGTTTAGTTGAACGCGCTAATCTCAAGAACTACTATTCCGAATTAAAAAAATATTTTTCCGTTGAATAGCCTATTTATTTATTTATCGAAGAAGGCTATAAAACATCACGCTACGACCAATAGGAGCCAAGCAGCGGAATGAGTGAATCCACGGGGAACAGCTAGTGTATAATAAAAAGTTATCCATTAGCCTTCGTAACCAGTGCCGTAACAGTACTCTAAAGTTTGTGTTAGTACCTAAACTGTTTTCAGGAACGATACTACCTTCGACCTAGTTGATAGAGCCTAAGCCAAACATATTAATTTATTTAAAATGTAGTTACTTACACACTTATCATAATAATAAGGTAATTAACGATATCTATACATTGTCTGAAATAAAAATAAATTAATATTATTAGTGCTCCCCTACATTATACTAGGAAGCCGTGTGCAAAATTTCACATTCCTAGCCCCAGTAGTTTCGGCTGTATGTTGATATGTCAGTCAGTCAGTTCTCCTTTTATATATATAGATTTATAAATTTTGTTTGTATTCCTATTTGTTTAATTAATTGATTTGATGTTATTTATTTATATTGTGTACTCTATTTTATTTTATTGTTTAATTATGTTAATTGTGAATATGATCCTAGTTGGTTGAAATAAATGAAATAATAATAATAATATAATAAATCTGTAGAAGGGTCAATTCTGTACATTGAAAATATTGAAAAAATAAATAGCAGGGGGTGTTGCTGGATCGATACCAAACCCAAATATATGATTAAAAAAAATTTTGTCTGTCTGTCTGTCTGTGCAGGCATCACGTGTAAACTAACGGTTCGATTTCGATGAAACTTGGTATAATTATTCCTTATTATCCTGGGCATAACATAGGATACTTTTTATCCTGGAAAAATACGTAGAAAAAAAATCTTATTTTTCAGTTTTATTCATAGATGTTGTTCTGTAGAACCGCGAACACACGTTGCATTGCCCGCAGTGGATTCAGCGCCGTAATATTTATAAGATGTCATAGTCAGAGTTACTCAAAATGGGGAAATAAACCATCCACGCGAAGACCGACATCCGCGCGGACGGAGTCGCGGGCGGAAGCTAGTTAATTTTATTTTTTTAAATCCTAAGCTCCTTTGGACAGCAGTCTACCAAAATTTCGCATTATGACGTTTAAGTGCACTGGCAGATCCATAAGTTCTAAAAAGCCGTGTTTTTAACTGTCAGACTTGTACTGACTAAAATCCACGGTGACCCTTAAATAGCTCTTTACATTCCATAGTCTACCTGATGAGACAGTCCCACATGGAAGTATCAATGAAATCGAATATGGGCATCAGCAAAGACATTTGCAAACTTTTAATCCTGAGTATGTTTGTATAATTTTTATGATTCAAAAGTTATGACCAATTTCTGCTTTTTCCAATCTGATTGAATTTTAAGTAATCATAACTTAATAATTATTATAAAGACGAAAGTTACTTTTTCACAACCAAACCTTCAGTGGTTTCAAAGCATCCAGAAATTATGCATAATTATACATTTTCAGGTTTACAGAGATGGACATGGGGTACATTTCATCCCAAAAACTGCTGTTCCCAAGAAAAACAACAATAATATTTATAGATGATACATGGCACCAGATCTATGACCCAAATTGAATATCCAATTCTTAGCAAAAGTGACCAAATCCACAGGCAAAAGCTTGTGATTGATAAATTGAAAAGAAGAGTATAAAACTACTTAGACCCTGAAAATATGTTTTCAAATTCAGAAAACTCTGTATTATTGCTTAATTTTTTTTATTTTGTAACAAATGTTTAATGCAGCAGTTGGACTTTTTTAATTTAATTGAGCAAAAATATCTGTGATTTCTGAAATCTTCATTATTTTGTTTCTTTTTTAATTTTGTATAATGTTTTTGCATGCTGTGTCTATCGCCTAAAATTGTGCACTTGGCTGGTTTGTTTGCTTGACATGTTTTTTGTAATAGTATAACAATTGTAGATAGGCCATTAAATTAAATGTTTTTTTATAAAAATTTACAAATAACAGTTCATAACATATTTTAGTCTGAATGGTGGCACATGGTTGTGTTCAGTGAAGTGTTTACATAAGTATAGAAGATGTGTAAAAAAGTTCAAAAATATAACATTGCATTAGCATGACTCAAATGGTTTTATGTCAAGCTATTTAAACTTGTAAAAATATTAATTTATTTTTATTTTATATCCATTCGTGAGCCATGAAAAGTAGGTGTTACATCTCATCGGTTGGTGTGACATCTTAGGGGCGGACTAAGGCGACCCACTGACCGCGGATTTTTAAAGTAAACATAAGTAAAATAATAATTTAAAAAATATAAATTTCATAGAACTTACCTTAACATTTTTATTCTCACTTTGTTCCTGTCGGATCCAGTCAGAACTGTCTCGAACATGCAATTTCGAACTACACTAAACTTATAATTGAGCAAAACCACTTGTTGTTGCACACATTGCTCATTTATTCAAGCAAGTTAGTTGTTAAATTTTATTTTATTAAATTATGAACACTGCTACTCGGCGCAGTGCTCGAAACAAATACAAAAATTCAACTAGGCAGAGACAGTCTATTTTTTTAAATGAGCAATAATTTAAAGCCTCTGATGGCAATTTTTGCAATAGAATAAAAACAGCAGTACTTGGTTAACTAAAATATTGGCAAAACGATAGAAACACCTGACACACAATGACGAAAACTTCAGACTAACGAATTGACATTTTAGAAAATATTTTCGTAAACAACCGTGCGAGCGAACAAGTTTCGACTTGTACTTGTCTCTCTGTCTTTGTCTATCTGGCAGTGATAGAAAGAAACAACTAACTTACTTACCACAATCATTGCTTTGACACTAGATTGAAAGTTTGAAAGGTTTTTGACGTGACTTTTGGGGTATTGCCAAGGTAAAAAGCAGTTTTTGCTGCCTGAATTTGTAGATGTTATAAATCTGAAATCGAAGACAGTAAGAATTAATAGTTAGTTTTAGTTATTCATTTTTTATCTTCTCGTTCCCAACTCACCTTACATAGGTTCTGAGTTCGTTCGTATATTTAAATAAGGAAGGTTGATGGTAGTTGTTGGGTAGCAGTAGCACAGACTAGTTGAGTAGCTTAGGGTAGGTGGGTAGGTTGATGTCCTAGTCTGGCATCAAGTGAAATCCATGTGAAATCTAGATTAAGTTTTAGAACACAGGTTTTTAGTAACAGTTTTTAGTCTATGGTTCAGTGAGTTCAGCAGAGTTCAGTTACCTTTACCTCAGTTTATAGTCTATGATCTTTATCTTCACTGTGGATAGGTGGATAGTGTGAATGACGTCACGCTGAAGTAATGAAGTTGACTGAAAGTAAATAATCAATAAACTTATCACACACAATAAGTGATCTCATTTACATTCAAACGACCTAAATTGAACCGGTCTCGGTTACTATAAAAGACCCCATTTGCTAGAAACATTCAAGTTTGATATCATTTATGGAACTTGGTGCAGAGGAAACTGGCGCTGGAAAAATGGGACCATCAGACAGAAAATCTGAAACAGCACGCCTAGTAGCCTCGAATACCGACACATCGCCAAGTTATCTAAATCTTGTATCAAATTTATGCGGGCTGTTATTCCTTGGCATTATCATGTATTCCTGTTTTAGAAACATATCTCTGTTTTCGTTTCATCCCACTTTGATGACACTTGGGGTAAGTGCAGTGCAGAACTAATAAAGCAATACAATAGAATGAATAATTCATTTCAATAATTCACCCACAAATTCTATTTTCATAATATCTTTAATGTAGCTGAGAATAAATTACGCATTATTTTAGTCTAACGTAGTACGTTGTGTTTTCTTTCAGTGGATGATGTTTATGACTTCTGCAATGCATGCTCTTACTCCAGGAGACTTAGCTACAGGATGGATGCCCATACGGTTGAAAAGTGCTCGCCATTGGGTCCTTCAGGTGATAGCCGGCACTTTAGTATTAACAGGATTTATTATAATAGTGACTAATAAGTTTCTGAAGGGTTCTTCACACTTTGCCACTTTCCATGGTAAATTTGGATTGACATCTTTTATTTTTATGTTACTCACTATGTTGGGAGGTTTGGGTGCTCTTAACAGTTTAAAATTAAAAAATTATCTGCCTCCTATTTACACTAAGTTGATACATACATCTGCTGGTCTGCTGACTTTCTGTTTGGGGGTAACAACCATCTTGCTTGGTCTCTTCTCTGAGTGGTGGAAGAACCCAGAATGGTTGACTGTGTTATGTTTCATTTTGGTTTTAGTAAGCACAATAGCTACAACATTGAGACCTATTTTAAAGATATATATTCGTCTGAGGGAAAGACTGGACATCCAGAATTAAGGAATCCAACCCATGATTGATCTTTTGTGTACCAAGAATTGTAAATGATGTTGTATGTGATATTTAGTTTTATTAAGTTCACAACTTGGTTATACTAATGTTCCTGCAAAATTATTATTGTTAATTTGTTTTATAGGTCTATCCTGTTGTTTTTGTGTTTCTATGGTGCATAATTATTTAGTTATCCAATACATATAATTGTCTATACATACTCGTATTACCAGTCTATGTTAAGGAAAGTCTCTCTGTAAAAGACATATTTATCTGAGTAGGCACAGTCAGTAGAGTAGATAATAATATAAACTATGTCTATAGTGTTTAAATCTTGTATAGATGTATAAGATATAATTTATTTTATAAGTAATCATTAATGAATTTTATAATTTACACCTTTCCTATTTACAATATCTACATAAATGTAGGTACCCTATCATCATGATAATAAGTTTTTTAATATAAGATTACAGGATATCACAAATTATTTAGATATTCTGTAAATATACTTTTTGTACTACATATATCTACTATAAAATGTACTTTATATAATGTACTCAAAAATGCTTTCTATGTCTAATGGGCACAAGTTTACTTATTATTTTTTAATATTGGAAAAAAATATTGTGGGAAATATGTAGGGCTATGAAACAATGAAATATATGAGCCAAATTAAATCTTTACCTTCCTAATTTTCGGGTTACGTAAGTTTTTGTATGTAGTTAATAAAATTAAATGTTGTATAATTTATTGCATCTATTGTAGTCTACTATCAGTGGCTCTATGTATAAAAATATTTAGGCATAAGAACTCCTCTTCCTGTAGAAGTTTTAAGACTATTTAAATTAAATTACTCTTTTTTTACTATTAGTGTTTGACCGAAGGTTCGGTTTCGGCCAATAAACCGTGTTTCGAACCCTTTGGACTGGCTGAAAGTCGATATGCATAAATTGTCGATTGTCGTCCTGTTAATAACAAAAATAAATCTAAAATACTAAAGAATAAAAAAAAGTTAAGATTAAGGTTACGGTTTTGGCCGAAACTAGGACCACGCCCGAAAGTTCGGTTACGGTTTCGTTTTCAGCTAAAAATTCAGTTTCGGTCGGATACTATTTAATACATATACATAATGGAAGAATAGAGAAAACAGTTCAAGCACAAATGGCAAGGCACAATGAAACCAAAAGGCAAAATTATCTGAGAGGCCAAGAGACTGAAGTTTATGAGCTTAGAAAGCTCAGTTTAATTCCAATATTTTATATAAATTTAAATTATTTACCTTTCGATCTGATTTTATATTTCCTAAATAGAAAAGACTAAATTTATTACTGTAGAGATGGTGCCAAATAATATCCTATGTGTTATTTCAGAAACATAATACTATTTTAATGATAAGGGGCATAAATGTATGTAGCTATGCTATGTGTAGGGCGACTTCGTATCATGTTAAAGAATATATCAACGCCTAATTGTATAAATGTATGTATTTCTTAACCAATAAACAGTTGGAATAGCACAAGTAGCTACTTATCTTATAATTATTGAGTGAACCTTCTTTGTAACTTTAGTATAAAGCGACATTAACATATACCTAGTTGACTGGTAAAATCAGACCTACAGCCACCAGATAACTTAATAGTTACTCTACAGATGCCAATATGACCACACTCATTTCGACACCGACCGAAGTCTCCACAAGGGTCGCTATCCTCGTTATTGGTATTTTCTAAGGCCGCGTTCAAGGATACGCGGTGTCGGGCGGAGCGTGCTTCGGGGAGTCAATTATTTTGTCCGTCTACGTCTAAGGTACCCGCGGCTTCCTGTCATTCAGTTTTGTTGAAATATTGTAACAATTGTTTATTTTTCCCCGTTTATGGTGACCGTCGCCGCATGTCCTTGAACGAAGCCTAACAAAAGCCGCGCGCGCAGCGTCGAAACTGCAGCCTGTCCCCAATAGATTTTGAAAATCCACATAAGACAGGCTGCGGTTTCGACGCTGTGTCTTTAAGGCCCGTAGGTATTACAGAACTTCTACCAAGACTCAAAGCGTTACTTGTAATTAGTTTCAACCAATCCAATGGCTTGAATCTAGTTTTAAGTAGGTACTTGAGTATTGAGCGACGTGCTGTAATACGGGCCTAAGAGTATACCACTGCGGAGCAAATGCTTTAGTGGGTTTAACACTACTAGTTTGGCGTTTCGTGTGCGTTCGCGCAGCGGAATGTTGTTAAATTTTAAGATTTTAATTATGCAGATATTTAGTGTATGACGTCGTGTAATTGTGTATGGTAAAAAAAAATTTGTGCACGCAGCCATTGTGGAGAAATTCACCAAAAACTGATTCCGCTGGGCGAACGTTGTCCTGGCGGAACTTTTTTTAATCCATAGCCTTTAGAAGAAAAGAGATGTGTCCAAAAATTAGTGTGTATTTGTGTGTAATTGTGTATGTATGAATAAAATTAGTGCATGCATAAACTTCGGAGATATTCAAGTTTCCGCTACGCGAACGTTTGGCCATTAGCTAGTTTTCATATAAAGCGCTTACATAGAGAGCTGTAGATTTTTACATACGTTGTTTTGAATTTGTTTATATTTGTTTAAAAAACAGATTTAGAAAAAATCGTAGGGCTTAAAAGATAAAAATATAAACGTAAAATGCGCTTATTAGGTCTTAGTTCTTAAAGTATGCACTTTGGGGTCTAGATTTTCACGTTTATACAAACCTTGTAAGTGTCTGCAACATGTTGCCAAGTATAAATGCTGTTCCGTTAGTAATTAAAGAGTTATAGGACAATTTACCATGAATAGATCACTGTTTATAAAGCAGTCAAATATCACGATGTTCTAAAGGAATTGCATGGTAAAATTTATGCCAATAATTAGTGTATTCATTCAACTATTCACATGCAAAATTTCATGTCATTAAATTCAGTAATTAAAGAAAAACAATTATAATACTGACGAAGCATCGAAAACCTACATAACCCGACCAAGTTCGGATGGCTACAAAAAAGCGGCCGTGCCATATATCTAAGAAACGTTCTTAACTTTCCAATATAGTATTTATTAATATGGTACAGTTGCGTACACATTGCATTTCTTGAATGAAAAATATTTTTTTAATAATAACGCCACTATCTACGATAAAAATCGATTCAAGAAGTAGTTTTTTTAAGTTATTAGATTGTTTGATCCACTGAAGTTACAAAGGGGAACGCTCGTGCATGCCTAGTCCATTGGTTAAATAGTGTAATAAGCTACAATATGATATTTACCTAGACAGTAGTACTTACAAATGGTAATTATTTAATTTCCCTAAGGGGTCTGTACCTACGTAAATAGTACCTACTTTCTGTCATAGTCAAATACATTTAAAAAAGTAGGTGTACAAAAATAAATTACCTATAAATTATATCGAAACAACAATTGTGTTATCACTTATACCAATACAATACCGGTATTATACTGTAAATTTTGGGATGTTACCTAAATATATTGCACGGCCGCTTTTTTGTAGCCATCCGAACTTGGTCGGGTTATGTAGGTTTTCGATGCTTCGTCAGTATTATAATTGTTTTTCTTTAATTACTGAATTTAATGACATGAAATTTTGCATGTGAACAGTTGAATGAATACACTAATTATTGGCATAAATTTTACCATGCAATTCCTTTAGAACATCGTGATATTTGACTGCTTAATAAACAGTGATCTATTCATGGTAAATTGTCCTATAACTCTTTAATTACTAACGGAACAGCATTGATACTTGGCAACATGTTGCAGACACTAACAAGGTTTGTATAAACGTGAAAATCTAGACCCCAAAGTGCATACTTTAAGAACTAAGACCTAATAAGCGTATTTTACGTTTATATTTTTATCTTTTAAGCCCTACGATTTTTTCTAAATCTGTTTTTTAAACAAATATAAACAAATTCAAAACAACGTATGTAAAAATCTACAGCTCTCTATGTAAGCGCTTTATATGAAAACTAGCTAATGGCCAAACGTTCGCGTAGCGGAAACTTGAATATCTCCGAAGTTTATGCATGCACTAATTTTATTCATACATACACAATTACACACAAATACACACTAATTTTTGGACACATCTCTTTTCTTCTAAAGGCTATGGATTAAAAAAAGTTCCGCCAGGACAACGTTCGCCCAGCGGAATCAGTTTTTGGTGAATTTCTCCACAATGGCTGCGTGCACAAATTTTTTTTTAGCATACACAATTACACGACGTCATACACTAAATATCTGCATAATTAAAATCTTAAAATTTAACAACATTCCGCTGCGCGAACACACACTGGCGTTTCACTGGCATAGTTGGGTAAAGCACCGGGTGCAATAGTAAAAATCTAATCCGGTTCCGGTTCATCCATTAACCGTATAGTTCGGTACCGGGTCCTAAAGGACCCGAACACATATACCTACGCCGGCTCAGTAGCGGGTCCTAAAGGGGCAGACTTTGTAGTCATACGACATCCTCATTTTAAATTAAAAAATAATAACATTCTGAGCGTTAAATCCTATGAGTGCGCATTAATTAAGAATGTTAAATAAAAATCTGATTTGTTCACGCCATTAAAACTTCTACATTTAGCGCGCATTTTCTTAATTTACCATAACAAAATCCAGAAGTCTAAATACGATCGTCGCCATTTTGATGGCAGTGCTGTGTTGGGCTAAAAATCATAAAAAATGTGGTTTCGGGACATCTAAGGGATCATTATAGGAGGGATGAATAACTCGTCATTTAGTATTGTAACGAATTCATACATAATTCAACATAAATTAGCAGTGGTAATGATGAATTTTTATCTGAAGTCGAAGTTTCGCGCCACTCGTGTTTGTTTACATTTTTATTTTTCACTTGGATCACACACATGCGTTTATACTCAATAACAATTACGATAAATATCATGTCAAATATTATAAATAACGCAAAAAAGCCCAGATCTTAGCGTAATTCTCTAATACAGAGCTAATAACACGTATTTTTCATTACCACTAATCAATTTGTATTCATAATCGACAACCATGCTTATTTTTTTTAATCGTAATGATGTGTGAAAGCGAATATTCTAATCGATTCCATAATTGAATTTTTCGTCAACTCGAATGAAAAAAATAAGGAATTGAAGAAAACGATTAATAAAAATTAAAATAAATTTGTTTTAAGCTTAGAATACAATTATTAATTGTTATAATATTTTTTAAAGCTTTTATAATAATTTTACGTACATTATAATTCCCAAAAAGCAATATGGACAAAAGAAAAATGTCAGTAATAAATGTTTGAATGCGCGCCAATTATTAATTCTAAAAATTGGATTTGGAATGCGCTCGCTGTGGTACTCGCTATTCAAAATAATAAATTTAAATTTATTAGCTAATTTTTAATGTACATTTTGTTTTGTACAATAATATAATTAAGGTTGAATGAATATGGAATGCCTTGGATCTTGATAGGCTTATTAGAAATGAGTTTGTTTCCCACCAAATAAAAGATAGTTATGTAAATTATTATATTCTCAAAATTGTTTTGTAACATTGATTTGGCCATATTAAGTATAGACGCCAGCACATCAACCTACCTCAATCTGTAAAATTTCTTCAATCGATTTTCAACCTTATCACAATAGTGGAAGGTTAATGTTCGATTGGTAAATTTTGACAGATTTGGGTAGGTTGATCTGCTGCCGCGCGTACAGATATTTAATCGTCAGTATTGACACCAGTATAATAATACTTGTATATAGGTATTTGTTAAGGATACTTAAGATGCGATGCAGTTCGCGACTTAACTCCAGTAAAACACACTGTTATAAGTTAAAAAACCTTTAAATGATTCTCTCCCTGGGTGGAGCGGAAGGAGATGTCAGACTATTACTTACTTAAAACCACCCTGTTCCTTCATATGCCTTTTGCGTTTTAGGACCGCAGTACCCTTTTAATGATTTTAATACAATTCCGTTAGCCCGGCACGCGTTTGGCATTATTTTGGCCTCGTCAGTTCGCTGATAGTTCCTTAAAGCCCGCTTGGAACACGACGCGCATTCGTCTCGGGCCTAGTCCTTGATTGGACGGTGAGTTACCCTATACTCGCCGTTCGCAAGCCCGCACCTACAATCGCAAAAATTAATTCTGCGTCTTTAGATTTTTGCTGGTCAGGAATAGAGCTTGTAAATGAAAAAAAAATAACGTGCTATATTTTTACACTATTTCATAGTGTCGCTGTTAAGGATCAAATTCGTAATGATATACGACAACCTACAGTAAAGTGATATTAATTTGGTAAAATATGAACTAATATTATACAAACAATAATTTAGTCATCGTACGCAGATCAAAATCAAATTTCGCGCCAATTCACTCAAAGTTCGAATTTCAAAAATTTCGTTATTGTATTTGTACCGCGAAGTGATTACTCGTAAAAAAAATTGAAATGAGAACACGATGTTGTGAACATGTATGTAGTGAGCTACGGCCATTGACTAAATTTTGAATCGATATAATAAAGAAAACCTTTTATTTTATGTTTGTCGCATGTAATTACTTCACAGAACATTAATGGTTAGATTACTGGAAATTGATATTTCAAAAATTTAATTTTATGCAACGTAATTTACATTTTTTATCAAAATCGGCCACGAGACTACTTTCAGTATTTTTCGCTATTCCTCATAGTTTCGAATTTAGCCATCCACGGCGCGTTGGAAATTTAAATTGTTTATTACTGCAGGGAATCATTTGGAAGTACTCCTATATCTCTCCTTCCAGCATTTGATCCGAACCCGGTGTTTGTCTTTTTTTACGTTTTTTAGATTCGTTTTATAAAGTGAAATAATCGGATAAATTGAAATTAAATAAAGAAGACACAATATGGGTAAAACCTCTGTGGGTAAAACTATATGGTTGAATTTAAATTTAAAAGACACACACGTTTGGCCTCCAATGAAACATCAATATTTATTTCTATCCCAATCATTAAATTAAAAAATTAAATTATTTATTGAATTATTGCGTACCTAATAAAAAACCTATTTTCGAAACGAAATAATACTTGAAATATTATACCAAAGAGTCTACAGATTCCGTTCCATAGATTTATTGCATGGAGTAAACCTTCTCTAGTCAAATAAGCAGATAAATCGGTCCATGTCTTTGTACTACTTTTTTTCCATGTTCGATTATATTGCGAGTATCGATTAGGCTGAATGAACCTTTTCAATCGTTATATGAACATTGGGATTGCGGTCAGCACTAAGAAGTGTCATGTTGCAACATAGTTTTTGGTAATTTTTATCAAGTCTTTGATCGTTATTATTTATGAAATTATGTATGCACACTGACAAATCTAATAATGCATGTAGTAAGTTACTTCATTTATTTCACTGTTAAACCATTTTTTATCATGTGAGAAGCTTGTTTATATACATATTTTCAGCACATCTAAATTACATAGTTTTTGGAACGACATAGCATTTTGTATGTTACACACATTTTACAGTGGAATGACGCAGTTTTAGTGACCTCAACACCTCCTTGGAGATATTGCTCACAAACTTATCGTATGAAATAACTGTAGTAACATATTTTTAATAAAAAAATCGAATGCTGAAAATTGACAAAAATCTTCAATATTATCTCAAATTTCGAATCACCCGGTCGACTCAGCTGATGTGTCATGTGTCAATATGTTGTCGTGCAGAGTGGTTAAAAACCCGGTCTTTACACATTTAAGTGTAAATCCGTGTGAGTGGGTTGCTTATCTATAGACGACAGCTAATGACGACTGTGGGCACTGTGGCCAAATTAAATCTGAAAAAGATGTAGTTGATAAAATATAAGCTCAAAAAAAGATCCTCGCATCAGGTAACAGATTACTGAATGAAATTAAAGTTGAAGATGAAGCCCTTACAAGCAAGATGCTTTTGAGCACAGGCTACAAAGAATAAGCGAACATTGAGATATTGTAACTATTTGTCACTGATTAACCTTTTCACCGCCAAGCACTTCTATAGAAGTTCGGGATTTTCGTGCCACCAGCGCCACAACTTCTATAGAAGTTATTCATTTATTAAAATAAATTTACTGTAATTAAAAGCTTTGTTTCATTTTATTATTTAAGATAGCACTGTCTACTACCCTGTTTTTTATTTTTCTACACAAAATAAGCCCTAGTTTGTCCTAAAATCGGCAAAAACAGAAACTCCAAATTTTGTTTCTTTCCTCAGAACGCCAATAACTTCATATCAAGTTGGCCAGTGATGTGCCGTGAAATGTTGATTTCACCATTGAAATATTTATAAATACAGAAAATTACGAATATCGAAAACATTTTGAGGTCAATAAAATATGACCTTAGTTATCTTCTTCATTACAAAGGATAGTAGATGAATTTCGACCTTCAGGTAGATGCCGATACGTAATTATAAAGTTGTTACTAATTCATGTCGATAATTATTTTCCCATCTCTACAAAACATGTGGTCGTCTATGCAACTGTGCGCCACCGAGTGCCAAGAACTTCTATAGAAGTTAGTCAGTGACGTCATAGGCGAGCGGTTGTCAAGGTCAGTTTGGCATAGTGCAGCACAAAATCAGATTCGCGCGCACGCATCTGAGAGAAAAATGAGTGAACTTGATTCAGACGAACTTTTAAAAATTTTGCAAGGTGTGGAATCGGACTCGGAGTATTTTTTGAACATTGAACCAGAAGATAATTCTGAGGTATGTATAACTGGATGATAATAATAATGTTTATTCATCAAAGAGTAGGAATTCAATAAGTATGTAAAATGTTCGGTGAACCCAGTATCTCCAGATGCACTGTAATTACAGTAGATTTAGGTACTGTTTTTGTACTCTATACACTATTATGGTAAATACAGTGTATGAAAGCACTGTAATTTTAACTTTTATAGAAATTCTTTTCGGCTCAGCGTGATAGAATTTAAATATATACTTACTTTCCATTTCAAAAAACAATTCAAAATTCTGCCACTTAGATACCTACGGTAAAAAACGTTGACTGAAGTTATTAAAAAAACACAGGAATAAACAAAAATAGAAGAAAGAAAGACCATAGACCCATCCCTGATCAGAATCGAATTCAACGTGCCCTCAGTGCCAATAACTTCATATGAAGTTAAAGAATGAGATCACCAAACAAATAGAGATGTACCCCATTCCTTATAGTTCTAATTGAGTTATGTATTAGTTTCTTTGATACTCATAAATTATACTGTTTTTAGGGTTCCGTACGTCTGAATACAAAAACGGAACCCTTATAGGATCACTCGTGTGTCTGTCCGTCCGTCGCTTACAGTCAATTATCTCCGAATCTATTAGACCGATTAAGTTGAAATTTGGTACACATATCAATTCCTGTGACCCAAACACAGAGGTGTGACGTGAGCAGATGAAATCTGTATATGGGGGGTCATTTTTGGGGGGGAAGGGGAAAATTAAAAAAAAAAATTCTGAAAACTGCATCGTGTGGCATATCAAATGAAAGGTCTTGTTGAGAAGATCTTAAATGTATTTTTTTGTAATTTTAAAATAAATAGTTTCCAAGTTATTCAAGAAAATAGACGAAAATTGACCATTCCCCCCCCCCCCCCTTATCTCCGAAACTACTGAACCTAAAATTTTGAAAAAAATACAGAAATTAGTTTTCTCCTTATAGATTATAGGAAAACCTATAAGAAGTCCATGATATTAAAATAACATGGTAAATCACTCAATATTGTGCGTACCAACTTACATTTTTTTTTTAATACGTCATAAATCGTAAACCGCAATTTATCTTTCAAAGTTACAACCAACTTTTATATAATGTTACTTGCTGCTACGGAACCCTTTAAAGGCGAGTCCGACTCGCACTTGGCCGGTTTTTTCTTATTAAGGATACTGTTGGGGTCGCGGGACCAAGGGATTACCGTGACCCTAGTACGTAAAGGGCTATTGAAGGACACCGTGGATTTTAGTCAGTACAAGTCTGACAGTCCCTCCCGCCCTGCCCTGGGTGGGAGGACTCATTTTATGATTTTACCACGAAAAAAAAAAATTAATGATACTGTGAAATAAAACAAATCTGGAAATATTTAATCAGTTTTTATTTATATTCATAAAATCAACTTTAAATCTTAACTTTACGCGTACTAATTTTATTCATCGATATAACGATATCCCCATCACTACTGTTTACTGTACATTTAGTTATACATTTATAGCTTGCTTGGCGCTGGGCGAGGCATTGCGTTTTGTGTACGTTGGCGGCGAAAAGGTTAATACTACCTAACACCTTCCGATTTATTACTATATTTTATCAACTAGGTACATCTTTTGTAGATTTAATTTAGCTATCGCTGAATGACGCCGGTCAAAGAAATAATCTTGAGGAATTCCTGGACTCCCATAAAATATAATCTAAATACAAAAGTCTGCTATTACAGAGTTCTCAGATGCGGTTTTATTAAAATCCGTCACCAAAAGACCCAGAAGTCATGAAAAAAAACTATAAGTATCACTCTTACAGGGTTACCAAGTTCACATTTTGACCTGTAACTTGTAAAAAATAAATATAGTGAGAAACATGTTTACCCGGTTTTTACCCGATTACGGCAAAGCCAAAAGGAGGGTTATGATTTTGACCGTTATGTATGTATGTATTTATGTTTGTTTGTTCCCTCATAACTTCTAAACTACTTTTCATTAAATGACAAATGAGGTCTCGTTAGATGCGTCTCAGTTATCCGCTGTTATAGGGTAGGTGACGTGTCACCAAATCCAATATGGCGCCCTCTAGGGGATGAGAAGTCGTTACAGAAAAAAAACATATTTTCGCACAGTATCGTCATGGGTATCAAATTAAAGGGCTTGATGAGCATATTTGAAATATATATATATATACATTATATAGCTTTTACTAGCTAATTTTCTGTTTCTAACAGAAAATTAGAACTAACATTTTGATTCCCATGTTGACAACATGGGAATCAAATGTTAAATCTTTTATTCACAACTCAGAAACTATACATATAACATAAATTACTTACTTCAAATAATATAACCCCAAAATAGTGTAAATAAAAAATAAGATAAAAATAACTAAAACGCGATTTTTTCGTAGTCGGGTTTTAGTTATTTTTAACTTATTTTTTAATAACCGACTTCAAAAAAGGAGGTTATCAATTCGACCTGTATGTTTATAATATTTCCAGGACTCCCCAGTTTTCGTATATTGTTAGTATATATCAGCGTCTGAACAAATGTGACAAATTTCAAAAGCGTGTGTTTTATGTTTGTGTTCGCATATCGGAACCGGAACTACAAGTCCGATTTAAGTAATTCTTTTTTGTTGTTCTAAAGTTAAACATTTTTTTTTATTTATTTAAGGTCGCTTTTCAACATCTAAGGTCATTAGCGACCACTGTTAACAATATACTAATTTACGTACATACAATAGGGTACAATACATTTGCTTAAACAAAGATGGGCCCAACCAAACGCCAATGTCCCCCGAAAACGACCAACACATACAATCCAGTACAACCCAGAGAATACAACCCAACATAATATGTAGCTTAATATGATTAAATCCGTTTTTGTTGCTTACTTGGATTGTAGATTTTCTAAGACGCCGATTATACGAAGATTTTTTGTTGATTAACTAAACTAAAAAGGGTAAAATAAAAACTTTTTTAATACAAAGACCCGCTACATAATATTTAACTACGAAAATGAATAAAATCATCATTCTGGTCCCGTGTTACTTGGGGTTGACACAACAAGGGCAAAACACAAAATCGGCCCTAAATGAATAAAAGGAGCAAAAAAGTTCCTTTTATTCATTTAGGGCCGATTTTTCAATGCTCAGATAAGCAGTTGGATGACGTTTATTCGATTGATAGTAAGTTGTTGTGCATTCCAAGACAGAGGAAGAAGTAAGATTTGAAAAACAGAAAGGCATTCATTTCTTGACTTTTTAGAAAGATAGGTTGTTATCTACCTATAGTAAGTTCTATTCTATTCTATTTTTTCCATATGGCAAGTCAAGACGATGTCGACTATTCTGCCAGTGTCAAGAGTGACTTGGGAAAACAAGTGTGCATGAGTAAAAAGTCAAAGTTTAAAAAATAAAATAAAATTAATTAGACGGATCCTCGATTGATATGGTCGAACACAGCGTAGATCTTGTTGGGTTAGTACAGGACTGAAACAAACAAAAAGATAAAATAAATATATACATTATAATTGTTAGAACATAAAATACATACATATACCACAGCCAGACATGACAGGTTAGAGTTTGATGTTGTTGTGGCGGATGAAGATCATCAGCGCCAGGAGAAGTTCTGGGGAGGAATAAGTCAATAAAGAGGGGAAAGTAGTAGGGAGAGGGATCTTGAATTTGGGGAGGCGACTATATAAATCCAAAGAAGGAAGGTTGTTACTACATTCAAAGAATATGTGGTCCAGAGTGCCTTCGTCCAAACCGCACTCGCAGAGGGAGGAGTCACGAACGCGAATTTTGTGCAGAAAAACAGGGGTGCAACAAAAACCCAGTCGGATACGACAGAGGACAGAGATAACCGTTTTGGAGACTTTTTTATGAGGAAAGAACCAAGGTTTAGGTTTTATGGTTGGTTGGACTGCATAATAAAACCTTCCTTTTTGTCTTCCTGAGATGTTCCATTCCTCTTGCCATGTAGATTGGAGTCTGGCTTTAGGTAGGTTGAGCAGGTCATAGCTCTGATGGGTATTGTAGGTGAGGTCGGCTACCGCTGATGAGCAGGCATCTTTAGCCAAAGCATCGGCGCACTCATTTCCCTTGATGCCACAATGACCAGGTATCCAAACTAACTGAACTTCCCTTTGATTGTTAGCGCATGAGAATAAAGATTTTTTAATTTTTAAAACTAAAGAGCTGTGCAATTTACTCTTGAAGGGATTCTGAACTAAGGCCTGCAGACAGCTAAGAGAGTCTGTGAAAATAACTGCTTTGTCGATGTTGTGGTGAGACTCTATAAAAAGGCAAGCCTCTAATAAAGCCACACACTCGCCAGTAAACACAGAAGACTCCTTAGGGCACCTATATTGCAGAATAATTCTGGAGTTTTGATAGTAAACTGCAGCACCAGTGTAGTCGATATCATTAAGTTTTGAAGCATCCGTGAAAAACCTTTGGAAACCAGTCCATCGTTCTCCCACCACCGCGCTGAATTTCAAGTTTGCCGAAGACGAATTTTTGAAGATACCAATGTCAAAAAGGATTTTCGGGATAAAACATAGGACATCATATGAGAAGTTAAAGAGAGGTAAGGTGGGGTACTGATCTATGGGGTTTTCTAAATTTTGAATTTGGCGGAATTCTTTAATAATGAGGGGGAATTCTTTATTCTTCCAATAACTCGCGTTTCTGCATAGAGCATCAAGTTCTGTCAGACTTTCTAAAAGGGGATGCGAGGTTCTAGATATTACCCTAGCCAGAAAACGGGAAGCTAAATACTGCCGTCTCAAGGCCAGGGGTGGTTCAGCACACTCGACCTGCAACGCGTTAATGGGAGAAGACTTCATACAACCAGTGATGATCCGAAGGCATTTTGACTGAACCCTGTCTAACCCAGCCAAGGCACCCTTGTTGCAAGGGACTAAATGAAACGTTCCATAATCTAAAATGCTGCGAATTAAAGCGTTATAAACTAGTTTCAATGTATAGGGGTGGGCACCCCACCAGACACCCGCAAGAACCTTTAAAATCGAAACTATTCTTTCACATTTTTGTATTAATAAATTTATATGTTGAGTACCTTTTAATTTTGAATCAAGGAAAACGCCTAAGAATTTAACTTTATTAACTAAAGGAATAACATGGCCTGAAATATCCACCGATATTTGTGGGATCACTCTTTTGCGGGAGAAAATCACTGCCGAACTCTTTGGTGCAGATAAGGTCAGGCCGTGATTTAAAAGCCATTGATTCAAAGAGTCCAGGGAGAGACAGAGAGATGACGCCGCATCTTTAATAGAAGAATTTGACACATATAGAGCTAGGTCATCTGCATACTGTAGAATGTGACAGTTACTGTTAAGGCAGGAGCCAATATCCACAGTGTACAAATTATAAAGAAGGGGACTGAGGACGGAGCCTTGAGGAAGGCCCTTCCATGACTGCCTTTTCTCAAAATGTTCTCCCTGGACTCTCAGGACCAAAGAGCGTGACGAGAGCAGTCCACATATGAATTCAATCATCTTGACCGGAAGTCTCAGCTGATGCAGTTTCTGCCTGAGTACGGGAAGAAGGACGTTATCATATGCAGAGGAGATGTCGAGGAAAGCGGCAACAACGGATTCGTTCTTTGAGAACGCTAGACGGATATCCGTAACTAAAACGCCAACGCTATCCATAGTGCCGAGACCCTTCCTAAACCCAAATTGATAGTTCGGCAGTAAATTTCGCGATTCGATTGCCCATTCCAGTCGGTTTTTAATCAGGTGTTCCATTAGTTTAACCAAGACTGAGGACAGAGCGATTGGTCTAAAACCATTCGGGTCATCGACATGTTTGCCTGGCTTCAATAAGGGAATGATGATTTGGAGTT
This sequence comes from Agrotis puta, assembly GCA_943136025.2. Classification (NCBI taxonomy): domain Eukaryota; kingdom Metazoa; phylum Arthropoda; class Insecta; order Lepidoptera; family Noctuidae; genus Agrotis; species Agrotis puta. The sequence goes on along the minus strand of OW964176.2, from coordinate 10,963,046 downwards.
TCCATTGGTCAGGAACCCATCCATGATTGAAACAAAAATTAATGATATTCAGGAAGTACAGTTTAGCCTTCTCTCCAGAATGAACAAGAAAAGAGTATGGTACTCCGTCAGATCCGGGGGCTGAGTCCCGGACATGCCCGAGCACCACACCCAGTTCTCCCAAAGTAAATGGTACATCTAACGGGTCCTCTGAAGCGATTTGCATGGATAGATTGAATAATTCAGATGACTGAGGTACATATTGTGGAGCAATTCTGTCAAAAAAAAGTTCAGCTGTTTCCCTAGTCATTGGTGAAGAGATTGATGGCGAGCACCCTCGTCTATACCTATTTATCTGTTTCCAGACCAATGATGCTGGGGTAGCAGGAGATAAGGAGGTACAGAAGTTAATCCAACCCATGCGTTTCTTTTTGCGGAGGAAACGCTTTGTTTTAGCATTAATTTGCAAATATGTGAGGAGATTCTCTGTACTCATTTCACTATTATAACGTCGCTCTGCGTCTTTCCTTTCTCTGATTGCAGAAGTGCACTCTGGATCCCACCAAGGAGGGGAGGGAATCTTGTTACGGGCACTGTTCTTCAGAGGGAAGCAGGCATCCGCACTGGAGGTTATAGCTGTTACAAATTCCTCATAACAAATCTTGGCATGGTGGTGACCAGTATGATCTACAAAATTTGAATTTAAATTTGGAATTACATCAATCTTGTCCTCCAATAGTGAAGCAAACCTTTCCCAATCTGGTTTGGACAAGTTATACTTCAGGAGTGGAGGAGAAGTTTTTTCTAAATATGTCTTATTAATCAAGGATATTACAATAGGGTAATGGTCACTACCATGCGACAGGGACGTACATTCCCAATTAGTTGAAGACGCCAACTCAACCGAGCAGAATGTTAAGTCAACACAACTTTTTTGTTGACCGGGAGAGGATCTGCGTGTTGGGCAACCATTATTGAGGATGCATAGGTCCAGATCATCCAAGATATCAACCAAAGCCACACCAAAGGCATCACAGCGCTCAGATCCCCATCTGTAATGGTGACAATTAAAGTCACCCATAACTAGAATTGGTCCGACAACATTGGACAGCATGTTTCTCAAGAGATTTAAGAATTCATGCTTAGGGTGAGCAATGTAAACTGAAAACACTGTGATGCCTTCGACCCTTCCTGCTACAATACTCATATCGCCTGTGAGCGAAGGTAAGGGGAACGGAGAAAGAGGTACCCGATTGTTGACTAGGAGAGCCGATCCTCCATAGCCATCAGATCTGTCACATCTGAGAATGTTAAAGTGTGGCATACGGAAACTAAGACTTGGGGTCAGCCAAGTCTCAGCTATGGAACAAGCCAATGGCTTGTACTTGTTTAATAGGAATATGAGGTCGTGCTTTTTATGCCACACGCTCCTCACATTCCACTGTAGAAATGTTTGGCGAGACGCCATTTTTAATATTTAAAAGTAAGGAAACAATTTGGTCGGCAACGTTGGACGGTAAATGGTTGTTAGAAGTAGAAGAAATAATAATGGGGATGAGTTTAATTAGTAAGTCAATAATAGAAGAACTATTATTGGAAGAAATATTATTTTGAAGAGAACAGCCATTTGGCTGAGTGGGTTGGGGAGAACTAACTATCTGTTGGTGAGAAGCTTTATCATATGATGGGGAAAGGGGGCCATGAGTCCTAGGTTTAAGAGTCACAGTTTTGCGATAAGACTGAGAAATTGGAGAAATCGGAGTTTTTGCTGCAGTAGCATAGTTGCGGGAGACAGATGGTATAGCCTTGTTAGCTTCAGCATAAGGAATGTTTTTTTCAGCCATGACAGTCTTAATAGCCCTCTGCCTGCCATACTCAGGGCATGACTTGCTATTGGCATAGTGATTACCCGAGCATAGCACACAGAAAGCCTCACCCTCAGAAATACTGCACACATCACCTGAGTGATCATGGCCGCACTTACTGCAGCGAGGTTTAGACCGGCACACATTAGCTACATGACCAAATCTACAACATTTGCGGCATTGGATTGTCGGGTATATGTATTGCTCGACAGGGAGAGATGTATAGCAACAGAACACCCGTTTAGGCAGAACTTGTCCGTCAAAAGTCAGGACACATGTTTCAGTCGGTTTCCACTCATTTGTACCGTCTTTATGTATTTTCCTATTAATACGTCGAACTTTGAGTATACGCCCACAACCTGAGGGCACAGTTAAATATGTAAGGGCTTCTTCTTCCGAAATATCAGTGGGAACACCGGTTACAACACCCATCCTGGTTATATTAAATGTTGGGATTGTTGCTGAGTACCCATGCTTAGATAATAGGTTATTTACAAGGAAAGAGTTTGCATCCTGAGGGGAAGCAAACTCTACTGAAACGCGGTTTCTGCCAACTTTGGTAACGCCTCCTCGGACAACGTTCGCTATGTTATTGTTCAGTAGTAGTTTCCCAAAGATAACTGGGTGAAGGGTGGTGCCAGCATTTGGTTGGTTCTCTATACGAGAAACGTGCACAACATAAGGAGCCTTATCTAACACTGAATATTTTGAACGGCCAATTTGACTTTTCAGTTGTTTGGTAGGAAGGGACTGTGATAAAATGTCTTCGTCTCCGAGACGTTTGCGGGAACTTTGGGGTGCGGAAACATCCATCTGTGTTATGCTACATACAACATCCGCGAATTGAGATAGCGGGTTTGGGGACAGAGGGGTTGATGGGACTGGAATATCTGGAGGGTCGGGATCCGGGGGTTTGTTTTTATCCATCGTGGATTACGGAGACTTAAAAGGTAAACAAATACAATACAAACCTGTTCACAAACACAAGGACAACACACTTAAACAATAACAAGACACAGAAGGGTCAACAATCACTCGAAATGACTTAAAATTCACAGAAAAATCCTAAACACACGTGTCTACCAAGAACTCGTCTGTCAGACCTATAGTAAGTTATTTTTAAATAAAGGATTTCTGTGTGTGTTTGCGCTGTCATTTATAGTGCTTTTAGAAATTGTGGGAAATTAAAATAAGAGGGTGGCAATCTGATGACGCTGTCAAGTGTCAGTCTGTGTCAGACTTAAACTGTCAATCTCATTGTGTCATTCTGAAGTATCCGTCATTTGCACGTGTGTTGTGTTGGTCTCTGACCGGGAAGTACAATTCGTAATTTTTGTGATAATTGCGAAATATATTTTGGTGACTTTATTTAACAATATTGAGAAAGGTAAGGCAATAATAGTAAGTTCTGTTTACAGCTTTCTTTTTTTCCCTATAATAGCGAGAAGGTACTGTCAACAAACTTTTAATGTGTAATATATTATTGTTATCATTTTAATTTGTATCTAAATTACAACTCAAAACTAGCAAAATAGAAAACAAAACCTATTATATTCATTTCAATGCCAATTGTCTTTATTCAAACCAGATAATTTCAGGGTTGGAAGTAAAAACTAGAATAATTAGGTACTAGAATATTAATTATACCTTGTTGTTATCATAGCTCATGAATTTGTTACAGGTTAATTGTTAAAAGGAAAGAAAATCGTCAACTATGGCTCATTCATCAGGTTCTTCCGGAAATTTAAAGAATGGCTTGATTGATTTTACGGCTGGTTCTTTAGGTAAGACAAGTAAATTTTAAACTTATAAAATAGAAATGACTTTGTTTTTAAACAAACAAAACTTAAAAGCCGTAAATTGCATGGAACTAGATTGTTTTCAAAAGAGATTGATTTGCTTTTCATATAGATGTCACGAAACCTACAGCAATTTTTTTATCTTACTTTATTTGTTGTTATTTGTTATTAGGTGGGGTAGCAGTTGTGTATGTTGGACAACCACTAGACACAGTCAAAGTAAAGATGCAAACATTTCCACATCTTTACAAAGGGATGTATGACTGTCTGAAAGTAACTTTAAAGAATGATGGCATATTCCGGGGTTTGTACGCAGGAACTACTCCAGCTATCATGGCCAATGTAGCAGAAAATTCTGTATTATTTGCAGCTTATGGATATTGCCAAAAATTTGTCTGTAGGCTAAGTGGAGTTGAGGTAAGAATGTGTTAAAATAATGTACCTAATGTAAATAACTACTTTAAAATAATCTTCAGTCTAATAGTAGATTTTAATCCAAAAATTAATATATTTTTTGTTCAATTATACAGCAGAGACTACTGTCTACAGATATACTTATTTTTTTACTGAATTTATAAATGAAATGCGAAAGGAGTTTTTTAACTTTTTTATATTTTTTTTTAAGTAAAAGAAATATTCCACTGCATGTGGGCAAGAAAATTATGTATAATTATGTTTCATAAAGCAAATCTTACAAGCATCCACAAATTCTTTTCTTAATGAAAATAATCTTATAATTTACTATCTACATGATAAGAACATTCACTCATTGGAGGGAATTAAAAAATAGGTTATCAGAGGTGCCCTTAAAGTTCCTACACAGAACATTCTTCACTTTATTTAGTAGCATGTGCTTGCAGCTTTTCCTGTGTGGGTATTTTAAATTGTTCTATGGTATCACGGTGGTCACGGGACTCACGAATTGCCGTGACCCCGAAATGTAAAGGGCTATTGAAGGACACCGTGGATTTAAGTCAGTTAGAGTCTGACAGTCCCTCCTACCCTGAGTGGGAGGACTTATTGGATGATTTTGCCATGTTAAAAACAAAAAAAAAAATGCTATCTCAGTATCATACTTCTGCTATTAAACGATGCAATGCATGTGTGTTATCACACATCCAGGTAATAAACTATCTGTGTGTCATATGGGTTTTTGTGACAGACTTCTATCCATCTATCCTACACTTTCACAGAACAGAAACCAGAAGTAACAAGATGTATCTTGTATTCCAGAAAGTTGAACATTTATCAGCGTTGGGTAATGCGTCGGCTGGTTTCCTTGCAGCATTCTTCTCTTCGTTCACACTGTGTCCTACTGAGTTAATCAAGTGCCAACTACAAGCTCTGCGAGAAGTCAATGTGCAGTCCTCACAAACAGTTGTACGATGATTGTTTTGGGTATTTCATTTGTCCCTGCTATCTAATCTGCATGCAGTTAATTGTTACGTGTATAATTGACAAAATGAATATTTTGCCAATTGAGTTTGGAATAAAATAATGTTTTCAAAAGTTTGCTATATAAAACAAAACAATAAAATTAAACTGTCATAGATCAAACTCATATAAAGTAAATGAACCATTTAAAACAAATTTATGACTTTTGTGTATGTACGAGCATGTTATCACAGCAAATCACGTCTTTATCATATTTGCGCGATATTTTGTTGCGACCTTCAAAGCAATGAATTATTACTGCAAAGTGGTGTTTACATAGAATTTCCTTGACAGGTAAAAGTGTCGCCAATTCAACTTACGCAACAGATATTTAGGCAGTATGGAATTCAAGGTCTATTTCGAGGACTTGTACCTACCATCATGAGAGAAATGCCTGGATACTTCTTCTTTTTCGGAGGATATGAAGGTATTTAATTTTTTCCTATTTTTCCCATATCTTCTAGCTCTTGCAGACGGCACGGGTTGGCGTAGTGGCTGAACGATCGACTGCTGCGCTATGTGTCGCGGGTTTGATTCCCGCACGCGACAAATATTTGTATAATCTAGTTAGACGAAATAAGACGAAAATAATAATTGATAATTGTTCACCCCAAGTATACATTTTTAAAGAAAAATACTGATAATATTTCTTTGCGTAAAGATTACTAGAAAATCTAGAAAAATATTGTACCTACTTTGAAACTAACATGCTACAAAAAAGAGTCGATGTCAAATCATTTATTTGAATAAGGCCATCGAAGGGGCACTTTTGAACGTCGAAAATTAAAATTAATGGAAATGGGATGGAATGGAATTGATTGTACACGAGTTCCATTTTTGATAAGAAAAGGGATCTTGCATGATCTTAGCATGCGAGTTCGTCTCGCACTTGGCCCGTTTTATTTATTTATTATTTATTTATTTAATTAGCCTGCACTGTCCCACTGCTGAAAAAAGGCCAAGGCGGCTTTATTTATTTATAAAAATGTTTTTTTTTTTTATCGTGGTAAAAAAAAAATCATCAAATGAGTCCTCCCACCCAGGTCAGGGCGGGAGGGACTGTCAGACTTGACTGACTAAAATCCACGGTGTCCTTCAATAGCCCTTTACGTACCGGGGTCACGGTAATTTCTGAGTCCCGCGACCCCGGCAGGCTTTGGCCCTCTACAGGCCCCGTCACTATGCTGACACTCCTTGAGGCGCGCGTGGAACACAACGCGCCGTCGACCCGGGCATGGTCCATGGTCGGACAGCGAGTCGCCCATTACTCGCCGTCCGCATGCCCGCGCCTACGGTGGCCGGAGATCGTCTGCCGACGTCCGTCGCCGTGGGCGTCTACAACTGCGGCTGGGGTGGAGGGAGGACGCCGTCCTCTCCCTCACGCCGCCCGCCTCCTCCTTCGCGAGCATGACTGCTTCGCAGAAGGAGGCAAACAATGCCGGGCGCGAGAGGTCTCCGCCTATCGCCGTCGTGAGGACACGGCGGTGCTCCGCCCAAGCGGGGCAGTCCTGCACCGTATGCTCCACCGTGTCCTCCGGACGATCCTCGCAGTGGTGACACCCAGGCGTTTCTTCCCTCCTTATCAGACACAGGTACCTCCCGAAACTTCCGTGTCCGGTGAGGACCTGCGTCATGCGGTAGGTCAGGACGCCGTGACGCCTATCCAGCCACTACTTAAAGAGGGGTCTTACCGCCGCGATAAACAAGGACTTAAAATATTATCCAAATGTTACAGGAACAAGGGAGTTATTGAAGAAACCGGGTCAATCGAAGGACGACATAGGCTTTGTAAGGACAATGATAGCTGGTGCAGTAGGCGGTCTTGTCCTGTGGACTGTAATATTCCCCTCAGACGTTATCAAGTCAAGAATACAAATATCAAACAAGAGTCAGAAGTTCCTGACGGTCGGATACGACATTGTACAGAAAGAAGGTATGTGTTATCTTTGAGTTAATTTGCAATGATTTGCTTGTCTTTAATATCTCTTGTGTTTATTTTTAGGGTTCCGTACCTCAAAAGGAAAAAAACGGAACCCTTATAGGATCACTTTGTTGTCCGTCTGTCCGTCCGTCTGTCCACGCGTTCCTGAGAAAAAGGTTCTCAGGAACGCGTGGAGGTATGAAGCTGAAATTTATATCAATTACTCAGGTCTACTGTCCCTTGAAGCTGTGAAAAAATCAAACTTCTAAGCCAACGCAATCAAAAGATACAGCCGTTTATGCCGCAAATTTTCGACACTTGCAAGGGAATCAAAACCTACAGGGTGCTTCCCGTGAACTCAGAATCTTGAAATTTGGTACGAAGCAACGTCTTATAGCATAGATAAAGAAAAAATTACGAAAACCATAAATTTTTAGTTACATCACATAATATATATTTTTAAATAATTTTAAACTTACTACCCATTTCCTCATAAACGCGTAGAGGTATTAAATTGAAATTCATACCAAATACTCAGGTCTATAATACCTTTAAGCTGTAACAAAATCAAACTTCTATGTCAACGCAATCAAAAGAAACAGCAATTTAAGCTGCATATTTTGAAACTCGCAAGTACTCGCAAGGGAATCAAAACCTAAAGGGTACTTCCAGTCGACCTAGAATCTTGAAATTTGGCATGAAGCAACGTTTTATAGCACACATAAAGGAAAAATTCCGAAAACCTTAAATTTTTAGTTACATTACAAAATATATAAACTTATTACTTTTTTCCTCATGAACGCGTAGAGCTATCAAGTTGAAATTCATATCAAATACTTAGATCTAATTGTCGGCGCAGTAATTACCTGGACTAGAATGACAGTTAACGATAAAGAGATCTTTGTCTTAAATTTATGCTCCTCCATCTTTCCCGATTGTAATGTTATGAATTTCATTTTGCAATAAAAATACCATAGTTATGACTCGATTGTCGTAATGAACGAACTTTGTAAACCTTGCAGGTTTGTACGGAACCCTCGGTGCGCGAGTCCGACTCGCACTTGGCCGGTTTTTCTTGAAACACGTGGCATAGTAATTGCTCATGTGTCCTTAATTATAATCTTTGTTATCATTTGTCTTAAGTTTTCCTATGACAGGATGTAGTCATCTCTTGGCATGATGTTTTGCAATATTTTTTTACATCTTACTTATGTAAGAAAAGAGATGGAAGTATAGTTTCACCTCATTACAAAACCTAAACAGGCATGCCCCCAAAACATAGTTAATCCTTTTCTTAAACCACGTTTTTTATGACTGCCTACTGTGTGTGCGTCCAGAAATTAAATAAGTCGATTTAAAATGAATCGTGAAGCTAGGTGTAATAGAAAAAACACCTCGATCGACTTAAACATTGCCGCATGTATAGGGTTGCCATCCGTCCGGGTTTCCCCGGTTTGTCCTAGTTTAGGGGGTGTCCGGGGGGGCGTTTCATTTGTAGTCCGGGTTTAAAATTTTAAAGTCTTGGGCCGCCCGCGACACACGCACACTTCACCGTACCCCACCCCGGACGCAGTTGCCACTGTACGCAGTTACGCACTTCGACTCATGTCCGGGTTCTGGATTCTAAAACCCGGGGTTTTCACGCGTCATGTCCTGGTTTACAAATTTTAGAGATGGCAATCCTACGCATGTATATCAGCACCGTACGCGCCGCAGACGTCATCAGGATTATTCGGATGCTGACAACATTTTCTGATTTCATATTATTTCTTACAACGAATTCTGAAACGCGGCGCGTGCGGTGCTGACAAAAGTGCCATCAGCTTAAGGCAAACTTATTTTTTTTAATAATTGTTTTATTAGTTACATTCACAAATATATGTTAAGTTTTTTCTGCTTGGCAGTTAAACACGTTTCAAATGTGAACATTAAAGATAAGCAGTCGATAATACAAGCTTGAGATAAAATAAACGCGCAATAATAAACAAAGTATCTCATCATTCACTTTGACCTCGCCAGCGTAGGAAGTGATAAGAAACATAACTCAATGAACGCTAATCGTCTTGTAGGCTAAACAGTGATAAAAAAAAATAAGTTCAAAATAACTAAAACCCGACTACGAAAAAATCGCGCACTGAGAAGTATAAATAAGAACAAGCCGTGGTCGTATGCCACCTTGCCAATTCAGATTGTGTAAAACAACCGCAGGTGGCATACGACCACGGCTTGTTCTTGTTTTATACTTTTCAGTGCGCGATTTTTTCATAGTCGGGTTTTAGTTATTTTGAACTTATTTTTTTTTATTTACACTATTTTGGGGTTATATTATTTGAAGTAAGTAATTTATGTTATATGTATAGTTTCTGAATTGTGAATTTAAGATTTATCATTTGATACCCATGTTGACACTGTTAGAAACAGAAAATTATTTAGTAAAAGCTATATAATGTATATATATTTCAAATGTGCTCATCAAGCCCTTTAATTTGATACCCATGTCGATACTGTGCAAAAATATATTTTTTTTCGGTAACGACTTCTCATCCCCTAGAGGGCGCCATATTGGATTTGGTGACACGTCACCTACCCTATAACCAGCGGACAACTGTGACGCTTCTAACGAGACCTCATTTGTGATGTAATTATAATTAGTTTAGAAGTTATGAGGGAACAAACAAACATACATACATACATACTTACATACATACAAACATACATACCGGTCAAAATCATAACCCTCCTTTTGGCTTTGCCGTAGTCGGGTAAAAATAAAAGACATTTATTTCGTTATTCATAATTCTTCTTATCAAATCTTTATTATCAGAATCAGTAGTAAACAGTCAACGGTCCGTTTATGGAAAAAAAATAAGTTAAAAATAACTAAAACCCGACTACGAAAAAATCGCGCACTGAAAAGTATAAAACAAGAACAAGCCGTGGTCGTATGCCACCTGCGGTTGTTTCACACACTCTTTATTGGATAGGTGGCATACGACCACGGCTTGTTCTTGTTTTATACTTTTCAGTGCGCGATTTTTTCGTAGTCGGGTTTTAGTTATTTTTAACTTATTTTTTATTTACACTATTTTGGGGCATATATTATTTGAAGTAAGTAATTTATGTTATATGTATAGTTTCTGAGTTGTGAATTTAAGATTTATCATTTGATACCCATGTTGACACTGTTAGAAACAGAAAATTAGCTAGTAAAAGCTATATAATGTATATATATTTCAAATCTGCTCATCAAGCCCTTTAATTTGATACCCATGTCGATACTGTGCGACAATATTTTTTTTTTCGGTAACTTCTTCTCATCCCCTAGAGGGCGCCATATTGAATTTGGTGACACGTCACCTACCCTATAACCAGCGGACAACTGAGACGCTTCTAACGAGACCTCATTTATCATGTACTGATAAGTAGTTTAGAAATTATGAGGGAACAAACAAACATACATACATACATACAAACATACATACATACAAACATACATACATACATACATACATACAAACATACATACCGGTCAAAATCATAACCCTCCTTTTGGCTTTGCCGTAGTCGGGTAAAAACAATGATTAGAACAGCGCCTTAATTATTTTAGCTAGGACATTTTTATTTGTATTGATTGATCTAATTTAACTAGAATTAAAATACTAAGGATATGGTGGGAAATGGATGAATAGCTTATGTACTATGCACCGCCAGATCATCTATTCTCTAAGGAAATCAAAGCCTGCCTGCAATAGATTTTCAACTTTACGATTAGAGCATAAGGTTGAAAATCCAACAAGCTGGACTTTCGAAGCCGCACACGAGCCTCGTCCATAGTAGATTTAATAGTATTGCTAGATAGATACCCTTACACAGGCAGTTATATTCTTTGTGACAAACACAACAAAGTTTAGTGACTGACACTGCTTGAACAGCTGCAGATAAAAAAAAAAACATAAAAAATAAAGATTTGACCTCCTCTTCTCTTCCATGAATTAAACGAACCAAATGTAATCTTTTAAAAGAATCTACTGCAAGGATTATGAATACACAAAAAAAAAACAAAAACTTTACAGGGAGGGTGCAACAGCGTGTCACCAGATACAATTCGTAACTGTTCCATTTTCTCATTATGTTTTCATTTCAGTTATGTCCAAGAATAATTTAGAATGAACATTACCATTGAAAAAAAAACACATTGGTAGATTGCCCTACTTGCCCAGGGGGCCTGCCATGCGACGAGAAAGTAGTTCTGCTGAGGGAACGAGAAGGCGCTAGACGACTTGTATAGCTGTCTCTTTCCCTCAGCGGAACTACTCTCGCTTTAAGAAGTTGTGGTAGGTCATCAGCTTCCTTATACAAGCGGAAAGTAATAAACGTAAACGCGCAGTCATCTTTAATTCATTTTCAATTTTATACCCAAACGCATAGTCGAAAATCTAATAAAGACTTCTGAGCGTTAACGACCGGAACGAGCGCTCTGTAATCTTTAATAGATTTTCAACTTTGTGCGCTAAGGTATAAAGTTGAAAATGTAATAAAGACTTGAGTGTTTGTGATTATCTCTTGCCAGTTTTGTCTACAGGGCCTGGTTTGAACTCAGAAATTTTTGGATGAGAGGCAAGGCCATCACACAAAAGCTGTCACCATATCGAACCTCAGGAGATTATATCATAAATGTTTTACTTAATGACGATGTTTCTATATTTTCAGGTGTGCTGGCTCTATACAACGGACTCAAGCCAACGTTAGTCCGTACCATTCCGGCGACAGCCGCTCTTTTCGTTGTCTATGAGTACTCGAAGAAATTGATGCACCAATCTTTTGGAGACTAACCTAGCCGTGAAAAGTGGTTATAGTGCAATTACAATAAATAATTTATTTTTGAACTGTTATTAATTAGGATTTTAAGCAATATTGCTCACTTAATCTGATAAATACTGTCTTGGTTAAAAAGGTCAATGGATCCCCTAGTATTTTTAATCCTACTAATATTATAAATGCGAAAGTTTATGAGGATGGATGGACGATTATTACTCGTTCACGCAAAAACTACTGAGCCGATTTGAATGAAATTAGAATTTAGGACATAGATATACTTTTTAACTTGGGTTAACGTGTAGGATAGATGTTATTCCCGATTTTCCCGTGGGTTAATGTTTGGGTTAAAGCGAGCTAAGCCGCTGGCAACAGCTATTGAACTATAATTTGAAATAATAATTCCTTAAAATCATATTTGCATTTAAACATAGCTAAGTCTATATCCAATACTGCATTTATGTGACTTTGATTCAAGCAGTATTAATCAGATTTTAGGACCCGTGGGCAATATTGAAGAGCAAGGAGTGCTCGAAGTGATATACAAATACCATAATTAATACAAATTAGTATGTAGAATTATACAAATAAATAAATAATTATTTTATCGTTATTATTTTTTTCATATTTTGTATTGTCTTTGTGATATTTAAAGAGATATTTTAATCCGTAGGTAGTAGATAGGTATAAAGCCGCATGCACATCTACCATCTTCAGCTAACATTTGTTGCTCCTGTTTGCACGGCTTACCAAACACCAACGATCGTTCGTTGGCGATCCGAAGATTGGCGTTAGCATCAAAGGAAATTAACCATTCAATTGAACTCTGTAGACAGTCGGCGGTCAGCAAAGGCGTTCGTTGGCCCGCCCCGATGTGTACACAGCATAATTCATTCATACTGTTCTCTGTTCATGCAGACGCCATCGCTTCGGATTGCCCCGGTCTGCAAATTTTACCTAGTAAAATATGAGCCCTATGCTTTTGCCATAAGGTTGAAAATCTATTAAAGGAGGTTGACAGATTGGGATGACTTGGTGTGCTGGTGTCTGTGCATTCTGTAGGTATATTATTATGACAATGCTTGTTTTTCGTTTGTGCAACAATATTTCAACTGCTAACTGTGGAGGCTTGTAAATGGCTGATCGTCTCATTATTTATTTTTGTATTGTTTGCTGTAAGCCACCCAAACACAATAAAATAAAAAATAATACAAGTTGGTGCGGTGGCTGAGCGATTGGGCTGCTGCGCTGCGTGTCGCGGGTTCGATTCCCGCACGGAACAAATATTTGTATGACCTACAATAGTTGTTCCTGGTCTGAGTGTTTGTGTGTGTGAGTTTCTCTGTTTGTAAACACAACCACGACACAGGAGAAATAACTAGAATAGAGCAATTATAAAAAAATGCGTGCTCTGCGTATTATTAAAACCAATGCAAATCAATATCCTACGAGAATTGAAAATGAAATGTCTTTCACAGGTAACAAATATTTATTAACAGAACCTGAAAAAGTAGTAAAGTGCATTACAACGATACTACCACAGATATAGATATACCTAGATAACGCAAGAACAACTACTTCGCGTGCCAAAAATCCGTGCTAACTTACGACCAAAAATCGTAAGTGGCCATTTTCGCGCTCGTCCAAATCGGTCTATCGTTTAGTTGGACGTCAGTTTTAATATTTAAATGGTTAATTGTGCTATGGGACGAGGGGGGGCACCGTAAGCGGGGGCACGTTTCAATCGATTTGGTTTTCCCAAGACTAAATAATTTTTGTGGCGTCATAACAGGTAGCCAAAAAATGGCACGCTTGGTTTTCATACAGATCGTGATACTTGCGTTATCTATATCTGTGGATACTACGTAGTTCTGTCGTAGAAGGTATCTAATGTTATTAACCGATAATGTTATCTACTGCAAGCACTTAACAAACGTATTGTAGACGTCAGATTGGGTTTTCACTGGTTACCTCTTTCGGTTGTATCAATCGTCTATGCTTTTTTTTTTATCGTGGTAAAATCATCACATGAGTCCTCCCACTCAGGGCGGGACATGAGGCACTGTCACACGCTTCGCGACGTCTATTGTCATGGGTATTTCCAGCGGCGGCTAGGTCGTGAAGTGGAGACTGTCCTCTCCCGCAAGAAGAGGCAGGCGGAATACGTATTCCGCCTGCCTCTTCGCTAGCATGACTGTTTCGCAGAGGGAGGTGACTGCTTCCCGTTCCGGCTTTCCCTGCAGCATGGCCTCGGCCAATGCTGCGCACGGCGGTGCTCTGCCCTAGCGGGGCAGACTTCCACCGTTTGCTCCGCCGTGTCCTCCGGGCTATCCGCACAGTGGTGATACCCAGGCTTTTCTTCCTTCCCAATTAGATACAGGAACCTCCGAAACATCCATGTCCGGTGAGGACCTGCGGGAGGTGTGGACGCCGTGGCGCCTCTCGGCCACTCCTCAAAGAGGGGTCGCGAATGTGGCGTGCCCTAATCATACATGCTTAAAGCTTGATAAGTTTTTGGTAGAACATAGAATTATTTACCTGTTGAAAAAGCAATGTCGTGGTTTTAGTTCGTACCATAGAGTACATTAAATTCCTACTATGACGTATCTGCCACAGATTGTGAATACTTGCTGTTGAAGTGTTTGAAGTAACCAACCAACCATCACCCGCAACATTTTGTTTATTTTGATTCCATGTCATCAGATGATTATCAAGTGCATAACATTTATAGATATTCTAGAAAATCATTCAAAAAGAATAGGAGAGGCTCTCATGAAAACGTTTGTGAGAGTAATAATTTCGAGGCACCAGACACTTCGCCAAGAAGTGATATTCGCAGCGATGGAAGAATGGACAGTAACATCGATTCTCCCGGATGTAGTTGTGATATAGATCCCGAGGGCGAAATTGCGAATATTCTCCATAAAAAATGTCCTGTTATTACTTTGGCGCAGCGGCAACTGGCAAGACTCTTAGATGAAACAGACAGACTGCTGTGCGATAACACGAGATGCTGCAGGTTGGTTGGCACTGTTTGCATTATTTATGACGAGCTAAGTTAGGCACACACCTGCAATAAACACATCTTCCCATAAAATGCTGTGTGCCGCTTCTTCGGGTCTGTCTAACTCTGGACCTCTGGTCGAGCAACAACTACGGTTAGAAGTTCAAATGACCGCGCGGAAACACTAACCGCGGATTACAAGATCAAACTAAATAGTAGGTACCTAGCGTTTGTCATCAACACGCTGTGTGAAAGTTCTACAAACTTGTATCACCAACTCGTGATACCGCGCGGGCGTGTGAACTTAGCCATAAGGAGGCCGGCTAGCGTTTAGCCCTGGCCCTAATAGCCAAACGGCAAGCGAGAAACTATATGCTCAGCAATCTTTAACAGATTTTCAACTTTAAACTTTAGTGGATAAAGTTGAAAATTGATCAAACACTCCTAAGCGTAGGTACCTATACGTGCAGTGGTAGACGCCCACGGCGTCGGACGTCGCCAGACAATCTCCGGCCACCGTAGGCGCGGGCATGCGGGCGGCGAGTAATGGGCGACTCGCAGCCCGACCATGGACCACGCCCGGGTCGACGGCGCGTTGTGTTCCACGCGCGACTCAAGGAGTGTCAGCATAGTGACGGGGCCTGTAGAGGGCCAAAGCCTGCCGGGGTCGCGGAACTTACCCATTACCATGACCCCCGTACGTAAAGGGCTAGTGAAGGACACCGTGGATTTTAGTCGGTACAAGTCTGACAGTAATGGGTGGGAGGATTCATTTGATGATTTTGCCACGAAAAAAAAAAGTACCTACCTATACGTTTATCGCTTGCCGTTTGGCTATAGGGTCTGCTCTGTTTTTCTTATGCGGTAGAGTGAGAAGAACGCTCGTTTCCGCCAGCACCTTTCCATATATAGCCTGTTTCTTTGATCTGAGTACAATAGGTACTTCTTTCCAAAAATATAGAATGTTGATCTGATTAACGATAAAAATTAAAACTAATACGTCTCATAATTTACCCAAAACAGGTAATTTGATAATTGTTTCAGATCTGTATACGACTTCGTGTGTATTTGCAAGGAGATTCTTATGAGTCAGGATAAACATCGACTGATCCTAGTAATGTTCATTGGTGTTAGTTTCATTCTGGGAGTTCTTTTTGGTGCTGCATCTTGCGGATCGTATCTTGGTCGATTCAACAGCCCGATCCTTAGTTGCGTCGACAATTATTTTGCTTCCGACAGGTCTTCTAATATTGAACACATTTCGTAGCATAGCTTAACTAGAAATTACTTATCAAGACCATTTTAATTATTTCATACATAATTGTATTTTTTTACGATAATTTTGTATAATAAGTACATTTTAGATGAATACAGCATAGTAACCTACCTTTATCGAATTCTTTCATTTTACTTTCACCCTAAGACTTCTATCGTTATTTGAAACGTCAGCCTGCTCTCTTCCTTAAACATTAGTTACATGACTTACCCAAGTAGATCGCAAACGTACGTAATTTGGCCAAATGAACTTTTAGGGACTACTCACACTTATTCAGCTTATTCCCATAGAAAACTGATTTTGCATAGAGACGCGTATGCATGCGTTCAGCTTTCCTGGCAAACAAGAATAGAATGAGGACAAATGTGCTATCATCATCAGTGTGCTACATAGATACGAGTTCTACCGTGAGCAAGTTACCTCTTCCCTTTAAATATGTTTAGATCGACGACATTAATTTGTTGCCTATTTGAACACGAAAAGTGTCACCATAATGTCTAAGAGGTAAAAAGATTTGCCTTAAAAATGGCATATGTAAAATCATCGTAGGTAGTCCTCCCACTGAGGGCGCGGGACGGGAGGGACTGTCTGACCCATACCGACTAAAATCCACATTGTGATGCTTCAATAGCCCTTTACGTTCCAGGGTCATGGTTACCCGATTCGACAGTCCCTCGACCCCGGCAGGCTTTTGCCATCTCGGGGGCATCGTCTGATTTCTGATAGGTCTTTGAGGTGCGTCTGGGAAACGACGTGCTGTTGACCCGGGCAAGGTCCATGACGTCCAGACGGCAAGTCACCCTTTACTCGCCGTCCGCATGCCCGCGCTCCGCGCTTGCAGAGGCCGGAAATCGCTTTGCGACATCCGTTGCCTTAGGCGTGTCCCGTGGCGGCTGGCGTTTCGTCTCCTCCTTCGCTAGCATGACTGCTTCCCGTTCTGTCTCGCCCCATAGCATGGCCTCGACCATTACCGAACGCTAGAGGTATATGAGGACCTGCGTCAGGCGGAAGGTGAGGACGCCTTTCAGCCACTCCTCAAAGAGGGTCTTATCGCTCCGATTGCGGCGTGCTCGAACCTCAGTTGCGACAGTCGCCATACCACCCTGAATTTCGCCGGAGCTTTTCTCGCAGCGCCTCCACTTGTTGAGGCAGAACTGATTCGCCCTGGCGTTGCGCGTCTAAGCGCGCCACTCGTAGACGCTGTTACATTCTGGATCCTTTTAAATACTTATATCTTACTATCTTTTGTACATATTTCACATATTTTTATCACTACTATGTCAGGCTTATTGGCGACAATAGACCTGTCAGTAATGATAGGCAGATCCCAGTACAGCGTGACATTGTCTTTCACGAGAAGAGAACTGGGTCGGGCACATACCCGACCCTCTACAACTTTGTATTTCAAAGCAAGTTGATGGTGGATGATTATGGCTACTAGCTTGTGCCTGTGTAAGTATTCGCCGTAAGCAAGACGAGAACAACCAGAGATAATGGATTCACCTGGACCATGGCATGCCTGACACACGTCAATCATTCCATCCCTTATGTCTCCGGTAGTTGTTCGTCAAGATACCTTTGTCCATTATCGCACAGACAAAGCCTTCAGTTTTTCCAAAGAGGTCACCGAAACATACCCAGGACATGGACAATAGAAAATCTACATCCGTGTAGCTCTTTGCCTTGCCATACCTCCCTGTTTTGCGGTTTTCGGTACTGAGTACCACAGGTTTGCGCCAGTTCTCATTAGCCATGGACAGCGGGGTGAGTCCCTTGTCCACTGTGATCATATCTCGGTGCATACCCACTTCCATTTCCAAAAAAATATTGTCTGAAGTACACACCTCCCGGTTGTGGAACCCTCCACTTAGCATTTAAAAAGCCTCTTACTATTATTATTAATGTGAATAGCTGTAAGGATGTGTGACAAACAGATTAAGCAGACAAGTCTAATTTTATGTTTGGAGAAGTCATGAACAAGTTTTCAGTATATCACAATCCCACAGCACAGATCAAGCCACAACTCTGGTAGGGAGAATATTTCAAATCAATTACCATCACAAAGATTTCAGGAAATTTATTCTATTATACAAATAAAAGCATTTCACCATAGGTAAAATGAACAGAAATACTTTCTAAAACAGACGGTAATTAATGTAATTATACATGCCTCCAATACATTATTGGTTATTTTAGTTGGTTTAGTCTCTATTATAGCAAAGCCCTGAATTTTTTATGTCACTAATTGAGACAAAATTAAATAGCAATAAACTAACAATAATAATTACAACATATTTTTAGATACCAATTAAATCTAAACATTGAAATTATAATACTTGAGTTCTTGAGCTACTTCTCCTCACACCATTCATTCTCCTTACGGACTTGATCTTCTTCAGCTGCAGTAAAATCATTTTTGATATTGAATGTTTTGCGAATTTCTTCTGGAGTCTTACCTTTTATCATATTGGCTACAGTTTTGCAAGTAACATCCAATAAACCTTTTATGTCTAAGTAGTTGGCAGCTAAAATTAGTTCAAAGAGAGTGCCTTGATCAACTTTTAAAAAATCTGCATCCCATGATGAAATATCATCTGTTCGTTTTTCTTTGTTCTCATCATCTTCTGGTAATGGTGGATCATCTTTGTGGTATGTGGCCCACTGAATCACTTTCTTTAGTATCGCAGAATTCACGTTGGGCAATGGAACTACTTCCTCTTCATCATCTTCCATACCTAAATCTTCTAACATGGTCTTAATTGTTACCGAGCATTTTGCAATCTCAACATCAACTGTAAAAATTTCACTGTCCGAAGACTGCAGTTTTATGTTAGGCATCTAAAACAAATAGAGAAAAGAAAATTATAAACATATTTGGGTAGCGTTAAATGGGACGCCATTTTACAATGTTCCCAGCTATTTTATAAATAGTGTCTCAAACAGTTATCACATTAAGAGATGCCACGTAGTTGATGAATACTGTACCTTTAAATTTACGATAGTATTTGAGTATTAAACACTGTACGATCAATTTTATATGCACGAGGATCACAAGTTTCTATTCAAAATTGAAAATACAAAGGCCAGGCGAACGACTGCTATCTCATCTCGTTCACGGCACAGATTATAAATTTCGCGTTACTTACATTGATTTGACATTAACTAGAGAGGTGAATAAAGTGAAAAGTTACTAGCTTGATGCCAATTTATCGATATCTTAGAAAACAAAAACGTGGTTCTATAAGGTCTCTTATAAGGCTAGTTTCCACCATCAAAAAGTTGTATTGTCCTCGTGCAATGTAACAAAACAAGTAATATTATTTTAAAATTTTATTAGTTAATTTTCATAATACTCTAGAATTGTTAATTTAAAATTGTTATTTTTCCCACACTTTGAATGTTGTGCATGCCTGTAAGTGATGTATTTACATAGCACCGAATACCTGTAATTTAGTCATTGTCATAAATTTTTTAAATATGTCGTTGGTGTGTCTTGCTAAATAAATAAATAAATAAGCACGACTTTAGATTTTCAACCTTATCACAATACTGGAATGTTAATGTTCGATTGGAAATTTTTACAGATTGGAGTAGGTTGACCTGCTGGCGTCTGTAATATTTGAAAGCAAGGCGACTGACCTTGCACAACTGATGTTGGTTTTAATCACCTCCTCCAGAAACAATACTGCTCCCTTTCCCTTTCTCGAGGACTTTTACCTTGAATTAATAATATATGTCTATAGATCGCGTCTGTCTGTCACTTGTAGAATAGAATCATTATTTCTGGCAAAAAGACACAAGTCACAATACACACGATAGTCAGTAGTTTCTTATCTTTAACTCTTGTAATTTCTTGTATTTAACGCAGCAGATCAACCTACTCGAATCTATCAAATTTTACCAAACGAATATTAACCTTCCATTATTGTAATAAGGTTGATAATCAATTAAAGTTTACAGATTGAGGAAGGTTGATGTGCTGGCGTCTGTACTTAAATAACCGTACAATACCATACAATAACCATTGAATCATTTAACCCCCTAGCGCATTGGTAACCGGGGTGCTAAGACAGGAAACCTCCACGTGCGCCCGTGGACTGGAGTTCCCCTTCGGATACGTCCGGGGGGAAGACCAGTTTTTCGGGCCGGTGCACCCTGGGATGCGGGCAAAAACTCTTTTAGGCACTGTGTGCCTAAGGGGTCTCTTTGCCCGTATGCGAATAGCCTGTCGGGTGGATGCTCCAACGCGTGTCCCTCTGAACAGCAGAGGGCACAGCGGTGGAGCGGGCTTGCGGACGGTGAGTATTGGGTAAGCTCGCCGTCCGACCAAGGACCAAGCCCGGGTCGGTGGCGCGTCGTGTTTCACGCGTCACCGACGGGGCCCCTTACGGGGCCAAATGCCTGCTGGGGTCGCAGCTTTTTTCTTAATGCAGGATACCGCGGCCCCGGAACGTAAAGGGCATCCGAAGAAACACGGGTGGATTTTAGTCAGTAAGAGTCTGACAGTCCCTTCCGCCCCGCCCAGGGCGGGAGGACTCATTTGATGATTTTGCCACCCTAAAAAAAAAAAAAAGCGCATTGGTACCCAGATATAGGTACTTATTTTCAAACGGTCAGAAGGAAAAAAATTTTTTTTTTTTCTGTCTGTGTATCGCTTTTTTCAACGATTTTTTGTTGTGTTTCTAAAAGGAGTATTGAAAGCTCCCAAAACACTAAAAATATGTAACAACAAAGATAAAGTTTAGCAACAATCATGCCAAACTTTGACAGGCCTGTTGGTCTAGTGGTTAGTGACCCTGACTGCTATGCCGGAGGTCGTGGGTTCGATTCCCACCCAGGACAAATGTTTGTGTGATGAGCACGATCATTTGTTCTGTGTTTGGGTGTAATTTATCTATAATATGTATGTATTTAGAAATATATAAGTATGTTTATCAGTTGTCTAGTACCCATAACACGAGCTCTGCTTAGCTTGGGACTAGATGGCGTTGTGTGATAGTCGTGGAATATTTATTTATTTATTTATTTATTTAATTGCATGCACTCTTTGGGATTTTGACATGTCTCCAGATTTGGCAGTAAATGCAGTTTAGCAGTATTTGTTTTTTCTCTGATAAAATACATCCCAATTTTTTACGTTCTTCATAAACCGAATGATAGCGTAGATGATGTCGATGAGTTAGCCGGATGATCAAGATTACGAACCCAGAATTTAGAAGAGATGAAGTGAATTTTATAATTTATTCCTCGGATTCTGACGATGTATTTTTTTAATATAAAGATCAGGACTCTGCTGATCCCTTAGCTGCGTGACCATCGTGTTCACAGACCACAACTCAAAAATAATCCAGTTCTAAAATTCTTTTGGCGAATGATTTAAAATTTCGCTTAGTGCATGCGATGCCTTAAATGGCTAATTGGTGTTAGTCGCCTTTAATGCTTATAATGCCAAAAATGGGATTTTTAGTTTTTTTAAATACCTACCTCGTTATGTACTAGGATTTTGAAAAAGTGTCTGACAAGCATTGTATTATTTATCATTAATCAACTATCACATAGGTATATTTTTTTCGGACAAAACAAAATTCTAATGCTCCCGTGAAGGGTAATATAATTATTATCTCAAACACTACCAAGTTTTTTTTCTGAGGGATGTTACCAAGGAGATCATCGATAAAATTATTAGTTAACATTTTCGTGATGTTATTTTACATAATGTGCCACATCACTACTAATGAATGGAGTGCACGAAAACATGGTTGTTTTTCAGCTTTCCTTGGAGATTAATTTGAATATGATCAGTTTGCCTAAGTTTTGATTACTGTTAAATAATTATGAAGTAATATAATAGAATTTAAAATTAAACACTTAGTTATGTATGATATATGTAAATAACCTAGCAGTTAGCGTCTGAAAGTGCTTCTAGATAGTGAAGTTGTTATTCAAAATAATCATGAATTTTACCTACATTCAATGATTTAAGTAAGTGTTAATAATAGCTGAATAGTTTTTCTGTATTAATTTGTATTTTTTCTAATAATCTTATATTTCCAAAGAATAAAAAACAGTGTCAACATTTTGACGTGTCGGTTTTTGGTTTTCGTGTTCGGCCGCCATGTTTGTCCTTTTATAATTTATAAATTGAGAGATTGTATGGGTAATAGATTATTACTTTTACCTGCTGATGAGAATATTATCATTCAAATTACAGTATTAGTTATATTATTGAAGAATACTGAAACCAACCGTGTTCATCAAAATGAAAAAAATATGTGTTTAACTACAGCTTTCGCGTCCTTTGTTATTCAGGTATTCAGGATGGTTGTTGGATCAGCGACGTACCCAGGGAGGCAAGTGCTTCACAAGATGCAACCAATGGGCATGACTCCCCGTGAGCTGTCAGAATACGATGACTTGGCTACAGCACTAATAGTGGACCCATATCTTGGCATCACCACACACAAAATGAATGTACGATATAGACCACTAAAAACAAATAAAGAAGAGTTGAAGAGTATTATTAAAGAATTCATCCAAACACAGGATTACAATAAAGCATACAGTAGACTAGCAAATGGTGAATGGATGCCAAGACATTTTAGTAAAAATAAACACCAGCAGAGCAAGCTAAGAGAACATGTTAGTATTTATAACAGTAAATTAGTTAATTTTGTGTATTAATAATAGATTCAGTATGTATTGTGTTATATCTTGTGTGATTAAAAAGTATACCTTAAAATCATTGTTAGTTAAATTCTATGACCATAATATGACATTGGTCCATATTTTTTCTTTATATCTTTGTCTCGTGAATTTTAATTTTTGTTATTTTTTTTTCAGATTTACCGTTACTTGAGAGTATTTGATAAAAAGGCAGGCTTTGTTATAGAGCCCTGTTATAGGTACTCTTTGGAAGGTCGAGTAGGGGCCAAGATTTCTACAACCAAAAAATTTTTCAAGCATGAAAGAATTGATTTTCTTGTTGGATGTATTGCTGAGATGACAGAAGAAGAGGAGAAACAATTACTTCATCCAGGAAAAAATGATTTCTCTGTAATGTATAGTTGTAGAAAAAATTGTGCCCAATTGTGGCTTGGCCCTGCAGCATACATTAATCACGACTGTAGGCCCACTTGTACATTTGAAGCTACTGACCGTGGCAAGGCTTTTGTTCGCGTGTTAAGAGACATTGAAGTGGGTGAAGAAATTACTTGTTTTTATGGCGAAGACTTTTTTGGAAATGGTAACTGTTATTGTGAATGTGAGACATGTGAAAGAAGGGGAAAAGGAGCATTTTCTGTTCAAAATGCACACAATGATGAGCAAGCCACAAGATACCGATTTCGAGAAACAGATAATAGAATAAATAGAACAAAAGCAAAACAGTCACAAAAAAATGAAAATGGCAAGAACCCTGAAAAATCTCGAATATCTAGTAGGCAAAATTCTGACATTGTTTCTCCACTTAGTATGAAGGAAATGAAACAAAAAGGTTTAACAAAATATGATGCTGAACTTTTAATAGCCCAAGGTTGTATTGCAGATGTTGTAGATGGAACTGCAAGTAAAGAGGCACAGGGCAGTAGAGAATCTTCAGCTTCCAGTCGAGGCGAAAGGTTACGTCGGCGGACAGACAGCAATAGAGCAACCAATGGTATGTCAATGATGTCTGCAGGTAATGTTAAACGACGAGCGCCTCCATCTCGCTGCTGCAGCACCACTAGTTCACGCAGTAGTCGCGACTCTCATACAGGCATAGTTTTACGAAGTCACAAACGCTTACTTGAGACCTGCACACAGTCCACCTGCCCTAAACCCAAACACACATCAAAACAAAGTACTGATGGTAAAAGTGATAGGAATCTTACTACACCAAAAGAAGAGACAGAGTTGAATGTTTCAGATACAAAAGTTAACAATATAACTGAACTAACACATGACAACCAAAATGAGAATATTGATTCTGTTGATATTACAGACACACATATAGAAAAACTGGAGAATGATTGTGATACAAAAGAATCTCTATTGCAAAGAACAGAATTTGGTATTCCTGTAGCTGAAGACAAGATAGAAAATTCTGAAAGTGGTTCTAATATTCAAGAACAAATGATTGATAATAAATGTGTAAGTGACAATGCTTGTGTGAAAAGTGAGATTTATGATTTTAGAGAAAATGTGAATCCTAGTGAATCAAAAGATAGCAAACAGAACAAGAATCCAAAAATAGAAATAACAAGTAGGACTGAGGAGTCCAAAAAAGAAACAGATTCAGGACCGCCATGGTTGGCAGATAATTCAAATAAAAGTAGTGAATGCCCATGCACACCTCCACGGCGAGGATTGAAACTCACATTACGAGTGAAGAGGAGTCCTGTAGTGGAAGAAGTAATGGATTGTGGTAATGCAACAGAGGCGACTGAGTATGAAGTATTACGACTAGAGGGCGTTGACCCTGAGACTGCACGGCGGCTGAAAAAACGACGTCGGTCTAAGGAACGTCACCGCAAGCACAGCCCCATCCGTCCTCTGCCTCCAATGAAGCGCTTAAGGTTAATATTTGGCAATGAGAGTCGTACTATTGATTTGCCAACTGCTATTTCAGCAGACTGACAGCCGCAACTACCTTATGGTTATTTTTCCACCGTTATTATTCAATTATTAGTTTAATTGACACTGATTAGGATTATTTTATCTAGTATTTATTTTGGTGATGTGAAGTTCTGACATTTGAGTAATGTGTGATAATGCATCAGATTTTAATTTGATGATTCCATGATAAACCTATTTATTAAAACAGACATTAAAGTTTTTATTGATTTCATTATCGCAAATTCATTGCATAAATCCCATATAATTGTGTCACATATTTTCATGATTGTCAAATAAGTTGATCTAGACTTAGTATCTGTTATATAAACTAATGTTATTCAATTTATATATGTACAAAAACAGTCGGTTTTGTTTATTAAAAGCCAGATACGACTTATTTGAAGAAGGTGAATAAGTCCTGGTGGATTAAACTGCCATTTGATAAGAAAAATAAAATGTTCTGGAAATATTTTTCATATATCTGGGACTTGGGAGCATAGTTCTTATCATTTTAATTTATATGTTGACATTTTGGTGACTTGCTGCAGGTAGATCTCATTGCATTGTATAATTTATTTGTTCTTGTATCAATGTCATAATGAAATGTGTATATTGAATAATGGTATGGATATTTCGATGAGCATAGTAAAATAAATTCTCTATTTAAAGAGTAATAATTATTATTAGTAATATGTAGTGGTAAATCTTCAATTTGAACAAGGGTGTAGTATCGTGACAGGATTCTATCATTTCTAAAGTCAAGAAGGCATGAAGAGAGCTTTATTGAAAATGTGTTGGACTATGAATTGTTTTTAAATTCCATGTCATAGAAAATAATTAAATTGAGCTGAATATATGAAATAACATTTAATCCAATTTGGTTCTAATATTAATAAAATTCCATGGACAAATGTGAATAGGTACCTAATGTTAATATGTACAGTTTCATGTTGATTTTTACTATAGGTTTGGGAAAGAAATGTAGCCGCGGCAGGTGTTACGCTTGTAAAAAGCTGTTCAGCAGTTTTAGGAAAATAGTTTGTATATAACAATAAATTAAATGATTAAAATGTTGAAGTATTTGAAATACTTAAAATCTAGCGCCATCTTTAGAGTGTGGGTACGTTTACGACTAAACAGGTGTTCAGTTTAGAAGGTATTGAAGCAGATCCGTATTTACAAACGGTTGAAA
This sequence comes from Agrotis puta, assembly GCA_943136025.2. Lineage (NCBI taxonomy): Eukaryota > Metazoa > Arthropoda > Insecta > Lepidoptera > Noctuidae > Agrotis > Agrotis puta. The sequence goes on along the minus strand of OW964176.2, from coordinate 10,937,169 downwards.
AGTGGGAAGACTAATTCAAATTTATTTTTTGTCGGTTCTAAGACTAGTTCTTAAACGTGACAGACTGAATATTCATTAAATAGTTAGCTTCAAATGGAATAGTTGTTTATTTAACACATGTAATTAAAATAAAACTAAGAGAGCATTAAAAAAAGACTAAATGTAATAAAATTGCTAATTTAAATTATTATTAGTTTTTCATGATCACCTGGGGGTTCAATCTACGGTTCCAATTAAATAGGAGAATATTTGCTGTATTTGTTATTAATACAACATCAAAAGTTGATAGTTGAATAGGTCAATTTGACCCGCAAATAGGGTTGCCATCTCTAAAATTTGGAAACCAGGACAAGACGCGTGAAAACCCCGGATTTTAGAGTCCAGAACTCGGACATGAGTCGAAGTGCGCACCGTGGCAACTGTGTCGAGAGGGATGGGGGGAGGGTGAAGTGTGTCGCTACCCGGACTACAAATGAAGCCCCCCCCCCCCCGAATGGCAACCCTACCCACAAAAAATATCACATGTACCCTACCTCTAAGAGTGGTCATTTTTACAAATTTTAGAATAATTTGTGTACTTTAATTTACAAGTATTGGCTGTATTAGACAAATGAAGCACGCAACTTAAATAAATGTCTGGATTAGTAATTCTGCAGTTAATTCTGAATAGCTGGTTTTATGACTAGCAAATGTGATATTCCTCATTGGAATAGTGTATGTAAGAAATCTGTAATTTAGATAAAAACAAGTTGCATATTGTTGACAAACATGAAATATTTTCATTTCAATAATTATCACAATAAATTGCCTCAAGTTTCTTTCTAAAATTTTGTTTAATTTGATGTACCTATATTGGAGATTTTTAATAAAGTATCCTAATTGATGAGAAAATCCATCATCTCCTTAAAAAATAAACATTTCATGGAAGACAGGATTCTATTTTTATGGGTTTTTTATTATATTCATTACATGAGTTTCTATATTCACAATTTACAAATAATCGCGTAATTAATAACGAAAAATTTAGTACTTTTGAGTTAGTTTATTATCAACTTAATGCAATATTGACATTGGTATGCCCATTCTCAATATATAAGCTGTGGCTTCTTGCAGGATGGGTGTTATTGACATTCTGCTTTAGTGTCCATACCTGAAACAAATTATCAAAAGTAAGATGTAGCTCCACAAAATTGGAAGTCTTGTTATAAATCTACTTGAACTACTATTTTTAGATCATTCAATAAACCAGCTTTTGCCAGTGGCTTCACCAGGTACACTCATTCCCCCTTCCTTTTGTAGCCTATGTCACTCGGGACCAATAAAGCTTATTACTGATGAAAGGATTTTTAAAATCTGTTCAGTACTTCCAGAGATTAGCCCCTACATACAAACATACAGATTTTACCTCTATAATATTAGTTCGGATTATAAAATGTTGAATAACAGTTAATATAATGAAAATGTTCAATTTAAATTCATAAAAGAAAAGATGATCTCAATTGCTTTTTCAATAAGTGTTATATAAAGCCTCATTAGTATTTTGATAATGTGACTGAGCTCAAGTGGAATATATGTTATATCGTAGATGCCCCATTTAAATTGAAGTAAAGCCAGGAGAATAATGATGATGATATAAGGAGTCTTCAAGTACAAGTCCCCGATGTCCGGTATCTTCTCCTTCTTTCAACATGACTGCAGTAGGAGTTAGCTTCATAAGTTAGGTCTAAGGCCAATAGCACATCTGACAAGTGAACTCTGACAGGCATATTCAACTTACAAGGTTTACTATGTATGTCTGTTCTGGCTTTATATGACATAATGCATAGCATCTTCCATCTGGTATTCATTTTGCATTAAGTAGAAACAATAACTAATTGTGAAAACTGAAGCCTATGAGAGTGACAGCTATGATTGCAACAATATGAAGAAATTGGGATAGAGGGTAATTGTATTGTTGTATTTTTAGGGACTCCCTTTTTCGCATTTGGACTGAGGTCCATTAATCATATTCAAATTGACTAGAAAAATGAAAAGTACTGCAGCAAAGCTATTCCTGAATGAACAAAACAAAATCAATTATTTCTACTTACTTCTGGAACTCCCATTCTCTGTTGTCTAGAGGGCAAACTTGCCTAGTTTTGAGCCAACGTGAGATGCAATGGAAGTGGAAAGCGTGCTGAAATAAAAAGAAATTAAGTCAATCTTCCAACACTCAAAAACAATAGAATTTGAGGACTGGCCTTACATTACAGACACCCCATGCGACTGTGCATTCCTCACTAGTAGCTGATGCTTGATTGGCTTGGCATTCTATGCATAAATCCATTATATGGTTACGGCAAATCGCGCAGTTGTCGACAACAATATCTGCAACATAAAGAAAAGTCTCATTAGAAGAGTGTTTTACTGAACAATCAGTCGCCAGTTCAAAAATGTTAACAGTCTTCTTACCCCAAGCCCATAAAGCGACAGCATTCCACTGAAATCGAAATAAAATCGATCAGAAACAAATATAACAACAAAGAAAATATAGCGCACCGTTACAATGAGTTTGCAAAATGTGTAGTTACCTTTTTTACTTCAAATCTCTTTTTGTCGCCTTTACAACTACTCGAAGAAGCCATTTCGACTTCTTCTTCATCTACATCCATTACAGAAGCCATATTTTTTCAGAAATACCTTACTTTTGAATTCTAAAATGAGGATAATGTTGTACACAAATTTGACAGGAATGACAATCAATCGCAACCGAGGTTATGTACTGCAATCAGCTTTTTATTACGCTGAAAATGGATATCAGGCTTTTTATATTGGCCCAAAAAAATATTATTTAATATTTTATTATTCCTAAAGTCTTCTTACACAATTCGCAATGAAGTATTAAAGTGTGGATAATATAATAAATAAGTTATTAAACCATTTAAAGTGTTATCAAATTGCAACACTTGGGGTAAGCGTTAGTGGGAACTCATCTTTATAAACTTAGGTGATGACATTTGTTGGAGCCAAAGTTAAAGCAAAAATTACAGAAGAATAAAATTACATAAGAATCAAGCTAATTATGATTCGGAAAAAGCACAGAGTTCTTTTTACCCAACTACGGCAAAGCCAAAAGGAATGGTAATGACTGGTGAAAAAAAAACTAAGCAACTGAAAACAATAAACTAACAATGGTTTAAATAACTTGAATAATAACTCAAGTGAGAATAACTCCTAAAATACTTACTTGACGTAGAGTAATTATTTTGATATCATTTTCTAGACTGACTCAAATACTTTTATTATAATACAAAAACTCATGCAAAATTCAGGGGTACTTTTCGAGCTAGAGTAAAAAATGTGAAATACAGTCATTTTTGTGTACAATTTTGTGTTTTCCCATGTTTTTTGGTTCTTGTCACTTATTTTTTAGAAAACTTTACTAGGTTTTTCAGAACTGACGGGGCCTGTAGAGGGCCAGAGCCTGCCGGGGTCGCGGGTCTTACCCATCACCGTAACCCCGGTACGTAAAGGGCTCGTGAAGGACACCGTGGATTTTAGTCAGTACAAGTCTGACAGTCCCTCCCGCCCTGCCCTGGGTGGGAGGACTCATTTGATGATTTTACCACGCAAAAAAAAAAAAAAAAAGGTTTTTCAGAAGCCGGTCGCGCGACTGTACGAATTATCGTGACCCCGGAACGTAAAGGGCTATTGAAGGACACTGTGGATTTAGTCAGTACGAGTCTGACAGTCCCTCCCGCTCTGCGCTGGGTGGGAGGACTCTTTTGATTTTGTAAAAATAGGTTTTTCAGAAGCCTCAACGTTTACTTCCGCAATAAAGTCTTTTTTTTTGGGTTTTATCACACAGTGATAATGTCACCCAGAATACAAAACATCTAAACATACTACTTACATTTATGTGATCTGGACTATCACAACTACTCACTGGTTGACATTAGAACTCTAACTAACCTCTCAGTCTCCTTCGACAAAGGGGTAGCTAGGATGCTGTTACAGGCTCCCACTTCGCTTCCCTCCCCAATCACATTATTTCTTTCGTGTACGTTCCGGTCACATTCCATCAGTACATGGTAAACGTCTTCCACAACCTCACAAAATTCACAGTTTGGAGAGGAACTTTTGCCCCTTAAAAATTTAAATTTATTTGATGGGATGTGACCGGATCACATCCTCATCATAGCTACTGCGAATTTCCTGTCTAATTTCCTTGCCTTCAAACCATGGGTGACGAAGAAGTTCAGACTAGATGGTTTTATACGAAATTCCTTTTTGTTTTGACCATTCATTCATTTGCGTGTTTAAAGGTCTCTTGGATTCCAAGATATTTGCAAAAAACTAAAATGACCACCTTTTTTTTGAACTCTGTCCCACTCTAGGAATTTCTCCTGTGTCGTGGGTGCGTTTACAAACATATAAACTTACATACACAAACGCCCAGACCTGAAACAACTACTCGTGGAGTGCCCGCATGCCCGCGCCTACGGTGGCCGGAGATCGTCTGCCGACGTCCGTCGCCGTGGGCGTCTACCACTGCGGCTGGGGTGGAGGGAGGACGCTGTTCTCTCCCTCACGCGGCCCGCCTCCTCCTTCGCGAGCATGACTGCTTCGCAGAAGGAGGCGACCGCTTCCCACTCCGTCTCACCCCGCAGCATGGCATTACCAATACTGAGCGCGAGAGGTCTCCGTGGAACGTAGGCTTGCACGATTAATATTTGCAGTCGGATGCAGCCAAATTTTTATTTTGAGACAATCAGTACCAGGGAACAGCTGCTGGAGCTTGTTCATATTTTATGACCACTGGAGCTTAAATCCCGAAGTTATAGAAGGTACTTTTAGTTTGCAGTCTTCATAAAAAGCGATAAAAAAAATGGCTACCATTCAAGGGGGTTTGGGTTTCGACCCCTCATTTCGAATAATAATAGTAATGAGTAGTACCTACCTAGTTCAGAAGTGCACATAATGGTCATCGACTTTGAAAGTATGCCATTTTAGGGGTCGGTTAACACTGGTAGGTATACCTCGTGAGGATTTTTGGTGGACCCTGAAAGAGAAAGGTTACTAACTATGTTTGGGAAGAACTTTGCGTTGACCGAATGTAACCGATGTCGACGGGCACGGCGACAGGCGGGCTTTAAATTACCGGTAGCTTCAATGTGGATGACGGCTTACACCAAGGATCTATTCCAATTCCAAGCTGTTACTTTACTCACCTGGTGCTAGTTGACCTATGAGAGGGGTGATGAAGGGGATGAGAGTGGCATTGAGATTGTTATCATATTGCCCTAATTATGACGCAAACATAATACTTGTTGTTTTAAGATTTCGGTAGACTTTTCTATAGATAAACGATGTGAGTTCGTATTCTAAATTCTAATAGCAGTGGTTGGCAATGTGCGGCCCGTGACCTTTATTATCTTTATAATATAATATTATAAAGCAGAAGAGTTTGTTTGTTTATTTGGTTGAACACTTGAACGCGCTAATCTTAGTAAATACGAGTTGGAATTGAAAAAATGATTTTGTGTTGCATAGTCCGTTTTTCGAGGAAGGCTATAGGCTATACACATAACATCACGCTATCACCAAAAGAAGCGGAGCAGCAATGATAAATGTTTCAAAATCGGGAATGTTTCGAAATCGAAATCGGGGTTAAAGATACGCAAAAATGATGTGCTACATAATTATTCCTTATGAAAAATTCTAAAATAAAGTCCGCACGAGCGTAAAGTTACTGTAACCTTTTTTATGGAAATCAAATTTGTTTAAAAAGTCTGCATTATTTGCGATTCAAGCATTTAATTTTTAATAACATTTTCCAAAATTTGACTTCGTTTGATTTCAATGAATATCTTAGGAGATATCATAGTGTCAAAATAATACCACAACGAAATAATGATTGCTTGAGCATGTCATAATTGCGGCGGTAAGATCCCTCATTGAGGAGTGGTTGGAGAGGCGCTACGGCGTCCTCACCTTCAACCTGACGCAAGTCCTCCCGGGCACGGTTGTTTCGGGAAGTACCTCAGGGATTCGGCGGCATGCGAGGGTAATGGGGAGCAGTCAGAACGCGTGAGGTAGGGACATCCTCTACCTCTCGCCCCAGCCACCAGTTAGGGAGTAATGGGTAGCACACCGTCCAACCATCGACAAGGCCCGAGTCAGGGCGTGCCATGTTCTACGCGCTCCTCAAGGGAACTAATGGGGACGGGGCCATAGGGCCAAACGCCTAACATGACGCGGGTGAAACCGCGGGCAGAAGCTAGTGTTCTATAAAGCAGGAGATAGGTAACCTAATTATATAAATAAAATCAAATATTTTTTTCCGTTTTTAATATAAAAATTGTAGGTCACCGTTGCTTGATCTTGCCACTTTGCAGTTCTTGCCTACCAAAAGTTGCCGCCTCCTGTTTTATACTAAGTAATATAAAACTGAAGAGTTTGTTGAAAACGCTTCTCTCAAATCAAAAAAGCGCTTCATCAAAATCTCATTAACTACTAGTTCGTATTAATCTGTGTTGGATAGTTTCTATCGAGGAATGCTATAGGCTATAAAACACCACGCGACGACCAGCAGGAGAAGAACGGGGTTGAATAAGAAGCTGGATTACGAGATGGGTAAAGCTCGGACCATGAGCAGATGTGTGTGAGAAATGCTTAAGAGCTAGGATGAATTCAGCTAAGCTATTCGAAGATGCTTGTTATACTTATGCTTATTACCTAACCGGAGCAGAGATGTGTAAATCTAATGTGTGACTTGGTCAGGTCATGAGTAAGAGCTTTTTTTATCGTAGTAAAATCATCAAAAATATCCTCCCACTTAGGGTGGGACTGGAGGGACTGTCAGACTCGTGCTTACTTAAATCTACTGTGGGTTTAAGTCAGTTCGAGTCAAAAAAAAAGCTCTTGCTCATGACCTGGCCAGTTTAATCTTCAATAGCCCTTTACGATCTAGGGTTACGGTTATACAGTCGCGCTACTCCGGTAGGCTTTGGCCCCGTAAGATTGCCGATAGCTCTTTGAGACACGTGAAACACGTGAGTAGGCACTTGCTCTCAGTTTAGCGCGATCTAATACGCAAGATGTATCATCACACACCGTCTACTTCGTCTTTTCTCGTCTCCGTTGTGGACTGTTGTCGGCTCGTTCGCCGAGTTCGGAGGTAGTATATGTCCTCTCCTCGCTAATCCGTTGTTTTTATTGGGTTTAGGTTTACAATACTTCTTTCCTCCTCACGTCTCGTCTGTGAATCAGTGAACTTAGGCCTTTACTGACACTTCAATAAATGAAGTACGTATGAGCGGAACAATAACAATCACGATTGCATGTATCATTATGTTGACTAATGTAAACTTATATTTTTCAGTACACGGCTTCCTCGAGGCCTTCAAAGTGCAATAACAGTATCGTCTTAAAATAAAACAGAATAGTTGCTAATGTTTTCAGTCATTTTTTTTATCAAATAGAAACTATTTAAATCTAAGCGGTGTGGGTGTGATTTTTTAATTCCAGTTCATCCGTAATAACGTTGTTTGGTTCCCTTGTTCGTTTGTAAGAGTTTTTCCAGATTTCGTAAAAACACACCGTTGCTTGAAATCTGTAGCACACGAGAAGTGGAACAGATACGTGTGTTATGAGAGTCCAAGCCCAAACTCCATAGAATTCCATCTGAAAATTGAAAAGTAATTGATTTTTTGGAGAAATCCGTCATGTTTTCATGAGTAGATTTAAGAAAACAGGTATCTACAGAATAAATAGGTGTGTCTGTAGGGCTCCCTAGGTCTTAGTAAAAGATTATGTATGAATACTAGAGACAAACTTTGCATTATAATTTGATGTACAGGCTAACGTATGAAATAAAATTCTGAATTATCTTTCTTAGAAGGTAGGTAACTATGATTTGGTGAATTATGTAGATAAACGATCGGTAACTAAAAAAAACAAAACTCATCGGTACCTGAAGAGGATGAAACTCTGCTCTTGAATTTTTAACTCGGTTTATGAGCCATAGAGCTAAGTTTCCCACGAGGAGAAACGTAACTAGTTGTCTGCCCGGCCGTTGTCGACCCGTGCCCGCACAGCGTCGACACCAAGCGTCCAGCACTAACAGTGTCTGGCACGAACTTTGTATAACAGCGCATAGCGGTGATATAATCCTGCAAAAAGGGGTTCTGTTCATGTATTCTGGATGTAACGGCCTTATTTGAATTGAGTTGAAAAAGAACACATGTAATTTTTACCTAGTTGCTTGGGATTCTCCGGGATATTGCTGAATGAGCAAGCCTGCTCCGATTATTTGAAATAAATAGTACAAGTAGACGCCACACTGCGTGACCAGCAGTAGAGAATGTTCCAATGGTAACGCTGTCACAGCGCGCTTCAATGGAAGGGTGCGCATCCTTTGAATGCACGCTCCGGATCCAATGGTCATTATCAGAAACAGGATCGACTCCCAAATGTTCATCTAAATAAAACGAAAAATAGTTAGTTACTCATCTTCTAAGCTTTCAATTTTAGATCCGATTTTAAATAAAACTTATACGCATACCTGCAGCAATGCTAAATTCATATGTTCTGGTTTTTGGAACAGACCATTGAATAGCATAAGACTGACAATAGTGCCAGCCAAGACTGCTACTCCCATAAACAGGCCTTTGTGTGCGCTTCCACAATCAACTGAGAAATGATTGTTTGATTTGACTCGAGCGCAGCAGTAACGTTCTTTGGAAATTACGGTAGAACCGGGCTCTTTTATCGGTTTCTGAAAATGAAGGTTTAATATAATTCACTGACCTAATTAATGTTCAAGCTCTGCTGCAGATTCTCGGAACCAATTAGCCATGTGAGTATGTAAGACTTGAAAGTAGGTCGAGGATACAAACTGACATGGTAATATCTGAACGTACTTTTAGAACCTGTGCTGAGAAATTAAATCCAGACAAAATATGAAATGAGATCCTAAATTAAAAGTCGATATTATTCTAGGAGTTCTGAGTTGAAGCAGTCCCAATCACCATCATTATCGTAATCAGCTCATAACTTTCCCACTGCTGGGACCCAGGCCTCCTCTCTGTGAGAGGGAGCGGGTAATAATCTAACACGTGGGCCCAGAAGCAGTACCACAATCTTTATAATTTGCGAAAAAAGAAACAAACTTACTGATCCTGGAACCGTACAGATATCATTCCAAATTACGAGTATTATGATAGAACACAAAAGGCTGTATTCGACACCACACGGCCTCAAATACGGGTTGACACTCCGAATCAGAGGAGTTATCATATCAGACACGTTACAGGTCCAACTGATATTCTGGGTCGTGACATTTAAATAGTTTAATGTCAAATTGACCAAATAGTTATCCTCGGTGCCATCAGGCAGTTTTTCTTCTCGTGTGTAAGTTGTATTTTCCACATGGTCCGTTATAAGTATTTTTGAAGGGCCAGTCACGTTGGCGTATCGGATGAATGCTGGACGGTCGTACGCCATTGCGATGATGTCATCTCGAGTCTCCTGAACGACGACGTTCAGCCATTCACAAACATTTGTTGCTATTAGGTGCATGAGGCCAAACCTATCGAGCACCACTCCACGCATTGGATCCAATATCTGGAATAACAAATAAGCTTGTTAAAAATGTATTAATTTAGTCTTAGTTCTAAAATAATCCAATGAATGCTGGGTTGAGTTGTAGGAAATATGACTACAGAGCACGAGATTTAAGGTTTATTTTCAGATTCTATTCGTCAGAAATAACTCAGTAGCAAACTGGAGTCAGGATCTGTGCCCAGTTGGCAGTTGATGACAATAGGTTCTCTATATATCTAGGCTTTTAAACAGCACTGGCGAAATAAAGACAGTCTTCATCTTAAATCATTTTTAACAGATAAAAAAGAATCCGACGAATTGATAACCTCCTTTTTTGAAGTCGGTTAATAGAGTGTACATTAATTTTTTAGTTTTCCTATGCAATAGTGCTATTTAAGTTTTCTTTTTCTTGTCAGTTTGAAAAATCATTGCAAAGCATTGATTCAACGTGATCACCACAAAATTACGAAAATGTTATACAACTTTGCTCCGTTGAGCAGCGACGATGCGGTTGAGCACCAATTAGCAAGTGATTATTATAATGAACTTAAATGAACTTAACCTTCCTCAAGATTCAAGCCACAGAACATTTCCTGTAGCGTAGGTACAGCCAAACTCCGCGCTCACTCAACTATTTGTAAAGTTAGTAGTACTGATAGACAGTGTCTACCATAATAATGACTAGAATAGATTTATGTTCGCCTATGTAAGTTTAGTAATTTCGATACAGCAGGAGATTTTCAATTCGTCTGTTTTTTATTTTATTTTTATCTTACCTCATAACTATCTACTGGGTGAACCGATTTTGATATATTTTTTTGGTTGATTATACTGCATTTGCCTTTGGTCTCATAAAATTTTCATTCAGTTTGGTTTAGTAGTTTTTTATTTTATAAGCACTTTTCGCTTTACTTTAAGAGCCACAAAAAAGTGTTAAATAACTTTAAAAAAAAAAGAATTAAAAAGCAAAGTCACCGACTTCCGAAAGAAAAGTTTTAATGGTGGTTTTTGAAGTTAGTTATTTTATTTCCAAACAATTTTTATTGATGAATGTGAGGTCCGGGTTTCTTATCCAGGCATTACAGTCTTTTTTCGTACTTAAATATTTTTTAGAATGCAAAAGTGACAATGGACTCGCCAACGTGAATACCAGTTCAAAGGTAAGCTGTTGCAAGAGTGTTGTTTAAAAACGGAAAGTCTACCTCCGCGTAAATCTTTGAAGAAGTTGTATCTTGTCCTTTGTTATTTTGTATTTTTACAACAGTATTAAAACACATCTCTTTGTTGTTTGCCTTAAACTGGGGCCTCCCTAGTCACTGTATTAACTATATAAGATACAAACGTATTGTTAATTTCAAAGCGTCGTTGTACATTTCCCACAAAGTTAATTTGCCCCATTTTTTTTAACCCTACATACATTGGAAGTTAATTCGCCACAGTTAGATTTTGTTATTGTAAATTTATCATAATATATCCTCATTTCACATAATTTTACTGAAGGCAGCGGCACCAACTGGGAAATGGCTAGGCAGATGATGATGCATTCTGTCAATTGCCTGAATACTTTAAATCGGGAAATAAGCGCTTGTAATGAAGACTGTTTACTGGTTAGCGCCCAACAAAATATAAGCGACAACACAATGGGAAACTTCGTGATGTTGCAGTTAGCAGCTGCTGATCTGTGAGGCACTACGGTCAAGATCAATAGCCGTTCATTTATATTTTTGGCTTGTCATTATATATTCATCGATTATCGTCATCTTCAAGTGACGTCAATTAGTGCAACCGACATAAAAGTATCACAGGTTCATACGGACGGCGAGTAATGGGTGACTCGCCGTCCGATGGACCGTGCCCGGGTCGACAGCGTGTCGTCAGACGAAGGCTCCATCAGAGACTGTCGAGGACTGTTTTATCAGGTAACCATGACCCCGGAACGTAAAGGGCTATTGAAGGACACCGTGGATTTTAGTCAGTACGAGTCTGACAGTGCTTCCCGTCCCGCCCTGAGTGGGAGGATTCTGCATCTTTCTGGATAAGTATTCCAGACGCTTCACCAAGTAACCCATCGCAGCCTCACAAGCGGGGTCGAATCTTTCATTTAATTGCAAAACGTCTTTCAATGACGTTGCGTCCTACATTGTAGTGTCAAACTTAGTTGGTTAAGACACTGGAGTACTGATCCAGAAATACACAGGTTCGAGTTTACTTATTAAATGTAAGAGCCCTAGAAAAGTTCAAAAGAAAATGTGTTGCACTAATCATATTAAACATTTTTCTTGGGCTATGTGTTTTTTTTTTTTTTTTTTTTGCGTGGTAAAATCATCAAATGAGTCCTCCCACCCAGGGCAGGGCGGGAGGGACTGTCAGACTTGTACTGACTAAAATCCACGGTGACCTTCACTAGCCCTTTACGTACCGGGGTCACGGTAATCCCTTGGTCCCGCGACCCCGGCAGGCTTGGGCTATGTGTAAGAATGGTATTGCAACTCACATCTGTATAAGAAAATATGAAGACTGTCTGAGCAACCAAGAACAAGATCCTGAGGGCTGGTTTTATGGCCACGATGGCCATCTGGCAGTCGCCTGAGAGGTCGAAGTAACCTCCGAACTGAAGGCACGAGTAGACGATGGAGCCTACTCCGAAGCCCGCCACGCCCATGTGCAGATAGAAACTTCCGTAACGAGTACGTACCACGTTATCTGCAAAAAAGCAAGCCATTATAAGTAATTAATAGCTGTTTACCGCGGTGTCACTCGCTGCTCGGCTCCTATTTGTAGTAGCGTGATGTTGTATAGTCAGCCTTCCTTCATCTCCTTGACTACCCAAAAGTATTTTTTTTCTATTCTGACCGGTAGTTTCTGAGATTAGCGCGTAATTAAGTTGGTATGATAAATGATATTTATTTAACTTTGTTTAACAAATACTTTTACACTTCACAATATATACGCAAGTTTAAAAATAAGAGGGGGTCGATTTTTTTTATTCGATTACTCTGAAAAGTATTTGAATAATATTTTTATTCTATGGAAAATATTCTATAGAACATAATCTAGCAGAATAAAGCTGGTCCTGGAAGTATAAGAGTACTCACCATATTTCTCTCTTTTTGCTATTCGAAGGTGATAAAACGTATATCCCAAGAATAGCATACTGACTATGTATAAATACATTGTGAATACCTGAAAAAAAACATTTAATTAATTAAAAACTTGTTAAATGAAATGTTTCGTAACCCGTAGACTCGTAGCGGCGCGGCGTAGACCTGGCCTCGTAGCACTGGCCACGGGACAGCTACGACCCTGAGATTCTGTAGTGTTTTAACGAATCATGATTTTATGAATGGACTAGAGACCGCTTTGACGACTCTTCCCACGATACCCTTTGTCGGCGCACACCCGTGCCCTTCTACCCCACGGGTAGAACTAACAGTAAAAAAATGCTGGGAGAAATACTTTTACCACCAAAAACCCACTCTTTTTTGGCAACTTTCAAAAAGATTGATATACTATAATTATGATTAGGTACTTTATCATGTTACGGATTTGCGTTCATTATAAAAATGAAGGCGATTTGGTTTTGTTGGGTTATTCTTGCAAGATATTGGTTTGCGAGTACATAGTACATATCGTCAAGATCGCGGGGAATAGATAGATAAGAGACGCACAGAACTGTGAAATATGAGATAAAAAGGGGGAGGTCTATGCCCAGCAATGGGTGATCCCGGGCTGATATGATGAGTACATAGTGTGATAAATGAATTAAATGTTAAATACGGTTTAAGATTACTAACTCATGAATATGATAATACGAGAATAGGTATTATTAAAGTTTCTATTATTTTGTATTCACAATTAACTTTACAAATGTATACTGTCTTGTAATATTATTGTGCTGTTTGTGATATTGTTTGTTTTATGTATTTTGTCTGAAAATTGAAGCTCAAATAGGCTTTAGTTTTCAGACCACGCGACGGATTCATCATCTTTTTTTGTGACTTTTAATTTCGTTTGTGAAGTTTTCATACTTTTTATTTGAGAAGAGTGACAAACTTGTTGCTACGTAATAAACTTTTTTTGTGGCTAGTCATATCTAAACCAAGATAGTATATGTATAATATTTTACTTGCGGATCTCGAATAGGGTGCGTACCAAGCAAAATAACTACACTTATGCATATCTTGTTCAAAGGGAGCCAAGCGGTTGCCTTGATGCAGAAACTATCTATGACTTTGTATAATGTGCTACTGTAGCAAATTAGATAATTAAATTAGAAATAATAAAGGTAACACTTACATCAGATATAACATTAGTATAAACTTCATTTTGTATGGTGCTCGTTACTGGCAATGCTATTCCTAAAACTATTAATAATTTAGCATAAAACGCTGACAGGACTACGGTCATCGATTCACTGAAACAATTTATGATATATTGAATCAATTAGCTGTAAATAACCTAAAACACGAAGCTAGTGAAAATTAATATGACGCTAACAAAATTAATGAAAATCGTCGAGGTTTAGCTAGGATGCCATTACCTATTGTTTAGGTTTTCCGTATTAGGTGTGCGAAATTAACTAATTAATTACATATTTACCCTGTTTTGGGTTTGAGTTTAAAATTTGAGGCTATTTTAGAGATTGATGAAGGCAATTTTGTTAACAATAATGCTTCCGGTTGCATCGCAAATGATGCATTCGTTTCGTAACATGTAGAAAGGCAGGTACGAATATGTACCTTTACAATTCTAAAATGTATGCGGATATGGCAAACCTACGTTTGGAGAAAACCTCTTCTTTCATGCTAGTGCAAAGCTGGGCGGGTCACGGACTGGTGATTACTGTATCTTGATTTGAAAGTCAATAAAGCGAGTAAAAAGTGATCACTGACTCACTCGCCGTGTGACAAAGCTTTTCTTTTGGGAACAGATGCAGCAATGCGCTCCATGCTGGAGTTCGAACTGGCCGGCATCACTACGCTCAGGCGAGGCAGCGAGTGAGGCGGATGCTCTCTGGAAACAGACACAGTATACAACATTTAATTCTAATTAAATATAAGTTAGCGTAAATTATAACTCTTAACTTTATTAAGGAATCTTAAAATAGAATATGAGATTGCTAAGTTGTTTTATGTGATATTTATTTACAAAATAACGACCATAAATATAAGACATGGTTATTTAAAGACAAAAAAAAAACTTCCAAAAAACTAAACGCGAAACTATAAAAGTTACTTGAAAATAATTCAATATCTAATTACACAACGCCGCTTACAAAATAAACACTGAGAACAAATTCCGTTCATAATAATATTAAAACTGTTACACAAAGCGGTGTCGATTTAACGTTACACCAAGTTGTTTTGTTTGAACCGGCGCTTATCTTCTAATAGTGGGTTTTAATGAACCCCTCGCCACCCTCTGCGCGGTACCTCCAGCCTCACCTTTCATCTTCAGGCACCGCTATGAGAGGCTCAGACGGCCGTCGCCAGTCTCTCGATGCATTTTGATTAGATTTCTCCTTATTTTTCATCACCAACACCTTTGAAAACCCTCCTTTAAATAATCTACCTTTTGAGTGAAAAATCACGATTTTTATCTATCTTAGATGTTGTGCGTCGTAAAGCAAATCACGAACTGTTCAACAAGATACAAAACGCAGCGACGTGTCTCAACTCAACCGTGTGTGTTAGTAATTAGTTTCTAACTGTGACAGGGTTGAACTTGTACTTATTAATATTTAGTATATTTGTCTTAAACAACTTATTGTTTCGCTGAAGAATTACTCTTGTGACTGTCCGTCATGTACCCTTGTTTTAATAACAGAATAAGATATTTATTTTAAAATCACTACGTGACGTCGGGCGCCTACAGACACATTAACTTGGTACTTTATGGCCTGACATTTCCTTAACACAAATCATTTATTTCAATGGCAACAAAAACTATTGACTAGGGTTGAATTCTGAGGGAAAAACATGTGTTTGCAATAAACCGAGCCCCGAACGGACACTTGAGTGGACCTCGAAAACAAATCAAGATTACAATTTCTAAGGAAGTTTAGAAATCTCTCAAAGTCAACTAATATTAAAACTCCACATCTGGGGACCCTAAACTAACAGCCATTATTCAATTGTGCACTTAAAAACAAAGCAGATATTCGGACTAAGGGTAATAAACAGCCAAGAGCCGTGAGAATTTCCAAGAGCCTTTCGAGGCGCTTAGCAGGTAGTTGGAGGCGGAAGACGCTGGTGATTCGGGACAGTCGGGTTGAGACCGTCGAGAGAGCTACGTCAAATATGGGTAGTGGAAGTAAGTGGAGTGTTAGTGGTCGGTGGAACGCGAGAAGATGAATCCAGAAGGCAGCCTGATGTTGGTGATTATACGGGTAGTATTTGAGCAGTAGTTTATAAGTAAATTATAGACTAATTCTCTTCTATAAACACTTGGTAAGTGTTAATTATAATTAACTTTATAGTAGCAGTTTGGTGAAGACGCAGAATAGCTGTTAATAATCATTTATTTCAGCACAGCGGAGCGACACCTGCGCAGTACCTTATTGTATATTATTATCTCATATATATTTGTTCTGACTCCCAGTTCCATAACCTCACAGTAATTTGTCATTGGCGTTTGGTTAAAGGACACGGGGAATGCCTTTCGCTACAATCAGTACAATGACTCACACGCCAATGACGCCTGACGAATACTGACTTTTACCAGACGAATGTACCACGTATCAAAGGCAGAACCATGTTCATAGCTCAATTATTCCGATTATATTCCTCCAGCCAAGTTATTATATGCCGGTGGCAGGCATTAGCAATTATAGTAAATATTGCTATTTGTTTAGCAAAATAACCAAATGCTATTGATGATTACTGTCTCCTTGCAGCCTAGCCCAGAGACATTGCGAGTGGTTGATGGATGTACATTTCCAGCTGTGGGGGTAGTCATCGCCAAATCGGGGTTATCGTTGAATAGCTCCGTTCGAAAGAACGCTAGATTAAACGGCTGTGTCTCGTTAAACGGCCATATGGTACGGCCTATTACTGAATCGTCACTATTTAACGAGACACGCCTGTCGATAAGGGGAATATATAAATATGAAATGAATGAAGTGCCGATGACATCCACTTCGACATCCAGCAAGGCAAACGCAATATGCTCTGTTACAGGCCGAGTCTCCGGTACGCTTGAGCAACTAGAATCTTATTAAAGAAAGGGGATAGGCAGCCGTAAGGGTGAACTCTTTGAACGCGTGTGTACTTCTATGAAGCTATATAAAACTTGTCTTCCTCAATGGTAGTGAATTCACGACTCACTATCTCAGGATTGGGAAGGACATGTAAAATGTGCTTAGGAACCGTTCGCTGTTAGTGTTCGTAGCAGAGTCCTTCGTAGGGTAATGCTGGTAGGACTAACAGTAAACGTACGCCGGGTAAACGTTGTAAAGCAATACCATGTTGTGTACATGGAATCGTTTGCGTTTACAAAGCGGCATCTAGTACTTTGGAATTACATAAGTTAACGTAACTATAATCAACTAATTTCCTAAGCGCAAGCGTAACGTTTCCCTATCACAATTATATATTATATCTTTGTGGTCCTCTTGTCTTACTTGCTTCATAATTCTTACTGGTTTGTTTTATATGATTTAGACTTTCATGTATAACTGTGAACTCTCAACACTAACTTACCTAGGTCCCCTCCCATCCCCTAGCTTCTAAAGTCGGGATGGGATGTCCCCTTGTTGAGAGTTCTGTCCTCATTCTCCCATGGCAGAGACTGCGGAAGTCAATGGCTCGCGCGTCATGGAGATCGGGCGGAGTGCGGGGCCCTTTCTCTACCCCTTCGGGGGTACCATTCCCTCATTTCCCTCTAAGAATAACTAGATTTAAGAAAAACGAAAAATTTATAAGCCTGGGGTAATTTATGAACAGTCACATGTGGTGCCGTGACCAGGATTCTCGTCATTAAATGTACTGATTCACTTCAGTGCAACGAGAAAGAACAATTTATGGGTTGCTACAATAATAACACAACGTAATTATATGATTCTCGAGATTTCGAGAGACGGCATTAAGTTATAGCCATTACAATGAGTTTTATTTGATTAAATAAAATTTTGATAACCATTATTGATTGGTTCTAACTTTGGTATCGGGTTCAACTCCCGTGAATTTGTCAATTGATGTTTATTTTTCGACTTGATGTTATATTTCGACACGAAAATAACACGACACAATGTCAAAATTGTAAATTAAACTGTAAGATGGTTTGAGCATAATGTGTTTGTTACATTAATTTGTGTTTGTACAGCATAGTTGAATGTTCTAACCACTCCGTTAGCGGGTTCAATTCCTGCGTGATTTTAAAGTGAATGAGTTAGTTTACGTTGTTGTGGAAACAGTACAACGTAATATGAGAGCGAATGAGAAAAAGTTGTGAGATACGCAGCTAAAATAAATTATGGTTGATTAGATATAACGGTCCCAAGGTTATGATGATGTGTTCTTCAACCATTGACAGAGGATTCAATTCCTGCTTGATTTATTTGTTGTTGATGTGCTTGTGCTACAGTACCAATGACCTAGTTACACACAATAGTTGATGAGTGATAAAGTTCCTGTGTCACGGCTTGTGGGATAGGTTCTCACAGAGGTTGTTGGTTGGAAAGGGTTGGGTAATAAAGCTACTGATAGTGATTATCATAACCATAATATGCCAGGAGGCATTTTTGAACTACATGGAATAAGTGTTTGTTAGTGTGTGCTACTTTTACAAGGGTTCAACTCCCTGTTGACATAAGTTTGATGTCCGACAGTACACTAATAGATTATGAAACGTGTTTGCAATTTCACGTGTATTTGTGTGTATATATCACGATATGATTGTGATGCGCCCTCAATCTCGGAGTAAATTTCATATTATAACTGTTTATACAGTAAGAAACATGCAGCTTTTAAAGATTACAATTGATTTACTTGTCATTAAGTATTACCGTATGAGATTAACCTTTCAGACCCCGGAGTAAGCCATATAGATGAACGAAAGAGGAAAGAAAAGAGATTTATTGACACATAGATGAATAGATACTCGTGTGGCCTAATTTCAAATTCCAGGTTGCTTGAGACTGCTGGGCTGTCACTTCACCTTGTCTTAACGTTTGGGTTATGCGTAAGCACGGGTCAAATGCAGCCGACATCTGCGGACTTCAAGGGCAGCTGTGTCGAAGTTAGCGGGACTCCTTTTACGAAGCTAAGTTTCACTTTTATTATACTTCACAGTTACGCGATGTCACGTGGTTTGACTTTGTCATTGCACTAAAGGTAGTATTGTTTTGAATTTTAGGCTATGAAATTATTCAATGCCAGCAGGCAAAGGAACCCACGAGAGAATGTTGATGAAAACATTTTGTCGAGACCATTAGCGCAGTGGTTGAGTAGTCGACAGTTCCGCGGCGTGTCGCGGGTTCGATCCCCACACGGAAAAAAATGTTTGTGTGATCTGCGTGTTTCGGGTCTGGGTGTTTGTGTATGTGGGTTTCTGTGTTTGTGTGCGTACCTACGATACAGGAGAGATTCCCAGTGTGGGACAATGGCAAATATTTAATTAAAGAAACAACCGGTTTTCGGTAATCGGATTTATTTTGTTACTTACACCATAGACGGCCAGTAATTGTTTGGTCAATCTAGGATGCCTATATTTTCACGTCAAGGACAAACTTAATTCTTAAATGAATTAACACGAATTGATCTTCGAGCGACGGAGCGGAAAGTAAGGTTTATTTGATGATACGGTTGACATATTGGCTTACCGATCGATTGCTTTGTTAAGTGTAACGGGTTCGATTCCCGCATAGAACAACTATTTGTATTTAACTGCAGGCAGTTGTTCTGCATCTGGCTGTTTGAGTTTATGGAGTTGGATGTGTGTGAATGCACCCACGAAGAAGAAATTATTCGTGGAATGGAGCGACGTATTGTTGCGAGAAAGAAGTGCACGGGTTAAATAGTACACGTTACAGAATATGTTCATATTCTGATATAATTTCCCCACACTAGTTCAATGACAGGACTGATCATTCCTCTCACGACCAGAGGGGGAAGGCTAATAGAGACTAAAGCTAATATAAGAAAAGGGATTTACGCGTAATAACGAGCAGATCATAATTGTTCAGATTACATAACTACATACTAGTTTTCTAATATGACATCTCAAATCTAGTTGGAATCCTGGAACAGCTCTATCCTCTTAGAATCGGAGGGGGGCGACTAATTGGAATAAAATCTAATATGTTATGTGCGGACTATTTCAGCCACCGGATACAACAGAGAGCAGCGGATTGAGCTCGCTCAGCGGTGAGGAAAGGCCTCTGTCCAGCAGCAGCTAATATCGGCTGAATTTAGAACGAGGGAAACGTTAGAGGTAGCGTCACTCACAAATACCCTTTAAAGAGACTCTGGTATGTAAATCAACATTATAAGCATGCACAGGTCTTTTGAAATGACTTATATCGCGGTTTAATGTACAATTTAAATACAACAGAGTACTTTACTGGAGGACCAGTTTCGAATAATTATAATAATTAATTACATTTATGATTGAAGATGCTTATGCAAAATTACACAAAATTGTGGCAAACAATGCATCTCATAAGACTCGTGTACCAAGTGGAAAATTTATAATAACCAGTTTATATAAACATAATAAATTGGTGTAGTCGTATTTAGTATTATAACGTCATGGAAATGCACAAGTCCCTAATGTGAAACCTCATCCGCTGAACTGCGTCACGCGTCTGATTTTCAGAGGGGGGAATGTGACTGTCCGTCATGTACCCTTGTTTTAATAACAGAATAAGATATTTATTTTAAAATCACTACGTGACGTCGGGCGCCTACAGACACATTAACTTGGTACTTTATGGCTTGACATTTCCTTAACACAAATCATTTATTTCAATGGCAACAAAAACTATTGACTAGGGTTGAATTCTGAGGGAAAAACATGTGTTTGCAATAAACCGAGCCCCGAACGGACACTTGAGTGGACCTCGAAAACAAATCAAGATTACAATTTCTAAGGAAGTTTAGAAATCTCTCAAAGTCAACTAATATTAAAACTCCACATCTGGGGACCCTAAACTAACAGCCATTATTCAATTGTGCACTTAAAAACAAAGCAGATATTCGGACTAAGGGTAATAAACAGCCAAGAGCCGTGAGAATTTCCAAGAGCCTTTCGAGGCGCTTAGCAGGTAGTTGGAGGCGGAAGACGCTGGTGATTCGGGACAGTCGGGTTGAGACCGTCGAGAGAGCTACGTCAAATATGGGTAGTGGAAGTAAGTGGAGTGTTAGTGGTCGGTGGAACGCGAGAAGATGAATCCAGAAGGCAGCCTGATGTTGGTGATTATACGGGTAGTATTTGAGCAGTAGTTTATAAGTAAATTATAGACTAATTCTCTTCTATAAACACTTGGTAAGTGTTAATTATAATTAACTTTATAGTAGCAGTTTGGTGAAGACGCAGAATAGCTGTTAATAATCATTTATTTCAGCACAGCGGAGCGACACCTGCGCAGTACCTTATTGTATATTATTATCTCATATATATTTGTTCTGACTCCCAGTTCCATAACCTCACAGTAATTTGTCATTGGCGTTTGGTTAAAGGACACGGGGAATGCCTTTCGCTACAATCAGTACAATGACTCACACGCCAATGACGCCTGACGAATACTGACTTTTACCAGACGAATGTACCACGTATCAAAGGCAGAACCATGTTCATAGCTCAATTATTCCGATTATATTCCTCCAGCCAAGTTATTATATGCCGGTGGCAGGCATTAGCAATTATAGTAAATATTGCTATTTGTTTAGCAAAATAACCAAATGCTATTGATGATTACTGTCTCCTTGCAGCCTAGCCCAGAGACATTGCGAGTGGTTGATGGATGTACATTTCCAGCTGTGGGGGTAGTCATCGCCAAATCGGGGTTATCGTTGAATAGCTCCGTTCGAAAGAACGCTAGATTAAACGGCTGTGTCTCGTTAAACGGCCATATGGTACGGCCTATTACTGAATCGTCACTATTTAACGAGACACGCCTGTCGATAAGGGGAATATATAAATATGAAATGAATGAAGTGCCGATGACATCCACTTCGACATCCAGCAAGGCAAACGCAATATGCTCTGTTACAGGCCGAGTCTCCGGTACGCTTGAGCAACTAGAATCTTATTAAAGAAAGGGGATAGGCAGCCGTAAGGGTGAACTCTTTGAACGCGTGTGTACTTCTATGAAGCTATATAAAACTTGTCTTCCTCAATGGTAGTGAATTCACGACTCGCTATCTCAGGATTGGGAAGGACATGTAAAATGTGCTTAGGAACCGTTCGCTGTTAGTGTTCGTAGCAGAGTCCTTCGTAGGGTAATGCTGGTAGGACTAACAGTAAACGTACGCCGGGTAAACGTTGTAAAGCAATACCATGTTGTGTACATGGAATCGTTTGCGTTTACAAAGCGGCATCTAGTACTTTGGAATTACATAAGTTAACGTAACTATAATCAACTAATTTCCTAAGCGCAAGCGTAACGTTTCCCTATCACAATTATATATTATATCTTTGTGGTCCTCTTGTCTTACTTGCTTCATAATTCTTACTGGTTTGTTTTATATGATTTAGACTTTCATGTATAACTGTGAACTCTCAACACTAACTTACCTAGGTCCCCTCCCATCCCCTAGCTTCTAAAGTCGGGATGGGATGTCCCCTTGTTGAGAGTTCTGTCCTCATTCTCCCATGGCAGAGACTGCGGAAGTCAATGGCTCGCGCGTCATGGAGATCGGGCGGAGTGCGGGGCCCTTTCTCTACCCCTTCGGGGGTACCATTCCCTCATTTCCCTCTAAGAATAACTAGATTTAAGAAAAACGAAAAATTTATAAGCCTGGGGTAATTTATGAACAGTCACATGTGGTGCCGTGACCAGGATTCTCGTCATTAAATGTACTGATTCACTTCAGTGCAACGAGAAAGAACAATTTATGGGTTGCTACAATAATAACACAACGTAATTATATGATTCTCGAGATTTCGAGAGACGGCATTAAGTTATAGCCATTACAATGAGTTTTATTTGATTAAATAAAATTTTGATAACCATTATTGATTGGTTCTAACTTTGGTATCGGGTTCAACTCCCGTGAATTTGTCAATTGATGTTTATTTTTCGACTTGATGTTATATTTCGACACGAAAATAACACGACACAATGTCAAAATTGTAAATTAAACTGTAAGATGGTTTGAGCATAATGTGTTTGTTACATTAATTTGTGTTTGTACAGCATAGTTGAATGTTCTAACCACTCCGTTAGCGGGTTCAATTCCTGCGTGATTTTAAAGTGAATGAGTTAGTTTACGTTGTTGTGGAAACAGTACAACGTAATATGAGAGCGAATGAGAAAAAGTTGTGAGATACGCAGCTAAAATAAATTATGGTTGATTAGATATAACGGTCCCAAGGTTATGATGATGTGTTCTTCAACCATTGACAGAGGATTCAATTCCTGCTTGATTTATTTGTTGTTGATGTGCTTGTGCTACAGTACCAATGACCTAGTTACACACAATAGTTGATGAGTGATAAAGTTCCTGTGTCACGGCTTGTGGGATAGGTTCTCACAGAGGTTGTTGGTTGGAAAGGGTTGGGTAATAAAGCTACTGATAGTGATTATCATAACCATAATATGCCAGGAGGCATTTTTGAACTACATGGAATAAGTGTTTGTTAGTGTGTGCTACTTTTACAAGGGTTCAACTCCCTGTTGACATAAGTTTGATGTCCGACAGTACACTAATAGATTATGAAACGTGTTTGCAATTTCACGTGTATTTGTGTGTATATATCACGATATGATTGTGATGCGCCCTCAATCTCGGAGTAAATTTCATATTATAACTGTTTATACAGTAAGAAACATGCAGCTTTTAAAGATTACAATTGATTTACTTGTCATTAAGTATTACCGTATGAGATTAACCTTTCAGACCCCGGAGTAAGCCATATAGATGAACGAAAGAGGAAAGAAAAGAGATTTATTGACACATAGATGAATAGATACTCGTGTGGCCTAATTTCAAATTCCAGGTTGCTTGAGACTGCTGGGCTGTCACTTCACCTTGTCTTAACGTTTGGGTTATGCGTAAGCACGGGTCAAATGCAGCCGACATCTGCGGACTTCAAGGGCAGCTGTGTCGAAGTTAGCGGGACTCCTTTTACGAAGCTAAGTTTCACTTTTATTATACTTCACAGTTACGCGATGTCACGTGGTTTGACTTTGTCATTGCACTAAAGGTAGTATTGTTTTGAATTTTAGGCTATGAAATTATTCAATGCCAGCAGGCAAAGGAACCCACGAGAGAATGTTGATGAAAACATTTTGTCGAGACCATTAGCGCAGTGGTTGAGTAGTCGACAGTTCCGCGGCGTGTCGCGGGTTCGATCCCCACACGGAAAAAAATGTTTGTGTGATCTGCGTGTTTCGGGTCTGGGTGTTTGTGTATGTGGGTTTCTGTGTTTGTGTGCGTACCTACGATACAGGAGAGATTCCCAGTGTGGGACAATGGCAAATATTTAATTAAAGAAACAACCGGTTTTCGGTAATCGGATTTATTTTGTTACTTACACCATAGACGGCCAGTAATTGTTTGGTCAATCTAGGATGCCTATATTTTCACGTCAAGGACAAACTTAATTCTTAAATGAATTAACACGAATTGATCTTCGAGCGACGGAGCGGAAAGTAAGGTTTATTTGATGATACGGTTGACATATTGGCTTACCGATCGATTGCTTTGTTAAGTGTAACGGGTTCGATTCCCGCATAGAACAACTATTTGTATTTAACTGCAGGCAGTTGTTCTGCATCTGGCTGTTTGAGTTTATGGAGTTGGATGTGTGTGAATGCACCCACGAAGAAGAAATTATTCGTGGAATGGAGCGACGTATTGTTGCGAGAAAGAAGTGCACGGGTTAAATAGTACACGTTACAGAATATGTTCATATTCTGATATAATTTCCCCACACTAGTTCAATGACAGGACTGATCATTCCTCTCACGACCAGAGGGGGAAGGCTAATAGAGACTAAAGCTAATATAAGAAAAGGGATTTACGCGTAATAACGAGCAGATCATAATTGTTCAGATTACATAACTACATACTAGTTTTCTAATATGACATCTCAAATCTAGTTGGAATCCTGGAACAGCTCTATCCTCTTAGAATCGGAGGGGGGCGACTAATTGGAATAAAATCTAATATGTTATGTGCGGACTATTTCAGCCACCGGATACAACAGAGAGCAGCGGATTGAGCTCGCTCAGCGGTGAGGAAAGGCCTCTGTCCAGCAGCAGCTAATATCGGCTGAATTTAGAACGAGGGAAACGTTAGAGGTAGCGTCACTCACAAATACCCTTTAAAGAGACTCTGGTATGTAAATCAACATTATAAGCATGCACAGGTCTTTTGAAATGACTTATATCGCGGTTTAATGTACAATTTAAATACAACAGAGTACTTTACTGGAGGACCAGTTTCGAATAATTATAATAATTAATTACATTTATGATTGAAGATGCTTATGCAAAATTACACAAAATTGTGGCAAACAATGCATCTCATAAGACTCGTGTACCAAGTGGAAAATTTATAATAACCAGTTTATATAAACATAATAAATTGGTGTAGTCGTATTTAGTATTATAACGTCATGGAAATGCACAAGTCCCTAATGTGAAACCTCATCCGCTGAACTGCGTCACGCGTCTGATTTTCAGAGGGGGGAATGTGACTGTCCGTCATGTACCCTTGTTTTAATAACAGAATAAGATATTTATTTTAAAATCACTACGTGACGTCGGGCGCCTACAGACACATTAACTTGGTACTTTATGGCTTGACATTTCCTTAACACAAATCATTTATTTCAATGGCAACAAAAACTATTGACTAGGGTTGAATTCTGAGGGAAAAACATGTGTTTGCAATAAACCGAGCCCCGAACGGACACTTGAGTGGACCTCGAAAACAAATCAAGATTACAATTTCTAAGGAAGTTTAGAAATCTCTCAAAGTCAACTAATATTAAAACTCCACATCTGGGGACCCTAAACTAACAGCCATTATTCAATTGTGCACTTAAAAACAAAGCAGATATTCGGACTAAGGGTAATAAACAGCCAAGAGCCGTGAGAATTTCCAAGAGCCTTTCGAGGCGCTTAGCAGGTAGTTGGAGGCGGAAGACGCTGGTGATTCGGGACAGTCGGGTTGAGACCGTCGAGAGAGCTACGTCAAATATGGGTAGTGGAAGTAAGTGGAGTGTTAGTGGTCGGTGGAACGCGAGAAGATGAATCCAGAAGGCAGCCTGATGTTGGTGATTATACGGGTAGTATTTGAGCAGTAGTTTATAAGTAAATTATAGACTAATTCTCTTCTATAAACACTTGGTAAGTGTTAATTATAATTAACTTTATAGTAGCAGTTTGGTGAAGACGCAGAATAGCTGTTAATAATCATTTATTTCAGCACAGCGGAGCGACACCTGCGCAGTACCTTATTGTATATTATTATCTCATATATATTTGTTCTGACTCCCAGTTCCATAACCTCACAGTAATTTGTCATTGGCGTTTGGTTAAAGGACACGGGGAATGCCTTTCGCTACAATCAGTACAATGACTCACACGCCAATGACGCCTGACGAATACTGACTTTTACCAGACGAATGTACCACGTATCAAAGGCAGAACCATGTTCATAGCTCAATTATTCCGATTATATTCCTCCAGCCAAGTTATTATATGCCGGTGGCAGGCATTAGCAATTATAGTAAATATTGCTATTTGTTTAGCAAAATAACCAAATGCTATTGATGATTACTGTCTCCTTGCAGCCTAGCCCAGAGACATTGCGAGTGGTTGATGGATGTACATTTCCAGCTGTGGGGGTAGTCATCGCCAAATCGGGGTTATCGTTGAATAGCTCCGTTCGAAAGAACGCTAGATTAAACGGCTGTGTCTCGTTAAACGGCCATATGGTACGGCCTATTACTGAATCGTCACTATTTAACGAGACACGCCTGTCGATAAGGGGAATATATAAATATGAAATGAATGAAGTGCCGATGACATCCACTTCGACATCCAGCAAGGCAAACGCAATATGCTCTGTTACAGGCCGAG
This sequence comes from Agrotis puta, assembly GCA_943136025.2. Taxonomy (NCBI): domain Eukaryota; kingdom Metazoa; phylum Arthropoda; class Insecta; order Lepidoptera; family Noctuidae; genus Agrotis; species Agrotis puta. The sequence continues at coordinate 10,910,330 of OW964176.2, read as the reverse complement.
TCTCCGGTACGCTTGAGCAACTAGAATCTTATTAAAGAAAGGGGATAGGCAGCCGTAAGGGTGAACTCTTTGAACGCGTGTGTACTTCTATGAAGCTATATAAAACTTGTCTTCCTCAATGGTAGTGAATTCACGACTCGCTATCTCAGGATTGGGAAGGACATGTAAAATGTGCTTAGGAACCGTTCGCTGTTAGTGTTCGTAGCAGAGTCCTTCGTAGGGTAATGCTGGTAGGACTAACAGTAAACGTACGCCGGGTAAACGTTGTAAAGCAATACCATGTTGTGTACATGGAATCGTTTGCGTTTACAAAGCGGCATCTAGTACTTTGGAATTACATAAGTTAACGTAACTATAATCAACTAATTTCCTAAGCGCAAGCGTAACGTTTCCCTATCACAATTATATATTATATCTTTGTGGTCCTCTTGTCTTACTTGCTTCATAATTCTTACTGGTTTGTTTTATATGATTTAGACTTTCATGTATAACTGTGAACTCTCAACACTAACTTACCTAGGTCCCCTCCCATCCCCTAGCTTCTAAAGTCGGGATGGGATGTCCCCTTGTTGAGAGTTCTGTCCTCATTCTCCCATGGCAGAGACTGCGGAAGTCAATGGCTCGCGCGTCATGGAGATCGGGCGGAGTGCGGGGCCCTTTCTCTACCCCTTCGGGGGTACCATTCCCTCATTTCCCTCTAAGAATAACTAGATTTAAGAAAAACGAAAAATTTATAAGCCTGGGGTAATTTATGAACAGTCACATGTGGTGCCGTGACCAGGATTCTCGTCATTAAATGTACTGATTCACTTCAGTGCAACGAGAAAGAACAATTTATGGGTTGCTACAATAATAACACAACGTAATTATATGATTCTCGAGATTTCGAGAGACGGCATTAAGTTATAGCCATTACAATGAGTTTTATTTGATTAAATAAAATTTTGATAACCATTATTGATTGGTTCTAACTTTGGTATCGGGTTCAACTCCCGTGAATTTGTCAATTGATGTTTATTTTTCGACTTGATGTTATATTTCGACACGAAAATAACACGACACAATGTCAAAATTGTAAATTAAACTGTAAGATGGTTTGAGCATAATGTGTTTGTTACATTAATTTGTGTTTGTACAGCATAGTTGAATGTTCTAACCACTCCGTTAGCGGGTTCAATTCCTGCGTGATTTTAAAGTGAATGAGTTAGTTTACGTTGTTGTGGAAACAGTACAACGTAATATGAGAGCGAATGAGAAAAAGTTGTGAGATACGCAGCTAAAATAAATTATGGTTGATTAGATATAACGGTCCCAAGGTTATGATGATGTGTTCTTCAACCATTGACAGAGGATTCAATTCCTGCTTGATTTATTTGTTGTTGATGTGCTTGTGCTACAGTACCAATGACCTAGTTACACACAATAGTTGATGAGTGATAAAGTTCCTGTGTCACGGCTTGTGGGATAGGTTCTCACAGAGGTTGTTGGTTGGAAAGGGTTGGGTAATAAAGCTACTGATAGTGATTATCATAACCATAATATGCCAGGAGGCATTTTTGAACTACATGGAATAAGTGTTTGTTAGTGTGTGCTACTTTTACAAGGGTTCAACTCCCTGTTGACATAAGTTTGATGTCCGACAGTACACTAATAGATTATGAAACGTGTTTGCAATTTCACGTGTATTTGTGTGTATATATCACGATATGATTGTGATGCGCCCTCAATCTCGGAGTAAATTTCATATTATAACTGTTTATACAGTAAGAAACATGCAGCTTTTAAAGATTACAATTGATTTACTTGTCATTAAGTATTACCGTATGAGATTAACCTTTCAGACCCCGGAGTAAGCCATATAGATGAACGAAAGAGGAAAGAAAAGAGATTTATTGACACATAGATGAATAGATACTCGTGTGGCCTAATTTCAAATTCCAGGTTGCTTGAGACTGCTGGGCTGTCACTTCACCTTGTCTTAACGTTTGGGTTATGCGTAAGCACGGGTCAAATGCAGCCGACATCTGCGGACTTCAAGGGCAGCTGTGTCGAAGTTAGCGGGACTCCTTTTACGAAGCTAAGTTTCACTTTTATTATACTTCACAGTTACGCGATGTCACGTGGTTTGACTTTGTCATTGCACTAAAGGTAGTATTGTTTTGAATTTTAGGCTATGAAATTATTCAATGCCAGCAGGCAAAGGAACCCACGAGAGAATGTTGATGAAAACATTTTGTCGAGACCATTAGCGCAGTGGTTGAGTAGTCGACAGTTCCGCGGCGTGTCGCGGGTTCGATCCCCACACGGAAAAAAATGTTTGTGTGATCTGCGTGTTTCGGGTCTGGGTGTTTGTGTATGTGGGTTTCTGTGTTTGTGTGCGTACCTACGATACAGGAGAGATTCCCAGTGTGGGACAATGGCAAATATTTAATTAAAGAAACAACCGGTTTTCGGTAATCGGATTTATTTTGTTACTTACACCATAGACGGCCAGTAATTGTTTGGTCAATCTAGGATGCCTATATTTTCACGTCAAGGACAAACTTAATTCTTAAATGAATTAACACGAATTGATCTTCGAGCGACGGAGCGGAAAGTAAGGTTTATTTGATGATACGGTTGACATATTGGCTTACCGATCGATTGCTTTGTTAAGTGTAACGGGTTCGATTCCCGCATAGAACAACTATTTGTATTTAACTGCAGGCAGTTGTTCTGCATCTGGCTGTTTGAGTTTATGGAGTTGGATGTGTGTGAATGCACCCACGAAGAAGAAATTATTCGTGGAATGGAGCGACGTATTGTTGCGAGAAAGAAGTGCACGGGTTAAATTATACACGTTACAGAATATGTTCATATTCTGATATAATTTCCCCACACTAGTTCAATGACAGGACTGATCATTCCTCTCACGACCAGAGGGGGAAGGCTAATAGAGACTAAAGCTAATATAAGAAAAGGGATTTACGCGTAATAACGAGCAGATCATAATTGTTCAGATTACATAACTACATACTAGTTTTCTAATATGACATCTCAAATCTAGTTGGAATCCTGGAACAGCTCTATCCTCTTAGAATCGGAGGGGGGCGACTAATTGGAATAAAATCTAATATGTTATGTGCGGACTATTTCAGCCACCGGATACAACAGAGAGCAGCGGATTGAGCTCGCTCAGCGGTGAGGAAAGGCCTCTGTCCAGCAGCAGCTAATATCGGCTGAATTTAGAACGAGGGAAACGTTAGAGGTAGCGTCACTCACAAATACCCTTTAAAGAGACTCTGGTATGTAAATCAACATTATAAGCATGCACAGGTCTTTTGAAATGACTTATATCGCGGTTTAATGTACAATTTAAATACAACAGAGTACTTTACTGGAGGACCAGTTTCGAATAATTATAATAATTAATTACATTTATGATTGAAGATGCTTATGCAAAATTACACAAAATTGTGGCAAACAATGCATCTCATAAGACTCGTGTACCAAGTGGAAAATTTATAATAACCAGTTTATATAAACATAATAAATTGGTGTAGTCGTATTTAGTATTATAACGTCATGGAAATGCACAAGTCCCTAATGTGAAACCTCATCCGCTGAACTGCGTCACGCGTCTGATTTTCAGAGGGGGGAATGTGACTGTCCGTCATGTACCCTTGTTTTAATAACAGAATAAGATATTTATTTTAAAATCACTACGTGACGTCGGGCGCCTACAGACACATTAACTTGGTACTTTATGGCTTGACATTTCCTTAACACAAATCATTTATTTCAATGGCAACAAAAACTATTGACTAGGGTTGAATTCTGAGGGAAAAACATGTGTTTGCAATAAACCGAGCCCCGAACGGACACTTGAGTGGACCTCGAAAACAAATCAAGATTACAATTTCTAAGGAAGTTTAGAAATCTCTCAAAGTCAACTAATATTAAAACTCCACATCTGGGGACCCTAAACTAACAGCCATTATTCAATTGTGCACTTAAAAACAAAGCAGATATTCGGACTAAGGGTAATAAACAGCCAAGAGCCGTGAGAATTTCCAAGAGCCTTTCGAGGCGCTTAGCAGGTAGTTGGAGGCGGAAGACGCTGGTGATTCGGGACAGTCGGGTTGAGACCGTCGAGAGAGCTACGTCAAATATGGGTAGTGGAAGTAAGTGGAGTGTTAGTGGTCGGTGGAACGCGAGAAGATGAATCCAGAAGGCAGCCTGATGTTGGTGATTATACGGGTAGTATTTGAGCAGTAGTTTATAAGTAAATTATAGACTAATTCTCTTCTATAAACACTTGGTAAGTGTTAATTATAATTAACTTTATAGTAGCAGTTTGGTGAAGACGCAGAATAGCTGTTAATAATCATTTATTTCAGCACAGCGGAGCGACACCTGCGCAGTACCTTATTGTATATTATTATCTCATATATATTTGTTCTGACTCCCAGTTCCATAACCTCACAGTAATTTGTCATTGGCGTTTGGTTAAAGGACACGGGGAATGCCTTTCGCTACAATCAGTACAATGACTCACACGCCAATGACGCCTGACGAATACTGACTTTTACCAGACGAATGTACCACGTATCAAAGGCAGAACCATGTTCATAGCTCAATTATTCCGATTATATTCCTCCAGCCAAGTTATTATATGCCGGTGGCAGGCATTAGCAATTATAGTAAATATTGCTATTTGTTTAGCAAAATAACCAAATGCTATTGATGATTACTGTCTCCTTGCAGCCTAGCCCAGAGACATTGCGAGTGGTTGATGGATGTACATTTCCAGCTGTGGGGGTAGTCATCGCCAAATCGGGGTTATCGTTGAATAGCTCCGTTCGAAAGAACGCTAGATTAAACGGCTGTGTCTCGTTAAACGGCCATATGGTACGGCCTATTACTGAATCGTCACTATTTAACGAGACACGCCTGTCGATAAGGGGAATATATAAATATGAAATGAATGAAGTGCCGATGACATCCACTTCGACATCCAGCAAGGCAAACGCAATATGCTCTGTTACAGGCCGAGTCTCCGGTACGCTTGAGCAACTAGAATCTTATTAAAGAAAGGGGATAGGCAGCCGTAAGGGTGAACTCTTTGAACGCGTGTGTACTTCTATGAAGCTATATAAAACTTGTCTTCCTCAATGGTAGTGAATTCACGACTCGCTATCTCAGGATTGGGAAGGACATGTAAAATGTGCTTAGGAACCGTTCGCTGTTAGTGTTCGTAGCAGAGTCCTTCGTAGGGTAATGCTGGTAGGACTAACAGTAAACGTACGCCGGGTAAACGTTGTAAAGCAATACCATGTTGTGTACATGGAATCGTTTGCGTTTACAAAGCGGCATCTAGTACTTTGGAATTACATAAGTTAACGTAACTATAATCAACTAATTTCCTAAGCGCAAGCGTAACGTTTCCCTATCACAATTATATATTATATCTTTGTGGTCCTCTTGTCTTACTTGCTTCATAATTCTTACTGGTTTGTTTTATATGATTTAGACTTTCATGTATAACTGTGAACTCTCAACACTAACTTACCTAGGTCCCCTCCCATCCCCTAGCTTCTAAAGTCGGGATGGGATGTCCCCTTGTTGAGAGTTCTGTCCTCATTCTCCCATGGCAGAGACTGCGGAAGTCAATGGCTCGCGCGTCATGGAGATCGGGCGGAGTGCGGGGCCCTTTCTCTACCCCTTCGGGGGTACCATTCCCTCATTTCCCTCTAAGAATAACTAGATTTAAGAAAAACGAAAAATTTATAAGCCTGGGGTAATTTATGAACAGTCACACTCTCAATCAAGAGAAGAGTAGAAAGAGTGTGGTTGTGAATATATTTTCAAAATTTTTCCGCGTAGTAAACCCGAAATAACATGATTCATGTTTTCAGTATATTGCAAAGCGTTATGAAATAATGGTTTCCTCAAATACTTTTATGAGTCTTTTAAATTGGCACTTTGCGGGTATCTTTAAAAACTATTTTGAGTAACTATCTAACGAAAGAAATATTCTTGTTTAGTTAAGTTATTTAGGAGTATTTTGCATTATTTTTAGGACTCCTTGGTATAAAATTGTTGAACTGCATGATATTAGATATTATTACAACTTCACATCCAGCGCTGGTCATTGCCACTGCCTTTCCTTAGCGTCATCAGGATAACCAGTTTCATATGGAGTTCTTCAAAATGTACACGTAGAATATTTTCCGTAGATGTTTACATTATTTCTTCCTACATTTTTATTTCTAAGATCTTAAATATTTCGGGCATGCGGGCAGCGAGTAATGGGCAACTCGCTGTTCGACCATGAACCATGCCCGGGTCGACAGCGCGTTATTTTCCACGCGCGCCTCATAGAGTGTCAGCATAATGACGGGGCCCCCCTATAGAGGGTTAAAGCCTGCCAGTGTCGCGGGACACACGAATTACCGTGACCCCGGTACGTAAAGGGTTATTGAAGGACACCGTAGATTTTAGCCAGTACGAGTCTGACAGTCCCTCCCGCTCTGCCCTGGGTGGGAGGACTCATATGATGATTTTACCACGTAAAAAAAAGATCTTAAATATTAACTGAAACAAGCAAGATTAAAAATAGAACACTATCTTTGATCTTCCGTAAAATAATGGTTTTAAAAATAGACCAAACAATATCGAACAGTTTATTTCAATCATTAAACCGTTTATGTAAGAGACACATCTTTGACCTCGTTACAGATAATTTCATAACAGACTCCCACAGGTGCGTATAGCCCTGCGATCAATACATAGAGATGCAACAATCGGCACGGTTCATAACAATACGCCTTGCCTATATACCCTGCACACCCATTGTATAGCATACAATCTGTGCTGAAACCGCTTTACTGGGTGGAAACCTGTCATTGTTATCTACCTAGAACTCAGAACCGCCTAATGGCAAAATAGGCTTTGGTATGGATTATACGGTATTGTTGGCAAAGGTTTTAAGAGGGAAAACCAGGGCGGTTTCGGTCAGTAAGGGACTGACGCCCCCAGAGGCCTTAGCATAAGATTTACGTTATTTCCTACAAAAAGAAAATGAAAAAGTGCCTCTAGTGAACGAGGAACTAATATTTTCATTCAAATTAACGTCAAACTTCCCTACTTACGTCAAAAAAACGAGATAAGTCGTGCTAGGGCCTCAGGACAGGAGGCGGGCCGCGTGAGGGAGAGTACAGCATCCTCCCTCTAGCCGTAGACTGGAGAGACAGCTCTAGAGGGCCAAAGCCTGCCGGGGTTGCGGGACTTACGAATTATCGTGACCCCGGAACCCAAAGGGCTATTGAAGGACACCGTGGATTTTAGTCAGTACGAGTCTGACAGTCCCTCCCGCTCTGCCCTTTTTTTTACGTGGTCAAATCATCTTATCAGTCCTCTCACCCAGGGCTCGCCCGCTCTGCCCTGGGTGGGAGGACTCATTTGATGATTTTAAAACGACAAAAAAGGGCCTCAGGACAGACAATAATCCATGAGGATTTCAAACTAAAAAAATGGTTGAACTGACAAAAGTTGAAGCATGAATATTATCAGTAGATATTATTAAAGCAGTCAAAACTTGACTACTTGTCGGATGCACATAGCCATGTGTATTGTGTACCTTGTACATCTTCTAAAACATAATTACAATCCGTGAAGATAAGATTCGTAAAGTATAGGTTACCGTACATGAGCATACACACTAACATACTATTAGTGACTTATACGTAAGACAAACGACAATTAGCAAGTAGGTACGTTACGTGGCAAAGATGGCCATGTTTTCTTTGATATAACTAGTAATTGTAGGTAGACCGTGGTAGATTATCATCGTAATTACGTCATTAAAATTGAAAAGATTTGAAATTCAATTCAATTCAATTTATTTGCCATAAGCGTTGGTACAATTTAGGTCTTAAATATAATACAGATCCATAACACTTAGTCATAATTATGTGACATGCAAACATTTGTGTTAATAATTAATATAAGTATCATTAATTTGAAAATCGAAATATAATAAAAATTCATTATTGATTTGTTGTAATATTAAATACATTCAACATAAAAACTAAAGTATAGAATCAAATTTAACAGTCTTATTTCAGAGGTTACTTAGACGATTATTATTTATTCATTAATTCTTTATCAAATAAGTCATTTACTGAGTAGAAGTTGTTTTCCCTTAACCATACTTTAAGACATTTTGTAAATCTATTAATTGGTAGGCTTTTAATATTATCAGGTATAGTATTAAATATACGACAGCACATTGCATAACTATTCTTACTATACAATGCTGTCCTAGGAATTATGGGCAAAACTATTCTATTCCTGTGTCTATTACTTTTTGGAAATATTTCATGGGCTTTTTTAAATAACTCTGGATGCATTTTAACGAATTTAGCACATTCAAGGATGTACAGACTTGGAAGCGTTAGGAGTAGCAGTTCTGGGTGAGCTCGCTCCATCTTACGTCTCATCTTAGCCTCTGAGCTAGATTGAGGCCAAGAAGAAAGCCACCACCTATCGCCACCATACCATACACCTACCTATAAGCAGTGTGTGACAGAGATGGCGATCAAGAAGGCGAGCTTCTCTTTCGAAAGGCCGATTCTTTATAGATGGTTCCTGTACCCGCAGTGATATGGTTCAAGGATTACAGGTACTGCTTTTCGACAAGAACGTATTATATTAAATGAATCCGTTTTAACAAATGGCGATGAGAATTTTTGTATGTCATACATACTTTCTAAGATGAATTTTTGTGGACTAACGGTGCAATCGAAAAAGTCGTGAAGAAACGTGGATTTGTTTAAGTGAAATCTGAAGTCGCTAACAAAGTATTGAGCATTTGGGTAAATTTGAAAGATTGTAAATTGGCTTATTTTGTTAAAGAAGTAAGTTCTATTTGTATTGAACCTGGCTTACTGCGTCTATTTCTTGCGGTAGGATAACTGAGAACATGCTGCAAAAGTATTTTTGATGTGATCAGAATTGTTACGCGGGATCAATTTCTATTTCCATAATCTAGTAATCTGAACGTACTGGCGGTCTACTTAGAGAGTGGACTCACTTAGTAACTCGAAACGTATGAGTGAACCCTACTGCCTATTATTGAATTCATAAGTTCTGACAACACATCGGGAGTTGGAACAACTGTCCAATTATGTTTTAGTTCGTACCACTAACTAATCGTATGTCCGTAAGTGATGGTCACGGGACTAACGAATTACCGTGATCCCGGAACGTAAAAAGTTATTGAAGGACACCGTGGATTTTAGTCAGTACAAGTCTTACAGTCCCTTCTGTTTTGCCCTGCGTGGGAGGATTCATTTGATAATTTTAACACGCTAAAAAAAAAGTCAGTAAGTGATAAAGAGTAGGAAACGTCCAAATCTTTGACCGAAACTACGAGTTTCATGCTTAGATAGTAGTACCCCTAAATCGTACATAAATATAGTGGTACAAATAAAATATTGTAGCGCTAAATATTCATCGGTTAGAGTCGGTAAGATGTTGTCCTCATGGGTAATTAGCGCGGGCGGTGTCACTTTCAGACGGCCCTCCTAACGAGCCGGCCGTATATATGCAGATGCGATGCTGCATAGCTCCCACAGGCTCATCTCTAAGCGATTAATTAGTTCTCCATCTCAAAAGCACCTTACATGACATTTTTTTTCAACGACTTCTGTTGATGTCAGGATTTCAAACTTAGGTTATTTTTAAGTCTGGAATATTTTAATGCTGTTTCTGATTTGTTTTTTCATATCAAATAGCGAGCCCGTTATCGGAAGTCGGTTTAAAACAAGACATTTTCGTAAAATATCCGACAAAATTTGCACACAAGATGGAAACAAAATTGGCGTAGGGGTAGAGCGATCGACTGTTGCCCAGCCTGTAGCGGGTTCGATCCCAGCATGGAGTAATTATTTGGTTGTTCCGGGTCTGGGTGTGTGAGTTTCTATGTTTGTAAACGCACTCTCTATACAGGAGAAAATCCTAGAGCGTGGCAAAGTTAAAAAAAATACAATAAATAAAAAGAATCCAAAATACATTGTACAGTCACGTTATGAAACTGACTGACCCAGCATCCGACTCCGTTCATTTCATTTAGCGATAAGATTTAAAAATATAAATCTTAATTGGTACAGTCAAACCGTTCATATAGGTACTATTTTTACGAAAACAAACATACATTAATGAACATGAAAACCCAACGTTACGACGCCTTTTGTGCGTTTGAAATTTTAATTATGAAACTGAAAATGGATACGAACCTGTTGTGGCGAAGTTTTCGTTCTAGAGTGGTGCTCGTCTGTCTGATAGGGTGGTAGTGATGTGACCCATGCTCGTAAAATGACCTCGAATCCCTCCTGTCAGACATCCTATGGAGGTTTATGAAAAGGTGGTTTGTAAATGTATTTTTTTAAAGCTTTTTTTTTTGGTCTAGTACTAATTTTGGTTGACAGGTTTGTTGCGGGACAGTCTGTAAAGCCCTTGTCAAACAGACAGGCGTGACGAATGCGAAGCGTGACGTTTTTATTTGTAATGTATAGAATTGTTTGAATCCAGTCACATCGAAAAGCGAAAGCGATCCGATAGCATGACAGAACTATCGGACTGACGTATGGCTTCGGTTCGGTATCGCTTCGGAAACGCTTCGCTTTCGCCTGTCTGTTTGAAAAAGGCATAAAGGTAGGTGCTGTGACGCAATATGATGGATTTTTAGTTCTCAAAGAGTTCGACAGTCCCTTCCACGCTCGAGCCAGGGTGGAAGGAATCATGTGATGATTTTACCACCCCCAAAATGAAATATGTTAATAGTGTAAGAAAACAAATGACTATAAACAGAGTTTGGTATTTGATTTCAAATGGTTTATAAAATGTATCAATAATGTTGAAGATCATAATCATCATTAACAGTTTTTTTCCACATTATGCTCTGTGCTAGGCTTTCCTGCCGTTTTTTATTTCTTGATAAAATCGTCAAACGAGTCCCGCTCAGAGCGGGACGGGACGGACTTTCAGACTCGTACTGACTAAAATCCATTGTATTCCTCCATTCATTTTGTGTTAAAATATTAGAGTGCTCCTGCACTAAGTATTAATTATTAACACACTGAGCTTATCTAGTGCATATCTTATGTTTATGTACACTTGTAATTTACAATTAAATATTAGTCTTCTCTAAACTGTGGAAAACTGTTAATATACCTTATCTAAACACCTAAAGGCTTAATTTCAGACTTCTAGAGATAATTTTCTTATCCTTGTTGATCTTAGCGTTGAAACTGGGTCATTTGTCTCAATACAACTGCGATCGGGAAAGAATAAATTGTTTTTTCCAGTAGTTGTTATTTACATGTTACTGTAATTTTATTCATTGCAATTTAATTTATTTGACTGGCTCTTACCTTGGCCAGAGGCTAAGTATTGCCAGAGAGGCAACGCCGCCAGTCTCTTGGGCACATAACCAGCTGACAGCGTTGAGGATGAATTTTTCGATGCTTTATAATAGTTTAGTTTAGTTTTATTTTAATTTTGAATTTTAATATTTATGTATTTTGAGCTTCTTAAATACTGAATAAAAAATAATTATTTCTAAATTAAATATGTGTACTTTCTTTTCAACCCGCATTTCCTTTTTATTACCGATACTGCCAATGGATAAAGCAGTACATAGGATTAAAACTCATCTAAATCGGTAACCAAATTTTATGACATTTTGAATGGGCCTTTTTACTTACTACGATTTTTACTTACGTTTTTGATACGGGTCAGATCTACGTATACATAGATCTGACCCGTATCAAAATGAAGTCAATAAATAAATAATTGGCGAGTATAGTACAAACATTTAAACCGCTCTTTAAACTCGCGCTAAATTACAAACATTAATACGTGCTTTAAAATGAAGCCTTTATTCCGACGAATAAATAAATTAACAACGCGAAACGGTTACATCGAGAAAAAATTTAAAAAAAAAATTATTAATAATAACATACCATTCTACATCTTCTTCAATGACGTCATCCATGCTTGACAAATAAACTGAAAACTGTTAGCACTGAGCACAAAGAATGGGACGTGGCCAAAACATCGCAACTATCTGAGACAACCACCTTTATCTTGACAAGAGTTTAAGCGACAGACTCTCCATGAGATGACATCCTAATACTTTTAATATGACTGGACTTAACGTGTATGTTTAACAGTGACTCAAATTATCGTTTTTTTACGAGGTAGGTACATATTTTGGTGATTAATATCATCTGATAAGAATTTTATTGCAGGATCAACATTATTTAGATCTTAAAAAATTTTAAACTGTGGTTGATGCCTGCTTACACCAGTAAGCCACTTTTGGTCCGATATAACTGAGCTGCTGAAATCAAATACAATCTTTTATTGTTTGTAATTTTTGAAACGGGTTTTGCTAATTATTTTTCATTGTCTGTGTCTCTGAGAATAAATAAGTATAGAATTTTAAAAGTCGTCAGTATAAATGAAGCCATTATAAATAAGTACGCCATATATTGCACAACAGCGGTAAACAAATTATGAACTGTTGGCCGATATTGGTTTATGACAAAGAGCGAACGGTGTTAATTACGTCATTGTGGACAGCGGCCATTTAAATGTGTCAACAAGTCTTTTATTAATCAAAGTCTGAGAGCATAAATAATTAAGGTATTATGATTTCACTGGGGTGCCCACACACGCGTTTTCGCAAGATTTTGTAGAGGAAACTGTACATAGATAAGAATGGAAGATTATAGAGGAGAACTTTGCTTATTAGTGGCTGATACACAAGTCTTCTCTTTGGGATAAAAAAAAGGTAGTAACTTATAAACTATCCTGTCCAAGTTTGCATTTGCGCAGTCAGCGGTTCAGTAAATTACATTTTCATTCAACTTTTGAAGAGGTATAGTGAAGAAATAATTTGACAAAGACTGTAATTAAACTATTCGTAGTAGGTAAATTCATCAAATGAGTCCTCCCGCCCAGGGCGGGACGGGAGGGATTGTCAGACTCGTTTTGATTAAAATCCACGATGATCCTTCAATAGCCCTTTACGTTCCAGAGTCACGGTAACCTTGAGACAGCATCTCCAGCCACTCCTCAAAGAGGGTCTTAACGCCGCGATTGCGGTGTGCCCGATAAGCAGGTACCTACGTTTAATATACATGAGTATAACATAAAGTAATAATAATAGAAGCTCATTTAATATGATTAAAGCCTATTAAATAAAATATCGTGCATTCTGTGCATTGTCGCGGGACTGTCTCATCAAGTAACTGTGAGCCTGGAACGTAAAGGGCCAAGGGGGGATGAGTCTGACTGTTTGGAAGTCTTCCGACCCGCCCTAGGACTCATTTGAGGACTATAGACATTCAAAAACTAAACATTTAAATTATGGAAGCAACATAAAGACGTACATACAACATAGCCGTCATCGTCTTATGTTGCTTAACTAAATAATAAAAACTTTTTTCTATCTTCTTATTGTGGTCACTTATAATTTAGTCATAAACAGTCAGCATCATGATGATACATTAGATAATTGTAATAGAACAATAATAACAGACCAAAAATATATTTTTGGTCTGTTTTCTAAAGTGGAACTTATGAATCGAGTGTTCTAATCTATGAACTGAAATGAACTACGTATGTATATACTAGTAATTTATGATGTTGACTATTTCTGACTAAATTATAAGTGACAACTATAAGAAGGTAAAAATGTCTTTATTATTTAGTTATAAATTATTGTTCGATACACGCAGCGCAACAAACAGCCACTGCGACAAATGGAAAAATAAAAAACTTCATTGTTTTGTTTTATAATATAATCATTAGAGTGCAAATAAAACAAATATTCAGGTACGAAATACATTTATAAATCTTAAACATTTTTTTTATCTAAAAGAATCTCAGATTACAACAATATTTATCTAAACATTCAAATAAATAGGTTTGTTCTTGAAGCAGTTCTTCCAGATCTCGAAGAGGCAGATGGTGGAGTGAAATCGGTAGAAGATGGCCAGGGGCATTGACACATGGGTGATAATGGTCCACGCCCAGGGACCGTAGAATGCTAGGTGTGCTGGACGGAACTCGGCACGACTCTGGAAAATAGATAAATTATATTTAGGTAAATCATATACTTGTATGTGTGACACAACTTCAATTACGATCTTAGATTTTGGTGTCTATCTTAAGAATTATTGAGTTAATTGAAAAATAATTTGAGTGTAATTCATAATAATTCTCGAATTACGCGTTTGTCCATTTTGGTAATCGAAATATCATTTACACACTTCCTAACACTCTTCTTTTACACACTGGACTGGCATAATTTGCACTTATATATAGTATAGTATAAGTACAACGCTATCACAAGCTTCAACAATTAAATATTCATCATCATTTTAAAGCCTTTTCTTAACTATGTTGCAGTAGACTTCCAATCCAAATGGATGTAGTCGAATAACACAAAATACTATGCTATTCTATTAGTACCACCTTCAATAGTTAAATATTCATAAACGATTTAAATTGATATATATATATGCAGTGTGCACTATGCAATCCCGACGCAAAGTTTTTCTAAAGCAAAACCATTATTGCTTTTTTTCACTTTTTGTTTATTTTTTTAATCATTGAACAAGTATGTCAACACAAGTAATATAATGAAATCAGCTATATCATAATGGCGGTTACCTTTTCCAGTGTGTTAATAGCCCACATGGCCATATTAGCGACCAGTAGAAAAGTGACGAGCTGTCGGCCTGGTTTATTTCTCCGCTGTTCCGACGTAGTGCTGCGACGCCACCACGCGTCGATTATGAATAGAGTTTGCAGAATAGTCTGGAAAACATTAATGTTTATTTTAAAGGTAGATTTATGAATAAAATAGGACATAATTAATTCTGTTATGGAAATACTTGTTCACTCTCAAACACTCAGTCGAGTACTAGAATGGCTGTCCGCACTAATTCAGTGGGTGAGCTGGAATGAAAAAGTAGATGGTTAATCCAATCACAAGACTGGATTGCTCATTGGAATGGGAACATTACAGCACTGGTTTATATTATTCCAGCACTGGTTTCGATCGCTGGACTGGAATTTTACTGGATTTTATTTAAAGATACTATATTTTCTGATGCTAAAAGTATTACTGACCTGATTGAGCGATAAAAATTCAGAGAAGAATCCAGTGAGACCGACACTGTTCTTCTGATTCTGAGTGTGATGGCTGCCAATGAGACTGAACATGCAATATACGAACATTCCCGACTGGGCCAGAATTAGCAGGAATGGATCTAGACCCAAGATAGCTAGAAACAAAGTGCCAATTTGAGAAATCGCGTTCATTATAAAGATATAACAAAAACGATTTAAAATACAATAAAAGTAATTGTATGAAAGAGAAAGTAGAATGTTGTAAAAAAAAATCAAACTATGTTTAAAGTAGAAGAAATATAACATACCTGCCGATTTCCTTTTATAAGCTAAAGCTCTCATTTGTATTAAAGCTGTTATACATGCGAGTAAAGACAACGTATACAATATTAACTCGCAGACGTTCACTTCGAATATCGCATCCTGTAAAAATCAAAAACAACATTTTAATATAGAAGAAATCCATAGGTAACAAAATGGCATAAACAAACATATTCATTACTGTAATAGAATCAGGATGGTGGGCCAGCACGAAGAACATGATCAGAGAGATTATGGTGAAGACGATAACCAAGATGCCAGCGAAGAGACCTCGATGAGCATGCGAACAGTCTACGGAGAAGTGGTGGAGGGCAGTGCGGCTGCCATGAGGAGAACTCACTCCTAACATACCAGCTAGAACAAAACAACCAAGGTTAATATCAATGTCTGCAAATAACATATTTAGTAGAGAATAAGATGTTACCAAATTGTTGCAGAATTTTCTCGGGAGTTACTGAATTGTTGCGTGACTTATTTTTAGGAAGTTCCAATTTCTTTTCAAAATCTTCTGGAGTACATTTGACCTATAATTTAGTACAAAAGAATTAATTTTGATTCTTAATAGTAAGCATTGTATCAGTTTTAAATCTCTATGAATACCTCTTTCCACATCTCGTACAGTATGACGGCGCAGATAAGAGAGTACTCAATAGTACAGGGAAATAAGAAAGGTGCAGCATTCTGCAGCAGTGCTCCCATCATATTAGATCTCCTGCAGGGTACACCACCTGGTTCTATTAACGTAACATTAACTGGCGCCAGTATCGTATGCTCTAGGTGATGTATTTCGTGCTTCGTTTCTTCAACTAATACGTATAACCATTCGCATAAATTCGTTGCTACCATATGCATAAAACCAAATCTCTGTATCAGTTTAAAAGTGCCGGATTCTATGTCCTTGTTAGTCAGGAACATGAACTGCATTTGCGCCAACGTGAGGGCCATTCGTAAAGCCGGTGTAATCACCGACAGCACGGAGCGGCATTTATCCGTCATTTCGAAGTATTCACCCAATTCTAAACCACTGTACACCATCGAGCCAATTCCGAATGCTAAAAATAATAAAGGTTTAAAAACGAATTGAAATTGAAAGGAAAATAAAACTGTTAATAGGAAATGACTCCAATTTACCAATTCCGCCAAGCCTCAAATAAAAACTGCCGTAGCGAGAAATGTTCTCTTTTATTTTTGGTCTGTCTCCAGGTGTAATTTTTCCGCTTCTATCCTCTTTCAGATTGTCCTCTATAAAAAATAATTGAATACATATAGTTGGTCGTTAAACACCATACGTAGAGTTAAATTTTCCGCTACATTTATACGAATGGCTGAAAACGTTAGTGGAATGAAAACTAAAGAAGGTAATATTCTTTGCAGGCGTAATTATGCAAACAAATGTGATTTTAATGTCTCATTTTGTTAAGCAAATGTGGTTAATTACTTGAGCATGTTGGTAGATCGTATTGTCTGGGAAGGTATTGTGCTGTTGAAAAGGGAATTGGAAGTTCTTACCGTAGTTGTGAATGATTAGGTTGACAGCCTTTTGACGCATTATGTTTACGTATTGAAACACTACGAATATTAGAGATACCAAGTACAGATATAAATAGAATCCCTGCAAAAGAAAAACAATGTTTATTATTAATAACGGTTACGTTCTCGGATTTTTATAGGTAAGTTAATCGTAAACGTTCAAATAGATGATGAGTTTCAGGAAAAAATATTCATGTACCTGTTAGATACGAGTAACAGTTTCATTTTCATAGTAAATATTGCTCGAGCAAAATATCTATTAACCTATTATATAAAATAAAACAGCAATTGACCTGATAGTAGCCATCAGGTACTCCGCCAGCGATGACTTCAGTGATGGGGAAGGCAAGCCCTAGCACCACCAGCAGCTTGCAGTACAGAGCCGAGAGAGCCTTGCTCAGAGCTTCACTTTAACAAAATAATAATAGATTAACAGAGAGAATTCGTATAATAAGCTTCAGTTACACACCTAATTTTGAATGTGTAAAAGTGTAATACAGTGTGCCACATTGCCTCATGGGAAGTGACCATTGCCCAGCAGTGGGATGACACATTCTAACAGTAAAGTGTGGTCTAAGATTCAGTGGAGAGCAAATCCAAGTTCGGTTCAAGTTCTATAAGTGGATAATATAGTAAGATAAGATTTAGATACAAATCATTTCTAATGTTTTAAAATGACAAAAAATCGGTCAGTTGAAAGGAAAGAGTTGGAAAAGAGAAGTATTCTTAGTAGATATTATAACAAATCACTAAATAAAGATACCGCTAACAATATGTACAACATCAATTTGCCTTTGTTAATATCAATCAAGTGAAATATATATGTTTTGGCAAGTAACGCTTACCCTGAATTTACATTCATAATACATGAAACTAGTAGACTCAACATGTAGAAAACTGAGGTTATAGTGACTGGTTTGAGCAGTCATCAACATAAGTAAGCGATGATAAAACCTCGTTCTTGGTCATTTTATTTTTAGTTAAGTACATCATAACCTCTGATTCATAAGTAGAAGAGTACAACAGCCAAATTTTATCCAAATCAGGAACAAAAAACGTCTAAAGTCCCATTCAAAAACATTTTCACAATCTAATTACATTCATATAGTTGATGCTTGCGCTGAATGTTCACAGTTCTATTGTGCACGTGTCTATTAACAAATAAAGGGTGCTTTTCAATGGTTTTGACGCGGCGGAGGCTGCTCATTGTCTGCGGACTACATGACGCTATCCAACTGAATAATATTCACCTCTAAATAGGTCTCTCTCTGTCCTTATACATAACTAAGCGGCTGGTGACATCATTCCGGATCGTGGGAGAAGATACGGGGTGTGTGTGGTCGCGAAATATGTTTTGGCAAACAATTTTGACTCATAATTATTTTAGGTAATGAATAAAAACAGCGTTCATGGAATTTTAACGTGGGGCAGGGGACAATTGAATTAACCTTTATCGTTTTCAATAATACTGTCGATAGAAGCAGATATACCTTCTATAGGTAGGCTGAGAAAACAAACCGCACCTGAATGGTATTTTATGAGGGAAATTCTCGGAACTTCAAAGCCGTAACTCCTTAGAACGTTATTGATTCACGATCAACGATAAAGTTTTTAACTGCGGAAGTTCTCAAAGGTGATTAGATATTATAATTCTTTATGTAAAATAGGAAATGATGGTTGAAATAGTGTAAGTTTGCGGTGGGGAGGCCCATGTCAAGTATTTGGATCTTGCGGTGCGATGCGCGTGTCGGGGGCATGTGCCGGTGCCAGCTCGCCCTGATTTATCGTAGTGTGTATGTTCCAGCCGTATGTATATTTACTCAAGGATTTTGTGGCGTTTTGATTTATTATTTTATTCTTGGTAACAGGTATGGATATTAAAGATAAAACAGGTATAGCTTTAAGAGGTGGGTGAGATGCAAAAGAATTCAATTCAGTTTATATTTTTTTAAAGAATGCTTGCCAACATTCATGCACGCAATATTGGGCGTTTTACACAGATATTGAAGAGAAATAAATTAAACTAGTTTTTGTATGAAGTCATAAAATTGAAAAAATAATGGCCTCATTATCAACTTGGTTCTCCCAGTTAAGGCACAAGTGTTATGAAAAGGGAACAATAAATACAAATAAAATCTTTCTCCGAAATGACATTACGCAATTCTTTTTACGTGTATTTTTAGGCTTACCTTGGGGAAGCCTAAAGACAATGAAAAAAAGTTCATGCTTTGTTGAAGTAAAATAATAAAGGGTATTAATAACTCACTGTCCCAATATCTCGGCGGCGGAGGGTGGCGTGTCGTGTGACGTGGACGCGACGGAGGTGCGCGAGTGTGGGGACAATTCGGACAGGAACCGACGCTGCGTGGCCGCACACAGCGCCAGGGCTTGAGACGGACGACGAAATGCTGCGATGATAGCTGAGGGCCGTCTGGAATGTTCACCTTAGTATTAGAACATATCTTAAGATCACGTCTGTAATCCAAGAGGGGTTAGGTTTTGGTCACAGTACTCCCACATTTCGCCAGGTATGATAATACCCCATTTAATAGGGGGCAATCCTAAGCCTGTTGCCATCAACTACAACAGATCTGGACTCCGCTGCTGTTACTGAGAAATTCCCAATGGAAAAACTCAATAAAATTTTGTCAGACCTGGGAATCGAACAAATAATAAGAATCGGCGGCGCTGATTCTACAGTTTGTCTTTAGCAGACTTCAAACCGTTTTGCTGAAGATCCTGGAAAGTTACTCCGAAATTAGCTTTCCTAAATAATTAAATAAGTTAAAATACAAAAATCACCAATTTCAATTTATGTTCATTTATTTGATTATTTGACTTACCTTTCGTTTTCCGAGACTCAGCTTGAAAACATTCATATTTCCGTTTTTTGGTTGGTAAAAACATTAAATGAGTCTTCCCACCCAGACTGTAGCGGATGCGTGTGTCAGACTCATCCTGACTAAAAGTTTACCATATTCCTTCGATTTACCCTCCTCTAGCCCAGAACCTGGATACGCCCATGACTAGTAAAACAGAAGTACCTATTCCAAATGAAATTTTCTTGTTCAGCATGTTGCAGTATTTTGTATTTACTATTTGATGTTACTGGCTGGTTTCTGTCCTAGTTGGATCACGGCAATTTTAATCTTTCGACTGTTCGTGCCTAAACGGTGATCTGTTACCTCGTGTTCAAATTAGCAGCAAGTTTAGCTTCTATATCGGAGGACATTCTGCGGCTGCTGGGCTGTGAGTGTGAGTGCTGCATCAGCGGCTCTGCTGGCGTGCCCAGCATGGCCCGCGTGCGCTCCCGCAGCTGTCCCAGATCCGAATATGATGACTCGTCACTGTATGGTACATAAAAAAGGGTAAACATTACCACTTAAAGATATAATATAAAATGATATAAGTTAGGTAACCCCTGAAATATTTGAGCTGATAATAACCTTAAACCCTAAAAATAATCTTCACAAATTAGCTAAGAACTATGTCTACCTTGTCAGTTCTCAAAAAAAATATGTAAGTAATTTAAAATCGGTCCATTCGTTTAGGAGTACCGATGCATTTGGCAGTCACATAGATACATAGACATACACGTAAAACTTATAACAACCCCCTTTTGTGTCTAAGATCAAAAGGAGAACGAAAAATTAGGTACCTCTAGTGAATATTAATATTATTGAATGTGGGAGGTAATCCCTGAAAATATATATCTGATTTAATAAAAAATCGATCGTCGCTTATTTATTTTTGGAAGATAATGTAGTCAACTTACGAGACTGATGATTATACATAAAGGTGAAATATGCAATATAAGAAAAGGTTATTCAGTAGGATGATCTTACTTTGGTTATCATATAAAGCTAAAATTCAGTTTTCTTAGTCTGGCTATTTCTGGTATATCCCTACCAGAAATAGAAATGAACTGCCGATACTTACCAAATAAGTTTCGTGTAACAATCCAATCAATTTTCCATGGTATTTGATAAGCTCGGTGATTGCAGTTTGATAGAATAACAAAGAGATCATTTAGTTTGTAATGTATTAACAAATAGAAAAGCACTACATAATTAAGTTTCCTATCTGATTAAAAATAGCTGATTAAGTAATTACTTATATTATACTAGTCTTTGTATAAACGCATATGATACAGAATATAGCGTTTAAAAAAATCAAATGAAGGTTAAAAAAAGTGTTACTTATAATTACTAATCAATGTATTTCAAGTTGACCAATTTAAGGACTCATCGTTTTCAAAGCCTCAATCATATTTCAAAGGTACTTTTTTAGTAACTTTGACAATGCATAGTGTAAACAGCGTTGTATTTGTTTGTTTGTCGGCAAATACAGCAGTCAATCCTGTAGCCCAGCAGTGGAGCAGACGGGTGGATCGCTATACAAAGCAGTCTATCAAACGTCATAAATATTTTCGAAGCTCTTTGCGACTGCACCGAAATCCCTCTTTGTATGCGTTTCATACTTCTCACTCAAATACAGCGTGTTTGAAAATGTCATGGAAAAATCCTAGCCCACAAAAAATGTCGGGCGCATTGACAGCGTTTGTGTACCAAAATGATCATTTTTTCATGGGAAAAAGATTATGAAAAACTTTGTTGAACGCATGGAAATTAAGCCGATTTTAATTGTGCCAGTTTTCATTGTATCATTTATGCTGGACCGGAAAATGTTTTCTGAAACGGATTATTCAAAGAATAATGTTGCATTCGTTTTTTATTTCTCTCTGCTAAACGAAACGCGATGTTGTCATACGTTTGGAATATAAAATTAATGTTTGAATACAAACATGCTGTAACATGAATATTTAAAGAAACGCTTGAACTGCACTTGTATTGAACTATTTCGACTGGAGGGTTCTGAGCGCAAAATCTCCAAAATGTGCATCCGTTCGCCGGAAATGTCTTCGTAAGCTTCGTTGTATCCTTACTGAACCTATTTTGAATAACGTTCGTATATTCTAAATATTGATATTCAAAAGAATAACACACCTAGATTTTGATATCGTCATGCTTGCGTGTGGGATTTGTATTGATTTTTGAACAACTCTTTCTTCAGATCGAGAACACGATTTAAGTACCGCCATGACGTTAAAATTATGATCAGTGGTGATATAAATATGAAGTAAGTATTAAACTTTTTGTTTCTCTGCAAATATTGTTTTTAATACCTGAAACAAATGTCCTTAAAATAAATAGCAGACGCGGCCGCGCGGGTGCAATATCTAACGCGGTCTTGGCATAAAATACATGCAAGGAGATCCAGTATTTAGATAACAGATAAAACTGAGTCACGAGACAAAGGAAAATGTGGTTTAAAAGAAACTTTAATTAAATGCTTACCAGCTACCCTTTGTTTATGACGACTAAGGCCTGTCCAGCGGTAGCCAGTCGACGGATCCATTTCCCGCGCTTTTGAAAAAGAATGCCTTTTCACGTTCAGTTGTACAATGGAATACTGGCTGATACACGTCAATAAGCAAGTTCTTATTCACATAATAGAAGTAGGTCATGTTTTTTCGAATTAGGAATCAGGATACTTGACCGCCATTTTGTTGTTAAACGTTTGCTTTTTTCATAATGCGTAAAAATACAGCTGTCCATTTGATCAGATATTTTTCAATGAGTCTGTACCTACTTGGTATTAAAAATTATATGAGACTCAAACGTTCACGTTATTTAAACTATTACAGATGGTAAATCAGAGATAAAATAAAATAAAAATACAGAGAAGTGCTACCACTTTTACCTTTATTATGTGACCTTTATAGAAACGGCATGTCGAATTTTCCTGTAAAATGTCAACTTGTTTGTGCATTTAGTTAAGAACAGTCTGCGTCCGACATACCTAATCCGTACGCATACTTCGCATATTTATTAAAGATTTAACAAATACCTACGGCTGTTAGAAGTTATTTACAACAAAATCAAGGTCAACATGAAATACGAATACGAGGTACTGAGAAAATTTTCTCTAGCAATACTTTTCTTTAATTTCTTCTATTATTATTGGGTAAATAATAACAAAGTGTTCTTACCTGTCGTTGTCATTTTCTTCGTGCACCGTGTCCATGTCAGTGATGGTGACGCCCGGGTGCAAGTCGGTCGGCTCGCACAGTGGGCTTCGATTGGCCGGACTCATCTACGAAATATCACGATTATCACACAGCCTTGTCTCCTAATTACAGTTTCATGACCGTATGCTCTTCACACATTATTCGACTGGAGGTCTGAACGTTTTATGACAAGATATTTATTTTATTTGTTTGTAGGAAGCAATAATTTTGAAATAACGTCACGAAAATGCTAAATATGTTTGAATAAGTGACCGATACAGCGTGTCTCAAACAGCCACTTTAGCAATGTTATTTTCTTACAATGTTGCAAATTGTTTTTTATCAATTATCTGCTCTGTTGCTTGAGCAATAGGATAAAATATTCCATTTTATCGCAATTTCGTCCGTTTTAGACCCGCTGGATGTGAAAATTTACATGTAAAGTAGATTACTGAATCAAATTAGCAATGAGAGAAAAATACACACATACCTATCTATTATAACAAATAATCCAGCAGATTTTTTCCTAGTATAAGCTTTCATTGCCTTAATCAGCTAAAACACTATCAGACTCGATGGACACAATATAAACAAATCGCTTCCAGCAAATGTGTTTTTTATTTATCCTTTTTTCTCGAGCAAAATAAAACTGCTATATGGAGGAGGCGGACTGTCCTCGGTTAAGGCTAGCTTACACTGAGGTAAGTGAAGGAGAATACGTCTTGGTTTACAGTCGTGTAGTATAGGTATAATACTTCGGTACGTAGTTATCCGGTAATCCTTTAATGTTTGTTTGCGTATGGCGACGAGGCTGCTCCACTTAAGAATGACACTTCTACTGTCAATTGACCCGGAGGACGCGGTGGAGCATACGGTGCAGGACTGCCCCGCTTGGGCAGAGCACCGCCGTGTCCTTACGACGGCGATAGGCGGAGACCTCTCGCGCCCGGCATTGGTCGAGGCCATGCTGCGGGGCGAGACGGAGTGGGAGGCGGTCGCCTCCTTCTGCGAAGCAGTCATGCTCGTGAAGGAGGAGGCGGGCCGCCTGAGGGAGAGGACAGCGTCCTCCCTCCACCCCAGCCGCAGCGGTAGACGCCCACGGCGTCGGACGTCGCAAGACGATCTCCGGCCACCGTAGGCGCGGGCATGCGGGCAACGAGTAATGGGCGACTCGCTGTCCGACCATGGACCATGCCCGGGTCGACGGCGCGTTGTGTTCCACGCGCGCCTCAAAGAGTGTCAGCATAGTGACGGGGCCTGTAGAGGGCCAAAGCCTGCCGGGGTCGCGGGACCAAGGGATTACCGTGACCCCGGTACGTAAAGGGCTATTGAAGGACACCGTGGATTTTAGTCAGTACAAGTCTGACAGTCCCTCCCGCCCTGCCCTGGGTGGGAGGACTCATTTGATGATTTTACCACGATAAAAAAAAAAACTGTCAATTGACGATTAAGTTGATGTGAACGTGTCGATATCTACGACTTTATCTATGACTTTACAATTACTTACTGGAGGAAAACTAATTAAGCCTATAAATAAACAAATGCAAACGACTTAAAGTAACTAGACTAACAAAATCGAAATTAGCATCAATTTAGGTTTTTATGGTAACTTCTGTGCAAAAATATGTATATAAATGATGGATGGATGGATGAAAAAAATGGATGAGAAACGATTGCACGTAGCGGAGATGAGAATGTTAAGATGGATGTGTGGAGTGACAAGAATGGATAAAGTAAGGAATGAGTTTATAAGGGGAAGTTTGAAAGTGGCGCCTGTTACAGAAAAAATGAAAGGGAATCGTCTGTCTTGGTATGGACATGTGATGAGGAGGGATGACACTCATGTGACTAAGAGAGTAAGTATGAATGTTGATGGATGGAGAGGAAGAGGAAGGCCAAAGAAAAGATGGATGGATTGTCTAAGGAATGATATGGAAGAAAAAGGAGTGAATGATACTGTGACTTTTAATAGAGCAGAATGGAAGAAAAAAACGTGTTGCGCCGACCCCAAGTAAAATGGGATAAGGGCAGGAAGATGATGAAGATGAATGGAATCAAAGAACAAACGGTATAGGAATACTTTTGGTAAAATAGATATATATTATTTACCTTTATAAGATAAGAAGATAAAGAGTCGTTATCTCTCTGAATTCTCTCAACGTAGTAAGACGTTAAAATGAGTTTTCATTCAATTTGAATATAAAATCCAAGTGGATCCAAACTCAGTAGCGCATGGCTGTATATTGAGCGATCATTGGTCGAGTTATGAGCCCCGGAGTGTGTGGGCTATTTCTTATCACCGTACTGGTAAATAGCCCGTTAAGTAAGCCTCTTTTGTGATTAAATTACACCTGGCTCTATTATGTGTCTGTTCTATTATCTACCTTTCGCAAAAGAGTAACGCATATAATATAGATGACAGAAGTGATTGTGGATTTACCATCATTTACCCAAATAAACAATGGAACTGATGCTCACTTATTAATTTGAATTCGAAGGCTTTTTATATACTTTGAAAAGACAAGACCTAAGTATAGTCAAGCACAGTCAATATTCAAGAAGCATATTCAAACATTGATCTCTATTTTAATCCTACGGATTAGTCTGAAATTTTGAAATTCCTGAATCTAAGGCTGGATGTAAGTATTGTCAGTGCTTTAACAGTCACGAATAATGTTAGTATGTACTATAATCCGTATGTAATCAGATATCCCATATGGTTTTAAAGCATAAAGCTCAGATCAAGAAAAATAGGCAGATAGAACGTGCGCGAACAACAAAGTGAAGCCGGTTTTTATTTTAGTGTGTGCGGCAAATATGGCGCGCCGTGTACGCACACGTGCATCTGTGTGCGTTTACGGTTGCCAGATATTGACAAATACTCCCACATTTTGTTCAGTTAAATTGTTCTCAATATTGTACCACTATTTTTTAAATTGGAAACGCGATTTTGCTTTATGGTTATACCCAGAGAGCAAAAGCGTGTAGTATTTATTATTTAACAGAATAATAATAAGGAATAAAAGTTAATATGCGTAATTACTTACTACCTATTTAATTAATTTATATCAGAACGGATAACACTTCATAACGCTTTTTAGTAATTTGATTAATAAACTATTTAAGGACAGGTTTTTTAGTTTAAAAAGATAAACAATTTGTTATAACAATCAACACATTTATTAAAATAATAATAATTTTACACACAATCATTAAACTTTAACAGCCTTAGTTCTGCACCAATTATATTGTACAAACAAACTATTAATGTTTCAAATTGGTAACGCGATTTTGCTTTATGGTTATATCCAGATAGCAACAAATAATAAAATAATCCAGCGGCGCGAGCTCGGCACATCCTTACAAGTACCGAATAGCTCAAAGGCATGCTCTCCGTCCCACTTTCTCAAGCAAAAATACGAATACAGCCCCGCGCGCGGGGGTGCCATCCCGAGACGAGACCCGAAGTCTTTACGACCCGGACGGAACTAACTAGTGACCTTGTGTCATTACGACCATACAACATTATTTTTAGTATATGCGAAACCTGAATATAGTTTGTTCAGAATCAATAACTGAATCGATTCCAATAATTTTTACACCATGTTCTATTTTGTCCCAAGATTATTTAAAAAGGTTAGGAGTTGGACACCTATCCGCAATCATACGCGAGCACTACAGAGGTTACGGCAGATCATAGCGATCAGCTGAAGTCGCGTGCGGCGGCAGCGCACAGGCAGCGGGGACGGGGAACACAACCCGGTCGGGGTTGTGTTCCCCGCCCCCCGCGTGTGTCTTCAGTCGTCCGGTTGTAACAGTCGCACGCGCCTATGACACAACACGATACGCGAAATAGTTTAGTGTGTATCTGATAAGTGATCGTGAAAAAAATACTAGACACGTGTTTCAGGTTTCGCATAAGCAATAACGAATGTTGTATATGTACTATAGATTACGACTGTGCAGTTGTATTGACGTATTTGATTGTTATTTTTTATGCACAATACACATTCCCCTAATTCAGGGTAATTCACCCGTCCTAAACTAGCAACACAGACGATTTACTGTTAAGGTTTTGTGTTTCAAGTGAGCCTAAAATATTTTATGGAAAATAAATACCAAAACCTCAGATCAAAAAAAATAGGCAGATAGAACGTGCGCGAACAACAAAGTGAAGCCAGATTTTATTTTAGTGTGCGCGGCAAATATGGCGCGCCGTGTACGAACACGTGCATCTGTGTGCGTTTACGGTTGCCAGATATTGAGAAATACTCCCACATTTTGTTCAGTTAAATTGTTCTCAAATATTGTACTACTATTTTTTAAATTAGAAACGCGATTTTGTTTTATGGTTATACCCAGAGAGCAAAAGCGTGTAGTATTTATTATTTAACAGAATAATAATAAGGAATAAAAGTTAATATGCGTAATTACTTACTACCTTTTTAATTAATTTATATCAAACCATCATATCATATCAGAGAATATAACACTTTTTATAACGCTTTTTGGTTATTTGTTTATAACGCAAAATTTTGAAGGAAGCCATTCATTATCCTGCCTGCTTAGGCGAATAATAGTGACCCATTTATCGCGTAAAACCGGATCCGTGGGCAATCTGCAAAAACATAATTCGAATAATTGTAGTATAACCAGTGGCGAAGACCTAATTTAAAAGGGTGTGGGGGGGGGGGGGGCTGGCATGTTACACTATGTACAAAATTAAAACGATTTATCGGCCAATAGAAAATGCCCTACCAGCTCTACTCACGATACTGCTTGCATTGCAACTAATAATTCGAAAATGAAAAATATCACTAATGAAAGTATGGAAACCTCTAAATGTCACATGGCAAAGCCTAATTGTTGCAATTAGATACTAAAAGTAATAATAAAATATTTCATAAACCCCAATAAGTCTTGAAATATAAAAATTTTAAAGCGCAGTACACCGCACGCGGAACTAAAAGTAAACGACTAAAACGTACATCAAATAATAAAATAATAATAAATACAGGTACTATAGATTACGACCGTGCAGTTGTATTGACGAATTTGATCGATATTTTTTATTCACAATACACATTCCCCTAATTCAGGGTAATTTACCCGTCATAAACTAGCAACACAGACGATTTACTGTTGAGGTTTTGTGTTTCAAGTGAGCCGAAAATATTTTATGGAAAATAAATACCAAAACAATAAAAATAACAAGAGTTACATGTGGAAAGATATTCCATCTTGTTTTCTTTCTTTTTGTGAACAACTTTTGCAGTGTTTAAATACACAAGATGGCATGTTTTGGCTTAAAATGGCAAATCACTAGTGACGTGTGAACGAGACGATGCGTAGCTTGGTACTGTCGCGAGTTTGTATTATCCTTTGATTTTGTATTATCTTCGGTTGACACATTCGCGTGTTCTGAGCGCTCTATCTGCCTATTTTTTTTGATCTGAGACCAAAACAATAAAAATAACAAGAGTTACCTGTGGAAAGATATTCCATCTTGTTTTCTTTGTTTTTGTGAACATTTTTTGCAGTGTTTAAACACACAAGACGGCATGTTTTGACTTAAAATGGCAAATCACTAGTGACGTGTGAGCGAGACGATGCGTAGCTTGGTACTGTCGCGAGTTTGTATTATCCTTGGATTTTGTATTATCTTTGGTCGACACACTCGCGTGTTCTGAGCGCTCTATCTGCCTATTTTTTTTGATCTGAGGCATAAAGCATTTATATAAATATAAAAAGTCTAAGATGGTACAAGTTTATGTCTCATCAGATTTTTTTTGTCACATTTTTAGAAATATGTATTATGTACTCGTGCCTTACAGTGGTTCAAGGTGATATATCTAATTTCACTTACTTAACTTTCAGTCTCTGCTACACAACATAGAGGCTAGTTAAGAAAACCCGATTTTTATTTTAATGTAGTACAAAATGTAAGATTAAATGGTGAGTTTGTTTGTCTTGTGTCCGCCGGGCGGTCCGCTCTAAGGTTGTTAGGTTGTTGAATAAGTTTCTGAATTAAGAGAACTGAAAGTTTTCTCATCTCGAGATTACAGCAAAGTGTTTACCGTTTGGCTGTAGGATGCGGCCGCGCGCCGACACCCCTCCGCACGCCGCTAGTTTGGAGACACGCCACGATAAGTCGATATCGACATTATTTACTTTTATAATTATTTTTTAAGCTAGCTCTCAAGACTTCTGTTTAGTATTTACGTTTTCTAGGTTTTTGTCAATCTTACAAAAAAACGCATTTTGTCAGCGTTTATCTAGTCATCTTTAGAGTTACGATACTTTATAGTATTACAGTTGGATGATAAAATACCTTCTATGTCTACTACTTTTTGTACCGTTCATAACAATATTATGGTGATTAGGTGCATCATGCGTGTTAGAGGCTGGCAAACGTCTGTCACATTTTATCTGGCTAGTCTGAGCTCATCACGTAATAACAGTTATTTTAATCTAATCATCGAGAGTTTTTACTGTTATTGTTTTGTTTGTTTACTAATAGTCTCGACATTTTTATATTTAAATCAATGAAACATTTTTAAAACATGCGTGTTTGTTTTGTAATTTGCTAATTTATGTATTTGATCAATACATCCTATCTATCCTCAGATCAAACTAGATTTTGATTTTAAATAAAGAACGAGACATCAATACCATACTAACAGCCAAATTTTCGTCAAATAATCGACAAAAGTCACAGCACTAGTGTTAATAATCTAGGTATTTTCATAAAATATTTGCGTGAGTGTATCGCACCTGATGCCAAACGATGCCGCTGCACTTTAAACTTGCCAAGCTGCCGAGATTCACACAAACAACCACCACTAACTAATATTGAAGTGAAAAACTTACTTGGACGTGTGTCTTTAAGAATGGATTAACATTTTATGCGACGTTCAAGATGTATGGCCTTAAGTTTCTCGTGGAAGATAAATATAAAGAGTATAATAGTTGATTCATCGTTACCACCCTTTTGTTATCAGAATTTTATGAAAATAGTATGAATGTTATACCTGTAATATTCGAATGGTTTGTAGACGAGTATCTATTGTAGGCACATTCATATTTCGCTACAATTAAAGTACCATTACAGGACGACAAACGGTACGAAAAGTACTACTTGTGCACAAAAGGTTCCTTACTATTATCTCAAAAATAGCCCCCTCGAATATTTTTTTAGTATTTATTGTTACAGCGGCATCAGAAATGCATCATCTGTGAAAATGTCAACTGTCTACTCGTAACTATCACGGTTCATAAGATACAGCCTGGTGACAGACGGGCACCGGAATCTTAGTAAAAGGGTCCTGTTATAGCCTTTGGCTACGGCACCCTAAAAAAAAGTAATTGGAGATTATCTTTAGGCATTCTTATGACTGTTTTATCCGTCGTTAAAGCAAGAGAAGACCATATCGATGAAAGCCTCCATAAAACAATTAGTGAATATTGCTACTGCATGGAATTACTTAATTAGCTGATTGACATACCTACTTAGTAAACTCGGTACTTGGTAAACTCGGTCAATTTGATACGTACTTGAACCTTGATACAGTAAATTACGATACATTTCATTATTTGATCAAATCTATTGATATTGTTATGGAATTATTGTTTTAATTTGATATTGTATCTAATTAAGCAGTCTTTGTGTTTTCTTAAATAATTATGCAATTTTTCATTACTCGTATGCTTTACCTTATTAATAATACATAATTACATTGTGCAGAATATTAAAAGCAACGTATATCTTCACTGTGACTGATGAAATCTATGTTACAATTAAAACTGATTGTAGGTCAAAACAGCTAATTGTCTGATTTATGTTTATTTATGTCTTTATTTTTTTGTTTATTATGTAATACCAAACTGTAACAATAACATTGTAAAAACAAATATTTTTAAAGAGTAACCATGGAGTTTCTTGCCGGTACTTCTCCATGGAAACGACCAACCCGTACCGTGGCATTTTTTCTACGTTATATAAGTGCTCATTGAGGCCCATGTGAAATAAAAAAAATTGATTTTATTATGTTATAATGCGTTTTCTCTGTAATAAATGTTTAGGTTAGAAATGTCTCAATTATAATTTATTTAGAATTACAATACAATGTATTTCATGTCCCAAAATAAAACTAAGCTGTTAACAATTAAAGGTTTAACCAGTCAAAACTAGTTTTGATTGATTAAAAGTTTTGACTGGGACACTTATTCCCGGAAACTGCAACGCTTTCGATAAATCTCAAGACAGTATTAAATATGAAGATAATATTTGCTTCGTGTGTTTAGTTGGCACAGGACTGCTCTAATTAGTTTTTAGTTTATGACCTAATTACGTGTATATTTATGCAGTCTATGGATATAAACTTGCGAGTATGTTATGTTAGAAAATGTTTTAGAAAAAAGAAAATTGTGGTTTTCTAGACGCATCATTTTAATTAAACTTTATGGTTTATTAGTTACTAGATGGTAATAACGGTAATATAAATAAGTTCATCAATTACACCTAAAAGAAAATGAATTCGTCAGTTTTTTAAATGTATTCTAATTAATCTGCATGATTCTTATGTGAGTTGACCGAAGGGACGGTGACCTCTGAGTGTGTTTCAGTTGTTTTTACCTCAGAGTGCGTCAGAAGAGATTATTTTTTTCGAGCGTATGTGTTTCCTTTCTCACTTAAACGCTTTGAAGAATTTTAGCTTGAGAGGTTTCTTTGTTTTGCAAGAATGACACTTATTATAAAGCTAAATAAAAGCAATAATAAGTATGGCTAATTCTTGTTGCTTCATATTATATCTCCAATTTAGTTTTTCCTCATTACATACTTATCGAAAGGTTTATCAAAATAAAGTGTTTTAATTTAATGACAAAAACATTTCAAAGGAATTTGAAAGAAATGAAATACTTAAAAAACTTCAATAAACATTAAAAAAAGGCGACTGCATGAAAAGTGAACTGAAAAAATGGAAATAAGTCAAATAGATAAGTACTTCAAAATTCAGAAATCATGCTGTGCAGTCGTAGAATACATATTCTGGGTTGTTTTATCAAAACCGTGTGTATCATCCGACTGCACACTACTAGATTCTGATTTCCATCTTTCAGATCTTTCAGTTCGCTTTTCACTCAGTCGTATTTTGACTTTTTATTTGTCAAAGTAGTCAATACTCTGGCTCTTTTGTACTTCTAAAACATAACCAATAAAAACTAATTTAAATTAGATATGTTTAGTATGTGAAGTGGATACATAGAACGCCGTGCGTTTATTATCACCTGGAGTCGTGATTTGTTCCAATTTGCAACCTTCAGCTATGTATTGTACCTATATACCTACGTGCAAACTGTCTGTTAAATGTTTGCCTATGTAAAGGCGATTATGTACCTAAGTAACATGTACTCAAGTGATAAATTGTAATTGTTTGTTTATATGCTTTGTTTATAATAATATGTTTTATGTTAGTTACTTGAAGCTGTTGTATCCGTGTACTGGCATAATCTTGACGAAGCGAAAATATTTGTTTTTTTTTTTGTATTTTTTATAAACTCCAAAATTTATTAGGTACTAAAATTCTTTTACCTATTAAACTCATGATACCAGCGAGTATCACGGGCTTTGATTTGAGTAGACGTTGCTATATATTTGATGTTTGACTATTACTAATACTAATCAAGGACGCAAGCGTGTGGGTGGTCGCCTACGCTACTGATTCTTTAAATAAATATTGAGATACATTCCCTGCGAAGTTTTATTAAGTGAGTATTGTATTGTATTGTATTGTATTATAACGGGCTGGTATCCGCAGCTCCACGTCATATGCGCATATTTTGCGTAGTTTTATTAAGTGAGTATTAAATTTTATCAGAGAAATAATAATTATTCGTACTTTTTACAAGAATATATGAACATTTTTCGTTTATTTCCTTTTTAAGTCCAAACAAGTAAACCATCAGAGGCCCGAGCTCGATTTTTCACGTTTTTGTGACCAAAACTAAACGGGAACGTTTGACGTTGACGTTTATTTGATGGATAAAATAGTTCCTCATTCGTACACTAGTCTGTTTTTCATTTTCCATACAATAAACGCCGTACAAACGTCAAGTGTGCCGCACGATGAAATACGAAATGAGAGAATCTAGAAAAGAACATATTTTTCTTTTCATCCTAGATTGCAGATGAAGT
Source organism: Agrotis puta (assembly GCA_943136025.2). NCBI lineage: Eukaryota > Metazoa > Arthropoda > Insecta > Lepidoptera > Noctuidae > Agrotis > Agrotis puta. The sequence continues at coordinate 10,877,025 of OW964176.2, read as the reverse complement.
CGCATGCAATAGCTAGTTCTGATTAATAACAATCGCAAAGACTATCGAGAATTGTGTTTCCATTATTTCGACTAATGTCCCATCACTAAGATTGACGAAATGTCAACTATTCCAGAATGCTCGTACGTCCATATTATATAGGTTTGTCTTGTGGTCTCAGGAAACGAACAAAAGACGTTGGAGATTTAAGTTTATATGAGTTGGTATAACCGTTTGTTCGAAGCTGTAATAATTATTTTATTTGGCGGTTGTCGATATGTGGGATGTGGCTTCAGCGATCATTGTGCCGATAGTCGTGTCAGCCCATGGCTTAATTGCCAAGAGCCTTGACCAACATCTAAGGAGGCTCTCGTTAGGATCAAGGGCCTGATTCAGAAAGCAGTTCTGCTGGAAACGGCACGCATTATTAGGAGGTTCCTTTCTCTGCAGTCCTGACCGATTGTAGCTTGGAATTTTTTCCCGGTACCTACTATTGTTTATTTTATTAAATGTTTTGATTTTTTGATTTTGTAGAAATATTTAAAAATGTAAAGAATAAGAAAAAACAATGAATACAGATTCTTAAATTAAATATTTAATGACGGGTAAAGGCTTCTTTCCATTCCTTCCACTTTTAGTGAAATTGTATATATTATATTAATATATTGTATATTATATTACATATTATAATTGCACATTATTATATAATATACTAAATGCTAAAATTAAATATACTAATATTAATTGGCATTGTGTACTAAAAAATCTAAATAGTCCGTCAGTCAGAATATCAAAAAATACTTGATTCACAATACGTTATGCCATGGTGCCATTTGTAGTGCATCCCGACGAGTGTTTTATTTTTGCAAATATTTACTAATTTAACAAAATAAAAAATTCGTGTCCATTTTTTCAAAGCTCTAACCGACGGAGTAATTTCAGACTCGTTTTTTTACAGACGTTGCCCCACACTAGGATTTTTTTCCTGTATCGTGGGCGCGTTTACAAACATAGAAAGTCACATACACTAACACCCTCACCCGGAAAAACTATCTACTTGTAGATCATACAAATTTGGTTCCGTGCGGGGATCGAACCCGCGACTCGCTGCGCAGCAGTCGATCGTACAGCCACTGCGCCAACCATGTCGTCAATTACATTTGAAGTTAATTGATGCTGAAAACTAACCCATCCTCCTATTGATTAGCCAAACTAGGTCATGCAGGAAACATTGCAGGTTGATTTCCTGAAACCTGATTTAAATTTCATATTTTGAATCGATTGGTTTACAGAAATACTTTTATCTGGGTAGTTTAATTGTTATTGGTCATTTTGTTGTTTTCGTTTATTATTGTTCTTTGTAAATAGGTATGAAGAAAACTAAACAGTATAAATACTACTTTATGCAAATAGATGTTTTATTAAATTCCCTATATTAATTTTTTTTTTTCGGTCGCGGGACCAAGGGATTACCGTGACCCCGGTACGTAAAGGGCTATTGAAGGACACCGTGGATTTTAGTCAGTACAAGTCTGACAGTCCCTCCCGCCCTGCCCTGGGAGGACTAATTTGATGATTTTACCACGCAAAAAAAAAAGTATTTTTCACTTTCAAAAAAATAAAACAATTTAACCTCGACTCTCACTAGAACCAAATAACTTACCTTAGTCATTTTTCTCACTCTGTTCACTTTAAATAAAGAATACCATAAAGCTCCAAATAGTTCTTTTTTTAATAATCCAACATGGCGATCACAATGCCCACTATCACGGCCACTGGCAGCTTTGCACTTGTTACAATTTTGACAACACTATTACACTGTAGTCGTAGAAACTTATCAACTAGCCAGCACGACAGTCAGTCGCTAATTGTGCGATCAATTTATAAAACACGACCATCTACGTCTATTTATTTACTATTCATATTTTACATTTACTGGCCATCTTCTCTAATAGTGTTCAAGTTACCATCAATAAAAGTTAAGTGTTGTTCGCAACTGTCAACAGTAACCGGTTTGTACTAGTTTAACAGAAATGGTATTTTTTGAAATAAAATAGTTAGATTTCTTTTTTTTGGTAATGAGCTATTAAATATCGGAGAATTAATAATTTATTTGGAGAAGCACAGCATGTCGATTGTTTTTCCTAGCTTCTCTATTCGTTTTATTATTTCACTTCTGTCGTTGGTCTGCTGCTTGAGATTTATCAATGAAATAACCAGCAGCTTTGTGCTTCTTTATCTGTATATAATTTACTGTATGTGTTCTGTGTGTACATAAATAAATAAATAGTCTTGAATTATGTACCATAAAGGTAGACAAGCATACGGCCCGGCTGATGGAAAGCGGTCACCGTACCCTATGGACGCCTGAAACTCCAGAGGTAAAGGATGCCGAACTTGCAACTTTTCCACGCTCTTTTACCGATTGTTAGTTGTTTCGATTTCTGTTCAAAGTTTAAATCCTAATCAAACCAGCTCATTCATAAACGGAACATACTCATGGACTTCAGTCTATCTCCTGTAAGCAGAACATAGTCAATTTTCGATTTCCTTCTATGTTTATACGGCGGAGATGAATATGTTTACAGCCCCGATAGCCTTGTTCAAGGAGCTAACAAGGAAACAGTACTGGAACTGTCATTTCCTCTTCAGCACCTTTGTGATGCACAGACAGTTTCACATCCTCAACGTGATTGGACGTCTGTCGGGATGAAATCCAATATTATGGAGGGTACATTATTTCCAGGATGTGAGGGCAACTATTGCTAAAAACTACGGTATACCTAATGCCTGAAGGTTAAATCCATAAATCGTTTCCAGGAAGGGAAAATAAGGAAATAGTGCCATTACTTGCTTATAAAAAATAGGAAGGAGAAACATACTGCACCACGAATTGCGCTTCATTTCAATCTACGAGAAATCACTAGTTAATCTAAATACTACTATAAAACTTTTTGTACGTGTATGTAGTTTTTTATTCAAATTCAGCAATCTTGTAGGCAGAATTGTGTGGTCGCGGGACTCACGAATTACCGTTATCCCGGTACGTAAAAGGCTATTGAAGGACACCGTGGATTTAAATCAGTACGAGTCTGACAGTCCCTCCCGCTCTGCCCTGGGTGGGAGGACTCATTTGATGATTTTACCACGAAAAAAAAAATGGCTGTATTGTGTGTCTATTAGTGGGAAAATCCAGCAATCTCTCATTACAAGCGGTTTATCCTTCTGCGTGGTAAAATCATCAAATGAGTCCTCCGGCCCTGGGTGACTAAAATCCACAATGTTCCTTCAATAGCTTCAATATCTTTACGTTCCAGGGTCATGTTTACCTGTTTAGTCAGTCCCGCGACCGAGAGAGTCTTCCGATGCAAACCTTTTATGCTTATTTGTTTTCAACTAGCTGTTGCCAGCGGCTTCACCCGTTACAACTCGAAATTTATCCCACGAGAACATAAATTCAGGATAAAAACTATCCTATGTGTTAATCCAGGTTATAAACCATTTGCGTACCAAATAAATCCAAAACCCTTCAGTAGTTTTTGCGTGAAAGAGAAACAAACATCCAACCATCCAAAAAAACTATCATGTTTATAATATTAGTGAGGTTTCTGGTCACACTCTTTTCTGATTTGGAAAATCATTAGTTAACTCCTCGCCTTGATTGGAGCGGAAAGGAATCTATCTGGGCTGTCGGCCTGTCATCAGATGTATCTCTTTCTTCTCGTGGTTGAATAATAACATTCGTTCAAGGTTAAGCTGCGCTTGCCAAGGTTGGTCCATCTCATCATCATCAGTCTATAATGTTCCCACTGCTGGGACACTGGCCCCCTCTCTGTGAGAGGGAGTGGGCCATAATCCACAACGCGGGCCCACAGTGCGTGATGGTAGAAGTCACATGTCTTCGAATTTGATGGTTCTAGGACATGCCGGTTTCCTCACGATGTTTTCCTTCATCGTTTTGAGAATAGTGGTGAAATAACTTACACAAAGTAATGCGCCTGCCTGGGTTCGAACCCACGACCTACAACTCGTAAGTTGGGACCGATATCACCGGGCCACCACTGTCTCAATCTTGGTCAATCTATCATAGCGACGTTCCTAGGTGTCTTGAAGAGCACGTTAAGCCGTTGTTCTCGGCTGCCACTCGTAGATATTTGATAATCGTTACTGTTAGTGAGAAGCTCGAAAGTCCAGTCTGGGGGCTGTGGAGGTCAGGTATGACTCCTGTCCTCCACAGCTCCGTCCTCGGAGGGACTCCTCCATGTAAGATACGAATGGAAGCCGAACACAAAATGCTTGAGAAAAGGCTAGGCAGATGATGGTACCTACTTCTTTTCAATTTTGCTGTCTTTGGTATGTGCGCAGTCGATGAAGGGGACTATCAAATCGATCGCAGTGTGCGATGTTGCAGAGATGTGCATTAAGGGGCGCACCTGCGGAGTGAAGTACGCGTCAAGTTTTATATGCATCACAACGTTTTTAACTACTTTACCTTTTAACCTTTTTTTAAAGTTTTTATACTGACATGGTCACTAACACTATTATTAAGATTGAAAACTGAAACTCAAAACAAATAATAAACATGGTAAATATCCCGTTTTAAATCTTAGCAACAGTACTTTTTTAGGTTTATTTATTTTATAAGAATAACAAGCCGAAAATGTTTATCAAAATCTGGTTGGCAAGAATTGGCAGGTCTTATGGTCCTCATTATTGTGGTCATTTGCACAGCGCTGACATCGCGCACGCAACGTATAGACCGTGTGTCCTTATTATCTTTTTAATTTTATGAAGTACTAGCTGTACCCTGCCACGCTTCACTGTGGCACAAAAAAAAAACTGGTATTTCGCGGTCGCGGATATGTGACTGATGCAAAAAATAGATAAAAACAATCCTTGATGCGGATTGTATATCATGTTAAAATTTCAGTTCAATCGGTGCAGAACTTTTTGAGTTTTTGAAGTACTTACTCATCTTTTTTTAACTTTTCATCTCAACTTGTCATGTTCGTAGTAGTATTCTAAGTTAGTTATCGTCGCGGATAGTTTAGTTGGCAATAACTTTGACTCTGCCTTCCATATTTCGTTACTTTCAGGAGGTACTAACTACCTCCCACACTAAACTTCTCCGTCTTAGCCTGTAATTTGAACTAAGTATAAAATTAAATTAAAGGATAAAACGTTTTCTTAATAATCAAGTGGGTGGTTAAGCTTTTGTTCGTATTAAATCAATATTGCTCAATGAGGTACCGTTGTCTTTAAGAAATCTTGAACAAAGTTATGACTGTTCTGCTACCTACAATGTGAGGTAATCATTTATTTATTTAAACTTTATACACAAGTTACCAGAAACATGTACAGCGGTGGACTTAATGCCCTGGGTCTACCTTAGGATGATGCAGAGCCGAGAGAGTAGTAAAAAGGATTTTAACAAAATCTTTCTCTAAGTGGTTGAAATGGGTTCGAGACCCCGTGTGTGCCCTGATCATCCGGACGCGACTAGTAAAGCTGGTCGCATGCCAGAGGGTTATGGCTATCCGGATGATTCGAGAATACCGCACGATCACCGGCGAATAGGCCAACCTCCTTGCCGGATTGCTGCCCTGGGATCTGGAGGCGACAGCCCTCCAGCGCGCCTATGAGCGGCGAGTGGTGGCGCATCGCCAGGGCTAATCCCCGCTGCCTCGACAAGGCGAGCCACGGCGGGAAGAGCTCCAGCGCGATCTCAGGGCAGTATGTTGGGAGCGACTGTTGCAACCGAGCTCCGGGCACGCCGCAATCGCGGCGGTAAGACCCCTTTTTGAAGAGTGGCTGGATAGGTGTCACGGCATCCTGACCTACTAGTTTCGGGAGGTACCTGTGTCGGATAAGGAGGGAGGAAACGCCTGGGTGTCACCATTGCGAGGATCGTCCGGAGGACACGGTGGAGCACACGGTGCAGAACTGCCCCACTTGGGCAGAGCACCGCCGTGTCCTCGCGACGGCAATAGGCAGAGACCTCTCGCGACCGGCATTGGTCGAGGCTATGCTGCGGGGTGGGACTCTGCGAAGCAGTCATGCTCGCGAAGGAGGAGGCGGGTCGAGTGAGGCAGAGGACATCGTCCTCCCTCCACCCCAGCCACAGTGATAGACGGCCACGGCGAAGGACGTCGGCAGACGATCTCCGGCCACCGTAGGCGCAGGCATGCGGGCGGCGAGTAATGGGCAACTCGCTGTCTGACCATGGACCATGCCCGGGTCTACGGCGCGTTGTGTTCCACGCGTGCCTCAAAGAGTGTCAGCAAAATGACGGGGCCCTCCTCTAGAGGGCTAAAGCCTGCCGGGGTCGCGTGACTCACAAATTACCGTGACCCCGGTACGTAAAGGGCTACTGAAGGACACTGTGGATTTTAGTCAGTGAAGTCTGACAGTCCCTCCCGCCCTGCCCTGGGTCGGAGGACTCCTTTGATGATTTTACCACGATAAAAAAAAAGGTCTGGGGGCTCAGAGATCTTGGTCTATTAGAACATTAATGAATCAACAAGCTAAGCAGTTCAATATAATTTGGTAAAGCACACGTCGTTACACTTTTCATTAAAAAAATGCCGAAAACATTATCATTTGTTTTTGTATGACACATCCCTAATCCATAAAATGAAGTAGAGTAAGTATTACCTGTTCAATAAAGAGTAAGAGCTGGCCGCTCCAGATTTTAAGTTATTCGACAAATCCATTTGAATCTGACAGCGAGCTGCGAACTACCCTACAAAGGTACGAACTCACTAGTTTTTCTAGGTTTAGCGAATGTTCAAAGAGCTTTGGTGTCGGCCGCAGTGTTTGTGAGCCAGTCACGCCTCGGTGTTGCACTGGACCTCTGTAAAACGTGATTGAGAACACCGCTGACGGATCAAAATACGTATACATTTTGGCTGGATCAGACTAGGATTTTTTAGATTCAACCAATTCTATGGAAACTAGATTGTGAATATAGAAATGGATTACAAACAGGAGAAATACATAGGAACTCTTATAAAATAATTTTTAGCAAGAGTTTAGTATTTTTGAAGTACCTAACACTATTTTCCTTATGCATTGAAAGTCATTCGGTAGATGAATCTAAAAAAGGTTACTCCACAAATTCATGGATGATTCGAATTCGTTTTGGCGATAAAACCTTTAATGCATTCATAATGCATGAAAGGTTAGTCAGCTGGTGTCCGAAAAGTTCTAAGTGTGTGTGTGAATTTAAGTATAACTTCTTGATTGTTAAATTGAGCAAATCTGGCATCTGTCTTCTCATTCTACTAGAGTACAAATGTTCAAACAAGCACCATACAACCTTGGCACTTGCTCTAATAAAAAATAAAAAAATATATAGTCAACGTTCCTAAATATAAGCAAGTGCTGACTACAACTTCTCAAATCTTGGCATTGGTTTAACCAGTTAATTACGTTTAGTTACTAACCCTTCCTAATTTTCTTGGTAAAATATTACCCCGACAGAGAAGATTGAAAGTAATGCACATTAAATGCCGCAAATGTCTTAATTATAATGACATTAATGAATTAATTATGATTCTCCCTTTTTGTAGGTTTACGGGGCACAGCTTTGCGTAAATATTTTCTACGCGACACAAAGGGAGACGCTGATGCCGCGTGAAATTATATTCCGTAAAATGAAGTTGAATTTTTTTCATTCTCCTTTGACGTTCAAAGTTGGCGGAGTTAATTCAATTTATTGTCTCTCTTAAAACGAGACTCCACCGTAATGTTATTTATAGGGTTCACCTACGGCTTGTTGACATGCCCCAAAAAGCGAGTGCAGGAGCGCACCGGCGCGCCTAAGTGATTCGATACACGTTCAATATGTTTCATTAGGGAGCCCGGTGTTCGCTTATTCAATCATATCAGCGGCGGCAGCGAGGCGCGCGCGCCGCACAACAGCGCAACCTTTCCGCACTCCGCTCAATTCCTACATAATCAGTTTTTCCGACTCAGTAATGGTATACACTCAATTTATACCGGCATTTGGCTAGCGAATACTTCCACAAATGTCTTTTCCAAAGAGCTTTTATTGCGATACTTGTTATGTTGTATATTATGGCGGATAGCGGTTTCTCAGTTTCCGATTGTGCTGTCGTATTCACAATAGGAGACGTTGTCTAATTAGGCCTTAATAATGTTGGAAGTAAGATAATTGTTGCGGCAGATTTTTCCTTCCTCCGGCAGCGCTGAGCGCTGTACGTCCTGCGCGAAGCCTCCTCTTAGCTGTGTCTGCGTCCTGTGTCACAGGAAATGGTAATTACCGCCTAATCTCGCCTGAAGCGCAGGGCGGCCCGACGTCCGGATATGAACTTCCGTTATGAACAATTTAGCGCGCGAAATTGGACGACGGTACGCTCTGCATTCAGCCTATCGCGTCAGGTGATGCAAGCACACGTGCAGAACGCTCATTCACTAGCGGATTTCTATTTTACGAGATAGCTAACGAATAAGTTGCCTTGCTGCCGATGAATACGAATCATAAAGCTTTCAGCAAGCCAGGGAAATTACATTTTTATTCGATTTTAAAAGTTAAATGTAGAAAATTGTTCCTCCCAAGTGAATGCAAACACGGAAGCTGATAAAAGGAGAGAATGAAGAGTTTATGTGCCTGTAATAAGCTTTATGTAGTTGTTACTGTTTGGAAGTTTATTAAATATCTAGTTCAGTAAACAGACTTTGAACATAATAAGTATTTTAAAAATACATTCTAGAACAAAAAAAGACCTTAAGACATCTTAAGGTCTTTTTTAACACGACCATTTTGATAAATCAGACATTAATAAAGTGCGCTTTACATATTACATTTCTATTAAGACTTAATAACAGAACAAAAAAATTATGTATACAAATTTATTAACCTTAAGTACGGCACATAAAATACTCCTCTCAATTTTCTACAGAATGTAATGATTTTCTATAAAGCAGCTTGAATATTTTAATGGTAGAACCTTGGTAGAACTTTATTTGTAGTTTGCTGTGTACTACCAAGCTTTTAACAATAAATTGCCCTTACAAGTACAAGGTAACAATACAGTAAAGATTATATGGAATCTAAACAAACTCTTCACTTCTTCTTTGGTCAAACAATCAGTATTGCCAACGTGACAATTTTGCCAGACTTCTGGGTAGATACCCGGATACCGGACCTGAGGAAATCCATCCAATTTGTTGACACCATAATTGAATGTTGACACCATTGAATGTTTACCTAATTAAAATAAATTTTTCGTTGCATCTGTATTTGTCAGGACAAGGTTTGTATGAAGAAAATGGTTATGGAAAAGTAAATTCATAGAAAGTAGGACAGGTTCTGTCTTACTGATACTTGACAGATTTTTAAAATGTTGACAGACTGATGTTCAGGGCCCCAAGTCTGCTATTAGAATAGTGTCGAAATGATCTATTATTGATTGCATAATTGTACATTTTGACAAGTTTGGTATTTTAATAATATAATAGCGTCATTATGACTTTCCAATGGTCAACCACTGACGCTCCATTGAAATAAATGGCATAGAATGATAATCTCATACAAATGTTTTTGCTGTTTACGAAGTTCTTACTACTTCGGATTGCTTATAAACACTAATAGATAATATGTAAAATATTTAAAAATGAAATCTGTCGTGATGTATTCATGACAGATTTCATATTATGTTCAAATGTTATTATATTTATTACATAACTATATTACGAGACGATTTTGAATTTAGCAGATTACGAACTCAGTTAAAAAGTTTCTAGTGAATTGTATTCTTATTGTATTGTTATAAAATGTCATTGCATTTTATTATTTGTTCCTACCCAAAAGTGAAAACTTCTTTAGCGGCGTTGAGCACTTTTTCTGTAATGGGTATAAAATCTTAAACTCGCGTCAGGACACGTGACCCTGACCGAAAAAGCGTAGGACGGCGCAGGGCGCTTGCGTGAATGTTCGTGTGACTTTATTACTTTTAAAGAAGTTTGTATGCTGGATACATTCGTTGCTAGGTAACATTGTTTATAAAAGATGTACGTCACATTGGAAAATTATTGAAATAAAAAGTCAACCATTTTTGCGAGTTTTACTAAAATCTGTTCACAAGATATTTCCAATAATTACTATTCAAGTTTTCACTTCTGCCGGCACTCCCAGAGTGCAACCCGTCGTTTTTTTTTTATTGTAGTACAAATTATTTAAAGTATTATTTTGTTTTATTACATGCTCGTAATATAAAGGGAATATTCTAAGTTACAACAGACACACATAAAAAAAATATGATCACTTTGAAAACTAGAAATCTTTGACGTTACGGTAGATTATATGATAATTTGTTAATTCTTTATTTAAAAACAAAGGGTTTAGAATATGAAACATTATTTTTTTTTATAGTGCAATTGTTTTTCAATAACATTAAAAAAAATATCAGCTGAAGCTAGTGGTCAAAAACTTATTGATGTGTGTACAATGTATATAGTTAGTAATAAAACCTAAACATAAACCATACCATAGCCAATAGTTAGATCAACCGTACAATTCCATAAATGATGATCACAGTTCACTAGCCAAATGCTAATGATGCCATTCATAGTCATCTGCATTGATATGGAGCTATGATTACCAGACAACTACAAGGCTTGACCATCTCTCGTCATCGCCATTTGTCAATGAACATGGTAGTTACCTATTGACACGGACTTATTGACTAATTGTGGTGACGATTACAGATTGATTGATTAATGGTATGTCTGGAGATGAGACTGTGTGAAGTGACGTAATGGGAATTTTTAGGCCAGTTCTTTGACTAATAGTTAAACTAAATTATTGTTAAATATCCTTAATTTTAAATTAAACTGTTAATAAACAAATAGGATTTAACTAATTATTGTTACTTTAACTAATAAACAAATAATTCGCACTTTAAGAGAACTTGTACGCTGAACGGCATTTCATACAAACTTTCAAGTCCTTGTTTTTTAGAGTTCCGTACGCAAAGGGTAAAACGGCACCTATTATTAAGACTTTGCTGTTCGTCTGTCTGCATCTCATGAACCAGATTGCATCTTATGAACTATGATTGTTTGACACTCAATTTTCACAGATGATGTATTTCTGTTGCAAACAAATTTAAAAACAAATACTAAATTAAACTAAAAACAGAATAAAATAAATATTTAAGGGGTTTCCCATACAGGACAATTTTTTTTTCTTTTTGCCGATTTAATAGATAATGGTACGGAACGCACGAAGTGTTCCGACTCGCATTTGGCTAGTTTTTAAATGACTGAATCGATTTTAATGACACCTTATGCGCTTATGCAAGAAACATAGATCTTAAAGTTATCATAAAAACATTTCCAAATGATGTACACAGGTAAATTAGACCGATTTTAAACTTCCATTCAAATAGAATTCGTTTTTTTTTTGAAAATGTCTTCTGATATTTTTTAGACCTATGTACCTATAGCCTTTTTTTTGTCTTTCATCGAATGAGTCCTCCCACCCAGGACTTGTACTGACTAAAATCCACGGTGTCCTTCAATAGCCCTTTACGTTTCGGCGCCACGGTTACCCGTTAGTCCCGCGAAACCCGGAAGGCTTTAGCCCTTTAAGGGGGTAATTTTGGTGACAGCTTTTTGAGGCGCGCATGGAACACGACGTGGCATCAAACCGGGCATGTTCCATGGTCGGACAGCGAGGCGCTCATTTCTCGCCATCCGCATGGACGCGCCTGCGGTGGCCTATTTATCCTGCTTAAGCATATGACGTTTCAATAATATCTTTAAAATCGATAGTCATTTCAAAAATTAAGAATTTCAAACTTTGTATGAAATACCATTTGTTTTAAATGAAAATGTAAAATTGTTCTTATAGAACACTGGGAAACACCGCGGAGGGAATCGTACAACTTTTGTGCCATAGTAACTATGGCTCCAAATGACATGTAATACCCATAGGTACCATTTTTTTCTTTGGACGGCACATTCAGGAAATGCCCAGAAAAAATTATGTCATATCCACATAATATTATTACAAATATTAGCATGTTTTTTGATATTCGCATTCGCATCAGCACAAATCGATGCGAATATTTTTGAACAACGATTTTTTTTATTTACTCGTATTATGATTTGAATATGGAAACTATAATTATGTAACGGAATAGTCTTTTTATTATTAACAGAATCACAACTAAAACGACAAAATTCCTTTTTCAAAATCATCAAATGAGTCCTACCACCGAGTTACATTCAGATATCTACTACATAGTTATGCATATATGAAGAAAAGAACTTGAAATGTCTATTCAAATAAAAAAAAACATTTTTAACAACAAAAAAAAAAACCAACTAAAGATCGAACTGAAAAGCAAAACATAAATTTTGAAACGTCAACTATGTATATACTATGTATATCAAACAAAAAAAACATGTTAATTGATTATTTGAAGCGATGAAATGAGCTAGGTGGAACTTCGCTGATAGTTTCTTTGGCGCCGCCGCCTCAAAATTGATTTTTTGCTTTTCATTTCGATCTTTCGTCGGTTAAAGTTTTTGTTAAAAATGTTTTATTTTTAGCTTTTCAATTTTACACCATGATTAAAATAAAAACTGTTTAACACATGGAGAAACCCGTCTTCACTTTTGTCATTGTCAACGTAACCGTCACAGTAACTACTGCATTAACTGGAGGACATCTTAGATCTGAACTCTGCACTCTCAGACCGTTGATGATTGTCAAATCCCAGCTATGTCTAAAGTTATCATCATGATGAATGAAATGAGCATAAATACGATATAGTTGCTGTTCGCTGTAGAAGATCTCTTGCCCCTGCCTTCCGTCTCCATCCTCAGACCCTCGACAGCAATGATACCCCAGCTAGGTCTAACGTGGGCATGCGGGCAGCGAGTAATGGGTGACTCGCTGTCCGACCATGGACCATGCCCGGGTCGACGGCGCGTTGTGTTCCACGCGCGCCTCAAAGAGTGTCAGCATAGTGACGGGGCCTGTAGAGGGCCAAAGCCTGCCGGGGTCGCGGGACCAAGGGATTACCGCTACCCCGGTACGTAAAGGGCTACTGAAGGACACCGTGGATTTTAGTCATTACAAGTCTGACAGTCCCTCCCACCCTGCCCTGGGTGGGACTGGACTCATTTGATGATTTTACCACGATAAAAAAAAAAGCTAGGTGTAACGTTCTCATCAAGATGAGTAAAATGAGCCTAAACACGATAAGCTAGGTGTTAGCAGTTGAGGACCTCTTCACAACATAACAAGGATCTGGAGTAGATCTGATCATAATACATACATGATGATACATAATTTTATCATTTCCAGATATCTGCTATATGGTGGCCCTCAGAACTACATATGATAACTTCATTTCAACAGAATCGATTCACAACTGAAAATTCTGTAGGAGAATTGAGAATTAATTCCTTTTTTTCTGCCCTTAGAGGTCGACTTTACTTTTGCAATTTAAATGGGACTAAATATTAGTTATACTCTTTCTAATAAAAATAAAAGAAATTGAAATCGGACCACTACAGGAAAAGTTATGTTACATAAAAAAAATATACGTGTCGAATTGAGAACCTCCTCCTTTTTTTCGTCGGTTAAAAATATAATCAACCTTATCTATGTCAAATAAGTTTTATTACACTAAATGCATTTTTATGCTTAGCAATAGCATGTAAAAGTAATCTTAGGTTTTATAAAAAATCCTTTTTTTTTCACTTCTTTACATTTTTTTTCACACGGTATGTAGAAACATTACTGACGGAATGTGAGTGTACAATTAGGTACCTCTGCCTTTCTTAATTCAAAAACAAAAATAAAATATAATTTCTTTGTCCATGCCTATTCCGGTGAAGTGTATAAAAAAATCCAGCTCCAATCTAAACTTGTTGAATAAGTTTTATGTGTTGAATGAATGAATTTACAACTTAATCGACTTGGCTAACGTTCGGTTTAAATATGTCTGATATGAAATGTCAAACCTATCTATCATTTTTCATGCGTTTTATTTGAAAGTCAATATTCGCATTCACATTCGCATTCGCGAATATTAAAATTGAATATGCGCATCCGCATTCCCATTCGGGAATGTCAAAAATCAGACATTCACAATATCACTAGTGGGTATTATCTACATTTAACGAACTGACATTTTTTAAAGATAATAAATCTTTAATCTACAGGTTTCCTTAAATAACTATCAACTTGATAAACAGGAAACATCTTGTAATTAACTTCTCTTCATACTGATTAGTTGTCTTAAGAGCTTTTCATAAACAGAGCTAATAAAGTCTTCGATAATAAGCACTATCCATTGATGCGACCTAAGAGATTGACATTCTCTTCCGAGCACAGGTAAATGGGTTTTAGAGTGCTACGTAAACATTCACTTACCTATATAGGATACAATGTGGCTGACTCATTCAATTATATTGCACTGCGGTGTGTCCGACAGCTAACACTAACTAATTAAACTAGGCATCCGTCCATTACTCTAAAACAATTAGATTCCAAATATCCAGTTACAGAATGTCATGTAATGCCCGTAATTCAGTTATCAGCGTTCCGCATCACCACTGTGCCGGCACTACACGCGGCGTCCACCAACAGAAATCAACGCTTGCCATTTGCACCAGTCAATGTAATAAAATTGTGAAAAAAATCATTTGGATATTCAGAGAGCGAGAAACGAATGGCCACCCAGTTATTGTCGGCTTCCATACAGCCTCCAAATGGACAGCGCTCGTTCAATTTCGATACTTTTACAACACAATAGGCGGGAGTAAGGCGTGCTCACTCACCTGTCAAATTAAAAAAAGCACTTGCACATTCAAAATAAACTATAGGGCACGAGTATTCAGAACGTGGAAACATAGCTGCGATATATATGTACGTTTTCATTTCATCTGCCTTCACATTAACAAGTTGCATAGATTTAATTGTGTGATATCCGCGACTGGCTGGTCTTCTCCTTCATTTGTTCTCTGCATGTCGTGTGATGGTCGCCGCACATTTTGCAGGTTTCGTCGACAACGAACCAACTGAATCACGGTTTCGTCATCTCGAAACCCGAATTATATGCGGATTCTTCTTAGGAAGTCTTCTTTTTTCTTTCTTCAGTAAAATTTTTCAAGTACTTATTTACATTTATGATCGTTTTTCTTTATAGACTTTGTACACTTTATCATTCCACCCTCATAATATTCATTTCTAAGTCCGAAGAAAATGATGATTACTTTTCTAGGAAAGCAAAACTTACCATGAATTTAATTAACAAATGGATGGGCAATTAATTAATTAGGCAGTGCCCTCGCTTAGGAAACAAACGACTTTACGACTCTCTCTGCGACAACCGCGTTAAAAATGTGTTGTCTTCAAATATACTTTTAACTTTGTAGGTTTTTAGTTTTCAACTAAGAAAAAAATCCATTTTAAGTTCATGTTTCGGACATTACAATCATTGTCACTCTTATGAAAATAATAACAAAAAAGTAAATAAAGAAACTATAGGCACACAATTTAATACACAACGAATTAGGTAACAACAATATAATTAGGTCTATCAGTTTTTGTCAACAAAAAAATGAACATTTTGCTGTTGTATCACCTAAGACGTAATGTAACTAACATACAAAAAAGGCGCTAAGAATAAGTAGGGCAGTAACAATTAGTTGAACAAAGAGTTTGTCTCCCCTATCGTCCGTCTGTCGTACAAGATTAACGGACGTTTAAGCATTTCCTCCGCAACAGATGACCAATTGTTCGTTCTCCCATAACGGCAGCTAAAAGTTTTCCCATTTATTCAGTGCTCATACGTCAAGTCGGCGCAGGGCGCGGGGCGGTGCGGCGCGGTGCGGGGCGGGGAGCGGGCGTCGCGCGGCCCGACGCGTTCCGGCGCGATAAGGCGCGCGCCCATTGTCGCGGCGTCGGCGCACGTTTCCTCCGCTGCCGTCGAGCCTACCGCATTGTTCCCCTCGTAATGAACAAACTTATTCCCAAGCCTAATGCTGCAAAAGCGCTGCCGACTCCCAAATTCGCTCACTTTCACGTTATCTCGCAGTTGTCAAGTTGTACCTTCACACTGTACATTACACGCATCGCGACAATGTCTCTATAATAGTCAGAAGCCCAGCGGCCTACTTTTGTTTGAATAGTGTTTGAGGAGTATTGGATGTGTACTCACATTAGCACAATTTGAGAGGGGTTGTTTGACGAGACCCGAGTTCTATCAAGATTGAAATTTAGTTAAGTACTTATAAAGCGTAATTGATGTCATGCTATGGCGTATAATATTTCAATGAATAATAGCTTTATTATATAAATAAATTATTTTAAAATTTAAGAAAAGGCTTTATAAGAAAATATACATAAGGTACTTTTTGAAAACTTGTTGAGATTTTTTAACTGTCGAATGAAATTGTGTTGGGCCGATGAAATTAAGAATTGATAAATGTAGTAACGTCTTTTAACAGTGAATCGTGTATAATGAACTACAACTTCATTATCTAGCAACATTCACTAAAGGTTAATTGATCATCTTATATTTCAGTAAACAATCTGTTGAAGGACCAAAAGCTTCCAAGAGCGACACAAAGATACTATTTGTGTATTTATTTTTGCGTTTGAAAGCTTCAATGTCAAAGACGATCTTTACGAGCAAACAATTATGTGTATATTTTTATTAATGGTCGTGTCAGCCTCTCTGCGGAGCCTCCGCCTCTATTATCCGCCAGACGGCCGTAAGATACAGCCTCCCAGCTCCCAGCCTACGTATTATGCATTCTCCGTGGCGCCAAAATTTCTTATTCATTCGAATACATTCAAAAATATCCCATAGTAGTAGCTCCATTTTCAATGACGAAAAAATTCGAGACGAGCGGCAATAGCTCCAAAGGGAGAAAATCGTATTTCGATCGAAAAGAGGGGCAAATCTTTTATGTAATATGAGATTGTCATCGCGATTATTACAGGCAAATAGAATACGCCGGATCAGTAAGTAGGTTATCTTCTTGCTTCCTTTGGCCGGAATCACTTTATTGGATGTTGTCGGGTACTCACTTTATTTTTGCGATTGTCACCTCTAAGTAACTAGGAAGAAATGTTGGTGGCGTAAAATGAGCGCAATTTGAATTCCACGTGCGGGGAAACGGTTTAAAGCAGTTGGGGGAAGGCGTTAAGGTAATGATTCGGATAATTTATTACATTTTTATGGCAAACTCACTTTGTTTTGTGTTTTATTCAGATAAATAAATATATCTAAAATCGCTGTTGCGTAAATAAAATTTATAAAAGCAGTTTCAGAGGTGAATGAACTATTGCGTTTTCTTTTTCCTTTTACAAGAATCAAAACTTTTATCGTTCGTACAGTGACATCAATTTGTGAGAAATAGCTTTTCCGTCGCCGGTGACTCGAATTACTCCCAAACAAATGCCTGTCGCGGGGTTGTTATCTTGTAAGTTTACAAGAAAAGTGTGTGCTATGGAGGAAAAGTTTTCACTACGAGATGATTTTGTAAAATCGTTTGGCAGTAAGAATTTCCCGATAAAGTGCGATTGCAGTGCAGAAGCGTAACTCGTAACGATATGTGAAATACGTATTTGCAAGTCTTTTATGCATCGAAGCTTTAATTGCATCGTGTTGCAGGCGACAGTCGTGGGCGTCGCTGCGAACTACGCTAAGGCAGTGTGCAGGCGTGCACGGGAGCAGATGTGCGGAAAAATCACAGATTATTAGCCGGCTCATACGGAAGCGGCGGCAACGACATATTCATATTTAAATGACACGTTGCGACTGCAGCCCCGGAGAGTTAACTCATGTGTGCGCGACGACGCGGTTTCCTTAACTAGGATAAAATGTGTCGTGCTAAAGAATTACATCGTTGTTTTTGTACGGCTTCTTGAGGCTCCCAGCACGTCGCGTGCAGCTGAAATTAATTTCACCTTTTATATGAAACAACATTTTGAACCGTTGTAAAGACCAACGTATTTTAGAGGATAAGGAGTTTAGATCACGTTGAAAACTTATTAAAGTGAAGAGATCAGAATTTCATCAGCTCTTTTAAACATTTTATGTATCTCAGCTATAGAAAAGCCGCGGCGACAGGAGAGATCGTCCCAGTACATAATATTGAAAAGAAGACATATAAAGCGTAAATTGAGTGAAATTTTATTCCTGGTAAAATAAATATTGTAAAAATAGGTGCGCGGTAGCTATTCGGTATATAGGCGCCGAGATGTAAATAAATTTACTTTCTAGAGAAAAATTGTGTTCGCAAACTTAATTTGGCGCGAGGGGCAAATTTTCCCCGTCTTTTGCTAGACAACCTCAGCCTAGACGATAATTATTTATTAGATGTACTTTTAAACACCGGGGATAAACATACAACTTTATTTCAAAAGTAATAAAGTTAAGAGCGTCTAGTTCATTGACAGTTTCCTAAACAAGTATAGTTTACTAAAACTAAAAATAATATTTCCTTAAATCAAGTACATTTAATGGCGCAAAATGTAAAATAAGCACATTTAATTCAGAGAACAGAGGTTTTAAAACAAACAAGAACATTTTAGAAGTTCTACAATAGACTCCAGATTCCCCAACCACAATGAAAATAATAGGTAACAGTAAGTAGTAAATAATAGGTAGGTAGGCTTGCCGATAGACAATCAAAACGAGTCACAGAATTACAAAGAATAGAGAGATCCTCTCTTAAATTTCCAAAGTACAATACAAAGGGATAAAAATGTTGGTTGCAATTTTGCGGCGAGTCAGGGACTCAATCCCGCGCCGCTCCGGGGAGCTAAACCGAATTTATGGTTTGAAAATTAAACTTAAATTGGATATTGCTGGGTTATTTTTAAGCATTTGCATTTAGTTATTCATTAAGATTGTAATAATCTTTTAGTTACTTGGCTTGATTGCTTAGAACTATATACAGATTTAGTAAAGTATTTCTTTTTTTATCTGAATCATATCCTCATTACAATGTTGTTATGGTTACAAAGTACTGTCAGAAATCTGAATAATTTCAGTGAATAAACCAATATTAAGTTAATAAATAAAGAGATTTGTCCTACAAATGTGAAACCTTAGAAAATTCATTCATAATCATGGACGCATTAAATTCACTACATGTTATGACGAACTAGATGCTTTGAGATCGATCACGTACACGGTGAAGGATCCCTTTCCAATTCCTGGAAGTTTCAGCTCCACTTAATATATGCACATGAGAAAAGCTTTGTAAGAATATGCTCTACTTTATGAAATGTTATTGAGGTACTAGTGAATAAAGTAGTAGTTCATCGAGTGTGTAATAGAACGTGTGTATGTGGGCATGTGCACTCGGCCTAATTGTAGCGGTTCGCACGGTATGCCACTGCCGTGTGTTTGTGGCAGTATGCTGTCACTGCCGCGGCTTTGCTGCCCACTGCTCACTAGACACATGAGTACGATACATTTCAACCTCGCTGTATTTTTTATACTTCTGTGCGAAATATTATACCCGACAATTTTTTACCCCTTGCGAAATGCTGGCCTATTAATTAAAAACAATAAAAAGAAATTTTAACCCTCGCAACCAAAGAGCATTTCTAAGTATGTAGTTCAACAACTGTGGAAATTTTGCAAAAAGTGAGGGCGGAGGAAAAAGAAGAAAAACTGTTGAGATTACTTTTGTACAGCGTGTTGACATAGCAAGCTTTTATCACCCTTTTTATGGGGGAGAGAAATCCCTGACACATATTTAAATAGGCAAACAATACCGCGGCGAGCAAACAGAAATAGACATTGAAAAGTGTTATTTTATGTAAAAAGAATATATCTTTTTCTATTTAGACATCAAATATTAAATTTTCCTTGTAGTACTGTATTACTTTGTAGATGTTATACATTATGATTAACGTTTCCGAAATCGGTGAGGTACAACCACGCGTAAATCGTTTCACTCTTCAACTGATAGACGGCTCGATTACCTAATAAGAGATGTGTGTCTGGGTCCATGGACGGGTTGCCTCTCGCGAAAATGTAATCACTTCGACAAATTACTGCGTAAGCATCGCATTACAGAAACGATTTTCGTTAAACAACCGTAGAACAAATCTCAGTGTACAAACGAGTAACCAGAGCTGAGAAGATGACACGCCATATTTTAAGTATCGGAGGAAAGTCGGCACGAAGGCGACACCTGGAGGAGGAGACAGGTGTTCTGCACCCCTGTTCCGCCTTCCGTCGCCCTTTATTGATATTACGGTCGGCGCATTAACCACTCCACACGTTGTGTATTGGCTTTCATATGAGAGCACTACAATAAAACTAGATCGTGCGTTGAAATAAACGTGATGGAAACCCGTCACTACTCACCACTATCTATTGTGAATTCATTTTAAAGACCAACGTTAAAAGCACACAAAAGCATCAGTACACGCCCTTGTTACTCCATTGGGTTTGTATTAAAATGTATCGAATTGCATCCAATAAAACTGTAATAATATTGCTTATTGTTTCGTTTCAATAACTCTCACTGAAGCGGAAATAGGAAGCAATTGGCAGAAACACAACAAGGAAAACAAAACACTTTATAAAGATACAAATTGACGGAAACTCTGAAACGGGCAGTCTTAGATTAGTGTAGTGCGGGATAAGAATACAAAAAAGGTTTCAAGACGATATTCAAAGTGTGGTGTGACAGGTCGCAAGCCGGTCGCCACAGAGCCGGGCGAGCGTCGCCGGACCGCAATAATGAGAGAGAGCCGCTCCATTACGGATAAGAGAGCTTATATTTCTACGCTACGGTCGCCGCGACGATTGCCGTCTGTAATTGTATCCGGTTCGTTTGTGACTTACAAATACGCAGCTCTTAGCTTCAGCTTTTCGTTACCTTTGCGCTAGTCTCAATCCGGAAGCTATACTTTCGTTTCGCGATTTAACCCTCCTGGCTGAAGTGGGCGCTCTGTTATTTTGCGAATAATTGCAGTCTTTGACTTCAATATCAATTAGTTGGAGAAGACTACAATCTACCTGATGAGTAGTTCCATGTTAAATTAAGTGGTAGTCTAGAGCGGGACCATTTTCTTCGATTGTAAGTTGTCCGTCCACCAGGGATAAAAGTTTCCACGCAGATGGCTTCGTCTGGCCGCGCACACCACAACATCTGACAAACTTAGGAACACTTTAATTAGCATCTCCTTATACTACGTTAAGTTATTCGTTTGATATGTAATTACAAGTTGGAAAGGGTTTTTTCCTTCCGAACTTAAGTTGTCAATTTTTTAAATAATTAAAGTTCGGAGTTTCAGAGGAAGTATGCGAAACATTTAGATCTTTGATTAAATAACAAAGCAGAAAGTTTGAAAGGGACCAGCTAATCAATTTGCGAGTTACAACAAAGTAGGTATTAATGATGTTATTTTATCCTGTTGGAAGTTGATTAATTTGTGTTGCGTAAAATATTGCCCACTTTTTAACTTCCCTGTTTCAAAGGTATCTTTAATCCATTACACGTGAGTTTGCTGCTGCCAATTTGTGGTAGACATATTTATAAATTCATATGGAAAACTCTTTATTAAAAGATTATTTAAACTAATACTTTTCGAACCTTGAATATTGCAACAAAGTCGCAAAACAAAACCCTTTACCGTGTAAATCCACCCAATAACGTTGTTAAGCGGAAAGTTAAAAAATAAGTTGCGAGCAGATATTATTAAGTTGAGCGCCGTCTACAAGCTATTCGGGATTTCCCTGTAAAGCCGTTCTCAATAGATGGCGTCGGGTAATAAGCTCAGCGATGGGCTATTACGAGGCTGCGAGAGAAATTCGTATCGCACGGAGCCTACGGGGTATCAGTAGCGTGGTACTTTTATGGAGCAGCCGGCGGATTGAACCATGGAAGCCGGTCACTATCGAAATCGATTAGAAATAGCCGTGGACCGACTGTCCGCAAATTACAACAATTGTTCCGTGGCGCACATACTGCGCTGCACTGCCATTTTATCTAATATTTGTGCGCTATACGCGACGTGTTATTATTTTTCATTACGAAATCATGCAATCCAGCAGAATACCTCTCTAACACCTTTTTTATTAGGTGCTAGTTCAACTAAGTCTGGGTATTGTGTCTGTGGTTTTTCAAGCGGTTAGAGGTTCTAAATCAACAATTCCTTTTTTCTTCAGCAGGATAAACACGGCTTGGCTAATGGTGCGTTGTTATTTCAAGGTTCCGGCTGCGGGTTTGGTATGTCTTACCTGATCTCTTTATTTTTCAGAAATTTCCCTTTAAAGCTTAGGACCTCAAAGATTTTTGCAAAGAGCAGGATCTTTTTTGAGACACCAGTATTTAATTAATTATATTAGTTGTAAAGTTAACATTATATGTATATTATTTAATAATGTAAATTGCCCGTTCACCACCGAACACTTTGTCACCGCAACCGCGATATTTATGTTGTGGCCAGCTTTAATGCTGGTTAGTGTATATCAAATAAATTAACACTGAATTTCAGCCTAGCCAATCAAATAACACAATGAACAAAGCGTGGGCTGTCACCGCGTTATCCTGCTCTTAAATGAGCTGCCTGAGATTGCTATAATGTCGCCTTTAATTGAATAAGGCTCGCTTACATTTTACGACACGGCGGCGCTGCGAGCTAAAGCCGCGGCATTAATCTCCTAGGTAAAATCAATTGCCAAAAATTGTATTTACACAGACGTTAACCATTCTATTTAAAGCCTTATATTACAGGGTTAAGTTATCTTTTCGCATGACCGGCTTGCACGGAAGGAGAATCATATCAAAGTAAATTATTTTCTCGTTTCCCGTCATTTATGAAAGTGCACATCTCTCTCACGTAGTTTGAGGTTGGTAGTGGTTTTACGTGGCTTCCTGAAGGTTCATTTCAGTGTGTCTGGATATGCAGCAGACTTTTTATTGAGAAATTTATAGAGCAGCGTTTAAGAGCGTCACTGTGCGGGCCGGAGCGGGGCCGAAGCGCGCCGCCGACACGCCGCGTCCTGTGAAGACATCTCGCTGCCCCTTTATTGCTTGCCTTAAATTAATGTCTCGACCTCAACGAAGGATTTTATACTTTGTGGGAACGTTTAACGGATTTTATTACGCAAATATTTTATGAGAAAAGGAAACAAGTATTTATTTTGATAAATGTTTAGGATAACCTAAACACCTACAGACTAGATTATGATAAAATTGTTTCGGTTGGTAAAACAATTGAAATGGTTAGCTCGTTAAATACTTGACATATGTTGTAAAATTTGTTGGCATATTATGATTGAAAAGTTCCCAGCGCATGTGGTTATGGCAGCTCTATGAAGTGGCTACTGAAGGGGTAGTTTGTCAATGTATTGTTCGTATGATGGGCCGTAAGGACAGGGCCGGTGTGGGGTGCGTGTAATTTTCAGATTAGTTTGTTCAGCAAGCGAGGCTGCCGGCGAGCCGCAAATATGTGGCCAATAATAACGTCAAGCCAGCCGTGTGAGCAGTATGAGCGTGCCCTGCGAGGCCGAGCGTCACGCCGACCGACGCTAACGAATTCTTCTGCTAAATTGATGTATTAATTTCTGAAGCAATTAATTAGATTAGAAAAGGTGGACATACGATACGGGTTTTGTTTAGCACTCATCGCGTAAGTGTGAATTTAGTATTGGATGATTTTATTAACTTGTTTTTTTCTAAAAATTGCTCCTCAGACACGTAACGGAACACCATAGCGAATTTATTTACATTTAGGATTTTCAACTTTCAGCTATGCATTTGCCTCCTAATCTTCAAACCCAAGACAGTTTGTAAAATCTATCCGCCTATAATATAGTTCTTGAAAAATAAATAGGCGTTCACCCAGATGTTTATTATCAGTTTCACTGGCAATAAATAAAGTCGTATTATATTCTTGAGCGGACGATCTCGTAGCTCTATAAATCATTTTTATTGTGCTGTCGAAGGGTCCTTGGTAATGGCGGAGTTCGACGCTAAATTGGGTCGACTCTTACAATAAATAGATAATGCTTTACACTACAGAGCATTAACAGGCAACATGACAGAGCATTTTTGGTTAAATTTTTGAGCTTAGTAAAATTCTTCAATATTTTTCATTATATTAATAACAAAAGTTCCGATAAAAAAAAAAAAAAAAACTTTAAGTACATTGTACAATGGCGGACATTCATGCCTTTGGCTTTTTCTAACAGTCTAACTTCGAGTGATGCATACACAAAGTACATGTAACACGGTATACAAGTTATTGGCCCAATTTTTTTTTTTTTTTTTTTATCGTGGTAAAATCATCAAATGAGTCCTCCCACCCAGGGCAGGGCGGGAGGGACTGTCAGACTTGTACTGACTAAAATCCACGGTGTCCTTCAATAGCCCTTTACGTACCGGGGTCACGGTAATCCCTTGGTCCCGCGACCCCGGCAGGCTTTGGCCCTCTACAGGCCCCGTCACTATGCTGACACTCTTTGAGGCGCGCGTGGAACACAACGCGCCGTCGACCCGGGCATGGTCCATGGTCGGACAGCGAGTCGCCCATTACTCGTTGCCCGCATGCCCGCGCCTACGGTGGCCGGAGATCGTCTTGCGACGTCCGACGCCGTGGGCGTCTACCGCTGCGGCTGGGATGGAGGGAGGACGCTGTCCTCTCCCTCAGGCGGCCCGCCTCCTCCTTCACGAGCATGACTGCTTCGCAGAAGGAGGCGACCGCCTCCCACTCCGTCTCGCCCCGCAGCATGGCCTCGACCAATGCCGGGCGCGAGAGGTCTCCGCCTATCGCCGTCGTAAGGACACGGCGGTGCTCTGCCCAAGCGGGGCAGTCCTGCACCGTATGCTCCACCGTGTCATCCGGACGATCCTCGCAGTGGTGACACCCAGGCGTTTCTTCCCTCCCTATCAGACACAGGAACCTCCCGAAACTTCCGTGTCCGGTGAGGACCTGCGTCATGCGGTAGGTCAGGACGCCGTGACGCCTATCCAGCCACTCCTCAAAGAGGGGTCTTACCGCCGCGATTGCGGCGTGCCCGGACCTCGGTTGCGACAGTCGCTCCCTCCATACTGCCCTGAGATCACGCCGGAGCTCTTCCCGCCGCGCCTCGACTTGTCGAGGCAGCGGGGATTCGCCCCGACGCCGCGCCTCCACGCGCCACTCATAGACGCGCTGGAGGGCAGTCGCCTCCAGATCCCAAGGCAGCAGTTATTGGCTCAATAGTCCCACATACGTAGTATGTTAATGGGATATATTTTGAAATAAAAATTACAGAACTTTAACGGCAAATAGTTTAAAAAATACAGTACATACAATATTTTATTTTCATAATGTGCCAGCTAAGGATATTTATTCAAACAAATACTCGTATATTAGAAAACGACCACGCCCATTTTTTGCCTCGGCAAGTCAAATCAGGTCACTCCAACAAATGACACACGGTTCAAAATTTATGAACCAAATCAATGTAAAATTGGATCTATAACAAACTACTATTCGCGGTTCACTAGCTCTATACAATTAAAATCAGTTCACAATGTAAGAAAGAAAGTTCATTTTGAGTGCGGGTGCGGCGCGCGCGCCGGTCACCGCCCGGAAACAATGAAGGCTTTGACGTTACTTCCGGTAGTTGCGTCGTGCGCTATCCTCCACGCCTCATTTCATCTTTCTCCTCCACAGTGCACACCGAAGGACTTCATACAACGAAGGCTGTGTATGTAAATAGCGTTACATGAGCCGGGTAGTATATTGAAAACAAGTAAGTAAATTCTATCTTTATACATGTTTTAGTTGTAAGGAGAAAGATGAATTTCTGTAGTCATTTTGAACAGTGATTCAAATAAAGAACTGGCGTTTTTTGTACAGTCACGAGCAATAATATGTATACACTTAACAGAATGAAAAAGCGATATTCTCCTACCATATTAATAAAACTTTTGCGTTCATGAACCTTCTATTTTGGAAGCCATGCTATTACGAAATGGGTCTTATTTCAAAGTAGAAACCAGTATTTCACGCGTTTTTGTTCACAGTTATTTATGGCTATAAACACTAACACTTCATAATCTTGTATGTGTTAGGTAGTAAGTCTTAACATAACTTTTTCTTACTCTATCAGATATTTCTTTTAAAATCCAAACGATATTTTAGTACATACTTATAGGTAGTTTTCATTTTCCTAACCGCAATGGGGCCGTGAAAGATTTGATGTTCATAAAACGGTTAAGGCGTTTCTTGGTCAGTTAATGGCCACCGGGTCGCACCCGCTATATAAATGCATACTCGTTTAAAATATAAAACAAAGTATGTTTATATTGTTTATATTACGTGGTGGGAGATGTTAACGGGGTGTAAGTTATCGTTGTGGGCTCTTGTTGTGCTGCGTGCAACCATTAGACGTGTTCTTATATGAATGTATGGTTTTTGTAATATTCCTTTTTTATATTGTATGCAAAAAAATATGCCTGCTTCGCGTGTTGTTTTCGTAAATTTCTGTTCAAAAAAGCAAACCAGACCTGTTCTCGGTCGACTTTTAATATTGTAATATTCGCTATTCTGCGTAGAGATTCAAAAAAAATTGTTTTTGTCCGTGTATCATCATAAATGTAGAAAGATTTATTAAATCGTTTCTACCGTTGTCTGTAATCAAATCTTGCAAGTTAAATTTGATCCACTTCCCGGTTTCCGATCGATCTGTTGCACGTAAATGTATATCGCGTGACAATGCAATATTATGATGCCAAGGAGCTGAACTGATGATGGAGCTGGAAGGTTTAGACTCCTTTGATTCGTCTTGACGAGTACTTTGTCAATCGTAAGTATAATTTTTATCAAAAAAAGCTTGTTTTCTTGCCTAACTTGTTTCAACATTATGGTCGGAAATTAAAAAAGAAAAGAGTAATAATGCAAAGAGTCAATCAAGGAAATCATAATTGTAATGTTACGAATCATTTAACAAATTATTCTTATAAATTACTATTTTACTATCTACTGGAAACCAGTGGTCCACGTCGTTTTAAAATAAAACCAAAGAGCCGGAAATATACCAATAAATAAACAATACGTCATTGTTCCGACTCGCAAAGCTCCATCAATGGAAATTGAAAAATGACCGTTGATTGATTACTATTCAATTTAAAAAGAGCTCTAATATCTACCCATCCTCTACTTGCATTGGAAGTAGATAGTATAGTTTCATTAACAGTGTTAGTGTTATTTCAAAACACCATATAAATATTTTGCGATGATTGTCTTTATACTGACATCAAAAAACAATAAGTAAATATGATTAAAAAAGGAACGAAGACGATGTCTAAAATCATGATCATTATTTAAAATAACTAGGAAAAGTCCAGCGGTCGAAATTCAAGCATAATAACTCATTAACATACTAAGTTTGAAGATAAGAATAGGCCCGCGTAATTTTCTTAAAAAGGTGTACACAATTTTCATTTCATGTGTTAATACATATATTTGCAGTCTGAAGATTCTCATTTTTTTTTCAAACTGTATCGCTGCTGACACATTCGAGTAATCGCCACTTATTCCGAGTGTCATTTTTTTTTTTTTTTTTGGGACAAACCCACCACACTATTCCCTAACCACTGCAACTCCTGTGCGCCAGAATCAACAGTGGCAACCAACCAGAAAAGGGCCGAGACAATGAAGCTCGACGTGTCCCGAAGAATGAATTTACCTGTCTTGGATCCTGCAACGAAATTAATCAGAAAAGAATAGTGGAGGAGTAGGAAAAAATATATGTTTCCACTTCCCTTCATGCAAGCAGGAGACAGAACAAAACAAGGCCAATAGGCACAAAGGGACATTACAACTGGGAGAAGCCCAGTTGCCTAGCACCACGGGTAAAATGACTACTAATATTAATGGGTCCTAAATTGTGAGCTGCTAAATTTGATTCCAATAATAGGTATGGCAAAAACGCTTGAACGCACGGAAGTTTGTTCGAGTTTCAACAAGGTCCGAGTAGTAAATGACTCCAGATGTAGTCTGAACAGTGTTCAACATAATATTACGTTCGTTCTGCCAAAGAATACACTCCCATAGAATATGATGTGCTGATTGTTCATATTCACAGTCAGATGTCGAACATTGACAAAAAGGCGAGGGAACAAGCTTGAAGGAAAATAATTTACTTTTAAAGTTACCATGTCCCGTGAGAAATTGGGCAACACAGTGATCCACCTCCAGCCACGTCCTAGCCAGCCGCTCACGAACGGATGGAAAGAACTGGTGGAGGTGCCGCCCCTTGATAGAATTATCCCACCTACTTTGCCATTCGGATAAAAGATCCTCCCAGACGTCGCTCTGGGGTTTGAATAATCTAGATATCTTATCACGGTCACGTTGAGGTAGAAAATCAGCATCAGTGGTCTCCCGTGTGGAAAAGTACATTGCAGCACGTCGCTGTACTTCAAGATCGACTGGAAGAACACCAGCAAGTACCGGTAAAGCTTCAGTACTGACGGTTCTATACGCTTTACTTAAGAATAACAAAGCCAAGCGCTGGCTTTGAAGCAATTTACGTCGTGCCGCCCCTATGGTGGCCCTATCGGCCCAAACAGGTGCTCCGTAGCACATACAGCCCAAGTAAGTAGCACCATAAATAGTTTTTAAGGTTAAAAACGACAAACCCCAAGTAGATTTGGATATTCTCGTTAGGGCATAAAAATTATTTTTAGCTTTTTCACCAACTGTTTTTATATGTTCTATGAATGTGAAATTCCTCTCTAAGACTAAACCAAGATAGCACACCGATTTCTTTTTCTTAACGGGAACATTATTGAATTTAATACTAGGCCACGATTTAAGGTCACCTTTTAAAATGAGTTGATAGGTTTTATGTGGTGCAAAGGTCAGACGGTTACGATCGCCCCACTGTGATATTAATCGTAGGCAAGTGTCAGCCAAATTCTCGAGTCCAGCACGAGTACTCGACTGAATGAGCAGAAGGCCATCGTCCGCATAACCAGTTAAAGAACAACCACTTGGAAGTGGAATCGCGAGGAAATCATCGAAGCCTAGATTCCATAAATAAGGACCGATAACCGAACCTTGAGGACAGCCCATGGTGAGAGGTTTCGATATGGAATGATGTCCGAGTTTAAGTTTCGCGGATCCATTAGAAAAGTACGAACAAAGGAGATTAAATATATTATTATAGCAACCACGAGCTTTTATTTTAAGTAGTAGCATTGGCCACCACGCGTTATCAAAGGCCCCGGAAATATCTAAAAAGATCCCAACTACGTACTTGTGTTTAGAGGTATTAACCATTTTTCTAACAGAAAGTGCCGCGTCAACGGTTGATTTCCCGATAGTAAAACCGAATTGATTTTTATGGAATTTGGGCCCGTCCGGTAACAATCGTGGGACGATAAGACGCTCCAAGAGCTTTCCCAAAGATGGTAATAAAGTTATGGGCCGGTATGACTTAGGGTCATCTGGTGGCTTGTCGCCGCTTTTAGGTATTATTCGTATAAAGCCATGTCTCCATATACGAGGAAAAACGCCTTCAGAAATACACCGGTTGTAAACAGTTAATAACGCGTCACCCGCTGTTTTACACGCTTCTTTTATCATACGATTAGATATTTTATCTTCACCTGATGATTTGTTAAGGGGCAATCTCCTAACAACATTCATTAATTCGTCAGTGGATGGAAGGTCTGACGCTGGTGATTCAGGCGGGACTGTTGCCCATGCTCTAATTTGTTGGTGGTAGTCATTATCATTAACAGGTGAATCATCAGGGATAAGAGTATTTAATAAAACTTCCGTTGTTTCTTCAATACCGGCGGTGTGTTTATTATTTACTTTAATATTCTGAACATACGCGAGGTCGATCGATCGATTGGCTTTAAACTCATGATATAAAGGAGACCACGGACCTTCTTTTTCTAATTTATCGACTACTTTACGCAACAAATTACCCTTAGATTTTTCAACCGATGCTCTGTAACGGGACTTGGCAACTCTAAATGTATTTAAAGCAGTGGTTAGCGAGTCTCCGGTGACTTGGCGTTTTTTAAGCTTATTAAGATGTTTACGCGCTCGACGATAGGTTTTACGCTGTTCGGTTAGGTAGTCACACCACCAATCACATCTACGTATATTGGTCATAGGTCCGCGACCAATGGCAATGTCAGCACAGTAAGTGAAGGTGTCTGACATAATTTCAGCACTTTCTTCGGCTGACAGCCCATCACGAGTGAACTCTTTGGCGTGACATGCAAAAAGCGATCTAAAGAATTCCCAATTAGCACCTTTACTTTTGTACCTAAAATTACCAATGACATGTGAGGAACCCTGAATAGAGACCGGAACAAACTCGTAAACGATCAAGCGATGATCACTACAAGACGCGTCCGGTAGGACACGCCACCTATCCAAGTGTACGTCTGCACTAGAAAGTGTGACGTCAATACAAGATTCGCCCATTTGGCTGCAAAAAGTAGGTGGTGCGTCGGGGGTGTTGTGAATAGTTAGGTTCATTTCAGCAATGAAGTCTTCAACAGCGCAGCGCCGTTCGTAATCCGTGGACCGAACTTTGCCATACCACAGGGACGAGGACGCATTAACGTCTGCGCCTACGATAACTTTGCAGCCCGCGAGTGACCGCAAGACGTGACGGAGATTATGTATGTGAGGACCAACAGGGTCTGAATATTGAAAGTAGCAGCTCACAACGTAAACTTTAGAACTAGCGGATGAGACTTCCACAACCGCGCAGTGTCGATTCATGAGGTTTCGTAAAGACGTTACTGTATAGTTAGAAGAACGTGACACGTAAATTCCGGCTCGTGCCTTGTTATCCAACTGAACTACCTTGTGACGTAAGCGCGTGTTTTGGTATTGTTCTTGAACCAATACAATATCTAAATTATAATCGATAATTAATTTGTCCAATTCAGAAGTCGCCACCCTATCGTTGTGTAGATTTAATTGACCTATTATTAAACTATCCATTATATTAGTAATTAGTGTTGCGTATTAACTGTTCGAGCCTAACTTTATAGGTGGTACACTGTTGGGACCCGCATCGATGGTCAAACGGTTTTTTAATACGTTTACACGCCGCACATACTGGTGTAAAATTTAAATTATCCTTATGCGGGCATTCTTTTGTTTCATGTGCTTCAGAGCAATTAGCACAGGTAGGCGATTTATTAACGCAGTATTTTTTCACGTGACCGAACTGCTGGCAATGTAAACAACGAACTACATCGATATCATCAAAAAATCGGCAAGTCGCGAAGTCAATAAAAAGCTTCTCTTTGGTACTAATTAAATGCTTTCGTATGGCGTTGTCGATTTCAATGCCTACCCACTTCCGGCCATTATCTAATGCACGTCTACGTATAATTTTTGTCGACTTAATAAAGTCTTCCTCACTAATTGCCAATTCGTCTTTAATATTTTGACGGTACAACGCATGCAGAAAAGGTTTGTCTTCCATTGAGGATGGGACGTCTTTAATTAATAAACGTGGCCTACGGCCTTTCGGTTTTTCAAGTCTTAACCCGGCAGTCCTAATAGCATCAACCGACTCAAGTTTACTTATTTGACTATCGTTAGCGACACGTAATACAACGCCCGATTTCGCGATTTTTTTCATGCCAACTATTTGAAAACCGTCGTCAGTTGGCTTAATTGCTTTTTTAAGCGCTTCTTTAGTGGCTGAGGAAGTCGCGAATTCAGCTGACCTTTCGTTGGAGGGGTATGCTATTACACACGGCAGCGGTGGTCTAGACTCCATCACTGGAGCGACCTTAGGCAGACGAAGTTTCAGAGAATCTGAATAAGAAACTTTGTTGAAATCTGTTTTAACAATACTGACATTATTATTTAATTTGACTTTGTCCAATTCGCGCTCCATATTTGCTAACTTTGTTTCATTTGAAGACGACCGTATGGCTAACAAAGAAACAATGGACGTAATCCGCTGTGTCATGTCCATAATCGCGGATTTATTGGCTACATTAATACGGGATCCTTGATCGCTCACGAGGTCGTTTATTTTTGACAAGTATGCAGATGCCTGAGTAACTAAATCGCAGTAGTCTTCGTTTGAATTACTGACATTATTTATTGATAACGGCGATTTTTCGGCAGAATCGGTCAGATGTTGTCTCTTCGGCCTATCTTCAGGTGTTAAATAAGACGGAGACAATTCGGTAAACAAGCGTTTAGAGTAAGCGGAGGTCGGTGACCTGGGAGGTTTATTTACGCGTCGCGAAGTCCCCCCGCCACGGTCTGGCGGATCATCATTACTGGACAACATTTTTAAATCAAAATGACAAACGATTTAAATCAGATCGTAAAAACAAGACGAAACAACAAGACTTTTTTTTTTCCTTACGCGGTACCCCCACACCCAAAAAATAAAAAGTACTCACCGAGCGCTGATGAACTAATTTAAAACTATATTTACCAATTAAATACGCGTAATAACGCTTAAAAAACTTACAATACCAACACTAAACACAAAGGCACACAGTTAGGATCAATTCACGAGCCGGTAATTGATAACGAGACACGAAAAACGTAATTATTAACGGCAGCGATACAAATCACATCTACACGGCGCAATTGCACAGAGGGAAGTGTGAATTCCGAGTGTCAGCCGATAATAGCCAATTGCATCGCATCACGAACGTGTCTCATTTAAGAGGAACTTTACAACGAGCACGTGTTGTTACTGGAACACCCATTTCTTCCAATAAGCCGCTCGATATAAAACCGGTATAAAGGGAGGTTATTTGGTTCCGGGAGCAATAAAGTGGTTCCGCGAGGACAATGGGCACTGCACTTGTCGTCTGCCGACCGTCGCTCAGTTTGGTTCACTAACTTCAAAATATTATACTTCCGATGTCTCCTTTATGTGAGTATTGTTAAGTCATAAAATGTATTTTATTTAGCAATATATTTCTGTAGCGGTTCCTTGATGTTCACTTTACCGTATCATTTATGATTTGCATCACATTATAACATAATGAATATAGTAAATCTATAATTCTAGCCAACTTAATCAGACCCTCACTAACCCTTGGAGGATCAAACAAATAATTATTCCCACCCTAAGTGATTTCTAGGAATTGTAATCCGATATGCTAAAGTAAATTAGGAAAAGATCGAATTTTCATTAGGTAATTGTACCATTACAAGACGTAATAACATAACGAATATTTTTTTTTATGAATATAGATTGTTTAATTAATATTATATTGTCTACAGAAGTGTCACCTACGGACCTACTATATTTTATGAAAATATACTGAATAGAGATCTTGAGCAAATCCAGGAGTTGTCTAAGACAACTGATCACGAAAGTGCAGTAAGATGGGTCTGTTGCGACGCCACAAAGGGCTGACTAGCTCGTTAGTGCAGAGGTCGGCTCGACACAATCACGCCGACCTCAACAAGGCAGCTAAGATTTCACCCAACTACCGGATAAATTCGGCTTTCACAGCTTCGGTGCAAATAAATGATTTCAGGTATATACGACTATATTTATCAAATGTCTCGATAGTTTGTAGTTACAATTTCAAGACGAATTTGCAACAATATTAGTTGTAAGTTATATTCAGGTGTTTCAGTCAATTTGCCCGAGTTTCAAGGTTTTGTGACGTTGTTTCGATAATAATTTGTTACTAATGATATTTTATCAATTCGAGCGCGTGACGCAAATATAAAAGATTGATAATGCACGATCTATCTTAAAGTAGTTCGATTCGAAATCACGAAGCAATAACCAAACACAATTGCAACATGACGTGCCAAATTAATTTAATATTTTTATTGTATTCAAAACTGTACTAACAGTGGTCAACTGGACGCAAACCAAATAATCCGCGCTACGTGCCATTTAATGGGTACAAAAACCTCAAGTTGTAAAATAAAATCATATAAACGAATATTGCTCAGATAAAAACGGACAGGGCAGTATTTTTGATAAAGCAATTCCAATAAGCGCACGCACGATTACTTTTATAGAGGGGATTAAAGTGCACCGGTCGTGTTACGAAGTTCATTTATGAATGCGGCCGGACCATTGCGACGGGAAATCTTAAAAATCCTCTGAATGTTTCTCTCAGGTCGCCTTATTAAGCGATCCTAGAAGTAATTGTGGCAGACTTACAAAGTTAAGCGGGCGAGGTAAGCCTCCCGACCGTGAACGCTCATAATCGTTATTTCGTCTGCGGACTTTACAAATTGTAACCGGCCTATGTCTGTGTTATTATTAGCTCCTTTAAGTTTTAGATGCTCTGTGTTCGCTTTAATAATGTTAGTTAGCGGCTTGAAAATTAAGTTTCAGATTTCGTAGACCTTCGTAGCAGGTTTGCTACGAAAGTCGTAGCAAACATTTTTAAGGAAATATTGTTTTGTGCTTTTAGGACCCTCGGTTTAACTCAGTTTCAAAATTATTTGGACGAGTATTGATTTTATTTTTAGATAATTTAATTTAATGATTAATTATATGTCTATTTATACGTCCCTTTTCCAACAGATAATTTGCTTTCCATATGGAAAATACTAAATTGCTTTCCATAAATTAACTTTTCGGAAAGTTGTGATAATCCAGGTGAATGCGATCGCGTTACGATACAATTACGACTGCTAATTAATGAAGTACATATTTACGAACAACTTTCATTACGTCGATCACTTGTTTGTATCGCGGATATTCGCTTCGTGTTTCATTTTACGCAGGTAATGTGTTGTAAGTAAATAATTAGCTTTGAAAGTTATTAATAAGATGTAATATGATGGAAAAGATTGCTCTTGCTTGTAAATTAAAATGTTTGAAAGATTTAAAAGACCAATAACTTTGTTAAAATATTTATTAATTAAATGTATTCGCTACTCTTTGATTGTGCAGCTATTTTTATAAAACACTAAATGTACAGACACAAATAAACTATATTTTAATTCTATCACGATCTATAATTTAGTTAACGATTTGCCAAGTATACAAAAGTACCAAAAACATTTACGACGTTAACCTAAGTAACAAAAACTTCTCAGATCACGGTCCATGACACTATGTTCCATACAGGAACGTAAGAACATTTAGTCCTAAACAACAATGCTCACTGCACTATTATCAACGTCGAAGCATAACTTGCCAGTACTGTTACAATTCAGATTGACGTCATGAGGCATATGACTCGTTGAAATGGTGCAGTTATCGAATCACAGAACATTCAAGAGCTTGCATGACACCTGGTGACGTAGACAGGCGAGCCTATTCACGCTGCGACGCGTCTCCGTGTGCGACTGTACCCGTACGTGTTCACAATAGTCATTCTACGGTAGGCAGGCAGAATTCGATCAATCTAGTACTGAACTGCTTCCATATGCCGTCCGGGTAATGATTGTGCGGCGTTCATTGTCCGCTCCTATTAAAATGACAATGCATTGGACTTGATAAAGAAGGTACGTATGTCTTTGGGTAAATTTGTAGTTACTATATCGTTATACGTCGGTAGTTGATGGGTCAGTTGTTGCAATTTTTTAAGGTGCTTCCTCACTAAAGCCTTTGTTAAACAGACAGGCGTGGCGAAAGCGAAGCGAGAGTTTTTATTTGTAATGTATGGAATTGTTTGAATCCAGTCACATGGAAAAGCGAAAGCGATCCGATAGCGTGACAGAACTATCGGACTGACGGACGTCTCGTATCGGTTCGTTATCGCTTTGTACTCGCCTGTCTGTTTGACAAAGGCATAAGAGCATTATTCGATTTCAAGCTTTACAATACTACTTCCTTGGCTGATGTAATGTATGTGGTCCAAACTAAGTGGTGCGCATTGATGTTACTCGTTGTATCAAGGTATAACATAATTTAGTATTATTACAAGGTGCTCATTATAATGCTCGATTTTCCTCCCTCACTACATTACAGGCGAATGCTCCTGATGAGGCAGCACCTTCAAGTTAAATACTAATAAGAGCTACAAGAAGTTATGTAAAATTGAAAGTATCAGTTTTATATTCATGATGACGATGTAATTCCTAAAGTCCCGGCTAACGTGAGAAAGTTTGATTGGTTTTCAAAATCACGCGGAGTCGATTCGTCAAAACTCATTAAAAAGTAAACAGAAATGTCGCAAAACCAATCAAACGTACGAATATGAATGTTTGTACGTTTTTCTACAACCCTGACAATATTTGCTTACGAATGTACGCCTGGTTGCCAGAAAGTAGGTAAATTATATCAACATACATAAGAGGATATTATTTTCAGTCAAAATATTTGTTTTAGATATAAATGTCGACCAATTAACAATACTTTGTTTTCATGTTGTTGGTGTTCCCGGAAATTGGTAAATAATAAGTTATAAACAACGGAACTAAACTGTGTATTTGTTTTCCTCATTGCCGTCTTTAAAACAAATGTGATGTTAGTATTAACATACATACCAAAAATATGTTTAAAAGACGTTGTTTAAAGATTTCAAAAAATCGTAATTATCTAGTTGATTAAGCCTAGAAGACCTGGAATTGTCTATGATGTTTTAAAAATGCCTTTGTCTCGAAATATTTAGGTAATAGTACGGGACTATAACAATTTTCTACTCAGCCACTTGTGGTTCTGAATGCATTTTATGATACCATAAAGCGTACATAATAAAACAGTACCTAAGTATTCAGTGAGTGAAAATAAAAATGAGGGCGAGTCTGTGTACTGTGGGCCGTGGAGTGGCGCTGTTTCAGCCTACTGTTTCATTACTAGATGACTCGGCCGATGGCTGAAAAGCTGGAATTTCCCTTTGTTATAAAGCATTTTGCAGTTGTCCTGTACTGTTAGATGATTTTCAACTCGAATATCGTTCGCAATAAGATAATTTCTTGATTTTATGCTCTCTTTTTTTATCGTTAATTATTTAATAAAGTGTCGGAGCTTTTGATTATTATGATACTCGTATTATTTTGTTGTTATACTTTGATTTAAAGGTAATGTTATTTTGTCCAATTAACTTTGGCAAAAAAAAAGACTAGTAACCTCGAGTACCAATCAAGCGCCTTTCGAGTTTTAGAATTTTTTTTAAATAAACCATAATGATGCAGTTGGCGATATGCAGGCTAATTTTAAAGCAAAACTGTTTAATTTATTTCAGGTTATTGAACGATCTTCAAAGGTTTCAAGTTAATTACTTCCTTAACGATGTAATTAACTAACAATTTTAATGGTTTTCAAAAAGTTATTTCTTTCTTACTTGGTTAAAAGGAAAGAAACCTCCTTCGTTATTATATGAATAAAACTAATCTATTATTCTCTAAATTAATTTATAATGTTGAGCAACTTTTGAACAACAATTCTAGTAATAGAAATAATAGAGATGAATAATAATTAAGGTAGTTATAACAAGTTTTGTTTCATTCACCACAAAGATTTGGGATTACTTTAACAGTTTAAGTTGGCTATGGATATTCATGAAATATTGATTGTTGATTACCCTTCGTTGTATTTAACTAAGATAATCATTTTGTTTTTGTATATTTCCGGTTTTGCAGCTTTGAAAGTAAAGATTTTGATATATTCGTAATGAATTATGGTTACATTTGTTCAAGTGTTAAATTGTCCACATCTTATAAGATGCGGTTACCCTAATGAGTACATTAAAAAAACTACTTTAACTTACTCATAATCTCACAAATAAATGTGTTATTTTCTAACATTTGATACATCAAAGTCAATTCTACAACAGAACAACGTGTCGATTTCATAATATATCAAAAAATATAATTATAAAATATAATTGATCAATAGATAACGCTTTTAGAATTTATTTTACGTAGTAAAACATGGCAAAAAAGCCGCCAAATAGCTTGTGATCCCGATTACATTATGAAATTGATTTTAAACGGAGTCAGCCGCAGATGGTAAGGAAATGCTCAATAAATTGGATCGCTAAGTAAATATAATTAACGGGAATTATTGTTAAACGGAAACCTTGTGTATTGAACACGACTGATATTCTTTAGTTAATGGAAATATGTCTTCATAATTAAACTGAGAGAGAAGGTAGTTAAAAGATTCTGTTATTTTATGTGCAGTGGAACATGTGATATAAAAAGTTATTTTTTATTTTGTACGGAGGCTATTGAACGCAGTGTCATAATATTGTCTTGTTTTTTTTATTAGTAGTTAAAAAACAGATAAATTGGTATTTTGTTATTTTTACTGACTAACACCCTGGATATTTTTGAAACAACGATATATTTTATGTTATGTGTTATTTCAGTGATGTTTAAAATCGAATTAAATAGTAAGTATTACTTTTTATAATGTGGGATTTTTTAAAATTTTTTGGGTTTAATTTAATAAATTGTTCCTTAATTAGTTTACAATCGAGCACCTGCTGTCGACGTTTTATAAGTCATGGGCCTATGTGAAATAAAAACATTTGATTTTGAATCAGTTTGGTATACCATGATATAAAATACCTGTATCTGTCATCAAACAATATTTAAATACATGAATAAATCTGTAGCCGATAAACTCCCCACATTGCAAGTACTTTCAGAATTAATTCTATAAATAAGAATCCCTCAACCCTTTATATCTTGAAAATGATGTTGACGCAAAGAAAATAAGGGACAAATACTGTTTCAATATGGCTACTTATTCAGCCATGTTTCAATACAGTCCTGTAAATATAAGTAGGTAGCTTGTAATACGTAGGCTGCCGATGTATGTCATGCAAAACCTCTGTGAAATAAACAGAGGTGTGTCGAGTGCGTCGAGGTACTTATTTCATTGAAATGTATAAATTTGCAGCGAATACGTACCGAGTTTACTCTTTACTGATTCGCTGTTGAATATTTTTTTTAACCTATAATTTGAGACGTGCTTATTTTTGTCCAGTTCTCGTCGTATATTCATGTTAAGTTATTTCGACGATTCCAAGCTATTAAGACTTTGAAAGAAACACGAACCCAAACTTTTTTTTTTTTTTTAATTTTAAAATCCGAGTGGGATTGGTTAAACCATCAAACATGGATTTAAATGTTAAATGTCCACAAAGAACAATTATCACCTGCCTAGCGTTTTCATTCAATACGTTTTTTTTTCTAACCCCATGTTGTAAAGATTAATTATATATTTGAGCATTTCCGCAGAAAATATTCACCGGTTCGAAGAAAATTCCTGAAAAACAAATTATTTTAAATTTTCTTCAGCCCCGCTTCGGTTTATAACTTGATCGGCTCTGCTCCTGAAAAACTTTACACAAACAGTTTATTTTCTCAAAAAGCAATTTCATTTGGAGTGTGCATAATGTATAAATTTACTAAGAAATACCTAAATATTTATTTTACTGGATCAATTAGGCCTTTCTACTTACGCAATATCAGTTTATCGGATTGTTTACGAGAGAAGCAGTTACGGCTCGGCAACCTTTATTTATTAAAGTAATGTTTAGCACGAAATAATCAAGTTTATATATTTCCCACCTTATCCAAATTGAAGTTAATAAAGCTTAGGTAAAGGTATATGAATCACACTTCTCAGGAGAAATTGCTTTTTAATCGAATGAAATGTTCACTTACCTCGAGGCGAGCAGCTCTCGTCGAGGCGACCGGACCGAGGCAGCGGCGCACGGCCGCGCTGTTCAGCCCCGCAACCACAACTGATTTTCCAGCGCGAAAACTTCCCTCGAACGCGTCATCACTCACCCCATTCCCGCGCCGGCCAATCATCTGTGGGCGACACTGGCGAAGTAAGCCGGGCGCGCACGAAGGGCCCCGAACGCTGGGGTGGCGATTGGATCTTTTAATCTGAAACGTAAATGCATACAAAAAGAAAACGACTGAGCTGTAAGCCACCGTGCACGGGTCGTAGGCTGAAACGAGTCGTGCAACAGGTAAAGCTTTTTAGACGCAATCTGGAGGTCTCCTGCTTCAGTGACATGGTGTCATTTGTCAAGTGGCTCTTTTGAGAATTCATTTTTAGGGGATGAACTATGTTTTAGAAAGATCTTGAAGTTTCAACATACTTATTAAGTTTTAGTTCCATCTTTTAAATTTGAGTGTGAAGCAAACTAGAGAGTAAGATTAGAATTAGAACATAAAATTGGGACTTATGAATTATATATAATTTATCAAAAGCTGTCTAATGATACATCCTTTTAAAAATAGTTGAATAATTCTTCAAATATTTTTATTTATACGCCAACACAAACACAATTATTTCAAATGTGATTTACCCTATTTACAATTCTAATTATTTGGACACATCCACGAGTTGGGACGAATTAAAGTATAATTTATTCCCAGAGAGGATATTTAGTTATGTTGTCAGAAAGATTTTTCTTTTACCCTATTTTGAAGTAAAAGAAAATATTTTATAAATCATAATTCGCCTTTGAAACAATTTTTCATTTTTTTATATTAAATACCCACATTTTAAAATAAAATAAACATTATTAAATATATTTCATAAACTACAACGAGTTCCAATTAAATAACTAATTGATTCACCTCCCAAAACCCTCTCACTCAGCAAACAAGACGTGCTGTGTATGTTTAATAGAAATCCTTTCAATTATATTATTTGTAGGGACACGTTACGCGTGCCATTAGATTACTTGTTTAATTCTTGACCAGATGGGACGTAATCTAAGTTGTAAACTAAATCTTGGGCTCCGTCTCACATATCCCATAAGCCGGGCTTCGCTGCTATTTGAATGCTCCTCGAACGACCACGAATTAGTATGCGCGCTCCATTCGGGCCAGAGTCCCGATGGGCCGTAAGCGCCTCTATTCTATACCACTTAATCGCGGTTACATTTTTGATTTAAGATTTGTTGTTGTTTTGTCAATAAATGATTTGTCGTTGTTTTTATTACGGTAGACTATGTTGTTTTTATTGATTTGGTATTTTATTGCATCTCAAAAAAAACTCAACAATGAAAGTGAGTTTGAAGATATGAAAGTTGAGTACAAAAATAAGAGTGTATGCAAAACGAAAGTATCTGAGTAAGAGAAGAGACTGCTCTTTGTAAAACATAATTTTCTAGTGTAAATCCAAGTAAATTAAGCAGAGTCTGTTCGTAATTTAAATGTGTTTCTAACAACACTAGTGGTGTACAGAATAGCCCACCGACTCAGTTCAATTTGTAAGTGGGATCTCGGGATACGTTCATTTTGTGTAATACAGAACTACGGAATCATTCCGGCGGCGCTTGAATTATGTAAATATGGATCCGAATACATATTCGTGCGAATAAATGTCGCTACAACTTGAACTTAACTTGTTTAAATACTTGTTTATGTATTGAATGTTTGTGTTTGTTTACGGGAATATTTTTAAATACTTTGATGTTTTATTTCAGTGCGGTTTGCATTTCCATTGCTTCAAAAATATTTTAAAAGTAAAACGGGTTAAGTAAGTAAATACTTAATTACTGTGTTAACCCGTTAATGAACATAAATAAACAACAAATAAACATTTGGGAAAATTCCACGTTCGTTTAAAGCTACAACTGAAATACCAGTCATTTAACAATTTAGATCACGTTACATTACAATCGTTACTGGTAAAATTACAGTATTTTTATAATTCTATATTTTAATGTCATTTGAGCATAAATTAAAAAAATAGCTTTCACGTACATATGACAATGCCAGTGGGGAGCCCCTTTACAGGATGTCCCACCTTCTTTCTTACACATCCTGCCCAATCACCTGTACCTTCCAGGTTTTGAATTTCGAGGAAAACGACAAAGAGTGCAGGTGACTACGCACTGGTCGAATACAATTTGGGTACATCGACATGCAAATAAGAAAAACTACAAAGGTACTGCTTCTTTCTTAATCATCAGCGGTGTTGGCGACCTTTTTTTTTAACGTGGTAAAATCATCAAATGAGTCCTCCCACCCAGGGCAGGGTGGGAGGGACTGTCAGACTTGTACTGACTAAAATCCACGGTGTCCTTCAATAGCCCTTTACGTACTAGGGTCACGGAAATCACTTGGTCCCGCGACCCCAGCAGGCTTTGGCCCTCTACAGGCCCCGTCACGGTGTTGGCGACCTGGGAAACAAGAGATGTTGATAACAGTGTGCGCTGACAGATTTTTTGGTGGCTAGTTTACCAATACAATGTTATATACATAGGTATTGTAAATTAAAAAAAACTAACTAGCTGTTGCCACTACTACTTTTCTTGCGTGTAACTCGGAAATGATGTGTTAATCTCGGTATCCTAGGTGTTATTCCTTATCTATGAAATAAACACAAAGATCCATTCAGCTGTTCCGACGCGAATGACTAATTAAAATCCATCCATAATCTAAACTTTCGGATTTATAATATTAAGGATATGGGCTAGATCCTTAGGTAAAATACGAAACAAACAAATAAGCCTAGTGTAGCACTAACAGAAGTCGCGCTATAGCCACACAAAGTTCCGAAGTGGGCTCTCACGTATCTTGATGTAGTTTGCGTTATCTTGGGCCCGTAGCGTTGCTTTGTTTCCCTTGCTTGTCTCACAGCCTCGCAGCGAATGTTTAGACTCAGGATAGATATGAGGAAGCACTTTGTTTAGATATCGGAATATTTTCTGATACACGTTTACTTTTGAAAGCTAAGTTCACTGTTTAGGTTTTAAAAGTTTTGTTATATAAGAACACGGTTATACTCATAGAGCTAGTGTGGAAAAATGACGGTTAAGACATAATGGGCATAAAACAATGACCAAGAAGCAGACGGCTGAGTTATGCCAATAAAGTACTCGTTCATCCTGATGATAAAGTCAAAAGTAAAAAGAGGACACAAAATGCCAATCCCATAAAAGTTGGCACAGCAGCATAGATTTAATATTTATCATCGCTGAAAGTCGTCCAGTACTGAACATAGGCCTCCCCTTTAGACCGCCACACCGAACGACAATTCGCCACTAGCATCCGTCGGTTGCCCGCGACTCACGCTGCATCTTTCGGTCCGTGGTCGCAACTCGAGAACTTTTCTTCCTCATCGGTTATCAGTTCTATGAGCAATATGGCCTGACCATTACCACTTCAATTTGCAAATTTTGCGAGCTATGTCGGTGACTCTAGTTCTTCGCCGAATATCCTTGTTCCGGATTTTATCCCACAAAGAAACAGCATAGCTCTTTCCATTGCTTATTGAGAAACTCTTAATCTCTCTAAAAGGCCAGCAGTCAAAGACCACGTTTCAGAGCCATATGTCATCATTGGCAACACACACTGGTTAAACACCCGTGACATGTTTTCTCATCGAGAATCCCACAGTGTATCAAACACTGTGGGATTCTCGACGGGACAATATCACGTAGCTGCCCAAACGCTGCCCATCCGAGTTGGATGCTTCGGGCGAACTCTTTGTCGAAGTTGGACCTACCTAACTTAACAATCTGTCCAAGGTAAGTATAATATTTATATGATAATTACTTGAATAATTGTGAGAGCAACAGCGTATTGGGGATTATTATAAGTTGCGATAATTTATAAACTAAATCGATTCTACTCTTTGAAACGTAATAGACTTACCTACACGTGTCTTGTTTCCTTTCATGGATGCTGTTCCGAACAGATATTAGGCCTTAAATTAATTAGAACAATTTCAGATATAATTCGGAAAATGAGAATTTAAAACGTTAATAAAAAAACATGGTTGATGAAATTGCTTGAGTAATGAGCGCGAAGCTGACCTGCCGTGAGTCGGTACTGTAGGGCCAGGAGGCAATTTAAAAATTTGTCCCAAGGCGTCGCCTAGTTGTCTATATTATGTGGCGAGATATGCAGGGCGCCCGCCGCGTCGCCTCCGCCCGTGCTACAGTGCTACGACGCTACGAGAGCGGCTACGAGATTTCGTAGCATGGCGCAGTATTGGGATTAGTGGTGGATTTGGATGTAATTTCATATTATAATGATTATATTCGTATCGGATATAAGGTTCAGCCATATAATTGTCAAAAGTTCCATACGTTCATATAAGAAGTTTTATTTTTTCATAAAATCGTCGAATAAGACAAAACAGTAAGTTCAATAGAACCAA
Source organism: Agrotis puta (assembly GCA_943136025.2). NCBI lineage: Eukaryota > Metazoa > Arthropoda > Insecta > Lepidoptera > Noctuidae > Agrotis > Agrotis puta. The sequence goes on along the minus strand of OW964176.2, from coordinate 10,832,998 downwards.
TAATACGCTTTATATAATTTGACACGGGATATTTTTTTTTTCTTGTTAAGCTGTTTATTACGAGCTAAGTTAGAGTGTACCTCGTACCTTTCACAAGTTAGTAGGTCTGTGTCGTTTCCTGCGGCGGGCGCGAGGGGGGAGGGCGCGAAGTTGACTTGATTGGAAACCCTATTCCATATTTATTATGGGCCTATTTTGTCATGTTTATTGACGCGCCTGTCGGGATATAACTCCGGCTTATTAGGCGAGTTTCAAACCTACTTTATTCAATAACATAAGCGGGATTTTAAACGTCTTTCAATTTTAGTTTGCTTGGTCAATTGGGTTGTAATTGATGGACTTTTTACAGAAGAAATTCTATTATATCTCTTTAATACAGAAGAATTTTCACCTTTTACTGTTTTCTTATACTATATTACTTATGGTTTGCTCAGGCTTTTGTTGCGGAGTGGAAAAGAGCAGAAAAACAAAAAAAAAAGAATTGCGGCTAAAACCTTATGGAGTTATTGATGTTTTAAGTTGAAACCTAGGTAGTGTTGTATGGTCGCGGGACTATACGAATTACCGTGACCCCGGAACGTAAAGGGCTATTGAAGGACACCGTGGATTTTAGTCAGTATGAGTCTGACAGTCCTTCCCGCTTTGCCCTGGCTGGGAGGACTCATTTGATGATTTTATCACAATAAAAAAAAGGTAGTGTTGTATGACGGAGTACAAAAATATTTACATACTTCACTCTTGGATTGTAAAAAGGTGATCTATGACTGGGAACAAAATCAATGTTTTAGGTTTCTAAAAGAAATATCTAGGTGTAATGACATCATCAACGGTAGAAGCTACATCGCTTCTGAAGTTATGATTATAAAACCGACTTTATTGACAAACATTAATTATTTTATGTTAGTGTTTCTTAACAGAGCGCTGCACGTAAAATATATTACGTGAACAGTTGAAAACAGTTCCAAATGTGCCGAAAACACAGTGAAGATGTTGTGTAATACTTACCAGATGTTAGGGGCTTAGAGAAAACACTTAATGTGAGGTCGAAAGTCTATCAACAAGCGAACAGCATGACTTGAAGGCGGTACGGTCTCTGTGCCTCGTTCTAATTACTTGCTTGTTACAAGACTTCTAGTTTAGTTTATAATTTATTTTGTAAGTTAAACAAAATGACGATGTTTAAGAGTTAGTAAAGGTTATCTAAAATCGACTTTGTGTTTAACGACAACGAATTCATTGTAAGTAACAACTAATAATATTTTTCTAATCTTTTGTGCAGAAATATTCAGTTTCTTGTATATTATATGCACAGTGAGCAGTTGATATAATAAAATTGATAATATATTAGTTGCCTGTGCTTAGGTTTTGCATGGGTGTGCTAATAAAGAAGAAAATGACACCAATTTGTCGGATGTACGTAACTGTGCCTTTAATGAACCGAGGACTGAAAAAAAATAGACTTAATATCATGTGAATAAAGAAATAATGTAGTAAGTAAGTATTTTATTAGTTTAAAGAGTTACGTGAATCGGGATCAAGTGGAATTCAGTCGAGAAACAAAATCCTTTTCTTTTTATTCCGTGAAATATAAGGAAAATTGCCAATTTAAAAACACTAGTCTAACTTAACGAGTTAATAATACACGATAGGACGCGTGAGATATGAGTCTTAGAAAATATTTGTCCTCATAATATTCATTTCAAGTGTTATTTGGTGGATCTTACACAAATTTTAGAAGAGAAATAACTTAATCTTTATCTTATATCCAAAATGTATGTTTTGACTTTCAGTGTACTCTGTCAATCTTGTTATTTTTGTTTGGCTTTTCTCAACTCTTGGGGTTTGCTGCGCAGCGTGTCGCGGTTTCGATTTCCGCACAGAAAAAATATTTGTATGACCTAAAAGTAGCTGTTTCGGGTCCAGCTGTTTGTCTACGTGAGACTAAATTACGACACAGGAGAAATTCCTAGTGTGGGGCAAAAAAAAAACATTTTAGTCAAAAGGCATCGATGACTGCCTATTTAAAAATAGTAATATGCACTATTTTCACACAACATACGTCGGTAAAATACGTAAGCATCTCTCTATTTTGAACACAAATGTTGTAGCATCATCACATTCTATCCTAAGCTGTAGATGCGTCAAAACTATATAAGGTAACCATACAAAAAATGCAGGCAAGTCCACTGGCACGTGAGAACGCGCCTCGGTGCGCCCAGAAGCGTTGTTAAAGGCATTATTATCCGGACGGTCGCGCTGCAAATAAATCGTCTGCCGTGCGCCCGCTCTTTCGATTATCTTCAAATCTTCATTACACCGACGTATGCTCTTACGCCTCCCGCACCTACGTTTTTATTTAACGGTGGAATTAAATGCGGGTTATGACGCTTTCGTGTTAAGTGATATTTATTGGGAAGGGTATTTTAACGTATAATTGTTTTGGCTGAAGCTAAAATCCACTGTGATAAATGACATAGTAAATTTAACCGTCTTACTACAAAAAAAGTTAAACACCCGTTGAACACTTGTCTAAAAGAACTATTAACTGCAAAACAGCACTTGAAACTGATATAAGTGAGTGCGACGGTGTATGTTTGCTGATCATGTCTTAACGACTGAACGGAAGTTACTTACTGAACGCCGCGTTTTAAATAGTTGACAGAATAACTAAGCATAACAATTCCTTGGCACAAACTAACGAGTTCATATGAACAACACTGAAAATCAATACATTTAGTTTTTTTTTCATTTTGTATGAGACCTAATTCCGTTAGGCACACAAAAAATGTACAGATATGTTATGGTATGGTAATTTTATTATTTAGATCTATTATTTATAGGTATTTGCGTCACAACGAAGTGTCATTATTAAAAACCCAAAGCATAAAAATTTCAAAAGTTACCGATGCTTTTTTTTTTCGTGGTAAAATCATCAAATGAGTCCTCCCACCCAGGGCAGGGTGGGAGGGACTGTCAGACTTGACTGACTAAAATCGGTGTCCTTCAATAGCCCTTTACGTACCGGAGTTACGGTAATTTGTGAGTCCCGCGTCCCCGGCAAGTTACCGATGCTTCAAAATATTTAGTCAGAAGTAATTGAGCAAAACATGTATTGATTGTTGCTCTTACATCACTTAATATGTACTAACTTAGTCCATGCTTTCTCCTATTACGAATTGAACATTGCAAGAAAATTCCGCCCGACATGCTTCCAACTCTCTAGCAATAAACTTCAGTTCAATAACAAACTTTTAATGAAACACGGGTAGTTGATCTCTTTTCACGATGTTTTTGATTAAGTATAAATAATAATGCTAATAAAAAACTTTGCTGTTTCAAATAAAATAATAATGCATACTTTCAATGTTTTTATTTTATTTAAACTTAGTGTCGGGAGTACCTGTGGATATGTAAACAAGAAAATATGTAAATTATTAGACAGAAAATTCAATTATTTCAGTGAACATTTCTCAATAACCTAAATATATCTGGTTTTTAGTTAAGTTGATGGTGACAAAATTCCTATGAGTTTAGTTTATAATTCAACAACAAGATAATTATAATTTTCTTATTTTATAATTTTTGTTTAAACTTATGACATGTATGTAATTTTTCTTCTATTATTCGAAATATAACGATTTTATTCAAATTAATGAAGTTAAAATGAAAAAAATATCAATATGTTTTTTGCCTGCACTTGAAATTTCTGCTGTATCGTAAGTGCGTTTACAAAAATTGAAATTCAAATCCGATTGGTTTTATTAATTCATGTGGACACTTCCCTAATGAACAAAATAACCGTGATATTAAAATATAAGTTAGTACAAAGATAATTTTATTTATAGCGACTTTTACGTAGACAGGAAGGTAGCATTAATTATAGCATTGACATTTTAATATTTATGACGAAAAGGGTGTACGTTATTTTTGCCTTCATAAATGTATTACCAACCACATGATCACCGTGGTGCTAGGCAACTGGGCTTCTCCCAGTTGTAATGTCCCTTTGTGCCTATTGGCCTTGTTTTGTTCTGTCTCCTGCTTGCAGGGAGGGAAGTGGAAACATATATTTTTTCCTACTCCTCCACTATTCTTTTCTGATTAATTTCGTTGCAGGATCCAAGACAGGTAAATTCATTCTCCGGGACACGTCGAGCTTCATTGTCTCGGCCCTTTTCTGGTTGGTTGCCACTGTTGATTCTGGCGCACAGGAGTTGCAGTGGTTAGGGAATAGTGTGGTGGGTTTGTCCCAAAAAAAAAAAAAAAAACCACATCATTGATCATTGAACCTAAAGAAAATTGAGAGATTTTCGTTAGCTCTTACATTTATGAAATCAGATAATATACAGATTAATTAAGCGTCAAACTGATTTTTTTTTAGAATATTTGACCTGTTTCGCTATTGATAAAAGAAAAATCCCCTAAATACAATTACATATTAATGTCACTTTGTATAATGAATAATAATATGAATAAACTCACTCCTGTTTTTAATCCCTAGGTAGAAAATCAAGACGGCTACCGTGTCAGGATCCCTACATACTCTTTTTTCTTCGTCCACGTTCATACGTAAAGTCATACTCCCACGCCGGTTGCGAGTAGAGACGGGTAGAGGGCAAAAGAATTTAAAGAACAAAATGGACATAAATACAATGACATAAGACATATTGGGCATAAATGAGTTTGCTCCCAAATAATTTTCCATAAAAACTAATAAGCATGCTTTGTAAAAAAAATACGGCAAAGTGCTATTAGGCGTTCACGGGCATTTATTGGGCGTTTATTCAATGCACCCCGTATGGCCAGGGCATAAACGCTAGTTATTATAATCATAAACATTTTACTACAAATACTGCGACCGTTACCAGGTTAACCAACTAACTATAGTCCAACAACAAAATTAAGGCCAACCTAACTGTTGCATCAAACTTGAGAAAGTAGTTAGTGATTTTATTGAAACGGCGGCAAAGGCCGGTGATAGGCGTGCCCACCGGATATTGATTTACCGAGCCAATGGCGACCAGATCCGGCTGCACCAGATTCACTGACTCATTATCTTTGTACGTCATGTACTGCCTAATTAACTACCTCGCTGGTAGTAGCAGTAAAATACTGTCAAGATCAAATGCAATTTTGTTCCCTTTGGACATTTTAAACTGGTTAGTTAAGTTAGTTTGAACGGCTTTGACGAAGAAACTGTTCGTTATTTTGATAGTAAGTTAGTTAAAAATGTAACGATCACACTTTCAGTATCATGAAACGCAAACATGTTGTTACACACATACGTTACTATAGCAAAAGATAGGAAGTATAAACGATTATCTGCTCGTCCGAATTTTACAAGCATTACCACAGGAAGCAGAAAATCGGAGTGACCAAGAGGGTGACTTTTGGACGGGGCACAGTTCCAGTAAAAATTCGATTTCCTTTTCGTTTGTGTTACATATTATTTACCCCAGTGAAGTTTTGGGTTAGGAATGTTGTGTTTAGTGACTGTTCTTTTGATCGAAACTTTTTGAAACTCCCTTCTTACGCACTTTAAAAGTACTGAGGAATGTATCTGAAAGTTCTGCTGGATAAGCATCGCATGGTTGTGTTTTTGTAAACTATTTAGCAAATTAAACACTGTTAGTTAAACGTATAGGTATGTGTGGCTGTCGAAATATAAATCTCTGATTATTAGTACGTGACCGCTCGTGCTCTCAATTCCCAATCCAATTATTCAAAGCACAAAAAACTGCTGCTGATTAAATCAATAGAGGATTACATAACTAATAACATGGCTAAGCTTGACCATCAGCAGGTAAATCCAAACAGTTGGAATCAGTGTAATGCTCTCTAAACGTTTGATATGGAATGAATAACATCACAGGCTCGTTACAAATGGATGAGCGGGCCGAGCCCGGCACACGGATCGTGTTTACGTGTACTCTATTTGTTTCAAATCAGTGGATGCGGCGTTTCAATTTGGTAATGTGTCATTATTTGTGCTTAAACTATGTTTGAACAGTTTGAGAAGGTGTAATGAGAGTGCTGATTAGGTTATTGTTAAAGTTTGTTTTGTTTTATAAATATCGAGAATATCGTTGCGATTTTTGTGAACTGGATGATAGTAGAGCTTAGGGTGAATTTAAATTTGGGGCATTTTTAAACACATCTAAAATTCACTTAACTATGCTAAACTATTCTATGAAATAAACTTCAATTTAACCCGCACCACATAAAATTGGACCACATAAAATAAATGTAAAATAACATAAAACATTTAGTAGTTGCAGGTCGCGTGGGGCGAGCGGAGCGGGGACACGATTTTCTCACTCGACAGATCACCTGAAAGTGTACCACTTAATAACTCACATCCTCTCGCGGTTCACTGGGCAGTCGCTGGATCGTCACATATCTCTAAATATGGCCGGCGAAGCGTGACGTCGCCTGCACAGTTACAACACGGGATTAAGCCCACATGCCCACACCTCGGCTCCCGTACGACACCGTCACGTGTGTTGTCAGCCTTTACCGATTAAATATCGAATTAACGGGACGCTTTCATCTTTTATTCCATGTTATACAATCTTTTTCAACAATATGGAAGCACAGTTTTGCCATGAAATATTGACGCTGGCACACGTTTAGAGCTAAATTGAATGGCATTTAAAAGCTATTGTTGTTTTCACAATACTGGTTTTATGTGCTGAATGAAATTTATTTTATTTTAACTGCGTAGTTTCATATGGTTTTTCATTCAAATTTTTTGCGTGTTTGTGTTATAAGGTCATCAACATAGTATTTGTAACAATTTTAAGAAATAAGTTGAAGCAGTTGCGCAATATACTAACTGGAATAAACTACGTGTATCTATTGAAGAGTATAATAATATTCATTGGGCGCGGGCAATTTTCCGGGTGAGCGGCGACGCGTCTTTGATCAGCGCCGACTATATCCCGAGAATAGTAAAAAATTAAGGATTAACTGCGGGTTTACAAGTTCCTAGTAAAAAGTCTGCAATGTTTCTCAATTATTACAGGTTATTAATAATAACAACTTAATAGAACAATTAAAATAAAAAAATAGAAAAATAAAGTTCGCCGAAACGCAATTCAGTGTATTGAAAGCCGTGTCAGTGTACATCACTAAAAGCATTTTCCAAAATACTTGTTCCCCAAAGTAATTCAATTTTACACCCCAAATAAGTCGTCCGCAAGCACGTGTATGGGTTGATCACTCGTCGTTTGTCTATGGGCACAAAATGTCGGAATAGGGGCGCGCGGGTGTAGGAAGGGTTGACTCGCACGTCTTGAAAGCTATGCTCCACCTTTTAAACATTACTTCCAGTATGTTTACAAGCAATTATGCATACCACAATGACTTGCAAAGACAGTGTAATCAGCTCGTTGCCTCATTACGTGATCATATTGCGGACCACAAAATGAGCCTAATTGTACATATTTATGACTACTCCTTATACCGAAATCTCGACTTTCTATTCGACACAGTTTTCAGTAAAGGAAAATTCAGTTACGCGATGAAAATAATCCAATGTGATACTTATTATATATTTGATTTTATCGTCGGTCAGCACTTTGCTTTTAGTGAAATATGGCTGTAATATATTGAATCTGTTGAGAAATGTTACAAAAAATGGCACTATATAAAATATTTACTGAGGTAACTTTGTAAGTTTATAAGAAATGTTGTTTGTTTCACATTTTGTTCAAGTTTTGTAGTCGATAAACATGTAAAATCTTAAATAGCCAAATAGTTTGTTTTGTTATAAGACTGTTATTATATAAAGTTAACAAGAATTTAATAGAGCTAATTAATGCTTGGTTATGTAAAATGAATAACTTTGAAAAATAAAGTTTCAAATAATTTTCCAAGAACTGACGCTTTCCGATTAACTTTGGAAAAACAACAGTTAGATTTTAATCTCACCTGTCCGACATGTGTCGAAGAATCCAGATTGCCTCTTAACGTCGAGACGCGCTGAGTAGAACAGTAGTGGCGTGGAGTACCCTCAGTGTTACACTTCTAATACCAGTCATGTAGTGGACGAGGGCGAGTGGCCGACAGTGGAGATGTGTTGCCGCTTGTTATATCGCAAATTGGGAACACAGAGGTTTTGGCATTTATGGAGCGTAATCGTTTTGTAGTTATCAGTGAGTTACATCTTAGAAAGAAATACAACATTTTGGTTTTGATGGAATTTTTGGATACTAGTGCTTCAAATTTTGTTACAACACTGAAGTTTATTTTGATGTCTAGTTTCCACAGTTTAGGAAGAGATCGCGTGTGTCACTGGTGAACAACAAAGCGCGTGTGCACACGCAGGTCACGGGTGGTGGGGAGGCTTCCGGCGCGCGGTGTCGCACCCTTCCGGTGTGCGCCAGCGCCGCGCCGCCGATGCACGACCTCGAGCGTGACCGACCGCTGCCGACCACCATAATATCCTATTGTCATCTAATAAATGAACTCTAGCTGTCCATAAAAATCATTTCATGCATACACGATATAATACACAACACATACCTCACAATATGAGGCTCTTTCGGGTAATAAACACGATCAAAAGCTTTTACAAACTCAATTAATAGAGACCGTATTTATTTAAAGCACTTAGGTTCCACCGACTGATGATACGTAGTCGCGGTTTCGTTTCATTATATTCTTAAATGAAAATTTTTTTTTATTTGTACAACAATGCCCGTGATATAAAACTATTTAGTATGTACGCACGGGAAAAGCTTTTATGACGTAATTAATAAATAAAGTGTCCTGAAAAACAAAGGGTTATTAATTTTAAAATTGACATGCTATGTGTAATGGCCGCCACCTGAGCAGCTGATTTAAAATATCTTTATTCAGAAATTGCAGTTAATATAAATCCCTACATTCGGGCTTCAATCGAGATATAAGTAGAGCGAAATCTGGTATAAAGTGAAAGACCATTGGAGCATTGAATACCTTTATCGTCCGTCAGTCACGTGTTCAAATTTCGTCAATACAACACGGTGGTTATTCAGAAGAGATCGGAAACAATTAGACAACAGTGGCATTGGGCAGCCGAGCGCAGATCCGTGCGTCGCGCTGCCCTACTGATTTACTCACGAATATTTTCCAGTGCGGATCCAGCATGGAAACCACTACACGCCTAAACAAAATTAAACCTTATCTCCATACGAACTGAACGCGTTCTCGCGTTCGAAGTGGACGTGGGATGTTTACTCCTTTTTATGAATTCGCCTTATTTTAATTCAACGAATGCATATGAATATCGGTCAGCGTGTTTGTGTGATGGTATTTAACCAATGCTCACATAAATGAACGGGTAGGTACCGCATACTCGCAACGTATTTATTGTTATATCCATGGCTTGATTATTTTGCACAATACCTAATGTTAGAGCAAATACTATTTATTCTAGCAGGTTAGTTTTAAATTCGATGTTCTACATTGCAAAAATTTTACTTAAATAAATTTAAAAAACCATACTTTCAAGTCCGCTGTCAGTAGCAGCTAATGATTTATTTATTAAATTGTAAGTTGATAAACAAACAAGATGTCGGTAGTGCTTCGTTAGTAACTTTTATTTGAAATCCATACAAATATCTATAAATACGTTAAACCTTTGAAACCTAAAGGCTAACGAGCATACATGCTGTGAAAAAGTCGGCTTTGACATCAATTACAAAAATGAGCCTGGCAGCAGATAGATAAAATAAAATTATAAAATACAACTATTAGTCTGAAACAGGCTTTTCACAATTAATTTACTTCTACCAGCATTGATCTTTATTCTGGTTGCTGTAAGGGTGGTCCATCGGATCGTATATTTAAAAAGGTGGATCTACGTCCTATGTTTCTAAAAAAAGTATTTTTTGACAACCCGCTTTGATTCTCAAGCATTTTCAGCTTTTTAGCAGTTCAACACGCGTAACTGTTGCACATCGTGCTTGCGTACTTAGTTACCGGGAGGTGTTCACAAGTGTTTTTTACTTACTTGCTTACTTACTTAAGGAAGTATAAATCGGCCTTGACGCCGTTAAAGGGACTCCATATATACACCTCCAATTTTTAAGTCAATTACCTACTATTGCAGCCTGTATATTGCAGGTTTATGTATGCACGCTGTGTTCGCATGTACCTAAACGTGGTCGCAGTAACTAGTTTGTATCTCGGCCGTCGGCTAAGTGCGCTGTGCCTGACTGTCCGAGTACTTAACCTAATATTAGGTAATTGCGTTAGGTGCCGCAACATAATTAACAGGCTCTCTCAGTTGGTCAGCTAAGACGTTGTATTGATACGTGCTTTGTGGTCTGAGCGACCGCGTTCACTAGCAGTAGGTACTTCGATACGGTTAATGGTAGACAGGGTCGTAATAATAACTATATTTGGATCTTTGACTTTAAACTTTAAATTAGTGTTGAGCCCCAGTTCGTCCTCTGTTGTGCATTTCTGCTTTTCAGCCACAATTATCGGTTCTGTGCATCCCCCATCCATCTGATTTTGACGATATCGCTGACCCAAAGCGCTTTTGAATGGCTTTCTTTGGCCGAATTTTCCAAAATTCAAATAGGTAGGCAAACTAAAGACACACTATGAAGACGAAGCTTTTGAAAACGTAATACAGTTTAGTGTAATTTCTTTGTTTTATGTATCTGATGCTTGTTGTAAGTATATTTTTTTTACTCATAATTTGTCAACGTTACGCGAGAGTTGAGGTTTCAACGATGCAATTTTATATTTTGGATACACATTTAGCTACAAAATTATGCTATATTCAACTTAATGTATTCATTTGATTTTAGTATATATTACAACTGGTTCGGGAAGTTACAGTGTAATGTCTAAGATTGGTTCAATATTCTTAAAGCAAGTAGGATTAAGCCTCATCTTATATTTATCTACAATATCTACGTTAAAATATTTATCGATTAGTCCCTATAGTAACACCTACGCGGCAAGAGTGGGAGGCCTATTCTTACCCGGGTCTATTTATTCATATAACTAGTAATCTTTCTTCTTTGTGTAAAGCAATTTTAACTCAGCAATGAGTGGTTCAGCGATTCGACTGCCAAGTAACGGTGTTGTCTTAAGATTCAGTGTCGTTTACTCAAATCAGAATAGTCATTCTTTGACTATGTTTGTGAACATTTAGTAAATATGTAGTATGAACTTTATTGAATAACTAGTAATTGTTCGTGACTTCGTACGCGTTGAATTCATAATCAAGTATCAAATCAGTAATCAGTAATCATCAAATCAGTAAAATCAAGGATAGATATGTAAAATAAACACGTAGTATCTAATGAAATTTGTAATTGAAAAATTCCATGAAAAAAAAATACTTAAGGCTAAACCTATTACAACTAATTTTCTTAGTCTTCATATATACTTATTTAAAAATACAACTAATTAAAATATTATAATCTCAGTTAATTATAAATAAAATAAGTCTATAAATAAATGTGTTTGACTATTTACAAATTATTCTACATGATGTAATGGATACTAATTCATTATATTTTATTGTTCATTGCACGCTATCTACTTATATTCTAAAAGTACAACTAGGTATTCTAATACTAAATATTTACATTAATGAATTTTACTTTACAAATTTAAAGTTTTGGATATTATTATTTCTTGTATCACGAACCTTAATTCGAAATAAAAAATCTATACTAGACTTTTATAAAATGCACAAGTTTTCTACCCTATTCGAAAACTACATTCTTAATATTCATAACTTTAGTTTAATTTTTCTTCTTAATCAATGTTCTAAACCTGGTTTGTACGCAGAATCCCAAATGTCAGCGAAACAAACACTGGAGTGGAACCTATAGAACATGATGAGAGGTAAACTGATATGTCCTAGTATAGTCCAGATGACTTTGCCGTAGTACTCGTATCTCTCATCGAGGCTGTCAGGAGACTTGTAGGAGAAAGTGTTGAAGATCCACATAGCAACGTTGGCGATGAGGAGGAACATTAGGACCTCACGTCCCGGCTTCTTCCTACGAAGCTTCTTGGTATTGCTGCAGCGACGAAGGCCATCCATGATCAGTGGTGTCTGAATTAAGACTTGCATGACCTGGGATAAAATAAAGATTAATTCAGAATTCCGTCAGATAATACTGATAAAGAAAAGTAAAGATTTACGAAATTGTACTCACCATAATAATAAAATCGATGCTTTTGACTATATTAGCGACAGTGATAGTAGCGATTAATGATAAGACTGTCTCCATGAAGAAGGCGGGTAAACAGATGAAAAGCAGCACATCATCAAGGAGTGAGATGGGGTGCTCATTGATGTCTAGCCTCCGCATCTGGTTGAATGCGATGACGACGGCGAACAGCAGCAGTACATGGAGGCCTAACCTCGTGCAGGAGTTGAGAAGATAGCCAAGCTCCACGAAATCACTGTAAAAGAAGGTGGTTTAGAGATTTTAGGGTTTAGTACAGTACAGTTTTCGAACAGTATTTAGCCAAATTGATTGGCCGCTAATGCTACGACTATCATTAAACGAACATAAGTTTGAAAGCTCCTGCTCGAAATTTAAATAACGCAGTAAAAAGTGTGGCCACAAAATATTATCTAACAGCAACTGTTTCAAATACTCTGAGGAAAGTAGACATAAGGTATCGTCTAATAGCTCCTACAGTATGCTGTCTCGTCATCAATACTATGTTCAATAGCCGCAGGCATTGTTTGTATGATTTGTTACGATTCTCTAGATATTAACAACTAGCTTTTGCCCGCGGCTTCGCTCGCGTAGAATTTGGTCTGCCTCATTAAGTTACGTGACATTTTTTTAAATACTTATATTTTTTTAATGTAACTTCACATCGTACATCCCAATTTTTTAACTTCAAAATTAGTTTTTATACAATCTTTGAACACCTATACCTAATATTTAGAGGGAATCTCTTGAGGTTGGAATTATCTGAATTCCTTTCTAAGTGCTCTTTATTTTAGAGGGCCAAGACATGCCGGGGTCGCGGGACTTACGAATTACCGTGACCACGGTACGTAAAGGGCTATTGAAGGACACCGTAGATTTTAGTCAGTCAAGACTGACAGTCCTTCCCGCCCTACCCTGGGTGGGAGGACTCATTTGATGATTTAACACGATAAAAAAATAATAATAATAGAAATGGTAAGGTAATGGTAAGACAACCAGTCTTACCATGGGGTATCGTATTACCCAGTCAGACTTTAGAGCTTCTGACAGTAACGACTGTCAAAGATCTTCAAATGACAGCCAGGACCAACGGCTTTACGTGCTTTCCGAGTGCTTTTTACCCATCCACAGACCAACCTCGGCAAGCGCGGCTTAACCCGTAAAAATATATATAATAAAAAACTTTTTCAAAAAAAAATGTAACCGCCTTCAAAAAGAACCACAAAAAAGGGTAAAATAATCTACAAAATAACTTTTGTTTCGGAAGTAGATGGCTTTGTTGTTCTCAAAAACTACTGAACCGATTTTGATGAAACTTGCAGTATTCCCTAACAGACAGATATCTAGCACAAAAAAAAAGAATTATTTAAATCGGCCGTGAAGTTCCGGAGATATGCGAGAATGAATCAGTCGATGCCTACTCCTTACTGTTAAGGAGTTGTACCTTCCATCATCAGCTCAGCTACATAAGATGATGATTACCATACGCAAGTACTTAAATTACTTCATAAAATTTACGAAAAACGATGCGTGGGCCTATAAAATTTGAGGGTTGCCCTCGATTTCTCCAAGATCCAATCATCAGATCCTGATTTGGTGACAATGGGACCACACGGGAAGTACCAGCCTTCAAACAAAAATAGAATCATGAAAATCGGTTCACCCAGTCGGTCGTTATGCGGTAACAAACTACTGTTAAGGAGTTGTACCTTCCATCATCAGCTCAGCTACATAAGATGATGATTATCATACGCAAGTACTTAAATTACTTCATAAGATTTACGAAAAACGATGGGTGAGCCTATAAAATTTGAGGGTTGCCCTCGATTTCTCCAAGATCCAATCATCAGATCCTGATTTGGTGACAATGGGACCACACGGGAAGCACCAGCTTTCAAACAAAAAAAGAAACATGAAAATCGGTTCACCCAGTCGGTCGTTATGCGGTAACAAACTACTGTTAAGGAGTTGTACCTTCCATCATCAGCTCAGCTACGTAAGATGATGATTACCATACGCAAGTACTTAAATTACTTCATAAGATTTACGAAAAACGATGCGTGGGCCTATAAAATTTGAGGGTTGCCCTCGATTTCTCCAAGATCCAATCATCAGATCCTGATTTGGTGACAATGGGACCACACGGGAAGCACCAGCTTTCAAACAAAAAAAGAATCATGAAAATCGGTTCACCCAGTCCGTCGTAATGCGGTAACAAACATAAAAAAAATATATATATACAGTAGAATTGATAACCTCCTCCTTTTTTTGAAGTCGGTTAAAAACTACCCTATGTCCTTTCTCAAGTTCCAAACTATGTCTGTACCAAATTTCACACAAATCGGTTCAGTAGTTTAGGCGTGAAGAAAAGACAGACAGACAGACAGACAGACAGACAGAGTTACTTTCGCATTTATAATATTAGTTAGGAAGTTAGGATTAGGATTAGGATTAGTCAAATGTCAATAACTTACTCTCCGACGCTGCTAAAGACGAAGCCAATTATGAGCATGCCGGTGATGACGACCATGACAATGAGACCCAGGAACAAGCCCCGGTTGGAGGCGTGGCAGTCGGCGTAGATCACGATGTTGCTCGTGAAGTCATTGTCTTCGTTTGCTGTTGGGAGCCTGGAAACGATGTTGTTCATTAGAAGACTGGGTGCAAAATTAAGACAATACTAAAGGTAAAAGAGTTGAGTTTTGAATAAAGATTGAAACAGTGCTTTTACATTCTTATCACTAATTCTGAAAAGAAAGTTGTCGACTTTATGATCACATTTCGAGAAACAACTCCATCTAGTGATGGAGTTGTTTTGAGATATGTATGTATTTCTCAAATAATCATCATAATTCTTTGTGAAGAGTGAAACCAACCCCGTGTTGTTCTTGTAATTCCCATTTGCGTTTTAGGGACATTTCCACAAATCAAAATCATTCTTACATGGTCTTTATGCCCAACTTATTAAGACACTTTATACATCCTTTTCTAGTCGTAATCCAATAATTTAAACACAAGAAGGTACTATACCTGCACATATGGTAGTTATCATCACTGTTGGAGTTGATATCAGAATTACTGTTGTCCTCGTTGTCGCAGTTACCGATGTTACTCCAGATAATGTAGTATACAGCGACTGCAAAATAAATTTAAAACAGAATTTGTATAATACACACACCGGCAAAATTAGAGGAACACAAAAAAAAAAAGACTTTTTTGACAAACTTGAGGCTATTTTGACAAGTGGTTTTGTTATTTGAATGATTACCCTTATTTCGTAGAATATTATGGGGATTTTTGGGCTGTTTTCAACATTCTAACGTAAATTAGACCCTCTTAAGTGTTTGTTGACAATTAACGCTTCAAAGTGTTTTTGGTAAGAAAGTTCGTTTAAGCAGTCAAAGCTGGCCCTAGCTCGTTTTGTTTGTTTTGTTCTGAGAGTTAACATTGTATTGCATACAGAATGAGTGATTTGCGTGCAACTGAAGTCGCCAAGGCTGTAACAATGATCAAGGAAGGTCACACCTACCGTTCAGTCAGTCGAACGTTAGATGTATCAGTATCTGTGATCCACCATAATGTGCAACCATACAGACAGACGGGATCTTACGTGCGCAGGCGGGGCCAAGGCAGAAAACGTGCAACCAGTGCCGTAGACGACCGTTTTATAAGGGTGCAAACTTTGAGAAATCGTCGTCAAACGGCTGTTCAGACCCAAAATCTTTTGGAATAAGTGCTTAACGTACGTGTTAGTGAAGGAACAGTGAGGAGAAGACTCAATGAAGTTGGTTTAAAGTCGTACGTCCCAAAAAAAGCGCCAAAACTTGAGTAGAGCCATCGAGTAGCCAGATTAGCGTTCGCTCGTCAGCATCAAAATTGGTCCGATGAGTAGAGTCGAGTTTTATTCTCTGACGAAAGCCGATATTGTGTGAATTTTATCGACAGAAGAGAGAAGATGTGGAGATATCGCGGAGAACGTTACCATCAGGCAAATTTTTCTGAAACAACGTCTTACGGTGGAGGGTCTGTTATGTTATGGGGTGGTATAAGTTTGACGGCACGCACCGGCTTGGTCATCATTGATGGCGGTTCTCTGACTGCACACAGGTACATAACTGAGATCCTTGAGCCCCATGTTATGCCTTTTGCCCCATTTAAAGGCTCAGATTTTGTGTTTTTGCACGATAATGCACGGCCCCACACTGTGCACATAGTGCGTGATTACTTTAACGAGATCGGTATAACCCAAATGGACTAGCCAGCACGATCGCCAGATATGAATCCAATAGAACATGTCTGGGACATAATTGGACGAAGGATCCGAGCAAGAAATCCAGCCTCTAGGAATGTCAAAGAGCTGAAATTGGCGATGGTTGAAGAATGGGACACTTTGCCTCAAGAAATGATCGACGGTGTCATCAGGAGCATGGGTAGACGTAGTCCAAGCCCTAATAAGGGGTCGAGAAGGCAACACGCGCTATTAATTCTTTTATTTCATTTTTTTCTTTTAATTTTACTCTGTCTATACAAATCAACTTTTTTTAGTTAAATCCATTTTGATTGTTTTTTTTAAATTAAACCCTAATAAACTCTAAAATTTGTGTTTTTCTGAGATAAAATAAATAAACAAAGGTAAATAAAGCGAAAATAATAAATAAAAGACATTAAATCTCAAAAAATTGAGTATTTTTTTTGTGTTCCTCTAATTTTGCCGGTGTGAAGAAATAGTTTTAGTTCTGGGGCCACACTAATGGGAAATGCCGTTAATTATCGCGATTATGGACGATTATACGATTATAAATGGTTAATTTTTGTAGTTTTAATCGTCTTCAGGGGTCATTGAGGATTAAAACTACAAAAATTTAATCATGTATTTAAGTCCATTACCGCAATATTTAACGGTATTAACCGTTAGTGGCCCCCGCATATTAAGGATATTGTATTCTTCAGTTACTCAGTTACTGGGGTAGTTAGCAAAAGGCTAGGCAGTAATGATGTAAAATTATAGAAAAACAGGAATAATATTATGAGTGAATCAGCTATGAAAGCCACTGAAAAAAAATGCAAATCAAATGAAGCACTGACTTCCAAGAACATTTCCCGCTTGTTTATTTTTTACTGCGTCTCTTTCATATCCAATTTACAAATCAGAGGGAATTTGTGATACGTACCAATAAGAATATTAAATTCCACGCTGAACGGGTAGAGGTACGGCGAGAAATCCTCATATATTGAATTAATGGCTTCTGAGCTGTTGCAGTTGGGGTTGTATAGATTGTCTACGTCGATTAATCTGCCATCCCGGGACATATCTGAAAAAAAAAAAATAGATTTCAAAAAATTATTATAACTGGTTTTTTTTGAGGACGGTTGATCTAAAATAGATTGTTTAAATTAAAAACAGAAAAACATCATTTCTTAATAACTCATGCAGGCTGATGCAGGTACCCATTTAGAAAAAACAGCGTGTATGAGAAAGTTTCATGATCCCATAGACAAAGTTTTTCAGTTTCATGGTCGGTATAAAACGGTTAACAAATTTCTGACGCATGCTGTATCACCCAAATAAAGAAGTCTCGATATAATATTTTGTTATATTGTAAAACCCGTGGTAAGTACTAAATAAAAATCTTACCGTGTTCAGCAATCGTTTCATTTCCAAGATATGCTGAGTATTCTCCGGCATTATGCCGAGACGTGGCGTATAGCGTCAGTCCCAGGATTGTCTCACGCACGATCGCAGATATCCAGAAGCACAGACTGCTGCCGATTAGGTGCATGAACGCGAAGTGAGCCAAGCCCTGGAAATAGTTAATATTATTTGTAGTTCTTGTTCATTGTGTTATTTAATTGATGTATTTGTCGTTGTTTTAGATTCGGCGTTAGCGGTTTAAGGAGGTCGGCAAAATGAAGCCTATATAGCGGATGATCGTTTGTAGGCAGACCGACCAAGTAAAGTCTAACTACGGCTAACTATTGGTAAGTTAAAACCACAAAGTGGTTTAAAAATGGTGTTGTTTAACAATAACAGTGTTATTTATCTTTTAAATGATAAATTATTCATTAAAACAGCGACACTACAAACATATTACACAAAAAAAAAGAGTAAATTCAGTAACAAAACATATCGTTATTGACATCTTAGCTAGATTACAGTGTAACCTGTGTTAAAGATGCCGGTTCCACTCTTCAGAAAGTTTACAGTTTAGTTAATAATTACAGTTTTAAATATTATGTTTTAACTTTTGATATGTGCTAATCTAATAATCTATACTTATAATAAATCTGTAGAGAAGCCATTTCTGTACATGAAATATATTTAAAAAATAACTATCAAGGGGTGATTAGGGATCGCTACTGATGCCAAAAATGCAGTCAGTAAAATTTTTGTCTGTCTGTCTGTCTGTCTGTCTGTCTGTCTGTCTGTATGTTCGTTATAGAAACAAAAACTACTCGACGGATTTTAACGAAATTTGGCACAATTATTCTTCATACTCCTGGGCAGGTTATAGTATACTTTTCATTACGCTACGACCCATAGGAGCAGAGCAGTGAAGGGAAATATTGGGAAAACGGGAGAAGTTACTCCATTTTTTAAGCTTCCGTCGCGTGTGCAGCCTTAATGGTTAAAGCTACATAGAAATCATGTATGACTGAAATGTTCTCCTTAAAATTATATAAAAATATTCCTTGACAGCATATGTCTATCTTTTATGCTAGACTCACAATAACACGTGAAACTCCCGATAGCTTAGCAATTCGGAGCTTTCTGATTATATTTGTCTACTCTTACGTTTACAACACTGTCACTCATCCCTAATTAAAAAAAATTAACATTATTACCTATTCAATAAAAAAAGAATCATGTGAATCGGTGTAGAAACACCAAAGCTATACATGAAATACGCTAAAAAGTCATCGCGCGTGAATACAGAATGATGATATAAGGATTATTTTTGTGTATCGGTTGCCGCGCTCGACGCGTTTTACGGCGGGAGTTATAAAAGGCGGGGGGTCCGCGCGTCTGGAGGCCTTAAAATCTTAACGCATCCACAGAAAAGTCCGGTTGAGCAGTACAAAACCTATTAAAGGTTGACCTGCGATTTGGCTGTTGATGCGAATAGACGTTCAGACTGTTCGACCTTATTGACTGGCAATAATTGTTATTTACAAACCGTGCTTATCAGCGTGACTTTTATTCTTTGAAAAGTTTATTTTTAGATTTGTTGTCATTTTATGAAATAGATATTAGAGATTTTGGTAGTGTTTAAATATATTATTAGTTTACATTTTATTTCTTTATAGTTGAAGCAATAGTATGTACAAAATTAGTTATTTTGGTACTCTTTTTTTTATCGTGGTATATATATATATATATATATATAGTATATATTTTAAATTAAACATTGCCGCACACTAGGAATTTTATTTCTTTATAGTTGAAGCAATAGTAGGTACAAAATTAGTTATTTTGGTACTCTTTTTTTTATCGTGGTAAAATCATCAAATGAGTTCTCCCACCGAGGACAAGTCGGGAGGGACTGTTAGACTTGACTGACTAAAATCCACGGTGTCCTTCAATAGCCCTTTACGGGGTCACGGTAATTCGTTAGTCCCGCGACCCCGGCAGGCTTTGGCCCTCTACAGGTCCCGTCACTATGCTGGCACTCTTTGAGGCGCGCGTGGAACACAACGCTCCGTCGACCCGGGCATGGTCCATGGTCGGACAGCGAGTCGCCCATTACTCCCTGCCCGCATGCCCGCGCCTACGGTGGCCGGAGAGCGTCTGGCGACGTCCGACGCCGTGGGCGTCTACCACTGCGGCTGGGGTGGAGGGAGGACGCTGTCCTCTGCCTCACGCGGCCCGCCACCTCCTTCACGAGCATGACTGCTTCGCAGGAGGCGACCGCTTCCCACTCCGTCTCGCCCTGCAGCATGGCCTCGACCAATGCCGGGCGCGAGAGGTCTCCGCCTTTCGCCGTCATGAGGACACGGCGGTGCTCTGACACAGCGGGGCAGTCCTGCACCGTATGCTCCATCGTGTCCTCCGGACGATCCTCGCAATGGTGACACCCAGGCGTTTCTTCCCTCCCTATCAGGCACAGGTACCTCCCGAAACTTCCGTGTCCGGTGAGGACCTGCGTCATGCGGTAGGTCAGGACGCCGTGACGCCTATCCAGCGGGGGGATAGGCGTCACGGGGGGGGGGTTATAAGAGGGGTCTTACTGCCGCGATTGCGGCGTGCCCGATTTTGGTACTCTACACTAATATTTTAGAGAGAAGAGAAAAACTTTGTTTGTTTGTTTGATTGTAATGAATAGGCTCAAAAACTACTGGATCGATTTTAAAAATTCTTTCGCCATTCGAAAGTTACATTAGCCACGAGTAATATACGCTATATTTTATTTTGGAGAAAAATAAGATTCCGTAAGATATACGGGATTTTCGGCCACAAGGTGTAAAAAATCAACCAGAAAAGTTACTTATTTTGCGTACGCTGCCTAAACTATAAAAGATAGAACCATAAAATGTTCTAATTAATTGTTGATCTAATAAATATCTACAAAAAAGTCCGCAACACACTATATCTATCTATGTCAATTGTTTGTGATGACTGCGTCGTCGATGTTAGTGTCGGTGTCTGTGAATAGACCTGGGAATCATGTTGCTGACCGTGTCTTTTCTGAGTAGGCTTTTTGCAGCGGTAACCGACATTCACGCGGGCGGAGCCGCGGGCGCCCACTAGTATTAAATAAAACCTTCGTAAGTCCGAATGGTGCAAAGAAAATGCTTATATAGACTCTTTAATTAGGGTATTCAATCCCGGACATGATAAGTGATTCGACGTTAATGTACATTGTTTTTGTTTTTTTTTTTAATCCGCGTCTGATTGTGTATCGCTGTTCATTTTATTGATGTTGAACTGTTCTTGACGTCATACTGAAGGAATTCGTAATTGAAAATTATGTAAGGTTTTTCCAACTCAAAAACAACGTCATAAAATTGAATCCGGGAGCTCATTAGTGAGCTTTTATTTGCTATTGGACTTGTTTTTATTTAAGTAAGTATACAGCCCAAGGTAATATGCATGTAATTTTTTCTTAATTTTATCAGTAATATGGATGCACATCGCTTCCAACCGGTTTTATTGAAATTTATGAGGGAGGCCTATGTCCAGCAATGGACGCACTACGGCTGATATGATGATGATAATGATATCAGTAATATACAGTTCGACAAACATCAGAAAATTAATTCTGCATGTCGCTTTTTTTCATCGTGGTAAAATCATCAAATGAGTCCTCCCACCCAGGGCAGGGCAGGAGGGACTGTCAGACTCGTACTGACTAAAATCCACGGTGTCCTTCACTAGCCCTTTACGTACCGGGGTCACGGTAATTCGTTAGACCCGCGACCTTTCTGCATGTCGCTGAACAAAAAAAAAACTAAACTCCTACAATTTTCTAGTTTTGATCGGGCGAGCTGGTGCTCCATTCGGGAGGCTCACGTGCAGCTGTGAACGGCAATACGCTGATAATAAACAATTGTCTACTACACTTTCAAAAATTAAAATGAAAAGTTTTGAATTACATGCATATTCCCTATTTTCAAGATAAGTGTGTTTCAATAACTTAATTTGCCCTTTCATGGCTGTGTGTAGCGATAACAGAGTAACTAACATTCAGTATTATTGAATTACCGCATGAATACGCGGCTTTGTCCAATGTAACATTGACAAATACACTGCGCTGAATGGCAGCAACCTTCATATACCGATATAATAAACATGTACCTATTCTGGGACATCATTATTTACGAGTAGGTCATTTAGTTGTTGTATTATTTAAACTATCCACGATTTCTGTACCCTCTACAAGCCAGGTCGCGGGACTGTACAAATTACCGTGACCCCAGAACATAAAGGGCTATTGAAGGACACCGTGGATTTTAGTCAATACGAGTCTGACAGTCCCTCCCGCTCTGTCCAGGGTGGGAGGACTCATTTGATGATTTTACCACGATAAAAAAAACCCTCTACAAGTCGAAATTTGATAGATTTGTGTCATATTGTTGTATCATTTTATAATTTTTTGAACTTGTATGATTCCACAAATAAGATAATTTTATAAGTTCTTGAGTGAACTTTCAAAGGAGATAAGATTCAAATTAATTTATATAAGATAGAATAGTCCTACACATTTTGAGACTATAAATAAATAAATAAATCACCGTTTCTAGGGTGCTATCTATCTCCGGTTTTTTGCCGTAAAAACGGAACATACATACAAAGAAACCCTACATCCTTTCACACTTCTTATATTAGTTGGATGATTATCTTTACCTGATATCTCAAGATGATGACGTTAGAGTACTTGAAGATGAAGTACAGCTGCAGGAAGCAGTAGAGCGGGAACATAACATCAAGGACCACTTGGAGGATGTTCACACATTCGTCGTTGTCCAGGTTCTCGTCTACCAGCTGGCCTATTTGTACTGCTAGTAGGAGGATCGAGTGCACTAGGTGGCCTAGAGCAAAACCTGCAGAAGAAATAGATTACGAGGATTAAAGTTTATATACTTCTTGAGAAAGTGCGGACTCGCACGTAGTAATTATTAGAGAATCTGTTTCACTAAAGATTTTACTTTTTAAAACCAGTTAGGGATAACAAAAAGTAAGGAATCTTGGAGTGAAAAAAAATCTGACCTCAACGTGGAAATAGTGAGGCAATCTCTATCACCAATTTCCCATGCACTCTAAAACTTACTCACACTATTGACAAAATATTTAAAAAAAAATAATAGATCCCTATATAAGTAGATTCGGGCACGCCGCAATCGCGGCGGTAAGACCCCTCTTTGAGGAGTGGCTGGATAGGCGTCACGGCGTCCTTACCTTCCGCATGACGCAGGTCCTCACCGGACACGGAAGTTTCGGGAGGTTCCTGTGTCTGATAAGGAGGGAGGAAACGCCTGGGTGTCACCACTGCGAGGACCGTCTTGAGGACACGGTGGAGCATACGGTGCAGGACTGCCCCGCTTGGGCAGAGCACCGCCGTGTCCTCACGACGGCGATAGGCGGAGACCTCTCGCGCCCGGCATTGGTCGAGGCCATGCTGCGGGGCGAGACGGAGTGGGAAGCGGTCGCCTCCTTCTGCGAAGCAGTCATGCTCGCGAAGGAGGAGGCGTGCCGCGTGAGGGAGAGAACAGTGTCCTCCCTCCGACCCACCCGCAGTGGTAGACGCCCACGGCGACGGACGTCGCCAGACGATCTCCGGCCACCGTAGGCGCGGGCATGCGGGCAGCGAGTAATGGGCGACTCGCTGCCCGACCATGGACCATGCCCGGGTCGACGGCGCGTTGTGTTCCACGCGCGCCTCAAGGAGTGTCAGCAAACTGACGGGGCCTGTAGAGGGCCAGAGCCTGCCGGGGTCGCGGGTCTTACCCATCACCGTAACCCCGGTACGTAAAGGGCTCGTGAAGGACACCGTGGATTTTAGTCAGTACAAGTCTGACAGGCCCTCCCGCCCTGCCCTGGGTGGGAGGACTCATTTGATGATTTTACCACGCAAAAAAAAAAAAAAAATGTATAAGTAGATTGGTGTGTAAAATATGTAAGTAGGCATCAGCATATCTATTAAATTGAATGGAAATATTTTATTTATATGTGGTTACAATAAAGTTAGATAATATCACACTTTTATAGCATTCTAAATATCTAAAAATAGGTTCCGATAAAGACAATGCATGCACGCCAACGTTACATGATTTTAATGATTGTTATCATTTTATCTCATCATTATTATAGTTTTATCGGTCAAAATTATATTGTTGGCGCTGAAAACTATTGAAATGTGTGGAATTACACAACTGTTGTGCAAAATTGATAGTACTGTTGGCACAGTGGCTGAAAGATCGACTGTTTTGCTGCCTGTCACTCTGGGGGTCTACTTTCTAAGTCCGTGAACGAAGATACGGGTACGGATACGGATGTACGAATGTAACTAACGTCAAAATCAAATTTGTAGACGGATAATACTGCTACGACTAAATTTCTTTTGAAGCCGCGCTAGTGTCTATGCCATTACATCAAATTGCATTTAAAAAAATGTAATACCACGAACTAGTAGTACCAAGAATTTTCCGCAGATCATGAGTGATGGCGCGGACTCTAAGGACTCTGTCAAACTGTAATGTCATTCATTATTAGTTCGGACTCGATGTCACGAGGCGTAGGAAACGTCCGTAACTAAGATAGAAGCCACGGGTTTCGTGCTTATATCAGACCCCCTGATTTCCACACTGAACAAATACTTGTAGATCATACAATGAATGTTGCAGTATGGAGTTTTAATTGTTTGGAAACGCATCTATGATACAGGAGAAGGGCCTAATAAGTTTCAAATGTTTTTTTTTTCTTTCAAATGTTGTTTTTTCACCTCGATAATAATAATGAGGTAGGTAGTAAACAAGATTTACAAGTCAGCGTGGTTCTTATCTATGCTGACTGCATAGGGTGCGCCAGATAAGATCATATAATTGTTTTATCACACGTGGAGGTTTTGGCAAAGTTAATTAAAACGTATTTTAAATTAGCTAGCCACTGCAGTCACGGAGAGTCACAATACGAATCAAATACAAAAGTAGAGAGTCGATAATCTCCATCTGTCAACTGGCACTTGAAAACAACGTTAAGCAATAAAATTATAATTTTTAATAGTGAATATTTTCTTTATTATCTTGTTAAAGTTATTTTCAAATGTTAATTGTTTATTTCTAAGCGTGCAAGCATCAGCAACTCTCCTTTTTAGTTGAACTGCATAGTATCGAAGTTTTAAATTAGTTTCGATTTCGGTGCTTACGCCTATTTGTTGTTAACATCTATTAAATAAAATATTAAGAAATTTTCGTTTTGTTTTTGTTTGTATTAATTTCAATAAAGACTTATAAAATGACTAAAACAAAATATGAATAAACAAAGAGGGAATCTTTTCTTTACGTCTAAAAGTCTAGGGAAGGGCGATGGTTTCTGAGGATCTTTTATATGAATTGAGTTTTAAAAGGCGCAGGTCATATCCGTCTTAATTGAAGATATAGCGCGTATGATTGAGATTGGAATTTTGATATAGAGGGTATATCCGTGCATACAGACTTCACGCGTCTAATATGGATCCTTACCAGCGGCTCCCAACTTGAGGTAGAAGCTTCCAGAATGCCTGCCCTGACTGAAGCAATACTCATGCTTGGTGGGGATAAGCACCGGTGGTGGCATACCAGGCATCCGGTAGCCTGATTCAGGGGTACGATCTCCTGGAGTTACTGAACCCATTCGCTCCTGGAATTACAAAAGAGAAAAAAAACTAAGAAATTGACACTAAAAGTTTCATCCAATATAGGTACGTACTATCATTTAGAAGTTAATTATAATGCAGATGTGTATACTATGTAATAAGGCAGACGTGTCTGTTTGTTTTCAACGCAAAATTTCTGGAAATAACAGACCGATTCAAAAAAATGGGCCAATTTAAAATAAAATTGATTTTGACAGGCCAATTCTTGAGGTCGATTTCAAGCTATTGAACGTAATGCTATATCCCTTGCCAGTCGTATAAAAATTAAAAAGTAAGAAATAGGTAAAAACCGCGCTTAAATCTCTAGTTACAATATTTAAAAAAAAAAGAAACAATGAACTGCGTAGTCGTCCATGGTAAACAAAGATAATAAATGTACTCACCTCTTGCTTTCTAAAATATTCCATAACTGATTCTTCGTGTTGAGCTTTAATTCTATGATTTTTAATCGCAATTGCTTTATATCTTGTTATATCGAATAATAAGAACACGACATACACCATTCCAACGCTGCAGAGGAATATGGAGTAAATCTGGAAATGTAAAGAAAAAGTTATTAAATTTTCTTTCTAGAAAACATTTTTATCTTTAGAAGACTGCCATCCTAAGTTCTATAAGTTATGGAAACTTTTTTATGAAGTACCTTTATAATAATGGTGGGTACAGACTTGTTCGTATTTTATCTTATAATCAATCATAGCTTTATTCCAGAAATCTAATGCACACCGTTGCAGTGGGGATTCTGATTTATTTTCCGGAAATTCCCACTAGTTTACTCAGACTGGTGGGGATTTTTGGAAAAATAGTTACAATCCTCACGGGGTGTAGTTTTTTGTATGGTCATGTGTACACTCTATAGGATAGAAAATTAGAGCTCCATAATAAGAAGTCTGCTTTTAAAGCAGTTCTTTATATTTCGTTAAAATTGTTTTGTTTATTGACCCGATGTGTGTTCATGTTTCTTTTGTAACACAAAATAATTAATCATTTACCAATTAATACGATAAGATAATTATAGTTTAACGTCACTGATTACATTTGTTTCAGTCTATTGATAAGATAATACTCTGAACTCATCTGCACCCATCTTAATACTGGTTTAGCCTTTGTTCGAACTAGGCCAGACCGGGAGATCAGGTAATGAAGTTAAGATAAGCACTTATCCGACATTTATAGAGCGAACTCACACTTAGCTCAAGCCTAGCTCAGTAACACGTCATACAAAAATAAACCTTATTAGTATTGATGGGTTGTTTTTGTTAATAAAAACAGGTACTATCTAAAGAAAAAGTACTCGTCAAGAGCAATCAAACGATTCTGAACTCGATGGTTTCATCGGTTCATAACAAAGTTCCTGTGCCCACCGTTCCAGCATCATCAGATCAGCTCCATGTCATTGGAAGATTGCATTGCCACGCAATATACATAAATGCGTGTAAACTTTCAGCTCAATTGGAAACTGGGAACTGTGTCAAATTTAATTTGCAAGATTTGATTGCTGACTGACAGCGGGACATGTGAAACTAAATAAAAGTTTGTAATAAGAACTTTATTTTCATGCAAAAATGATACATTTTAGAATGAAGCAAAACTAAAGATAAAAGTAAAACTTGCCTCGGAAATAGACTGATTGACGAAGGAATCGCCGAGGTACACAACAAGTCCTAAAGTGACCAGCAATACCGCGTACATAGAGCTTATTATTAGTGTCAGGTACTTTCTGAAAACAAGTGGAAATGTTTGTGTTATTGCATGAGATAAGTATTAAATCTAAACTAATATCATAAGATGAAGAGTTTGTTTGTGTCAACTAGTGCGTTCAACCTATCTTAAGCTATCGGGAAATACTGGTTCAAATCTAAAAAACTATTACTGTGTTAATTTTTTTCATTTTATCGTGGTAATATCATCAAATTAGTCCTCAATCACCCAGGGCAGAGCGGGAGGGACTGTCAGACTCGTACTGACTAAAATCCACGGTGTCCTTCAATAGCTCTTTACGTTCCGGGGTCACGGTAATTCGTACAGTCCCGCGACCGTTACTGTGTTAGATAGTCCATTTATTGAGGAAGGCTATAGGCTATATGACATTACACTACGACCAATAGGAGCCGAGCGGCGGGAGTGAAATCTTGAGGTAACTGTTCTCCAAGATGTCATAGTACAAGTATGATCAGTGGTGGCCCCGACTTACGAGTTGTAGTCGGGTTCGAACCCAGCCAGGCACTCTACTTTGTATCATTTATTTCATCAACACTACTCTCATAACGGTAAGCAGACCTGTGATATCTACCAAACCGCACTACGGCCGCGTGGTGGATTATGTCCCACTCCCTCTCACAGAAAGGAGGCCTGTGTCCCCGCAATAGGAACATAATAGGCTGATGATGATGATGATGAGATGAGTATGCTTGTAAAAGTGTTCATATAACCTTCATAACAAAATATAATTCAATGATAGAGGTGACGTATATTTTTAACAATGTTGGCGGGTAGACTGGCCCCTGTTCTATTTCTGAAAGGTCAGTGAATTATTGAATACTTATCGGTATGAAATAATACAACATTTTTGTTAGCTCAAGAATAGAACTAATGACTTCACTCTGGGGTCGCGGAACTGTCTTAAGGTCTTTACCGATAGAACGCGATCCGATCCGGCGATGCGATCTGGCGATACGATCTCTGTAACCTTTGATGTCCATATATGCTTTCTCACTGCCGGCGCGCGTCAGATTCTATCGCGTTCAGCCTTTATAGAGATCGCATGCGATCACATCGCATCGCCAGAAGGCCTTTAGCAGGATACTGTGACTTCAGCACAAAAAAGGGCCTTTCCACTCCACCTTTAATGTCTTTTACCGACTCTAAGGACCCATCTCTGTCTCTACCAAAGCTCACCAAAGTTGCTTCTGCCGTTTTGACGTGAAAACGGAACATACGATCAAACATACACTTTCACATTTATAATATTATAGTTAGGCTTTTACACTTCAGTAGGTTAAAAGGTTAGGCTGTGAATCCGGCCGTAGCGACCAGTGAACTATGGCACTGTCCCGCGCCCGGGACACACACTATGTATGTAAATCAGCGCTTACTGTACCGAAAACTAAAAAAAATAACGGACACGTTGATAAAAGGAACGACATTAATAGATTTAATAAAATTCAGGTTGTAACCGTGTGTTCACAGAGTGAAGGTGTCTGATTAAAATTATTTCAGACTATTCTTAATGTATTTTCTTGTTTGCACCTCGCTTGTTTTTTGGACTTCATTCTTGATTTTTTAAATATAATAATAAAATAAAATAATGAACACAGAAACAAGTAGGCCAAAGTATTTTGCTTCAGTCATTAATTTGCTTCAATCATCATTTTACACGTGCAGTCTGTGGGCCGATTATACCCAGAAATCGTACGGCGTCCTTCGCGTTGAATATAATAATGCGTTCAGGATGTTGATGGGATTGCCCCGTTTCTGTAGTGCGTCAGGGATGTTTGCTGAAGCCCGAGTCGATTGTTTTTATACAACGATGAGGAAGCGATGCGCCTCCCTGTTGCGCCGCGTGCGGGCCAGCCCCAACAACATTCTACGCTGTGTGGCGAGTAGACTCGATCGTCTATATGTATGTGGGTCGCTGCTGCAAGCTGTCCACATCTTTGATATGCGTGTGGCAGTGACTCACATGTATTCATAGTTTTAACTTAAGTTATTAGAATAGGAATACTAACATAGGATTAAGAAAAGTTGTTACTAACATAATGAGTCAATGATACTTGAAATAAATAGATAATAATAATAATTAATAAAAAAACTGGGTGGATTGTAAAAGAATCTGGGACCTACTTATTTACCGTATAGACTGTCAAAGATTGTAAAAGACCAATATGAATCAGAACTTACTTGGCGGACACCACGTTACCCCAGTATCGGTTTCAGGATAGGTAACCCGCGCACTGGTGACTTTTTGTCCCGATGAACTGCTATGACGATATATGAAAAAAAGTTCCTAGCTAGCAATAAATTCATCGCTTTCGTCTAGGTTACAAAAATCAGCGCCCGGCATAACATATAAAATACTAATAATCCAGCTGCACCCGCCTCCAACGGAGTTCTGGAAAGACTAAGCAGACAATAAGCTGAACTTACTTGGTGAGCTTCTTATTTTCCTCAGGACTGGTGGGTGGTGGTGCCTGGGTATCCACTGAGCGTATGGACTGAGCGTCCATGGTTGCCACGGACCGCTTCCGAGGTGTTGCACTGCCCCGTGACTCGCTTTGCGGCATGTAAAGGCGGTAACTGTCTGTTGAAATTAATATTGAGTAAGTTTGGTAAAATAAATATTATAAGAAGTAATAAATAAGAAAGAGTTTTCTTTCTTTCTCTGTTTTCTGATGGCTGCAACCTTTTTTTTTTTTTTTTTTATCGTGGTAAAATCATCAAATGAGTCCTCCCACCCAGGGCAGGGCGGGAGGGACTGGAGACTTGTACTGACTAAAATCCACGGTGTCCTTCACTAGCCCTTTACGTACCGGGGTCACGGTAATCCCTTGGTCCCGCGACCCCGGCAGGCTTTGGCCCTCTACAGGCCCCGTCACTATGCTGACACTCTTTGAGGCGCGCGTGGAACACAACGCGCCGTCGACCCGGGCATGGTCCATGGTCGGACAGCGAGTCGCCCATTACTCGCTGCCCGCATGCCCGCGCCTACGGTGGCCGGAGATCGTCTCGCGACGTCCGACGCCGTGGGCGTCTACCACTGCGGCTGGGGTGGAGGGAGGACGCTGTCCTCTCCCTCAGGCGGCCCGCCTCCTCCTTCACGAGCATGACTGCTTCGTAGAAGGAGGCGACCGCTTCCCACTCCGTCTCGCCCCGCAGCATGGCCTCGACCAATGCCGGGCGCGAGAGGTCTCCGCCTATCGCCGTCGTGAGGACACGGCGGTGCTCTGCCCAAGCGGGGCAGTCCTGCACCGTATGCTCCACCGTGTCCTCCGGACGATCCTCGCAGTGGTGACACCCAGGCGTTTCTTCCCTCCCTATCAGACACAGGAACCTCCCGAAACTTCCGTGTCCGGTGAGGACCTGCGTCATGCGGTAGGTCAGGACGCCGTGACGCCTATCCAGCCACTCCTCAAAGAGGGGTCTTATCGCCGCGATTGCGGCGTGCCCGATGGCTGCAACCTTGGGGTCTTTTTTATCGTGGTAAAATCATCAATGAGCGGACTGTCAGACTTGTACTGATCCAGGGTGTTCCTTCAATAGCCCTTTCCGTTCCGGGGCCACGGTTACCTGATAAGAACGTCCCGTGACGCCGGCACGTGACGTCGATGGTGGACTCGTTAGTCTATGAGAGCCCCGTCAGACCTTGGGGCCTTTAAGTCAAGAGTGAAAAGGTTGCTCGTACTTCTAGGTAAGCGTACATCGTTGTCCACATCATTGCGAGCTACGATGTACGCTTTTGACACTATCTCGCCTGATGGTAAGTGATGACACTTTCCATCAAGGCGAGATAGTGGTCAAACGCGAGCCTGGCGCTAAATATAGGTAACAAAAAGTTTTGTATCCGTGCAAACACTGAAATGAATGTTTAAGTAAAGGATACAAGTTAAGCGTAGAGATTCTGAATTTGAAAGATGTTTTTAAGAGTGTTTGTAAATCTGGGTATTCTTCTTTTCTATGAAACAACAAAATATACACCGGTTACTTGAAGTGGATTAAAAGGCGTGTGTAATATGTTTTCTTTTACTGCTCGTTACAAGTAGAATGCAACTCAATAAGTTGTTTAGGCTCTATAGCCTTTGTCAAACAGACAGGCGTGGCGAATACGAAGCGAGGCGTTTTTATTTGTAATGTATGGAATTGTTTGAATCCAGTCACATAGAAAAGCGAAAGCGATCCGATAGCGTGACCGAGCTATCGGACTGACGTCTCGTATCGCTTCGGACTCGCCTGTCTATTTGACAAAGGCTAAAATCATAAACCGTTGCATAGTGTTATCCAGCTAATAATAATGTTCCCCTATCTCTACGCACGGCCCTCTTGTAATTCATGCACCGATGGGCCCTTTATAAAACACGTTACCACGGCACTACGGTATCTAGTTCACTCGTTAGGGCCCAGTTTAAACCTAATTACTAACCAATAACATCATGCAAGTAAATTAAATGAAAATATCATACTTCAGTTGGCAGATAACAGTTAATTATGCAATTGCTAGTCAGATACGAAGTTATGATATTTTCTGCGAAGTATCTCTGGTAGGTGCTTGGAACTTCACTTTGTAAGAGATCTTATAATGCTATCGCGCTTTTACAACTTTATTAATTGTTACTCGTTGTTTTTTTTATCAATAAAGCCTGAACCTATTTAGCTATAGAAGTCACACTGCACTGGCAGAGTAATTCCAGTGTGGGTGTTCAATGTAAAACAAAGTATTGTATTCGTTTAGGATTTTTTTTACTAGATGGCGTTGTATGCTCACAAAACAAAGTGTATTAGTTTAGAAATCTTCTACTAGATGGCGTTTTACATTGAGCTCCCATTTCTAGATCGCGGTGTTAAGATTCTCCGCCGAGGAACGACCTCAATGTGATTTAGAAAATATATTAGTACTTGCTCAAATGGAATGACGTTGTTTGATTTCATCAATTCCCGGGCTGTTGTCGAGTGCCGTACATAATTTGGTCCTTACGAGTCGGATCGCGTTTTAGTGAAATCGCGTCGACAAGTGAAGTGACAGTTTTGTGACGTTTCTGGTGAGGCATAGAAACCAGTGGTGGATCGCCCTGAAATGCCTGTAAAATCCCCGTGAGTGTGGGAGATCAGCGGAGTTCTGCAAGCAGCACAGCAGCGAGGTTCCGGCCGGCTCCGCCAGGGGGCGCCACCAGCATCGAGGTTCACTTCACGCGGCAACGGCGTCAACAGCAGAGTCTTTAAGTCACAAGACAGCACCAACGTCATCAAGAGTGACGTCACAACCTGTGACGACACACTCTCAGCAGTACCAGCAGGAACATCACGACGTGTTTGGAGAGGTTTGGCAGATAAAACTGTGAGTTCAGTGTTTTTATTCGGTAGACTTTCAATTTCTCAAGTGAATTTCGAAGATCAGTTTAGTGCAAATACAAGAAGTGTTTGAGACTTTAAAGATTTAGTAGTAGACTTAGAATAATTACAAGTAAGGTGCCAATTTTGTCTATATTGAAACTTGTTTGAATTTTAATACGTAATTAATGTTCAATATCAATTACGTATAATTATTTTGTACTTTTTTACTGTTTGTGTACTTGTAATTTTTCATCTGTTGCATTGAATCACTTTTGTGCACAATGGAATCATTAGGCAAATTGCAATTAAACAAGAAATTAGTTATTGAAAAAAGTAGAATTAATTTCAAAAAATCACCCAAAGAGCGTCTCACTCAAAGTTATGTTGAGACTAGATTAGAATCTTTAGAGGTGCAATGGAAACTTTTTCTTGAGACACATACGTGCATAATAGAAAAGGCAACCGATGAAGAATTAAACAAGAATCCTTATTTTACGTCAGAAATGTACGAATTAACTGAAGAGTTGTATATAACTTATAAGTCTGAATTGAAAGATCAGCTGATTCAAATTTGTCCGCGTAAAGTTGTTAACCCCAGTAATAATAACCAATCTTCTCAAAATAGTTCAAATGTAAAGTTACCACAAATTAGTTTGCCTACGTTCACGGGCCTCTATTCAGAATGGGTCACATTCCGCGATTTATTTACGTCACTAATTCATAAAAATCACACATTAGATGACGTTCAAAAACTCCATTATCTAAAGGGTCATCTGTCAGGCGAGGCAGAACAATTGCTTCGACATATACCCGTGACTGCATCTAATTACGATGAGTGTTGGTCAATCCTAAACAAGCGATTTGATAACAAAAGATTTTTAGCTAACTGTATGCTTAAACGGCTTGTCCACCAACCGTTAATTAGCAAGGAATCGTCGACAAATGTTAAAACGTTGTTAGACACGACGGTTGATTGCTTGCATGGTTTACGCAGTCTAGGTATTGACGTCAGTACATGGGATGCAATTGTTGTGTACTTAAGCTCCGAGAAATTAGATACCGAGTCCCGTAAATTGTGGGAACTAAGAATTAGTTCAAGTCTTAATGATGACTTACCAACGTTTGATGAGTTTAAAACCTTTATGGAGTCTAGGTTTAGAGCGTTAGAGTACTTAGACCCTAAAGTAAATAAACAGAACAGTGCTCGTGATAATAATAATGCCAAATCTTTTCATGTCGCATCTCAAAGTTGTGTTTTATGTTCAGGAGATCATAAATTATGTCATTGTAAAACATTTGCTAAGAAAAATTGTGATGAGCGTCGTGAGTTTGCCCGAGTCAGTAAGTTGTGTTATAACTGTTTAGGAACAAACCATTCAGTCTATACTTGTCGTCAGCATACTAAATGTCACCTTTGTAAGAAGAAGCACCACACACTTCTTCACCCGAAATCAACTGATAGCTCCGCTGAAATTGTTAATAGTTCAGAAGAATCAAAGGTGGTAGCAGCTAATGCAGCCACCTCTTCCAGTCAAACCGATACCAAACCCATTTGTTGTTTTGCGGATGTTCACAACCACGGTCTGCTAGCCACAGCTTTGGTCAACGTAGAGTCGAGGACTGGCACGGCTATTGTGTTAAGAGCTCTGATGGATCAGGGCTCTCAAGTCTCTTTCATCACAGAGGCTGCGGTACAGTTGCTCGGACTGAAAAAGGCACCTGCTCACACCGACATAATGCGGCTAGGCGATGACGAAGGAAACTCAATGCCTTCTAAGTGGATAGTTCGGTTTAATCTACAATCACGTGTAGATCCCACCTTTGTCTTAAATGTCGATGCTTATGTATTGAATCAACTCACATCTCATTTGCCAGAAAAGAAGATAGTTAAGGTCCCGGCCTTGTTCTCGTCCTTAAAATTAGCTGATCCAACCTTTGATACGCCAGGGAAAATTGATTTACTATTGAGCACGCGTGTAGTCGGAGAAGTTTTGTTGGACGGTTTAGTCAAGGGTCCACCGGGGTCTCCAGTCGCTCAAAAGACTCAATTGGGATGGATCTTGTCTGGGGAGATGCCTTCGTCGGCAGTATCTAGGCCAGTATGTTATCATACTGTAGTACAGTCAACGGATGTCAATGACCTTTTACGCAAGTTTTGGGAATTGGAGTCAGAGCCCTCAGTTCAAAGTGTTATTTTGAATGAGGAAGAACAAAAATGTGAGGAGCTCTACTCCAAAACGACCAAACGCGACGCTACTGGGAGGTATGTTGTAAAACTACCATTTAAAACTGATTCGCCCATTTGCACGTTTGGTGGATCAGAGGTCATTGCCCGTAGGCGTTTTATCAACCTAGAGAAAAGATTGTTGAACGATCCGACACTTAGGACACAGTATAGTGCAGTCATAAATGAGTACATTGAGCTGGGACATGCTGAAGTTGTCCCACAAATAGAATTAGGTCAAGATGCGTGCTACCTACCACATCACGCGGTCGTGCGTGAGGATAAAAGCACCACTAAAGTAAGGGTAGTCTTCGATGCTTCATGTTTAGGCCACAATGGTGTATCCCTCAATGCAGATTTAATGGTTGGCCCAACCCTACAACCTGAGCTGCGTCAAACTATCATGCGGTGGCGCTGTCACCCAATAAGTTTGGTTGCAGATATTGAGAAAATGTACCGTCAGGTAAAGGTTGCAGATGAGCATGCTGATTATCAGCGCATTTTGTGGCGTGACAATCCAAACGAAGAATTGAAGCATATTCGATTGTTACGTGTTACTTTTGGAACGTCGTCGGCGCCATACCTAGCGGTCCGGTCTCTGCAGCAACTTGCTCGAGACGAAGGAAGCGATTTTCCTCTAGCGGCACACAGAGTCCTTACATCGTTTTATGTAGATGATTTGTTGACAGGTTGTCAGTCTGTCGCTAAGGGGGAACTTATTTATCACCAGATGAATCAATTATTAGCGCGTGGGGGATTCAAGCTTCAAAAGTGGTCTAGCAGCAGTGACGAATTGTTAGCCAAAATGAACGAGGATACTGCTGGGCAGGACAGTTTGGAGCTTAAGATCGATTCGCTCACAAAAATATTAGGATTAACTTATCAGAGAGAGTCAGATGAGTTTAGATATGTTGTGCAAATTTCCCCGCCCGATACTCCCATCAGTAAGCGAAAAGTAATCTCTGACATTGCTCGCTTATTCGACCCTCTTGGCTGGCTTGCGCCGGTAATAATAACAGCCAAGGTGTTTATTCAACGCCTGTGGTTAGCGGGATCCGAATGGGACGATGTACTTCCAGATCACCTGCTAAAAGAATGGCTTAGTTATAGAGATAATCTTTATTACCTCAGGGACTTCCGTTTGCCACGGTGGATTCACACGAGTCAATCCGACGTCTTATTAGAGTTGCACGGATTCAGTGATGCATCCAATGTCGCTTACGCAGCCGCTGTCTACGTTCGGTGTATTGATGCTGATGGTCGAGTTCATGTCAGTCTAGTTGCAGCTAAGACCAAGGTGGCCCCTGTCAAACAGGTATCCATACCTCGTTTGGAGTTATGCGGTGCCATGCTGCTTACAAAACTTCTGCGTGAAGTTTCCAACACCTTGGGTATCTATAAGGAAAACATACATGCCTGGACTGACTCGACAGTGGTGCTCGCCTGGTTGAGCAGCCACCCCAGCCGCTGGAAAACTTTCGTAGGCAACAGAGTGTCTGAAATACTTACCGTTGTAGAGAATAGTCAGTGGTCGCACGTCCGGTCAAGTGATAATCCTGCAGACATCGCGTCGCGTGGCGTGAATCCCTCAGAGTGCGTCGACCTAAAACTGCGGACACAGGGACCTAGTTGGCTAAAAAATAAAGAGATTAGTTATAGTAGAAGGGCAATTAAAGAAACTAACCTAGAAGAGAGAAAACCAGTAGTAGCATGTAATACAGTAGTAAAGGGAATAAGTGAGGATACCATAATTACAAAATATTCGTCTCTTAGAAAACTTACCAGAGTTATAGCGTACTGTAGAAGAGTTTTGAGTTGGCAAAAACAATTGCACGGTAAGAAGAGATACGAAAGGTATTTAACTAAAGAGAATAATGTAACTCATATATTATGTAACTCGTATTTTAAGTTATTTTAAAACTAATTTTATGTAAGGTGCAATTTTAGATATTCGTTTATTTTTTTTGTTCATTAAGTTAGATTTAAGTTTATACAGTCCACAAAGTATTTGTTTTAAGTTTTTGTCTATCTATCTAGAAATGGGGGACATGCCATAAAATGTTATTTTGTTCATGTCGTAATTTGTCATCCAATTGTTTAGTTTGAGCCCCTGACCTCATGGTGGGCGGTTTAGGTAATGAAGGACATATTATGTCCTTGGTGGGCGGTATGTTCAATGTAAAACAAAGTATTGTATTCGTTTAGGATTTTTTTTACTAGATGGCGTTGTATGCTCACAAAACAAAGTGTATTAGTTTAGAAATCTTCTACTAGATGGCGTTTTACATTGAGCTCCCATTTCTAGATCGCGGTGTTAAGATTCTCCGCCGAGGAACGACCTCAATGTGATTTAGAAAATATATTAGTACTTGCTCAAATGGAATGACGTTGTTTGATTTCATCAATTCCCGGGCTGTTGTCGAGTGCCGTACAGTGGGAAAGAGACAGAGCTATACAAGTCGTGTAGCGCTACCTCGTTTCCACACTGGAATTATTCTCGCTTTAACACGTTATGGTAAGCCACCTGGTTCTAAAAATGACACTTTAAGAACATCACAATATGCACTGCGATAAAATTCTAAAAATTGAATATTCTATTTTAATGCTTAAGCAACAGAGTAGAGAATTGTATCGCAATTACGGATTAATTAATTACGCAGTTAGAATTATACGGAATTTTGAAATTAAATATTTTACAATGTCCGCGATGATTTATCGATCTAGCCACAGTGGTTTGTAGACACATCATCTGACTGATTCTAGAAATTCATAGTGTAAATTTCATCACCATTGTCATCTAAAACCTATGTGAGTTCATATTTATCGCTCGGGGATTTATTAAAACCGGTTTTTCCATTTATCATTTATGTAAAGTGATTTAAAAATAATCGTAAATAATAATTATGAGCGTAATAAAAACTTTAAGTCTGTATTTTTCCGTCGTGTATTACGTTATGAAGAAAATAATAGATATGCAAGTACTTTAAAACATTGTGGATGTAATTTATCTAGAAATCAATCCGTCTTGGACGTAATCCTCTGTTTATCAGTTAATTCTTCAATCATGGACCATTAATCCAACTTACATAATTTGGATAAATATGTATCGTTCTGCAACGCGACTTAGCTGTGACTCGTAGATCCCGCAGACATACAATTATTGTAAGTTGGCCGACTATCGAACAACTAAATTGCGTACTTTTATAATTTAGTTGACCAACTTTATTTTATTGGTTACAAGCCGCTGACGTAATCGATTTAGTCGGTGACAGTATTGCCAGCGCGGTGCGTGTGCGTGAAAATGGGGAAAAAAAACCGGGATACTTATAATTGTATACGTATAGATAAATATTATATGTGTAAGTTTCACTGTGATAAATTCCGAAAAAATAAGTTAATTTATTTCTGTTATAATTTACACGTACCGTCACCAAAACAAGTATGCAGGCAACAATTTGCAAACGATTTTTCAATGTTGTGCTATAAGTTTCAATGTGTTTGCATACCAAACTCTTTGGCTGCATATAGCATAAAGCCAAGGTGCATAGGTCATACGTACTTTCATGAATAGGAAAACCGTTTGACAATTGCTGCCTGCCTAGGTACCTGTTTTGCTGACAGTACATGCACTTAAAGCCGAAGTTATCTTTACATAAATTTAAATCTTGCGGAAGTCAGTGTGTTTGCTCTAATACCCTGATTGCGAACTGATAAAGCATTAGCAAAGAGATTTTTTGTTCTAAGTTGACTATTTCAATTTATGTTTTTCCAGTTTGTTGTTAATCTTTTAAATCATACCATAAATAATATGAAGCAAGTAGATTAATAGTACTCCAAAAAAGATAGGTAATGTTTTGGATTACATAACCATAGCAATAATATTTACGAATAAATTTTTACATAACATTCTCATGGCTCAATGCATTGAGAGTGTTATGTAATTGTTGTAGCCTGATTATAAAATTAAGTATGATACCTAGTTTATGGAAGGTATACTTACTGAGTGATTTTGCGTCTCCATTTTTGAGGTTACCATTGTATAACATTGGACTGGCGCGATCACCTGGTAAATAAAGATGGGTTTAATTAGTGCAATCTCAATTTACGTACGGGCATGTGTCAGCTTTGAAATCATCTGACAATGAAACTCACCAACAGGTGTAGCAGATCCCGATTCCTCTCTACTAAGATTAAAAACCCTGGGCGATTGTCTCTCGTTCGCGGAATCCTGTGAAAAACCAGAGGAATTTAGAAATGCAATAAAATCCGCGTCGCCTGCAAATACCTGCCTGCAAATTCATATCGGCAAAGCTACAGCGGCGAGCTAAAAAAGTCGCGAACATGCACATCGAAAGCCGTATAAAATCGGATTAATAACTTCATTAGCCGCTTGTTTCTCTCGATCGACACCACCCTGTATTTCACTATAATCCCATTACGGTGTTTCAGTGTTCCTCTGCAACGAATTTCGGCCCGTGCACTGTAACGCCCGGGCGAAAAAATGAACGCTTTGTTTGCTACGATACTTCCAATGAACTTAAACTGTATTGTTAAACGGAAATCCTTTCAGATTTCATGCTTGTTATTGTTGTTTATGTTGTCGTGTGTTGTGATTATATTTACTAAATGAAGTGAGTTTTTTGACTAATATATTTCCTACTATACTATTAGGTATATAAACCACAGAACTGAATGTAATGCGCACTTTGCGTATTTTATGTTTTGTTGTTAGTATGTTGTTGTTTATAAGCATTATTATAAAGTGAATGAATAAATAACCACGTATTATGACTAATCAAAATAGTTGACAAAGTAAAAAATGTAATCTTATTAATCAAGTTTGATAAAATCTCTACACAATTTTCAGTAAGCACGTGGACACACGTTTGCAAATTCTGTATGAGTAATAATAGGAGTTCATATCAATTAATAAGTGTACGTCATCACATAATTATCGCTTAATCAATCACCGCTAGGCAAAGGTTAATAATTAAACGATGCTTACGACAATCGGCTAATGACTTTTTCAATTGAGCTTGCTTTATAAACCTTACAGTGGCTGTAAGGGAAATAAAAAGTAGAGATCGAATTTTCATTAGGCGAGGCGTTGGGGCGGCACGGTGTGTCCGCACTCGGTATTAACAGGCAGGTGGGGGCGGCCGATGGAGGGCTGGGGGCAGGGGCTAGGGGGTCAGAGGGGGACTCGCGGCCGGCTGGACTCAAAAGGTTTACAGTTGGCTGCGCGAGAGTGACCCGCCTCGCAAACACGGCCCGCGCTCGTCGCTCGACGCTATGGAAGTGTACCGCCGCTTTACAAACCTTTTATAAATTTTATTTTTGTTGCAGAATGATCATTTTGATAGACAGCCTTCATTAATATGTTCAACTGAATATATTGTGAATCAATTTTAAAAGGGACATTCTCAACCGCATTTAAATGGAAGTTGAAATTAATGAACCACTGTTGTTTCTTGATTGTGTTACTGAAATATGACATTGTTGATTTTTGTTACTTCATTAACATTGTTTTATTTACTATTTGAAAATATTTTGAAAAATAACATTTAAATACCCATTTTTATTCTCCATAATCGTATGCAAGTATCGTTGTTAAGAAAAGTTATATAATCAATACATTACTCAATATTCATGTAAATCGTCAGTAGACGAATGAAATAAATCTAGAACACTCAATATGCTCATAAAATAATAAAAATCGAATTTGGCACATTCATATTTCTTTAGGTTAAAAGATGAACAACTAGAGTATTTAATCTATTCATTATCTTATAATTAATTTTATTTATTTATAGAATATATTTATTAATTATTTATAACGAATGTTAAATATTACTAACTTTTCCTTAACATTTGAAATTTCTAACTCTAAGAGTATGCCATAAATAAAAAAATCCAAATTAGAATTAATATTCGCATAGGCATATCCATATATTGCTCTTGTAGAAATCATTACAACCCATTGGGTCCATATATACGAATTGGTTGTTTAAACTATGGACGAAGCTCAAAATAAATTCATTTTGAATACTTTTATAGCAGCCTGTTGCAAACATGTATGAAAATGTAAAATATAATTGTGCTGAGGCGAAATTTCCTAGTGTGGGGCAACTATTTTCATAAAAACAAAGTGACTTTATCTTACGAACGAATAAAGAATTTAGCTTTTAATATCCATGTTATCGGATTTTAACGATAAGTAATCATAATTAATTTATAATGACTCTGTTTTGATAAAAGGTTTTGATTTTCGCGAAATACCCGTCTTATTTCGGATTTTCCCAGTGGCAATGAAATGTGTTTACGTTTATTGCAGTACTGAAAATTCTTTATCTATGAATTTCTGTTCATTTTTGTAAGGAGCTTACAAAAGAGGCCAGAGTTTATTTATGCAAATAAAAAAGATTCTTAAAAAATATAGGTACAAAGTGAATAACAAAAACAGTATAACATGATGAATTACTATCTAGACGTATTTTTTTTGTGGTGGTAATTAGTGCGAATGATAGAGTTTTATATTTTCAGTGTAGTTAAATGTATCGGCAATTGCGTTTTCCGATTTATAATTTTCCCGTTTCATCATCTAAATAAAATAGCATCACAAAAGTGCCATCTCATCACTATTTGGCGTGTTTTTTTTTTCATTGACGCATAATAGAATGCTAAAAAACAAAACAAAGTTAGTAGCACAGACCTGTCTATACTAAAGACCTTGTTTTCAGCTTAATTTATCAATGCGAAACGTTGACCTCTGTTGCATTGATAAAAATAATAAATTTATCTTCGTAGTAACCTTAAAATTGAAAATACTAAATGATAAGTTGATAACTAGTGTTAACCAGTGTGATTAATTGAACGGCTTTTTATTTTCTTTCGGTAAGTTTTGAGTTTCATGATTACCTTTAATCAACTGAAGGTTCATAAAATTAATTATAGTGACAGATATGAATAACGGCCAGTGAGTCAATTGTTTACGTTTTCCGGGGGTTTTACTTATTTCTAGAATATCGCTTCTGGAACGTTGATAAATAAATATATTTTATTAAACTTCTAGACTTGTCGCAGTTGTCAAGTAATTTTGGAAAGTTTGGTTTGTACTATGAATAGAATGGAACAGAAATATCTATTCCGCACACAGTACAAATTACAGGGACAAATTAGAATTACGTATTTTGTTGAAAATGTTCAAGGGTCCACACTAATAAGTAAATACATAAAATGTTATAAAACATGGTTGACATGTTTATTTTATATTTATGATTCAATAGAGAAAGATGAACAGAATAAATAGATACTGCATAACTATGCTTTTTTGTACAGAGTCTGGATTCACCTTTCCATTCAATGGGTAAAGATTTAGAAAGTACTTTGACAAGTACATAACTTAGCTACCTCTTTATCG
This sequence comes from Agrotis puta, assembly GCA_943136025.2. Classification (NCBI taxonomy): domain Eukaryota; kingdom Metazoa; phylum Arthropoda; class Insecta; order Lepidoptera; family Noctuidae; genus Agrotis; species Agrotis puta. The sequence continues at coordinate 10,790,776 of OW964176.2, read as the reverse complement.
ATTTGTTTTTGTTATTATTTTAACAATTAGCCTATTCTATTTTCATTCAATAAGTAATCATTTAATCAAAATCTTATCAACGAAGAAAAACCCGAGTTCTAGATAAATGTTTACTCATTATCTTTTTTATTATTCATTTTTATTTGTTTATGTCTATTTCACTTCTAACTTTATGGGCGTATTTATTTACTAGTTTTTCCTGCGATTTTGAATCTTCTGCACCCGCTTCCTCTAGAACAATTTCGATTTAATAGTAACACGATTTTGGGGTACCATATTCAAATAATAGTAGGGAAATTTTCACGCTGTCCGGTTGAATTTCGTGATTTTATAATGAGGTCTGCAAATCTCAGTGGTGTACGCAAAAACTGAAAATGCAGATTTGCGAACATTTGTGATAAATGGATCTGTTTGAAGCGGTAAATACTTTGAAACTCATTTAAATGTCTTTAAGTGCGCAAAATAATTGTAATAACAAACATGACTCGATTTTTATATGAACGCTTGTTAGTCAGAGACTTTTTGCAATCATATGACAAAAACATTCATAGATGTTATAAAAAGATAATATTTTACATTGAAGGATAACCCACTTAAATGCATTATTAAGTCTACTTATAACGGTAATTGTTAATCACTTCAATCATACCAGCGGAAACAAAGAAAGTGACTTATTTATTTATAAACAGAGATTTTAATCAGTATTTATTTAATTTTTAATCGTATTAATAACTCTAGACAGACGATTGGCGCAGTGGCTGAACGATCGACTGCTGTACAGCGCGTCGTCGGTTTGATCCCCGCACGGAACTAATATATGTATGACTTACAAGTAGTCGTGCCTGGATGTAACGTTATTTTTGTAAACGTTGCCACTACACAGGAAAAATTCCTAGAGTGGGGTAAAAAAAAGTCTAAGTCTGAGTCTACGAAAATCATTTTTGGTTTTATTTACGATTTTTGTTCATAGGTACTTTGTACTACTTTTCTTAATAAGATAATTTTAAAAAAAAAGCTATTGAATAAAGTGAATAAACTTTAATGATGTTTTGCCACTTTAAAAAAAAAATCATAGTTTATTGTTTCATAATAATTATTATTATTTCGTTTACATTACATTAATTTATAACTAATTAGGTACTTCCAATCAAAACATGTCCCGTGTTTAGATTTTATCGTTTGTCATTTATTTGATTGATTCAGCTAGATATAACATGACTTATTCATTTCCTTCATATTTCAATGTTCGTTGACAAATTATAACATGCCTAAACTGCCTCATATCCTATTGTGACTGGCCTAATCAGTTTTTATCGCCTCATTAGCGACCTCAGACGATGCATCTTGTTACATGACTTGCGTCAAGCGACACGTGCGCATTATTCACTTGTTTCCTTCGCGCGAATATCGTAGCGTCGTTGATTTGTGGAAGGAAAAGCTACTTGATTGCTCATTAAAGATTTGTAATATGAAAACTTGATAGAAGAGTAGATGGGATATCGTGAGAAAACGCAAAAATATTATAGGTCAGGGATGGCAAACCAGTGGCACGCGTACCATTGATGGCACGTGATATAATATTTTGGGCACGCCACAGATCGTTAAAGTACGTAACACACTGAAATGTAAGAAACGAATGCGACTGAACCTAGCTACGGTGCGGAGGAGTTGTTAGCATTGCTTTATTATTTTCCCAATACTTACTAACTAGGTGAAACTTATTGGATGGCCTATTTATGGTCTCATTAAACATTTCATTACAAAAAATGGCACGTTGATCCATAAAGGTTCGCCACCCCTGCTATAGGTATTTTTAGATTTCAAAACAAGGAAACATTACCAATGGAATACCCATACAGCAACGTTGTTACCTCATCGTACGGAGCTTAAACCAAAAATAGTCCAACAGGTATATTTTATTAAGATATTGGGGTCTTACACTGTTTGTAAAAAAAACTCTTTTAGCAGGCATAGTTTAAGCGTAAAAAAAAACCCGCTGTCTATATGGAAACATGCAAGGCGCTTGAACGTGTAGCAAAGTGGCTTCACTAATAAAGTTCTGAAAGTTTGATATCTAAATACGTGGAGTCTCATTTTTCGATGTTGATAAGATTAATTGAGACAAGAACAATTATAAAGCTTTTTCAGTTAATTGATAGGTTAATTTTTAAAGTTTGTTTAAAGTTTAATTAATGGAATGCTTTTTATTTCAAGTCTCCATGTCCAAAATTTAATGGTTCCCTGTGTTCTATTGATTTGTTTTGCCACTTGCCACAGAGCAAATAAACTGAATGATCCGTAATAAACACCTATGTCACATAGATCGTTTCTGGCTCAGTCTGTGTTGCACGGTGACCCTCCGATTTAGCGGTTATCGCAGTTAATCTAGTAATCTGTCGGCCTATAAGTGAATTAATGACGTAGGAGGGATCCCGAGTTGTAGTAAATTCTGGTTACTGGTTGATAGAGCCACGTCGCCTGCAAAGGTTTAATGCATCGGCAATTAATTACCTGTCAGTCGTCGCAGTGAATCTCTGACAGTCGAATTTCAATGTATTCCAGAGTACCAGCTTTTGTACGAGAATTCATATTTTTTAATTAAGAATTTTAAAACGTATATATTATATGCACACATTTGCTAGTGGGTGATGAATTGCATAATAACTTTGAAGGAGAAAATATATGTTAAGCAAAGATAGTGGTGCTGGTAAGTTCACAAATCGAAGCTAAAACATCTCATGGCAAACTTCAGGGGTCACTGGGCTGTTTTAAAAGGGCACCATAGCCCTGGAACGCAGAGGGCATGTTAAGGAACAGGGTGGTTTTCATTAGTAAGAGTCCCTTCCGTTCAACCAAGTGAGGATTCATTCGTTCAGTTTCATTTAGAAGAAGTTTCAGAGATCTGAACATGAAACTGAACGCATGGTAAATTACAGCCTAAAGACCGTGCCATGATTGAAGTCCTTTTGACGCGGTTCTAGTGTCTATGTCATTACATCAAATTGCATTAAATATTTAGCAGAGTCCGCGTCACCAGTCCAGCACTCGTGACCTGTACCCCGAAATTTCTGCAGAACTTCAGTCGTCACGACTGAATAACAATATTGACAATGACACTAAAAGCTTTTAAGACGTGATGATAGCAAACATTGATGAAATCTGCTCCTAATAAATGATGTTAAAGATATGATAATAATATTAAAATCCACTTACACTTCGCTCAATATCAGGGTGGTACATAACATTCCTCTGCGGTCTCCGGCGCGCGGCGCGGGCTGCGCTGGCAGTCACCAGGTTGCCTGCCATCGGCCCCGGCTGGGACATTGTGCGTCGGCGACCTTGAATGTCGTCGGAGCTGTCGCCGTTGCTGACTGATACATTATGAACCTGGGGATAGGAGAAGGTGGATTAGGAACACTTTTTCTTGAGATTCAGCTTTCGAGAGACATATTCAGCGACAAGACCGCCGTTTTACCATTGAAATTAAAAATATTGTAAAGGTTGTTATTGTATATTTATTTTGGTGTACAATATGTTACATTTTTTTATTTTCTTTATACCACAGAGGGGGACCAGGGCCACTTTACAGAATCATGTTGGGATAATATTTTAAATTGCGAGCTACGTTATATTATTGTATTCGCAGTATCGTCAATTTGAACATATTGTTACTTGATTCATAATATTATCCCTATTAAATTCTGCTAATGGGGTAGTAATTATATGGGAATAAGTAACACCAAGCACTGTATAAAATCAGTATCGTCTCCACTGGAGCTATTCGTATTTCTGTGTTGGTTTAATACTGCAACGCACATTTATAGGTACTGCAATGGCATCGGCATGGGTTAACTCATAAAAATAAAGTGAGGTGCAAACCTTAACACACACGTTTCAAAGTGTTTCATCTACTTGCCATAGCTCTTAGCTATGGCAAGTCAGCTAACCGAAAGATATCTACTAATTGACATAAAATCATCTTTCTATCTGCTTGTTTAACAGATTTTTGTCATATGTTACTTATGTAGGTATACCATTTTTTACCATCTCGTTATAAACTTGACCTGACTTACTCTCTACCAAATTACTGGGAAGATTTTTATGAATGTGCGGCGATATTATCTCTTTTGAGTTGGATGTAATTAAGCATCAATCGGAAGGGTTCTTTGAGGTGTGGCTATCAGTTCGAGATATATTTTCTTATCAAAGGAAAGTCTCTGTTTTTCTTAGACGGGTACTTCTATCAGATGATTCAAACATTTTAAAAATTGTTTTTAATTCTTAAAAAAGTATTTAAGCATTGAACAAATTTATTTGTCGTCTTTTAAATCTTTGAAATACGATTAAAATATCGATTCGTAAAACAAAAAAAAAATTGAAGTAAACAAAGCATTCTTTGTGACGTTATCTCTGTGATGGCGCTTTCATAGATCGGAAACTAAATAAGTAAAAGGCAAGCGGTCAAGTGCAAATTCATGCATAAGATAAATTGATAAGCATAATCATAATTAATTTACGTTTTCACTAGTATCGCCGTTCCATCGGTAGGTAAATAGATGAAATAGATCTTTAGTACTAAAGTTTTGACGTTACAAAAAATGTGAACGATAAGTAAGTATAATACAAATGAAAGAATAATTAAAACAGATTGAACATTAGAGGTTCATTGAGGAAAACTTCGCAATTAATTATGAGCTTATCAAGTACCTTTCGAGTTTTGTTTTTAAATACATTAGTCGGTTATTAATTGGCGCCAGATTCGTTGATAACGGCTTTGTTTTATTAATCAATATCACTTTCGTACCTATCATCACTGATTTTCGAACGCCCTTTAATGCGTTCGAAAATCAGTGCCATGCCGAAAACCGAGTGAAATTAGAAGATACGTAACTTTTCTTTTTGATTTTCGAACGCCGTTTAGTGCCTTCTCAAATCACTCCAAGCTAACCACTGATTTTCGAACGCATTAAAGTGCCAATCACTCTTGAGGTATAACTTTACCATACTGAGCCAGATTTTATCACTAGAACCACAAATCAATAACACTATTCAGGTTTAACCTTTCTTGATTGTATATTGGTCCACTAGTTTAAACAATAAGGCGTACGTTAAGGCATTGTGTATCAATATGGAACGTCATCCGTTTGTATGACGACCATACATCTCAGATGGAAGTAAGACGCTTAAGAGCTGTGGACAGCTGGATATCTGACGGACAGACCGACGTACGTAACCATTAAACTCTCAGCTCTTGAACATTGTTATTTAGTAGAGATTTTTGTACTGTGATTGTAATTGACAGGCCTGTTGGTCAAGTGGTTAGTGACCCTGACTGCTATGCCAGAGGTCGTGGGTTCGATTCCCACCCAGGACAAATGTTTGTGTGATGAGCACGATCATTTGTTCTGTGTCTGGGTGTAATTTATCTATAATATGTATGTATTTAGAAATATATAAGTATGTTTATCAGTTGTCTAGTACCCATAACACAAGCTCTGCTTAGCTTGGGACTAGATGGCGTTGTGTGATAGTTGTGGAATATTTATTATTATTTATTATAATTAGTGCACTACTTTTCTTTGTGTTCAGTCCCTTCCGTCTCTGAGACTCATTTGATGATTTTACTAGGATAAAAAAATGACTAAGATAGGAAATATACGTATACTTAGTTAGTACGTTATCCGACCTTTGACTTTGGCGAAAATTTATTTTGCCTATACACGTACCTACATTTTTATTTTGTTAATCGCAATTGTGAGCCTCCTCTTTTTTCTGATGATAAAATGTAAGAGTAATCGTAAAAAAAAATATTTCCAATAGATGTTTCCTATGACATTTAACCGAGTTAAAAAAAAGAAGAGGTTGTCAATATTTTAAATGTTATAATATTCCTTTTTATTATTTTATATTTGTAAAGCCATATTTATATACCACTAATAAAATTATTTAAAAAAGTACTGTACTTACCCCAGGATCATCTTCGTTGATAATCTCCGAAGGTTCTACTCCTTCATTCTCACCGAATTTCTGAAGCGACGTATCCGAGTGAAACTTCTTGTCTCCCATTTTGTCCCTATTCATCTTTTCCTCTGCCACTTCCTTCCTCGAAGTCATTTTGAAATTTAAATTTAAAAATTAATTTTCACTTTTTTCAAACTTTTTATTTTTTATTACAAGTATGTCATTTTCTAAGCGACATGTTTATTGACACTAAACTCATGCGATCCAGATCGCAAATGAATTAATAAAAATATGATCGATTTCCTATCTGTTATCAAGTAAAGACGTATCTATAATAAAGGTGTAATTATCACGATCGCTTTACAATCAACGCACACTTCCTCTTTGCGTTATTTTCGACGGAAAAAAATGATAATTTTTATACTTGTTACAGTTTATGAGCAATCATTGGTCCTTCACAGTTAATTTTGGTTGATTACAGATTTGTTTATGTTAGAGATTTTATTTAATGATAAAATATGATATTTTTAACTAGTTACTACTGGATACAATTAATTGCTTCTTACGCAACATTACAACAAATTGAAATAACAGAAGACGCTTTTTGATTTTCTTGGTAATATCGTTTTTGTTTTTTTTTTTTTTATTTAAAAAATCGGACTATTGTTCAAAAAATTCGTAAAAAAATGAGTGTTTAATTAATAATTACATTGCATGAACTAAACACATTCGTTCTGCATCCTCTTGCAACTATCATAACTGGCACATTTTTTATTTTTCTAGTTAAAATTAAAGATAACATTCCCGAATAATGTGATATCAGCGATTTTAATTTAACATAAATTTAATTTTTTTTTAATTCAATAAATTAAAAAAAAAAACATAATATGCAATTGCATATGAAAATATGCATAAGCATATAATCGGCTCTATAATAATAAAATACAATCATTAGATGGTGAACATAATTAATTTCGGAAAACGAAGATTTTTTAAATGTAAAATAGCGATTATAAGACTAAGTTACAAGATTTTGCAAAAATAACATGATGACTACGTTCTTATATTTCTTATTATTTTTTAATCGTCTTTAATTATAAGATCATATCAACTCTTTGTTTTCACGTGATCCATTGATAATAATCACAAATATTCGACTTAGGTCAGTTGCTTTTATGAACGTATTTTTTATTTGGGAATTTTTACCACATCGATAATTTGTTATATCAAAGTTTATTGTACCTTGAGAATATGGATATTACTATGAGTCATTTAACCCACATTACTGATATTTGATTATTCATTCTGGACAAAAAATGGAAACCCGGCCAAGTTCACGTAGTGTCTGCACCGTTATATTCTGTATCAACAATTTTATGATACCTAACTTAATAACCAGTAACTTAATATTTGTCATGACATAGGTAGGCTATACCCTTTATTTTTTTACACGTGTTAAAGTCATCGAATGAGTCCTCCCACCCAGGGCAGGGAGGGACCTTTTGTTTTTGGGACAAACCCACCACACTAATCCCAAACCACTGCAACTTCTGAAAGCTAGAATCAACAGTGGCAACCACCAGAAAAGCGCCGAAACAATGAAGCTCGACGTTTCCCGGAGAATGAATTTACCTGTCTTGGATCCTGCAACGAAATTAATCAGAAAAGAATAGTGGAGGAGTAGGAAAAACACGTAGTTTCCACAACGTGTTTTTCTACTCCTCCACTATAGCCCTTAACGTTCCAAAGCCACGGTTATCTGATAGTCCCGCGACCCCGGTAGGTATGGCCCTCTAAGGGGGCCCCGTTAGGTAGGTTATACCCTGCATGTAATAGCAGTGTTCTGTCACAAAATGTATTAAAAGTGATAACTTGATTTTTTATAAGCATAATAACGTACGCGTACAACAAGGGATCTGGAAAAAACATTTAAAAAATAGTTTAAACTCTGATTTGCACAACAGTGAGACAGTACTGGCTATAAAAAAAAACTGATTAAAAAGAAACAACTTTGTTTCTGGAAGGTACGTTAGTAGATTTATGTGATTTTATTGTGCATCATATCAAGTTATTAAGCATAACCTTAATTAAAAGGTTTGCAATCTCGTATGACATTACATATATCCTAATCTAAGTGAATTTAATCCGAACTTAAGTGATAATAGACGTCATGTCATATTTTATGATCGCATGACTATTATGGAAGAATTCACCGTAAAGTAAAGTGCGCTCATATAATTAATCCATTTGTTTATCAACAATTTTGATAACTTTCTTGAACATAATTGTGTAAAGCACATGCGTTACCAACTGCGAATGTAGAAACTGTGTTTAGTGGGGGTTTCTACTATCAGTTTACGTGCTGAGCATATAAATTGCAAGCATGGGCATACATGTGACAATTTATTTTCATTTATTTCAATGGATATTGGATTCAAAATTATGCTATCCTATTTTTAATTAATCTGTACTAAGGATAGTACAGATTAATTAAAAATAGTACTACGTATAATATACTATTATCTATACTAATATTATAAAGGTGAAGAATTTGTTTGTGTATCGGGGGCATAAGGGTCTATCAGCAATCTGAAGAGGCTACAGTGATCCTGGAACGTAAAGGTTAATCTGAGGAACTCGGTGGTTTTAAGCTCCACCGCTCCCAGGGCGAATGGATCGTTAGATGATTTTACCATCTAAAAAAAATTAGGGTGGTAGATCTCATATGTTTTCGAGTTTTTGAATCTAGTAAACAAACTTGAGAATAGATAATCATAATTTTGAATCATAAGAAATATACTAATACAGCCGCACAGGCCGATCTTCGGGGTTAAGCCGCGCTTGCCGAGGTTGGTCTGTGGATGGGTGACCATCTGTCATAACGAGTTTCCTCCGTGCCTCGGAAAGCACGTAAAGCCGTTGGTCCCGGTAGTCATTTGTAGATCTTTGACAGTCGTTACTGTTAGACAGAAGCTCTAAAGTCCGACAACCAGTCTTACTATGGGGTATCGTATTACCCAGTTACTGGGTTGTGGAGGTCCGACAGGCAGTCGCTCCATGTAAAATACTGATATCCAGCTGCATCTGGTTTGACTGGAAGCCAACCCCAATATAGTTGGGAAAAGGCTAGGCAGAAGAAGAAGAAATATACTGATCCAGAATATACGTTTAATTCAAAATATAAATAAACAAAGTTTAAGAAATCTAACTTCAAGTAAATCAACAATATACCTAAGAAGCAAACACCCAGTTTCATTGGTCCATGAGTCTGCTGAGCACTTCTTTTAGTTCTAAAGAGAACTGCGAGACTGGGAGGGCGAGCTGAGGAGCAGACGCAGTAGAAGCACCCTTGTCCTTTAGGATGTAGTCTGAAGGCACCACGAATAACGCCTTCTTTTCGCCTGCAGCATCCATCTTCTTCAGGAAAGGAGGCATGGGCATGTGTGGGTGTTTCAGCAGCCATTGCTGGAACGCCTTTGTTGACCTGGACATGTTTAGGGAAAATAAGAACTGGCGCAGGTCAAGGCCAGATAGCTTAGACAAGTGGCAATCGATAAACAAAAACGCTTTGCAGTATCAATAGATTTTCAACTTTATGGACCCGGGTCGACAGTACTTTGTGTTCCACGCGCGCTTCAAAGAGGTGTCTTCAATCTGACAGGGGTCCCCCATAGAGGGCTAAAGCCTGCCGGGGTCGCGGTACTGTCTTATCAGGGTACCGTGACCCCGGAACGTAAAGAAATCGATAATATTGGAAGAAAGTGAAAAATAAAAGCTTGTGTCGAAGTGATATAATCACTTACGTGAGGTGCTGTATCTCCTCCCAGACGCAAGCCATGCTGCGCAGATCCTCTGGGATCTGTACCCCGCGCCATTGCTTGTACGTGTTGTTCTTAGGAGGTATGTGCTTCAGCTTATGTGGTAGACTAGTCCCGAAAGCCGTAGTATGTGATGGACTGGTCTCCGCTTTGATGTCGTAGGCTATTTGCCGCCTAAGTGCCTTTATACACGAAGCCTGGAACAAATCATTAGTATAATAAATAATTTGTTGGTATTAGGACAGATTCGCATAAAGACATAAAGTTGCGAATCTCGCGTAAAACGAATCTGGCCCTACGAAAACAGATCTAATAAACGTAGATATAACGTAAATGTTGTTATAACGTACATTTATTTAATAAAGATACTGTGAAAAAAATAAAAGTAGTAAATTTCGAAGAAAAACCGAAAAAAAAATTTGGTTTGTTTCGTCCTTAGCCTATACCTGCAAATACTGAATGTAAAACGTAATCATAAATGATAACGTAATAATAGTTTGTTTTTCCTATAATTTCTTTAAATCTTAAAATCTCAGATACACATCCCACTCCACGTAGTATTGTAGTAGACCCAAGGGAAGATGGCCAGCAGTTGGATAGTATGGACTGATATAAAAATAACCCTTCCCTTCCCTTTAGTGATCAGTGGTGTAGTTAAAGTACCGTGCTTGATATAATTAACGACGTTAAAATAATAATGAAAACGTAAAAACGTTATATTTTTATTAAGCATTCGCTTAGTTCCTCAAATAACACATTTTAGTTGAATTCGTACTTGCCTAAGATTAATATTAGCAGGGAAGTCAAAATCACGAAAGTAATATTTTTTCATTCGATTTATCAAATATTTATTATGTTGTTATGAAAATGAGATGGCGAGAAGAGCTAGACTCATTCTTAAAGGATTGGCCTACAATAACACTAGATTGCGAAAGATGGAAAGAGGAAAGGGATGCCTTTGCACTGCAAAGAGACAACACAACCTTATTTATATACTATTTCCTTATATTTTTTTTGCAAATTAAACTCAACATAAGGTCAGTGCCGGTTTTAAACAACATGTGGAACTGAAAATGCCTTGCGCTTATTGCAAACTAGTTTATAATTGGATAAGTAATAAACTTAAAAAACGTACCCTTTGTACGCCAGTATTGACAGCAATACTCTTTAATACACAAGGTATTATCTGGGGATCCAGCAGAAGTCCGCGCGATGAATGCTCGTCAAACCACACCTGAAAAAAGGACATTACTTTTTAATGTATGGATGGATTCTTTTCGAGGTAAATCAGATCGTGCATGTATTAAAAATCTAAAGACTTTTAATACATGCACGTGGTAAGGTCGTGACCCCGGAACGTAAAGGGCTACTGAAGAACACCGTGGATTTTAGTCAGTACGAGTCTGACAGTCCCTCCCTGCCCTGGGTGGGAGGACTTTGATGACATTGACATTTGATGATTTTACCACGATGAAAAAAGGTGCTAAATGATCCATTCGCTCTCCCAGATAAGGGGCAGAGGCAGTACAGGTCCGGATTTCCAAAGGCTAGGCTAGGCCTTTACCCACTTACGAGGCTTCGAGATCTCGTGAACATTGTAACAGTAACAATCAATTAATGTGGAAAGCCTAACACATCCGTTGGGTTAATTATAAAAAGGGCCTGTTTATTTTACGGGATGGCTTGGAATTCCATTCTAACTTCGTGAAACATTTTTTACAATCAAACAGATCACAAATTAAAATCATACATATCTCAAGCAGTTTAGGGGCCCGCATTATCCTAAAGTACCTAAGATCTTGTTAGACAGACCTGGGACTCTGTCTCAGCAGTGGGGACGTAACAGGCTGATTATATACTAGCTGTTGCCCCTGGTCGCGGGAATTTACGAATTACCGTGACCCCGGAACGTAAAGGACTATTGAAGAGTCCGTGGATTTTAGTTAGTACGAGTCTGACAGTCTCTCCCGCTCCGCCCTAGGTCCCTAGGTGGGAGGACTCATAAGATGACTTTACGTAAAAAAAAAGCTGTTGCCCCCTCTATATAGCTCATAACTTGGTATCTTAGGTCTATACCAAAATTCATCGAAATTGGTTCAGCTGTTTCGACGTGAAAACAGAACATAACACACCTGACTTGAATTTATAATATTAGTAGGTACTATGCGATATGAGATACCTGGAACAATGCTTCGATGTCTTCAGGGCTTTTGATTTCACTCTTGAATTCAACATTGCCCAAACCAACCCACCATTCGTAGAATTCGTGAGAAATCTGAAAATGCACGAAAAATTATATATTTTATTGCAAACTTTATTCGCCCTCATTTAACTAAAAAAAAACTACAGCTATGAAGAAAAGAGACTTTAGCACCTTTTCTCCATGAGTCGTATCTTAAGCAAGAAATTGTATGCAGACAATTACGTACGGAAAAAATATCTAATTATTTTACCTTTTTCGTCAAAATTTCAGATCTTTTGCTGAATTCGTCAGAAGCTGAAATTTCGAAAGTCTTTTGTTTGTATTTTGAATTCCACTTAATCATGTCCGTTTCTGATTTGTTGCAGTACAGCATATCAAAAAATGGATTTTGTTGCGGTGTGTCATCTCGAGCTCTAAAATAAATAAGTTTCGGCTCATAATCATCGATTTCTTTAGGTAGACTACTTTAATGCGAAACTTTATGAAAATGGATGGATTGTAACTCTTGAATACAAGAACTAGTGGCAGGATTTAGACGAAATTTGGGCCACACAGTTTTATAACCTATATTCAAATTGCATGGTGTTCGTCATTGCCGTGGCGCAGGCAAAGCTGCTGGATAGCTATTGGTTAATACATAAAGTACCTACTCGTATTCATGCTGACTGACCTATATTTCCAAGGATAATTTTGACTGTTTAGACTGTTTTAATTTGACAATGTATAGTGGTTATTTTGAATACCGTGTATAGCGTACCAACTGTATTATAGGTACATACCTCCGCCAGTCTGACACACTACCCGCTTGTACATCCAAATCATCATCAGTGGTTGCTACTGAATCTGGCATTGAAAAAACTGAATATCTATCCATGGTTGCGGAATGAGATGAAATATCTTGTTGTATCAACATTGATAAGTGTCTGGAGAATGATTTAGACAGAATTTTTGATATAGACTTTGGGAGCTTAATCGCTTTGCTTGATGTCTTTTTTTCTTCGATTGGTGTTCCCTCAGACCAATCCGATTCTTCTTCAAAATTTTCTTCATCTTCATCCCCAGCGAGTTCCATGTTAGTAGATGGACCAGGTTTCAAAACCACCTGAGAACATAAAATAAATTTTCTTGTGGGATCATAGCGGTCCACCACGGGCAACGTTTGTGTACTATTTTATTTCAAGTTTAACTGTATTTTAGTTTAAAAAAAGTGTAGCCACATTACTTTCAATAAAAACTTACAACTTCTACTAATAGCTTATAGTTTGTCTTCAACTGCTAAATAGGCGATCCTAGGTTTTATGACCAGGTTAGGCATAGAGTAACTGTTTATTGTCCCTTAGCCATTTGTCAGTGAGTTTGGAATTTATGTTGAGAGGGTTTAGACTCGCCTGCTACTTCATGGGACTCACTCGCTGCGTCGGTGTTCCCGAATGCATACAACCCGAATCTCTTTAAAGGTAGAGTGAACAGGATTCTTCTGGGTAAGCTCGCTCTATCGTAGGCTTTGTCTCTGGCACCTTTGACCAGGACTAGAATCAAGAGCAAATCCATCTCAAATAAAAAAAATAAAGTAATCTTACACGAGCTGACGATACCGGTGGTTGATCATCTGATGGGGCTACATACGAGTACTGGTCCCCGGGAGTATACGGACCAACGCCAGTAGGAAGGTCATAAATCTTGGCAATACGCTGGAAGATGAGTGGGCCCACCAACTCACGAACAGTTACATAATTTGAATCCCAGAACTGAAAGAAGAATAAAAGTTTAGGTTACTAGGACGAGTAAACCTGACTCCGGATCGTAAAAAAGCTATTGAAGGTACAACTTGTATGTTAGACAGTACGAATCTGACAGTCCCTTCAGTTCTACCCAGGTTGGGAGGGACTCATTTTATGATTTTACGACGTAAAAATAATTTATTAATGTATTTTATAATTTTGATAATGTACAAGTTGCGGTGTAGGAGAACAGTGTATAAGACGGGGCGTGAGGTATAATGGGAACGTACACTCTTTAGGCATACTTAAGACAACACTAATACAGCGCAAGCGCCATGAGGACGTCATTTGCAAAAGGCCATTAACAAATGGCGTCCTGTCGGCGCTTGCGCTACGTTAGTTCCATACTAAGTTAAGTTTGCCTTAAGTGTGTGATTTCCCATCATACCTAGAGTCCCCGTCTTATACACTGTTCCCCTACAGTAAGGTTCAATATCAGCACTTCTCATAGTTAAAGGTGAGCTTTAATTGATACTCGCTTCGTATACTTGTAGATATCCAAAGTGATAAATCATCATCATCATCAGCCGGAAGACGTCCACTGCTGCACTAAGGACTCCCCGTTAGACGGCCACGGCTCCAAACAACAATTCGTTATCTGCATCCTTCTGTTGCCCAGCTTCTTTTCCGTTGTCTGAACAGCTTCAGAAAGTTGGCAACATCGCAAATAGTTGTCATATATTAAGAAGTTTTCATTAATGGCTATATGGCTCTGTAGAGCACTAAAAAATTGATAAGGGAATAATTAATACCGTAACACCGAATATACATTTTAAGATGAAAAAAAAGTATTTGGAAACTTGCCAAATCCTTTTTTACACCTGAAATGGTTACAACATCAAATTCAGTGTTTTAATTGCATTCCTATATCGATTTTTTAGTGCACTACAGAGCCATATTTTTTATTTTCAAACAGTAAATTTGCCAAATTAATTAAAATTTGTAAATATTTGACAGCTATTTGCGACGTTGCCAAGTTTCAGAATACGCGCTCTTAAAATGTTGTTATTAACCGACATCAAAAAAGAGGAGGTTCTAAATTCGGTCGGTATTTTTTTTTACATTTACATCGGTAGGTACTTAAATCTTTGATGAGACATTTTGTAAAGTCAAGGCTACGTACGTTGGTACCTAAGTAATAAGCAGTTCAACTATGAAAGAGAGTGCCAATGACCTTTATCTGTCAACGGAATTTTGAAAATGTAATTTAGCAATATAATACTTTGTGCAATTAATTTTTGAATAGTGGTATATTATAATATATATTTGAGTAATTTGCATATGATAATTACTTTTTTATTTATTTAAAAGTATGTATGACGTCAAAATATGGCGTCTACAAACCTTCCTTCATAATTAAACCGCATAGAATTATGTTAATGTAATATAGACAATGTGTACAAGATCACCTTTTCATCCTTGTAGGACATCTCCAAACTTTTAATAACATTCTTCCAGTGTACTTTAACGCTTGCTAAGTTCTGTTCATAAGGAGATGGTTTTATAACCTTTAATCGCCGTGGTTTGTCCCAATTTTTAACAAGGGGGCGCTTCCCGCAGGGCATACTGAATTAATAGGAATACACTGCTTCTCTAGCTAAAATGTCTGAAAAAAATTGTATGTAACACAACGGGCAATGAAATAAGTCACAGGAAATATTAGAAATCAAAGAGTAATACAAAATCTTCTTTTATTTTATACGTCATCTTCTGTTATAATTATGACAATGACAGAATAGGAACTTTTTTGTTTTTATTACAAACTTATTTTAACTTCACGATAAAACAAATGTACATAAAATAAAAACTATTTAATAAATTATGTAAGCCAAGAATGCAAGTCTTAAATTATTTTTCTGAACAACGCCATCTACTAGAACTTTTCAATACTTCAAGGAACGCTTGAAAACGACACAGCAAGAGAAAATGAGCGGTGGAAAACAACATGACGTTCACCTAGCGTGACAATCTATTGGTTTGGAGTTGTAAACACAGATGGCGTACTGTGTTCGCATTCACATGACTGTATTATGAATAAATTGGCGAACAGAGAAAGTTAGCGAATATTACACGTAAATTAACGACGTAATCGAATGTTAGAAAATGATTAACTAATAGTACAATTTGTTTTCGACAAAAAAAGCATTCTTGTTTACTTTTTACCTAGGCGTTCAGCATCTTCAATTGTATCTGGTACTTTCTGACCACGTGTTTCAGGTTGTGTGAGGACTAATAGAGCAGATAATATTGCTGTACTTGCAAACATGATGGACGGTATACCCGACCAGTAAACCATTAATGCAGGGGTTAGTGGAGCTATAACAGACCCTATTCGCCCTAACATTGAGGAAAAACCTAAAAATGAATGCCTGTACCTGGTGGGATATAGTTCTGCTGTATACAAGTAAAGAGATGTCATGACTAGACCTATACAATATTTTCCTATCAGATATAATGTTAATGATACGGTGTATGACTCCTTACGGACAAAAGCAAAAGCTAAACAACAAAGTCCACAGATCATGAAACCACAAAATAGTGTAACTCTTCTTCCTACTCTGTCTAACACTAAGACAGCCGTCCAAAAGCCTGGTATCTCGATAGCAGCAATCGCGATATAATTTAAATACATATTTCCTGATAAACTAACAGAATTGATTGACAAGCCGTAGTAAATGAATACAGTTGTCATCCACAAAATAGGCGTCGTGCAACATCTCCTCAGCAGAACACGAGACTTAATAACTCTGTAAAAAAGGTTTTCATCGTTGACCTGTTTATTTTCCTGCATTTGTTTAGGTATCGCAGTCAACAGAAATTCCATGTTCTTTTCAGAGATTTGTTTACCATTCAATCGAGAAGCATATTCTAAGGAAGCCTTTCCTTCTACTTGCTTGTTCTTACTGAGCAACCAGCGGAAACTCTCGGATAATATCCAGTAGTAAGATATTATTAGAAATACTGGTATGTATAGCACAAGAGTGAGAGTTCTCCATGGACGCACAGCAAATGCAAGGAGACCTAAAACAACTTGTCCGAGCGCGAACATGCTCGATATGGTGGCACTCGTTCTCACTCGGTACTGTGGTCCCACAATTTCAGCAGCTAATATATAGGCAGCACTGAAAGCACCGCCACCGATTGCTGTTTGCATAAATTGTAACGCCGTGTACATTGCGAAATTCACTGAAAATGCACGAATTAGTCCTACTAAAGCCACATTAAAGGAAAAGAAAACTATAGACACTCTCCTGCCCAGACGGTCAGATATGAAGCCAGCGAGCAACAGCGCCACCATGCCTCCTGCGCTGTTCAACGTCCCGGGCAAGGCTCTCAACCATTCTTGACATTCTATATTAAAATCATAAACCATTGTGTTCGTCCTGTCGTATACGTAGCTGTCGCATGGTACGATTATATCTCTGTCGAATAAGGTGGCGGGACAAAGTCCGTCTGGTGATGTCACGCTGGTCACGTTGACGTATCGGTTGCAGTTATCAAATCCGGATGCGACAGCAGGCACGGCGTTTAATATCCAGTCCGGTGAATATTCTGGGTTCGGTCCGTCACACTCAGGTACAGCACATCGTATAGGAAGGTTGCCCGCAGTAAATATATAATCTCCCGCCATAAACGCACAGATGAGTGCAGGAAATGACAACAAACTGAGAGTTAACAACTGATATTTTCCGAACTGTCCCACTTCACGATACAGCACTGTGTCGAACTCCGCGGGCTCATTTTCACTTGCTTCCTTCTCCATATTGGCAGATTACTGATGCATTTAAAAAATTCGTCAATATGGTAATCTCAGACTTCTTACTGTTTTATATAGGGCATGATATGATCGTTATCATAAGAGCAAATAAACGTTATCTATTATTTAGCATTGAATCCCACACTCAGACGACAATTTATATACACCGCACAAAGAAAATAATGTATTTCATTTATCTTAAGTAGGTATTATTATGATGAATATAATCGCGCCTAATGCAATGAAATTGTTTCAGTGCCAACCGGTATTGTACTTGTGCCGGCCAGCATGCGTGCCAACTCATATTGTGCTGTACGTAGAAAGGTTACTAACAATTACATTATGCAAGTACATACAATATTATGTTATGTTTCTCTTGTAGATTTAATGAATAACCTCTAATTAAATCCTTTTTTTTTGTTTTGATAACTTGATTTTTGAGTGCTATCTTCCACAAAGTTTAATTACTTGATAATTTATGTAGTGACTGATGACTAATATAATTATGATAAATGCGATGAAATTGTAAGATTGCGTAAAGTTTATTATTCTTTTGATAACCTTCATCTATCTTGATTAAAAGGTGAAACATTGCTGTTCTTATGAAAAACACAACATTTCCATAGAGCATCCGTTTATTTTCAAGACAACAACATTTACTGAATTTTAATAAGTTTAATACGGCAACACTATGGTATTATTAGTTTTAGGTAGCTCAGATAACTAGGATTAGAATAGATCGATAGATATGACAACTAATAAGTGTTGTAGAACATAGATATAAATGCGATAAGCGTCGATATAATCCTCAATATCGATGATTATCGCTTCATACAGAATCGACCAACTCTGATAATCTTTTGCGTATGTTCTCGATTGGGGCTGGAGTATCGAGAGAAGACCCGATGGGTGGGGTCGCCTGGTACTCAGCTTCGAAGGTCAGCCTGGCGTCCAAGACCGCGGGGTCGAAGAAGCCAAGGCTGCTCAAGTACGGTGGCCGGCGGTGTTCAGGGTGGTGAATCATCCAACGACAGTACTCTTTCACACTCCTGTGCCAAATAAACAACTGTTAAATACGCTTATTTTGTAAACAGCGAACACTTTCATTCTGCGCACAGCTAAGGGGTGGAATTCACTACCGGAGTATTTTTTTCCCGATAGCTTTAACCTTGGGGCCTTTCAATCAAGAGTGAATAGGTTAATTCTAGTCAAGCATGCACCGTCGACCACATCGCCTACCAATACCATCAGGTGAGATAGTGGTCAAAAACAAGCCAATCGCTTAGTAAAAAAAGGTAGTAAATGTATGTCAAAACTTTGGAAGAAAAGGGGTCTTCACTAATTATTATTTATCATTCGATGTCGATAACATATAACAACAAGTCATTTCTGTTAAGAATCTTACAATAGTGGAGGGGTATTCTGAAACGGGGAGTTATTCATCAGGAGCTTTCATGGAAATATCTGTATAATATAATTTTACCTTAGGTTAGTAATCCCTTCCCAAACAGTTTTAAGTGTAACAAGATCCCTGGGCACATTTCTGGCTGAACGCCACAGCTTCTTGGTGTTGTTCCTGGGAGGATGGTCCTGATCATGCAGCGGCAGACTCTGGCCAAACGCCATCTTTTTGACTGGGCGCTGTTCCGCTTTGATATCCTTAGTTATTTCACGGTTTAATGTTGCGAAGCGAGACAACTGGAATGATTTAAAATATGAATCGACTGATAGTTCCGAAAAAATGAAAAAAAATGTTTTTTTTAATGAATAATACTAATTGTTCCCCGTGGTCTCGCAGCCGCTGGTGGGCTGCTATTGGTCGTAGCGTGATGTTATATAGCCTACAGCCTTCCTATATTTATCGAGGAAATAAATGGACTATCGAGCATAAAATATTTTTTCAAGTCGAACCAGTAGTTCCTGAGATTAGCGCGTGCAAACAAACAAGTTCTTCACCTTTATAATATTAGTGTTGATTATTTAATAATGTAATTAATATGTCAGTCGATGAAAAAAGGAAATACCGTAAGGTACCATAGAATTAAAATTATTGTCAAAGAACTTTGAAATAAACAATTTTGGTGTACACATAAACCTGCTGTTTGCATTAGTTCAATAATAGGTTTTGTTTATACAGCAAATTATGTATCTAAACGTTACATTGAACAGTTTAAAGAGAAGTTACTGTTTACAAAGCTAGATGGTAATTCGTTGAAAATGTAAATCAGCCTATGGCTATGGCAAAATATACTTTACCTCCGGATTTCCCGTAGTTATAGCAATTTTTTCTTCTACACTTGGCAGTTCTTTCGGTACAACTCTCAGGCTTTGTGCTACGTGAGTGTCGAATTCGATCTGAAACAGTGTTTTAATTAAATACCAACTTTAATTTTGACGACACGGGTTCAATCCCCTCACGGAGCAAATATTTGTATGTTCTGCTAGTAGTTGTTCCGGGTCTGTGTATAAGTGTTTGTACGTTTCTACAGAGTTCGTTAACACACTATTGATAGAGGAGAAATTCCTAATAAGGGGCAGGGTATTAAAAAAAATATGAATAACTATTCCATTTTCAAATATTTGTTATTTTACTGAGAAGACTGTTAAAGTAAGCATAGTAGACATAATTTCATACATGCAATTAATTAATTATGAAATATGAATCTTTATTCTTTATTAAATCTTTATTATTTATATGTTAGTTTATTAATGGTTACTCAAAACTTACTTGGAAAAGTTCCTTGATAGCTTTCGGTGTAAAAAGTTTGGACTGCTGGTCGCCTCCCAGCTGTCTCATATATTCACAAAACTCGTTGGCAATCTGTTAAATGATTAAAAATAAAACATTTTAGAAAAGATTTTTAATTAAAAACCAAAATATAATTGTGGGAAGAAAAATTCCCTGCGACCTCCGATTCAGTGTCCGGTGAACTGAATATCAGGTCTCAGCCGATCATTGTTTTTTAAAGAATGTAAAGCCTGATCAATTAGTAGACGGCACGGTTGGCGTGTCGCGGGTTCGATCACCGCACGGAATAAATATTCGTATGATCTACAAGTAGTTGTTCCGGGTCTAGGCGTTTGTGTATTGTGAGTTTCTATGTTTGTAAACCCACCCACGATACAGCAGAAATACCAGTGAAGGGTAACGTATTAAAAATAAAAAGATGATATTGAACGAGTTAAATGGTATGCCAGTAGAGAGGTCGAAGTTAAGCAGTGATGATTTTAAGTACCCACCCTATCAGTGAGATCATCAGCCTTCTTGACAAGGCTCTTCTCCTCTTCCTTCTCAGGCTGCAGGTACCGAGTGGGCCAGGTTATCTGTTCACGTACAGGCTTGCTCAACAATTGCAAGTGGATATTCTCCTCTTCTTCTTCTTCTTCATCTTCGTCACTGAAGAAGGAAAGAGAAGAAAGAAATCTTGGTTAGGTACTTATTAAACGACACCACTTGTCCACGCCGTCAGAGGTGTAAGGGTCAGCTCAGACTGAGACGTGCCGCTGCGCGCACATTTCATTAGAGCTACTCTCTTTTGACAAGCCTGTTGGTCTAGTGGTTAGTGACCCTGACTGCTATGCCGGAGGTCGTGGGTTCGATTCCCACCCAGGAAAAATGTTTGTGTGATGAACACGATCATTTGTTCTGTGTCTGGGTGTAATTTATCTATAATATGTATGTATTTAGAAATATATAAGTATGTTTATCAGTTGTCTAGTACCCATAACACAAGCTCTGCTTAGTTTGGGACTAGATGGCGCTGTGTGATAGTTGTGGAATATATTTATTTTTATTATTTTTTACTCAAAATCTAACTTTATTTACTACACGAAAAGGTACACATTTGCAGTTTCGTTATGTCACGTCGCTGTCGACCGTAAGAGACGCGACACATCTGGGAAACGAACGCCGAATATTTGAATGAATACGCTCGCAGTGTTTTTCAAGTTTCCTGTGATACATCAAAGTGCGACGTAATTTCGACTGAAGTGTGTGTTACACAAACCAATGCGACAAAAAAACCGCTTCACAACCCGACCGCGTGAACTACTAATCGTGTGAAAATTGACCAAGGACTTGGAGGTTTACTAAGAAGCCTTGAATAATCATTGAACAGTCAGTGAGTGCCCAAATGGGCTTTAATTTTCGGTGTTTTGCGCGACTATCGAGACAGGCTTTATTTATTAAATGTAGAGAAAGCTTACGGATCAATAACAATTTTGAATATCATGCATAAGTAGGGACAATCGATTGCTAATGACAAGTTTACCTGGGATATTCAACGTCGGTGTCTGAATCCAACTCCCTGTTTATGTACAGACATTTTCTAGAAGATATCTGCGGCTCCTTTATCATACGGCGTGGCAATTTCACTGAAATATAAATAAATAGGAACTAAAAAACATTGCCTCTTCGAGAAGTTGCGTAAAATGGAAATTGTGTAATTTTTTTTTTTTGTAAAAACTTATTTCAAGCCAATGTATTTTGCCGGGGTCGCGGGACTGTCTCATCGTGTAACCGTGACCCTGGAACGTAAAGAGCTTTTGAAGGATCACCGTGGATTTCAGTCAGTACAAGTGTGACAGTCCCTCCCATCCCGCCCCGGGATTTTATAATGATAAAACGATATTATATACTTACTGTAAAAAGGTGTAAGTTCAAAAACATACCTTTAATTGATTCAGGTCCTTCTTCTTTGGCCACAGTTTTAGGAATATTCAGAGTGGAGCAAACTTTTTCATACAAATCCTTCGGTAGCACTTCTGCTAACGTCTTACTTTCGTCTTCCTGAAAAATGAGTTTATGAATAAGCTATCTATTTTAGAATCTAGAAACAAGCTCTCTTTGTTTCTCTTAAGGTTTTTACCAGTAAGGACAAATTGTGCTGTTCTTCAGTTACAGGACCTTTTCAGATAATGTGTAGTGGAACCAGTTGTAACGAAATGTCGTGTTCGTGATTTTAGGTTTGGTCCCTTTTTTTATCGTGTTCAAATCATCAAATGAGTCTACCCAGGGCAGAGCGGGAGAGACTGTCAGACTTGACTGACTAAAATCCACGGTGTCCTTCAATAGCCCTTTACGTACCGGGGTCACGGTAATTCGTAAGTCCCGCGACCAGGTTTGATCCCTTAGTAAAAATTGTACCTACATAACGATTAGTACACACAACTATACATCAAGCTATAGAAATATAAACTGATGCAGTATAAACTGATGGTTCGTTGTGGGGAAAGATCATATAAATCGAGGCCAAAATAAACTGGTTATGTAGCTTGATTTGTAGCCGACTGTACAATGACTTTTTTTATGTAGTAAATTTATCAAATGAGTCCTCTTGCCTTGGGTGGAGCGGAAGGACTATCAGATTTACTAAAATTCACAGTGCTCCTTCAATTGTCCTTTACGTTCCAGTGTCACGGTTACCTACATAGACAACCCCTAGACCGAGTACATTGCAGCTAAAGAAAACTGATTATTATATACAGTATTTGACTTACCACTGACTCTTGAAACGAATCCATTTGACGAAATACTTCGTGCCAGTATCTCTTATTTTCCGCCATGTACTTGGACAACCAATTAGTTTCGTTAACTTTCATTATTTTGCGTGATTTTCGTTTTCCTTCAGTGCGAGAGCTGTCCATGACTACCGACACTTGAACCGTATGGCTTGCCTGTCAGTGGGAGCCGCATAGATTTAATAAAAAGCTGTCGTGAAGCGCTCGGCGGTCGCGACAAGTGATTTCAGTGTTCAACGCAACCGGTATACAAATGCAGACTATTTCTCCATAGACTAAATAAATGGGATAGACAAGGGAAACTTCTTTTTATTATTTTTGAAGTGAAAACTTCTTTAGCGGCGTTGTACACTTTTTTTGGAATGGGTTAAATATGTTAAGCTCGCGTCAGGACACGTGACCTGATCGAAAATTCGTAAGACGGCGCAGGGCCCTTGCGCGAATGTTCGTGTGTGTTTATTACTATTAAAGTTTTCACTTCTGCCGGCACTCCCAGAGTGCAACCCGTCGGTTTTTTTCAGGGTTTTTGTACGAAACTTAGTTTTGTACATATTTAACTATTATTGTATTGACGTGATAAAATTACATATTTCCTCGTTCTTCAGGTCTTCAGGTTATCAGTTCCCTGATGAGAATATGCACGGTTTTTCTTTGAGACTAATTTGATATTTTTAACCGATTAAGAAAAAAAGGAGGAGGTTCTTAATTCGTCGGGATCTTTTTTTCTTGTGTATGTATTTTCCTAAAATGGTGGACTAGCCGTTAGAAAATTACTGTAATATTTAAATTCTATCATTCCTGTTGTAGGATTTACTCTCTACTATAATATTTTAGAAGTTTAATAATATCTACCGTTTATATCTGAAATTGTTCTGTATTCGATTACGAGTTCTATGGCTATTGACTTGTTTCCATAGCACCATTTATAAACATGGCGCTATGCATATTTCATTTTCCGCTTGGGAATCCCATGAAAATATCGAATAATTAGATATAATACGATAGTTTTTAATGAGCAATATGTTCATAACATGAAATCAATTAAATTCCTTTTGGGTTTAGTTTAAATGCACTTTATTTAAACGCCATTTAGGAATTTCAAAACGGTTTACCACCTATTCTATATTTTCCAATATATACAACAGATAATATAATTCATTTGAAACTCAACACGTGTAGAGAAGTTATAGTTGTTTAGAACAGAGCGAAAAATAAACAAACATATATAACGTGTCTGGGTGTATATTTCAACGTGTAAGATTTAGTAGTGCAGTGTCGTGTAGTTTGATCAATAGTTGCTACTCGCTCGCCCCCAGTCGCTCCTCGCTGCCACGTACTCTTGTATGGTTTTCCCTAAATGTGCTGTTTGATAATAACTCAAAATACTCTATCAATTTTACTATCACTTTTATTTTGAACTTTTATTAGAGTGCTAGATATTGTTAGTTTGAATAGCTCCGTACTTAATTTATGCTCTAAAATAAATTTCAAGACTAGCAAAATCATGCTTGCTACATGCAGTTCTTCAATCTTAGTAGCTTCATTTATTGCACAAAAATTTTGTCCAATTACTTAACTTTTTATACTTCATTATTCGAGCTTCTTACATTTTTGCTAAATTTATTTATAAAGGTAATATTACCTACAGTCAGTTGAACTGAATGCAATAATTTACCTCAGAACATTTTATCATTTCTTATCAGAAAATGCTGCTACATCGCGCAAGAGACCCAAAGTAAATTAACTTGAAAGTAGTTTATATAAAATAGAAACAGAATCAAAAAGATGAATGAACTCTTTACGTGGAAGTTGGCGAGTTTATTCAGACTGTGCAGTTGTGTCAGATTTCACGGGAACTGGCGCTTAACACAATATTATGGAATGGCAAAACGTCAACTTAGCATAACACTGTTTAACTTCGCCCGGCGATAGTAAAATTGGAATAAAAGTTACAGCCCGGGCTACGATCTCTAAGACTTTAATACTTATTCTATAACAACTAAAGTCCTTCTTTGTGTTAATTATAATGACAATGGCAATTAAACGCCTACATTATTTATTCAGATACAATTATAAACCAGTAAATCGTTTCTCTGACGCGTCAATAAATAATTTATCGTCTCCAAGTTCTTTACAAACTGAATTGCTTTTCGCTTGTATCGATAAGTTTAAAGTGAAAAGCTTTTGCTATGTTGTACCAATTGAAAATATGCAAGGAGGTACTTGTAGTCGAGTCGGTAACTGAGACGCTTGTTGTGGCCGACAAGATGTATTGTGATTGTGAAATCATACAGTTATTGATAAAGTAAATAATAATCTATTTATGGTTTATTGTTGTTGGTTGTTTTGTCTTACTATCTTGATGCGAAGATTTACTCTTGTCACTCTTTCGCGACACTGACCAAGATCATATCTAATTAAGTGAACATCGCTTTGTTTCATTATTTGTCGGGGTATTTGTTCGAAGAAGTGTTTTCGCAGAATTAGTAATACCTCGTGATTTTATTTTTATTTTCCATCATAGTTCAACCAGACGACATGTTTTTATTGTTACAAAAAAAAGCGAACTAGTGAAGTAAAATAGCGTAAAGCAGAACGAAAATAAGATAACTTTTGTGGACAATCAAAATGGTTACGGCACCGTTGACTCAGTAGTTCGATTCCTGCAAGAGACAAAAACACCTGTACGGTAATTGTTCAGGATTTGACTGTTTGTATATGTGAGTTTAAAAGATAGGAGAACTTCCTATTGTGGCGCAAGGTTTTAATTACTCATTAAACTCTGCTCTCACCCTAATTTTCGTTCGAAACTAAATACAAAAAATACATTGACTAATATCGGTTTTTTAATCGAATAAAAAAGAACATCCCACATTCATTCTAAGCTCTCACAATACAGTTTTCATTTAATAAAACAATAATTAAATTACACGGAGACACGAGTAATGTTATGCTAAATGCCGCCACGCTAGGAATGCGATGAGTCGTGGCGCGTCGCATCGCGTCGCCTCGTCTCGCGTCGTCACGCTGACGACTTAATAAGTTAACTTGTTACGGGACTTGTGTAAATTTACCTTAACACCCAATATACCCGAGCACCCAACCCTACATTATTCTTAGCAAACGATCTAATTTATATCATTGCTGAGTATATGTTTGTGGCTAAAACTGTTTAATATTAATATTGTGTTATTTCTTCTTAGATTATTTAAGAAATCTTACTGGGAATGGATATCATACACACATTTACCAATTATAGATGACACCTACTTATTATGATCATAAAAAAAATCTTAATTAAAATTAACTATTACTATGTTAACATTAAAATGTATAACTTGATAGGATGAAAACTTGATATCACTTATTACGAAGTTCCTTCAAAAAGTTTATCCCAAAATGTTACGTTTACTACATCCAAAGTTTCTTCGTAAACAGATACCGTACCTGGTTCAATTAAAGCCTCGTGCAGACACATGCGATTATACGAGCGTGACGACATCACTGTTGCCGCGCGCGGTTCCTTGCCGCATTGCTGTTCACACAGGAGCGCGAAAGCACCGCGCCGCCGCACAGTGGTCCCATATCGAAAATTAGTGGACATAGGCAACAAAGTTCCAATATCGATGCGATTTTTTTTTATGTGATTCTTTACGTTATTCCTGACAACTTTTACTCTTGTGAAATTTCTTCTAAAGTTGATAGTTTGTCTGAAAAAAAAATAATTAGATTTTTTTGTATGGAACGAATCACCTTTCATTTTTTTTCTTCAATTGTATTAATATGTTGGATGTATGGCGTGAGTATATAATAGCAACGGTCATTCTCTATCCACGAAAAATAAAATCAGCGCCGGCCATCTGCGGCCGCGCGAGTAATTAGTCCTCAAAAAATAATAATTGTTTATGATATTTTTTGACATTTAAACTAAATTCAAAGTATATTTTTTGTCTCATTTGGCTGTTCTGACCTTCTTTTATTTAATATATATAGTTTTGATAGTATATAAGGTACCTACAACTAGTAATTCTTGAAAAGATTTTTTTTTTTTTACCGAATGATTACTCGCGCGGCCGCAGATGGCCGGCGCTGATTTTATTTTTTGTGGATAGTGAATGACCCTAGCTATCATATACTCACGCCATACACCCAACATATTAGTACAATTGAAGAAAAAAAATGAAACGTGATTCGCTCCATACAAAAAATCTGATTAAAATTGTTTAATTTTTTTTTCTTCAATTGTACTAATATGTTGCATGTATGGCGTGAGTATATGATAGCTAGGGTCATTCTCCATCCACGAAAAAATAAATCAGCGCCGACCATCCGCAGCCGAGTAATCATTCGGTAAAAAAGAATATTTTGTATGATTTTATTTTGCCATTTAAAATAAATTCAAAGTATATTTTTTGTCTCATTTGGCTGTTTTCACCTTCTTGTGATTGATGACTCATTTGTTTGTGCGCTCGGCTAAGCGCATAACAAACGAGTCACCGAAAAATAATTGTCTCTGATTGGCTGTTATTTTTTAACTACCTGCACCTTATCTATTGTTATCGGTACCACCTGCACTGTGATTGATGACTCATTTGTTTTTGCGTTTGGCTGAGCGCATAACTAATGAGTGATCGAAAAATTCTCGTCTCTGATTGGCTGAATTGGATGTACTTATTCGTTTTACTTATTCGTTTTACAGAAGAAGCTTCGGAAGCCCATAATAAGGACTTCAGAAACGTCAGGGAGAGGCACACTCGGAAAACGGGCAGTATAGCAACAAACGAAGACATCCTCCATGGACTTCTAATAAGTTCTGATCCTCACATATCCTACATAAGACCCAAACTAACGAAACAGGTTGTTAATGAGTTGTTGCCTGAAGCAATTCAGTTGTTACAGACTACCGAGCCTCCCATTGACAATGAGATTATGGAGGAAGAAGAATGCCTCGTAGCAGAGTCCGAAAATTTGCCAGACCCACTTCTGTAACATGAAATAAAGTGGTCCGGTTCTAGATTATTCCCACAAAAGCCCATCAAGGCTGGGAATTACAAACCACCCTTTTCAGGGCTACAAATACTACACAATTTCTGATCATACGAACGTTAACTTATATTATAATATACATACGATGGATTATGTAGATAACAATTTATCAACTTCTTGCCCGTACAAATTCAAACAATTTCACCTATCGTTAACAAAATCTGTTAAACCAGAAACTTATTACGATATTTATTCAGCAATAGATAACGTGCAGATAGTTACAAAAAACAGCCAATCAGAGACGAGCATTTTTCGATGACTCATTAGTTATGCGCTCAGCCGAGCGCAAAAACAAATGAGTCATCAATCACAGTGCAGGTGGTACCGATAACAATAGATAAGGTGCAGGTAGTTATAAATTAACAGCCAATCAGAGACAATTATTTTTCGGTGACTCGTTTGTTATGCGCTTAGCCGAGCGCACAAACAAATGAGTCATCAATCACAAGAAGGTGAAAACAGCCAAATGAGACAAAAAATATACTTTGAATTTATTTTAAATGGCAAAATAAAATCATACAAAATATTCTTTTTTACCGAATGATTACTCGGCTGCGGATGGTCGGCGCTGATTTATTTTTTCGTGGATGGAGAATGACCCTAGCTATCATATACTCACGCCATACATGCAACATATTAGATAATTAAAGAAAAAAAATTAAACAAATTTAATCAGATTTTTTGTATGGAGCGAATCACGTTTCATTATTTTTCTTCAATTGTACTAATATGTTGGGTGTATGGCGTGAGTATATGATAGCTAGGGTCATTCACTATCCACAAAAAATAAAATCAGCGCCGGCCATCTGCGGCCGCGCGAGTAATCATTCGGTAAAAAAAATAATCTTTTCAAGAATTACTAGTTGTAGGTACCTTATATACTATCAAAACTATATATATTAAATAAAAGAAGGTCAGAACAGTCAAATGAGACAAAAAATATACTTTGAATTTATTTTAAATGGCAAAAAATATCATAAACAATTACTATTTTTTGAGGAATGATTACTCGCGCGGCCGCAGATGGCCGGCGCTGATTTTATTTTTCGTGGATAGAGAATGACCCTTGCTATTATATACTCACGCCATACACCCAACATATTAATACAATTGAAGAAAAAAAATGAAAGGTGATTCGTTCCATACAAAAAAATCAAATTATTTTTTTTTCAGACAAACTATCAACTTTAGAAGAAATTTCACAAGAGTAAAAGTTGTCAGGAATATCGTAAAGAATCACATAAAAAAAAATCGCATCGATATTCGAACTTTGTTGCCTATGTCCCCTAATTTTCGATATGGGACCACTGTGCGCCGTGATGAGGTATGCTAATTATGCTGAGACTAGACGGGCCGGCCCGCGACACAGCGCGCGCGCGGCGCGCGCCACGCGGCGCGTTGCCGCAGGTCCAAGCCCTGCCAAGAGAGGTGAACCCAATCGTAGTACGTTTAGATTGGAAATTACATTGGCATCTTGCGCCAGCGCGCGTCACGCGCGCGCGGTTATATACGCGGCGGGCGGCGAAGCACCCTTAAGTGCCACAGAAATATAAACTCTAAATGTACTAGGGTAAGGACACGAGGAGCCGGCGCGCGACAGGAGTGCGCGCGGTGCGCGCGCGCGGCGCGCGTGACGCGGCGCGTTGCCGCAGGACCACGCCTTGTCAAGAGAAGTGAACCCAATCGTAGTACGTTTAGATTAGAAATTACATTGGCATCTTGCGCCAGCGCGCGTCATGCGCGCGCGGTTTTATACGCGGCGGGCGGCGAAGCACCCTTAAGTGCCACAGAAATATAAACTCTAAATGTACTAGGGTAAGGACACGAGGAGCCGGCGCGCGACGGGAGAGCGCGCGGTGCGCGCGCGCGGCGCGCGTGACGCGGCGCGTTGCCGCAGGACCACGCCCTGTCAAGAGAGGTGAACCCAATCGTAGTACGTTTAGATTGGAAATTACATTGGCATCTTGCGCCAGCGCGCGTCACGCGCGCGCGGTTTTATACGCGGCGGGCGGCGAAGCACCCTTAAGTGCCACAGAAATATTAACTCTAAATGTACTAGGGTAAGGACACGAGGAGCCGGCGCGCGACGGGAGTGCGCGCGGTGCGCGCGCGCGGCGCGCGTGACGCGGCGCGTTGCCGCAGGACCACGCCCTGTCAAGAGAGGTGAACCCAATCGTAGTACGTTTAGATTGGAAATTACATTGGCATCTTGCGCCAGCGCGCGTCACGCGCGCGCGGTTTTATACGCGGCGGGCGGCGAAGCACCCTTAAGTGCCACAGAAATATAAACTCTAAATGTACTAGGGTAAGGACACGAGGAGCCAGCGCGCGACGGGAGTGCGCGCGGTGCGCGCGCGCGGCGCGCGTGACGCGGCGCGTTGCCGCAGGACCACGTCCTGTCAAGAGAGGTGAACCCAATCGTAGTACGTTTAGATTGGAAATTACATTGGCATCTTGCGCCAGCGCGCGTCACGCGCGCGCGGTTTTATACGCGGCGGGCGGCGAAGCACCCTTAAGTGCCACAGAAAGATAAACTCTAAATGTACTAGGGTAAGGACACGACAGGCCGGTGCGCGACAGGACCACGCGCGGAACGCGCGCGCGGCGCGCGCACTTACATAACCATACGTAAATTTCTTTTAGTTTTTCAGAGGGTTCATTTCTTGTTGAAAGGTCTGGTAGACTTTTTGTTAGGTAGTCGTCAGCTGACATTGTAGACAGGAACGACTCATTTAGTGAATCATTTATGACGGATTTCTTTTTCCGTATTATTATATTACCGTAATCCATTCTTGTTTGATAGGTATGCAGAAATACAGAGAAATAACAAAAGTCTAAATGCAAAATTTATTCCACTGAGATTCGAACTTGAGCTCTGTTAGAACGTTTCATGTAGCAGGGGTACCAAATGCGCTATTTGTGCATGAAGTTTGATAACGAAATAGCCATTAAGTTACAGGTAAATAAAATCGTTAAAAGAGGCATTGAGTAGCGCATCGTTTGAATTTGAATTTCTTAAAAAATGCTTAGTTAATGTAGTTTTCACTTAGTTTAAGGTTTGTCACATAATAATAATATATAGTTCACTTTGTTTAAAATATTTAAGAGTATTTTTGTGTTTTTGGGCGTGCTTCGTGAAATGTTTATGTTGATTATCACTAAATTCACTTGTTTATTAACAAACTTCTTAGTAAATTGTTTTTGTTTAAGTTTATTATACACTATAGTTTACACACGTTGTTGCAAACGTTTTCTGGCAACTATTGTTCGTTTACGCACAAGTTAAATAACATTCTGTACACTTTTACACTGTTTTTTTTTACTATTTTTTATAATCTTAAATACGGAGCGCACTTAATATTTGACAACTATTATTTTCTCTCCGCAGGGCAAAAATATTTATTTTTGTAATATTTCTGAGAAACCTGTCGTCTCCATCCACAACTGAATTACATCGTTATGGTTATAAAATAAGGTCTAATTTTTTTTGTGCACAATTTAAGTGTCGGCTAGATCAAAAGGCACGGCATACGGGCGGCGGGCGTGCTATCTGTATTTCAAATAGAGGACATAAATAGTAAATGATTTGTTATTTTTGTTTCATATCAAAACGATTTTTATAAATTTATTTTAGTTTTTTATTTTTGCTCTGATTAATGCATTAAATTAATTCCTTAATATTTTTTTGAAGTTTAATTTTCAATGTTACAATTTCCGAGTTCAGTCGCGTGAAAGCAAACTTTTCGAGAGTTTAAATTTTTTATATAATACTAGCTGTTCCCTGCCACGCTTCGCTGTGGAACAAAAAAACTTTCTTAAAAAAAAAATGGATAAAAACAATCCTTGATGCGGATTATATATCATGCTAAAATTTCAGCTCAATCGGTGCAGAACTTTTTGAGTTTTTGAAGCATACACAAACCAACATAACATTTTTATATATACAGGGTGTCCCAAAACTCAACGTCAAGCCGAAACGGGGTGACAGGATTGATCATAACCATCACGAGAAAAATCTGAAAAAAAATCTATCCCATGCAGTTTGAAAATTATGGGCATTTTAAGAAAAACCTAGAAATTTGATCAAACTGTACCATTTTTCGGTTATTGTGGTTATTCTTTTTTATTTTTGTTCATTTGAACTTTGGAAACGTAATCCTTAATAACATTTCTAGAATCCCAATAAAAAATAATGACACAATTGCCTCAAGTTTCCGAAAATTGAGACTATTTGTTAAACTACGAATTTAAAATTTTCAAGATTCGTCGACTTTGACAGGCCCTCCTATAAAAATAAATGTACTAGAGTGCCTTGGCAAGTGGCATTAAAAGTTGGCGCATTTAATCAGAATTCTAAAATGGTACAATACTTGTTAGTTCCATACAATAGAAAAGAGAAAAAAAATTAAAACCTCAAGTAACCCGATTTTTGCTATCACGTTTTACTCAGTTAAAATGTTTTTAATTCGCACAAGCTCTAGGTAGGTTCTTAATTTTAAGACAAAATGATGAGAGAGATGGATAATGGGTATGGGTACGCATTTCGCAGTGCAAGTAAGAGATTTCCTTGACCAGGAATATCCGGGAAGGTGGATTGGACGTTCAGGCACTATCTTGTGGCCCGCCCGTTCACCAGATTTAAATCCCCTGGATTTTTTCTATTGGGGAGTTCTCAAAGAAAAAGTTTACTCAAAGCCCATTGATCACGTAGCCGACCTGCGTGAACGCATTTCTCAAGCAGCTGAGGCGATCAACTCTCGAAGATATGCCCGACTTATAAGTAGATCTTTTTTAAGAAGATGTAGGGCTTGTATTGAGGCTGATGGTAAACAATTTGAACATTTATTGTAATAAAAATGTTTTTTCTCTATCTGACTTTTAGTCCAACAAACCTAATTATTTTACTAACTTTTTTTCACTTTGGTATAAGTGGCGTCACTATCTGTCTCGCTCACTCATGACAAACATACCCATTATCTATCTCTCTCATCATTTTGTCTTATTAAAATTAAGAACCTACCTACAGCTTGTGCGAATTAAAAACATTTTAACTGAGTAAAATGTGATAGCAAAATTCGGGTTACTTGAGGTTTTAATTTTTTTACTCTTTTCTATTGTATGGAACTAACAAGTATTGTACCATTTTAGAATTCTGATTAAATGCGCCAACTTTTAATGCCACTTGCCAAGGCACTCTAGTACATTTTTTTTATAGGAGGGCCTGTCAAAGTCGACGAATCTAGAAAATTTTAAATTCGTAGTTTAACAAATAGTCTCAATTCTCGGAAACTTGAGGCAATTGTGTCATTATTTTTTATTGGGATTCTAGAAATGTTATTAAGGATTACGTTTCCAAAGTTCAAATGAACAAAAATAAAAAAGAATAACCACAATAACCGAAAAATGGTACAGTTTGATCACATTTCTAGGTTTTTCTTAAAATGCCCATAATTTTCAAACTGCATGGGATAGATTTTTTTTCACATTTTTCTCGTGATGGTTATGATCAATCCTGTCACCCCGTTTCGGCTTGACGTTGAGTTTTGGGACACCCTGTATAGATTCTATGTTTATGCAAAATTTCAAGTTTATATCACAGTATAAAAATCATACAGTAAGACGACGCCGTTGATCTTGTGCAAAATGCCGACATCGTCCTAGACAGTAACGCATCGGCCAGGGTTGTCACAAATAAACAATATTTATAAAATTATTTATTAATTGCAGATCAATATCGATAGCAGTATTATAATAAAACAATATTACATATTGATATAATAATGAAAACAATTTTTAACCCGCTCTTTACTGCATGTATTATTAAGGAGTTGAGTGTGACAATATAAAATGCAGATGAGGCGTAAACAAAGAGATTTAAACATTGAACTGATACAGAATTGATTTTTAGTGCTGGTCTGTTGGGAAATTTGTGATGAAGGACCTGCTAATTCATGGTCTCTTTGAGCTATTTTTCGTTTTTTTCTGGGTTTATTGTGTAGATCCAATTTTACGTCACTTGAAATTGTGACTTTATGATCGGTCTGTGTATGGATGGAATCTTTAGTTAGTAAAAGTAACGTTGGTAGCTGTTTTCTTCAAGGATTTCTTCCCGTACATACCATTCTCAAAATGCAAACTGCAAATATATATTTTTTTTGAACTTTCGAAAGATCTTTCAAGTAAATTCGGTCTTCTACAAGCTTCCACCCATAATTTACATCTGAAATGTTAAAATACAATACAAATTAATAATTATATTCAAACCGAAAAGGAACATACATACATACATACACATACGAAAGAATTTGCTACAGACCACCAAACTGAACAACTTTTACTACAGGACCAACTCGAGAGAGATTTAAGTTATTTAGATGGCATTTTCGTAACCAGCACCCCAATTGAACACAAAATTGACACCCATATCAAATTATAAAAAAAATGACGTCGTCCGCCATCTTGGATTTCAAAAAGGATGCCTTTTTCGTAACAAGCACCCCAATTATACTCAAAATTGACACCCATATCAAATTATAAAAAAAATACGTCGTCCGCCATCTTGGATTCCAAAAAGGATGGCTTTTTCGTAACAAGCACCCCAATTATACTCAAAATTGACACCCATATCAAATTATAAAAAAAATACGTCGTCCGCCATCTTGGATTCCAAAAAGGATAGCTTTTCCGTAACAAGCACACCAATTATACTCAAAATTGACACCCATAACAAATTATAAAAAATGATATCCGCCATCTTGGATTTAAAAAAAGATGGCTTTTCGTAACAAGCACCCCAATTAAACTCAAAATTGACACCCATATCAAATTATAAAAAATTACGTCCACCATCTCGAAATTCACCCTTAGTAAATAATAAAAAAGTCCACCATCTAGACACGGAACATACAAACAAACACTTTCACAATTATAATATAAGTAGGATTTCCAAACAGATGGATGCCCTTGCGATAACCTTTACATTTTTTTTACCGTGCGCCGGTCGACCATTTTATGTGTCCGTTTCGACCGCGCGGCCATGGCGTTTTTTTTAAATAAAAAACATCCCAAGATTTGTAAAAAAATGTAAAAGTCGATTGCCGAAAACCATAAATTTGTCAAACCTATGGTTAAAAATTTATAAGGGTTTGAACGTGGCCGCGCCATCGAAACGCGGCGAACCGCGCGGCCATGGAGATCTTTAAAACTAAGCGTCGCAGAGACCTGAAATTTTGGGAATAGTTGATTGAATTTGTAAAAAATTTGTAAAAATATAGAAAAAAATCCTGTGTGTATATTTTAGGAGCTATAAGGCTAAAACCTCATGGCCGCGCCATTGAAATGGTGACAAACATGTTATCGGCGATATCTCGCTGAAAAAACATCGCAGACGTCTGAAGTTTTTTGTAAAATACAGATTTGATTTTGTCAAAACTAGCAAAAATACAACAAAAATCCTAGGTTTATATTTCAGGAGCTGCTGAACAAAATCTTCAATGCCTCTTGAATGTGTCGATTAGGATGACCACAGATTATTATTTACAGAGAACGTTCCACCTATGTCCTAGTCTCAGCCAACAATCTGTGATTTATGTGATTTTTAAAGAAATGTATGTCTTAGTGTAATCGAACAATCTGTGATTTTTAAATAAATGTATATGTCTTAGTGTACGCGAACAGTCTGTGATTTAAGTGATTTTTAAAGAAATGTATGTCTTAATGTAAACGAACAATCTGTGATGTTTAAAAAAATAACAATATTTTTGTACGTACCTTATTTTTCATTTTAATTTAATTTTAATCCTTGAGAGATAATTTCTAATAAAAATAGATGCAAAATTCTCTGTAAATAATAATCTGTGGTCACCCTAATCGACACATTCAAGAAGCATTGAAGATTTTGTTCAGCAGCTCCTGAAACATAAACCTAGGATTTTTTGTTGTATTTTTGCTAGTTTTGAGAAATTCAAATCTAGGTTTTACAAAAAACTTCAGACCTCTGCGATGCTTTTCCAACGAGATATTGACGAAAAACGAAATTATCAACGTTTCGATGGCGCGGCCATGGGGTTTTAGTCTTATAGCTTCTGAAATATAAACCTAGGATTTTTTGTTGTATTTTTACTAGTTTTGACAAAATCAAATCTGTATTTTACAAAAAACTTCAGACGTCTGCGATGTTTTTTCAGCGAGATATCGCCGATAACATGTTTGTCACCGTTTCAATGGCGCGGCCATGAGGTTTTAGCCTTATAGCTCCTAAAATATACACACAGGATTTTTTTCTATATTTTAACAAATTTTTTACAAATTCAATATACTATTTCCCAAAATTTCAGGTCTCTGCGACGCTTAGTTTTAAAGATCTCCATGGCCGCGCGGTTCGCTGCGTTTCGATGGCGCGGCCACGTTCAAACCCTTATAACTTTTTAACCATAGCTTTGACAAATTTATGGTTTTCGGCAATCGACTTTTACATTTTTTTACAAAAACTTGGGATGGTTTTTATTTAAAAAAAACGCCATTGTCGCGCGGTCGAAACGGACACCATTTTATTAGCGTTATCAACGTGGTACGACATTACAAATTAAATTAGGTATTTATGCACTCTACAATAACAAAACAGATTCATTTACCTTTCTTCTGTGCGTGGAAGCTGATGAAACCGCAGATCTTTATTTATGTGAGATGAAGACTTGCAATCACTCACAGCGCACGTCGTACGCACCATTTCAAATTAACAAATAAAAAATAAACACGCGTTAGCCCTGAATAATAATATGTACCGAACTACTAACATCGTTTTGTTCGCAGTTCGGTATCGGCTTACCCGCGTCTCGCCCCTCACACCCCGCACGATTGCCCTGTCTAGACGTCTTCGTTGGACGACTGTATTGTTTTTAGACTGTGTTTATATCTTAAAAATCAAATAAGTTAATAGATTTTTAATCAGCAAAGACCCATTCGTTCCATCGTGCAGCCACGTGCAGCGCACCGCGCTCTTTGATCTAGCCGAAGCTTAAAAATAATGCACATTTTTCTAATATTTGGTTTGCCGCGCTGCTATGCAAAAATATCAAACGACTATACAGCTTACAAAGAAGGACTTACAGTTCAAATCTCATTGTCGATTTGTACAGCACGCGCGGCGACGCACGGCGGGCGATTTTGTTTGAAGAATCATCGGCAACTTCAAACAGTTACGCGCGCCGGGCGTTTTCGTTTGAAGAATAATTGGATGAAATTTAGACCTTATTTTTATACACTTTGCAGTGTAATTCAGTTGTGGATCGAGACAAAAGGTTTCTCAGAAATATTACAAAAATAAATATTTTTGCCCAGCAATTTTTTTCGGCATCCTTTGAGTGTACGTTCGTGTGGATGACGTTGGCATTGAAAAAACCTAGCTTCAGGGATCGTGGTTCAAGGACGTTCCTAGTTCTAGTAGCCATTAGACTAAACAAGATGGAGGGCCTGAAGGGCATCTCCCACCCCGGGGTGGGATTTAAAGATTAACGAGAAATCCTCGGGACTACCATTGGAGGCCCTGAGTTGGGCTGCCAATTGTCTTGTCGAGGATCTCAGGGTATTTTAGTAGTTGGAGGTTTCGTTATGTCAGTTTTACATTGCTTGTTCAGTCACTCAGTAACAGACTGAGGTGGTTGTAAAAGAGCAATGTATTTAATGCAAAAATAATACAGTCGTAGTAATACAGGAAAACAAGCATAAAGTAGTACAAGTCAGATAAATTTTACGTCTTGTTTTTTTTTCGTGATTTTTAAGACAAATATTGTAAAATACTTGTACAAGTTACCTGTGTTTAGTGATGCCAAGGTTTCTAAAATTTTTGTTTTGGCTTCTATTTTTGCACGAAATCAATGAACAAGACGGTGTGTATGTAGATAGATGTAGTAGATATGTGAACAAAAAAGTGAATGATTTGACATTATTGTGATTTTTTTA
This sequence comes from Agrotis puta, assembly GCA_943136025.2. Lineage (NCBI taxonomy): Eukaryota > Metazoa > Arthropoda > Insecta > Lepidoptera > Noctuidae > Agrotis > Agrotis puta. The sequence continues at coordinate 10,752,730 of OW964176.2, read as the reverse complement.
CCCATTATTTGAAACTATAAAGGCTTTTTTTTAACGTGGTAAAATCATCAAATGAGTCCTCCCACCCAGGGCAGATCGGGAGGGACTGTCAGACTCGTACTGACTAAAATCCATGGTGTCCTTCACCTTCAACAGCCCTTTACGTTCTGGGGTCACAGTAAATCGTAAGTTACGCGACCCCGGCAGGCTTTGGCCCTCTAGAGGAGGGCCGCGTCATTTTGCTGACACTCTTTGAGGCGCGCGTGAAACACAACGCGCCGTCGCCCCGGGTAGATCCATGGTCGGACAGCGAGTTGCCCATTACTCACTGCCTGCATGCCCGCGCCTGCGGTGGCTGGAGATCGTCTGCCGACGTCCGTCGCAGTGCCGTCTACCACTGCGGCTGGGGTGGAGGGAGGACGCTGTCCTCTCCCTCACGCGGCCCGCTTCCTCCTTAGCGAGCATGACTGCTTCGCAGAAGGAGGCGACCGCTTCCCACTCCGTCTCTCCCCGCAGCATGGCCTCGACCTATGCCGGGCGCGAGAGGTCTCCGCCTATCGCCTTCGTGAGAACACGGCGGTTCTCTACCCAAGCGGGGCAGTCCTGCACCGTATGGTCCACTGTGTCCTCCGGACGATCCTCGCAGTGGTGACACCCAGGCGTATCTTCCCTCCTCATCAGACACAGGTAGGTACCTACGTCCCGAAACTTCTGTGTCCGGTGGAGACCTGCGTCATGCGGTAGGTCGGGACACCGTGACGCCTATCCAGCCACTCCTCAAAGAGGGGTCTTAACGCCGTGATTGCGGCGTGCCCGAACTTTAAAAACTTAAAAAAAAGAAACGAGGAATGAAAAAAGATTTTTATTTACTTAAACGATGATTGTTTTTATAAGTGTAACCGCGTTGGCTCAATTACTGAATTCAGAACGCTTTGTCCATTGTCTCAAAGTCTCAGTTAGACTCAGATAAGAACTCCGAGCACATTGCACACAAACGCAAATCCGATACGTAATACACGTACCTATACATACAATATCCCGAGCTTGGCGCTCACTCGTACACATTTATAAAAATTATAGTTTAAAAAAACTAAAAAAACACGCTTTAATAGCAATCGAACTAAAAAGTAGAAAATAATTTTTAAGTATAAGAGAGTTTGTGTTATTGCAATATAAAATCCAACAATCAATTATCATAATTAACTTAGAATAAGATTAATATAAATATTAAGATATTAACAAAAAATCAAATAAAGTGAAAAAGCGTGGGGTGCTTGATATCGAATGTGATGATCATTTTATTTGTTACTGTTTGCAATATCAGAATTATTATAAAAATATCATTGAGCACCCCACGCTTTTTCACTTTATTTGATTTTTTGTTAATATCTTAATATTTATATTAATCTTATTCTAAGTTAATTATGATAATTGATTGTTGGATTTTATATTGCAATAACACAAACTCTCTTATACTTAAAAATTATTTTCTACTTTTTAGTTCGATTGCTATTAAAGCGTGTTTTTTTAGTTTTTTTAAACTATAATTTATTTTCTGAATTTTTAGTCTCAAGATGACGATAAAAGAAATAAAGAAATTAAAATACGCAAGCGCGGATACGCGCGCACTATATCGGTAGCAGTGACTAATTATAAAATTCGAGGATTGAGAACGGATGATCGCGCAGCAATCGTCAGCATCCGCCAAATTAAGAAATTTCTCTTTTGAAAGTGGGAGAAGCCAGAGGAGAACAGGCCGTATGCAGCAGAGAGCCAATCGGCAGCAAAAGACAGAGAATGAAAGAAAACATTTTCATCGGCGATAACATGCTCACTAATCTAAGCATATTTTTTACTATCACTCCGCCCGCCGCAAGACGATCTCCGGCCACCGTAGGCGCGGGCATGCGGGCAGCGAGTAATGGGCGATTCGCTGTCCGACCATGGACCATGCCTGGGTCGACGGCGCGTTGTGTTCCACGCGCGCCTCAAAGAGTGTCAGCATAGTGACGGGGCCTGTAAAGGGCCAAAGCCTGCCGAGGTCGCGGGACCAACGGATTACCGTGACCCCGGTACGTAAAGGGCTATTGAAGGACACCGTGGATTTTAGTCAGTACAAGTCTGACAGTCCCTCCCGCCCTGCCCTGGGTGGGAGGACTCATTTGATGATTTTAACACGATAAAAAAAAAAAAAAACACTCTGCCCGCGACTTCGTCAGCGCGTGTTTCTAACTTCGAACCCGAAATATTATTGAAGACAAACTGATTTTACAATGTTCGCCCGCTAGGGGTTGATTTTTGAAATATAGATAATTACGCATCCTTTATTCGATTGGGAAACTATTTATGCCAAGTTTTGGGTTTGTCGAAGCAAGCAGCCTTCCCTTAAAACTTAATCACCCTTTTTCACCAACTTAGAGGGTGATTTTCGAAAACCCCAAAAACACGTGTTTGATTATTTTTTATCTAATTTTTATATACTGAGTTTAAAATTTATCGGTTAGCGCGTTATGGTTTTCCCACACAAACTTTAACATCGTCTAGATTACCAAAGGAGGGTAGTTTTCAAAAACGAATAATTCCCATCTTTTTTATTTACTTTTACTCATATTCGTACCAAGTTTCAAGTTTATAAACCTAACGGATAAGATTTTACATACAAAGGTTTTTACCCCTTTTCACCCCCTTATAGGTAGATTTTCGCAAAATCCCTTCTTAGTGGTCACCTACATAATGAATCGCACCTACCGTCCAAAATTCAGGTTCTACGTTTAGCGATTTTAGATCCTTCCCTTTAAACTTGAATACCCCTTTTCACTAACTTGAGGGGTGATTTTCGAAAAACCCAAAAACACGTGTTTAATTATTTTTGATCTAATTTATATATACTGAGTTTTAAATTCATCAGTTAGCGCTTTATGATTTTCCCATACAAACTTTAACATCGTGTAGGTTACCAATGGAGGGTAGTTTTAAAAAACTATTAATGTCCATCTTTTTCATTTACTTATACTCATATTCGTACTAAGTTTCAAGTGTATAAACCTAAGGAATAAGATTTTTCATACAAAAAATTTCACCCCTTTTCACCCCCTTAGGGGAGGATTTTAATATAAAATTTATGAGATTATTGTATTGTCATCGGCCCTTGACCCCTGTGCAAATTTTCAAGTTAATCAGACTGCTGGAAGTAGGTGAAAATGAAGTTAAAAGATTCCGTTACATACATACATACATACATACATACATACATACAGGTCAAGCTAATAAAAGCGTGTTAAAAACCGGCCAAGTGCGAGTCGGACTCGCCCATAAAGGGTTCCGTAGCAGCAAGTAACATAATATAAAAGTTCTTATAGTTGGTTGTAACTTTGAAAGGTAAATTGCGGTTTACGATTTATGACGTATTTAAAAAAAAAAAACGAATTACTTGATCTCGTTCAAACCTATTTTCGCTGGTACTTTGCATTGTAATGTACCTACATCATATATTACATTTTTTTTTAGTTTTATTATTATCTTATTTTAGAAGTTACAGCCCCCCCTGTAACTTCTAAAATAAGAGAATAATAAAACTGGACACATTTTACCACTTTGGAAGTGTCTCTCGCGTAAACTGTTCAGTTTAGACAAAAATGAAATCAGTAACCTCAATATCATTTTCAAAGACCTATCCATAGATACCCCACACGTATGCTTTTGTTTTTTTTTTAATTTCTCCCAAGTTCCCTGTAATCTATTTTAAAGTACCTACCTACTTTTTAGTTTTTACAGGGAACTTGGGTTTTGTGTCGGGGGTTTTTAAAATTATTAATTAAATTTTTTTTTTCAATTGCTGAGCGGATGCTCAGCACCACGTGGACGCCGACACGGCCCCATGCCACTTCTTCTGTTTTTAATATTTTTATATAGGCTTTGTATTATTAAGCTATTTGCCCTAGCGGTTTAGGTTAATTTGTGTAACAACGACTATTTAGAAACTTAAATCAGCGAAGCATTTAGTCGTCTTTGTATTAAAGTTGCTTTGAAGTCGCTGAATATCGGTAATTCGGGATCGAATCCTGGGTTTTTTCTTTTTCACTTTTTGTTTTTCTTTTTTGTTGGTTTTATTTATCCTGTGAGTTTCAAGTAGTTTAAATAATTTTATGCATACTTTTGTTTCAAAATTATTAACACTTTTTATAAAAATAGTGTTCAATAGTTCTCTGGGATAGCTATGCTGATTTAAATTGTAGGTAGGTAAAAAGTCTAAAGCTCATTTAATTGAATGCTAATGATGCCAAAACAATTATCTTTCTGTCATTGAGTAAAACGCCATCTGTTGCAACAAGCTGTAAACAAAATGTTTTATCATTCTGTTCGATCGAATGGAAGAGTCTGCAGTTTTCTTTTTTATCAAAATAACGTGATTTATGAATGTAAATGGATAAATAAGCTATAGAAAAGAAATTTGAAATTTTTACTCATCTTACTTCAACCAGAATCCGCTGTTAAACGCGTTTTATAGTGGTCGTTCAAGTCGTAACAATTACCTTTACTGCCATCTTTGTTTTTTTTTCATCACTCATTATAATTTGTTTGAGTTGATACCCCATACCTACAAAGATAAATGATTAAGTATGTAAACCTACGCGGATTATAGGTGTGATGTTATGTAATGAGAATGACAATGATTACTACTAAATAACATTATTTACGTACTTACTTTATGTATACGCCTATTAAAGAAGTCGGGGTAAAATAATTAAATTGACAAATGAGAAAAGTTATTTATTGCTTTATCAATACCTAACTAATTAAATACCCATACCAGCATTAGATATATTCTTCAAAAACTTTTCGTTTCTTTCCTTTGGAATTCGTACCTAGTTCCTGTAATTTGTCTTGAGTAGGTACCTACCTACCTAATTTTATCATACGATGCGGTGAAATAGACATAGATCCATCCTCAATCAAAAGATTTCATGACTGAAATCAGATTATAGCGTCATCTATACTAATATATTTTATTGCAGAAAAGTTTGTTTGTTTGGTTGAACGCGCTAATCTCAGAAACTTTCTTATTTTTGTGTTGGATAGTCCATTTATTGAGAAAGGATATATATAACATCACGCTATCACCAATAGGAACGGGGCAGCAGTGAGAAATGTTTCAAAATCGGGAAAATGTATTCCTTTTCGAGAGCTGCCGTTGCGTGCGCTGCGTAAACGGTTAAAGATACGCAAAAAATATGTGTTACGGAATTATTCCTCATGAAAAGTTCTAAAATAAAGTCCGCGAAAGAAAATATCTATCATTTAAGGTTAAGTCATTATAACCTTTTTTATCGAAATCAAATTTGTTTTAAAGTTATGTATTATTTGCGAAGGGATTTTCATAAACATGATATTAATCCTTCTCCAAATAAATACGTTAATCATCAGAATCATTTAATTTTGAACATAATGAACATCTTATGTCATAATTGCGGTAAGATCCCTCTTTAGGCAGTGGTTGGAGATGCGCTACGGCGTCCTCACCTTCAACCTGACGCAAGTCCTCCTGGGCACGGTTGTTGCGGGAGATTCCTCAGGGATTCGGCGACAGGCGAGGGGAATGGGGAGCAGTCGGAACGCGTGAGGAAAGGACATCCTCTACCTATCAACTCAGCCACGGGTTAACAAATCGTGGGGCATATTCCAGCTGCGTGCGGACGGGGAGTAATGGGTAGCTCGCCGTCCGACCAAGGATAATGCCCCAGTAACGGTGCTTCGTGTTCCCCGCGCTGCTCAAGGGAACTGATGGGGACAGGAATATAGGGCCAAACGCCTAACATGACGCGGGTGAAACCGCGGTCAGAAGCTAGTCCTTTAAATAGTGATATAAGAACGTCACGTCAACTTGGTTCTATACAAAATGATCTACAGGTGGCCTGATTCGTGTCGCCTGGCGTAACGCGTTCGTCGCGCGTCAATCCTGCCGCAAACCGTCGCAATAATAATATCAGAAACGCGATGCGCCGCGCCGCTTCAGAGTGAACAGATGTGGGTGTTTTCATAGAAAATGGACTAAGTAGGTTTTTTCAACAATCGCCACGCGCGGATAACCGCGTGTGTCTGCAGGAGGCTTAAACCGACGTATTGTCTATATTGGCAAGGATATATTTTATGCTCAACCTTTATTGAACGTTAAATAAAACTCAATAATAAACCAATTAAATAATAATGTAATTATAATATTTTCAAAAATCATAATATTTACCTCACTCATATCTTTATTGTATAAGTAAAATCAAAATTTTCATCAGTAAATAGTTTCAGCAACTTGGGATGTTCTCTCAGTAGTCGTTCTATTGATTCTTGGCGTTTCATGACTATTGCTTTAATTTTGTCGCTTTCCGACAATTTTATGGAATGTTCAGATATCGTTGTTTTTGGTTTTGGAACCTTATCCCCCATGCACGGGCACTTGATGTCAATAGTAAGATCCTCTTGGCTCGAATATTGTGTCCCTACCGTATGAGTGGGCTCCTTAGTCGCGGCAAAAGGCAACTCTTCGGTAATCATGGTCATGGGATCAATAAGATCAGGTACTGCGGCTTGTTTCGGTTGTTTACCTAGTATCATTTTGATATCCTGATATTTCTCTTCAGTAAAATCCAAGTAAGAAACCAAAAATGGAAAAGCATATGTGTTAGCCCAGTCTTGACAAAGTCTTACGGGACAGTCTTTGAGTATATTAATGTCATCCATAAGTAAAGGCTCAAAAGAAGATTCACTTTTAACCTCTGGAGTTTCTACTATAGGTGTTTTTATAGATTCAGTAGTAGTTGATGATTGGGAAGATTCAGGTTGAACATCAAGACATTTACATACCTGTGATTCAAGAAATGCCCTTACTTCATCCATTCTGCCACATTTGGCATAAACATATTTTTTCTGAAGTATCATGTACGGCAGATCGACATCAGAAGCAAGAGTCTCTCTGCTGCCGTATTTCGGTGGAATTGGATCTGATAAATCACCCTCGATAACAAAAGGTTCTTTATCACATACAGTCTCTTTCGGTTCAGGCGCTTCAATGTTGAAAAGACTGTGATCATCTTCATCTACTAAAATTGAGGTTTTCTGATTTGGTGTCTTTTGCATTTCATTCAATTGTAAGACGACCATTTTTTCCAGATCAAGCAAGAATGTTGTCTGTTCAGGTAATAATTGTAAACTAAAACTGATAAACTTTAAAAATAATTGTAATATTTTTTTTATTTTCTCTTCCCATTCTCTATTAATATCAGATATTTCTCTGTCCCGGGCTTTGAAAGCATCTATGACATCTTGGCGTTCCTTGATTTTTTCAAGTTTTTCTTTTATTTCAGTGCTTTGTATATTTTCAAGAATCAATTTTCTTATTCTACATTTTTTTCGTTCTGTGCTCATAATATACATTGTACTGGTAATATTTTGTGCTACCATCTGTTTATAAAACGCTTTAAGTGCATCATTTCTTTCATAAATAGCTTTATTAATGAGTTTGTTGTTTCTATGGATTTCATTATCTAAAAGAAGTTTATAATAATGTTTTATTTTGTTGACTTCAGTGTCGTATTTTTTCTGTAACACACTTTCCAAAATGATCCTTTCTCTTTTTAAATTTTCTTTTATTTCAAAGTTTAGATCGCTAACAATATTAGCGTGAGCGGTAATCAACACTTTTTGGACTTCTGACCGTATGTGATCCTCAAGTTCTTGCAGACTCTTTTCAAAGAATATGTTCATTTCTTTCACTAAGATCTTACTTTTATTTTGTAGGATTTCCTGATACTTGACCTTCACTTTCTTAGCCGTTGCAGATTTCTCGTGTTCCATGACATAATTCCAAGCAGCATCATTTTCTTTAATTTTACTATTCATAAATCTCGTGAATTTGGCTTGCTCTCGATTCAAGATGGCGTCGCCTATGTTTAGGATACCTTGGTGTGTCGTACCTCTTGTTATTTTCGATGTAAAAGGTGGTGTTAAATCTAAAATGCCTATTAATAAGTCGCTTGGTGATATCCATTCATCGTCCTTTTCCTGTAATGTTTTAACATCTTGTTCGGGTGTTTCAGACTCGGGTCTTTTATAATCACAGTGATCATCGTTCAAGTAAGTCTGTGCATAAATACTAGTTACACATTCGCCTTTCTTTATTGTTCGAAAAACATCTGTTTTCTTCATTTTGAAAAATATTTGTAAAAAAATCTTTCAATGCAAATGTCACATTTAATTTTTTTGTAAAGATTTTAATACAGAGACTAGCAAAAAAAGTATTTAAGCTTTCAAATGACATTGTTAAAAAGTTAACTCTATTGTCGTGTGGCAGGTACAGTCGAACAATCTTATGGGATAAGATTACGCGTACTTATTGGAAGTTTTTGGTCGATACGAACAGGCAGGAACTCTTTTTTATCTGCATGCTAAGTCATTTCGTGTTATGTGGGTAGAGCCAAAGCTATCTGACCTCCTTCTGCAAAAGGGATGTGTTCCAGAAGGTTTCTCAACTGGAAGTTGTGGAGTATCAGATCAAAGGAAAAGTGGAAGCAATAAGCTATTAAATTACATACGGTGGAGGCATTATCTGGAGATGCACAGCCTGGTACATATCTGTCCCACTGGGTATTAAGTTGTGTATCGCATGATGCGGTGACATTCTCAGCACGGTTTTAGTTGATAGTGGTTTGACAGCAAACTGATGCCTTACATAGACGGAGACGAAATTATCAATAAGAATTTATATGTGCTAAAAAAGATAAAACATCCAAAAGTACATTACTTTATTTAAAGCTTTAACACGGCTATAGGAAGCTTAACTAAACAGGCGGTTAATGAGTTTTCTGGCACTTTCAAAATAACAGCTTGGTATTCAAATAGGCGAATGTGTCGACGGCCTACCTGTGATTAGCGGTGGTGATGTAAAGCGGCCTGGAGCCCCCGCCGCTAGATTTAATTAAATACTTCCTTGTACCACCCACCTACCTACTATTTCACTTTATCTACTGCTCGCTTTATTGCTCTCTGACGCTACATTGTAAACGTTTAGCGCTGCTCATGAATATGAACCTATTCCTCCGTCAATACACGAATAACCTCAAATACCATTTATATTAAAAACGGTCAATTTTACACAGCGGATTGCACGTTCACGGAGCATGTGATAATAAATTACAGACATATCTCGACTTCATTCTCATTACGGATGCGGCAATGTCCGTCGGAGTTTTGTCATAATTCAGTCTCGGTTGAAATTATTTCCGTTGGGTCTGATGAGAAAACTAGAGGTGGAGAGCTCGAAATGTAAGTATTCGCGCAACAAGCCGTGGAATAACGACGGCGCATATTTCATTCTTAACGAAGTTAAATTTCCGGGAAGGTCCTGTAAGAGCGTGCGTAACTCTGATAAAAGGCTACACCGCCACAATACCGATTCCGTGTTTGTGTGACATTTTAGAAATGATAAATACATAATACCTTCACAGAATGTTAGTGATTTACATACTCCGCGTATTAAGTATTCTCTCAAAGCACACGATGGATATTTATTTAATTTAATACAAATAATACAAAAACTGTAAAAAAGAAGAAAGGTAGCCGTCGAAAAGTTAGCAAACGTTTGACGTGCTTACAATAAAACAACGACCATAATTCAGAAAGTGGGAACAAGTTGGATTGTTTTCTACACATCATATCGGCAAATAAATCTTTCGGCCGCTTATCTGCCGTCAAACTTAATTCTCATGCATAATTCATCGCGTCGATTTCACGTGAAGAGGGAAAGTTGTTCAACTTTGAACAACAACCGGTGGGCTGACACTGCTGACAGCCCACTGATAGTCGCCCCTGGACTTTACTTACTTATTATGTTGACTATCTTTGTGCACAATCGACACGTGTGTTTACCCACTGCAGTTTGTTGCATAGAGGTGCCAGTAACTTGCTGAACAAACATAAATAGGTATGTTTTTTCCTGTCTGTTGTATCAAATTACAGTGTTTAGGTTAGGTTAGGAGAATAAATTGTAACAGTATTTAACTGCTGCAGTTTCTTTTAATTATTATATTATTATTATTTATTATATAAATATAATAAACAATATTTATTATATTATTATTATTATAGTTTCTTTTAATTGCACGATAGTAAGTATATTTTTTTTTATCTTGGTAAAATCATCATATGAGTCCTCCCACCCAGGGCAGAGCGGGAGGGACTGTCAGACTCGTACTGACTAACAGCCACGGTGTCCTTCAATAGCCCTTTACGTTCTGGGGTCACGGTAATTCGACTAGTGCAAATTCATTAATCAAATACATGTTAACTAATTTTTACACCAAGTTTTATCAAAAGTTAATTACAATGCAATTACCGTACGGTTAGATACCTATTGCTAAACTATTATTATCAATGAGTGTACGACACAGGAGGCACGAGTTGCGCGAGCGTACCGCGAAATCAGCAAGGTTTTGAACGGACAACCAGTTAACATAACAAGCTAATAAATTTTGTGTGATTTGTCTTGTTACAGCTTTGATATTTTGTACATAGATTCTTTACAAAAAAATACTAGACAGGTGTATCCGGTTTGTACAAGTAGTTATTTATATTTTAAATTAAATAAAAATGTTACTTATAAGGTTAAGTGAAGTAGTAGTAGTAATGGTGTTTTTTAGTTAAATACACTTTTTAAATTTTCAGGTCAGACTCATTTTATATTAAACTCACAAAATGTATTTTGGTGATATTTCGAGTGATTGTTTATAATAGTCAAATAAAATACGAATTCCCGTAAACAGACAGTGGTCCTCGGCAGGCAGAGCGCCGCCGCCGCCCCGCAGACTCCCAGCACAATATTTCATACTTACAGAAAACAAGTTAGTGGCACAGTTTTGAGAAAACACAGCGTGCCGCTAACAGATAAAGAAGCTCCACACGACGTCACCACCGCTGCCTCCGCTCGACAGACGCACAACACTTTTGATTAAACTTTCAAGATATTTTTGTATGTCTTCTTATGCAAATTGGTCTTAGTTCGCTGTATTTTTAGCTGAAAATAATCAACAAGTTGTTTATTTTACTTAATTTCTTATTGCTTTCGTTAAATTTTATAACTTACCACCTTTTTCCTTCACATTGGCTCACTTTTCCCTCCATTTCACTCCATTCCAAGTTAAATTGAATAAAAATACACATGTAAACCGTAGTTTTAGATTGAAGCCTGGGTTTTTAGTTAAATAGTATTTTGTAATGAGGCGGATTAACTTTTATGATTATAAATGCTACTTTTTAGAACTTTAAACCTGCCTTCAATGTTCTCTCTAGCTCTGTTCCAATGCAGGACTGCCCCGCTTGGGCAGAGAACCGCCGTGTCCTCACGACGGCGATAGGCGGAGATCTCTCGCGCCCGGCATTGGTTGAGGCCATGCTGCGGGGCGAGACGGAGTGGGAAACGATCGCCTCCTTCTGCGAAGTAGTCATGCTCGTGAAGGAGGAGGCGGGCCGCATGAGGGAGAGGACAGCGAGTAATGGGCAACTCGCTGTCCGACCATGGACCATGCCCGGGACGACGGCGTGTTGTGTTCCACGCGCGCCTCAAAGAGTGTCAGCAAAGTGACGGGGCCCCCCTCTAGAGGGCCAAAGCCTGCCGGGGTCGCGGGACTGAACGAATTACCGTGATCCCGGAACGTAAAGAACACCGTGGATTTTAGTCAGTACGAGTCTAACAGTCCCTCCCGCTCTGCCCTGGGTGGGAGGACTCATTTGATGATTTTACCACGATAAAATAAAAAAAAAAGCTCTGTTCCAAAATCTATCAAAATTGATGCTGCAATTTAGGCATGAAACAACTTCTGATTCTTAGCTCTATTTAGAAAGGCTTAACTGAAAACCTAACAGATATTCTGTTGGTCTTTTAAAGAAAATGGCTTTCGTATCATTCATAATTCTTTAATAACCAATAAATCCAGATAGTCACAACAGCTTCCAGTAGAAAAAAAAAACAGGAAAACAGTGATGCGTCACTAATTGTGTTTCACTGAGGAAGCGGTTCGCTATGTTTTGGAGTAGTTCCGACAAATTGGATATCGCGAATGAGTGATCAGGTGGAGGGCGCGTGAGGTGACGTTGTGGAATCAATTCCATGTCACCATAACAACCACATGACATGGGAAAATTCAACATTACAAGTTACCACACTACAAAACATTTATTTTTATGCTGATACCTAATTGTGACGTCTCAGTAAAGTTTATATTATTAAACAAACAAATCAACTTCGGTGATATGAAAAGTCATATTTTATAAATGTTTAAGGATAGTTTAAGCTGTGATTAATTTCGTAAAATGGTACATTCCATCCTATAGTTTGAGTATTAGAATAAATTCACACTATGAGTGATGATTTTTTCAAAGTGACTTTTTAGACCCACAGATATGAAATGTTTGATATATTTTGGAAAAAAAAAGTTTTTAAATCTTATATAATACTTACAGTTTTTCACCTTAAATTGTCCCACAGATCGTCAAAAGTCACCCCCTTTCTAAAGAAATTATTCACAATATTTTTACTTTACTTTACTTTTAAATCCTCCGGAAGCATCGTTTTCAGATAATCTACAGTAGTATAAAACCTAGAGATTATCATAAGGTTAGGTTTATAAAAGGCACGGGAGCGGGTAGTCTAGGTAATCACTAGTTATGTGTCAGGCGGCGGACGCCACGCCGGAATATAACGTGCCGTTAATTTTTACAAAATCATACTCTGTATTTTCTTTGAAACTGAACTGCTGTAAGCCGTGGTTTATTGCCCGTTTACCATAAACGTCTCCTGTTTAATCGAATGATCAGGTTGCATTACCAAAGAACCACGTCTATTTGTGTAAAATCGTGAGAAGAACTAAAACAATATATAAATATAATATACAAATTTCTCAAATATTTTCAGAAATCTCTATAATTTTTCAAAATATTCGTAGCAATTAAACAAAGTTTTCGATGAATGAGCAACAGTCAGTAAGTTAAAAAGATAAGTGTCCCGTAAGTACATGATCAGCTTATTACCATCAAAAAATCATCGTTTACTCAAGTCCTTCATGTATACAGTTCAACACTGAAACAATAGTACCATGTTTGGAAAAAACTTTACAATGTCCTGTACCCAAATAGTGAGCCTTGTATCTGTTTGTTTGTATGTATGTATGTATTGATACGTGCGGCAGTATTTGTTTGTTTACGTCATTTGAATTCAGTGCAGCAACTCGCACGGAAGAGTTTTACTATTTGTCCTGCACCGGACTGACACACAGAATTGTAAATTTTATCGTCTGTTTCTTAACTTGGACTTCGCAATCGCTATTTTATTTGGTGATTTGGTTGTGAACATAAGTTTAGACTACTTGCTAAAACAGAGTTGTCCTCCTGTAAACTTTACGCCTTTTTAGGTAGGATTTCATCGAAAAAGAGACGATATCACACTTCTGGCAAGTGACTTGCCTGGAAAATAATTTATGTAAACACGAAAGTGTTTTCTCGTCAAATAAAGTGCGTTTAAAAAATGAATCAATCGATAAAACACATTTTCGCAAAGAATAATCAAAGACATCTCTAGAGATTGCACAAGCTAGGTGACATTTCTCGGAATCGTTCACTCAAATTCAATTATCAACATCTCTCATAAGTGTCCTGGATTGTCCTTAGTTTTGCCACCTACAACAATGAAACAGCACTAACTAATCTTATATCGACTAACTTATAAAATAGTCTTCCACACAGTCTTCTTACCTGTACTTAAACTATCCTGAATTCATAATTAACTCTGAGTTTCAGTTCTGATCCCGTGATAAAGTGACCTACACTGTATCACTTTCTATCGCGCATACTTACCTGTGTTACATTGTAAGTACTTTAGATACTAACCTAGCGGTTTCCGTATTTACTGTTATTTACCATGCCGTGCTAACGTGAGCGGGGTGGTTGCAACTATTCGGCTACAACTGTTACTACGTGTTTATGAATTGTTGCGGTTTCAGCTTAATATATGATTGTAAGTTATGTGTAATTATAAATGAATATATTTAGGAAGCTTTTTTTTTCGATCGTTGACTGAGACAATGTTAACAGACAGACGATACCCAACTATCTACATCCTAAATTCGCAAGACGACGACTGAAAATAATTACGCTATGATATTTTCGTCATAACGTCCGTTCAGTGATTGGCTGCGCACAGTTATTGCCTCGAGACACGGCACTAGAAGGTGTTGCTTATAATTTCGCCGGTGTAAGATTGCGCAGTAATGTAGGGTAAGGGCTGCTTGAATTGCTGTATTTCCTTAATAGTCTGCATTTACCCTCGCCGACAATTTGTGACAAGAGCGTGAGCTAAATTGTCGCCAAGAGGAAATAAACTAATTTACTTATATACGACATTCGTAAACTAGAACGTTAGTTGAAATACAAAGTGAGCACTGAAAAGTGAATAATGGAATGAAACGGAACAATAAACATGGCAACTCTCCTTAATTTATTTTTAAGTCTGAGCATGACAAGAGTGGAACTAGAGGACCCATTAAGCTAGTCTGAAAACACTCTCCATAAACACGTGAAACATTTTCAATGTCCGTGAAACTCGAGTGCAAGTCCATACATCTTCAAAGCTTATAAGGAAAAAAATATTTTTAATTTCAAGGAACACGTACACCGCCTTAAATCTTAGCTCACATTAACTAAGACAGTTGTAGTCTCAGAGGTATTTTAATAATGAATTCTTTTAGCAGTCACGTAGTTAATACCGACGTTGCCATTTTAATGAAGGGTGTCATAAAACGTGTCATTGTTGGTGGTAAAGTGTAGACGGAGGCAGCTAGCTCTTCGCCCGCGCCTGAGTTTAATGCCTCGCATTAACACTATCGCTCGCTCGAGCCGGATTAGCGGTACACTTTATAAACTTGCATATGCATGCATCGCTTCATGGACACCCGCATATTAAACATACATCTCTGATTCAGAACTTTGGTTACTAATGGGTGGGCTTTACCGTCTTTAAATGTCAGATTAATTTGGGTGTTAACGGTAAATTAATCTGAATGGCACTTCGGAATATTAATCAGTCCCATGGCGCACCTTGCGATTATGCTCGAAGTGGTTCGCTTGTAGAGGCATTTAGTTGCAGATAGATGTGTATGTAGTGATCAAACGTCCGGGGCGCAAATGCTTGCTCGGAATCCGATTCTATCCCAGTGCCCACTGTCCGCAGTTTGGTTGCATTACATTAGATTAGACACTGCTCGCATTCCTGTCGCTCTAAATTCATCTGATTGTAACAATATGTCTTTGAGAATGATCTGCTCTTGTAGTAAGTACCCTTATATTTGTTCTGAGTGCTTCCAAAGGTTATTGTTGCAGAGAATTCTTTGACATTTTTGAACCTATGATTTATTTTTAGAATGGTAAAACTAGTTTCATAATCATCAAAGATTTAGTAGGTAAGTGTTGTTTTTAATGTGAGGTGAGGGTCTCCAGAAATGTCGGGTGCGTAGTACTCGTAACCAGCGCGTTTGTTTGACCAGATGTATAAACGTGGAAGACGCGAGAGAAGTGCGTAAGGATCATCAGACAGCAGGTGTTCTGTGATATCACAGAACACCTGCTGTCTGCTGGCCTCGTCGATGACGCGTGAAACACGACGCGCCACCAACCCGGGCTTGGTCCTTGGTCGGACGGCGAGCTTACCCATTACTCACCGTCCGCAAGCCCGCTCCGCCGCTGTGCCCTCTGCTATTCAGAGGGACACGCGTTGGAGCTTCCACCCGACAGGCTATTCGCATACGGGCAAGAGAATCCCTTAGGCACGCAGTGCCTAAGGAAGAGTTTTTGCCCGCATCCCAGGGTGCACCGGCCCGAAAAACTGGTCTTCCCCCCGGACGTATCCGAGAGGGAACTCCAGTCCACGGACGCACGTGGAGGTTTCCTGTCTTAGCACCCCGATCGTACAGTAACTTGGATAATTTGATTGAAAACATTTTTTTAAACGTGCCCCACACTATGAATTTATCTTATGTCGTGGATTCGTTTACATAAATTGACATACGCAAACGCCCAGACCCGGAACAACTACTTGTAGATCATACAAATATTTGGTCCGTGCGGTAATCGAAACCGCAACATGATGCGCAGCAATCCAATCGCAGAGCCACTGCGCTAACCGTGCCAATTTCTAACCTTAAAAATAAAATCTCGGTAAGGTAGCCTGGACCCTATTCCCGATGATGATAGACTGCTATTTTTAAATGTTTCTGTAATTCTTTTCTGTAAAAATATTTCAAAATGTAATGAATAAGTAAAGAAATGAATAAAGACATAAATTCCGGTAACGTTCTAAAACAAAGCGACTACGTACTTAGAACAGTAAACAACATGAAACAGCTTAATACGTTTTGAGTGAGTGTTTTTAGAACTCGGTAGTTAGCGTTTGAACGTGTTAATTATATCGGGGGGAGGGGGAGGGGTGAGCTGACGTCTGCGACGTGACCATGACGTGACGCAGGTCGCTTGAAGACGGTCCGGTCACAGACAATTGAATCATAAAGGTACTTGTGACCCACAACATTAGGACAACGCTTTATTTCGTAGAGGAAGTCCCTTTTTGCTGTCTCTACAATGTTGTCCTACCTACTGTCCGCCACTCTTTGATGAGTTTGTTCTAGGGGAGCAATGTGGGTTATAGTTGTCAAGATAGTATTGTAGTTGATGCCGGAATGAGAACTGAGCCCTTCCTTTAAATGTTTCTTCTGTAGTTGATGTTTCAATGTGTTTTGTTTTATATTATGCTAAGGTTCTTTTGGCGCTGCTATCGATAAAGCTGTTGGCGTAAAGAATTGTGGACAGGCGTTATCATGATTTGAAAACATCAGGATTTGAAATCTTGATATATATATATATTTAAACGTTGCCCCACACTAGCAATGTTTCCTCTATCGTGGGTGCGTTTACAAACATAGAAACTCACATACACAAACACCCAGACCCGGAACAACTACTTGCAGATCATACAAATATTTGTTCCGTGCGGGAATCGAACCCGCGACACATAGTGCAGGAGTCCAATTTCTCAGCCACTGCGCCAAACGTGCCGTCAAAATAAAAGTATTCCTAAGGAGACACTTTACGGGCACGCCGCAATCGCGGCGGTAAGACCCCTCTTTGAGGAGTGGCTGGATAGGCGTCACGGCGTCCTTACCTTCCGCATGACGCAGGTCCTCACCGGACACGGAAGTTTCGGGAGGTTCCTGTGTCTGATAGGGAGGGAGGAAACGCCTGGGTGTCACCACTGCGAGGACCGTCCTGAGGACACGGTGGAGCATACGGTGCAGGACTGCCCCGCTTGGGCAGAGCACCGCCGTGTCCTCACGACGGCGATAGGCGGAAACCTCTCGCGCCCGGCATTGGTCGAGGCCATGCTGCGGGGCGAGACGGAGTGGGAAGCGGTCGCCTCCTTCTGCGAAGCAGTCATGCTCGCGAAGGAGGAGGCGTGCCGCGTGAGGGAGAGAACAGTGTCCTCCCTCCGACCCACCCGCAGTGGTAGACGCCCACGGCGACGGACGTCGCCAGACGATCTCCGGCCACCGTAGGCGCGGGCATGCGGGCAGCGAGTAATGGGCGACTCGCTGCCCGACCATGGACCATGCCCGGGTCGACGGCGCGTTGTGTTCCACGCGCGCCTCAAGGAGTGTCAGCAAACTGACGGGGCCTGTAGAGGGCCAGAGCCTGCCGGGGTCGCGGGTCTTACCCATCACCGTAACCCCGGTACGTAAAGGGCTCGTGAAGGACACCGTGGATTTTAGTCAGTACAAGTCTGACAGTCCCTCCCGCCCTGCCCTGGGTGGGAGGACTCATTTGATGATTTTACCACGCTAAAAAAAAAAAAAAAAAAAAGGAGACACTTTAAGGAGATATGACAATCCTTATGAAACCTTTCAAAAGTTTTCTCTAAATGTCTTGAACAATTTATGTGAGCACAAACGGCATATAACTCGAGTAATAACACCGAAACTATTACGTTCAAAGTTTAATTTTCATCCCTTCCGCCTATAATTTAAAACGAAAGATGCAATCAGCACACACGGAGTACATTCATCATAACATACGTGATATTCTGACTCGGCATCCTGTAATAATCCCTACTAGCTTCCGAGTGTCGTAATCAAATCCTGTCGGGCCGAGAGTCCTAATCGAGGCAGACCACGCTCGACCTCCGTCAAATCGGGCTAAGGAACACGACCTGAGTGTCACAGCCGCAGATAACTGCAGCCGACTTTGGCCGAGTGCCCCCGACCTCGCCCGAACCCACCGTCCCGCAAGGATTACAATAATTACAAAACAAAAAATACCAATTCTAAGTCTAATTGAGGTTTTCATTAGCTGAAACATTGAAGCGCACTTAAATCAATTGATTGCGAGTAAACCGCTACAGCGCTTTGAGATCGCGAGAGAAAATTACTTCCTCTTGTAACAGAATGTAAAATGTATTTCGTAATAAGTTTCATCGAACAAATCGATATGAAAGTCGTAAATAATAAACTCGCTTACGTTTGGGCATACGCTTCTAAGCAATTGTCTTGTCGTTTTGCTTCGAATTTATATTGTCAACGACAGGAGGTGTCGGGCCGCTTAGAGCGTTGGCCTCCCCGAAACATATTTCACTACATAAATCATAACTTTATTTCCTCTCGCTCAGATGCGGAGGAGCGAGGTGTCTTTGAAATGGCTTTAAGAGTTCCCGCACGGCTATACCGCAACAAAGGACTCCGAAATTCAATTAGGTGTAGATGGAACTGAGACTTTTATTATTTCTAAATATTCAATTCCTAGTGCAGAACTTTATTGCACTGCATTTATATTATTTTAAATTAAATTAAATTAAAAACTCCTTAAATTTTGTGACATTAATAAATGTTGAAGTTTAAAAAGTGCAAACATAATCATCTTAACCGACACTAACCGAGCATGCCAGACAAAAGGCAGCTTACTCTTAACGAAGAAGATTTATGTTCCGCCACTGTATGCTTGTAAACAACGCGCTCCACCTACTAATTTGCGATCATTTTAGCGGTGATTCCTGCCAATTAGCCGCTTTAAAACATCGCGGCGGCAAACAAAGGGGGCTGGCTCATGAATTTATTGTTAGGTTACTGTCTTAAGTTATTTAAGTGTTCAGAACGTTATTCACGTGCGACGCCGCGCAGAATGCAGCTTCCTGCGACAATTTATCATGAATCTTTAATTAAACTTTAGCCGCGACTGTTCACAGTCTCATTGAGCTTCACAATAAATCCGTCGTATCGATTGTACATTATTAATTATTTGTCTCGGCTCGTTATTTTATAAGATCTATTGCAAGGAACGTTTCTTGAAGTCATTACTGAGAAAGATAGTGCTGTTTTATACACCTGTGCAATTTTAAAAAGGTCACTGTTTTATTTTCGTGGAATATAAGAGTACACAGTTGGTTTTCGTGTGAGATTCTATAAAACTCTTTCCGTATCGGAAAAAAATGCGTACAGTATTCTATTTTACAATTTTTACGCTATATTTGAATTCAGAGAAACAGAAAATTGCTTCCAGTATAAAATCTATAGGATTCATACGAATGTCGGAGCGCCCAATACTCCCGGAATTTGCAGCGTCCAACGTCCCCGGAGACTCACTAGTCAATAGACAATGTTGGTGAATGGCGCTGCAGCCCCATCCTAAAAGGAGTATTACTAGAATATCTTGCTGAACTAAATACCACAAAGAGTACAGCTGAATGGTAATATTTTAGCATACTGTTACAAACATTGTGCTTACAATGTAACGGATAAAAGGACTAGTACTTACACAATTATTTTTACAGTAAGTACTCAAAGCTTTTTGTGACGTCAAAAAGCTTAAGTAATCCTTTAAAATTTTTCTAAAACTATTAATATGTTTAATGAAATTGCTTATCTTAACAGACAAAAATAATGTAAGTGATTATGATTTTAACCACTCTATAAAACTTAAACTTCTGTTCTTAGTTCATAAGGCCTGCCGGGGCGAATCCCCGCTGCCTCGACAAGTCGAGGCGCGGCAGGAAGAGCTCCGGCGCGATCTCAGGGCAGTATGGAGGGAGCGACTGTCGCTATCGAAGTCCGGGCACGCCACAATGCGGCGGTAAACCCCTTTTTCAGGAGTAAAAGCGAATAGGCGTCACGGCGTCCTGACATACCGCCTGACGCAGGTCCTCACCGGACACGAAAGTTTCGGGAGGTACCCGTGTTGGATGAGGTAGGAATAAACGCCTGGGTGTCACCACTGCGAGTATCGCCCGGGGGACACGGTGGAGCATATGGTGCAGGACTCTCGCGCCCGGCATTGGTCGAGGCCATGCTGCGGGGCGAGACGGAGTGGGAAGCGGTCGCCTCCTTCTGCGAAGCAGTCATGCTAGCGAAGGAGGAGTCGGGACGCGTGAGAGAGAGGACAGCATCCCGGCCCAGCCGCAGTGGTAGACGCCCACGGCGACAGATGTCGCAAGACGATCTCCGGCCACCGTAGTCGCAGGCATTCGAGCGGCGAGTAATGGGCGAATCGCTGTCCGACCATGCCCGGGTCGACGGCGTGTTGTGCTCCACGCCTCAAAGAGTGGCAGCACAGTGAAAGCCCCCCCCCCCCCCCGCCCCTAGACAGCCGGGGTTTCGGGACTAACGAATACCGTGACCCCGGAACGCAAAGGGTTACTGAAGGATACTGTGGATTTTAGTCAGTCCACGTCTGACAGTCGCTCCTACCCAGCCCTGGGTGGGAGGACTCATTGGATGATTTTACCATGCTAAAAAAAGAAAAGTTCATAAGGCCCCTGCCTTATCTCAAGTTTTCCTTATTATACCGTACAGCGTACTTGAAGTAGGTACTTATGTACAGCGTTTATTGTATGGAAATGAAAAAGCACCTGTAGTGTACGAACCATTTTTTTTTAAACATGAAGTCCCCGTTTACTTTTCGTCACAAAAACGTGAAAAGTAATACTAGACCTCTTTTTGAAGGAGGGGCAGTAACATAATTATATCTAACTAGCGACCCGTCCGGCTCCGCACGGTTGCAATCACTACTATATTATGCATGTTGTATACATAAAAACCTTCCTCTTGAATCACCCTATCTATTAAAAAAACGCATCAAAATCGGTTGTGTAGTTTTAAAGATATAAGCGTACATAGGGACAGACAGACAGACAGCGGGAAGAGACTTTGTTTGATACTATGTAGTGATAGTGACAATCGACGTGTAGGCTGAACTACACTGGTAGTAGGTACTCATTTTAAAACCTCTTCCCCTTTTTAGTATAACGACAATGTAATCTGTCGAGTAACAATAAAAGTGCACAGATCCAGTTAGCTCTGTTTGCGAAAACTGCCTTTAAAACCAAATTAAATGATGAAAGTTTCCAAGTTATTCCAGTTCGTTTTATAATAAAATTACCTGTGTCAGTTTCCCTGTAGAATTCAGTTAAGAACTTTTTGAATATTTTATACTAGTAATACGGATTTCTGGTTTGAATTGATAGTTAATGTTATTTTTTGTGTGGGCTGATTTCTTTGAGTAAGAATTAGCAATAGAGTGGGATGTCAGTAATCATGTTCTAATTCGTAATTTATGTAACCTATAAAATTTCTTTACGTGTTTATTTTTACTTATTTATTACATTTTCAAATATAGAAAAGTAAACACTTATAATATCGGGAACAGGGCTCCAGAACAGAAAGGAACATTGCAATTATTTGAATTTATTATTATTGTGCATTTTGTGCATGCAGAAAAATAATGGTTTGTAAAACCACATTGTCTTCTTTACTGACAATAAAGACAGTGTAGTTTTTGGAAACTTTGCAGCATTAAAGACGTCTTACCTTTTCTTTACTAATTAGTTTTCTGGGATGCAAATTAACGATTAAACTGGGTATTTCCGTATAACACGAAGAAAGTAAAGTCCCAATGACATAATATGCATATTTACTTAAGTAATTCCATAAATTACATATATTTACAACAATATCAACAAACTTTTACGTCTAATATACATTTTCCTATGCGTAACAGATTAGCTATACATCATATAAATCTCTACACGAAGTCTATACATAAATGATCACTACAAGTATTGCGTATAATTGTTTTAATATAATGTTCCCTATGACACGTAGAACCGTCAACTTACCCTTTTAGCCGAAAAATAAGACTTTATTTTAAGTGTAATTACATTTAACCTTCATGCAGTTTTGTAATCTTTGTTTTTCATTTTTTTACAATATCCTCAAAAGGGTCAAGACTGTATTCAGTATGATTAAAATAACAAATACATTTAAAACAAGGACACGTGTTATTTAAGATATTAATATTATAGTAATATGAAGCAGCAGACTAGATCCAAATTGACATAGATTTCTCTAAAGGGTTAACCAATTTTGTTCACAAACTTCGATAAATACTTCAAAATCAACAATAACATTTCAAACATTACGTAAAACAAATTTCTATTTGCAAATACGTTCCACAAACATCAGGGGTGGTAAACATTAAAATCAGATGGAACTTTATTCAGAACGCATAACAAAACATGAATTGAAGTTCGTTCAGCCAATCGTTATTCTAAACGCGATCCAAAAGGCACTAGATTTTATTATTATAATAGATTTGAATTGATACGTTTCCGAAAGTCGTTGTAGTTGAAATTCATGAGTTTACAATAATAAGCTGATAAATTAAAATACATGACGATAGTAAATAAATGACGAGAGTTCCACATACAGCCCATTCCATATTAGCGCCCTGCACACGTACAGTTCGGACCGCGGGAAACACCACGCGCCGTTCCATCCCTCGCTCCGAACTGTACGTGTAGATGTGCTGGTCTAACAGTCCGATCTGGCACATCGACACAAGCGCATATCTCACAGTTTTACGCGCGCATCACGTGTAAACGTAAATTACATTTGGCGGTTTGGAGCGTCAAAGTTATCACAGAGTTCATTCGTTTGTTCCGAGAACATCCGTGTCTCTGGAAGATAAAGCGTAAGAAGATAGTAAGAGAAATATGAGAAACAAAGCAATTATGATGCTTGTTGAATTTTGCAAGACAGTAGGTTTTTTATTAGCTGATCGCGATTTCGTCCGCAAAAAAGTACAGAATTTAAGAGATGCATTTCGCAAAGATTTGATGAAAGTAACGGGAACAAAAGTAACTAACTACAAATTCAGCTAAACGCGATGACCAAACGATCGTCCATTTTTCTTACTACCTAAAAAACTTTTGAAAGTTTTAACGTTCCACGCGCCACTCCAAACTGCAGTCCAAACTCTTGAAATCAAATTTACACGCACAGTTCGGAACGTTTGTCTAGATATGAAAGTTTCGTCCGCAGTCCAAACCGTGAATGCATTTTTAATCGTATTTGGCACAAGAGTTTGATCCGCAGTCCAAACTGTACAGATCTAACTGCGGTTTGGAACGCAGTCCAAGATGCGCGGTCCGAACTGTACGTGTGCAGGGCGCTATTTAGTGGCGATGTCATCAAACATACACGTTACATAAATATCCAGACTAGGAATAAACATCTGCAGCGATTGGCTACACAAATATTATTTCCGATGCGGGCACACAGTGGATGAAGAACAAGCTACTGTATCATTTTCGCAGTCTGTGTAAAGTTTATACTCCAGTACTCCTTCCCATTCAATGTTCAGACGAACAGACATACATTCATGTAAACAAAGTTTAAATTCACATGGTTTGACATTATTAGTACTTCGTTCTACTTTACTGTTATTTGATATCGTTGTTACCTTATTCTTTCTCTGTAGGGTATGATGTCCATCAAAAATGTTAGATTCACGTGTTTTTTAAATATTAACAATAACGTCACACCGAAGCAAATAACAGAATTTTACACAGTTCTTTACGATAAGCACAACCGGCCTGAGAGTTTACTTACATACAGAGAGTAATACAAACTGAAAATTGAAATCTTGGCAAGCAGCAAAGTGCTGATAAATTACCTGTTTTAATCTCGAGTCATCATATTTTTATGGTGATCGTCTTATATCATCGGACTTGAGTTCTATGATTTCAATTTACAGTCCATCGGCATGATCTACTTCGTATAATCATGTAAATCCATTCATAGCTATATTAATCCTTAGAACACAACGTTGACACATCCACTATTAACTAGGTTACAGTACACAGCTGTTATTCCTGATCGATTTTAAGAAAAATACTCGTCTTTTTGGAGCGTTTATAACAGTTTATTTCTTATTGATTTTAACCCGGCGTACTAACTGCCAAATACTTGTAATTACATACATCTTCCATAATATACATAGCGCATAAAAACCAGCGAAATCAATGCATAACAAGCGTCAATGAACAACAATGTCACAGGATCACAATATAAATTCATCATCGGCAGATAAGGCTCTCTTCTCTAGCTGCGCAGACGCCGTGAGGCGGGGCCAGGAACAGTTTGCCGTTTGCGCATGCGCACAGCTGGTAGATGTTCTGATGGTGAGGGTCGTGCGTGTGCGCTGCTGACGGCGGTAGTGGCAGTGCTGACTTTAACTTTGGCATAAATATACTGGGTGCGTCTAGCCGTATCTGTAAATATTGATTTGAGTAAGCTATAAAAACTTTTAGCGTATGAAAAACAAGGATAAGGAATTCTCGTAAGTAAAGTTGTCAATAGTATCTTCTTGATTTTGATCAAAAAGAATTCATCATAACAAAAGACTGTTTTACCACATGGAATTAAATATTTTAATCTAAGACGACGCCCCAAGATGTATCTAGTTCCTTTAAGGTTCCATATTAACTTTAAACCCAACAATATTTTACTACATTCTAAATCGTGATGTTCTTCAACTACGACACGGTTGGCGCAGTGGCTTAGCGATCGACTGCTGCGGAGCGTGTCGTGGGTTACATCCCCACACGACACAAATATTTGTATGATCTGCAATTAGTTGTTCCGGGTCTGGGTGTTTTTGTTTGTGAGGCTCTATGTTTGTAAACGCACCCACGATATACGAAGAAATTCCTTTCTAGTGTGGGATTAAAAAACATGTTGAAGGGAGACTCACCGAGCCGGCGACGGACCGGAGCCGGAACGTAGTGAGGCAGCTGGCGCTGATGTCCCCGGCGCGGGATTCCAAAGCGATGTTCTGCGCCGCGTGCATCTCTAGCGAACGCGTCGGTGACTCCAGCCTAAGTACCGTCAAGGAAGAACATAAATTAACTAGTATAGTGTTAATAAATGGCATCAAAAACCCCTTCTTACTGCTGCTGTCAAGTAATAAGGTGCCCTATAGACCGACTGCGTTGTTCAGCAACGCTTAGCTTCTGGCCAAGGAACAAACAAGCCCTTAAGAGAAGCGTCATCGAGGCGTTTGGAAATACCTATCTCTAAAAATGCAGTGTGCACTCTGACCCCACGGCTCCAGAGTTTCAAGTTAATCAAAAAATATAGTTGATGCCATATATCACTTTATTATTGATTCCTGAAGTTAAAGAATTAATGAATGCAATGTATGAATTTGAATAGTTAAATACAGATAAACGTAGGTGAAATGAGCACAAAAGAAAATTTGTAAAGTATTTAACAGTTTGAAGTATATTCGTTGAATCAATGCGTGAATAGCGTAAACTTCAGATAATCAATACCAATCCGTACGTTTACCTTAAAATACGACCTTGAAACTTATAAACAAAGGTTCGTAATGCCATTATTTCTACTCTGCCAAAACATTTATAATAAAAAAAAATTAATGCTTTACTGAAAACTTTCCAAATATTAGTTATTTAATAAACAGCATGTTCCTATAAATTTCATGAAATATGTGGTAAAGGCATGCTTTCGATCGGACAACAAACTTCACGAGGTGCGTTTGACATAACTGTATGTTCAAACTAACGAGTTCTAACTTCCTCTGCGACGAGGACAAAGCTCGTAAATTTGCTGAAGTACAAACACACAAATATACTTACACCAATGGTTTTGAAGGGGGGGCTTTAACTAGGGGTGTCTGCGCGGCGGCTTGGACGGTGACGCCGGCCGGGCTGACCACCGTGAGGGTGTCGGCTCCGATCGTCACCGAGTCCTGCCCGGCGCCCAGTAGCAACGCACCGCGCGCGTCGCGCACCTCTAGCCGCGCTACATTCACTTCGAAACGATCGTGACCTGAAACGTTTCGCAGTATTAATGTTCACAAACTAATGAACAGAACTACATAAGCAATTACTTCCTTGCTTTTATTGCTACCTGCGTTGGCAAGGTAAAATTAGAACTCACCTAGATATAATCTACTCTGTAGCATTCCGTGCGAGTCTCGTGTAGAAACGGTAAAATTTCGAGAAGCTTCCATGTAAATTGGATATCCTCGACGTGACTTAATGGTGGACGCGAACAGAGAGTCCAACATTAGAGCTTGTCCCAATAGTTGTAAGCCTCCTGGCACGATGCGAAGTTGACCCATTCCTTCCTACGAAATAAATTAAACTAAAATATTGATTCATTATTTCTTAACTACATGCAATTCAACACTTTTTAAAATATAAATCATCTGTTTGTAAGAATATCCTTACTGGTAATTAAAATGTGTTTAGTGTTCTTTAAACCATTTCCAACCTTGAAAGGAGTGCAATGTATTAAAATACTAAATTTTGATCGTACTGACTGCAGAAATAATAATACCAAAGACATTAAATTGTACTACACAATAGACGGGGCATAGCGAAAAAAATCGTAATCCGAAACTTTTGACCTAGTGGACAAAAGTCGCTCAGTCTAGTGTGGTACGCCCCGGCATGATATGTCGTTTTCTTGACAAACTGTCAAACAAAAGAAAAATATTTTCTAAGAAAATATGCCAAGTTGCGCATTACGGTATTGTAAATCTCGTTATGGTAGAACGACAGGATCTAACTTCGGTTTATTTTCGTAAGTATTTGTTATATTTACTTAGTAATAATTATTTTAATAAATAGTTCTAGAACATTATGTTAAGTTTGTAATAAACGCCCTCTATTGCTGAATAGCTTTACTACTGCCTTGTAGAGATGTGATGTTGTTTATCGATTTTGTCATCGACATTTTATGAGGTAAATAATAAATAACACTTAAAATATAATACTGTTTGAGGGCCAATCTTCAATGTTGAGGATAATGACGTCCGATATTTTTACTACTAATGCAACCATCCATTGACAAAAAATAAAAATATAAATTATTTTAATTACATTTAAGTTACTAAAAATCAAATTAATATATATTTTTGTTTTTTGTCAATGGATGGTTGCACTAGTAGTAAAAGTATCGGACGTCATTATCCTCAACATTGAAGATTGGCCCTTGAACATAATCATATCATTTAATTTAAATGTCAATAAAGGAACAAGTACTATTCGTTCAAGTAGGGTTCTGTTATTGCAGGTTTCCGAGTGTAAATAATGTAGAACGTGAAAAGTGGATACGGTTTGTTCAAATAGACCGTAAAGAAGAAAATTGGCTTCCATCTGCTTCGTCAAACATATGTAAAAAAATAAATAAATAAATAACTCGTACACATTGAAACCACTAATCGTTTTATTGTTTTCCTAATTTAATTTCTATCTATTCAAATGTGAACAAAAAATAGTCTCGTAACTTTTATTATTATTATCGATACTTTTTTATTTAAATGGTAACATCCCTATACAAAGTTTCTAGTATGCTATTCAAAGCTAGATGGCGTTACTGACATTTGGTGTTCCCAATAGCCGCTCTAATTTTGCTATATTATGCTAGATGGCGTTACTGAAAAAAGGATCACACTTTTTCTATGACATTTCTTCGCATAGCCCCTCTATAGTAGGTATATTTAATCTCTTTGAATAATACTGAACTTTGACAGATATATATATTGAAGTTAGAGATCCGGCGATCCACAAGTTGACAAGTCCGTCTAATACCGTAATATAAACATATTTTGTAACTCTTACCGAATTAAAATCCAACACTTTAAGCACCCAGAGCGTCAGTGCCAGATTGATGACCATCATCAGCATTAGTGCCATGACAAGGATGTACAGGCATTTCTTCCTCCAGCCATAGATGCCTACTTTGAACTGGCTATTGTAGCTGTTCCTGATGGAGTCTGCTTTTGTGTCTCTATTGCTATTGTTGTGCAGAATCGGCTCCGGGGTTATCTTGTCAGCGTAAGGTATTCTGCAAGGAAAGTCATCGGGTAAAACAATGAGCGGAAATGTAAATATCTGTTCTTGATTGGTTGTCAGTTTTTGCGGTTTTGTATTAGTCGGAGTAAAAGATTTGTGGATGTGAAAAATATCCAACAGACAGTGCTTTTTTTTTCATAGATATCTGACTGCTTTATTTATTTCAATAGAGAAAGTATAAGTTGACGTTCAAGGAACAAATGATGCCAGATGATTTTGCAAAAAGTATCGGATTTGACCAGAATCTCTCAGCAGCTCAAACTTCAAAGATTTTGCAAGACATAAAGGCCAATACCTAAACAAAACAAAACATGAAATGTGTACCACTATAATATAAATTAATTATGGCGCAAACTATTATGATATTAAAACAAAAGGTAATATATTTCGTAACACAAACGTGTAACAAACAAAGGCAGAGATAATGAACCTTTTTGCGTTAAAAGGCACTGTTGCTAATGTAAAATACTTGGTCAAAGGATTATAAAACATTATTTCACATGTTTCGTCGTTAAAACTAGCTTCATTGGTTTGGCTTAACATTCCAATTTGGGGTATGTTGTCGGGCAGTCGCAGAGGGAACAAGTATGGCAGGCGACGCGACTTGCCACGCATATTGGTACCATTAAAAACGTCTATTTTTACTTCGACAGCAAATAAAATGCAGTTTTATTTTTGAATACGTTTTATTGTTTTTTAAAACAAGGCTTTTATGGCACAGAATAAACATTCCATATCCCCGTGTATGACGTACTTAATATGACCCTCGTAAATTGTTAATTCGTGCCATTTGTACGAATTTGTTCCGATTTGTTTATAGAAAGTTATAATTATTGAAAGTCATGAAATTGGATTGCATACACTTACTTAGCTGGCGCATTGAAATTACATGTTGTATTTTTCAAATGAATTTTAATACATAAAGTTCATAGTACCCACCTACTAATTGAACATTCGTTTATGATTTGGATTTACGAAACACTAGAAATAGTGACTAATTCTCATGAGCTGAATTGTGGTACCTAACCTAATGCTCATTTTTATTGTATAGCTATTCTTATTTCAGATTTTCATCAAATCATAAGGTATTTTATATATGATTAAACAAAAAGATAATAGTTGAACTCTCATAATAGAATGTTAAAGAAGCAAAGTGTCTGTTGTATCAGATGTCTCCTAATGGCTCGGCACTTTCTGCGACCGTCGGCGTAGATATTACATTATCTTTCACAGCTTAAAGCGGACATGATCTTGTGTGCAGGTGAATACGGACTTGAACATTTGAACGAAGTTTTAATATATAGCAAATTCTGCAGCAAAATAATGGAAGTAAACAAGACCGTCGAGTAAACGCTTAGCAGCCACAATTCCAATCAGATTTTTATGCCAAACGAACACTGAATGAAGCGAGCAGCATTTGAAATAACAGCTATGTAAAGTAATGGTTCCCGCATACCCGATATTTAGGTACTATTACACCAAAACATATTTATATGCGACGCATATAAAAGCAGCCCATTCGATATTCGTGCAACTGGCCCCCGTCAGCGGGCGAGGGTCATAAATTTGCAAGGATTCGAGCACGACAGGGCAATGCACACTGAAAAATTCTAGTAAGCTCCCTCCAAGGATGTAAGGGATATATTTACAAGTGCATCACGGGAAGGAAAGGAGAGGTATTACCCTCCAGTGTCTCGACGCGACCGGCGACTATCATGTTCAACCTTACCAAACCTAAGTAACTACCTATATCATATACAGACACTTTGTTTTCAGGTTTTGCAAGAGTTTGTTGAAAGATTTATGTATGAATAAACAGCTGCTCGCTAAACGGTTGAAAAATGTACATAGAAAACCGGTGTACCCTAAAACCAAAATTCGACTGTGTCCACTCCATTTTACAGAGAGTAGGCTTGTGTTCGAGAAGAGGGAAAATTACAGGTTGGCACGCTAAATAAAATTACATTACACAGATATTACAGCAAATGATCGTCCAGCAAAACCGATTAGTCTGTCTCATCAAGTCCTATAAATAAGTCCCAGTGTCGCTCTTCAGCGAGCTGCGAGTAATGGGCGACTCGCTGTCCGACCATGAACCGACCGTGGCCCGAGTCGACGGCGCGGCGCTTTGTGTTTCACGGGCGCTTCAAAGAGTGTCAGCACAATAACAGGGACCCCCGTTAGAGGGTCAAAGCTTGTCGGGGTCGTGGGACTAACAAATACCGTGACCTCGGAACGTAAAGCGCTATTGAAGGACACCGTGGATTTTAGTCAGTACAAGTCTGACAGTCTAAGCTAAAAAAGAAGTGTAGCTCTTCAAAACTAATATTATTATCACGCAGTTCAGCCACGAAGTGACATCAAAATCTAGCATCATAATATACAAGGCTTCTCTCTGATATAAAGAGGATCCTGGCGGAGAGCCAAGAAAACTCTCAAAAGAAGAAGAAGACATCATATTACAATACAAAATAACAAACTAAAAATAACCGATTCTTTTAGAAAAGTATACAAAACTATGTTCGTACAATAAGGGAAGGTCTGTCGTTGCATTTTATAACAGTGTCGGGAGACAATGTTATTTATAATGCGGAATATACTAAACTGAAAATAGATTCATACTGCAAACTTCAGAGAGTTGACACGCAGAGTGCTCTGACCGCAAGGGATTCAAATCTTGCAATGTTTCTTGTATGCTACTTATGTTGTTAATTTAGTGTAACACGTGCACAGGTGATGACAGCCTTATTTTTAGAATAATATTCTGAATGCTTTGCAATACCTTTAAAGCATTCATATGCACTATCTATTTCGAAAGTCTGACAACCAGTCTTACCTCTCTCTCGTACCTAGATTTTGGAAGTCAGATAAGCAGTTGATCCATAGTTTATTTAGAATGTATAAGATTACTTTATATACAGATTAATATTATGTCCTCTGGTTAGATTACCTTCATCTGATTAGACTGAAAGCCGACATGAATGTAGTTGGGCAGGTGATGTACCTACTGTCTGTTCCAAATATGTACTTATTAAAAATAAAGAAGCTATATTTATTTCACAGCAAATATATTAGTAAATGAAAGTTAGTTTACATACTTTATTAACTCATCCTATTAATAATTCCCTTAGAGAGCCAAAGCCTGCCTGGGACGCGGGACTGTCTTATCAGATAACTGTGACCCTGGAACGTAAAGGGATATTGAAGGAACACCGTGGATTTTAGTCAGTAGGTATGAATCTGACAGTCCGTCCCGTGATGATATTACTACGTTTAAAAAACCTAATAATGACTGGATGGTTACTATGTTACACTTTCTAAAATATATTTAATATTACGCAAATAAATACTTTATCGCGATTCAACTATAATATTCAGGGACTTCAATTGAAACATCACATGGATTCTTTGAAGCGAGTGCTTCTCTCAGGATTTAGGATAAGCCGTATACAATAAGAGGGGACTCATGAAGCTCCAAAACGTACATTCATTCACTCAGCTGCCAAACTGAGACGCCTGTGCGTACCGAAGTAACTAAAGCCTGCTTCAGTCTCTGTTATCTCAATAGATATCAGGTGATACAAAAAAATGTATCTATTAAAGGTAAGTATAAGATAGCAGCTAAGGTAAAGTAAGTCTGTTCAATAAAAACCTGAAGGATTTATTTTTGCTATAAGTAAAATATTGCCAGCAGTGGGACATCGTAGGCTGACAAAAAAAAGTAAAATATTTGTTGCTATTTATTTGTTTACGATTACCAACAACAGAAAAAATAAATTTCTGAGAAATAATCCATAACATTAATAAACATATATAACGATACAGTAGACAGGAGTATAAGTAAGGATATTTTTTAAATCGGATGCTATTCAATGATAAGCTATATAGGGTTTCAAAAAACTCATCGTTCATCATCAAAATTGTACTTATCCAAAGCAAAGATAAAGTAATTCCTAAAGTGATGCAATGTTTGTAGAGCCCCACGTTTTTTTTTTTTTGGCCAAGACTAAAGGAAAAATAAAAAAGGTGAAATCTGTGCGAGAAGGTTCGTGCACTTTATCTCCCGGTCCACTCTCCCAACACGTTTGGAGGGTTTACGCGGCATTAGAAACCAATTACACGAATAATACCTACCGGTTGCCCCGTCTAAACGTTGATCTAAAGTAAAAAGTATAACTTTTTACTTTAGATCAACGTTTAAAACATGATTTTATATTGTTACAGGTGCCTTCTACACGAGTAATTCTAAGCTACTAAGATAATTTCGCGCCGTCGTCATGCCATGAGAGGTAAATAATGTTAATACTGATTAATGCAGTGTTCCGCTTACGATTAGTTAACGTTACGATGTGTGGGCGATGTTATATTATTGCATTAAATACATAATAGAGATAAAAGGTAGAAATGGGGTGGAATCTAATAAATTCTCGGTGCGGAAGCGTAAACGATGTACGCAGAGACGGGCACGTAGCAGCGCCTCGTAGCGCTCTGTAGCTCGTAGCCTCGTAGCCTCGTAGCTCGTAGCCGTGCTCGTAGCCGGAGGGGTGGGCACCGCAAATGAGCCATATTAATCATCCCCCATCACGGCAGCTCGACTTTTGAGCTTCCTCTGTTGCCAGATTCTCCTTAATAAGGCAACCTTTTTCTCTTGTCCAAAATAAATTGAGATAATGAAATGGTACTTAAGCGTAAACATTGCAACGGAAGGTGTCAATCAATGTGCATTGGAATATTTATTATCAAAAGGGATTAGAAATTAAATTAAATGACAGGAAATAAACTTTAAGTTAAACGTTGGTGTTTAAAATGGCAATTTTACAAATTATCTTTAATTAAATTATTACTTTTGCCGGCCTGGTTCAATCCCTAAAACTACTACATAGCTTTAAAATAAAACATACAACGTCAAATCTTTTCATTTTGAATGGAACCTAAATATGCAATAGGTTAATACGGTTCGTGATTTGAACTTCGCACAGTCTGGATTTAGATCGTGACTGTACATACATGTTGAATATTGACGGTTTTATATTCATAGATGCCATTTTCAGTGTACACAGCTAATGCTACAATTTTTAATAAAAAAAAACCTTTTATTGAACTTGTATAGAAATATGAACCCACGTTAATTTAGCCAGTAATTTGAGAGCCATAACCAACTCTTAGTTGATTATAGCCACTTTCTCACACTACTCGTTTTTCTTCTACTACTACTTCGTAAACACTAGATATACAGACTACTTTAAATCAGAGATAAACAACCCTAATTCAGAAGCACTCCGACCATATTCAGAAGCCGCTCACTTGCTTAGCCAGGTTAACCTTCTCGTTCTAATTACTTCAAGTCTCAGGCTACATAAAGGCACTGCGGTCCGCACACACCACCCAAAAGCACATCATTTCATATTCGGTACTCAATTTTGAATGCAGTAATAACGCCAGAAACCCCTCGGTCTGTGGAGTGCGAGATATATCGCATTATTTAAAGAGATTGATGTGAAGAAATATAAATTCGTCGACGAATAGAGCTGTTGCCCTTAAACATTCAGATAGCTGAATGTCTGGGACGAATACACAGTTTCACCTGCGAGTCCATTGGGTTTATTTTTAACTGACACAAAAACTAATGAAGATGGAACATGGAAGAGTTATGTTTCGCAAAGAGTTGAAGGCGAGGACAAGAGGGAACTTTTCAGGAGTCCACTACTGAGTGGGACAAAGTTTATGTACGAACGAAGTGGCAGGCAACAGCTCCTATTGATATACAGTTGAGTGTTCAGCACAATGTTTAGTTCTACAGCTGCAATAAACAGTACACCGTGTTGTTTGCGCGTTATGACTGATACAGTGGCTCGTTTGAAATTACTGGTATTTTATAGAAGCGCTAGGTGGGATAGTTTAGCAGCGTGTGCTAATTGAGCGTTTCAGCACGCGCCGGCGGCCGGACTGCGCGGCCGCCGCACATTCGTTAGCAATATTCCGCTAACGAACCAAACTAATGGCTATTAAGTTGAATAACGTAGCACTTTGCGCCACGAATACCGTACACACTCCCACTGACACATGTTTCTAGAATCATACACAGCGGCCTTTTCAAAAACTACATTTTTCAGAACCTTTTTGCGTCGCATTCCTATTGGTAAAATATACCATTCAGTGACGACGAATATTTCAGAGCATACCTTTGTCATTCCTGAAGCACATGGAGCAATGCAATGGAATATATGCATCTTGTACAACACGAAGTAGAATTTATGGCAGCTTTCTGTTACACGAATGGATTCAAACTAA
Organism: Agrotis puta; assembly: GCA_943136025.2. Lineage (NCBI taxonomy): Eukaryota > Metazoa > Arthropoda > Insecta > Lepidoptera > Noctuidae > Agrotis > Agrotis puta. Next base: position 10,718,169 of record OW964176.2, on the reverse strand, counting down.
TCGCGAGTTTCAGTGAAAATCCTTGTGCTTTCACACTTTTAACTTTATTCTCTATCTCTTTGTTCATAAATTGTGCGTTGAATATACAAGTTTCAAATTAGCCGAACCACGGGAACAACCAGGTATAAACCCAAATGCTTTTTCATATTTTTAGCTCTTATATGACTAAAAAGTATATACTATGAAGGAAAAGTATAGTGGCTCTATACTCGGCAACACGCCAGTTTAATCAATGCAGCAATAACACGCAATAAGCCGCTAAAATCGCCGACTAAAACGTATAACTGTGCAACCCAAGCACATTCAGAAACTCGTTCACATTTTCTTTTCCGTTTAGAAAAAGGTGGCAATATCAGTGAAAGAAGTCAGTTAATGTTTTCTCTCAACATTTCCAGAGAGCGTCTCGTGTAGGCCGCGGCTTGGAAATAAGAAAATCCGCAGCACTCAGGCTGTCACCCCACAGTAAGCTGTGTAAGCTCAGACGATGGGAGAGCTATAAATTAAGTTTTCAATTTGCCAATGACGCATCGCTAAGACTGTGAACCGAGCACCCTTTGATAATATATTTTGGATGGCCGCTTTCGTGCTGTTCATGTAATTTTATATTATGCCTCAACGAATTTCCACGTTTTTAAAATACTGTACGTAAATACGTCAATATTATCACAAAATACCAGTACAATTTGCTCAGACATAATAACAGAAGCCAGCATAGTATATCAGAGCAGCTATTACGTATTTAAATGATCAAATTATGTTTAGTTGTGTACATTTCATAAATACAGAGGATGTTTAGCGTAGAGGGCCGACGCCGACGGTTGGTTGCATGCAGCAAAATGCAGCGTAGCGCTCCATTATGTGGGTCATAAATCAAGTGCATTGAAATCTCCTTCCTCCTTCGTGTCGGTGAGCCATCGCCGAGCGACGGATATTTGAACCAATGCACCGCCGAACCGACAGCGCTACACCGCTACACCTCGTAGCGCTCGTAGCTGCTCGTAGCCGTCCGTAGCTGGTTGTAGCTACGATGAAACTACGCGCCCTATCTACGCTGCATCTTAAACTTTGCGCGCCGAATATTGACTGGACTGTAAAAGTTTCGTGTTCAGTCGTAGTGTTGATAACTGAATGTTTGTTTTATTTTGTGATGGTTTCTTAGAATTTATAGCAATGTGTTTATCATTCGCATTATACTTGTATCCTAACATTACAATTTAACTAGACCGTTCCCAAACTAACAAGTCCACTAAACATTAGTACACATCACTTTCAACAAACAAACTCCACTCACATCACAAAGCGAGCTGTAACTCCATAGATTTATATAAGTGCATATTGTTTTATTTAGACAAGAATGTCGGCGACTAAAACAAAGTTATGTTAGGTTAGTACAATGGCGGGTGGCGGCCCGTTCGCCCAGCGGCCGGAGGACACCCATTCACTCACTGCTACTCAATGGCTTTTGCATGTTGCATTCTGTGCCGTTCTCCTCGTAACTCGGGAACACTCTAATATTTCTATCAGCGCCAAATTGTGGCCTATTGGCTGCATTGGATATTAATCTACATACATTATGAGCAATATAGGTTAAATATTTTATGTGCATTTGTCGCGTTTTGGGTTTAGATTCCTACAGTGAGTCTTTATGTCTAAAGCTTTTGTTTCATTTTATGAAACAAAAGATAAATTAAGCTAACAAACGATGAATTCAATAGCTGGTTCTCTGGGTGGCATTTAAATTGAGAATTCAGATTAAGATACAAAAAATGCTACTACAAAAATATATCTAATGAGCAATAAGCGATATACTTAGAAGTTATATTTTTTATAGATAATTTAACTTACGGACTATTGGGTAAATGAGTTTTTTTTTTATTCAAATTGCCTATTATGTACGCATAATCAACCATTTCACAATTTTTTTTTTATCAAACATAACTTTCAACTCAAGCAACCAGCATAACCATAATTTTCCAAGCTCAGCATTCGTTCGCAAGGACGTGGGTGCATCGAATAGTCGCTCGGCTCAGCGAAATGTCAAAGGGAAATTGAAAATTAATTTATGCTCCTAAACCTCATACCTAGTCGGAGGCTGTAAATCACCGGCTTGAAACTCTTCATGTCCAGAGCGATGTCGCTTGATGTGTATTTGATGTCATCTTTGTAATTATGATATTGATGGCACGGTTAAGATGCTGTACAAAGCGAACACTTTGCAAACGTCTAGATTTTCGTCGCAAAGTGAACCGTATCTGTACATATGTACAGATACGTACCACAAGCCAGAAAAATATAAATTTAATATATTTTGAGTAAATTATTTAGGATATCCATCCTAAATAGTTTACTCAAAAACTGTTTTAATATCTTTTTGTTATTGCCAAGATTTATTACCAAAATAAAAATAAACGAAGTAAAAACTTAATTTACTAAAGGCATGTTTTTATCGAGCCAAAAATGTTAAAATAACATATTGCTCGGTGGTAGCGATCATATATTTTAAGCGGCTGTGCATTTTACGTGAGAGCGCTTTGAAGCTCAATTTGTTAAATTTACTAGTCTACTAAATAATACTTTACATGGATCCACCGTAACATAATATTAGAATCCTTTTAATACGTTTGAAACTACATACATCATTTAAACGAGCAATTTCTACTACTAATTTAGTTCCGTATTGGTTTCATTTGTAATAAAAACCATTTACATACTATATTGATTTAGGTATTAAAACAGATGTATTAAAAACTTTTTGTGTAATAAATATCAAAATTCGTAATTCACGGCATTTGACGGGACGGTTGGCGCCGTGGCTGAGCGATCGTCTGCTGCACAATGCGTCGCGGGTTCGATCCTCGCAAGTAGTCGTTCTTAATCTTGATAAATCTCAAAAGAATGTAAATGGATAGATGTTTTTGAACTACTCATCACCTATCAATCAAGGATTTAAATGAAAGGCTTAGATATATGTAAGTCTGGAATAACATATAGGATACCGTTTATCCCGGTATTATGTTCGACCACAACGAGAAAAGATGTAGCTTTTCCTGTAGGTTAGATATGTCTTCTATACATATAAAATCAATTTATAAATGTCTAAACAATTAGCTTTCAAAACTTCAAACAAACGAACACACTATCAACCTCACTACACTCCCTCGGAACATTCGACGAATCCATACAGACCCACCGAGAGTCGACACGCGCGTCCTCAAACAGTCCTCTGCGTACATGTAATGCGAGGCTGAACGCACTCACGGGACGACTCTGAAAAGAGTCGTAAATACTCCCGACGCCGCTCACTTATAAATTAGGATCATAAAGCAGTTGCCGAACTTTGTTGGCGGCACGACGACCATAAAACAACGCTTACCCGTCGGGATCGACGCGCAGCGACGCTGCTCATGCATCGCCACTGATCTTTCAATTCTAAGGATTATAATACTTCTGGTTACAGATGGATTAATTTTTAAATGTCAGAGTTATTCTGTTAGTGGTTGTGAGAGAAAGTTATTATGTAGTTCTGCCTTAATTTGTATAAAAGACAGCTGCTCGATTGCATTATTATAGGAGAAAAATTAAATAAACATGACAATTCCTGTTTCACACAAATACAGTAATTGTTCTTGAACCAGAACTTTATGCAGAATACAATCTAGAAATTTTTAAAGTATCATTAAAAGGGGTGCTAAGACAGGAAACCTCCACGTGCGCCCGTGCACTGGAGTTCCCCTTCGGACACGTCCGGGGGGAAGACCAGTTTTTCGGGCCGGTGCACCCTGGGATGCGGGCAAAAACTCTTTTAGGCACTGGGTGCCTAAGGGATCTCTTTGCCCGTATGCGAATAGCCTGTCGGGTGGATGCTCCAACGCGTGTCCCTCTGAACAGCAGAGAGCACAGCGGCGGAGCGGGCTTGCGGACGGTGAGTAATGGGTAAGCTCGCCGTCCGACCAAGGACCAAGCCCGGGTCGGTGGCGCGTCGTGTTTCACGCGTCACCGACGGGGCCCCTTGCTGGGCCAAATGCCTGCTGGGGTCGCGGCTTTTTTCTTAATCCAGGATACCGCGGCCCCGGAACGTAAAGGGCATCCGAAGAAACACGGGTGGATTTTAGTCAGTAAGAGTCTGACAGTCCCTTCCGCCCCGCCCTGGGCGGGAGGACTCATTTGATGACTTTGCCACCCAAAAAAGAAAAAAAAAGTATCATTAAAAAGCAATTCTATGATATAAATGCGAATTATGGTCGTGCTTTGTGCGTAACTCCATATAACGAATATGATGGGAATAATCCTTTACATTAATTTCATTTTGACGATATTACTTCTAAAGCTCGAGAGAATAATGTTTGCACCCTGTTGACTACATCGGGAATCGGGAACACCTCGCATGTGGGATTCGCAACCCTGTCTGGGTCAATGGGTTATTGTGGCACCGGTGTAGTTGTGGCACAACTAAGTGTTACCACCATCTGCACGATTTAGTGCAACGGTTTCTTCAACTCTGGTATCAAATAGAAAATATATTTACCTTTAATTTTTGATTATATATTTAAATTAATGTGCGGGAGCGAGCTGTATTATTTTGTGCAAGCCCAGTGCGGGTTGAAAGATGGCACATGTTTTTGTTTTTTTTTTTATATTTTGGTACAGTCAGCTTCAGAGAAATCTCAGCCCCTCTGGTAGTGATGTCACTACCGAAATGGGAGAGTTTTCTCTGAAGCTTACCGTACATGTATGTTCTCTCGATGTTTTACTGTTTTGAATGAATTCAGACAGGCTTCCAATATCTATGAATGGTTTCAAAATAGCAGGATTGTACAGTTGTATAGTTGAAGGGAATATACTATACCATATCAGAACTGTCACATCTAATATTTTGATACCTAACAAAAATGAAATGAAAACTTTTAGTTGATGTAAAGGTAAAAATATAAATAGATGTAGGACGTTTCCTAATTTGATACTGACGAGTATAATTTTTAATAGACTTATTTTGCCACATAAACTTAGGCCATTTGTTAAAAGACAAGAAAAGTTCTTATATATATCTTGTCTACGTTTTTAAATAATTCATACAAACTTATTAAAATTAAAAAAAAAAAAACGACGATAATTCTATAGAATAATCATGAACAAGTTCTTCCCTTTGAAAGTTTCCTATTGAGAATAAAAATCACATAAAATGTTTGTGGTTAATAAAAGAACTTATCGGACAGTGTGAAACACACTGTTGTATTGATTAACAAAATTAGCACATCCATTGTGAAATACTGCACCAAGCCAATACGTAACATCATTACACACTGAATGAAATGAATCATTAAGTCTGTCAGCATTCCATCAATTAGCATTTCATGAATTGTATAATTAAATTATATTCATATTAACAGGTGACCACAATTTTATAATTAGTTTACCCAAAACTTCACTTTCAGTTCGTATTAGCTGGTAATTGATAAATTAAACACGCTAACATTGTGGAATATATTACTGAATTTATGATTCCAATATTCAGTAAAATGATTGAAAACTTTTGCAGTGATCTTACTAGTATTATAAATGCAAAAGTGTGTATGTTTGTTTGTTTGTATATATGTTCTGTTTTTTGGGAAAATGGCTGAACCGATTTGTATGAATTTTGGTACAGGATAGATGGACCCCTAAACGCATCCAAAAGATGGGGTTGGAGGACGAGGGAAGTCACAGAAAACAACTAATCAATGTTAACTCAGTCTTGAAGCCAGCTGTTAACTGAATCCAGAAAATCATGCGTGAGGGAGTTTTCCTCAACACGGCACTAATTGTGGCGTTGTATACAATATCCCTTCGTAAGACTTGTTTACAGACACTCGGGGTACTGACCACCTAAAAGAACTGTATAAAAAAAATCTATCGTTAAACAGGCATTGTAAGACACAAAGGAAACTGAGAGTATTAAGATACTCACCCATCCGCGGACAAAACTTGGGAAGCACTGTTCAACTTTGTTAACCGATCCGTGAGACTATAATTAAACAAGAATCTAAACAACAACTAATCAACCATAAATCAAAACTTGTTTTAGTTATAACACCTAAACTGCCGTCCACCAATTGAAAACTACTTTTTGCACTAAACGTAGTGCAAAAAGTAGTTTTCGAGTAAACGCTAAAATGTCTCTTGAAAAGTATGCTACTCGTATCTAGAAACAAGGCTGCAAATTGTATCTGAAGGCATAGTGTTTTTGCACAATATGTTATATATTTAATTCATTTATATTTATTTAAATTTATTTTCTAACTTTTCATTAAGTATTTTATGTGGTTTAACTGCTCAGCAACCTTCCTGTATACTAAAACTATTAATCATAGAAAAATGACTCTTAGACCAAAAGAGAGAGCTTCGCAAGTTGTATAAGGCCTCATTTAGACAACGCGAGAACTTGCATGCAATTTTGACTACATTGCGGTATTTGTTTAACCAACTGAAGTTTTTGCCCCTCCATAGTCCGGAGTGTAACGCTGCTTGCATGCAATTTCTTGCATAGTCTAAACGAGGCCTAAGACTACATAAAAAAAATGAAAAACGATCAACTGTGGCTTAACGGCCTTTTAGTTAGTGGACGGCAGTAAAATACCTAACAGAAGCTCTCTATTGCATTGTGGACTATGTCAAATTGGCGCTTACCAAACCCCTTAACTTCCCCCAAACAAGTCCCTGAGCCGCTATTGTAAGTAAACTTATCATTTTATTCGGCGGCGGCAGATGTGGAAGTTTAACTCATCATTTCGAGAACGCGAAATCGCTTGGAAGTAATTCGCGAAGGCGAGCTCTCCGCAGACGCTTTACTTACAAGCACTTGAACTTAGTTGGGAGCAAGTTGGCCGGCTTTCCACTCATACACTCCGTAACGACAACTTACTCACTTTTGCTCACTTGAGGCTTAGCGCCCGCAGATATCAAGGGTTTACAGTATGTTTGTGGCTGCAAAATTGTTTTGAACATTCATTTTAATTGTATTCATTACATTGGTAACTGATTTGTGGGAGATTAGTGACCGATTTGGTTTTGTTAATCAATTAGTTGGGCAATGTTAAACGTTTATTGAAACAAATTACACATTCCAGCATAAATTGCATTTATGCTCCATCGCATTTTACTAGCCGATTAAATAACTCATTTATTTTTTTATAAATTATACTTAATTAAAATATATGAATTACGGAAACGACAAAAAATTACATTTCAGTTCACGCGTGAACCTGTGCCGCGACAGATCCGCAACCTCTAAGAGTAACGTGAGTGTAAATAATTCAGTCGATGCGAAGCCTGCTCCCCGGGGCTTTGCTCCGAATACCAACATCTGATCTGTGATTGCGCACGATAAATCTATTCCTCTCAGCACACCGATTGTTGTTTATCCATCGTAAATATTCTGTTGCAAATAAATATATTCACATCTCATTTAGAGAGCATAACATTTGTTTTGGTGAATGGGACTTTTGGTTAAAATTTTCAGGAGTAAAAGTCAAAGAGAATAGAGGCGACAATAATGTCTGGGTATGGAATGTTCGCTCGGCAGCCAGGCGGGCAAACAAGCCAAAGCCGTGCGGAAACGTGACACGCAATACAAATCGTGGCGCGCTGCACGCTAAACTCGCACAGTTCACACCTATTCAATTGTTATTTTGACAATTATGCGATCGGTATGTGCAAAATATTTGTATAGCATTTTGTTTTAATAGCTACTTTAATTCAGCGTGGAAAGTAAAAAAAAATTGAATCAACAGACATCTAGCATCGATCTCGCTTAAAATCATTAACTATAATAGTAAAATCCGTGGCTATACTTCTTTACGGGCGAATATTGTTACTTAAACGCCTAAACATATTTTGATGTTTATACGGGTTAACAAATTACTTTGGTAAAGATACAGTTTATTTCGTTTAAATGAAAAAGGACCAAAGCCTGCCGGGGTCGCGGGACTAACGAAAACCGTGACCCCGGAACGTAAATGGCTATTGAAGGACACCGTGGATTTTAGTCAGTACAAATCTGACAGTCCATCCTGCCCTGCCCTGGGTGAGAGGACTCAATTGATCATTTTCCCACCATAAGAAAAAGCAATTACAAGAATATTTTACGAGAGAATTAGCAAAACCTGCATAACGTTATATTGTAACCCGTTTCCACTTTTCCTAACCATATTGGGGTCTAACCGAATGCGGCTGCATTTCAATATTTTACTTGGACTTACTACCCACCCATATGACTTTACAATGCAGTTAGTACTAGATTATTATGATACCCCTAAGTAAGACTGACAGACAAATAAAAATCAGAAAATATCATATCAAATGTCAGTTGGAATCAACGGCTTAAGGTGTTTCTACTTTTCATGATAGCAATACCTATTCATATTATTACTCTGAAATTATTTTATAATTTTGCAAACTAAGGAAAATAACACTGCAATTTGCAATCTTTTGTGGAGTTCGATTCGAGTAATCAAATAAACCGCTACTGAAATGATTTCGTGATTCCAAATATTTTAATTGACAAACAGAAATGCGCGGGAAAATAGCGCTTAAATTGTGCTTGCATTTGCGGGATGTTAATTCAATGAATAAACATCACGTCAGAACAACATCAAAATCCACTTCCTACTAGCTATGGCGATGCCTCACTTGCCATGCAATTCAATTAAGCTCACTTTTTATGCAAACCGAATGTACGTTCACGGGTGAATCTGTAAGTCAATCACGCTATTATTACCTCCACAGTCATTCCGTCGTAAAAGTGTGATTATGGAATATTATTCCCATTACCACGGATATTGTCCCACCAAGAAAATTCATTATATTCTAGGACTCATAACATCTAAAACATAGTTTGCGTGACTTTACATAATTATCACGAAAATGATCACGTTTACTTGGATGCTACATTCAGATTTCATAAAACAAATTGTTGGTTTTACTAAAAGTTTCCGTCAATTGTATTAGTTGAAAATTGATCGCTAATGTTGTTCGAAATTTTTGATCGTTAACCTAATTCAGTTGATCGACCTCGTCGTCGTACATGAACAAGTGCGGCTGGTGGTAATTGACACGCCGCTACAAGAGGCTTCGCTGACTCTGTTCCTACAAGCGTTTGTTTCAACGGAACATAAAATTTACATGTACATAAGTTATTTGCGCCGGAGGTGCGTCGGCTCGTAAATCTCGCGACAAGGGGATTTCTGTTTGTGAAGTTTCTTTTTTATTTCCACTTTATCTGTGTAACGCAAAGGACTGTGAATACTCAGGCGCAACTCTGAACCCGCTCAACTTCAATAAATCAATTTGTGCACTTACCCGTACTTATAATGTTCTCAGAGAGTTCGGCACGTGTCGAGACCGACTCTGAATACGTTACACTTTCATCGCATAAAGTATGTGAGCGTAATCCCATATTTTTATAGGTACTACGAGGGTACTTATGAAACTCTTGTTTTATCTTATTTCCTTACTTTTAAATAACACTGTGTGTGAAAACTTATTTTTGTACTCTGGTATAAATGAGCATACAATTATTCACAATGGCGAAATTTTGAACTGTCGCTGCCATTCCCCTATACCCAAATTAAGCCTTTTAAGAATCATTTAAATGCTACAGGGCCTTTTCAACCAAAATAAAATAAGCAGTCGAAACGGTTTGTCCGGTTCGTCGTGTTCATTTTGCATCACAAAGTTAGATGTGTTTGTCGTTCTATTTTAAACGCGATAACGCCAACTTTCCAGTCCTCGAAATGTGAATACCTTGTTGCGAAAATGTGACTAACGGAAACTGTGTACAAGTAACTCCGCTGTCCTTCGGTGGCTCACACGGCGCACTCCCCGCCACCCTACAGCACTCCCGACACTCACTGCCGCCTGCCCACCGCAACCCATTCAAATCTCTTTATTATTACAACATACAACGTTATTCACTTCTTACACCACGTTTTTTCACTATATTTATACATTATACGCGTCACAAACACACAGGAGAGTTGCCAACACACAAGTTAACGCCTGCACTATTTGAATTTCCTTGCACAACAGTATATCAAAACTAATCCTTTCTGATGTTGACATTTAGATTTATGGTAGACAAAATAATTTTCAAGTGGTTGAGTTTATTAAGGAAGATTTTCTGTAAAATGGAACTAATTTAATGTGACCCTTTTCGTAGGAAACTGTCACAAGTAATACAGTGATATTAGTCGTTGAATGATATACTCTTTTCAGAGGCACTTTGTTTGAAATACGAGTACTTCTTAGCTTTTTAATTTCGTAAAACTCTTTCAAACTTACCGTTTTTTGGTATTTTCATGAGTTTAAAAAAGCACATATTCTGTCATTCATACATCAAGCTGCTACTATTTGTATTGAACTCGAAAAAGCCGTTTGAGTCTAGATTCCTGCGTTGCGTCAACCGTTGGTCAACGCTATTCATCGCCGGTCAGTGTGTGTAATTAACTTTTTGCTAATTACTTACTTTTTGCTAACAAAAATTCTGCGCACAGAAGAGTTTGCAATTTAACAATAATAAAGTTTATATGGAGAAAGAGTGGAAAAATCTGTTTATTCCATTTATTCACCTCGGTGATATCAACCGGGTGAACAAAGTGGACACACTTGGTGTCCTCATTTTAATCGTAATTGTTTCATCTAGGTGAGCAAAGGATAAAATTTCACCCAGGTGATTTTTTGTTACTAATATGTCCACTTTGTTCACCCGGGTTATATCACCGAAGTGAAAAAAGTGGAATGAACCTTCAGACACTACACAAGTACACACACTACCGCGTGTTTGACACAAACTGAATATTATTTGTTACTGAAATCAAACATCAATCAAAAGAGTATATATTTTCTTTGACAATGGACCTTATAACGTTCCAACTTAAAATTAAATGACACTAGATCGAATTTCGACCATTGGGCGACCTGTAGTAATCTTCATTGAATAACAACCCTTTTGAGACAGCAAATTACTACAAAAAAACGTACCTATACAAAATCTTACATTTTGCAATTTCTTGAGAGAAAAATGTATCTCTCAGTAACCTCTTAAAAGCGCAATTTCCACTGGTATATGGCTTATAAAAATTGATACAAACATTTAAAAGAACTCACAATATATTCGAGCATTGAGTGGGTGTTGCTAGAAAACATCATAAAATAACTACCAGTGAATTTAAATGTTTCTGCAAAAGTTCACTCGGTCCCGTTTCCTTACAGACCGCGGTTACCAACTTTATACACTTAATTTAAATGAAAATTTCTTTTGTTACAACTTGAACATATGATCCGTTTAAAATGTAAAGGTAGGCGTGGAAGAAAGAGGTATTAGCATTAATTTCAACTTTTAGTTTTGATTTCATTTGCTAACTTTATATTACAATAACCCACCAACTCTGAAGTTTTTAAGGAAAATGACAATAAAAAAAAACACATTTACCCAAAGTTATACCTCCGTGTTCTGAATAAAAATGATTGTGAAATTGAAACATAAACATTACACAATATTATTTTGAAAGAGTCAAGCTAAATTAGCAGGAACAAAAGTAGGAAGGGCGAAAGTTAACTTTCAGTTGAAATTAATGAAGATTACAAAATTCACGGCCATTGAGTTCCCCGCCTCGTCGAACCTTTGACTCTAAGTTGCTTGTTAGACTAAATTGAGAGAAATAATAGGACTCATTTGTTTGGTTTAAAGGTTCCCAGTAGCACCCGACGGCGGAAGTTATTATTTTAACGCAATCCGAACGCCCAATAAAGTAATATTGTCTTGTTAATTGTAAACCTTTTATTGTATGTATGTATGTAAGTAACCTACTTCAAAAAGGAGTAAGTCGGTTTTTTACGTATGTATACACCGCTTACAGTTTTCTGGTTCGTTTTCTTTGATTCTTTTTTATTTAATATATTTGTCATTTGGTGTCATACATTTTTTTTTTATCATATTTGGTTCAGTAGTTTTTATTTTGTGAGCTTCTTTTTAATATGTGGATGATGTAACTTACCTACGGATAACAAATGATTGTGCACATTTAAGAAAGTTATATTTATGACAAGAATCTGAACTAAAAAGGGCAAAATAATAATCTTAAAGTGCATGTGAACGCAACGCTCATAAGTAGATAATGGCACCACACCTGGTATCTACTAAACCCAGACAAGTGTTGAAGGGTCACTAGAAGGGTCTTGTTAACACCCTTTGGGTACAGAACCCTAATTAACTAACAGGTTGTCAAATTCCTGTCAGCTTCTGTGATTGGGTGACTGAAATAACAACAGCCAATTAATACAGTTGACGCGGGCTTTGACGGCACGGTTAGCGCAGTGGCTGAACGATAGGACTGCTGTGCAGCGTGTCGCGGGTTCGATTCCCGCACGGAACAAATATTTGTATGACCTACAAGTAATTGTTCCGGGCCTGGGTTTTTGTGTATGTGAGTTCTATGTTTATAAACGCACCCACGACACAGGAGAAATTCCTAGTGTGGGGCAAGGGTGGTAAAAAATATATATTACATCAATAGGCAGCTTGCATGAATGGTATCGCAGAAGATGTATTTTTCAAGTTTTTATTAACCGACTTTTAAAAGGAGGACGTTCTCAATTCAGGTTTTTCTTGTTTTTTAGCATTTATCGATTAGTCCGAGGGTGTGTCCGAGGTCTGATTTCAGTGCTTATTTTTCTTTTGTTTGATGCATAATTATCGTTTAGTTTCATAAAAAATATCCAAGTCGCGGGACCTAGGGATTACCGTGACCCCGGTACGTAAAGGGCTATTGAAGGACACCGTGGATTTTAGTCAGTACAAGTCTGACAGTCCCTCCCGCCCTGCCCTGGGTGGGAGGACTCATTTGACGATTTTACCACGATAAAAAAAAAGTAGACTCAGTAGTTTTTATTTTGTGACCATTTTTTGCTTATTGCTATGTGGTCGTGGATTATAGATTAAAAGTCAATAACAAAAAAAAAACAAAGCCACCGTATTCCGAAAGAAAAGCTGTTTTAAACTCATTAATAATTACAAAACAGTAAATACAGAATATCTTTCAATTACTCTTAAATGATGAAGAAGATTATAATTTTAACATACTTTTCATTAACTGTTTGATGTTCAGGAGATAGATTATTATTTATTCGTTTTTTATACATAAACAGAGACCTGACCATCGTAGAACTTTTTTCAATGCCTTAAAATCTTAAAGGACCCAAAAACACAAAATGTGCTCTACTAATAAAAATCATACTTTCAACTAACCAAATGCTTTAATAAAATTATTAAGCATGCTCTTGGGTAAAAATGATACTGAAGCAATCGAAGAAATATACTGTTTTTGAAACCAACAACTTTCTTTAAAAATATTCTTATTTGAATTACGAGGCTGACACTGATCGATTTTTAGGTCGATTTGCTTGCAAATTTAGTACGAAAAAACAAGTCGAATTGTCATTTATACGGTCGATTAGTTATACAGACTAAGTACAATTCGTTATTTTTTCACGGATTGTTAAATGAACTTCGTTATGATAAATATGTTGCAAAAAAAGTCCTACATTAATTATATTCATTAAGTAAACAGAAAATGACACGCTGATTTTACGGAATAAATTCAATGCACTTTTTTATACCATCAGGGTTAAAACAATACAGAACGAAACCTTTTTTTAAATTCAATAAATGTGAACTAGCGGAAAATAAATCAGAGCTATTACAAATAAAAAGTTATTACTTCATAACATGGCTATTGGCTGCGCCACTAAAATGTTCACAGAGAATTGCCAGTATTTTAAACTAAAAACTTCAAATAAAACCCTTTTTGTTTATTAGACAAAATATTTATCTGTATTCCTCATGGCCAAACGAAACATGCACTAAATTGATCTAACAATATATGCAGATATTTAAAAATTCTGATCATCTGAAGAGACAGGGTGGATTTGTCAGATTCAGATTAGTCAGTAAGAGTCTGACGGTCCTTTCCACTCCACTCAGGGCGGGAAGATTCATTTGATGATGTTATCACTCAAAAAGATGTGTACCAGGGTGGCCAATTTTTATTTTTTATCTTGGGAAAATTATCAAATGAGTCCTCCAATCCAGGGCAGGGTGAGAGGGACTGTCCGACTTGTACTGACTTAAATCCATGGTTATCCTTTAATAGCCCTTTCCTTTTCAAGGTCACGGATACCTGATGAGAGAGAACTATTCATATGATGCGATTTTCATCACCATTTAGAAAACATGTTCACTCTTCGGCATACAACTATAAAATCCCTGCCAAAGTCAAGAGTGAATACGTTACTTCTAGGCAAGCTTGCTTCACCGTCGACCACAGCATTGCTTACCATCATGCAAAATGGTAGTCAAATGCAAACCTATCGTAAACATGATTATTCTGGAATCATTTCGGGTAATTTTTTTTATACTTTTGCTCTATCACTTGATTAGAGCAGATTAACAGTTTTTTCCTTATACTTATTGGAAACTTTTGAACAAAACTGTACGTTTTACAATATTAAATGTATGATGTTATGAGAGTGTTTTTCTGTTTCACAGTAGAATACACATATTTTCAGAATAATATTCATCAAATTAGCCAGGCGGAAGGAACTGTCAGTCTGTTATTGACCAAAAATACCTTGTAAGGAAAAAATGTCCTTTGCGTTCCAAGGCCGGGGTATTCTGATACGGGGTATGATGATTAGATAGACCCGCGAAATTACAATCTTTAAACATTTCATTTTAACCAGAACCTTTAACCATAACCTAGCTACCAGCCTATCAGTTACGATGCCCGGGTCGACGGCGCGTTGAGTTCTAACTTTTTGGTTTAGTTCGGAATAACATTCAAAGCAACCCTTATTTTACCAATTAACGGTTAATTTTAATAAAAGTGTTTATACACATACATAAACTCACGCTTATTTCCTATTGGGGTTTTTTTTAACGTGGTAAAATCATCAAATGAGTCCTCCCACCCAGGGCAGAGCGCGAGGGACTATCAGATTCGTACTGACTAAAATCCACGTTGTCGTTCAATAGCCCTTTACGTTTCGGAGTCACGGTAATTCGTGAGTCCCGCGACCAGCCTTCCTATTGGGGTTGGCAGAAAACTATAGAGCGCCACCTGCAACGATCTTTACATACTCTTTTTACCTCATCCACATTCATACATCTGGTTACACAAGCATATAGATTAAAAGTGTTTCTTTTGCATAAACTTAAACTAATTTCGGTTTTTCATTTTCCCTAATTATATTAATGTTTCGCCAGAGGTCTTGAACTGGTTAACATAATTTATTACAGTTACAAGAAACACTCCGAGGAAGATTCTGAAATTCAGTTATATCATTTACCTACTTACTTCCGTTGAATTATTTTGCAGTTACACAATAACCGCCTATTAAAGAAGTTACGAGTACTTTATTTTATTTTGTAAAATTTAACATTGATAATAAATTCATATCATGCTTTCAAAAAGCGAGTTTATTACTCGTATCTTCATAATGTTCTTGTGTTATGTAATAGTTAAATAAATTGTTCAAGAAAAGTATATAACAATAATTACCTAACGTTTCAATTTAAAAAAAATGGTTAATTTTGTAGTTAGTGGTTTTGTATCATGCATCTAATAAAAACCGTCAGGTTCTTTTTCTTTTACTTTTCTTCCCTCTTTTTTTAAGATCGTTAAAAAGAAATCCTAGGATGCTCAAATGGTTTACAAACCTTTTTGAGTGTATTGGCAAATCCAGTTCAGATTTTTTAAAAACAGTAACTGAAAAAGACATGAAAATGTTCTCTCCGTACTACATCGTTATTTCTTACTTCTGTTTTTGTGACACACAGACAGCTTCCACGCATTACGTATTATTTTATGGGTGTCTTAAAATCACGACCTAATATTTATACTAAAACTTTTTTATTTTCCATATAACTATAACGGGAGGAACTTCTAAAAGATTTTGATAGAACTTTTACTCGTAAAAATCTCAACGTCCCGTAAAAGCTAAAAGATTTACCTCATATTTTAAGAAGACAGACAATTCTGTGAGACGCATGACAAAAATATAAAGTTGAAATGGAAACGTAAAAAGATGATACTCACTTTCTTCCTTTATGGTCGGTGTAAACGATGTGGTTTCTTGCGGCGGGCGTCTGCCGACTCCGGCCTAGCGAGTGCGCCTCCATCATCCGCGGCCCATGCTCCGCCCGGCTACACAGCGGCTGCCATGCAGAAACAAATCTGTGCTCTTAGCCTTGCCACACACAGCCGCGAACCAACTGTCTGAGTGTTCAGTTAGTGACCGCTTCGCTGAATTACTCCCCGGCCACGTTTAACAAGTTCGGATGGCCGGCTTGTTAGAGCTCGCTGCTCTCCACCGACATTGTATACACAGTTTCGACTTCTTAGCTGTGAAAGTTTCACCCGCTCTGTTGATTTTGTTTGTTAACATTGTCCTGTTCAAGAACTGTTCTAGATTTATCTCCTTTGTGTTTGCTCACTTTGTAAAATCAAGCGCAGCATGGACGTTTCGTTTTGTTTCGGTGTCTGTTATGTGTTTATTGTTCTAACTTGGCTTTAAGTTTTGTTATATTAAATTGTTCATCTGTAACGAGAGGCTTGTTGTTAAACTTCTGTCTTTCCTATCTTTTATTTTATAAGTTACTTATTTTAAGTTTCACAAATATTAAAAAAGAAACGCTTGTTACAATTAATAAAATGTACTATTTGTCACTGCACAATGTATGCAATGAATGATTAAAACTTTTAAAGATATATAAAGTTCATCCCAAGAGACTTGTTCATAGTCTTGTGGCAGCTTACATAACCATTTACTTAGAAGTACATTGGAGGACAATATACCTGTATACAAGGGAGTACATAAAACTGTTTACATAAGCACTTATTTATCTTCTACGAGTAGGCGGAGCTTAGGATCGAGGCGGGCTTATTTGGAATCGACAAGGAGGTGGAGTGGAGGCATCTACTTGTTTATCAATACCTTCTGCGCTTAGATAGATAGAGGCTTTTGTAAAAAATATAAAAAAAGATATGATGTTCCGAAGGACCAAGAATAAAATATAAAATGAGGCCTAAAAGTGTGACCTATAAATTATGAAGGAGCTACTCACTAATAGAAATGGATATTTCCAGAACCAAATATTTCCTAAAGGTTAAAATGTTTTCTCGTTTCATAAATTATATTTCGCAAGACAGTGTACAAATGGGCTTTAATTAACTGGGGAATGTCGGCGAAGCAGCAAATATGCCAGGATCGGCCGGCCGCCCCGCGCCCGCCGCCCGGCCACGCTAACTACGATTTACATTCCCTCTTATTTATTTACAAGATACAGCAACACAATTTAATTTAATTTACAGACTGGGGTAATTTTATTTCGCAAACCGACTAAGGAATTGCCGAACATTAATCAATATGGAAATAGAACACGTATTGTTCAAGAAGGTCCGCAGAAATTTTATGATTCTCTAGGTGCAATAATTTAATCCTAGCTTTTCTTGAAATAATACGTGGGCAGCATATTCATAAAAATATTCCATTAGTTTTACGAAATGTTTAAATACTCACTACGATTCCCCAACAATATTTTTATCGGCCGTAACCGTGGAAGGTTTAATTAACATTCACTGTATTGCTGATTTTAAAAAGGTTTATTTTACAACAGCGTATACATTTAGTAACTCAGATACTAAGTAACAATTTACTGAAAGTTACTTGAGAACAGAGCTAACTGTACATTCTCCCGCGTTACGAACTAAGTTACGCTCGCGCCGCGGATGCCGGCAGAGTGACCAGTGCACTCACCTCCAAGGCTCACAGCCGACTGAGCGCTGTACTCTTTACTCTAAAACATTATCCTTCCAACTGAAATTCAAACATTCAAATACTCACCATACTGCTCACAACTCAAAGTCTATTTTCACTTTTGCTCCATCCCTGAAAGCCTTTTCGACGATGGAGTGAGAATTCAGGAGAATACGTCACGAAAATCTAATTCTTCGTACGCGAACATAATGACGGCTTTAGAACTGAAGATGACGGGAGCCTCAAAATTTTCGTGAGATGACGAGCGCGCGAAGTAGAGACCTCTATGTTTAAGATCTGAGGGTTCATATTGCAGGTAATGTGGCCAGCAGAGAGGCGGTCGTAAGGCTTCGAGGGGTGGCGCGTAAAATAGGCGCATGCGTAAATCTCTTGAATTATTTCTCAAACTCTGAACTAAGTTGGACTGATTAGTGTTTGAGTCACAAGTAAAAAATATTATCGACATCTTGAGGTGATCAATTATTTATAAGATTTACGACGAGAGGATTGCTTTTTTTAAATTTTTGTATTGGGTTTAAATTGTGTTATGTTTAAGTACTGTTAACATTTTCATTACTTAATTAAAATTCTTGCATAAAATCATTATTATTTAAAAACTCTTCTTAATTCCTAAACAATTTATGATCTGTACAGTATTTTCTTAGAATATACTGAAAATCAATTATCAATTTATCAAGACCATTGTCTTTTCGTTCGTTAAAAAAAAATTTCGAAGTCTGACGATTAAAATTCTGAACACTGTTCTTTTGCAGAATTCTATTTACAATTTTCAATAATTCAGAATTTTTCCATTAATTACACTCGTGATTTTTGAACCTTCTCTTAAATTGTAAATTCCACTTGACTTTGTGTATTTTAATTTGATTGCAACCTTCATCACCACATCACGACCTGCTAAAAGAGTTCCTTGTTAAAATTTCGTCTTACATTCGTACCTCTTATCTACTCATAATATTTTGTTATTTTGTTGTCTGTCTCGTATTCCAACAATTTCATATAGTGTCCTCCGTAAGTTTTCATAGGGTTACCACTGAAATTCTGAAAACCAATACAGTTCTATGGCCCCAAATACCAGGACACCATGATGATCAGAGGAAACCTTCATGTTGCGGTCAGGACATCCAGCTATCAACTATTTTTGTTTATGGTGTATTGTTTATTGCATTTTTTGTATGCACCTTATCCATAAGATAAGTAAATATTTTATTCATTCCATCGCCATGTACTTTTGAACTGTAGACATTCTTCTTTTTTGCATCAGCAGTTTAGTTTAATATTAAGGATAACCCTTTTATTTCTGCTAGTTCTCTCGCCCTTGATGGAGCAGAAGGGATTGTTAGACTCGTACCGACTAAAATCCACCGTGTTCCTTCAATAGCCCTTTACGTTCCAGGTTCACGGTAACCTGTTCAGACAGTCCTGTGATCCTTAAGCAGTCCCCAGACCTATTAAGGATAACCCTGACCTAAAATCTGATGTATTTGGTACATTTACGAGTAAACTACATCTTACTAATGGATGGGCAGTCTATCAGGCAGTTCCATTTTTTCTGGAAGGTATACACTTGATATTGCCGTCCGATTGCAGATCAAAGGTGTTATTGTACTGTTTTTGGAATACATTTTATTCTCTACCGATATGTCAGTAAATTCAGCATTCATTCAAATTTGGCAGCAGTCTAGGTCATGCAATCTTCTAATTGGTTTGCAAGTGTATCACCTAGCATTTTAAAAAGAACCTATTTGGTTGTTCTTATAACCCAGTCAACTTGTATCTAAATATCCCTAGAACATAACACAATTGTTTGAGAACGACTCAATGATGGCAAACAAAAACCATAATTCGAGCACCATCATTCTGTGACCATGTGTATTCTACACATGGTCACAGTAATAAATATTAACTTGTTCGTCATAAACCTTTCATTCTTCATTGAACACAGACCATAGTCTACATACATAGCATACTAGGCTATCAAGCAATTTTAATGTATCAGCTAACTTCTCATCACAGTTAAAGACACCTTTAACCACCAATTTTTAAAATGAAATAAATCAGATTAAAAACAGTTCAAAATTCTTAAGTTAAATAACTATAACGGCCGTGACAAAACATAGGAATTTGCCAAAATAACGTCCGAAAACAAATAAACAATGTCCATGAAGGTCCTGCACAGTACTAATAAGAGATAATGAACAAGCACGACATCGACACGACTATTAATAAAATGTAAGAAGTAAAATACGAGCATTAGCGGGACGTCCGCGGAGTGGTGGCGGTGTTCCATGTAACTCTCAATATGAGCTTTGTTACCGCTTTGTGCCGCCATTTCTTGTGTCACTGCATTGAATATATCGGGTGCTTTCCTTTGTGCACAGAATATTGCTCGTCTTTTGTCGAAATGAACGTTACCTTCCCAAGAGTTGTTTCAGCGAAGAATTTCACGATTGCAAAGTAATATTTCCCCTTAAGAATTTCAATGTGTTTCTTTCATGTCGAAGATGACTTTACTTCAGATTATATTGTGTTCGGAAATGTTGTTTCAAGTTCGATTTTCAATATCAACGGTTCTTTGACGAGTTGTTTCGAAGTATTTGTGTGGAACTATCAATCATGTTTGTTTTTTCTTTGAGTGGTTATTTTTCCTGCAAGTTTATTTTATGATACGAAGCTATTTTTATATTAGTTTGTAACGGAGATAGCGAGAGTCCTAGGTAGATAAATATAATTATTATTATGGAGTAAATCCTTTGTCCCAGTAATTGCATTGGCTTTGCCGTTTCAAGTCCAATAGCTATCTGACCACCAATTAGAGTGGGATTAGCGACGGTGGGAGATCGCCGTGTAATATACTCTTGAGATTGCTTGTTAATTATTTCAAAGTTCTTTCTGACTTATGGAGTAGTTGTTTGTTTAATCAAGTTATCGATTTTAATAAATCTACTCTTTACTAATAAAACTCAGTTCTGATTGCATAAAAAATAGGTTTATTTGTAGATTTACTCATCTAAAATTAACCCTATTTTTTTTAATTAACCTAGCTTTAAAAGCTTATTCTTTTTCACACAAACTGATACTCTGACATTTTAAATTTACTTACGAATTCCAGATTTTTTTACATAACTTTACCCCACTCTAGGTATCTTATCCTGAATCGTGGGTGCGTTTACAAACATTTAAAATCACATACAGAAACAGCCAGATCCATAACAACAACCAGAAGATCATAAAAGCGCAGCATTCGATCGCTCAGCTACTCCGCTAGTTTTTTGATCTAAAACACATAGTACATGGTCGCGGGACTCACGAATTACCGTGACCCCGGTACGTAAAGGGCTATTGAAGGACACCGTGAATTTTAGTCAGTACGAGTCTGACAGGGTGCTCTGCCCTGAGTGGGAGGACTCATGTGATGATTTTAACACGTAAAAAAAAACGGTGAAAGTCTACGTAGTGCTACGAGGTGCTACGGCGTAGCTACTCACTGATACTTTGAAATCCCTCAAATTTAACCAATTACTATAAACACCAAACAATACAAAATCCTCTATCAGTGTAATTTGTCCTTAAAGTAATTATAAATGCTTGCTGGAGCCGCGTATGGCGTGATAAAAGCCGGATCGGAACCGTATGCCGTCCACGTTGGCCGTTACATTAGGTCGGCGACACACAACGCACACCGCGGACGGTTCGGCCAACCTTACACAAAACACACACGGTCTGCAAACTTACACTACAAATACAAAATACCGAGTTTGTGACTAGATACCAGTTAAACACTTGTTATCTGACAATAGATTGGATTTTTTTATTAACATTCAGAATTCAAACGAAAAAAACGAACAATATGAATCAGCCATCGGGATTTGAATGTAATTTGAAAACAACTGAATTAAGTTAATACAAAATAATATTTAAATTTTATAAAATAACAGTAATATAAGTATTTTAAGTTTTGATAAATGCCTGTTGCAATTCGTTCAATATCCATCGCAAGTCATAATATTACTTTGTTTTACAAAAAATGATGGCACATTTTACTTTAGAAAAAAAAAATAGTATGTAATGTTTTTTTAAACCAACCCGTCCCGGCAAACAAACAGACACACTGAGAAACTTCAGTGTCACAATAATGTATCGGTAACGGTTCCACGTTCGGTTAGCTAGCCGAAGTGTTTGCTCGTCCGTCCGCTCGCTCCCCAACCAACTGCTAATTAAGGCAGGATTACCGCCCGGACCCGACCGCTACTTACTGTTTACAACTAGATTTGAAGACAAAGGAAATAATGTGCCGAACAATACCTTTCATTTACTGCAAATAGGTTACTTCCAGCCGCTAATGCGTAGTACGTTACTGGTACACTTAACGCTTGCTGTGTTATTTAGTGAGTTGAGTATATCGGGCCGATAGTAACTTTATGTTTTTTTCTTGTTTGTAGCTTACAGATGATTGATTAGTTTTCAATGTTACCAAAATCTATTAAAAATTCTATAGAGTTTGATTCCATTTATCATGTTAAAAAGTTTTTTTGTTTATTTCTATTTATGTCCCAATATACTTTAAAACATTACCCAAAACTTTAAATTGTTTCTGCCTAAAATACAATAAAACATTAACAACACGCCGAAAAAAAGTTATACAACATTATTAAGCAAATGGAACATTAGTCCTTTGAGCATTGAAACATAAATAAGAGTGGAACAAGGCGATAATATCAATATCGAACGTTAATACAGTACGCTACAGTGAATGTAGTTGTTTATTCTCCCAACGTCTGCGGTACTACCCGCAAATAACAGAAAGAGCAAGTCCTCAGGGCATCGCTTTAGCTTTTCAATTTCCCTTTCGGAATTATTCGTGCTAATCGAATACGACCGCCGGGGTCTGGGGACGCGGTCGCAATGATTCATTCATGAGACTAATGTCGCATTCCTACTCAGATATCAGGTATTATTGTGGTCAATAGCACTTACGGCGCCATCGCTTGCCGCGCCTGCTCTTAAGAGATGTAGAGTTGTTTTACTATTAGTGGATGATATTTTTGTGACATTTATTTTTTAAGAGTTTGGAGTATGTTTGTGGTGAATGGGTATAAAAATTAACAGTTCTGTCGTTACTATGTTAATTTATTTTGTAGCATATCCCAAGTCATCCATCCAGTCACAAAAATGATATTTTTACTATTGAATGTAGCTAACCGATCACATACATAGGTTCCTATTTTAAATATTTTGCTATTGAGCCAACTGTTTTAAACTTTTCCAATGCATGCTACTTGTGCATGAATTGGAAGTTAATCTCCGTCTCTAACCTCACAATAAAACAATCATTCACACTTCTCCACGTATATCAAAATATAGCAGTGATAACAAACTATCCGATACGCAAACAATGTCCATAGAAAGTTTGAACGCATTGTTCGATATGAGGGTATGAAGGCGTTGCATCGTCGCGTCGCAAATGATGAGGCGCGAGGCATTGTCGCAGCATTAATGAGCGCGCCCGGCGCCCGCGCCGCCCGCCGGCCCGCACCCGGCCGGCACGGACACCCGCGCGGAAGAGGAAAATTAAACTCCTGGGCCCCCGGCTCGTGTTCATTACTCCACACCCGATTACTCCACCGCTGTTTGTGAATGCAGCTCTAAAGTACCACTGAAAGAGCTGTATGGAAACATTGGAATTAGAAACTGTGATAATTAGTGCTCAACTAGAATAATATACTTGCCACTTTTAATGCGCTAGTGGTGCTATAACTTGTACATAAATATGTGGTGCAGTGTTTTGTTGTTTGTAATACCGAGACTGTTCAGAGAGGGTGGTAGCGTCTATTTGTTTTTCATTTTATTCTTCATTCAGAGCAGTAGTAGAAACATAAAGTCCGTGGGGTATTGCTTTAAGATTTCAATTTCCTTTCCGGAATTACTTGTACTCTAATCGAACACGCGTCAGGGGACAAGGGGGGTGGCGGGGCGCATCGCAACCGCAAATTACTCCAGCACTCGGCGTACGAATGTTTAAAATGTATTATTAAGATATTTACAATGTCGCGCTTCCGCACGAGCGTTAATGTCTAATGACCTTTAATTATTTATTCTTTTCAACTACCGATCGTACTTAAGGTTATAGGAAGGGTATTAAATTGTCTTTGTCACGATGAATTTATTTTTACCTATCTCTAGATGATAAATCAATAAAACAGATTTTGATCATGATGATGTGACCGAAAAACAAATTTTGATAACATTATCAAATTTTGTTTTTCATATCTAAAGTCCATAATTATGCAACCTGGAATGAATGATTGCAATTTAATTGAACTGAAATAATAGATTTAAAATAAGTAGTTATGCATGGTAACGTCAGTAAGTTATGTCGGGGCGGCGGAGGCGCGCGACAGCCGGCTGCTGATTGTAAAGCGCTCACAGACGGAGCCTATTCGATTTCACGGCTCGCCGCGTCCGATATTTATTGTCATCGGTGCAGTTGTACGACACGGCGCCTACTGAACCGCGCTGAAAAATCTCCATTCCCCGAAATCGGACGAAAACATTCCGCTGATACCCGAACCATCAACTTCGACAAAAAAAAAATCGTACTGTGTAAAACGAAAAAAAAAACATGACGTCGACGCGGCTTTAACAATCGTTACTTGAATATGTTTGCAAGCAGCTACACGACACCTTGTCTCGTTAGTAAAAAGTGATGTTAGGTACGATTTATCACCTGCACACGACACGGAAGGCCCCCGGAGCCGAGCTTCCTTTAAAACCTGTCAACTGAGAACTGAAATGAAAACAAACGCGTGGATTTACACACTTGAAATATTATAGTGGCGATGGCGAATACACCGCCCGTGTCCGAGCTATCCACATGGGTTTTAATTTGTTTTCATATTATTTGTTTTTCATGAGCTATTCGACGTCCATTGAGGTCTTTATAGCTGTACAAATCTCTTCATCATCATCAACAACTATTAAACAAAGATTAAATCTTATAAAATCTGACTACTTTCCATTTCAATGCTTGTCTTCTTTGCATATCAAACACTACACTCCACTCCTCCTCTAGAACTAGCAAATACGATCCCAAGTTACAGCTGTCAAAATGATAATATCTCGGGAACCCTATCAAGTTCGGCAAACAGTTTGTGAACTTATTATTCGGTCGATAGCCACCGCTGGCCGGAGAGGGTTAACTACTGACCTCCAGTCATGTTTGGCGGAACAATTAAACTGGTCAGCCGGTACATTAAAAAGCTGCCAATGGCCGAACAAAACTGAATAGACTATAAAGTCATTTTCAGCTAAAAGCGTAAATTGTACGGTGGTAACTCAATAGCGGAGAGATGGTTAATTGGTACAATGCCAACTCGGTGGATATCTTTGTTTTAATTCAATTGTCTCGAAGCTAATGCACTCGGTAGAGCAATCTTAACCGTGTCCCGCCTGATTATGGTAACTTTTCAGGTTACATTACAACTGTACTTCCAGTTATCCTGTAAGATGCTATCAGTGTTCTTTTTCCAATTA
The DNA here is from genome assembly GCA_943136025.2 of Agrotis puta. Lineage (NCBI taxonomy): Eukaryota > Metazoa > Arthropoda > Insecta > Lepidoptera > Noctuidae > Agrotis > Agrotis puta. The sequence goes on along the minus strand of OW964176.2, from coordinate 10,692,771 downwards.
TGTTATTTGGTCTTATACAAATACATATTTATGGGAAAACCTTTCATTGCGATTTTACTGTTCACGTTTGGAGTACCGTTATACACATACACAGAAGAACATATTATTGCTGATTTTCGTTAACTTCTTCTTTAAATACCCAGTCCATTTTTAGGGTTCCGTAGTTAACTAGGAACCCTTATAGTTTCGCCATGTCTGTCTGTCTGTCTGTCTGTCTGTCCGTCCTCGCTTAATCTCTGTGACCGTTAGCACTAGAAAGCTGAAATTTGGTACCAATATGTATATCAATCACGCCGACAAAGTGCAAAAATAAAAATTGGAAAAAAATGTTTTTTTAGGGTAGCCCCCCTATATGTAAAATAGAAAGTGATTTTTTTTTTAATTTCAACCCTAACGTGTGATATATCGTTGGATAGGTATTTAAAAATGAATAGGGGTTTACTAAGATCATTTTTTGATGATGTCAATAGTTTCGGAAATAATCGCTCCTAAAGTCAAAAACAATGTGTCCCCCCCCCCTCTAACTTTTGAACCATAAGTTTAGAAAATATGAAAAAAATCTGGAAAGTAGAACTTTATAAGGACTTTCTAGGAAAATTATTTTGAACTTGATGGAAAGAACAGTTTTTGTGCAAAAAAAACAAGAAGGTGGTACAAAATTCCTGGACTAAGTTTGTAGTATAATCAATTATTTAATCATATATACAAGCATTTTTTTTAACTTCGTTTACGTATTTCATTATTCTGAACGTATCTTCTTTCAAACAAAAAAAGAATTATTGAAATCGGTTCGCGCATTCCAAAGTTATATTTATTAACACTTATTGTAACGGACGGGAAACTACGGAACCCTACACTGAGCGTGGCCTGACACGCTCTTGGCCGGTTTTTTTATTTCCATTAGCAGGTAAATCGAAACCACACGAAGCACGAACCAAATTTCGAGTGGAACCCTCTCTATTGAGCAGACAGCGGTGTGTGCTTAGCTAGCACAAACGTCGACAGTTGCGATGCGTGGCACTGAATACGTTCTCCGCATCTCCTTATTGACACGAGGAATATGTTTAGGCCCGTGATTACTGCCAGGCTTAGGTTAATCATTCCCTTTATAACCGCCGCTGTCAAATACATCGCTGCACCGCACTGATTTGTGTAAGCTCATTGGACATTCATTGATTATTGACTTGTACTCAATTATTCGGCCGCTGTTTAATGTTCGCGTTTCTTGTTAATGCTGTTAGTTTTGGTGGTTTGATGTAGATGGCGGTGATGGCTTTTAGTAGATTTGCTACAAAGTTCAAATATAAAAAATGAAGTAAATAAAGGTGGCATATAAAGCTTAAGATAATATTAATAATAGAGATAAAGTGAATTCCATTCTCTAAATATTTTGTAAATTCTGGAAATACTGCATACTTTTGTCAAATAACTCCTACGACCACAATGTTTAACTGTCAGAAAAGACAAAAGAAACCGTGCTGGAGAGAATTAACAATAAAAATCGAATAACACAGAACACCAGGTTAACGACAGACAATAGCCGTGCGACGTGTTTGTACGGTGGAATCAGAATCAGAAAACTTTATATGTGAGTCATAGGTACAACGGATGTAAAATAATAGTATACAGTTAAGTGTCGTTCGCTACAACCAGCCATTATTGGCATACAAAAATTAACATTATGTCAATGAGCTTGAATTTAAATTACATAATTATGCTTTAAGTTATCTTCTCTAGTCATATATTAATTATAGAAATTATTATATTTATAAAATTTAAAAATCATTGTTAAGTCACAAATTATAAAATTTGGACAATTACAATAATAAAATATTGCCAAATTTATAAAATGTCCAAAGATAAATAATAATGGAGCGCAGGGACAACACAAAGCATACCCGGGTCAGGCCCATTGTGAAGAATACCAGAATATTTCTGTTAATTTGAACGCCCGTTTTTTCCTGTTAAAACCTCTACTCGTAATATTTAATTTTAAATAGTGTTAACAATTAATTTGATTTATCATTTATCTACTATTATCTTTTAAAAACAATCAACTAACTTTACCTGCTTACACCTCATCTCCATAAAAATACATCCACTTAAAGCTATAAATAGTAATAAAATAGCACGTGCTTTAAAATAACGTTTTACGTAACATCATTCTGAAAATTTATGACTACCTTCGAGACAATAATAAGAGACGTCGACTCACTTACATCGTGATTAAATTATCATTGCAAAGTCAGACTGCTGCAGTTAAAGTTATTTCTCGCTCATCGCTTTCACTGGATTAGTCCGAACGTTTTATTATGGTATTATTCAAAGCTGTCTTAATATATTAAATAAAACATGAAACTTGGGGTGAATGACGATTCTGTTTTCCAAAATATTCTTTACACTTATTTTGTTCTACTACACCCACATCCATGTGTTTCAACGACCAAGATCATACTAATTAAACAGTACAAAGCAATGCCGCACAGTAAACTGGTAGATTGCTTCAGTAATAAGAGCGAAATGAAATATTATGTCATTTCAATTTGAAATGTAACGAAGCCCTACGTATCCTTAGTGGTGCTCAAAATAAATTATTTTAATATTTTAGCTGGCGCAAAATAATGTTGTTAGCTGTTTTCCGGCGAGATTACGAACTAATAACATTACAAAACAAGCTCTTTGCGGGTAAATTATGCATGCACTCTCGGATCATTACCGAGGCTCGCTTGACCTCAGTTCAAAATCTTACGATTGCTTCGTGAACCAAATCTTTCACAGCATTTTAATGTGTACCGCTAAACCTGCGCTAATCGCCTACATTAATGTTTTTGACGAAAATTGATTAACGGTGAAGAATTGATTAGTAATGATAAAATGACGATATCGTGAAAGTCACGCGGTAACTGCTGGTTGCAAGTAGCGGATTGCCGATGGTGTTGTTGATGATGTGGGAAATAGATTAGGATTATCGGATGCACAGGTTATTTCTGTTACCGAGTATTTCAGTATTGGTCAACACGGTCACGCAGTTTTATAACAAGTTAAATTACTAGCCTAGTAACATTGTGTACGAATTATAAACTTACAAGACAAACCAGACAAATAAAACAAATATAGCACAGGATATACCTCGGTTCACCCCATATTACCTAATCAATGTCTGTCGCAACAACACGAAAAGTAATTGTAGGAGGTCGAGGGCAACGCTCGGGGCTCCGGTAACATATCAGAAGAGATGCCCCGCCGGGAGCGCGGGATTAGCGCGATCTTTTCCGAATTGAGGGTAAACATCCGAGAGATCCGATCCCCAGAGCCCACGAGAAGGTGAGCCTGTTTGTTACTTGAAAATCGCATTACTTCTCACTCGTTAACTATCTGCTACGTAATCTGAACGAGACTGACTTTATGATTTTGTTATATAACTGACAAACATGCGACAAAAAGTTTTGAATTTGCTCTGTATATCCCTTAGAAACCTCTCCGTTCGACTCCACAATAAGATTAGCTTTTCGGAGTTGGTACCATGTTCGGGAAAAACAAACAATCTTTTTCTTACTTTCTTAAACGATGGTTAAACAAATGGACACAAATTTGGCATACATCGAAGTTTAAAACAAATAATTTGCATTGAGATCGCTTACCATTCCACTCAGAACTGCTAAGATAAAAGCCAGAGAAATCCTCGTGAGCGCTCAAATTCTTGGAGCGCAGTGGCGAACCGTCTTTGCCCGACGGGCGGTAATAAAAACGGCTTAAATAGGATTTTAACCGCGAGTTCCTTGCCTTAATTAAATTGGATTTGCGAGTGAAAGAAATATACGTGAAAAATTCGTGTCGATTATGTCAGGGGAACGAGTTTTGAAATCCCTTTTAGTAAGCGGATTATGTTCGTCGCCCAGAGATTATATTTGTATTACATTTGTTTCAATGCGAGCACTGTTGATAAGAACGTCTTTAGTTAAAACGATCTGGAGCTGAGAGCAGCTTTGTGCGCGACGAGAAGCATACAACAGGAAGTAACAGCCGGAGCGCCGCATGCTCCGCCGCGCACAGCGGAGACATCCCGCGCCTTCTTTAAAGCACAAGTACTTGCGTGCACTCAACAGCAGAACGTCTGTTAAATGTCAATACTTTAAATAATACTACACAGATTACAAGTTAGTCATAAAATATCATGATACGAGCTAATATTCTACATTATATGCACTTAATCGCTTTTTCATGGTACTGTACGTGGTAGTAGAAATATTAAAACTCTGAAATAACGCCAGTAACAGCTGCAGTAACGGGGTTTTAATTATCACTTACAACGCCTTTCAGCCGCGGAAAATTACTGCCATAAACCATTTAGAACAGAGAATAGCTAAACGATTTAGGATGCCCGTTATTAGAATATCGCCGCCAGTTGTCTGCTTGACGCCTTGTGGCCGAATTTACAAGCGTCCTTAACAAAGTTACATTGATGTCTAAGTGGCCAATATTTATTGTCTTTTTTGCTCGACTTGTGGCTAATTAAATCAGTGGCGGTTCAGTATTGAATAACATTATCCCTCAATTAACATTCGAGGGTCGATTTTTAAAGCGGCTACAAAGGCGGGCCGGTGTAGGCAATAAAACGGCTCGTCCCTTATCCGTCATTCAGCCCTTGGAGATTTCTTCTGGGGGAATAATTTACGTTGATCGCCCGGAAGGGGAGCGTAACTGCCTCACTGAAACTTTAAGCTTTCATTCAGAATGGTAGCGATTCACGGTGTCTCAACTTTTAACTAATAAATTGGTTACGATAGAATAAGTAGCCATGTTAGATCGATTCAATTAGTTGGTTAATTTATAATGCATGACAAGTAATTTCCACCGCGCGTTACGAACTAGATCTACCAGTGCGTTGAGATTCCATTGAAAAATTTAAATAAACTCTCTTCGTACATAATTAACCGTACAGTTTTCACAGGAGCTCCCACTGCACATAGTTTGTTTACGTAGTGTCAAACGTTCTTTAAATTTTTTTTTTCAACAACACGTGCTCACGGCTTTTTTAAATTCCCTGTAAAGGGCGGCAGCGGCGATGATGACGTCACGTGTCGATGAGTGTGAATAAAGCCTTTGACGCCTTTCGCCGCATGCATTTCAAGCCAGCCGCTTCAATTCCAGTTTACACGCAACCCTTGCCAAGAATCACTTTGCAATAAAAATGCAAAGCTTTTTCAACCAATAAATTACACAGGGGCATTTTTTCGTGAAACGTATGTAACGTGTAATTTACAATATTGGACTCTGTGTGGGTTATTATTTTTGTAGGTACACGACTAAGGTATTCTTAGTAAAAATCTGCGATGAAGTGATTCTAATAAGATATTTGGCTTAATTAAATAATCTGACTCGTTTTTTGTTTATATTATTGCGATTATTTCCGCCATGGAGCGAGAAGTGAAAGTAGCCGAAAGTTACTAACGAGGGAGAGCATTTAACATTCCGTAAGGCTCGCGAAGCCCGGAGGGACGTCTTGTTAAGAAAAACGCTGCCCTCTGCGACACATCACTCGTAAAACATTGCCTGTGGACCTCCTGGCTGCTATTAGACTTTTAACGTAATAATATTAAATGGCACAAATTAAAAATGACCACTTTCACAGTTTTTTATGTAATATTAGCTTTTGCACGCGACTTTGGTCGCGTTAATTAGGAATTTGACAATGTAGATACGTATCGCCATTATATTATCATAAGAACTGTTCACAAACATTTTAGGATGAACGTTCAGTGTTTTAGGCATAAAAGGTTAACGAACAAACTGAATTTTGCATTTATAATAATAATTAGGAATACAGTTAGGTATAATCAGACACAAAGTGTTAATAAAAGCCGCATTTAAAACATTCCATAAATATTCTTTCATCCCAGCTCGATCCAAAATCCAATACTGTTAAAGGTTTAGCTATACGCGTACTCAAACTATACTCGCATTTTTACAAGTAAGTTTTACAAGTATAGCAAAATATTATGAAATGAATCTTTTTAATCACCATACTTACATCTGATACTACATCAGTGCTAAGCCCATTTATCTGAACATATTTGCGCTAACAATCATATAAACTCACATACACAAACGCCCAGACCCGGAACAACTACTTGTAGATCATACAAATATATGCTCCATACGGGAATCGAACCCGAGACACGCATCGCAGCAATCCAATCGCTCAGCCACTGCGCTCCGTCAACTGATACTACATCAGTTTGCCCATTTATCTGAACATATTTTCTCTCTTTTTGCTTACATCAATTTGTCCGACTTTTTGCTAATAGCCTAGATCTTCTCCTAACACTAATAAATCCACGGGCATGCCGCAATCGCGGCGGTAAGACCCCTCTTTGAGGAGTGGCTGGATAGGCGTCACGGCGTCCTTACCTACCGCATGACGCAGGTCCTCACCGGACACGGAAGTTTCAGGAGGTACCTGTGTCTGATAAGGAGGGAAGAAACGTCTGGGTGGCACCACTGCGAGGATCGTCCGGAGGACACGGTGGAGCATACGGTGCAGGACTGCCCCGCTCACGACGGCGATAGGCGGAGACGTCTCGCACCCGGCGTTGATCGAGGCCATGCTGCGGGGCGAGACGGAGTGGGAAGCGGCCGCCTCCTTCTGCGAAGCAGTCATGCTCGCGAAGGAGGAGGCGGACCGCATGAGGGAGAGGACAGCGTCCTCCCTCCACCCCAGCCGCAGTGGTAGACGGCCACGGCGACGGACGTCGCAAGACGATTTCCGGCCACCGTAGGCGCGGGCATGCGACGGGCGGGCGGCGAGTAATGGGCGACTCGCTGTCCGACCATGGACCATGCCCGGGTCGACGGCGCGTTGTGTTCCACACGCGCCTCAAGGAGTGTCAGCATAGTGACGGGGCCGATAGAGGGCCAAAGCTTACCGGGGTCGCGGGACTTACGAATTACCGTGACTCCGGTACGTAAAGGGCTAGTGAAGGACACCGTGGATTTTAGTCAGTACGAGTCTGACAGTCCCTCCCGCCCTGCCCTGGGTGGGAGGCCTCATTTGATGATTTTACCACGCTAAAAAAAAAACACTAATAAATCCAACCATACTCTTTCACCACCATCTTCTCTTGGTACAATTACTTCAGTCGTTATCAAACCACAGCCACATAGGACTGTGTTATCGGTTCCCTATAAAAGGGTGTGTGGTGAACACAGACCTACACTAATTCCTCTTTACGAGCATCGACGGGTCGACTCTATATAGCCAAACGTGAGTATATAAAACATTTTTGCCACGGTACTGAACAAAGGCCGCTCTTTTATATCGAAAAAAAACCAGTGCACATTTTCTCACTTTTTAGTTCTTTTTCCCAGAAGTTGAGCGAGCTTATTGCATAGAATTATATAAGTAGGTTGTTTTACTACTCGTAGTATAATTCGATACGAAATAGCAAACAAAATTATTTTGCATTAAATAAATTTGTAATTACTATGTTTTTGAGAAAATTGCTGTTAAGTTTTCTTTTTAAACTTAGTGATGTATCTCTCATTTTACAGTTAGAGTAAAGCCTCGTGCAGACACATGCGATTATACGAGCGTGGCGTCATCGCTGTCACCGCACGCGGTGCCTTGCCGCATTGCTGTTCACACAGGAGCGCGCAAAGCACCGCGCCGCCGTGATGAGGGATGCTAATTACGCGACAAGAGCGCGCGCGGCGCGCGTCACGCGGCTCGTTGCCGCAGGACGCCCTGCCAAGAGAGGTGAACCCAATTGTATTACGTTTAGATTGGAAGTTACATTGGCATCTTGCGCCAGCGCGCGCGTCACGCGCGCGCGGTTTTCGACGCGGCGGGCGGCGAAGCACCCTTAAGTGCCACAAAAATATAAACTCTAAATGTACTAGGGTAAGGACACGACGGGCCGCGACAAGTGCGACAAGAGCGCGCGCGGCGCGCGTCACGCGCCGCGTTGCCGCAGGACCACGCCCTGCCAAGAGAGGTGAACTCAATTGTAGTACGTTTAGAGTGGAGATTACCTTAGCCGCTTGCGTAACGCCGCGACAAAACCATGCACAATTAATTATAAATTAAATAAATTCCATCCAACAATTCAACAAATCCTGCCGCAAGCCGTCGCAATAATAATATCAGAAACGCGATGTGCCGCGCCGCTTCAGAGTGAACAGATATGGGTGTTTTCATACAAAATGGACTAAGTAGGTTTTTTCAACAATCGCCACGCGCGGATAACCGCGTGTGTCTGCAGGAGGCTTAATAGTACTGACTCGCTTTTCAAGCCAGAATTTTAAGGATTTTTTATACAAAGTACGAGATTTTCATTGAATAAACTACACAGACTTCAACAGTATAACGTACGTTAGCTCTCAAAACGGAGAGCTTTTATCATGTCACCATAAAGGAGAGTGCAGTGGTCGATGCAGGTTTGGCGTTAATTCTTGTTTACGGCGAATCGCTTTTAGTGGCCCTGTTCAAAGCGCCGACCGATGCCGCCGCTCCGCGAGAGCCGATAGATTGAATTCACGCGTCTGCTTGACCGCTCACCGACACGACAAGATCGCTCACCAAAAACAATGATTGAAATTGATGACACGTGCACATGACCTCAGATATGAGCGCCACGTGAATGTTAATGCTTGATATTTCCATGAATTTAAAATGTCTCAGTATACTTTCAGATTTATATTTCTATCAAACAAAATAAAGAACACAAATAGAACACAACAGAGACAATTCATTTTAATATTTCATGTCAGATTTTTTTTTTAAAAGCTTGGTAGATAAAAAAACAACAGCTGAAAATATTTTCGCTCCTAATCCGTAATTTAATATTAATTTATAGTCGAAAATCACCGTCTCGCCGTCATCGAGTCGGAAAATAACGGAAGTCTTTAAAAGAATAAGGCGGTGTTTTGAAGAGGTCGGAGAAACAATTAATCATTCCACTCTTTTATGGAGCTAAAGGTTGGAGGACACGATTGTTCTGTAATACTAGGGTTGTTCTTTTGTTACCATGAAACCGAATATATCACAATCAAACACTCGCAGACAGTATAATAGTTTCCTAAAGACCACTTGGCAACCCTCGGCGCGTCAATGCCTATTATTAAATGCTGAAAATGAAAGTGACGGAATATACCGGCCATGTTTAGATAATACCTCCAAATAATGGACGCCGCGATGCGCATTAATATTGAGGTAAATCTTATTAGGACCGCCTAAACGCCGCGATAATATCATATTGTTTTGGAACTCACCATCCGCGTTTCCTCTCTTATGCTTGGAAGGGTTCCATCCTCAGGGACGACCGAAGCCTCTGAATATTCATGGTATTATCACAAACCGACTTACAGAACTGAGCAGCGTCGTAAATACATAATACCTTTCATTTCGAGATAAGAATCATTTACGTAGCGTTCTCGTTGTAGTGGGGCGTCGATTTGTGTGGAACAAAGCAATATTTCATGTGAGTGTAATAGGAACACGTCGTTCGGTTTTTAAAGGTTTGGCGAGTGTTATTGGAAGTAGGTCTGCGCTGTAATTGTTGTGTTGATTTCCCCCGGGACCGCGGCTCTCCGACGTAGACGCTACCTGTAGTGCCCAGCGGCCACCGGCCCACCTACCAATCTCCTTCTGTAAACAATTATGCCGCCAAATTATCTATACATTAACAAAAACTTACACCGCAGGACTATGAAACTGGAGGAGTATGAAATTCCTCACAATTAGTTTAGATGGAAAAGGATTGCAAAAAGCATTATTTTTAACCTTAACGTTTTAAAAAATTATGGACCAATTTCAACCACTAGGCGACCACCAATTACATTTAAAACACTATTGTAAATAAGTGGTAAAACAAGTCCAGGAAGTTGTACAACAAAAGCTTTCAAAACGCTTTCAGGTCATTATTAAAAAGTTTCATGAAACATGCCAATGAACCATTTATATTTAAGAGTTATTTTCGATTCAAAACATGCTTTTACTCATAAAAAGGTGTCCATATTGAATGATTCCCTACATTATTCCGCGTCAAAGTATCACAAACTGTTGTTAATTCCGCCTAATATCGCCGACAACCTCTACGCGCTGTCACACCGGGGTCCGATATAAACATGATGGATATCCCCATACAAAATGAATAAGCTTTATGTACGAAGCCCATGTAAGTACGCCCTTGTTTACATTCCACAGCACACCGCTTATAACGAATGATTCCAATATTTCATTCATAAATACTTTACTAAATATGTTGGTACAGATATTTTACCTGCATGTTTTTGAAAATACAAACTAATTAAAGAGCACATTAATATTTAAATAAATATTCAGTTTTCAACCCACAGGTATTTAACTGTTCCGATATGTTAACAATTTGATTCAATAAAACAAATGAATAACAATTTTATTAAATTAATATTTACAAAATAGGTAATTTGTTATTGTTTTCGTTGTCCGTTTGTTTGAGTCGTAGCAGGATACGAGTAGAGGAAAACGAAATAGCTAAACACGGCGAGTTAGATTTCTCAAACACCATTCATAGGCGTTGGAACGTTTACTCTAGTCGAACGAGCCCACAAAACGTTCCATGTAAAGCGTATTCCAGAAAAGTTGTTGGTTTCTGATACTCACCGATCGCCTCTATTATTTTACAGCTGGTATAGGCGTATATAGAAATATACATAATACGTCTATACTACCTTTTAAGTCTAGACTACGGAATTATTTCAAAGCAAACTTAAGTTAACAGCAATGTTTTTCCGTTATATATCTTTTTTGATTTGTTCCTAAATCAACTAGTTGCACTACGTATTAGCAAACAACTCGGCCCATAACGGGACTGCAATAAGTTACCATTTGTGCGGTAGTGTGATCTCCAAATTATTAGTGTACGCGTCTTCTAAAACAGCCAACATTTTGTGTTGATGTCACTTGGCGCCCTGCCAGCCCCGTAACGCGAACAAAATATCAGAGTGATAATAAACAATATGTTAGCGCCGCGCTGTACAAAAGGCAATCACTCTTTAACAAAAGATCTATGTTAAACTCGAGAAAAGATTAAAAAGGAAACGTTTGTCGGTTCGCTATCAACACTATCAATCATGCGTATAATAGCGCACGTCCCCTAACACACGTTCTTAAATAATTTGTCAAAAGTCGCTCCCTGCCCATACTGCCGACGGTTCCTACTACCTACTTATTCCCGTTTTTCTTGACACTTGTATGGGCAATTTTTCACTTAAATGACACAAACAAAATCACAGAATGTTACCGACATTACGACGTCGTTATAAACACTAAGTATACGAATAAAACGGTAAATTCCGGATAAAATCAACAATTAACGTTTCGGAGCAATAGCTACACGACATTGATCGATGAAAATACCCTAGCGTATCTATCAACACCTAGTAAATTGAGAAAGGAGTAAAAACGTTAAGTGAAACTTGTTAAATTAATTACCAGGGTGTTAAATGCTTCGCATGTTTTTGTTTACTAGTACAAGGAATTCTATGCCGAGTTCAAACAAACTCGGACAAACGGTGAATTCAATAGAACGGGCCGCGTGTGCTGAATAGGCAGGTGGTATAATATTTTTTCCAATTTAGAATCGGGCTGGATTCTAACTCATAGATCAAGCGCGCGCTAGCACGAAACCATTACACTTTGTTGACATCAACGAATGCCCTTTTACATATTCACCCCGAGCACACAAAGATTGAGCCGTGAAATTGAAAATGGTTTCTATGAACAAAAATTTATTCGACGCACGTTCTCGACATATCGTCACAACACGAGTGCAGCTTGTTATATCTATGTCAGTGTTCCATCATTATACATGGCTTCATGATCGATCTATTTCCGATATAATATTTTACGCTAATTACTCGTTAATGCACTTTCACAAAACTACATTTCACCTACGTGCTAAGAGCAATTGCTCATGGAATACATTGCCTTGACGTACACTGAAAAGAGTAAAAAATCTTTAACTCACTTTGAAAGCTTTGCTAGCGCCTTATCTTGAAAATCGGGAAACTTTTTGAAACGTTAACTGTATAGTGTAAACCAAAGCAAGTACTTGCTTGTATTTTCAACGTGTGTGTTATTATTGGAATCACAACAAAGGACGTGAATAATCCCAAGAAAGCTGATTGAACGAAATGACTGAAGTTTATAAAAGCCAATTAATTTCGATGTGTCATGTTTTTGTGACTCATGAATATTTCCATTCATATTAATCGCTTGTTTGTATGAAGTAAGCAACAAAAAATGAGAAATTTATTATTAAAAAACTAATTTCTCACTCTCGGCGCGCTATGAATGAGCCATCATACAATCTAGTCGGTAGCCGCTGCAAAGCCGGCATTTGGCAAAATTTTATACGCGTTCCCACTTCATAATAATGAAGTGCCTACCATGTTTAAAAGTGTAGTTTGTTTTCGAATTCAACACCTTTACTAAAACTTTCGTATTACCTACGTTTTCAGTAGCTCTTTATAAAAATTTGGCTTATATGAACCTAATTAATTTCTTATAAATGTAGTCTGCTTAAAATAAACTTTAAATTAGAACTATAAATACAAAATAGAGCATTCCTAAATATGCATAGTTTTTTTATTCGTTACACAGGAATAGTACAGTGCTTTTCTTAGTACACTTTAACTTCATACACTTCCATATTTTAATTTCTAACAATTCAAAGTCAATTTACCCAGCAGAGGAATCTACAAGCTAATTTAAAAGCAAATGAGTAACTAAGGTACTTCACAAATAAATACTTAGCTCGTCGAACAACCCCTAAAAATAAGTATTGTATCCGATCAGCTTGTTATCTCCGGCGTAGTGATGTGGGACAGCGCGGCGCGGGCGCTCAAGCTGTTTACCCTGTAAGTATTGCGAAAAGATCGAACTTAATCCCAACGGGCCCCGCCATCCTACTCCCCAGCGCTGGATGTGATAGATACTGAAAATTGCATAAAATCCATCAACACTACTACTTTGTGCCGAAGCTTAGCTTTTCGACGGTTACAAAACGAACGCGAGGGAAATAGATTTAGTAGTTAACATAATTTTCTTCCCTTAAACAGGTTTCAAGATTTTCTTTCGGATTTTTGCTGAGGGATATGTAGGTACACTACGGTAATTAAGCTTTTGTTAATTTTAATACTCAGCTCTCAATCTCTCAATACTTACACTTTGAGTTTTGAGTATACAAATTAGCATATTTAATGAGCAATTCAGCTAGTTTCCATTGTTCAAACAAAATCTTTTTAAAACACTCAGACATTTATTGAATTACCAAAGCTTCTTCTAATACATTTACTGCGTAAAAATAAAGTTTTTATCTAGTTTAAGCATAAATCTAATAACACCAGCGCTGTACTACATTTTATTTGTTCCAGGAGGCGGATCAATAACATCATATTTCAGGAGTCACACTCTGAGAATAACATATTTTTCTAACCGCTTGAGCGGCAAAATAGAATCAGTATGTCAGCATTTTGCCAGAGGTCGAGTGCTGGCGGCCATATGTGACCGTGTTGTGGCTTCACTCGCCTATATGTTTTGTGTCGTATGGTGTACTACATGTAAATAATGATGGGTATTTACTTTTTGCAATAAATACTACTTGATTGTTATTATTTTCGGATGAATGTTAGACATAATAATATGTATTGATTTTGGGCTATTATACATCCGAGGGTTTATTAAGCTAAACTTATTCCTTTGACCTCAAGGGACATAATTAATTACGAGATTTATTTACTTTTTCATTACATCCTTTTGAGTATCAAGATATTGTAAATTGTATATTTTTTTAACTATAGAACAAAAAAGAACATAATATATCCTAGTTAGGCACAACTGAATCTAAAGCAAAACAACTTATTCGAAAATTCCAGTTACAGAACATCGCCTTCGAATAACCAAACAACAGAAAGACAACAACAGTATAACATGAACATAAACGTCCAGAGCTTCCTCACCATGAATCTGAACTGCAAATACAAGGCTAGGATTCAGTTAATAAAAGATGATATATTCACAAAATACATCACGAATGCAACTTGCATTAGCAATAATTCCCTGGCCACCAAAGTGAACCATTATAACTAAAACAACAGCAAAAGCAAAGTTAGAGGGAACACATTCAGGATTAAAGCTCCTCTTGGAAATTTGGATTTCACTTACGTTTAGTAAACAAATGCAGGTGAGGTCCATGTCTCTTCATTATTATAGACAACGAGAATATATTCGCTAAAATGTTATCTAAGTTATAAATATATAGAAATTGTAGCTTTGATAAATAATACCAGGTTATTTTTACTCTTGCGTGAATGTTCAAAGGGACTACCGAAGCCCTGGAACGCAAAAGGCAACTAAAGGAACAGGGTAGAATTTGTAACACTCAAGAAAACTCGAGGGAATTTTGATAATTTCCTATACCCAATTATAGGGTTATATTTTTGAAATACCTATTTTAACCACAGTTGAAGGCATCGGTAAAGTGAAGTCAAAATTAAAGACACATAAAAATTCTGAAAAAAAAACATTAATCAATTATTCATTTTTTGTAACAAAAACAAATTCCACAAACTGATAGTGGGTGGGTCGCGATTGAATTAAAGAAAAGAAATATAAAAATAATTTTGAAGATGTTTTGTAAGTTATTCGCAGTAGGTCGCGGGACTTACTTAAAGGGCTAGTGAAGGACACCGTGGATTTTAGACAGTACAAGTCTGACAGTCCCTCCCGCTCTGCCCTGGGTAGGAGGATTTGATGATTTTACCACGCTAAAAAAAAAACACTAATAAATCCAACCAGTACCAATATCCGCTTTAGAACTTTTCAATTTTCTTTTTTAATCATAAAGTACAATACAATACCATTTTTTACCCAAAAAATGTTGATTGGCTTTAAAATAACACAACCATTTGCGTCAATAGTTTTCCTCATTGTATTCATCTTACAATTTCACAAGTGTATAACACTATTTTGCACAGACAACATTGAATAAAAAAATCTATCACATGTTCTATCAACATCTAGAAGAGAAAACTACCTACAAAACAGTACAATTAAGTTAGGATGATTGATACCCTAACTTCACTCTGCTGATACACATTATTGACACTGGGCGTGATGGATAGCGAACAGAAACTGCCTTTAAAACTTCATAAATAATATCCTTTCGGGTCAACGCTAATAAATGACCGATATTAACGACGTGCCATACATAAAGCTGTAAATAACATGTGTTTTTGTCAAAGTATCGCTGCGATAAAAAGTACAGAAATTGGGTAATATGTATGTTATTTAAGCATAAAAATTAAGTGAGGAAAGTTCTTTAAATGGCCGACTGGTTTTAATATTTTGCAGTATATTTAGTTAACACCCAAAAATAAAGCCAGTCATGAAACGATATCCGCAAATTCACTATATATATAGTACAAAATATGTTAACAAAGATTATCTAGTACGTAGAAATCAATTATTTCTCAGCACCTTTAAACAGACGTAATAAATACAAAGCGGAACGTGTCACAGTGCCACCCGCACGAGCGCGACGGCGCGACGCCTCCTAACAATTCGTTCCCACAATCCCTTACATCTGAATTGTTAATGAAACAAAAATTGCAAATGTCATACCATATCTCCACCAGTCCCATGAATACTAAAGACGCTATTGTGGATCGTTCACGTGCGCGAAATTGAGTCTGTTCCTCGTAACACAAATGACACTGATATGTCATGCGACTTCACCAAAAAAATCATTACCGCATGAGACTTCGGGCGTACCTACACCGTGTACGATGCGACAATAAATCATAGAATCTGATTTAAAAGAATGATACACGTCGTCAGAAAACAATTGGAAAAACGTGACCGGAGCGTCGATCCCGCGGCGCACGGCGCGGGGCGATCGCAACACGTCGCGCCGCCCAATGCATACTAAGTAATGACGCCAGTTTCAATTTTACCTCCCCGTCTCTTCATAACATATTTTAAAGAAAAAATATCCAACTTGTTTCTTAGAACTAGAAATTCTACTTATTTCTGAGCCCGAAATTTGGACATAAACACCTGTGAGTACGAGTGAGCGTTCCTACGTTGAACAGCACGTAGACGCGGGACGCGAGCCGTCTACCAGAGACTTGTTATAAATAAGTTATTACCGCCGCCTGATATCTGGCATGACTGTTGGTTAACCCGTGTCTTAGATCTGCTGCCTCTAATTCAACACGATTTCACCGCCCTCTTACTTTACGTGATCTGCCACTGTTCCAAATACATTCATGTTTGTTGTGTTAAACTCCAATGCATATCTAATATGATTGTGATAGCGACTATTGGAACGTTGAACACAGATAACTGTGATTGCTAATAACCTTTAATTTAACAATAAAACACAAAGTAGAACTAATAAGCATAAATCGAACTATTCAATTAAAGTAGCTTCAAACCATGACGTTGGCGGTACTTAGTATTCAAACGTATGCAAATTACAGACGTGCTATGCAATAAATGCCGACACACGGATCACAATTCGACAATTGGCATTTATGTCGCAATCGCATTGTATAGGTATTTGGTAGTTATAGGGTACGCCCCTAATTACAAAACTACTTTTGTATGAACTATTTATTGCAATGTTTCAGCACGGCTACAATAACCGTCAGGTATAAATTGGCATTTTCATTTTAAAATTACGTCACACGCGGCTGTTATTACTAATTTGAATTAATTATTTGACAGCCGCGTATAAATCAGCATTCTACGAATGTTTCCACTCAACTTTGTTTAGAATGGGAATTTAATAACTCCTCTAAGTGACATCCTTTCAGTTTCCTAACTCTCTGAATGGGCAAGGAATTGCTGAAGGGATGGTTTGTTTCCTGGAACTTATAGATATTACTAAAGTACATATAAAAAAATAACGTCGCTCTGTAACTGACTCATCACGATTCCGTTCAAGTACCTTAACAACTGAAATTCTTAACATTCCAATATTATTATCACAGCTAACTCGATCATACTCAGTGCATCGAGCCTCCGGGCCTCTAAAGCAGGCCACACGAGAAGTAAAACAGTGGAAACGTGGGGTGTGTTCACATTGATAGAGCGGATCTTGCAAATCGCGCCGTGGTGTAGGTCGGCCGCACACTCTGCCTGTCTTATAGGCTGGCTACACAACCAGCGGGGAACTTCACACGCTGTATATTTATTGAACAAATGTATAGGATCACCAAGTTTTATTCAACGTTATAGAGATCTAGTACGTTAACGTAAATATAATAAATGATCTTTTCTTACAAAATATGTAATTTTAAAATTTATCTATTAATTCGTCTATCTTGGACTAAGTTCCATATGATGTCACAGTCAAGTAGTTAATTTCTTTTAAAGTAACGGTGTCGGGTGGGACAAAAAGGACTGTCAAACTTAGTAGTTCATCCAGGAAATGAAATAATGAACTATTTTCAATATACTCGTAATAATACAGTACTCATTTTTAGTCGTAGCCACCGTCAAGTATTTTATTTAGGCTTGCCCATTTCTATGATTGCATCCAGACTCCAGACCGTAGTGTACTCGAGGCATTTATCCAGAACGATATTCGCGACCGAGACGTTAAATATAAATACGGCTTAAAGCCGCCTGGTGGGTATTTGGGCGGTGTGGGCCGGCGTAGCGGCGTAGCACTCTGGCTACAAGTGCTACGACACACGACCATTTGGATGCTACACATGAATGCAATCATGTTACATTTGTCCACATTAGACCGCTCACTTTAATCTATTTCTATTTACTTAGGAATTATCCATGGTACTGAAATATGTCATGTAATTTAGGACATGTATAAATTCTTAGTTAAAAATTATAGTTTAAAAAAACTAAAAAAACACGCTTTAATAGCAATCGAACTAAAAAGTAGAAAATAATTTTTAAGTATAAGAGAGTTTGTGTTATTGCAATATAAAATCCAACAATCAATTATCATAATTAACTTAGAATAAGATTAATATAAATATTAAGATATTAACAAAAAATCAAATAAAGTGAAAAAGCGTGGGGTGCTTGATATCGAATGTGATGATCATTTTATTTGTTACTGTTTGCAATATCAGAATTATTATAAAAATATCATTGAGCACCCCACGCTTTTTCACTTTATTTGATTTTTTGTTAATATCTTAATATTTATATTAATCTTATTCTAAGTTAATTATGATAATTGATTGTTGGATTTTATATTGCAATAACACAAACTCTCTTATACTTAAAAATTATTTTCTACTTTTTAGTTCGATTGCTATTAAAGCGTGTTTTTTTAGTTTTTTTAAACTATAATTTATTTTCTGAATTTTTAGTCTCAAGATGACGATAAAAGAAATAAAGAAATTAAAATACGCAAGCGCGGATACGCGCGCACTATATCGGTAGCAGTGACTAATTATAAAATTCGAGGATTGAGAACGGATGATCGCGCAGCAATCGTCAGCATCCGCCAAATTAAGAAATTTCTCTTTTGAAAGTGGGAGAAGCCAGAGGAGAACAGGCCGTATGCAGCAGAGAGCCAATCGGCAGCAAAAGACAGAGAATGAAAGAAAACATTTTCATCGGCGATAACATGCTCACTAATCTAAGCATATTTTTTACTATCACTCCGCCCGCCGCAAGACGATCTCCGGCCACCGTAGGCGCGGGCATGCGGGCAGCGAGTAATGGGCGATTCGCTGTCCGACCATGGACCATGCCTGGGTCGACGGCGCGTTGTGTTCCACGCGCGCCTCAAAGAGTGTCAGCATAGTGACGGGGCCTGTAAAGGGCCAAAGCCTGCCGAGGTCGCGGGACCAACGGATTACCGTGACCCCGGTACGTAAAGGGCTATTGAAGGACACCGTGGATTTTAGTCAGTACAAGTCTGACAGTCCCTCCCGCCCTGCCCTGGGTGGGAGGACTCATTTGATGATTTTAACACGATAAAAAAAAAAAAAACACTCTGCCCGCGACTTCGTCAGCGCGTGTTTCTAACTTCGAACCCGAAATATTATTGAAGACAAACTGATTTTACAATGTTCGCCCGCTAGGGGTTGATTTTTGAAATATAGATAATTACGCATCCTTTATTCGATTGGGAAACTATTTATGCCAAGTTTTGGGTTTGTCGAAGCAAGCAGCCTTCCCTTAAAACTTAATCACCCTTTTTCACCAACTTAGAGGGTGATTTTCGAAAACCCCAAAAACACGTGTTTGATTATTTTTTATCTAATTTTTATATACTGAGTTTAAAATTTATCGGTTAGCGCGTTATGGTTTTCCCACACAAACTTTAACATCGTCTAGATTACCAAAGGAGGGTAGTTTTCAAAAACGAATAATTCCCATCTTTTTTATTTACTTTTACTCATATTCGTACCAAGTTTCAAGTTTATAAACCTAACGGATAAGATTTTACATACAAAGGTTTTTACCCCTTTTCACCCCCTTATAGGTAGATTTTCGCAAAATCCCTTCTTAGTGGTCACCTACATAATGAATCGCACCTACCGTCCAAAATTCAGGTTCTACGTTTAGCGATTTTAGATCCTTCCCTTTAAACTTGAATACCCCTTTTCACTAACTTGAGGGGTGATTTTCGAAAAACCCAAAAACACGTGTTTAATTATTTTTGATCTAATTTATATATACTGAGTTTTAAATTCATCAGTTAGCGCTTTATGATTTTCCCATACAAACTTTAACATCGTGTAGGTTACCAATGGAGGGTAGTTTTAAAAAACTATTAATGTCCATCTTTTTCATTTACTTATACTCATATTCGTACTAAGTTTCAAGTGTATAAACCTAAGGAATAAGATTTTTCATACAAAAAATTTCACCCCTTTTCACCCCCTTAGGGGAGGATTTTAATATAAAATTTATGAGATTATTGTATTGTCATCGGCCCTTGACCCCTGTGCAAATTTTCAAGTTAATCAGACTGCTGGAAGTAGGTGAAAATGAAGTTAAAAGATTCCGTTACATACATACATACATACATACATACATACATACAGGTCAAGCTAATAAAAGCGTGTTAAAAAGCAACAAAATTTATAATGCCACAAAAATAAAATTATGTAGGACATTATGAAAATATGTTCAGTAAAAATATTTGTCTTTTAAGAATTAATCAAGTTGTAGTACTATGATAAAGGGGCCCATAAAAGAAGGGTCAAACAAAAGTAAGGATTTCGATCCTTCGTAAAATAAAACCCGCATGCCTACTCAGTTCTCGATTACAAAGTTAGTTATTACGGTTATAAAACTACGATTACATCTCTTGCGAAGGAAAAAAACGCGAAATTTTACCAAGATATTGCCAAGAAAAGGAAACATAACAAAAGATTTGATACAGTAACCGTTTAACAAATAATATGACAAGATTACAAAAAGTCATGTAGGTTATACAAAAAGGTTTTATGTCGATTTATATTGTACTAAATGTAGCCTCAGATCGTGAGGATATCTAGCTATATTACTACTGTAGAAAATCTTAAATATTCATTCAGAATAATGGTAACAACTTTTACTTTCTAAGACAAATTTTATTTTATAATGGCAGGACACTTCCTGGTAAAATCATTAAATGAGTCCTCCCACCCAGGGCAGGGCGGGAGGGACTGTCAGACTTGACTGACTAAAATCCACGGTGTCCTTCAATAGCCCGTCATAAAAAAACATCCTGTTTTTGGTGTGTCTTTCACTTCAGATATCAAAAAGACGAAACTAAACTCCCTGAGAAATAAAATGGAAACCGTCAAAAAGACAACTTTAGAAACAAGTGCATAATCAGCTTTGGCTCGATTAATACCGCGATGCCTGAGGCGCAGCAGTCTGTCTGCTTGCTCGATATTGCCAGCACAAAGAACTAAATTATTTCCTCCATTTCTTTAAGATCTCTTTGTTTTAGATACAACACGGTTTCTTCAGACGTCGTCTTTTAAATAATACGTTCAACGAAACTTGTTTTGTTTTAAATAGTTACATTAAAATGTTTTTATCTTGAAGATAGTTCTAATAGTACGGTTAGTTATCTGAACCCGAAGAAAAAGAATATTGCTGAGCATTTGGCTGATTTCTGCGTCTACCTTTGCATTATGAAAGTATCGTCAAATTTATTTTCACCCATTTCTATTTGCTACACATTACTTATGTTTAATTGTTTGCAATTCTCTACTATGTACTTGAATAAGCATTTACTTACAACATTGTAATTATACAATGTTTTCACACTTAACCAAGCGTCCACTTTGATCTCGAATTTAAAACACAAAAGAGAATCGCAGCCGTGCTTCCATTCAGTCGCAACAACTTTTACTTTGTGTATCTCACCGTTCATCGTAAAATGGGTATCGATTTGCCAGTTGGTAAAGAGTGCCATAAACTCAAATTTAACATACAATAACAGTTGAAAATAGTCGGTCGTGTTCAACGAGTGGTAGTACTGGTTGGTTCCGTGCCAAACTATGCATGCAAGGGTAATGTAATTGTTTGCGCGACGTCTAATGCACTGTTAACGACGGAGGTATCGCGTCGCGTTCCGTTCGGAGTCGAACGAAAATATTCGCATAAATACTGTCACCGAATAACACGTGAAGGAGTGTTTGGTCCCAACTGCTTTTCAACATAAAAATGTTACTTGAACAAAAAGACTCACAAAACGATATCGCAGTGGTAAACAATTAGAAAGAAACCGCAAACACAGACGGACCCACCTAATCCATAACTCATAAAAATGTACGAGCAAATCAAACATTGACCTCTTGTACAAACAAGCACAATTGCACCAATATAACTGTTCTAACGCTCGTTCCTTCAGCCAGGTATAGAGTGCAGTGTTTCATGTTAATCTAGTTACACAGAATAACAAGTAATCTTTAATAACATTGCCTGTGTTTTTTGCTATAAAATTAAATAGCTTTCTTAATGAAATTACTTATATTCGTCGAAGGTTTTATAAAAATATCTAATAAAGACTGCATAAAACCAGAGCATCGCTTCCGAGTATAATTTATTTAATTTAGATAAGTACAAGAGGTATGAACACAAGCGCCACTGACAGCGCGGCATTTTCATTAGGTTCGTTGCAGTAAGTAAAAACTTAATAAAGTTTTACTAAAGAATTTCTAATTAGAAATTTTAGCTCTTCACGACATAGCAATATTTCAGGCCCGTGAAGGTATTTCCAATAAAGGACTTTGCCAAGTCATAATTCTTCAAAGTTACGTGTAATGAGATGTGGATATTACGGCATTCTTATGAGATTTAGATGCTCCCGCACAAAGAGCTTGCGGGCCAAGAACTTGAACAAACTTGCAATAAAATACACTGCTTTAAGTCACACACATACGCTCATATACAAAAATGTGTTAAATATAGTCAAAGTTATACCTAGTTCGAGTGAAAAGAGGTATGGCGCAGCAAATGGCGCATAAATTTTGCTTCAAGAATAAGCGGAGAGCATTAAGAAAATATAGATTACATGTACAGAACGTAAAAATGGCTTTGCATTGGTTAACGTAGCATACAATTTATGACTGTACAATGTACATACATACACAAGTAGAAATCGATTTCAATTTCTAGCCACTGAGTAGTTTACGTTATTCTACTACGTTTTCATTAGTCATTTTCAATTCTATTACTTCCAATAAGTACTTAAATAAAGTACAAGAGACAGAGTATACAAAAGCATTCCCGTGGTCTATCCAACAAAACATTTCGATAGCGGTACCATCGAGGTAAGAGGATCACAGTCGCCGTAATACCCCTGCATTCACTATAGTACACTTGAATTTCTTATACACTTCTAGACAATAAGTATTATCACAAAACAGTTCAAATAACTGTTGCAGTCGTATCAATTTATAAATGGACTATCGCAGACGGTAATCCGTGGAGGCTGTAAGAGACGATGAATTTCAGAAGTGTACGTTTAGAGGCGAAACGTCAATAGGTAAGTAATGTAGCTCTATTGCTGGCTTTGGTGAATTTACATAATATTGTGGCGCATAGTGAGCGATCAAAGTTCCAGAGAACGACGCAGACGGCGCTCAAGTATGCAATCGCGTCACGAAAGTCGACATTTGGAAAGTGGTCACGTAAAATTTTACGTTTGAGCTCGGCATCAGCGCGCGACGCCGCTTCGAACCTAATCCAATCAGAGCCAATGGCGCTGGACACGGGTGTCAATTTCGCACATCGCGCCGCCAACACCACTTCTCCTGTCATACGCTGCCATCCTAATGTACATGTATCTGTATTTCATATGCATTTCATGTGCGGCATACATTTAGTTTTATTTTTACGTGTGGTAATAAACAAGTGGGAGGATTTAGGAAGGTAGGCTGTCTCTTGTTTGATTAACGTAGTACCTAGTACATGTAGTGTCTGTAAATAAAACAGGGCAAGTGTTTTGATAGTGTGTATTATTTACGGGCCCTAATAACAGGCGCGGCGGAGTGCAGGCGGCGGACTAGCTAGCAGGAACTCCTCGTGGTAACACTGCCGCCTGCTAGCTACACGTCTGGAATATTTAACGGTTATTTACTGACAACTTTACATAAATTAGTCTACAAGTATGGTGGTCCGCGAAAAACTTTCTTCAGGAACTTGTTTTCGAGGAAACTTCAAGTTGCTTAATTAGATAGCAGGCGTTTACGATAAGAATGTAGTTTTCCAAAACAAGCTAAGTTTGTGATGCGACTGTTGCCGGTACAAACAGCATACTGTAGTACATAACACTCCGGATACTTAATCAAATATAATATAATATACCGGAATCATTCCAGTAAACTAATTTGAAACTTATCTGTAACGTTCTAAATAAGATTCAACAAACCCAAGGTAAAATTATCTTTATCAAAAATCGGGTAAAATGAGCAACGAAGCGGAAGCAAGTGGCAGTTAAACGATTTGTCGGCGTATTAATAAAACGATTAAAGGAAGCTCTCGGTGGTAATCTGAGAGCGACGCGGCGCGCGGCAGATGGCCACAATTCCCAAACTTTGATGACGCCCGGCATCCGCAGACAGAACCAACGATTTGTAGACTTTTGTTGGCGACTACTTGGGTACATTTAAAAGGAACAAGTTGAGAGACGCCTTTTAATTTTCCTTACTCAAACTTAAACCTCTACTTCCAACTAAATGCACACCTGCCATAATAAAGCTGCCGATTCTAATTTGTCTCCAGTCGGCACCTAATGATAGGCTGATGTTCGACGTCAATCGGTGTCCGTCGTTTGATGACTCGTCAAAATTGCTTCCTGTGTTGTTAAGTGCAGGAAATTGTGACTCCTCCATCGGCACACCTACCGAACGTTAACTGCTTTTACTCTTCCCTACACGGCTCTATAATCAACTGTGTAAATGTATATTTCATCGAGGGGAAGCACCTCAACACCTTTCAACCCAAATGTCCACGATACAAATACAACTTTCCTTTAATGAATATTTATAATCGTCAACCGCTAAATAGAAGATTCCAAAATCCCTTAATAAAACGTAACCGCTTAATTTTTATCTTAACATGTAAAACTGTCCCTTCAGTATGTGAAAGGATAAATCCACGCCAAAACGGTAAATGGTGCTTGAGGCAATATCTCGGCAACAGCAGCTGTGAAGTAATGGCGCCGACACTTTACGCGATGCGATTACGACCACCTAAACATTCATTACAAGTAATGTCCGTCATTTATCTGTCCTAATCACTGTGTGAGCGCTCGCCCCGGGCCTGTGCCCATGCGATTATTTTAAAAATAGCTAACATAAACAAAGTAACTAAATACCAACTCACCGTAGCTATAGCATGGATAATAATGAACGCGAATAAAAACTAATACATTTACAAAGGCCAGAGTGTTGAACCGCGAGGAGGGCTGTGAGCCTAGCAGGTGAACCCCGCTAAATGTTTCACAGTTTAATCAAGCCCCTGCTATCAGGCAAGACAAATAGTTAGCTCATCTGCATCTATACGAGGCGGAGCCGCCGCAGCCAACAAAGCATCGATATTTTACTTTAACTTCCTTACGAGGATAATAAATGTATCGACTCGTAGCTTTCACGTAATTAGTTCATCAGCAAGCAATGAATTAAACAGAGTTAAGTATTTGTAAAAATCATAAGTATTGAAAGCGGGTTTAAGCAAAGCAGAGGTCGACCGGCTAGTGCTCAATCGCGCTAATGGCAAGAACCGCAAGCGCCGTCCCAGAGGACATACTACCTAAATATGTAATGGTTATTCGAAGCGGACTCACTACACTTAGGCCCCACTTCAAATTGACCAGATAAAGTTACGTGCATATTTCAAATACAATTCACATAGTAGTACTTAGTTTCTCTGCTATTTCATTTCTTATTCACAAATCCTAAATTAGTGTGGAAACAGAAAAAGCCTTTTTCGTTTGTGTGTCTCGTCAATACAGTCACACAGAGCGTAACTAATCCGGACGCGCCCCTCCCACAAGTTCAAAAGAATTTAGAGAAAGTGCGAGTGCAGTAAAACAACTTTTGAGCCTTATTTTCTCGTTCCGAAATTGCAGTGGGTTTAAGCGAGATTTCATTTGTATGGAAGCCGGTATAATCTGGAATAATACCGCAGTAGCGGCGCGGGCCTTCAAAGACGCCACTCGTCCGCGCGCCGGTTGCCGCCTGTAATGAGTTTTTTTAAATGCGCAACACATTCATACACCATGTCGAGTTTCACTGGATTTAATGTAGTGCAAGTGCAGCCGTATGGTTTTAGAATAAAGTCCTTTAATAAACGGATAAGTTACCGGCGGCATTCACTCTAGTTTTATAATAATTAAGTCTTATTTTATTAATAACGTTTATCTTTCAGAAATGAACCATAACAGTCGTCCGCTCGTCTGGTGTGCGGAATGAAATCCAGCTGAAGCCGTCTTGATTACTGCGACCCGGGCGCCGCTCGACGGTTCAGAATTGGACGGATTATGAGGAATTTAAAGGGCGATGACAATTTGAATATGAACAAGAAAAGTATCCTCTAAAATTAGATTAATTTTTCCTTTTTGTGACACAAGGGTCTTGCATTCTCAACTAAAAAGACACTTTAAAGCATCTACCATATTTGTCCACAGACAGAGACTGATTAGAATTTCTTTGTTGTGTTGCGAATGACAATAAAGTAAATTATTTTCATGTGGAGCTTCATATCGCATCTCTTAACCCAAGTTATTCATTTTGTGCCAAAAAGGAACAAAGAAGATTTCACATCAGAAACGTAACGATGCGTCTTTTCAGTGAATAATGAAGAAAGATATGTGCAAAACATAAGTCATACGTTTGACAAAAATCATCGGTTCAAGGTATAATTGCGGTAAGAAGTAACGTAAGGGGTCCGAGGCCTCGGCATGCGACAGGCTGAGCAAGCGGAAGGAAACCGCTGCTAATTACTAGCGTCGCGTCGCCCGGAGCAAGCCACAGCTCGCATCCTCTTGCGAGGGAGACACGCTGAAAGCAGAGGAAGTCTACCTACTACACGCCACTCATAACGCACCACCATAATTATACGAGTACATTGTATGCTCCATAATTACCACAAAAACATATTTCCAATTCTTTTTACTACACGCCATATGGATAAAATGTGAATCACTCTCAGTCCCTCTGCATGGTAGAAAGTCGTACGTGATTCCAGCTATACTAAATTGATGTTAAATCGCTTTTTGTTTGCACATTCAATCCCAGAGCAATTTCTCAGTTAGGGAAACAATCTAATACAGTCGCTGTCTTTTATGTTCCAGGAGAAATAATTTAAAAATCATTTGCTCTTTACGATTTGTGTATGTTTAAAATGTATTTTTCTGAGTTGGCTAATATTTGGCTCACGTATAATAAATTATTATGCCGTGATCATTAAAAAAAGCATCTGTGGTGTTGGAACATTCTATGATTAAGTCAGTTTTTAACCATCTTTAATTTTAATTTCGTAACTAAGTGCTACGCACGGCTACTAAGGTGCTACGTAGGCTCCCAAATAGTGTGCCTTGATCTATCAAGGCACACTATTTGGGAGCCTACGTAGGCTCTAGCCTACGAAGGCGAGACGCGGGCGCGAGCCGCGAGGCGCGAGGGAAGCCATTCATAATATTGTAATAACGGCTTCCAGCAGCAGTTATTCCGTGCTTAAACGTTTTACTGCGGTCATTATCTACCCGCTGAAAGGATATGCAGGCGATAAATTGTAGAGTGTTACCTACACTTACACGCGTATCTACGGTTACTTACTATCTTAAATCTAATCGCCACCGCGCATTCGGAAGCTTAAATGGTGTAATTGACAATTCTTAGATACAAATCTTGAGTTATACAGGTGAC
The DNA here is from genome assembly GCA_943136025.2 of Agrotis puta. Classification (NCBI taxonomy): domain Eukaryota; kingdom Metazoa; phylum Arthropoda; class Insecta; order Lepidoptera; family Noctuidae; genus Agrotis; species Agrotis puta. The sequence goes on along the minus strand of OW964176.2, from coordinate 10,665,369 downwards.
TTTTTTAAGTAATGCAAAAATTGTATGTTTTAGACTAATTAAAATGAATAATTACTTATTTCGTTTATTTTACCAAAACATAAAGTTATGAATTATCAAAGACTTTTATTTTGAAAATGATTTTATGATCACGTGCTGGTTACACGTGGCATATGTGTTCCCGAATGCTTATAAGACATACTGACGCCTGTCAGTGTCGCGAGACTGTCTTAAAGGGCACTGAGGCCTTAGAACACCAGACCATATAAAAATCATTCTACATACTAACTGCTTGTAACTGTACTAACTGCTCGTCTATGGACGAGGCAGTTTTTAAGACAAGCAGTAACCCTTTTATACAAACAAGTGTATGTGTTTATACTTTATACAACCAATTACTTTAGCACAATAAACCAACCACAACACAGATAGATTCGCCCCTATTGGCAACCTATTTTTAAATCGTATCATATTTCCCGTATCTTTGTACTAAAATAGATATCTCAATGGCACATAAAGGGAACGCGCCTTTCCTTTGGCAATAAAGAGAACATTTAATCGAAGCTTATCTGGCCGGAAGCATTCATTAGATGATTGCACCATTACTAGTGGACTTTTGCGACTCCGCCCTAGGATTTTTATTTATTTAGGAGATATGATAATTATTCCCATTGAAGTACATTATTGTGCGTTTCACATGAGGGTGGGTAAACAGAACAAGTCTTTTGTGATTTCTTAGATGAAATAAAAAAGTTAGGAAAAACGTCTAGTTTTGATTCTGCGAGCCGAAAATCCATGCAGTCCCAGTCTTAGATTTGAAACCAGATATTTTTTCCTAACATTTTAATGTCATGAATTTCCGGAAGTAACGCCTGATTCCATAACTTTTTTCTGAAACTATTTGGAAATTATAATTTTGTAGATAAAATCTAATACTTAATTCAAATTTTAAAATGTCATTAATATTAATTTGTAGTAGAATTCTTTGCTACCATATTTTGTTTGTCAGCACGATTAATGTCAGCGCTCTGTGTCGCGGGTTCGATTCCGTCACGGAACAAATATTTGCATGGCCTGCAAGCAGTTGTTCCGGATCTAGCTGTCTGTTTAGGTATTTGAGTTTAAATTAGTCCCACTTACAATAACGTAAGTAATTCGTACTTTGAGCCAAAGTTCTATTCTTAGAAGTGTATTATAGTGATAATATTTAATTCTTTTGTTTAACTTTTCAGGTTGATATTATAAATGAATAAATGAATTTATTAAACTTTTGATTTCTATATTAGATTAGACTCTAATCCTGATTTGTACCGGCGTAATAAATTAAAAATTATTATGGTAAATAAAATGAAGATTAATCATAACATTGCCAATACAAACAATAAAGAAACTATCAACTTATCAAATTACAGTAAGAAGCTAATGAAGCAGAAATATTAACTAAAGAGGTTTTCTCACTCCCCGTTTCGGTATTGGACCTAAATAAATATGGTGGAGCACCGGTGTAGATGTTCCTGTAAATAGATGGAGAACAAATATTCCTGTGGAGACGGTGGGGAACGAATCCGGGACCCCATTGTACACGGACTCGGAAAATATTGTTCAACATACCCCATTGATGTCTCGCTGTTTTTATTCTGACTTATTATAATTATACAACTGTCTTTGTTATTAAGCTTTGATGGATGTATTAAGAGAGTGTTCAATTTGTTTTTTTTAATTGTTTGCAGTGTAGACATTATTTTACCTTTGATCAAATATAGTATAAGTAGTGCAGAAGTAGTAACGATTAAAAGGCTGGGAAAGGTATGTGCCGAGTAATGGGGCAGTACATGCCTTATATAAACATTTTTTGCTTCTATTGCATCTGATGACCTAAGTACGGTATGATTTTCTAAGCCGATATTTAGGATATTTCAATGATGCTCTTCACCATTCACCCGATACTTTAGATCTATTCCATCAAAATTAGTACGAAGCTTTTACTCGTTCCGCTACCTGTTCTGTCTATGATTATTTCGCAACAATAAATCAATAACTCCCACAAAAATAGCATCAACGTAAAATGGTAGCAATATGAGGTAAGCAGTTCAAAAGTGGTGCATAGCAGAGCGAGCGGAGCGGAGCGGCCACCGCGCGCCGGCAGGTGGCTTAAATTACCGCATTTGTTACACGTTTACACGAAACTGTATCAATATTTCATGCGGATTTACACGAGCTATCGCGATGCTTTGCATTTTGCTATCCTTAAAATATCTACGCAGCTTTTGATTGCGAAGTGAGCAATAAACGCCCTTCGGTTTAAATTATCGCAGTCGGAACTTCACAATTTGCCAACTAGAAGTAATACGCTCTTATAGTCAACTATTATTTCAATAAGACAGCGCGCTGAATCCCTACAATGACAACTCACTCAAATGTAAACGCGAACTATTTCCATAAGAAAGGCATTGCGAAAGTTTTTCAATTTTCAAGTGACGCAGGTATGATGGAGAACTTTAGCTTCGGACGCCACGCCGCCGAACCGCCGCAGAACCGCAACCCCACCGCCGCCGCTCGCTCACTACTGAAAAGTGATATTGTTTTACTTGAACGCTACCCACGTTGTATGAAATGCTTAATGGTTTAAAATGAACAATTAAATTGTACCTTATAAAAGTCCTTGTCTTTCTTACAAGATTTGAGAAATATTGAAATAACAGAGTGGTCTCACTTTCAAGTAATGTTTTAAACTACAAGTAGACCCGCTTTCTTAACCTGTAACTGGCACCTAGCTAAAATATTTCTACCGTCGTCTATAAATAGTCTAAACAATTGCAAAGCGCTAATTGTAAGTCGATTTATGACGAGGAAATAATGGGCTTCCCACCATTCCTTAATTTGAGTAGCTTTTGTAAGAGTGTGGCAAAACCCAAGAAAGTTTTCCCATTCGATGACCGAAATACTAATAATCAGCTGTACAACTAAATATTTATTGTATTCCGTTGTCACTCTTCAAATAGACACAAAAGAAAACACCAAAAATATGATTTAAGCCCTGAAATAGGGTAGAATTACACGACGCTCCGTCTTTTAAATATTTTTTCTTCGTTCTAACAATGTCGTGGAGCGCACTTTTATTTAAATTGATAATAGCTTGTAGGTCCGGGGCCCGGGGTCCGGGGTCTGGGGACCGGGAGGCGGCGACATTATGCAGCATCACGCGGGGATCACGGGGATTGTTTCCTAAAACAGGATCGAGTGGGAGCCCCGCTTGAATTAAGTGGAACTGAAACAAATCGCACTCCCTTCTCTCTTTTTAAACATCTCACTCACAAACATTAAAAAATTGAACAGATAAAACTCTGCCCAACTTTATATCATCTATAAAACCCATAAATCTATGATTTTCTACGTTTAAAACTCAATCATAACACAAAGACCCTCGTCACCACATCAGGTACGTATTCTTTATCAAAAAAACAATCTGAGGACTTCACTAACACTGCCTTTTTCTCTTTTACTTATCTAAAAATGCCGGCGTGGGTGTCCCTCGGGGCTGACATTTATCAGCTCAATAAAACTTCCATGAAAACATTCAGTGACATCCAATATGATTTCATCGCTGTTTCCAAAAATCCCCAAAAAAAGGACATGAAATATTCCGGATTATTATTCGCTCGCTACTTTGTTATGGACACGTAAACTTTTATGTTGAACCTAAGCAGTATTTGAATTCTCTTTTATATTGGAAGGCAGACAGTGGTGTGTGACGGTCGTGATCGTAAAAAATAAATATACATAAAATTTTGACTATCAAAAATGTGTTTACGAATTCTTTATTCCAAGTGTTTGCTTTGTCCAGTTTCATACATTCTATAGTACCGACTGTCCGACTGCATTGAATATTTTGGGAAGGAATTAATAATTCACATGTACCTAAATATACGGTACAAACGCAAACTGATGAATCCTACCGTGATCCAAAATTCAATAGTCATATCTCAAGAACGTTAGACCGGCGGCGGCGCGGTACGAGGAAGGTATCACAGAGGTAATTACTGTTGTCAGGGTCGTGTCCGCTTTAATTATTTACAACTTTATATGAACGTTTCAGTTAATGACACGTTAACGTTAACTAGACTTGGTAATAGAGAGGAGCCCAGCTGTATCCAGAACGTTGTCGAGTTATGTCCCGCGCGAGACAGGCGCCCGATTAAAAATGCAACACTTCAAAACGAGCTGGATTCGGCAGCGCCGCCGCTCCGTCGCTCGCGCAGCCAGTGTTGTTATGACGCTGGAGCAGACAGCTCGCTCACACAGTCACACAACTAGTAGTGCCGTACGTGTAGTGGTAGTGCCTGGTGCAGTGTTGTGGCATGTGACATGTGCCTGCAAAAGTACACATTATAATTATACCGTCCGAAGTAAGTTGAGTCTGAGAAGTGCATTAAAAATAACAGTGTTAATAAGTAACGCGCCTGAAACTTTTCACTGTAAATGTGACACAAAGGTCAACTTGCTTAGTTTATAAATTCAAGCGTTGACGTGGGATAAAGCGCGCCATTTATTTTTAAACCATCGGCGTCAGATCGATCGGCGTGCTGGTACCTACTGACTTTCATAAAACACAAACGCGGCCAGCGAGAGACAGGAACGCTGCAAACGTCGGTATTTTATTTACGTGGAGAGCACAGCGATACCCGTTCCGCTTCTATTTTCGCACTATATCGTTTATTATGAGGGCCGACGGCTCGGTGGCGGCGGCGTGGCGGCATGGGCGCTCTGAGGGCGAGCGGGCACGAGTCGAGCGCAGGCCACTCCACTGCCTGATATTATATTCTGGAGCACGCCGCCTCACCTCGCTTCGCGCCAGATATTTCGAGTGTTGCTTCCACCACCTATGAATTTACCTAGTCTCAGTCACAGCACACGCCCGGTGCAGCCGGCCGCATCGCTCAATTAATATAACTAATACTGTTTCTATATAAAATATTGCAGTTTAGCATCTAAACTGTAAAGTTATGTTTCAATGGCCCAATTGTAAAAAAAATGGTGAAAAGTTAACGTTAAAATAAAGTTCATTAATTAGCCGAGTGCTTCATGTGTTCAATTAAGTGCGGAAAACATAGCTATCATACAATTTGCATACTTGATGCCTGGCGTTAACCATCGCGGTCAACGAGACACCGGTATGTCAAACTAGACGAGCGTGATATTATTTTTATTTAAATAAACCAAACTTTTAATTAAACCACTCCTTGTAAAAATCCTATATTTTGTGTCTATCAGTTTTAATCATTGCAATGCCAATATCATTATCAAAATATTAACCCCTCCTCCTATATATCGTATAACAGTCTTTAGGATCCCATCTATCTCTGTACGAGAAATCATCAAAATCGGTTCAGCCGTTTTAACATAATATTAAGTAGAAAGTAGGATAAATGATAAATGTTAACCACAAAGCTTTTGCTCTCTATTTGTACTTGAAATTACTCTAAAAAGCGATGTTTCCTTACATATGTGTCAGGGATTTGATCTATTTATCTTCTTATTGTAAGAAGGTAGTAAAACAAAATCAATGTCCGTGATATCAATCTGTGGTAAAACTGGAATATAAAGGAATGTACATTCTCAGCTAGAGTGGCCTATTGTACTGTGAAAAGCGTCCTCTACAAAGCCTGTGTACCGGCTCTGACATAGATGCAATAACTTACTATACTAACTATGTACCACAAGAGATTCAAGCCATGGTGTACAGTCACAAGCAATTATATGTATACACCTAGCAGAATTCAAAAGCGATGTTCTCCTACCATATTCAATAATCTTTTGCATTTTCATGAACCTTTTATTACGAAATAGGTCTTACTTCTAAGTAGAAACCAGTATTTCACGAAAACACCTTACATTTTATTGCTTGTGACTGTCCCTGTGTACAGGTATGTACTAGATACTAGTAGATACTCTGTGCCTCTCCAAAAACTTTTTTTGTGTTCAGTTAATATATCTGCATTTAAATTAGGTTTGTCTTATTGTTAATTCTAGTCTTATCTACGTAACAGCTCAAATGGTTTTCAAAAAATACATCTTACTCCGTCAATACCTTGAAAATTAATTATTTTTATATAGTTGCTAAAACCAACATTTATCACCAATCAACCTTTGTGAAAAATTTATCCAACAAAGTTTTTATATCTTCACTTTAATAACTCCGTAGTCATCTTATAAGCTGCTTGGATATTTGCAATATGAATTAATTAGTGCTGCCATGCACTTAATTAAATTAAAATCTATCAAAGGCATTCCTCTATAAACTTGCAGAGGAACTGGAAAATACTCCTCCATGAATATAATGCAAGTAATGCGCTTATTACCAGTTTATTATAGACTTGCGCAACAATAAAAAGAAGAAAAAAGTTGACCAAAATGTTGGCTTAACAAAAGTGCATTTCTTAGTTTTGGTCAATCATAATTATTCGGTGAACGCAATTCACTTAAAACTAAAAATGTAAATAGGTCAGACGAGCCGAGGTTGCGCGCATAATCAATTCATCTACCGTTATCTACCAAGTTTTATAAATACATTGTTTCCTTATTTAGGATTTAAAAAGAGTAATTTGGAGCAAGTTGGTATAAGTAAGAAGCAATCGAGAGAGCAAATCGATACTATCGTTTAAGAATAGAGCATTAGTCTAAATAGGGCAGAGTAAACGTTGGTTTTAGTCAGCTAGATATATCCAGAACCACACTGTAATTAATAAGAACAATTTGACAAAAACAACCTGATGGATAAATAACTATCAAATGAGGATGACTGACACTTCCATCGATGACCACAAACCCCAGAGGCAACCGCGCTTAACAACAAACGCGTCCCCAAAAAAAAAAAAACAAGGTGTCTGTCGACGGCGAGTACATAGTAGCTCGCCGTCAGATCAAGGATCTGGTCCGATTCGACGGCATGTCGTGTTCCACGCGCACCCCAAGGACTTGTTATCAAACTGACGGAGTCCATAATAGGGCCAAACACCTGATGGAGTCGCAAGACTGTCCTAAAAGGAACGCGCAAAGGGCATAATATGAAAGAACAAGTTGATTTTTTGTTAGTAATAGTCTGACAGTCCTTTCCGCTCCAACCAGAAATCAAATATTTTTAATGATTCAAAATCTATATATATAAAAATGTTATGTTGGTTTGTGTATGCTTCAAAAACTCAAAAAGTTCTGCACCGATTGAGCTGAAATTTTAGCATGATATATAATCCGCATCAAGGATTGTTTCTATCTATTTTTTTTTTTTAATTGTTTTTGTGCCACAGCGAAGCGGGGCAGGGTACAGCTAGTATTTAATAAATGTGCTGAAACGGAGCCGAAAACAACATTTAGCTTTATAAACGCCACTGAACTAGAGTCCTTCGTATTGACTTTACGGCTAGACAGGTGACCTCGAATAGTTCAAGCATAGCTAATAAATATTATATCGCGCAGAATCCATTGGATGCAAGTGTTCCGGAACCGGACTTTGGAAAGACTCCCGGTTTGTATTACAAAATCCAATTTGAAAACTAAATCTCGTTAGAGTATGACTTTTTTTTTTTTTTTGCGTGGTAAAATCATCAAATGAGTCCTCCCACCCAGGGCAGGGCGGGAGGGACTGTCAGACTTGTACTGACTAAAATCCACGGTGTCCTTCACGAGCCCTTTACGTACCGGGGTTACGGTGATGGGTAAGTCCCGCGACCCCGGCAGGCTCTGGCCCTCTACAGGCCCCGTCAATGTGCTGACACTCCTTGAGGCGCGCGTGGAACACAACGCGCCGTTGACCCGGGCATGGTCCATGGTCGGACAGCAAGTCGCCCATTACTCGCTGCCCGCATGCCCGCGCCTACGGTGGCCGGAGATCGTCCTGTGACGTCCGACGCCGTGGGCGTCTACCACTGCGGCTGGGATGGGGGGAGGACGCTGTCCTCTCCCTCAGGCGGCCCGCCTCCTCCTTCACGAGCATGACTGCTTCGCAGAAGGAGGCGACCGCTTCCCACTCCGTCTCGCCCCGCAGCATGGCCTCGACCAATGCCGGGCGCGAGAGGTCTCCGCCTATCGCCATCGTGAGGAGACGGCGGTGCTCTGCCCAAGCGGGGCAGTCCTGCACCGTATGCTCCACCGTGTCCTCCGGACGATCCTCGCAGTGGTGACACCCAGGCGTTTCTTCCCTCCCTATCAGACACAGGAACCTCCCGAAACTTCCGTGTCCGGTGAGGACCTGCGTCATGCGGAAGGTAAGGACGCCGTGACGCCTATCCAGCCACTCCTCAAAGAGGGGTCTTACCGCCGCGATTGCGGCGTGCCCGATTAGAGTATGACTTGAAGTATATTTGAGATATGATTATAAACATTCGGACATCACTATTTGGGTCAGCTTGTGTAAACGGCTTATTTTATATAGTGTGTCTATTGCGTGATGTGTTTATGATGGTCTTGATTTTCTGTATGAATAGAAAACACATCGCATCCGTTGCGAAGTATAAAATTAAAATCAATCTGTTGCCGAATACTGAACGTAAGCGAAGCGAATCTTTGATTATGGATATACAAATAGATTTTCTATTTGCTTTGGCAAGCTTCTCAATATATTAAACTAAGTTAAATCGCCAAAAATAAAGCTGAAAACCAACGTAATAAAAGTGTCAACTCTCCCTTTAATTTTGGGGCGTCTCCCCCAAAATTAAAGGGTTCAGAGAGGAAAAAATTCGGTTATTATTAACCCATCCCTCAATTAAAAAATATATATATTTTTGCTCTTACTTATAATTTATGCATATATTAAGTTTTAATCATATTACTGTAGTAATGTGATCACAGCATCAATATGAATTTCAGCATTTGCATAGTTCCGGACCTGACCTTTAACGGTAACATCTAAACACATTTTTTTTTTTCGTTGTAAAATCATCAAATGAGTCCTCCCACCCAGGGCAGGGCGGAAGGGACTGTCAGACTTGTACTGACTAAAATCCACGGTGTCCTTCAATAGCCCTTTACGTACTAGGGTCACGGTAATCCCTTGGTCCCGCGACCTCAGCAGGAACATCTAAACACATAGACAAAGTTCCTTTCAGTTAAAAATACTCACAACTTTAGTTGAATAAGGTACCGGCTAAGCGATAGATACCTGCATTGTTGACATTTCGAGTCCTTTTTTTACGTGCTGAAAACATCCAATGAGTCCTCCCACCCGGGGTGGAAAGGAAGGGACTGTCAGGCTTGTACTGGCTATTGAAAGAACACCGCATTTTATCCACGGTGTTCCCTCAATAGCCCTTCACGTTCCAGGGTCACTGTTACCTGATATGACAGCCCTGCGACCCTGGCAGGCTTTGGCTTTCTAAGGGGGGCTACGTCCGGCCACGCCGCAATCGCGGTGGTAAGACCCCTCCTTGAGGACTGGCTGGATGCCCATCCAGCCACTCCTCAAGCGGCCTCAAGTTACGGCGTCCTGACCTACCGCATGACGCAGGTCCTCACCGGACACGGAAGTTTCAGGAAGTACCTGTTTCTGATAAGGAGGGAAGTAACGCCTGGGTGTCACCACTGCGAGAATCGTCTGGAGGACATGGTGGAGCATACGGTGCAAGACGGGGCAGTCTTGCACCGTATGCTCCACCTTGGTCAGAGCACCGCCGTGTCCTCACGACGGCGATAGGCGGAGACCTCTCGCGCCCGGCATTTATCGAGGCCATGCTGCGGGGCGAGACGGAATGGGAAGCAGTCGCCTCCTTCTGCGAAGCAGTCATGCTCGCGAACGAGGAGGCGGACTGCGTGAGGGAGAGGACAGCGTCCTCCCTCCACCCCAGCCGCAGTGGAAGACGCCCACGGCGACAGACGACGGCAGACGATCTCCGGCCACCGTAGGCGCGGGCATGCGGGCAGCGAGTAATGGGCAACTCGCTGTCCGACCATGGACCATGCCCCGGTCGACGGCGCGTTGTTTTCCACCTAGTTCGTAAAACTTAGCCTCCTAAAAGAGTGTCAGCAAAAAGACGGAGCTCCCCTCTAGAGGGCCAAAGCCTGTCGGGGTCGCGGGACTTACAAATTACCGTAACCCCGGAACGTAAAGGGCTATTGAAGGACACCGTGGATTTTAGTCAGTATGAGTCTGACAGTCCCTCCCGCTCTGGCCTGGGTGGGAGGACTCATTTAATGATTTTACCACGATAAAAAAGGGGGGCTACGTCAGATTGCTGACAGCTCTATGAGGCGCGGTGGAACACAATGCGCTGTCAACCAGGTATGGTCTATGGTCGGACGGCAAGTCACCCATTACTCGCCGTCGCATGCCCGCACCTACGGTGGCCGAAATTCACCTCGCGACTTCCACTGCCATGGGCGTCTCCGGCGTGTGGTGGACGCTATCCAGTCCCTCACATAACTTTTCGGGTCCTTAGATAAAGATGAGTCTTAATGAGATCAACATTTCATTTAACTACTTTGTATCACAATGTGCGAAACTACTGTAATATAACCAGAGAGCATGGAACTCAACAAAAATAAACAAAACCTACGCGTCTGCAACTTTAATTGACTCCATACTGTTACAGTCTATTTTAAACCATGTGAATTAAATGTGCCTTGTCATTCTGCTGTCTATAACAGACGTGATCTGTGTTTGTTTTCTATCCGATATTTATAAGTTTCTTCAATGTGTCTTCTAACATAATATCAAAGATAAATAAAAATAACATTTGATTTAGGTACATCTATTTGTAAAAATAATTAGAACATAAACCAATGAAACCAATTCTCGGAATTAGTTTAAGATTTTTCCTTTTGCCAAAATATTGAACTGTGTTCTTAACAGTGCATAACTGTAAAATAATTCATCAGAATATATTTCTACTATTCTGTGAACAGTTAATAACAACATTCGGCCTACTTAATGGATGTTTTTCGAAAAGCTCCAGTTTTATATTCATTAGTGGGTGCTCCCGTGCTCGCTGTGCGCCGTTCATTAGTACCGTGCGCTTTATCTGCTAGTTTTGTCTCGCTCCTACCTTGTTTTTCATTCAATTTCAAGCCAACTAATTGAAAAATCACGCTGAAGAGAATGTATTGTAAATGGGATATGTAACTTTTTTTACCGACATAGTATACATCTACCTACACACATATATATATAATATTTTGAGGTATTGCTACATACATCCACGTGTTGCATCTGCATCTTGAAATTAGTGTGAGTTAATTGTCTGTTTATTATTGATGGAACCTTATTTGACAACAATACATTACTTATTACCAACTTAATTAAGTCGGTTAATAGAAACAGGGACATAAATAATTACTTTGTGAATTACGAGTTATCTTAAAAGATTTGAACAAAGTTTAAAACATAAGTTTTCTTTATAAGTAAATCTGGAATTTCTTTGTTTCCGAAAGCGCGGCTGTTCCGGCCCCCTGGGTAACACTTGCATAAGTCCTGCACCTGACGTATCGATCTTGTTCTTACATGTCTCGTGGTGTTGTTCGTACTAAAACGGCTGTAAAATATATTTATTATTATATGTTTTCTGTATTAACTATCAAAGTATTCTAAGATATTTTATATCTAGATTATCAATGGCCTTTGAGTATTGATTATAGAAACTATCAGAGTTTTTTTTAATCTTATGTTGTTTGGTTATTGAGAGGATTCTTGTCACAAGTGTAAATAAATTAACTCGTTGTCGCTTCAAGTTTAAAAAAAATCTGTATCTTTTTTTCCAGACAGTGAAATCTAGTTAATTAGTCAAGACTTACCTCCAACTATGAGCGTGGAAGACAGAAGTACGAATGCCATCCGCGGATGGGGCTGCACACCCACCGGTGAGCCGCCGCCAGCCCTGGGCACCTCCCAGGACTCCTCTAGGAAGGGATGTCTGCCCACAGCATTCACCAGGGGCTGGAGGAGAACCACTCTGTACTGCATACTAGTGTTCTTGATGATACTTGTATTTCTAAATATTGGCCTTACTCTGTGGATTGTTGGCGCTATGAAGCTTAGTATGGTAAGACTTGAATGATTTTTCTTTATTTTACACATAGAAAGAAGTAAATATATTGATATTATTTAGCCAAAATACAAATTCAAGCGTCCTTATGAATGCTCGTATAACAATTTCTAGGGTTAATTAAAGAAATAGCCTTTAACCAGTATATACCATATTAAGAATGACCTGCATGGCATGAATGCCATTGTTTTTTTAAGTTTTTCGGATTTATTTAGTTGTGCTACTCACACACATTTAAGAACACTCCAAGAACACAAAAACTCTCAACAATCACCCTGGAAAACCATCGAATACGGTCTCCGTGACTGAAATCGTCTAGGTGGCATAAACACTACCAAGTTAATACAAAAGCCTTTCGTACATTTTACAGAACAGTGTGGGACCAATACGGATAGTGAAGGGTGGCATCCACGTGGACGGACAGACGTGGGTGGTGAACAACCTGGTGGCGTCCACCATCACCTCGCAGGTGGGACAGCCCATCACCATACACTCGCACCGCAACTTCACCGTGCAGGTCGCTGAGCCAGACCACTTGGACTACTCCAAGCTTTTTATTAGTTAGTATTATATTTTTATTTAGTCTAATATCGATTATCAAGCTTATATCCAAAAAATATTTGACGTCCGTAATTATATCCGATAATGATAACAGACACAATGTTTTTTCGTAGCAGCTACGGTTGCTACGAAATTCTCGTAGCGGTCTTAGCAGCGCAAGGGTCACATTCGTATCCAATAGGAACCAAACATTTATGCTCTGATGATTTTAAAGGTACATCTAGATACAAACCTAACCTAATGACATGTTTTTGATTACTGTGGACCGTATTTTTCATCCAGTGTATCCTCACACTCAATAATACGAGCGCACTGGTTTTTTCAATCTATTCTTGTCCTTTTCCAGAGCGTGACCACTTAGAGTTCAGCGGTCGTGCGATACACGTGCGCGATGCACGTGGCAGTCCGGTATTCTCGGCCTCACGTGATGAAGTGCGCGTGTTCGCCGACGCTTTGGCAGTGGACGCGCCCGGTGGCGTCAACGTGCGCAGTGCTATGCAAGTGCCCATAGTGCGCGCGCCACCTGCGTTTGACCTGCAGTAAGTTTCGAGTACTATGATGCCGAGGGTTCTACTACTTAATCACAATACCCGTAGCTCCGGCCGTAGTTAAGGTTGTTTCTTACAGTTTATCACTTACGGATATAAGATTAGTTAGTGTTACGCTACGAACAAAAAATTCGTGATAACATGATTAGACAGATGTCCCGACTCCCGATGTGTTGTCAGGACTTATGAATTCAGAACTAATAGAGAGTATGGTTCACTTAAAAGTTTCGAGTTACTTTAGTGCGAGCCCGTATTTTCGTAGACGTACCAAGAGAGTAGACAGCCAGGTGAACTACATGTATGTTTTTCACGGACAAGGGCGAGGTGGCATGCGACGCGATTTGCGTCAAGAGTCACGTACGCGTGTTACTTGTTTCCTTCGCGTGTCGACTCGCGTTATGAACTGATATGCTTTAAACAACTTTTTTTATTTATTTTCTCCACATTCTCTGTCATCCCACGCGTAATACTTGAACAAGTAGCTCGAGGCAAGTTACACGACGATTTCTTAAATCCTAACTCTTTCTTAGGCTGAGATCGAAAGGCCAAAAAATGTACAGACACCAGCATATCATCTTACCTCAATCTGTAATTTTTTTGAATAGATTTCCAACCTTTTCACAATAGTGGAAGGTTAATGTTTGACAGATTTGGGTAGGTTAACCTGCTGGCTTCGTAATAAAACCAGCAAATACTATAAAAAATGTAAAAGTTACGCAGACTGGTAATAGTATATTACCACAACATTCATGTATTTAAGTGGAGTGAGAAATATTTTTTGTAACCGATTTTTAAAATACTGTGTGGTTTTATTGTTTCAGACTGGAATCCCTCACAAGGCGATTGGATTTGAGAGCACCAGAAAACATATTCTTAGAAAGCAGAGCTGGAAAAATTGATATTACAGCCCATAGCAACATCAAGTTAGACTCTGTTGTTGGAACAGTAAGTTGAAGTTGAAACTAGCATAAATATTGATTAATCGCAGGTTTTCATTCAATTTTTCAATTATATTATTGCAGATCAGGCTCAACGCTCAAAACATAGTGATCAATAATTTAAAAGAAGCTGTCAGAACTGACCAGCCTAATAAAAACGTGAGAAGTACTAAAGTTTACCAACTGTGTGCGTGTGCGTCGGGCAAGCTATTCCTGGCCGCGCCCGAAGCGCCGTGCGTTGCCTACGACGATGACACCGAGCTATGCCGATGATGACCGAAGATACACGAGTGTATAGTGATGCACCTCCGCGTAGCCAATACAGACCATAGTGCCAAATAGCTCTAAAGTGATGACAGTAGGTTAAATCGAAAATTATTCCATAAAAGAGAAATGTTATACAATTTTACTATTGTTAGTTTAAATAAATCTACACAGTATTATTAAATTTAAAAAAAAGATTTAATGCAACAATATAAATAGCATATAATTTAATTGATAGATTTTTACATTTGCACATTGGAATTTTATGAAACTAAAATAATAAAAAGAAAATCTTAAAGCATTTACGTGATGTATTTGAATAGGAATACATAGATTTAAAAATGTCTAGTTTTAGTTGCACTGTTAGTCAATTATGTACTTAAATGTATGCCTTTTTACCAGCTCTTATGATTAGCCGCCTTATGCATAAAATGATTGTATAGATATTAAATAGTCATGCTCGTGGAAGTAAAATAATTAATTAGCATTACGTTAACAATGGTAGTACACAATAGAGAAGGGTAATGGGTTCATTTGCATTGTGTACACTCGCGCTATCTAGTCAGCAGTAACTGTTTCAAACAAAAGTCAACATATCTTGGCCCCGTCTTGAGCTTTAGCTAGCTTTTACCTAGTCTAATAACAACTACGAAGGACCATTGCCGAAATCACCACGTTTATCAAACAAAATGTTGATATCAGTATCTTTTCGGAACGACACAATAATAACAACATTATTTATGGTGATGATATCATTATAACACCATGTCTTTTGGAGCCATATTAACATACGAAAAAAATACTTTAAAAAAAGTTTTATTTTATTTGCCACTCACTTATGGGTTACAAACTATGTACATATTATCAATACAATCATAGTAATTACTACATAGTACAAAATAATAATTTCAACACCAAAATAGTGAAAGACCTGATAAATAGCTTCTTCCTCTCGAATGTAAAATCTCATGTTATTGTATTACGGAACAAGCATTTACACTAGTCGTGTCCTCGCAGCGGGGCGAGGGCGGCGATTGAAACGCGTCATGTAAATGGGCCTAAAAAGAAATTGCTCCAGCCGTTGAATCAAATTGACAATTTGTAGATCACGGTGCATTTTGTTAACATACGTATTGTTAATAAATATCTATTATTTGAAGTTTATGTGGTTTGTTTTACAATTGTTAAGAAAAAAAAATCGCATAGTTTCCTAGTAATATTTTAACTTTATCCTCAAGTGACAACAGAGTCCCATTTATTAGATAAAAATATATACAACATGACAGAAAAAGTCTAAAAAAATGAGTAGGTATATAAAAAAATATCATAATTACAAGACAACATTAAAAAAGTAATAAGATTAATTATCATTTTACATCCATCTTCTACGCATATTTGTCCTATAAAACAGCTCATTACAATATACAGCTATACTTGCAGCTATGCTATATAACAGTTAATTGCATAACTGATCAAGCTGCTAGACCATCGAGCATTCGAAATATCATAAATGAGCTAATTCCTAAATACTGTTCGGTAAAATCCCAAGCGAGTGATTAGTGTGGCGAGCATCACAGTATTCGCAGTGGCCGCGGCGAGTCGCGACGGGACCGTGTCGCACCGCGCCGCGCCGACCCGCTCCTCATCGCACCGCACCGCTCCGCATGCTCGGTAGACGGTAATTAGAGCTAGCCACCGACCACCCTAATTGAAACCGCAACGACAACGTTTTGTTTCTGTCGCTTTTTTCCCCGCGCTGTTAACGAGGGGCAACATTAGGATTGCATCTTTAGAATTTTGCTTACTTGCTACACGTCCTCGATTCAATACGGCGGGGTTGCAGTTGTTTGAGTAATTAGCTAATTTGACCTCTTGTGCTGTTTTCACAGCTGCTTTAAATTTTACTGCAGCGTTTAAAAAGATTTTTTTTATTAAAGAAGCTTATTTAAGAGGAGTGGTAGGTTTTTACTAGTGGGTAAATAACAACGGCTGCAAAGGTCGATCTTCAAGGTTATGCCGCGGTTGCCGAGGTTGGTCTGTGGATGGGTTTTTTTTTTTTTTTTTTTTTTTAAATTACTAGCTCCACCAACAAAGCTGGCGCCTATGTTAACAACCACATTCATTCCAGTTCTCGCTTTTATGCCTCTCGTACTTTCATTCTTCATACTGTATCTTTCTAGCTTTCTTCTACTTTCGCTCTTATGGGTGGGATGCCCATATATGCTATCTATTCTTCTACTTATATATATCTTTATTTATTTTCATTAAGGGGAAATAACCTTTTACTAAAGTTTTTTGTTCTTTTTCTTTTTTACATTTTCCTTATTTTATACAATATTAATTACTATCTTAAATTACTTACTCATATTTTACAGGCTACTTATTTTTATTCTTACAATGTTCTACATACTACTGTGGATGGGTTACCTTTCATTGCCAGTATCCTCCATCATGCCTCGGAAAGATCGTTAAGCCATTGTTCCGGCTATCATTTGTAGACCTTTTACTTAGCTGAAGGAGCTTAGAAGCTGTATTATCTGATAACAAGCCTGTCTGGGTATCTGGGAGGCCAGATAGGCAATCGAATCATGTTACTTGAAGTGAACCAAAGCATACTTTAAAAAATGATACGCAGATAAAAATAAAATATGTCACCCATGCAATGTTCCGTGATACACTGAGCTCGGGGCGCACTAAGTGCGGCCGCATTATATCGCTAAGTCAGCAAACGTGGTCGATTGCAAAATATTGCATCGAACATATGACGAATAATATGTTATCTGACTTAATTGTAATAAGTACTCTAGAATAAGCCATAACGTAACAAAATATGTTAGTCATCCCCAACCATTAACACTGCCCAATAGACAATTGCAATCTCATCAGTTCACCACAAATTACAACAATACCCGATCAAGAGCGGTACTTCCCGAGATCTGATAAGTGTGAACATCCACATATATTAGATAATTACAGCCACTCAGTCGTAATATGTCTATGCGTCCTATGTATATGTAAATCGTATCCCGTGCAAATAATATCGCACCGGCCATACTACCATCGTCATAGAGAAGACGAGCCGAACCTACACACTCGTTGAGACTGAGTTTTATTTGTTTACTTCATCCTCGGCGTGACATAAAGGAGCCGTGAACTGTTACGTTTATTTCACGACACTTTTTTTAGTTACGACTCAATAAACAAAAGACAATCGAGTGCAAATATTTGTACACATTTTGATTTCTGTTTGTTTATCCAATCTTTTGAGCAATAAAATGTAACGGAACAATCGAGGAGCATCAAAGAAAGTACAGATTCTCTATAAGATAAATTTAAAGAAATTGAACAGTATTTCGGGCATGTAGTGGTGTTAGCATAACCCCAACAACGCGACTATTACGTTTGTTACGGAATGTTACAAGTTCTCGTTTTCCCCGTTGTTTCATTTGTCGCTAAGGGCACAAGTTTCTTTACGACTCTCCGGATACCTTTTAAATGCGCTCCCTACAGCATCACGGCCTGCCGTTTTATCAGATCACCTCCCATTACACACGACATGCACATATGTTTCGCAGTTTTTTGTTTTCGTATTTCTTTTTATTGGGATTATAAATAAAGATAATATCTATTTGAGATGTTTGGGATACTTGTAACTTTTTCATTTTAAGGGTTGCGTAGGTCGTAGAAACTGAATTTCGTCATTTACTTGATATTTTAAGACATATCAAAATAAAACTGCGAAGAACATTTTCGATAAAAAAAAATGTTTTATTTATGTCAGCCTCCTTTTCTGCCAATAAACATGTGTTAGGATAACACAACAACATGTCTCTAGAGTTGTACTCTTTGAGAAATTCACTTTTAGTGCAAACCAATATTTTCTTGTTCTTGTTTTGAAACCGAGACAAACAGGGCTGCCTTCATTCCGGGAAACTTATCACTCCTGAGGGGGACATGAACATTCAACTTTAACGTATAAAACCAAGAAGCAAACAAATGCATGTTATTCTACGGGTTTGATCTGTATCGTAGATGTTGAAATCACAACTGCTGAATCTTGGCGAAAAATGCAAAGAGGTTTTATGTTATCTGTCAGTTATGTCCATTTCATATTTGACCTCAGAAGAGGCAGTTTCAGTATCTACTTGAAGGTCATTGTTTAGATATAAGTAGGAGGCTGGCAAGTTGCGGACTGAAGTAGAAAGTGTCCAGCTCGGAGTTCATCGACTTGTCCACATTATGTAGATGAGGGCGCAGGTGCTCGTTATGTGGCCAGGCGAACGCAGTATAAAAACTTCGCCGAACAAAACGACCCACTCAAAAAAAATTCGCCGCCCGACCGCCGCCGCGTACGGACGTCTCCTCGTGTGTGCTCCGTGCCAGTGCTGTGTTCTCCGCTGCGATTTCGTCGTGTCCTGCTGCGACGTGTCAAGAGAGTAGTCAAGACTACTCGAGTAAAAATTGTCCTTTTCAGGACAATTCTTACTCATCTTATTTCCTAAACGCCTCGCGTGTGTTTTTGCCCCTTCAGGGAAAATCCACAGTTTCGTGGTTCTTGGTGGAAACCTTACGGTGCCAACGAAGCCAAGAGGGTGGTGCCCCAATCCATCCCGCCGAACCCCTTCAGGGCGAGGTTAATTTATTGGAGTCGGGAGCTAGGACCTTGGCCTTGGGGGGACTCCTAGTCAAACCTAGTCTCCGGTTTCGTTCACAGCTACACACCTGGTGTCGGTTGGGTGTGTCTACCCCTTCGCACCAGACCCAAATAGGGCCCTGTTGCACATTAATATTGGCAACAGGTTTACAAGCTTAGGGCACACCGTAGGTACACACCTCCCTGCCATACACAATCCCTCGGCAGGGAGGCTACTCACCCCCGGGCCCACCCACCCGGGGAGTTAGGTTTGTTAGGGTTAGGTCCCCGAGAGCTTCACTCTCATGTCGGCCACTTTAAGCTGACAATATGGATAAATTTGACAAACTCCTCAAGTTTGTCGAGACCCTTCTCGAAGACCCGCTACTAAAGGGTAAATATGACTCCGCTTTCGCTGCTCTTAAAGCAGAAAGCGACCTCACTAAATTTAGTGATGCGCTCGAGAGCCCCCTATCTCCCCCGCCCGCCGAAAAAGGCATCCCCATAAAACCGTCCACTCTGTCTGCAAAGACAAAGAGTCCCGCCACTCACGGCCCCACTTCCAAAGCCGCTTCTACCAAAGCGGCTTATGTCCCTAGCCCCTCTGTCGCAACAGCGACTTCTGGCCCCGCTCCCTCAACTTCCAAGTCCGTAGTGGAGAAAATGGACACATCCGTGCCCATTTCGGACTCCGAAATCTCAGATTCTGCCTCTTCCGATGAAGACTTCACGGTCGTCATCGGTAAGAGAAAACAGGGGAAATATTCCCAAGCCGGCAAGGCGAAGAAACCCCTTGCAGCCCCACCTACACCCTCTCCTCCGACCTCCCCACCGGCCTCTCGTCCGGTTTCCCCCACCCCTCCGGCGGCCCCCGCCAGCCGCCCCTCCAGCCCTATGGCAATCGCTCCCGCGGCTTCTACCAGGAAGCCTAGGCCCCCACCACCGATTTTCATTCAGGAGAAGTCCAAATGGACTGAAATCTCTAAATTGTGTGCGGATCGAAAGATCCAATACACTAAAGCCACTAATACCCAGCAGGGTATTAAAGTCATTATCCCTACGTCTTCGGACTACAGGGAACTCTCTCGCCTACTCCGTGGAAGGAACGTAGCCTTCCACACTTACTCCCTCCCTGAGGAGAAGCCCACCCGTGTGGTGATAAGGCGGATCCCCAAGGAGATCTCCACCCAAGACGTCTTAGATGACCTCCTTTCCCAAAACGTCCCCGCCTCTGCCGTCCACCGCCTTCACAAGGCGAGGGGTGGCGAACTATACGACATGGTGTTGGTAGTTTGCGACCCTGTCGAATCCGGTCCCCATCCCATCTTCAAAATTAAGTCAGTGTGCTCCCTGACAGGCATTTCTATTGAAAAGCCATTCAAAGCGCACACAGTAGGACAGTGTCACCGCTGTCAACTATACGGCCATAGTCAGGCCCATTGCTATGCACCACCCAGGTGCGTCAAATGTTTAGGCGGCCATAGCACGGCTGATTGTCCCCGTCCTAAGGACAAGTCCCTCTGCACCGAACCCCCTAGCTGCGTTCTGTGCGGCCAAGTAGGACACCCGGCTAACTACCGCGGTTGCCCCAAAGCCCCCAAATCCGCTTCTCCCAAACTGACAAAGCGCGCTGCCGCCCGCCAGCAGAGGGAATCCCCATCTGTGAAGATTCCTTCCTCACAGATTCCCGAGAGGCTTAGCCCTCAGCGACCCTCTCCGTGGAACTCATTGAACCACCAAAAGGCCTTCCCAGCCTTAGGTTCAGCGTCCCCAAAACCCACCCCAGGGCTACTCGAAGCCCCCGCCCCCAAACCCGCGGCTCCCGTGACTGCCCCTGCACCTTCGCGCAAGGTCGCTCCAGCAGCCCCGCAAACCATCCCTCCCGCGGTACCCTCCGGCCATGTGCCCGACGTTGACCCTAATGACATGTATGTCATAATCAACGCCTTCAAAACGGTCCGCAACCATCAAGAGATTTTGAGATCCAAGGCGAGACAATTGGCAGCCCAACTCAGGGCTTCCAATGGTAGTCCCGAGGAGTACTCTAAAATCTTCGACGCTCACCCCGAAGTGGGTGACGCCCTCTTAGCCCTCCACCTTGTTTAGTCAGTCCAATGGCTACTAAAAATAAGAATGTCCTCAAACCGCGATCCCTTAAGTTAGGCTTTTTCAATGCCAATGGCATTAGAGGTCAGCGTGATGAAATCGCTACCTTCCTCCGCGACAACCAGATAGACATCCTTCTCGTTCAGGAGACTTTCCTAAAACCGCACCACCGTGACCCTAAAATTGCCAACTATCAATTAGTTCGCAACGACAGGTCACGCTGCCACAAGGGCGGTACGCTCATCTACTTCAAAAGGACCCTGCATTGCATCCCTCTTATCCCTCCTCCCCTCGAGTCTCTCCTCGAGGTTTCAGCCTGTCGGTTAGGCATGACCGGCCACCAACCCATCACCATTATATCCGCCTATTTTCCCCCTGCCCTCGGCGCAGAGGATCACAATTTACTCACCAAAGACCTCACATCCCTCTTCGGCCTGAGCGACTCCGTCATCATGGCGGGCGACCTCAACGCCAAACATCCCGCTTGGAATAGCACTACCACCACCCCTAGAGGGAAGGTAGTGTTCAATCTAAGCTCCTCACTAAACTTTGATCCCATCGCTCCTCTTGAGCACACCCATTATCCCGGTGATCCCAACCACCGTCCCGACGTGCTCGACATAGCGCTTCTCAAGAATGTCAACCTCAAGTTGCATTCCATTGAGACGCTACACGAGCTAGACTCTGACCACCGTCCAGTGCTCCTGCACTTAGTCCCTCGCTCGGGTCCCTCCGACCCCAGCCAGCCTCCTCCAACCAAAGTGATAACTGACTGGAAGAAAGTAAGCGATAAGCTGAAATCAACCTCGTCACCTCACTTGGACTCTATCCCCGACCACATAGTCTCCGTCGCGGACACGACGGCCGCGATCAACTCGTTTACAGAACACGTGCAATCTGTACTGACGGATTGCTCACGGGAAGTCCCAGAGATGAACGATCATCGCTGGAAACTTCCTGATGACGTACGTGAACTGATAACCGAGAAGAACGCGGCCATCCGTGCCTACAGCAACTTTCCATGCGACTCGAACAAGGCCCACATGCGCAGTTTACAGCGTGCTGTAAAGAAACGCATCGCTGAGCTTCGTTCGAACCGCTGGAATGAGATGCTGAGCGATCTCGAGCCCACCCATTTAGCCTTCTGGCAGCTGCAACGGAAGTTGCGTGCCACTGAAGAGGCCACTATGCCTCCCCTCAACCGTCCCGATAAGAGCGTCGCCTTTGACGACTCTGAAAAAGCCGAATGCCTGGCCGACAGTCTGGAATCCCAGTGCTCTCCCAGCACCCAACCGGTAGACAAAAGTCACCTCCTCAAGGTCGACTCTGAAGTCCAACGTAGGACCTCCCTCCCTCCCGTAGAAGACCCTGATGATCCTCTGCCTCCAGTCACTCCAGACGAAGTGCAGGACATCATAAAACATCTCCGACCCCGGAAAGCTCCCGGGTCGGACGGTATCAATAATAGGGTATTTAAAATCCTCCCCGCCCAGCTCATTATGTTAATGACCGCCATCTTCAATGGCGCTCTGAGCAACAACATCTTTCCCCAGGCATGGAAAGAGGCCACTGTTATCGGTATCCCTAAGCCAGGCAAGCCCAAGTCTGAGCCCACGAGTTACCGTCCCATCAGTCTCCTGAACGTTCTCGGCAAAATCTACGAGAGACTTATTTATAAGCGACTCAGAGATTTCGCCGATGCCAAGTGCCTCATTCCTCACGAGCAATACGGCTTCAGGACCGGTCACTCGTGCATCCATCAAGTCCACCGTATAGTCGAGCACATTAGCGCTGGTTTCCAACGCGGTGCCATGACTGGTGGTCTATTCTTCGACATAGCGAAGGCCTTCGACAAGGTCTGGCACAATGGCTTATTATATAAGCTTTACCAAATGGGTGTGCCAGACCGTCTCGTGCTCATCTTACGAGACTTTTTGTCAGATCGCACATTCCGCTATCGCATCGGGAATGCCCTCTCCTCCCCTCACCCTATCCGAGCCGGTGTCCCTCAAGGCTCAGTCCTCTCCCCCCTCCTATTCACGCTGTTCACTAGCGATATTCCCAAGAGCAAAAAGGCTCAGTTAGCTCTCTTCGCGGACGACACGGCCATGTATTACACTGGCCAAAGTCCAACCGCCATAGCCCAAACCCTCCAATCCGCAGCCAACGCCCTCGGCGACTGGTTTAGGAAATGGAGAATTGAGGTTAATCCTGATAAAAGTCAGGCGGTCCTCTTTAGATCGCCGCTCAAAAGACTTCCCCTCCACCCCCTCAGTCCGATAACCATGTACGGTAAGCCTATCCCTTGGGAGAAGCAAGCCAAGTACTTAGGTGTTATCCTCGACAGTAACCTGTCCTTCCGCGCCCACATAAAAGCAGCCCGTAATCGGGCTGCCTTTGCCGTAAGCAGGCTCCACTTCATGATTACAGCGAGAAGCAAATTGTCGCTTAAATGCAAAATTCGCCTCTATACCGCTGTAATCCGCCCCATCATGACATATGCCGGTGTCATATTCGCGCACTCCAACCCCCGCCACCTTTATAAAATGCAGGTCCTTCAAAACCGTTACCTCAGGAAAGTCACGGGAGCCCCGTTCTATGTCCGAAACGATAGCCTCCACCTCGACCTTAAAATCCCCACTATTCTCCAATTCATGAAACGCCTTTCCAAGCGTTTCTTTGACTCTGCCATCAGGCACCCCAATCCCCTAGTCGCAGCGGCCGCTCGATACGAACCGTCTCGTATCAGCAAAATTCGCCGACCAAGGCATACTCTTGTCACCCCCGACGACCCCATCACTCTCCTCCAGGAGAGCAGTAGGGAAACTAGCACGCTCAGAAAACACAAGCGTAAACCGATCCCGTCATTCCGTCCTCGCCGCCGAGGACGACCGTCGCGACGTCCGAATCAATGCCCTCCCCGTCCCTCGCAAGAGCCAGCCCGCGATGCTGAGCCGTAGAGTTTTAAAAATCAGTCCCTAAATAATGAACCATTGCGATCCAGCCTGTCCCTTGCTGTCCTCTCTCAGTGACGCCCTAAGCCGAGGTCCGAACCCCACAGGGGGTGCCCTTAGCGTGCGGTCACTTAGTTTGTAGTTTTTATTTAGTTTGTAAGCTCTGGCTGGAGGCCTTAAAGTAATTTAAGGCATCTCTACAGAAAAGTCCGGTTAAGCAGCTCACAACCTCTTCTAGGTTGACCTGCGAGATGCCATACACAAAAAAAAAAAAAAAAAAAAAAAACGACCCACTCACTATTTGTGGACGGCGCCCTCTGCCAGCTTCTGGCGAAACTATAAGTGTTGTGATGCGCCTTCGAATATGTTTGTGTGATTGCTTTTTAGTTATTCGTATATTTTCATTTTTTTTCTAGAAAATCAATGAAAATAAGTATACTGCGAGGATCGTCCGGAGGTGGAGGTGAAGGTGGAGCATACGGTGCAGGACTGACCCGCTAGGGCAGAGCACCGCCGTGTCCTCACGACGGCGATAGGTAGAGACCTCTCGCGCCCGGCATTGGTCGAGGCCATGCTGGGAAGCGATCACCTCCTTCTCCGAAGCAGTCATGCTCATGAAGGAGGAGACGGGCCGCGTGAGGCAGAGGACGGCGTCCTCCCTCCACCCCAGCCGCAGTGGTAGACGCCTACGGCGACAGACGTCGCCAGGCGATCTCTAGCCACTGCAGGCGCGGGCATGCGGGCAGCGAGTAACGGGCAACTCGTTGACCGACCATGGACCATGCCCGGGTCGACGGCGCGTTGAGTTCCACGCGCGCCTCAAAGAGTGTCAGCGAATGACGGGGCCCGCCTCTAGAGAGCCAAAGCCTACCGGGGTCGAGGGACTGTACGAATTGTCACACACACCGTGGATTTTAGTCAGTACGAGTCTGACAGTCCCTCCCGCTCTGCCCTGCGTGGGAGGACACATTTATTGATTTTTTTTTGAATTTCCTATCATTTTGAAAGTTCAGTATAGTAAAGACCACAAAAATAATATAGTATTTCGAGTAAAAAACAGAAACCAAAAAAAACCTATATTAAAATCGAGATACGAGCGAGCAGGCGTAGAGCCAAAATTAACTTCAATTTCATTACCAGAACTATAGCCAAACACATTGCAAAGTTACATTGTGTTTACAATACAAGAAACAGTAGATAAATATCAAATTTGTGATAAATAGGAACATTTGGGAGTTGGTACGCGGATGACAAATACGGCTGTTAAAGCCACCTGGCCGCGATACCTGTCTGCAAGCAGTATTTACGTAATACCCGATGCTAACTGTACCTCTACTATGTAAAACGGGAAAATCATACATTATTTACGAGAAAATAAGAGACACTTTTTCAAACACAGCGTGATTTTAGCATGAGAAAGAAAGAAAATACATTTATTGACACCTACCTATTACACTGTGTACTTACTACTTACAACTAGTACTCGTATGTATTTTCTTGTTTTAAATTAATGTCAACATGTTGTTCCCCCCGGCTACGCTAAGGAGGCCTAGTTCAGTAAAAAGCCAAACACCTAATGCTTGACGCCGGTTATTAACTGTACCTAACGATGAGAGTACGGATTTTAAATGAAAATTACGTATAGTAAATTAAAATTATATTTACGAGCTAATCGCATTAGAAAAATACTTTCTTTAGTCATAATTTACATGTAGCAACACAATATAAACGTGGAACATTTTCAGGGAGGTAAGTATAAAAGTATAATGAGGACGCACAAAATGTAATTTTAATTTTATTCTTGGCACTTTTTCCGCGGCTGGTGGCGCTTAATCATAATCACGGAGCGCGTGATAATCTCACGACTCGAGCCTACGGTGGAGAGGAAACGACACACGGATTATTTTTTCTCGTTATCTCCATGTTAGCTCCTTTGTGAATCGTTTTTACTTACATAATAATATAGAGCCATAGCCGTATTAAAGATATTTATTATGAAAATCTTACCTATATTAATATACCTACTTTATCAACAGTTATTATACGAATTATATTGTTGTACACTAAACAGCTATTTTATAAAATGATCTGTCCATTCGATCCGTACATAAGACGGACTTATCGATTCTGCGGCGTTTTTAAAACGACCTCTACTAGACAATCAAAAACTTGTTTGACTGAACTTTTAAAGTAATCAATAAACGTAAAGCACTTTAAAAAGGTCAAAATTTGTCGGATGGTTTTGAGAATAATCTGCAAAGTAACCAAAAAACCCAAATCCATAAATTAATGATCAAGTAAACAAATTGTAAAGCATCATTAATATTATGTCAATCACAGCATTTTCCTACTCTCTCCCACGTAAATATCTATCCGTCTTACTTAGCCAAGTAACTAAGTTAATTTTGTTTTTCGAAAGAATTACCAGACTGCTCAGGTGACTGAGGCGACCGTAAACTTGGAACATATTAAAATGAAATTTCTTTAACATTAAATAGCTACAAAGGCAACGTACTTTGTCTTTCTAAGATTTTATGTTGAAGTACAATTGCACTTTTACCGATCAACGATTTATACCATGTTTCGCTTATGCAAATGTATTGTGAAGACAAGGCGCGGCGCGAGGCGCTTCCTCTCCGGGACTCCGGCATTATATGGCAATCCCACTTTGTCAAGGCACCGACCTGGCTGTTATTGCGAATGTTTCACCTGCAACACACTAACGGAACGTACTGTAATAACATTTACACAGGGGAAATTCAAACGTCGAACTATTTGCGCATTTGCCCCAAAATGGAATTTCTTTGTAACAATAACGATAAATATTATATGAACGATGTGACAAACAAGTCGAAAGGCAACGTTTGTGCCGCCATCGAATATTGAAAGGTGTAGGCGTTATTATACGAGAAAAATAAAAAATGTATTCGCTGTCGTAGAAATAAATGGCAGCTTCAGTAGAACTAAAAAGCAGCCGCTAAGAGCAAGAGGGTACTGGTAAATGTTTTAAATTAATCAAGGCAAGACTACAATCGGCTGATTTGCATTTATACGAGCTACTCGCGCTCGCGCTCGGTCAAACCGCATCGATAGCTAAACGGTTTGTCTTCAAATACCGATAGAATTCATACATTTCTTTGTCTTCAGGCGAATACTTTATCTACACTGATATTGATATGACTGAAAAATAATATAACTCTGTCAACAAAACATTTCTTCTAAGTCAGAAAGTCTTGTATTAAATTCATTCCAAAAGGCTTAACCTTTCTTGCAGTTTAACTTCCGTAAAAAACGGAGCTAAGTAACATTTCAAAGCAAGATTTTTATCCAGGCTCCATGTTTGTTTGTAATTAGCTGCAGTGAAGAGACATTTCTCTTAATTACTAATTAGGTATGACACAATGGCGTGGCAGGCTACACAGGCATACGTATGTCGCGGCTAGTGCTTCATGTAGCGATTAGATAATCTCTTAATAGCCTGCGCGCTGACATGTTTTGATTACTGCTACGTAGTTCTACCTATGATATACGACGACTTAATTAACCACATAGATTAACTTATGAGGGTACATTTTCTGCAAATCGAAAGTTTATAAAAATGTCGTCGTTAGTTAAATGTTAGATTCAAGCGGAGCCATGAAGTTTTATGCGTCGTCGGTAATATCGTTACGCTCGTGTTACGTCGAACACTTATTGAAACTGTTCTTAAGTGTTGTCCTTTTATGTAGCTACTCCATAAATGTTTGATAGGGCCATCTCGGGAAATCTCTGTCTCCATTCGCCGAGGGTCTGCAGTCAAATAAAACTGGAATCCCAAATATTATTCGGCGACATTTTCCCGTTCCTTCGATGTGAACTTTTATTTTTATGCTCTTACGTATTCTTATCAGAGAAGAGACACACTCCGGGAGAGCTTCTGACATACTGACTTAAATCCTTTACCCAAGAATGTAAGTTTGTCTTGGATTACAGTTTCTTCGTCTTTCTTTAATATTATTGTGGCAATTTTAGGATTTAACGTAAAAAGGGATGATGTTTCGATTATTTACACAGTTTTATTACTCCTAGCTTTGTGAATAATACCTCTGGTTTCTACTATTATATGATACAACTACTTATATGCATTCAATCACTGCCATTATTAGGTAGTAATGTTTAGACTTTTCACATTTTTATAAACAAAAGGCTTGAAAGGAATGCTTTGCTGACAACGACTAACAGTTTTTATTGGAGTTTCAGCCATTATAGAACTTAACGACACGTGTAAATTAACACAGTTTACTTTAATGAGACATTTGCTCTGCACGTCTTGAACCGTAACTATAAGTATAGAAAACCAAAACCATTAAAAGTTTAAATACTTACCTAAATGTAATTACATACCTCCGATCGTGAAATCCGGAAGATGAATGGGCTACTTGTCTTCTCTCGACGGTGGATACGTTATTTTAAAAAAATGTTTGTACGAACGAATAAGACTTGCATAGGAGCGTGAAGATAGGCACAAAAAAGAGTGCTATATACCACGCAGTGAGGGAAGTCTTCAGCTGTGGATCCAAAGGTGTATCTACAACAAAATAGTTGTCTGTTTGCTGCTGGTTCTGCAGTTTCGGTCTACACCCACTGGAAATAGCCATGAATTATTGTAGTTCAGCACAAAATACTGTACTAATGCTTTGTCTAATGATAAGAAAGAAAGTTTATATGTATATCAGCACCCTTGTGAAGTTGGGGAGGTCGCTAAATGAAAAACTAGGAGCTCAGAGTCTCAACAGAATATGTGTATCTATGTAGACACATTCAGTATCTTAGTGCAGCAGTGTCCTTAAAGCAAGTGAAGTGTGCGAGTGACCTGTGAGTTCAGACTCCACTAGATCATGAGGGCGACATGCGGCACAAATTTAATTTAGTTCTTGCCCACCGTCAGATAAGCTGGCTTGTCTCACGACTTCACGACACCAGTTTACAAGATACAAAAACCGTGAGAAGTACTGTTGAAGATTTATTAGCTATACTGTTTTATTTTTAAAACTTGCACCTAAAGTTCTCTTAAAGTCGTAGTAATATTGCTAGCTTAATTTTAGAGGAAGTCGCTTTTTAAAAAGTCTAAGGTGGCTGCGAGCCCCGCAGTCGCATCAATTTGCAGCGTATTCTTCAGCCGGTACGGTTATTACGTGTGGAGTATGAAATGAGAGCCAGTTCTGCGGTTTCAACTCGTCACATATTTCAACGGCGTCACCTACCTCGTATTAGTATGCCATGCCACAATAACCGAAGTCGAATCACAAAAGATTTCCGGAGCGCGACTTGCACAAGGGATGAAAGCCAACATTGTGTAATCAGAAGGGTCGCAATCTCACCTCACCCCCTCGCTCCGTGTCGAACACAGCTTCATCAACAAGGGCTCTTTCTACTCATTGTGACATTTCGGTTCTCAATAGCAAAGCCTTTGCCCCGGCCGCTCCTCAAACACAAACATATGAATTAGATTGTTTTTACACAAAAATGAAATGTAATCACCGCATCTGGGGCCTTTGCCAAAGATTGTCGCGGAAACTGCAAAGATAAATTTGTTCCTCGCATCGAAAACTTTTTCCAGAAAATATGAATTCCAAAACATGTCTTGCCTATCAAAAATAACGAGCAAGATCGAATGTAGGTGTCGCGACGATAAGACTGACACATGTAACGACGACTCATGTAAATTACGATATTTTTATTGCGGCCAACAGCTTGACATCCTATCAAATCCACGCGATTTGCCAAATCAATTTCCAAACAGTGAGTGTTATATTTTCAAGTGAATGTTTGTGCAAATGGTGCGGCGTGTGTGCGGTGTCGGGCCGCGGTACTGGCGGCACATCGCCACAATAACGCGCGACGTTTCTGCCACACCGCACACCCCTCCGACGCGCCTCGCAATAGTTTCACGTTTGAATTTCTTGAACAAACGTTATTACTGCTCCAATAGCGGAATGTTCCGCTGAAACAATTCACAATAGCGGGAACTTCAATGTCAAAGGCAGAGGAGATTGGCTGGAGAAATTCGATGCAAGAATTTAAAAGAATATAGGTAGACAGCTGAAATCTACAATGCTTGGATTGAATGCATAATGTTTATTCACATGGTTGAATAAAAAGAAACGTTTTGGATTTTTACGACGCGGTAGAAATTGCAATTGTTACCAAATTAAGTGACAGAGAATCAGTTACAAGACCAATAAAAATAAAATTTTAGTACCTACTCTCAAAACCTAAACCGCCTTATTACAAAAAGGGGTTTAACTAAAAACCCAGGTTTATATCACGTTAAACTAAGGTTTACATAAACGTTATTACAAACCGTGGTTTTGCGATAAACCATGGTCTAACAGTAGTATCTGTCAAAGGTGTGTCAAAGTTTCTCATAGCAAATTTTTCATTGTGTTGTAGTTTTTGTGTTATTTTCACCCAAAATGGATTGAAATAAGGTAGATTTAATTGTTATTACTCATTTCGGATTTAGTTGTTTAGACAATCGTTCAAATGGCGGTACTAAAGTCGACGTTTTATCTTAGTTTTGTAATACGGTCAAATTTAAACCATGGCTCTGCAGATAAGCCTGGACTTAATAGACCTTTAGGTTTAAACCAAGGTTTATTTAGTTTTTGTAATAAGGCCGATTATGTTCGTACGTGCTTTAAAGAACTCTGTACAAAACGAAATTACCTCCACAAAGGACGCAAAAAGTACATAAAACTTCATCTATAAAAACCGTTAGTGTGGACGCGGCTTTTAACTCAACATGAAAACTTAATACCACATGCATTCCCCGAGTTGTAGGCTTTATCTAGTAAAAGCACAAACATAAACGTTCCCATATTGTGATAGATACGTCTGTTGTCATAATAGGAGGGTCAGGGCGGGCGCAGACACGGCCCGTCACTCACGAGCGGGCGCCGAGGGCCGAGGGCCAGCGTCGCAGTATTCCCACACCTCGTTATTGTTTCATATAAACCACGCCACGATTTTATCTCCCCGTTAATTGGGTTAAAGGTCGCGATTTTGGTTAAATGCGTATAAAATGTCTTTGAAAATCCTGGTTTGACAGAAGTTACTATAGATGAAGTCATATTAATTAATCCCGTAATTATTCAATATTTTGGTATTTGTATTTTCCGACTACAGTTTAAGGTAAGAAGAGAAAGACTTAGCAATACGAATCCTAAAAAATAATTGTATAAATAAGTTTAAAACAACTAAAAACCCGACTACAAAAAATCGTGCTCTGAAAAGTATAAACAAGAACAATATTCATTTGACCGAGTAATAGCCGTGATCGTGTACCAGCTGCGGTTGTTTCAGACAATCTTTATTGTCTAGGAGATATACGACCACGGCGACAAGTAGTTTAGAAGATATAAGGGAACGAACAAACATACATACATACCGGTCAAAATCAAACCCTCCTTTTGGCTTTGCCGTAGTCGGGTAAAAAAATAAGTAACGAATTAAACTCATGAATCATTTTAAATATAATAAAGTTCAAAAGAGGTTAATTACCAGGTGCATAATCGTTAAAAGCTGGCCTATTTATCATCAAATAAAATCACAAAAGCCATTTTCCAAAAAAAAACATGTAAATAAAAATAAAATTAAATGGCATCTTACTTTTTTTGGGATAGATGGCCTGTGATGGATGGGTGGTTGAGTCGAACTAAAAAGTTTGCATTATTTGCATAACCAGTAATGAGGTTTTTTTTTTTTTTATCGTGGTAAAATCATCAAATGAGTCCTCCCACCCAGGGCAGGGCGGGAGGGACTGTCAGACTTGTACTGACTAAAATCCACGGTGTCCTTCAATAGCCCTTTATGTACCGGGGTCACGGTATTCCCTTGGTCCCGCGTGGAACACAACGCGCCGTCGACCCGGGCATGGTCCATGGTCGGACAGCGAGTCGCCCATTACGCGCCGCCCGCATGCCCGCGCCTACGGTGGCCGGAGATCGTCTTGCGACGTCCGACGCCGTGGGCGTCCACCACTGCGGCTGGGGTGGAGGGAGGACGCTGTCCTCCCCCTTACGCGGCTCGCCTCCTCCTTCACGAGCATGACTGCTTCGCAGAAGGAGGCGACCGCTTCCCACTCCGTCTCGCCCCGCAGCATGGCCTCGACCAATGCCGGGCGCGAGAGGTCTCCGCCAATCGCCGTCGTGAGGACATGGCGGTGCTCTGCCCAAGCGGGGCAGTCCTGCACCGTATGCTCCACCGTGTCTTCCGGACGATCTTCGCAGTGGTGACACCCAGGCGTTTCTTCCCCCCCTATCAGACACAGGAACCTCCCGAAACTTCCGTGTCCGGTGAGGACCTGCGTCATGCGGTAGGTAAGGACGCCGTGACGCCTATCCAGCCACTCCTCAAGGAGGGGTCTTACCGCCGCGATTGCGGCGTGCCCGAACCAGTAATGAGGTTGGCAAGTTTTTACTGTAGCCAAAAAGCCTTTAAAAAAAGCATAAAGGTTTTTCATGCAAGTAAAATAATATTTCGGGCACGCCGCAATCGCGGCGGTAAGACCCCTCTTTGAGGAGTGGCTAGATAGGCGTCACGGCGTCCTGACCTACCACATGACGCAGGTCCTCACCGGACACGGAAGTTTCGGGAGGTTCCTGTGTCTGATAGGGAGGGAAGAAACGCCTGGGTGTCAACACTGCGAGGATCGTCCGGAGGACACGGTGGAGCATACGGTGCAGGACTGCCCCGCTTGGGCAGAGCACCGCCGTGTCCTCACGACGGCGATAGGCGGAGACCTCTCGCGTCCGGCATTGGTCGAGGCCATGCTGCGGGGCGAGACGGCGTGGGAAGCGATCGCCTCCTTCTGCGAAGCAGTCATGCTCGTGAAGGAGGAGGCGGGCCGCCTGAGGGAGAGGACAGCGTTCTCCCTCCACCCCAGTCGCAGTGGTAGACGCCCACGGCGTCAGACGTCGCAAGACGATCTCCGGCCACCGTAGGCGCGGGCATGCGGGCAGCGAGTAATGGGCGACTCGCTGTCCGACCATGGACCATGCCCGGGTCGACGGCGCGTTGTGTTCCACGCGCGCCTCAAAGAGTGTCAGCATAGTAACGGGGCCTGTAGAGGGCCAAAGCCTGCCGGGGTCGCGGGACCAAGGGAATACCGTGACCCCGGTATATAAAGGGCTATTGAAGGACACCTTGGATTTTAGTCAGTACAAGTCTGACAGTCCCTCCCGCCCTGCCCTGGGTGGGAGGACTCATTTGATGATATTACCACGATAAAAAAAAAGTAAAATAATATTTGCGCTTCATAATAAACTTTTGTCTAGATACACAATTTCCATTCTAAGGTTCCCCTAATAATTTTAATAATGCATTTCGTTTTTAAAAACTTTTAGATTGTATGAACTACAGCTTATAGCATACGAGTATACACTACAGCTTATTAGTTAATTTTAACTAAAAAATAAATTTTACAACTTTTCTCCTAGACAACAATGTTTTTACATGCGTAGGTAAATATTAATTATTGAGATGACTAAATTCTTACTTAGTTCATTAAATACTTCAGCATCAACAATACAATTCTATTAAAGCAAAATTATAAAAATGGCAAGTTTTATATGAAGGAGAACTGAAGGAACGGAATCTCGTACCTCGTTGCATTTAGCCGCCGGCGGTAATTAAGAATTCAAAATGCCTCTTTGTGATAGAGTTAAGTCGTTAACCCGCGACAAGATTTTACTCACTTTATTAAATTAACTAAGTTACGTATTGCCAAAGTACGTAACAAGGAATAAGTTAGGTTAGGCGAGTAGCGTTTGAAATATCTTTGTCACAGTTACCTAAATTTTGTGGTCCAATTAATAAAGCTACCTTTTATTGGTTTCCTTAATAAGAAGTAGTTATTTTTTATTCATTTCCTTTACTTATTAAATACATTTTTAAATATTTTTACAAAAACAAAACAACAAAAAAGCATTTTAATAAGTCGACTTTTTCTTTTGTGGACTTATCAAAATTGATGCAAAAGTTTTAACATTTCTCCGAACAAATAAATAGTCCGTAAGATTCCCTTGCTATTACTATCTGTAAGAAACAAGTAAAAGCTTAATTAAACTTCTTCTAATAACATACAACGCAATTTACTTCATCACCATACAATCATCGTCTCCAAACGATAAAAAGAACCTTAAAAATCAAATCCTCATATCCATAATATGATATCACCGATAGACACATGGATGAGGGTAGATAAAAACAGCCATAAGCACGTAGCTAATGCGAAAGGGGCTCATTACATTGTGTTGACACCGACAAATGCCCCTTTACATATTCTCACTGAGATCCCGAAGATTGAGCCATGAAATTGAAAACGATCCCTCTGAAGGAATTTATTCTGAGCACGAACTGCTCTCCCACTCTGGCGAGGAGATTTGCTCGTTTATTTTTATGAAATTATTAAAGATACACTTCATTTTTCTTTGTAATGATCGATACGGAATTGGAAAGAGATGTGTGAAACTGAGTTGTGTAAGACAAAGGTATACAATCAGAAAACCTTCCCATATCCAACCACTATACATACACGCAGTAAGATTGTGATAAAAAAAATATATCAATATAATATATTGATTCATCACCATCTTCTTTTTTGTCGTGAGACAACACTTACTAGAGCATATCACGCAACAAAAGAGATCACTAATAAATTTGAAACCCTTTATAAATTACATAAAGTAAGTATTTCCAATCATTATTCCATTTTCGTATTAATAATCGAAAAGGAAACTTTTATATAAGAAAAAATAATGTAGAAAGTGCTCGCTAGGTACTATTTTAAGCTTTTAACTAGCATTTAAGTTTGAAGAAGAATTATGAATCGGAATTGAAAGGAAGTAAAAGTTGCACCGAGTTGGAAGAACTTTTCGAAGCTGAAAATATCAAAGTTTAAGTGTGTCGCAGTAAAAACCCTTATTTAAATAAAGTTTCTAGGGAAAAATAATAGATGCTTGATTTTTGAAAACAGGAGGTAGTATGAAGAGATGTATGATTACGGTACAAACACGTTTGGCCGCCGCTCGGTCTGAACGCGGATGAACACAACTTTTGTACTTTTTCACGCGACCGCGCCACAGCTTGCCAACCACACGTTCTCTATTACTCGAAACTCGCGCTCTCCATTATCTCCACGACCGAATTTGTTTTAAATTTTCCTCGCCACTTAAAAAAAAATACGCACTCGCGTGTATTTAACACGTCGGCTGCTAAAGTTTTGTAGGCAGCGCACAATGTTTTCATTTCAGCTGCAGAGTTTTCAGCGGTTACAACAGTTGATTATATTTTTTTTAATTTTAAACTTGTACCAAGTACGTTATATCCGGAAACCATTACTTTCCGGCCTTTAGCGTCGTAACTGACGCGTAATGACCTCATCGTATAAAGAAGCAAAAATATCGCGAGCGCAATTCGTCATGTCATTATGCAAGGAAAGGGCGAACTTTACGAGTATAATAACGCGAGATGTCTGACTCGGTGTGCCTCATGAATGGTGAAACGTTCTTTATTGTGCCGTGTTTTATGTGAACGATTAACCTTTTAATGTTAGCCGGCCGCTCGATATGAAATCCCCTATTGAACCTGCCCACTCGTATCTATTCTCTGCTGAAAATTCATTATATGTGAACAGGTCACTATGCGACTATAAAAAACATATCTATCATGCCTCACTTATATGGACGCAAAGGCATTCAATAACGATAGCGCGATGAATACGGAACCCCATGTTCTGTAATAATATCAAAGGTAGTAGTAGCTTCTTCTTGTATGCAAGTAAAATACAGAAAAAAAGAACATATAAAGTACAAATAAAATTAAATCAAAATATTTTCGTAATAAGTTTTTAACGAGTCCTTTTCATGTCGCATTACTCGTATAACTACTGAAATATTAAATTGCAATTTACGCGTCGGGAAGCATTTTATAAAAGCATATTATTTTCAGTTTACACGCTGCTAACATTGTGATTATATGGCGTACTTAAACAAATTTTCATGATATTACACTCGTATAAATCCTAAATTGTCCTGCAGATTCCCGGGGGAGGGCAGAGCACGGCAACTTAATTTGTTTTTGATGAAAACTGCCTGATCACGTTGTTCTTGTCAAATCATGCGGTTAATGAAGTTTCTTTACCCTTTCGCAACGACCACGCTGCGGACATTGTATCTATAGCCTTACAAAACATTATCATAAAATAATTTAAGAAGGTAAACACTCCAGGCGGTTTAGAATTTAATAAAATTACTGAGAATTCGTCGAACATGGGAACGCAAGTTTTCCACGTAAAAGTTCTCATCAAAGTGCTTTTGAGATGTCACAATACCAGCAATCACGTTTTCAAGTTTTCTCACAACGTACACGAAGTTAAGTGGGTATCTAGACTAGATACTGATGAATCAATAGGTTTGAAGATGGTCTCTACTTTCTTTTTCATTTATTCGTTATTTATTTTATTTTGTTTAGAGTGAGTGGTGCCAAGTGGATGAAGAAAATCACAAAAGATTTTTACTGTGTCCAGTAAAAATCTTTTCTGACTATATATTTTAATTTTCGTCACGTCTCTATACACGTAATGTATAGAAGGGCATCAAAATATATCGGCCCTTGTTGTGCTATCAGAGAGAGAAAACTTCATTAAGCCGAACATGTTCAATTACCGGCCTGGGCATAGGTTACAGCACGTTATTGGCTGGACAGCACTGATATGCTGCGTTCACGAGCACACGCCGATCCCGACAGCTCGATAGCCAATGTTCAAAATAATTACCTCCTCGAGAACTACACTACGTCATAAAAACTTTGATGGAGTGTTCAGTGCACTGCTTTAACGATATCCTCACGAAACAAGTGACAACTGAACATTTTATTTGCTTCGCTAGAACGCCGTACGATTCGTAAAGTTAGCAAGCTCGTAATGCCTCCTTTAATTGTTCTGTCTAGTGCTTTGATAGACATCTCCTTGTACTTACCGAAGTTAGTTAAATAGTTAATTTGGAATAACTTTAGAGACGACTGGGCTGCGACACAGAGCCAAATTTTCAACATAACTAACATACGTAATGTTAATGCAAAATGCAGATTTCTTTTTCCCTCCGCTGTCTGCCGTGATTTCGACAGAACGGTATCCGATCAACAATTTGGTGAGGTAAGACTGATGATGCTTTGTTATTCTTAAAATATCTTAATCACTGTTTTCTTCTTTTATGCTTCCATATTATCAAACAATAAGTTTTGCATAAGTTGAAGAAAGTCATCTAAATAAGAAATAATAAAATAGGCAGATGAATATTTTTAGGGATACATACAACTGGGAGGGATTATTATTTTTACGAAAAGCTTAAAAGTTTAAAAATACATAAGTTTTTCCGCGGATACGACTGTGTAATAAGAATACCGTCACATAATAATATATCCGACACGTTGTTTAATTTTCCGCTCCCTCGCACGCAATATTTATATCATCGGCGCAGCACTGGCTGGTAGTGGCCGGTACTGGCCACGTACACAACTTGGTTTATTCATAATCTGAATTAAACGTTTTAATGACTTTCGTTAATATTGCTTGATTACTTTGTCTACTGCAATATTAATAATATGGGTAACACCTGTAGGTGTCGATTTATGGACGAGTTTTCACGCAATAATCATGTACGTACATACATAATTTTAGTGGCATATATTTGTAGAAATTAAAACCATTCTATGTATTTAAGATCAATCCAACACCACACAATAGGATACACGCGAAACGAATAAATTATTTAGTAAATAGCAAAATTTACTATAGTCACTACGTCTCCTGAGTAATTAAACACATTTACTTTATTATTCCTACTTTGACCACTCATCTTCTTTTATATTATTTTTGTTTTTTCTCATTCTCCGCTACATACTGGCTCTGGTACACTGGTTTGACCTCTCCAGGTCAAAAAGAAATGAAGGAAAGATATCAGGCATCAGCTGTGTATCTACCAGAGCCATTTGTAAGAGTCAACGGAGTAATGTTAGGTCTTATTCATAAGAAGATATTTTGCGCATTGTTCATGTTGAGTCTCGTGTAGGTATGGTCTTCCACATGTCGTATAAAGTAGAGGTAAGGACCAAATACCAAATTAGTGTTATTGATTGTTATAAAGGAGGTATACTATCATGGATTCGACGGTATACTGTTTTAAATTAAACTAAATCCGTTTTCTAAAGCGATCTACAAATTCATTGTTCATTGTAAATGTTGTCATCCTAAAAATAATTCTGATGAGTCTCATGTGTATGTA
Organism: Agrotis puta; assembly: GCA_943136025.2. Taxonomy (NCBI): domain Eukaryota; kingdom Metazoa; phylum Arthropoda; class Insecta; order Lepidoptera; family Noctuidae; genus Agrotis; species Agrotis puta. Next base: position 10,627,033 of record OW964176.2, on the reverse strand, counting down.
CCACCCCACATACTGATAAACCAATATACTAAACTAGCTGTGCCACGCGATTCTACCCGTAGGTACATGACTTTTAAAACTTTTCGTTAAAAAGTGAAGCATAATGGTAATTATACTGGAACTAAGGCTGGAACGTTCTAAGTTGTAAACATATAAACTTCGTTATTTATTAAATTAGTACGTTCAGATTATTATCATTTAATTACTTGACACTGTAACGGGCTGCATTGCAAAACTACGTATGAACAATAAGGCTACGACACGACGGTGACGACGACAGGTGAAATCATTACTTTAGCTCTCCCCTAAAATACAAAAAGTAAATACGAGTGAGAGAATTACCCACATTACATTTTTCACATTAAATAATGACTCCCTTAAATAATTTGTCCACAGTTTAGAGACCCGGCAGTTACGTCACAGTAATAAGTCAGAGCTAAAGAACTCCGGTTCCCGACCATGCATTAGAAATGAAAACGAAAGCACTAACTGCATTTTTCAATTACTGCCCCGTCGAAGATAAAAATTACTGGTTCGGTTTCCAAACTTAGTTAAACATAGAGCAGTATTTATGGCAAATAAATAATGTTGTTATGTTTTTGCTTAAAGACCAATTTTACTGGATCATCTTTTAGCCAATGATTCAAATAATAAAATAAACTAGACTCTAGAGCAATAACTATGCTATTATTAAAATAGTCCTCGCTACAGTGACGCTCCCGTATAGCTACGGATTGTGCTACGGAGACGATTCGCATGCCTACATTACCGCTACGGTGATTTTCAGCTACAGCTACTCATACGGATATTACTACGGAGTCGCTACGCGTGCCGTTACAATGTTGCTACGTATTTATTGTATGTAAATCGCTCCCGCTACTACTCGCGCTCTCTTGTGTCACCGCCAAGAGCCTTCGGATAAATAATTCTCCTCGCGCTTATCCACTTCAACTAGTACTAAATTACGTTAGTAGTGGGTGTCTCACCGCTCGCCCTCGCCGGTGCAACGTACGATACAACTGTACGACGACACAGCGACCTGAGCACTTTTTGCTTAAGTCGAGTCAGTTAGTTGACCTATCTGCAAAATAGTATTAAAGTGCATTCTGAATGTATGTGAATATACTGAAAGCTAACAGCGTCTGTATTATTATGTAGAACAACGACTGCTTTTTGTTAACTTGCAAATTATACTGTTGAAGTTCGGCGCGACAAAAATGGGATTTTTGTTTGTATATTCTCTTTCATTCATTTAAGTCGGTCTAATATGCTGTTTAAGAGTTTTTGGGCATGAAGGTGGTCTAAGATCGTCGATCATCAGGTATGGTTGTTTGTCAAAGGATATCCCAGCACTTGAAATGGGACGGAAATAAAAAATGAAGCACTAACTACTTTACGTAGATACTTTAACCCCTACAGATTCACTCGATGTTCCCGATCATAAAACTCTTTAAAATATTTTTCTCTGCTTGCCGAACCGAGGTATTTCAATAAAGCCAAGATGATTTTAGTCATTTATCTCATTGCGGCGGGGGCAAAAGGAGATATATGTTACTAAACCCGATTACCCCCTTGGAGTTTCCCTTGTGTTCAAAGTGAATGTATTGGAGCGGAATGTTCCACGTCAGAGGTAAAAGCAAGTATTCATGTTTAATTTCATCCCGTATGAGAGCACGTAAAAAATCTTTTATCTGGACCCGAATTCTTAGCAAAGAATTGTTTCATAAGTATCTGCGTTGATCTTTAGCAGTGGCTTAGATATTGGTTGAATTATTTTTAAATACTTTACGGATTTATGTAGATACGAGCACGTTTATCGAGAATTGTATTCATACATAATATTATTAGATGAAAATGGTTTTTAATTTATTTTAATTCTCATTAGACTGAGCGATATGGCCGGCTATATTTAATCAAATTCATAGACATCACATTTACACACTATCACCCTTATTAATAATAATAACACCCATATTAATGGTCGCGGGACCAAGGGAGGTCGCGGGACCAAGGGATTACCGTGACCCCGGTACGTAAAGGGCTAGTGAAGGACACCGTGGATTTTAGTCAGTACAAGTCTGACAGTCCCTCCCGCCCTGCCCTGGGTGGGAGGACTCATTTGATGATTTTACCACGATAAAAAAAAAAAAAAAATCACCCTTATTAATAAACGTGAACTAAAGTTACAACCAGGATAATCTTCAGGATAACTCTACATTTTATAAGAAATAACTTTGGCGTAACTTTAGTTCGCGTTTATTAATAAGGGTGCATAAGATTAAATCCTCAGACATACACAGTGGTTCGTTATGAAGATATTAGTCAGTACCTGAGATTGCTCAGGTACTGACCGACTCACAACATCAAAACAAATTAACAAAATATAAAACTACAAACAATCTGCCTTTAACACAAAACTCTACAATCACACGATTTTATTGCAAACAAACAAGCAATCGTAATCCCGTAGGTGCGTGCCGCGCTGTAGGGAATTAACAACTTAGATTGGTACGCCCGCGCTAATAACACCAACTCTTTTATCCCACGAGCCTTTCAGCTGTTTAGTTAGGCATTGCACGCCATTCTTGCATGTGACGTCATGAATTCGTTTAGATAGTTATATGTATTGCTATGTTCCGCTCGCTCATTCAGATGAGTAAATTGCATATACTTATCTATTCTATTTTCTTTAAAAAAAACGTTGCCCCGCATTAGGAACTTATCCTGGTGTGTTTACAAACATATACTCAAACGCCCAGACCCGGAACAACTACATATAGATCATACAAATATTTGATCCGTGCGGGGATCGAACTCGCGACACGCAGCGCTGCAATTCAATCGCTCAGCCACTGCGACCAACATGCCCAAAATGTATGTTTTGTGAAATACATACCCATACTTCTTTTTTTTTTTTGCGTGGTTAAGTCCCGCGACCCCGGCAGGCTTTGGCCCTCTACAGGCCCCGTCAATGTGCTGACACTCCTTGAGGCGCGCGTGGAACACAACGCGCCGTCGACCCGGGCATGGTCCATGGTCGGGCTGCGAGTCGTGGGCGTCTACCGCTGCGGCTGGGTCGGAGGGAGAACACTGTTCTCTCCTTCATGCGGCACGCCTCCTCCTTCGCGAGCATGACTGCTTCGCAGAAGGAGGCGACCGCTTCCCACTCCACCTCGCCCCGCAGCATGGCCTCGACCAATGCCGGGCGCGAGAGGTCTCCGCCTATCGCCGTCGTGAGGACACGGCGGTGCTCTGCCCAAGCGGGGCAGTCCTGCACCGTATGCTCCACCGTGTCCTCCGGACGATCCTCGCAGTGGTGACACCCAGGCGTTTCCTCCTTCCTTATCCGACACAGGAACCTCCCGAAACTTCCGTGTCCGGTGAGGACCTGCGTCATGCGGTAGGTAAGGACGCCGTGACTCCTATCCAGCCACTCCTCAAAGAGGGGTCTTACCGCCGCGATTGCGGCGTGCCCGATACATACCTATACTTAATTTTTTTTAAATAACTAAAACCGGACTACGAAAAAATCGCGCAGGAGGCATGCGACCACGGCTATTACTCGGACAAATGAATATTGTTCTTGTTTTATACTTATCATTGCGCGATTGTTTCGTAGTCGGGTTTTAGTTATTTTTAACTTATTTTTATTTACACTATTTTGGTGATATATTATTTGAAGTAAGTAGTTTATGTTATACTCGTATGTGTAGTTTTTGAGTTGTGAATTTAAGATTTATCATTTGATACCCATGTTGACACTGTTAGAAACAGCAAATTAGCTAGTAAAAGCTATATAATGTACCTATCTATACTTCAAATGTGCTCATCAAGCCCTTTAATTTGATACCCATGTCGATACTGTGCGAAAATATTTCTTTTTCGCTTACGACTTTACATCCCCTAGAGGGCGCCATATTGGATTTGGTGACACTTCTAACGACACCTCATTTGTTATGTAATGATAAGAAGTTTAGAAGCTATGAGGGAACAAACAAACATACATACATACAAAAAACTGGTCAAAATCATAACCATCCTTTTGGCTTTGCCGCACAAAAACTGTAAGCCACAATATGTGTCCCAACACATTCTTTTTGTTCTCATTGTCCTAATACAAAAAAAATAATCATTCACACATCGCCGGGCAGCAGGTCAACCTACCCGAATCTGTCAAATTTTACCAATCGAACATTAACCTTTCAATGTTGTGATAAGGGTTAAAATCTATTAAAAGGAATTTAACAGTTGATGTGCTGGCGTCTGTTTTAGACGATTCAAGAAATTGCACGCGATTTACGTTATATTGCGAACAATTGATAGACATTGAATTCAGTTGATCGCAATGTAGCCAAACTTGTATACAAATTCTTACATTGTCTACATGGGTCTTTGGTTACCTTAGGTAATGTCTGTCGAAAATACAGGTGAAGCCGTGGTGGAGCCCAGGTGCGGGAAAAGTCACGCACCTGGGCTCCACCACGGCTTCACCTGTATTTTCGACAGACATTACCTATTCACTTGAATATCTTTCTCGTCTGTAGTTATTATTCTAGTCAACTAACAGATGAAATTGGCCTTACTCTAGACGGAGAGCCACTACCTATCTCTTTCCTGTAACAGAGATCGAATCCGCTCTTCGATTCCTCTGTTTATAGTTGAGTGGGGTCAATTTTAAGCAGCTATTGCGCAGTCCATACTTTAAATCTATGGTTGACCTAAGATGACACGCTTGAAATTGTCAAACTGTCAAGTGTCAATGTCAAATAACTACTGAATAAATGTGAATATCACTGAAAGTGAAAGATTTGAACATAATTAAGCCTGAATAGTCTTATTGGAAATTAAATAACACAAGCAAAAAACTAATAAAATGTATTATCAAACTTTTACGTTTTTATCCTTACTTGGATTATTCAATTATGCGGTAACTATTTTTCTTTATTTATTCGGATAACCAACACGTTATTTGAATCTTTAGTTAAATGAATTTCTTGTTTCTATTACAGGCATGCATTGATTATGATGGTTGGATGAATATTAAGATAGAGCACTCACTAAATTGTGGATCTGAGAAGTATTGCTCAAGGGGCAACATAGCACTGAAGAGTATCCGAGCAGGCGCAGCGGTTATTGATCAGATACAGTTCAATAAACAACATATTGATGAATTACAGGTATGTGTCAATAGCTTCAAATCCCAAGAAACAGACTAACAGTATTAATTAGAACTGACTTATATGTAAAACACACTTTTTTTTTTATCGTGGTAAAATCGATGTAAGACACTTAAGTAATTTGTAAAGGGTATGTTGAATGAGACCTTTTAATAATATTTTGTAACCTATCAGTAGATAAAAATAAGGCTTTCATGCAAACTTTACTTGCTTATACCTAAACAAAGAACTAAAAGTTTTGTATTTTTATTGTTGACCGCTTTTCATATAAAATCAAACATTTGAACCTTCCAGAGTCTGGCTGAAATTGATAGCTTTTACACCATCAGGACACTAGTAACATCAGCTGACAACGGCAAAGGAACAGAATTCTTTTCATCTGTCAAAGCCAAAGCCTTCCTGGCCAATGGCCTGTCGGATGTGATCAACGCTTGGGTATTGCCCAACGGGGCAGTTACTGCCGTCAGCTTCCAAGTGACTAATTCTTCTCAACCATTGCTCAACAAAAGTGGTAGTAATAAGATAAACTCTAACTTCTATCTTCGTTATGTTGAACAAGCTCCTGTGTAAGTGCATCAAAAGTCAAAACTGGTATATTGTTTTTTTATTCCTTTTAATGTTGATTCATTAACATTAAATGTCTCTTTTTTTCATCTTACAGACCTGACACAGCAACTTATATCCAAAAACTTGAACGTGAGAGAGAAGCAAGGGAGAAGGGAGATGTTAAGGACAACAAATCATTCTTAGCCAAATATGTAAGTAACAATAATGGATTGAACATTATTTATTAGAAAGAACACAATAAATATAGCTTCTTGGGGTCAAAAAGCTTTGCAGATGTGTACACAGATTAACCCCAATTTTTATCACAATTTAATCAATTTAGGAACACGGAAATAAAATAGATTAACATTGTTTTTATTTATACATTTTGGTACTAATATTATCTTTATTTCTTTCAGTGGATGTACATTGTACCTATTGCAATATTTGTCATGATTTCTGGAGCAAGCAATCCAGAGCCTGCAGCACAAGGAGGCAGATAAATACTAAAAATGGTACTCTAGTACTATTATGAAATAGTCAACATATTACTATTAATTTATTCCAATTCATTTAGAAGTAAGGTTACTTTATTTATTTTTTATTTACTTGGAATTAGGTACAATTGACTTGTGAGATTTGACATCAAAACTTAATTATCACTTTCATGCTACATTGCCAAAATATATTTTGTTGAAATCGCCATGCAGCCTAGTGACAACAAATCAAAATCCCAGACTGATAAATAACTTAAGATCAAAGGAACAATGATTTTAACTCTGTTACTTTTGTATGAAGCGTAAATATTATTAAACTTTTAACATGGTCCACTATTGTCTATGAATTAATTCAATTTGGTTTTGATGTATCCTGCTGTTAGTACTATAAGGTGTAGGAAAAATGCTCTGATTAATTGTAATTATCAGTTTTCCTTAATTTATTATACTTGTACTATTCAATTGTGTGGTGTTCAAAGTAAAGAACAATGTAGTGGTTTGATGTACAATTAATAAGTTGCAAGTAATCTGTAAGTTGGTAATAAAAATATAAAATGTTAAGGTGTTATTTATTTTGTAATAGGAAAGAAAAACCCAGATGACACAAAAATAATACCAATCATTGATACAAAATTAGTTATTTAATAAAATACCAAATATAATGTAACTGTAACAACTGTGGGACTTAAACTTAAGTTTCAAGCAACTATAATAATGATGTGATAACAAAATGCTTATGCCTATGCACCAATTTTCTCAATTTCTTCTGCATCTTCAATGTCAAGTAATTGAATCTTTTTACCAAAATGACTTTCTATTTCTTTACAAATATTCATGGTTTGTGAAGAGTCAACTAAATTGATGGCAATACCAGCTTTACCAAAACGTCCAGTACGCCCAATTCTGTGCAAGTAAGTTTCACAGTCAGCTTTCTTTTCCATGTCCATTGGCATGTCAAAGTTAACAACAAGTGTTACCTGTTCAACGTCTATTCCTCTGGATAGCACATTTGTGGTAATCAGTACCTTTTCTAACCCAGCTCTGAAACGGTCTAGTACTGCTATTCTTTGTTCAACTGTGAGTTCACCAGACAACACAGCTACAGAATGACCATCTTTAGACATCTTTTCTGATAACCAGCTAGCTGTTTTCCTTGTATGACAAAATATTATTGCTTGCCCAATTGTTATTACACCATAAATGTTACAAATAGCTCTATACTTCTCTTCTGGGTTCTTGCATTTGACATAATATTGTTTTATATTATCAAGTGACTCTTCTTCACGTAACAGTCTTATAATTATAGGATTAGGTACAATAACTTCAGCAAATTCCATCACAGCAGTATCATAAGTAGCTGAAAAGAACATCATTTGACAAGTTGAAGGTAAACATTTGTGAATGCGAATGCATTGATCTTGATGACCTTGTCTATCAATCATGACATCGGCCTCATCCAATACAAATACTCTGATTTTGGTCATATCAAACATGCCAAATTTAACACCCCAATCAAGCATTTTCCCCGGTGTTCCGATTATAATGTGGTCAGTTATCTTTGTACCTCTGGGCACCTCTTCACCTCTAACAGCATACTTCAGCTTGATCTCAGGACAGAACTTTGCCATTTTTGCTGCCACTTCTCCTGTCTGTATAGCTAATTCATAGGTTGGACTCAAACAGAGCACTTGAGGGTAATTCTTACTGGAATCTACCCTGCTTAACATAGCCAACACAAAAGCTGCTGTCTTACCAGTACCTGACTGAGACTGAGCAATCATATTTTGTGGAGGATCAGCTAAGAGAGTTGGTAGGGCAGTCTCTTGAATTTTAGAAGGGGCATTAAAGCCCATGGCATATACTCCTTTCAGTAGATTGGGCTTTAAGTGTAAAGCTTCGAATGTCTTCACTGAGTACAGGGGAGAATTAGGATCTTTCCTCTGAATTTCAATGTCCAGCTTAGACTCAACTAAGCCTTGCCTTATAATTTTCATTAATAATGAAGTGTCAGCTGGATTTGCTGCATCAGGAGATTCATCAGACTCTGTTGACTGGTTGAGAGGTTTTTTATTTAAACCTAACCCAGCTATTTTATTGGATACCTCCAGCTCCTCTGCTTTCTGACCCCATTGATTAGCCATCTTGATATCTGAAATTAGGAGCAAAAATAACACGTACAATTAAACGATTTCTTGTTGCAACATGTTTAACAGTTCATAAAAAACTTGAACAAGAACAGTATCATGACCTGCACAGACATATAAGTTTCTTTTTATTACTTGTAAATCAATTGTTTTTAGAAATTAAGAAAGACAGCGTAAATTTCACCGTTCAAGTCACGTAAACTAAGTTTTGCGGTAGGGATGTCTTTGTTTTACATTTTTACAATAACTTTGAAAAAGATAATAATTAAACATTGTTTGTCAACAGGATAAGATGAGGTAGAATAGATTCTTACCTTGTTTGTTGTTTCGGAGAGAATAAGTAATCAACAGCCACAGAAATCAAGCACACCGATGCGGACAAACGGACAAATAGCGCGGAATGAGTAAGTCCATGTGTCACTGTCAGTGTCAATTTTTTGTTAAAATTTTACAGGTTTTTGGCAAGGATTCTGGGCTTTTCGCCATGTCAAAATTGACAGTTTTTAGTGTTGCCACAGAAAAATGTACGTTTGAGGCAATACTATCCTAGTAACTCATGTTGCGATTCTAAATGGAAAACTCTCTATTATTGAACGCTTTTATTTTAAAATGTTGGGGCTGACTACATGAGCAATCTTGCTAGCGTGGTTATCGCAGGTTCGATTCCCGCACGATGCAAATATAATCTACAAGTAATTTTTACGAATCTGAGTATTTGTTTAAGTGAGTTTATGTTTGTAAACGCACCCACGACACATGATTTATTCCCAGTGTGGACCAAAGTTAAATAAAGAACCTACTCTAATCACTAGAAGGATTTTTTAAACGCATTCTTCAAAATTAAATTGATCAAAAGAAGAATCAAGCTACTGCGCATATAAGTTTATGTTTCTGTAGATCACCGCCTGCAGACAACGAAGTAAGAATCAGAAATAAGTTACACTATTATTTCTTACGGTCCTATTGATTATTAATGAACTATGGTTCTGTTTAACATGGAAGGTACTTTTAAGTAGAATTTCTGCAGTAAATAAAAAAATTGGTACAGAGCGAAGTGTATCTACCTGCCAGATGTCGGGACACGCTGTACCAACCCAACGATCAATCATCCAAATTCTCTCTCTAGATCAAGGGAATTGGATGTCATGGAGAGACGCCAGCAATGGCAAACCCATTGCTGGCGTCTCTCCATGACGTCGAATTATGCTCATAGACTCAGCAATGGGTTGAAACAACATTCATCAACTTGCGGTAACAGTAACAAACCAAAGACAGTCCTTGCAGTAGTACGGCTTACCTACGATATTAGTTCATTGATATGAATACCTAACGGGATTCGTCATTCGTCGCAGATTTCAAACAATAATGATTTTATTTTGTAACATTTAACATCTTTATTTAAAATTAAAATATTAGTAAGCCCAAGTTATAAGTTTATAAGTTCACCACCAAAGTGGATAGCCTTCTTTACTGCTTATGAGTAGTTGGCGGGAATATCATCTTTGCTCCAGTCTATTTCCACAGTCTTGCCAGTGCGTGCGCTCTCTTCAGCTGCGGTAGCAATTTTACTAACGGCTAGGGTCTGGTAATCGGTCACTTCCATTGGAATTCCACCTGTATTAAAAACATATGTATTAAAAATCTTAAAGGACCCATAAAATCATTGCGAACAAACTCGCATAGGTCTGGCAATAGGTAATATTATTATAATTAGTCGTTGACAATTCATCTGATTTATTTAGGGAAAATAAAGCACTTATTGTAAAAAAAAACCTATAATAATTTAAGTAGTTTTTTTTTTTGTAAGTACTAGGTTTGTTACATATTTTATTCGCTGCCGGCACATCCGTAAAGGTTTATAATATGCATTATAAAATTATAATGCTAAAATAAATAGTTAAGAACATCATGGTGCTTTCTTAACAAATAATTTAATTATACTTATGGAAAGAGCTTCTAAAGTTGAATAAAGGTAGGTACTTACGAGTGACGACGTCCAAGAAGTGCTCTAATTCATTTTGATAGCCCTGCTTGAAGCGGGAGGGGAAGGAGTAATAGATGGGGCTTTGTCTGACGCCTTCGTGTCCAATGATCACCTCTGTCGAATGGTAGGGCCTCTCGTTTTCGACCTTAATCATACCTAGAACAATACAAAAAAAATCAAAATGCTTATGTATCAGAAACAGAAAGGCATTTTCAAGTCGAAGACCAAAAAGTTGCCTCATATATTGAGGCTTCATAAGGATGAGGCCCCAATATATGAGGGATAAATACGGCCAAAGCTCATAAATTTTCAGGATAGTTTATATTACCTTTGTTACCAAAAACTTCCAATCTCTGGTCATAACCGTAGGCGGAGTACCGGCTGTTGTCTCCAAGTACAACGGTTCCAGACGGGTAAGTTAGAAGGAATGCGATGGTGTCGAAGTCGTCAATAGCCTTGACTTCTGGAATGAGCGCAGTAGCGGAAGCCTGGACGCGGCAGGGCAGTTCACCCAGCACCCAGCAGGCCATGTCGAAGTCATGTACCAGGCAGTCGTGGAAGACACCACCTTAAAAAAATACATGCCAATTTATTCTTACAAATATCTATTGCATTTTCAGTTCTGTATTAATTGGAATCTGTCATGGAGGATTTTATAGCGAACTCAGTATGGTAGGCTAACCAGTTTAACAGTCAGTGTAGGTATAACGATTCCTTTTTCAGGATACAGGAATAAACATCACTAACTTCTTGGTGGCGGCAGTACAGGACGGGGATCACAGCCCCCTACACTATTGGTACACCACGCTAGCTGATAACACCGATACCTACCCAGCGCTTTTTGAAAAATTCCAATTAGGAAGGTATTAATTATTCTTAATCCTTTATAAAAAAAATGATGTGGACGTAAATCTAACAAATAATCAATTTCATTTAATTTTCATTTTTAATGCCGATTAATGGACTAAGACAACAGTTAGTACCTACATAATGTCAGCCATACCTAAATAAAACTGAAAAGTTTATTAATTTATTGCTGATAAATTTTGGTAGGTTATCTTTTATTTTTTAATATTTACCCAAAACTGCAAATAATCGTGACAACACTGTTATTTTCATTTAATTAAATATTATCAGTATCAGTCAGAGGCCATAACGCAACTGTAATAAAATAAATCTTCTCAGAGTTATCATTATTTACAAGTGAAGATATTGATTAGGATTTGTTAAGTAAATAAACCTTCCATCAATAACAAAATTAAGTTCAAAATATTCCACTGGAGTGATTTTGTTTAATACCAATAACCTACCTAACCGACACATATCATTCGTTTATTGATTACTAACTACTTTAGTCTCACACTTAAACTGGCTGACTTTCTACAAGCGCGACTACTGAGGTTATCTTTTCATCAATGCGTTTTTCCATACGGAATTTCTCAAAATCTCTCTCCATGGAGTCTGGAATTATGCCAGGTTGATAAGGGCTAGCTTGCCGCGTATTACATGGCACTTGAACATAGTAGAATGTGTTGTGGGTGACCTGCACCTACTGTAGGGTATGCCTTTACCTACTTGGATATTACAAGCGTTATGTCATCCTAATTTTAAAATGTCTCACCAGATGTTTTCAAGTAGTCGATTGAAGGCAGTGGAGAGTCCCTAGCGGTAACTTTGAGGATCTGCACATGTCCAACTTCTCCGTTCCTCACTCTGTTTTTTAACGCTCTGTAGGAGGGGTCGAAGCGGCGGTTGAATGCGGAGAAGAGAACGCGTCCTTTAGCCTTAGCGGCCTCGTAGCACTTTCTGGTCTCCTCGATGTTTTCAGCAATGGGCTTCTCACAGAACACATCTTTGTTGTTGGCAATAGAGTTGACGACAATGTCGTGGTGAGTCCATGTTGGTGATCCGATGAAGACAACGTTGACTCTGTGATTGAGAATAATGTGTTAATGTAGAACGAATGAACGGATCTGGATGTGGTACAGAGCTAGGTTAGGCCTAGAAAATCCCGATAGGTCGTAGCCGGTGGGACAATTCTTGGAATACACGCGTACGAAAACGCTGGCAACATCTTTATTTGCATAACTTTAAAATAACTAACACGGCTTTAATATTTTTACCCATACTCACTCTTTGTCGTTATAAACGCGCTGAGCGTCTTTAGAAGGCAGCAGAGAAACATTGTCGCTGAAGTTCCAGTACTTTTTCAGGTCAGCAAACCTCTCCGTGCGGTCGTCGACGACATACTTCAGGGTAAGGCGAGGGTTGTTGATGATGCTGGTCAAGTGGATGGAGCCGGCGCGGCCCAACCCGAAGATAGCGGCCACTAGCGGCTTCTTAGGCGGCTTGACGGCATGGTTTGTGGTAACGTTGTTCACGTAACTACGAAAAAAATATACTGTTAGCCAAACGTATACCTATTTTCCTCAGGATCTGGACTTAGAGGTAGCAGGTCTATGGAGTTTTAGTGAACTTGGTGAAGTATCCTCCACTGGAGGTTAAATAAAGAAAAAAAAAATATTGCTAAAACTAAAGCTGAAATCAGTTTTCCTAGGACTGCACTTTTACACTCTTCTCTGCATAAATAATCAGGAACTCAAGGACGACGACAAAAATTCAAAGCGGCAACTTCATATCAAGATTACATAGCATATACAAAACTTTAAAAAAAACTAACCGCCTTCAAAAACCATCACAAAAAACCCGTAAAATAACATATTTTTGGGAAGTTGTGGGCTTTGTTTTAATTAATTTTGCCACCGAAAGTTTTTCATTTCACCCTTTACACACAATAACGCTTTACCTGACCTGAGAATCGAACCCGAAACCTTTTGAAATATCGTGTGGATTTATTGTTTAGTAAAAGACTTTCCGTACACACGTGAGATAATTTTATTGTAATGACAGTTCAACAAACCATAGATTTACATCACAGACATTCATCTTGACATAAGAGTTCCACAGACTAAAATTCTCTTCACATATCGTCCGTTTTGGACGGACTTTCAAATAATATATTATTCATGTTTTTATTATTAAAAGTAACTCTATTTATAGAAGTCAAACCAGGGATGCAAAATCTATCAAAAAAATTAAAAAGTTCATTAGCGTTTTTTTCTGATAATGTTTCTATCTAAATACTGAAGCGACACACAGAGGTTACGGGGAAAGGAGGAACTAATATTTATGGTGCCTTATACACGTTCCACTCCTTTATGAGAAGGCGTTTTTTACACCACCCCTCAACATAATATTTTCCTGTTTTCCCTGTTTAAAAACACAAATATTAAAACATTTAATTCTGACTAAATTGTTAGTGATGCATTTTATACTGGCACATTCAAATACTTAACTTACTCCTTTATTTTTAACAGAATTTAACTCTAAAAATGCATGACCAACATTACATAGATTATGTGCATAGCCCTATATTCTTAAAAAATTAACTTAACAAACTTCTCAAAAACAGTTTTTCCTAACGGCTTAGTTAACAAATCCGCCAAATTATCCTGCGTTTTAATATACTTTACTGAAATACACTTATCCTTTATTTTGTCCATAATGAAGTGATACCTAATATCCAAGTGCTTTAACCTTTTATTATTTTCATTATTATAAACAAGTTTTATTGCTGACTGGTTGTCTTCATACAAGATCACTTCATTACCGACAACATCAAAGTCACACAACAAATTTTTCAACCAACATGCTTCTGAAATAGCCATACTTAATGCAATATATTCAGACTCAGTGGAGGATAATGACACACTAAGTTGTTTTTTACAACACCATACTACAGTACAATCAAATATTTTAAACAAATAACCAGTGGTAGATTTTCTATCTTGTGTGTCACCGGCCCAATCTGCATCAACAAAGCCTTGCAATTCTGTGGATGTGCTATTATATATCAAAGAGTAATTTAATGTACCTTTTATATACCTTAGAATACGTTTCAATGCCTTGTACAACATAATACTAGCACAGTGTTGGTACCTACTGAGGAAACAAACTGATACACATAGATCTGGTCTTGTACCACAAACTGCATACATTAAACTGCCTATGAGTTGTCTACACTTTTTCTCTATTTCTGGACTTTCAGATTTTTCCCTTTTTAGTATTTCAAACTTAAAGTTTTGGTCTATTGGAGTAGAAACTGGTTTGCAATCTGACATATTATAATGCTCTAAAACTTTAGTAAGATATGTTTTCTGACTAATTACCGTTGTACCTTTCTTTTGATCAATATCGATACCCAAATAACATTTGGCCAAACCTAAGTCTTTCATCTTAAAGTTATTGCTTAGCTCGCTTTTAAAATCTTCCAAAACCTTGTTTTCAGTGCAAAACATAAGAATATCATCAACAAATAGCAAAACATATAGCATACATTCATTTACCTTTCTGAAATATAAGCAATGATCATTTTTAGATTTACTGAAATTTTCTTTACTCATGAAGTCATCAAACTTTTTATTCCAATATTTAGGAGACTTTTTCAAACCATACAATGATTTATTTAACTTGCATGTTTCACCGCTTGGTAACTTTATGTATACACTCTCATCTATGTCACCATGTAAAAAAGCACCTATAACATCCATCTGATGAACTGAAAGTTGAAGTTTATTTGCAACTGCTATAAAAACTCTAAAAGTAGGCAATTTAGCCACAGGAGAATATACTTCTAAATCACAATCAGACTGTTCAAAGCCTCTTGCTACCAACCTAGCTTTATATACTTTATTAGTACCTACTTGTTTAACTTTAAAAACCCATTTACTAGAAATTACTTTATTCCCCTCTGGTACGCTATTTACTTCTGTCCATGTGTTATTTTCTCTCAGAGTATCTAGCTCAGTCTTCATAGCAATCTTCCACTCTTCCTTTTCTTCAGAGTCAAGCGCTTCCTCTAGAGTAGCTGGCTCTGTACCGATGGATAGAAGGTTTGTTTCGTAGTCATCTAGCCTTGATGGTTTCTTTATTGCTCTGCCTCTCCGTGAATGTGTTGATACTTGAGGTGTTTCTTCTGCCTCTTCTTCTGTTTCTTCTGAATTTAGAATTTCCTCTGTTTGTACTTCTGTATTTTCATCAAGATCTGATAACTGTGTTACATCTTCTTCACCTTCCTCATTAAAACTGTGATATTCTTCTCTTATTTCATCCTCTTTATTATTTATTTCTTCTTTTAATAATAATGGGGTTATATTATTATGATCTTGAAAAGTATTACCTAGCTTTTGACTACTAAAATTGCCTTTCAGGAATGTTACCTCTCTTTTAATCAAAACATCATTTTTATGGGGAAAATAAATTCTAAAAC
Source organism: Agrotis puta (assembly GCA_943136025.2). Taxonomy (NCBI): domain Eukaryota; kingdom Metazoa; phylum Arthropoda; class Insecta; order Lepidoptera; family Noctuidae; genus Agrotis; species Agrotis puta. The sequence goes on along the minus strand of OW964176.2, from coordinate 10,611,356 downwards.
CTTTTGTTGTTTCACTATAACCTACAAAGTATCCTATTTCAGCTTTGCTATCCCATTTTTTGCGATAATTATCTGGAATGTGTACACCTACCTTTGAACCAAATACTTTTAAATTATTTATATCATATAATCCCTTTTTATACCAGAGCTCATACGGAGTTACATTTTTAATCCTACTTTTACCAGTTCTGTTTATAACGTATACAGCTGTATTGACAGCTTCAGCCCATAGAGACTTATTTAAATTACTTGATAACAATATTGTTCTAGCCGCTTCAGTTATTGTACGCATTTCACGTTCTATGCAACCGTTTTGTTGGGGTGTGTACGGAGCACTATTTTGGTGTACAATACCTAAATGATTGAAGAGAGACTTCACCTCTTTGTTTATAAATTCTGAACCACAATCTGATCTTATTATTTCAATTTTATACTCTAAGTTTTTAGTAACAAAATTTAAAAAAGTTTTAATTTTATCAACTGTTTCAAACTTATTTTTCAGAAAATAAACCGTTCTATACTTTGAAAAGTCATCCTTTATGAGTAGATAATATCTTGATCCACCTAATGATATTGTTTCCATCGGTCCGCATAAATCCATATGAAGCCATTGACCGGGCCTATCTGCCCTATTTATACTTATAGGAAACGGTCTCTTATGTAACTTACCCAAAAGACATGGCTCACATGTTATTTCCTTTTGTTTACTAACACTGAAATCTATATCATATTTATTTAACATGTTTTTTACCTGTTCAATATCCTGGTGGCACATTTTTTCATGCCATTCAGATAAACTGTCACTTGATTTACCAACACAAGCATTTTGAATTTTATTAGACCTAAACTTCATTATAAACAAGTTATTTTTCCTATATGCTAGTGCACAAACATTTTTACTGTTATTTTTCCTCAAATAACACATTTTACTATTAATTGTTAAAACATAACCTCTATCTGTAGTTGAACTTGCTGAAAATAGATTCATCTTGATGCTGGGGACATGTAAAACGTTATTTAATGTTGTATTTATCCATTGTTTACCTGTAAATGCTTCTAAAGAAATAACTCCAATACCAACGGCTTGTATGATTTTGCCGTCTCCAATAACTATGGATCTAGGGCATTCTAGTTTTTTATAGTCTATAAACATATCATAATCATAACACATGTGCTCTGAAGCTCCACTATCCATTACCCAACAATTATCACTTTCTAATTGACTGTAAAACAATGATGATAGCTCGAACACAGAGAATGCATTGCCTTGTTTAATTTTGTTTACATCTTGACTTTTCTCGCTTTTATTTTTAAACCAACAATCTGAACTTTTATGATTATTCTTCTTACAGAACTTACAACTAGTATTATTAATTATTGTACCTCTACTTTTCGATTTGCACTCCTTTTTCAGATGTCCCACTTTTCCACACCGATAGCATTTTCTATTGGACTTGTGTACAAACGCAGATGACTCATCTTCTTTGTTTTTGGCTGAGGCGCGTTGCTCTTCGATCAGTAATCGCGCTGTTAACTGGTCCATGGTCCTTTTTTCTGCTGGCACCGATTCCCAAGCTGACACAAAGTGCTGAAATTGTGATGGCAGAGATGAAGTTATCTTTGTGATGGCCATAGTTTGACTCACTTCAGCGTTGAGATTTTTCAGTTTGCTCAGGAGAGACTCGAACCTTCCCAGGAACTCTGACACGGTTTCCCTTTCTTCAAATTTCATTGAAAAGAACTTCTGCTGAAGTATATGCACAGACAGCTCGCCTCGCTGTTCAAATATTGTATGTAGCTTATCCCAAATCTCTTTTGACGTCTTGCAGCTTAATATTTGTGGTATAACCTTTTCAGATATGTTTGTTACCAACATACCTTGAGCTTTTGAATCTTTCTGCATCCATTTCTCCTGATCCTCGTCGGCCTTGAACGTGCCTTCAACGACGTCTAAGAGACCCATAGCTCTTAGTAAAACGCGTATTTTGAAACACCACGCTGTCCAATTTTGTACACCTTGAAGCTGCTGAAAGCTTTGTCCAGAAGCCATATTTTCGACGGAATCCATCGCCCGTATTATTATTGCTTTACCGCAATTACCAGATTTATCAGAATCTGAGCCGGCGACCGCCACACCTGGTCAGACAGCCCTGGCCGACGTATGTTTATGTAGCTACTTTACCGCAGCGTTTCTTGATAAAAAACCAATCCAGCACGATTATTAGGCCGTAAGTCTGTGTCTGGGCCCATAACCTTTTGAAATATCGTGTGGATTTATTGTTTAGTAAAAGACTTTCCGTACACACGTGAGATAATTTTATTGTAATGACAGTTCAACAAACCATAGATTTACATCACAGACATTCATCTTGACATAAGAGTTCCACAGACTAAAATTCTCTTCACATATCGTCCGTTTTGGACGGACTTTCAAATAATATATTATTCATGTTTTTATTATTAAAAGTAACTCTATTTATAGAAGTCAAACCAGGGATGCAAAATCTATCAAAAAAATTAAAAAGTTCATTAGCGTTTTTTTCTGATAATGTTTCTATCTAAATACTGAAGCGACACACAGAGGTTACGGGGAAAGGAGGAACTAATATTTATGGTGCCTTATACACGTTCCACTCCTTTATGAGAAGGCGTTTTTTACAAAACCTTATGATTAGCAGTCAAGCTTTCAACCCACGACACAGACCGACCAGCAGAATTAATATTTTTTGTTTTCAACTTACTCTGTGTGGAAGTAGTCCTCCTTCGGATAGGTTTGAGGTAGTTTGTATGGAGAAGGTCCTCCGAATTGTTTAGTCGCCATTGTGATTTAAATCTGAAATGAAATTCATTTTTAAGATCCGTGTTGTGGTTTCTCAAATACAAGAGGAGGGTTCACTTACGTATTTACTTAAAGAATAACAATAATCATGACTATGTAGTTAGTGTTGGGAACGTTGTTTGGATCTTTTCAAATTAATTTTAGCAGGAATATTTTCGATTAGAATGGTATCCCAGTCTAATCGAAAATATCCCAGTTACAATGCAAGCATGCCGATTGCTATTACATTCATATCTGAATGAGGCAAAAGGAGTATGTAAGGAACAATCCTATAGGTAGGCACAGAGCTCCACCGGGTACAAACCCGGTGGAGCTCTGTGCCTACCCCATGGAGAAAATGCGTGAATTTGTGTACATGGGCTGGTAGATATTAAAAATGATGTGGGACAAATTATGAAGCACAAAAATAGGAAGGATCAAAACAGCAATGTAGACTGGAAGTATCCAGCCATATTGAATTTTTACCCACAGACCTCTTTTTTTTAAACTCACATACATAAACACCCAGACCCGGAACAACTACTAGTAGGTTATATAAATATTTACAAATATTTGTTCCGTGCGGGAATCGAACCCCCGACACGCAGCGCAGCAGTTAAATCGCTCAGCCACTGCGCTAACCGTGCCGTCACCTCTGACATAGCATTGGAATTATATTAATTACATAACATAAGGTCTAGATTTCCTAATGATAATTTCCTTCAAAGAGGTCAGTATTGTCCAAATTAAACAAAATATCTACCGACATACATATGCATTGAAAAAATCTGTTCAGGCGTTTAGAAGTTATGGTGAATTAAAGAGACTCACAAACAAACATACGTAGATAGTTACATACATATACATATGAACACTGAAGACATAACACTCCTTTTTTGGGCAGTCGTATAAAATGACACATTTTGATACTGGCCCAGGTGAACTCACAACCTTTTTTATACGAGGGGGAGCGACCTCTGACCCATCACGATGATAATTAATAAATACGGATTAATTAAAATATGAGAAGCAAATGCTAAGAACTAGAAAAAAAAAAAGTTACCATACCTGAATTAAATGTAGGAGGAACCGATTGCCACAGCCGCGCTGTTTAGTGTGACAAGCGATGTTCCGCGAACTTCTTTTATATCTACTAACACCCGCGATAATAACATAGCTATCAACAGGTCACCATACCATGGCAAACCAAATCACTATCAATATACGCAAAAATAATAATCATTTAGTACTGTAAGCACCCGTTTAGATAAATAAAAGCATCCTATTAAGTTTAAAACCGAAAGTACTAAATACTTACATAATTATAATGTGATAAATTAATTTGCACCTTTAGATAACGATAAAAAAGGATTATGATTGATCACCCCATTTAATAAAAACAAAAGCATTATATTTTACAATAGCAATAAAAAATTATGTAAGTAAATAGGTACCTATATTAAAACTTTGTACTGTGAAGGTGGGGCACTTAGTTATCTACTACTTATTAAAGCACATTTAATAATTATTGTCTTGAATCTGGGAAGATAATGGCAACTGCAATTATAAGTAGGTAAACTAGCTTCTGCCCGCGACTTCATACAACTCAAATTTTGGCCTTCTACATCCTATCGCCTGGCTGCGCTATTAATTTATTGAGTTTGTTAGACCATAATAGTATAGTAGATATTTATAGCTTGATTTTTATCGTTGTAAATAGTGCAGTACCATGTTGGCAGCACTCTTGACTTAAAAACCCGAAGGTAGCTGTGAGTGTAGCTGTCAAGAAAAACAGAAACCCGCAGGAAATTCCACTCCTTAGCTGTGCACACAGTAAAAGTACGTAAGGGTGTGATGTCCACCACGTGCCGATAGCGCATTGCCGTACGACTTGTAAGTAGTCCGATGAAGGAAAAATGGCCGGCGGGATAAAAACGTGCAATTCCATCACACACTCCCTCCGAAGTGGAACCGATAAAAACCGACAGGCTAGCAATTCTGCGTCGATGATCAAAAATCTGGAGCTTGGAATTAGCCAAAAGGTACTATTATTACGTTTAAAGCTTATGATGATTTCGTCGACCAATAAAACTAGATACTGACCTGCACACAGCCACTTGACCTACTCATAGGTATATTTATCAAGATAAATTGAAGGCCAAATATATCACACCATAGCACTGAATATTATGAACTAGGGCTGTGAAAACTGAAAAGAAAACATCCATCGGACTCCAATAGGCAATTTGACAGCATCAATAAATAACAAAGTAATTAGTCCGTCAGCTAGTTTTGAAAAATAATGGACACGTGTTTTTTTCTTTCTTTAAACCAATGATGCAAATTTCCTCGTGACGTCACAAGCAAGTAAAAACTTGTGATGTTTTGCCAATTTTAAAAATGTCATATCTTCGTCTATTTTTGTTAACGTAGCAAAAGAAAATTTACGTGTCAATTATTTTTTGATAATTTAACCGACGGACTAATTTGATTTTTTCAGCCAAGGAAATTCAGAGTGCCATTAGAGAATAAGTATTATCAACCTGGCTGACACCGCCCCTGGGGTGATAGCAGGAAATGTACATGATGTAAAAAACTACATTCTTTCCTTGGAGTAGTCTACGGAGTGAAGAACAACGAAAGATCAGATTCAAATAATAAACATTGAATCTGATAGGAATTCATTTTATTTTAAAAAGTGAGAAATAAAAATATAGCTTTCAACGCTCCTCCTCCATTAACTTTTACTGTGTCCATACCCTAAATATTATATAATTTGATAACGGGTTGCGAATCACAGTAGGTAGCTGACATGTCTGACATAATATTTAATCAATCTCTGCTTGCTTGAACTGTGTTTACGTAAATGACTTTGTAAACAACACTGATTAAATTACTTTGACCTTAATGAAATAAATAGAGATTATTGAAACAATTTGTAGCAATGGACTTAAGTACCTACAGCCGCCAGCACATCAACCTGGGGTAGGTGATTTGAAAATTGTGTGAAATTTTCCCAATCCAACATGAACCTTCCGATTTTGTGATAAAGTTGAATATGTGAAACTATTTGATAGATTGGAGTAGGTTGATGTGCGGGCGTCTATACTATTTTTTAACGTGGTAAAATCATCAGATCAGTCCTCCCACCCAGGGTAAAGCGGGAGGTACTGTCAGACTCGTACTGACTAAAATCCACGGTGTCCTTCAATAGCCCTTTACGTTCTGGGGTCACGGTAATTCGTGAGTCCCGCGACCCCGTCAGGCTTCGGTCCTCTACAGGGGGACCACGTCACTATGCTGACACTCCTTACGGCGCGTGGATCACAACGCGCCATAGACCCGTGTTTGGTTCATGTCGGCCAGCGAGTCTCCCATTACTCGCTGCCCGGTCTCGCTGCGAGGTCTCCCCCGTGTCCGCCGTCGTAAGGACACGGCGGTGCTCTGCCCAAGTGGGACAGTCCTGTAGCGTATGCTCCACCGTGTCCTCCGGGCGATGCTCGCAGTGGTGACACCCACACGTTTCCTTCTTCATCAGACATAGGTACCTCCCGAAACATCCGTGTCCGGTGAGGACCTGCGTCATGCGGAAGGTCAGGACGCCGTGACACCTGTCCAGCCACTCCTCAAAGAGGGGTCTTACCGTCGCGATTGCGGCGTGCCTGAGCTTGTGTTATGAAGATCAGATTAGGATTTGATATTTTTTCTTGTGGTAAGTGTAGTATATGAGTATAATAAAATCGAATTACCTATAATTTCGAAACATGAATCTGTTTTTCTATTCAATATGTTCCCTTAACTTTGGTAGGTACGAGTATACCATCATCAAATCATTGCAACAAAATCAACAAGAAAAAAACGACGGGTTGCACTCTGGGAGTGCCGGCAGAAGTGTAAACTTGAATAGTAATAAACACACACAAACATTCGCGCCAGCGCCCTGCGCCGTCTTACGAATTTTCGATCAGGTCACGTGTCCTGATACCCATTCCAAAAAAAGTGCACAACGCCGCTAAAGAAGTTTTCACTTCAATTATGTTAATTTCTTACTCGTAGCAAATATTTTTAACCGACTTCATAAAAGGAAGAGGTTCGAATCGACAATTAATTTGTTTGTTACCACTTACAACTGAGTGAACCGATTTTGATGATTTTTTTGTTCGATATTCGATGTGTACTTGGACGATGTTATTACCGGTACCATGGAATACGTTCAGTCCCAGCAGCGGTGCGTGACCGCTGAGCGCTGCGGCCGCGCCATCACCTAAGGCTGTGTTTAATAGAATAGCACTGCTGGACTAAGTACGTGCACTGCTGTATTTACCTATAATTAAGTAAATGTTCCACAGAGTTTTACTTATTTTCCGTATGAAAATCATGTTTACTTCACAGTTATACCAGTTTGAATAATTGTTGGCGAACCATTAAAATAAATTAGTATACATATTATTTTAAAATTGAGTCTGCTTACCCTAAGATGTCCTTTAGTTATAAAAATAGAGTGTGACGCTACTCTAGCAAATTAGCAGGCGCTAGGTGTTTAAAAGGAACCAAGTATGAGCACGTGCGTAGGTACTCTATTCGCGATAATTTGAAACCATTGTACGATTTTTTAAACAGGGCAGAGAGAGATCTCGCGGCGGCGGCGTTTCAAAGACATTTATAAAAACGCGTAGTTGCTAAACATTCATTGATTGATTAATCGTTGCGACCTTTGATATACATACCATGTGTTTACGGTATTTACTGTTAAATAATATTGAAAGAATTGTACTAATCTATATAAACAGTAATCGAATCAATAGTCGATATAGTATGTCTATGGACATTGATCTAATTTTTATACTCTGTGCCTTGTGTCTGTGGTAGAAGATATTAAGAAATAAAAACTCTCTCTTGGGTATCTAAAAATTGCAGTGTATATTATTATTAAAATACAAAAACTCTGCTACTAAAAACCCATAAAAACATAAAACCCAAATAAAATCATAACAGGTTATGGGCCCAGAGCGCTTGCCAGTGATAAAACATAAAATTCACGCTAAACGTGTTATCTACGAAGTAGTGAAAGTAAGTGCACATGGACACACAAGAAAACTAACAAAATGGAGTCGTTCATGGAATTACAGAAAATATCTACACTGCAATGTGAAAAAGAATTCCCATTATGGAAATTTCAAGTAAACATTTTATTCAAAAGCTCAGGCTTACAGGATATTATACATGGAACTACAGGTACAGAAGCAATTCCTATGCCATCTAGAGAACAAAGTAATAACGATTACCAGCTAAAAGATGCTAAGGCGCAAAAAATCATAATGCTGAGCATTGATAAAAAACTTATGATTCACATCATGACATGCGAAAATGCAAAATCAATGTATGAAAAACTTTGTGCTTTGTTTGAGAGGCCGAATGAACAACGTAAATGCGAAATGCTACAAAAATTTTATGCATACCAATATGATAAAAGTAAAAATATGGCCGAAAATATTAGCACATTAGAAAATTTAAGATATGAATTAAACATATATGACGAAAAAATATCAGACAACAGTTTCATTGCCAAAATAATTTCATTATTACCGGAAAACTACAATAACTTTATTACATCATGGGAATCTTCCCCGCTCCATGAGAAAACAACTACAAATCTAATAAGTAGATTATTAAAAGAAGAGGAAAGATATAAAATTCAGAACAAAATGAAAGATGAACAAAATGAGGTCATTGCATACAAGGCTCAAAGAAAATCGAATAAATATAATAATACTCCCAATAAAAAGGAAAAAAATTGTGAAATTTGTAAAAAGACAAATCACCCTACAGAAAAATGTTTCTTTAAGAATAAAACTAATAACAAGAAGATGGAATGTACCATATGTAAGAAAAATAATCACACAACGGAAAAATGTTTCTTCAGACAAAATAATAACAAAAATCCAAAAAACAACACAGCATTTATGACATACAAGGACAACAGATGTGAAGAAAAGGAAACTATAACATTTATTGTTGACTCCGGGTCTTCAAGCCATCTTACCAACAAGAAAAATATTTTACACAACTTTCAAGAAGAAAGTGGAAAAATTGGAATAGCAAAAGCTGGAATTGCCATGCAATCAAAAGGTCATGGAGAAATACATGGATCAGAGTGTACTCTAAAACAAACTATCTATGTACCCGATCTGACTAACAATCTTATGTCAGTAAATGCCATAACCAATAATGGTGGCAAAGTTATATTTGAGGATCAAGAAGTTAAAATACTAAAAGAAGATGAGGTTATACTAAAAGGAAAGAAAGAAGAAAATGGGTTGTATACTGTAAAAATTAATAATCTAAAAAAGGAAACTTCCTTATTAACGGATAAAATAAATAAAGCCGAGGAATGGCATAAGAAAATGGGTCACCCGAGTATTGGTAAAATGCTTAACCTTAAAAAGGTTGCTAAAAACATGAATGTGAGTGAAGAAGAAATTAAAAACTTAAATAAAACTTGCAAGGTATGTATCATGTCAAAACAAGTGAGAAAACCATTTAATACAGAAAGACAAAGAGCAATGAGGCCGTTACAAATAATACACACAGATATATGTGGTCCTATTTCACCTAATACATATGATAATAAGAAATACATACTTACTATTCTTGATGACTACACTCATTATACACGAGTTTATTTACTAGAATATAAAAATGAAGCTTTTGAAGTCATAAAAGCCTATATTGAAGAAGTAGAAAGAGAAAAAAATCTAAAAGTAAGTACAATCAGATGTGATAATGGAGGAGAATACACCAGTAATAAAATGAAAAATTGGTGCAGCTATAAAGGCATAAAATTGGATTACACCATACCATACAGTCCCCAACTAAATGGAAAAGCGGAAAGGCTAAATAGAACAGTTCTAGAAAAAGTAAGAGCTTTATTATTTGAATCTAAAGAAGAAAGCTATCTGTGGGGAGAAGCTGCAAAAACTGCTGCATATCTTATAAATAGAACACCAGTTGAAACACTCAATAACTTAACACCTATAGAATTGTGGACTGGTCAACAACCAGATCTTAGAAATATAGAGATATTTGGTTCTGAAGCATATAGTAAGAAACTTGGACATCTACATAAACTTGAGTCAAGAACTAAGAAAATGATCATGATTGGTTATGCCCCAACAGGCTATAGACTATTTGATAAAGAAAAACAAAGAGTAGTTATCAGAAGAGATGTAATATTCAATCTTAAAGAGAATAAAGAAGATAACTGTGAAGAATCTATAAAAACAAATGAAAATTTAGAAGAAAATATTATAATACATGAAGAAGACAATACAGAAGACAAATATAATAATATTATGAAAATAGAAATAAATGAAGAAGAAAACATACAACAAGAGTCGGAAATCCCAGAAGAAATAGAGGTCGTAAACACTGAAGACAACAACTTACTAGAGATTATAGAAGACACACAAGAACCTATAACAGATAATTCAGTAACTCAAGAAACAGATAATAATAACCAAAATGCAAGTTCCCAAAGACCTAGAAGACAATGTAAAATACCAATAAGATATACTGATTATGCTATGTTGACATTTCAAGAAGCGTTAACATGTCCAGATAGTAAAGAATGGATAAAAGCTATAAAGTCAGAAAAGCAGTCTTTACAACAAAACCAAGTTTGGGATATAGTAGAAAAAGAAGAAGCAAAAGGAAGAAAGATTATAGCTAGTATGTGGGTTTTCAAAATAAAACCAGATGGAAAATACAAAGCCAGACTCGTGGCAAAAGGCTGTCAACAAATATATGGAATAGACTATGAAGACACATTTAGCCCAGTGATGAGTAACAGTTCATTCAGAATATTAATGGCTATTGGTGCTTCAAAAAATCTACATATTATGTCATTAGATATAAAAACAGCTTTTTTATATGGAAACTTAAAAGAAAACATTTTTATGGCTCTACCTGAAGGTTATGACGAATATGACAGAAATACTAAAGTTTGTAAACTCAAGAAAAGTTTATATGGATTAAAACAAGCTCCTATGAACTGGAATAAAAAATTCACATCAGTTCTATTTAAAAATGGATTAAAACAACTTAAAGCAGATAAATGTTTATTCAAGAACTCAGACAATACAATGATGCTGGGAATACATGTTGATGATGGAATACTATTAGGAGAAAATAAGGAATGTATGATGAAACTGATAAATAACCTAAAAGAAGAATTTGAAATGACATACACGGAGAATCCTGAAACATTTTTAGGAATAGAAATCATTAAGACTGAAGATTATATACAACTGAAACAAAGACAGAATGCTGAGAATATAATTGAAACATTTAACATGACAGAGGCAAAAATAAGTCCTACACCGTTACTGGAAAACAATGAAAACAACCAAAATGATGTACAAACAAAAGAAAATTTTCCTTACAGAGAAGCTATAGGTCATCTTATGTACCTATCAAATAAAACAAGACCAGATTTGACATACGCTGTGAACTATGAGAGTAGAAATATGGAAAATCCAAATAATAACGATTTAAACAATGTTAAAAGAACCATCAAATATTTGAAAGGAACCTTAAATTCTAAAATAAAATATAATAAGGATGAAATCTTAACCAATTTAGATGCATACTGTGATGCAGACTATGCTGGTGACAAAAAGACCAGAAAAAGTACCAGTGGCTACATAGTGATATACTGTGGAGGTCCAGTGCACTGGTGCACAAGGAAACAACCAATAGTAGCACTATCAAGCTGCGAAGCTGAATATATTTCAGCAGCAGAATGTTGCAAGGAACTTTTATATATCAAAGGATTAATTGAAGAACTTGTTGAGACTAATATTACAGTAAATCTAAATATTGACAATCAGAGTGCAATAAGGTTGATTGAAAATGGTGTGTTTAATCGCAGGTCAAAACACATTGATGTTAGATATCATTTTTTACATAACTTATTTGTTGACAATATAATTAAAATATCTTACTGTCCTACTAACTTGCAATTAGCAGATATCTTTACTAAACCTTTAAAAACTAATAAATTTTGTGAATTTAGAAATCTTATTATGCAAACTTAACTGTACTTAAATATAATATTGCTATTATGTTGATATCAAACTTTTGTATTTACATGCAACTATTAACTACATAAATAATTAAAAATTGTTACTAATATTATTTTGGAGCTACTCTTGTAAAACTAATATGTGAAACTTTACTACTTGTGTGTAAGATTTTTTTTGTGAATTTTTTTATCAGATTTATAAGTGGATAAATGTAAACTTAACTTTTGATTTGTACCTAAAAGTACATTATATTAACCTTGTAAGGAACATTTTTTGATAAAACTTAAAATACTTTGTAACAATTTTTTTAATGGAAATTGTCTACCTACTTATTTGTGTCTAGTTGAAAACTATATAAGTTAATTCTTTTATCTATGCAACTAACTGTTAATATAAATCTTAATAACTATGTTTATTTGTAATGCTGTTTCTATAGATTACGGGGGTGTGTTAAATAATATTGAAAGAATTGTACTAATCTATATAAACAGTAATCGAATCAATAGTCGATATAGTATGTCTATGGACATTGATCTAATTTTTATACTCTGTGCCTTGTGTCTGTGGTAGAAGATATTAAGAAATAAAAACTCTCTCTTGGGTATCTAAAAATTGCAGTGTATATTATTATTAAAATACAAAAACTCTGCTACTAAAAACCCATAAAAACATAAAACCCAAATAAAATCATAACATTTACAATGTTTTTGAGTGGATTTTTGAGCGAAATAATCAAATAAATACCGGCCAAGTAAATAAAGACTGTAAATGTAAGCCTTACATTTAGGTAAGTTCAAAGACATTAAATTGTTAGGTATATTTAATCTCTTTGGGTAAGTTTAAGTATATTCTATTCTACAACCAAACACAACGCTTTAGGTCAGCGGTCGGCAAACTTTTGGTAGGCAAGGGCCGCAAATGGCAGAAGCAAATAACGGCGGGCTGCAATTTTTATTTAAATACGGATAGCAATCTTATAAACTAAAATAAGGTTATCTCCTAATTTTGAAAGAAAATCTTCAGTTTCTAGAACAATGACGGGCGTCGACAAAGTAGCTCACGGGCCGCACGCTACAGGCTGCTTTAGCTGGTTCAGGGGACAGGCGCCACGACGCGGCGTTCCCACCTCCCGCCTGACGCAAGTCCTCACCGGACACGGATGTTTCTAGAGGTTCCTATGTCTGATTGGGAAGGGAGAAACGCCTGGGTGTCACCATGCGGATCGTTTGGTGGAGCATACGGTGCAGGTGTGCCCCGCTTGGGTAGAGCACCGCCGTGTCCGAATAGTGGCGATAGGCGGCGACGGAATGGGAAGCAGTCACCTCCTTCTGCGAAGCAGTCATACTAGCGTAAGAGGAGATGGGCTTAAAAATCCAGCTGAAAGTGAGTAAAATTGTTCAAAACATAATAAAAAACAACATTTGAGAATTCCCAATCATTCCATTAATACTTGCAAAAAAAAATTACGGACTATACAAACGATCTGCCAAATAATAATTTCGCCGAAACATCTTGGCGTGTGTCGCATGTGTCTGTCTGGGCCATAGAGTACAATTACCTTATTGTCAAACTGACGTGACAAAAAAAATGACATTGACAGTCTACCTGCCTGAGAGTGAAGCAAATACTAACCTTAATTTTATTTTAAAATACATTTCACCCTTAAGCTGAATTGAAATAGCTTTTTTTAAAACTCTGCCTCAATATGTTACGTAACTGCCGAAAAATACTTTTCAAAAATAATTTATGTCCTGTTATTATTCATAGAAAAACGTTTCTATCCAATGAATACAAATGTACAGAAGCTTGGAATGACATGAACTCCTCATCTGTGTTTAAGAAAATAAGTATGCATGATTTCTACAATATTCTGGACCAAAATTTCACTTCAAAAGGCGTAATAAGTGCAATAGATGTTGATATGTTTGCAAATGCAATTAAGGACCCCAGCCATCTTGAAGAACTAAAAGACCTACTTCATAAACTCAGGACCACTGCAGAAACAGGTAACATGTTGGAATCGACACAGCAAGCTACTGTGCGGAATTTCCTTGAGTTTGGTGATGTCAAAGAGCTGGTAGAAATATTAAAAGATCCTCTGAACTTTGGTGTATTCCTTGACGACTTCACTGCAAATATTCTGCTGGACAAATTAATAACACAATCGAACTTTGAACTTGCCGCAAGGGTAGCTTCTTTGGTTATGCTTCAAGAAGAATTTAATAATGAAATAACATGCTCACTATGCCAGTATGCTTGTTATAAGTATATCAGTAACTACACAGTCCCACCACCAGAACCCACACCTCCTGCAGATAAAAACAAGAAAGTTGAAGAAGTTAAGATAAGAGTTAAATATCTGAGAAATCCTTTCTTTGATGATCATTTTGACATCAAGGATACTCTTACTTTATCTGGAAAAACACTAGCATGGATTTCAGAAAGAGCCTCCGACAATTTAAATAACAACTTGCAGATTATTGGATGGCTTGTATACAAAAAATATGATAAGCTATCAGCCTTCTGTGCAAAAGTTAGCAAAGACAATACATTTAAGGTGTACAAAGAGGTTTTAGAACTAATACAAAAAGAGAATGCTAGTGCAGAAGCTGAATCAAAAGCAACTTTAGAAGACTGTATTAAAGAGTTGGCAAAATCTGAACAAAACTCAGAAGATATGTCCCTTGAAGAGTCACTGAAAGTTGCCATTGAGAATGCAATCAACAAATCACACAAAAATGATGTCTCTCAGCAAAAACAGGTCTGTTTAACAATTACTAAATAGCAGTGAGATTAAAAATTTGTATTGAAATGATAATTTATTTTATATTTTATTTTAATGTACATTTTTTATTATTTTAGCTTTTCCAGTCATGGGCTAAATTAAGAGATGAGAAACTTGAAGAACAAGCCCAAAGATTAGACCGGGCACGCCGCATCCAGCTCATACAACAAAAACAAAAAGAAATGGAGGAACAAGAGCAGAAATTATGGTTCTTTGAAAATGAAGATCAAGTTGATCTACAAATAGAAGAAAAAGAAAAACTTGTTGACAAAACAGTGTCAAAGAAAAGAGCAACAAAAACTTCTGATGAGAATTATATTCCACCTGAGATTCGACCAAAACGAAAATAGAGTTGTAGGATACTAGAATAAACAAATAGAATACTTGAATGGTTATTTTATTCAACATTTATACAAAGTATTGAATGAACATTAGCAAAACTATAAATAATTGTAATAAATATATTACAGGAATGATAACTTCTTTACATACTCATATTTTAATAAATGTAGAATAGAGAGTAGAGGTCTACCTACACAGATATAATTTAACTATAATAGTATTCATTACTTAGTCCCATATTATAGAATATTGCTCAATACTCAAGCATTACTTAAAACTCGATTCAAGCCATTTGATTAGTTGAAACTAGCTTTAAGTGACGCTTGAGTCTTGAGAGAAGTTCGTAGTATGAGCCTTTGAACCTTACTTATAATTGAATATAAGCTAATTTAACTCATAATGCATTGTATATAACACATATTAGCCCTCTTCCTGTATCTTAGTGAGATCAAGTTGTATCTTCCTCAAGGTATCTTCAGTTCTCTTAGCTGTCTCAGTCTTTATGTTTTCTTCTAAATCAACAATGTCCCTTGCTAAAGTACCAGTATCATTAACAAGGGTAACAATTGTATTACACTCTGAATGTAGCAGGGCCAACAACTTGTATGCCTTCTTTGCTTGGTCATCCTTCTTTGCATCCTAAAATGTAGACAAAATTGAGCAACATGTTTACCTTTCAATATAATTATTATATTGTATGTATACTCTTAGTCTAGTATAACATGAAGTTGGTTAAAAATTATCAAAGCTGAAGAGTTTGTTTTCATCAACTATTTGAATTTGAAAACTGTTTTTGCTTTGATAGGTTAGGCTTTAGAAAAGTGAGATGATCGTATGACTATGATGTTAACTAATCTTACCCTGAACAGAGTTTCATCAGCTATAGAAAAGCATCTATCCAGTTGACCTTCCAATGTATTTATTTCTTTTTGTAACTGCCTTGTGTCATCTAATATCTTCTTGATCTCCATGTTTTGCTTGTCAACATTGCTTATTATTTCTAAAATACGTTTAGTGTATATAGACCTTTAAAAAAAGAAGATAATTTAATTTACTATATAACAGAAATTGATTTGAGGAATTTTTGTTACAAACCTTTTATTTCCACCTCTTAATTTCCCATAACTCTCTTTTAATTGGTTGCCTAATATTTCTTTCTTATCATGTTCTTCTTTCAATGCTTTTGCAGACTCTTTCAAGCTACTCAAAATCTTTCTGCACCTGGTTCTCTCAGACTGTAAATATGATTATTATTATACCCTTTGAATAAAAAAAAAAATTAGTAGACAATGTAAAAATTATGATTTGAATTATACATACTTCCATTAAGTTCATGCTATTAGTAATTTTGTCAATTTCAACCATTATAGACAAGTTCCTTGATGTTAATTCTTCACTTTGATTGTGCAACCTATTGATGTTTGCTTGTACTTTTTCTATTAAACCATCTGCCACACCATCCTTATCAACATCAGTAATTCCAATACTATTCAGAATGTTGTGTACATTTTTCAAGTCAGCATCAGCTCTCTCAAATGATTTTTGTGTCTGTAATAAAATAAAACATGTGTTATTTTAAGCTCTGTTTATGTGCTGTGCTCTCTAAATTCTATCACAAGGTATATTGCTTGCTCAACCATCACTCACTATCACTGGAAAAGAAAATTGAAATAATTTATTCAACCTGAGAAAATTCAACTTCCATGACATTCTTTTCACTCTCAAGTGTATCCAACTTCTGCCTTAAAACAATAGCCATTTCTTTTAACTCTTTTAGACTTTTATTGGGGTCTTGCTTAATTTGAGTCTCTTCAATAATCATCTGTTGTTCTATATGGGTCTTTGGTTGTTGCACTGGTAGTACTGATACACTTGTTTTGCTCAGTTCCTTTATTTTAAGCAACTTTTCGACCACTTGTTCGTCAGTTAGGCCTGTCTGGCTTGCTACACTAGCTGCATCTGAAAATATTGGATATGTGACAATTTCCAGAAGATAGTTAAACCAATGAAAATGTATAACATAGTATAGATTTACCTGTGGTACAAAAATCCCCTATTTTAATTGAATTAGGTTTGCAGCACGGTGGAATCCAAATAGTCTTGAGTTCTTCTCCAATTTTATTACTGATATCTTGTTTGAGCAATGACTTTTTGTTAGCAGATGGTAAGCTTGCAGGTGCCTGTTTACCTTCATTTGGCAATCTCTCTATTAAAAACATAAACACTTGTCTTAGCTCACATTCATTATGATACAAAAATGTTTGGTAACCTACATCATTTTTGTATCCTAAATCCTGTAATAAAATAATAATAAAAGTAGGTCAGTGGGTCATCTTAGGAGCGCAGTAATATAGAATAGTGTGTACCCAATAGGTATGAACTAATATTTTACATACCTTACAAATAGATGCAATCTGAGAAGCAACTTCTATCCTGTGAGATATACCTGATGGCAAGTTTCTTGTTACCTTTACTGATGGATTTATGGTGCTCAGACATGTTGATGCTGATTCAATAATTGTATGAACAGGTAGTTCGTTTATATTTTTAACATCGTCATTAATGTTTCTGAAAAGTTTCAAAAGTAAACAGATGATTCACACTGTGACCAACTTCATTATTTACGTAAATCCCCAGGTCTACAATTTACAAATTTACATACACATTCAATTGACGAAGAAAATGTAAAATAATGGAATCTACTTCTTCCATGCTTGCACACCACTGAACTATTGTAGGCAAAACTCTGAGAATTTCGATTATTAAAGAAACATTCTGCTTGTACCCATAGGACTATCAAATAAACTGCTAGTGGTATTTTCAAATTTTAACAAGTGTGTATTTCACTACGACAGCAATGACAGCACCGTAGGAGCTGTCAAAAAGACAAAGTGTCGTTGAGTGTCATTTACATTACAACACTCCATTCATAGACTTTTTATTTGGTTCTTTTCGTCCCTCTTTGGGACAGGCAAAGGGAGCTGAGCCCATACAGCCAACCATTCATAGACTTGACACCTTGGCAAAAAAGAGTAGAAAATCGGGGGGTCGCCACTGTGCTGTGTGTGCGGCAACTCGCTGTGAACGAATAGAGTACCAACCTATTGACTTGATACTTTAGTTGCTATTTTTTTTAACAAATATTTTTTTTATTGAAATCAGTAAGTATCCTTTAATTGAAGAAGAATTTATTCTTCTAATGTTACTGCCTAAAAATCTATATATATAAAAGGAGAACTGACTGACTGACATATCAACGTACAGCCGAAACTACTAGAGCTAGGAATGTGAAATTTTGCACACGGCTTCCTATTATAATGTAGGGGAGCACTAAGAAGGGGTTTTTTTAACCTTTAAGGGGGTGAAAAGGGGGATTTAGGAAAGTACGTAAACCACGCGGACGAAGTCGCGGGAAAAGTGCTAGTAATTATATTATATGTAAGCAATCCTGTTTTTTTTTTTGACAACTGCCACTAAACCCATAAAATAAATACGCCAAAATTTTTAGTATCAAAAAGAGCTAGTCTCCTAAAAAAGTTTTTTTTAGGTAACTTACGAATGTAGGTACAATTTTAGGCCCCCTGTTGGCAAATTTAAAGGAAAAATAATTGTTAGCAAAAAAATGGATATTTTTTTTTTTTGGTACATTTCTAACTCTTACTAAATAAGAAACATAGTTGTTACCTTATTCACATATATACATTCAACAGCAAAGTTATGTAGAAATCGAATTTGAATTGATATATTGCAAAGTAAGAAACTAACGTATCAACATTTCACTACCGCGCTCTATCAAACACCAAAGTAATGTCAGATGAAATGTAAACATAACCTTTGTGCTCGATGATAATTTTTCAAAATTCCTCTTATTTCATATGCTAGCAAATCAAAACAGAATGGGGTTCATTAATAAACACATGATTCATCTAAAAATAACAAAACAAAGAGTTACATACCTGTAATATCACCGGTTCTTTGGTAAACAACGTTGCGATCGGTAAGTATGGTTTTGGCCTCTTTTTCTGCCAAACAACGCCTTTAAATCTTATAAACAATCTCTCCACCAGCACTTCGGTTGGTTTTATTCATTTTTATCACGTTTTCCTTTAATTTTGTGGAACAATTATAAATTATACAAACCCGCTAACTTTGTTTACATCAAATGACATACCTTTTTAAATGTTGCAAGCAAACAAAAAAAATAGTTCCTTTTATAGACTTTTTTGCCAAGCTGTATATTATAAACGCTCTGTCAGCTGTCAAATCTGTGAAAATGTATGTCATTTTTTTTTTGGACAAACCCACCACACTATTCCCAAACCACTGCTACTCCTGAAAGCCAGAATCAACAGTGAGTGGCAACCACCAGAGAAGCGCCGACACAATGAAGCTCGACGTGTCCCGGAGAATTAATTTACTTGTCTTAGAATCCTTTTTTTAACGTGGTAAAATCATCAAATGAGCTCTCCCACTATCCACGGTGTCCTTCAATAGCCCTTTACGTTCCGGGGTCACGGTAATTCGTAAGTCCCGTGATCGAATTTAATTATGTTTTTGGGCAGAAAAGTTCCCAGTGGCGTTTACGAAAATCTGACACAAATGACAGTTTGGGAAGTAAACTTCCCGTTGGCGTTCTAAATTTCTGGCACTTCAAGGCCTTTACGCCGAAGTTAAGTCAACATTTATAACCACAGTGAGTTCAATTATTTATAATATTTTTGTTCCAATTCTGCGCTTTTTGAACGAACGAAAAAAAGCGGTCGTGCGAATGGTGGCATACCAGAGGAGAGAAGGAGGCTATTCTTAGATTTGAAAAATTGACTAAATAGAGAATGGACTGTGCTTTCCCTAGCCAACTGACAGATGAAATTGGTTAAACTCTAGAAAGAGAGATAAACAACAAGTGGCCACTAACACTATCTCTTTTTTGTAACAGAAAAGAGAAAAATAGCGTCACTTTCTCGTTCTGGTCTATTTAAGTCTTTAGTTTTATTGTTTTTTAAGTTCTAATAATAGTTTCTCCTCAGTAATCAAATATTTTGATTAAAAGCTATTTAATATTTTTTGTTAAATATTTAAAAATGAAAATTATATTATGGAATTAAGAAAACAAAATAATAAAGGATAATAATTCAAAACTCCGCTTTTGATATAACTATAGATATACACATTTATTCTGTACATTAGGTTCTTTGAATGTCGTCTAAATATACATAAATATAAAAATACAAAATTAAAATAAAACTAAACTAAACTACATATTATAGAGCATCGAGAAATTCATCCTCAACGCTGTCAGCTGGTAATGTGCCAAGAGACTGGCGGCGTTGCCTCTCTGTATGGCAATACTTAGCCTCTGGCCAAGGTAAAAGCCAGCTCTTGGGTCACGGGAAGCGTCAATAAGTCTTTTAGAAATTTCTTTGAAGAGACTGTGGGCACTCGGACCCCATGGCCCTATAGTTTCAACCCCAAACGGCTCAAAAATATAGTTACTACTAAGGTTGCTATATTTACGCCGCTTGAGGTTCTCAGCAACCGCAGCAGCAGCGCCAGCAGAGCACGATGAACTTGGAAGATGAGATGGCGCAAGAGTATCGACACAGGTTGCGTCCCACACTATAGATTAGACATTATTTATTTCTTACAGGAAAGAGATATATGATGAACCGTTCTTCGATTCCTCTCTCCCTAGTTGAGTTTTTGAGTGGGGTTAATTTTAGGCAGCGATTGTGCAGTCCATTCTATAAGTCTATGATTCCGTCTCACATTAATGCATTACCTGTCATTTTGACACAAGAATTATTATTGTCGTTGTCGCACTGGGCGAATTATTGGTTATATAATTGAGCGTACAGTCTGAAAAATAATTATCAAAAATGGGAAAGCACTTCGGAGAGCTTGCTAAAATCCGAGGATTGATTACATACAAGTTATCGCCACATGAACAACGCGCGTACGCTGGAGCCATTTCCAATGGATTGCCCAACATTTTCCGTAGATTCCGCGAGAGCGTGTTCAAGTGGGCCCCACGTAAGTTAAAATATCTACATTTGCAAGGAATACTATATTAAATTATATGCACTACTCATAAGGCAACCAGCACTGCATATACCTACTTATGCAATATATCTGGAAAGTATTGATCTGCTTGTATATTTCCTGCTATCACTCATTTCCTTTACACTTCAACAGCTTTCAGCCAACTATCGGTCACTTTTTGTTCTGAAGTGATACAAACCAAGGGCATATTGGTTTTTTTTAGTTACCTTGTCACAAGACTGATATTGTTGAGTAATGTATAAAAGAACAGTCTTTGCCCAGTAGAGATGAAATCCATGGGCTGAATATAAATATGAACCTTAATTTAGTCAGGCCTGTTGGTCTAGTGGTTACTGACCCTGACTGCTATGCCGCAGGTCGTGGGTTCGATTCCCATCCAGGACAAATGTTTGTGTGATGAGCACAATCATTTGTTCTGTGTCTGGGTGTAATTTATCTACAATATGTATGTATTTAGAAATATATAAGTATGTTTATCAGTTGTCTAGTACCCATAACACAAGCTCTGCTTAGCTTGGGACTAGATGGCATTGTGTGATAGTTGTGGAATATTTATTTATTTATTTTAATTTCTTGGACTGTAGAGATGAGATAATGATTAAATGATAGATGAACCTTGATACTATTTTCATTTACATTCTGTATAATGTGTTGTTTCAGCTTTCATCATTGGTTACTTAGTTTATGAAGGTGTAGAACGGGAACACACTCGTCTTGCACGCAAGAATCCTGCTGATTTTGAAAATGATCAATAAATAAGTGTAAAAATTAAGTAATAAATGTTATTTATGTCTTAGATGTTTAATTAAACCCACTTTAAAAGAAGATTCTTTTATTTTATTGATATCTTAAAAAAATGTAATACAAAAGTTGTGCTCACAGGTATTTATAAGTTGATGTATATTATATATATTTAGATAAACAAAAAATTAACTGTATATTGTGTCCTAAAGTGCCAGGTTTCAGAGTTATTCTCTGAAATATAAGTTGAAAACTAAACTGAAACTGTCTTGCCTAGGAAACCATTAATCTTTGTAAATATTCATTGATTAAAAGAAAAATTGTGAGCATTATTATTTATGCAGTAAAATACCTACCCTATTATAACTGTTGTTGATTTTTTTAAACTTTTCCCCACACTAGGATTTTCTCCTGGGTCCTTTACAAACATTTGTGCGTTTACAAACATTTAAACTCACATACACAAACGCCCAGACCTGGAACAATTACTTGCAGATCATACAAAGTTTACGTTTTTCGATCCTACAAATAAAAATATTGCAAGATTTTCACACTGGCTTCATAATTTAATACCACTATTTTTCTTTCGTAATACCTGCTACGATAAAAACATATGGTCCTTCGGGTGACCCACATAAATGGCAAAAATAATTTACCGGGGTACACCTAGGTAAACCAGGCGAGTGGACCACGGGCAATAAACGAAATGTACGCTCCATGCGGGAATCGAATCCGCGACACGTAGCGCTGCAGTCCAAACGCTCAGCCACTGCACCAGCCGTGCGTTAAAACGGTATCTGACATCAATATAAATAACTGTATTTGTTACAGTAAGCGTGAGTAATTGTAAATTATAAATATAACTAGCTTCTGCCCGCGGTTTCACCCGCGTCATGTTAGCGTTTAGCTTTATGGTCCCGTCCCCATCAGTTCCCTTGAGGAGCGCGTGGAACACGACGCGCCGTAACTCGGGCCTTGTCCTTGGTTGGACGGCGAGATACCCATTATTTAGGTTCTACGTTTAGCGATTTTAGATCCTTCCCTTTAAACTTGAATACCCCTTTTCACTAACTTAGGGGGTGACTTTTGAAATATCCAAAAACACGTGTTTGATTATTTCTGATCTTGGATATAAATTCTGATTTTCACATTCATCAACTCACGCGTTATGATTTTCCCATATAAACTTTAACATCGTTTAGATTACCAATGGAGTGTGGTTTTTTTGTGTTCTTATTCATGGCAAGTTCCAAATGTATATAATGTATGTAGGAATAAGATTTTTCATACAACAGTTTTCACCCCCTTAGAGGAGGATTTTCAAAATTCCGTCTTATTGCCCCCTACATGGTAGACTGCAACTGCTGTACAAAATTCAAGTTGCTGCGTTTAGCGGTTTCGGCTGCAGTCAAGTCTTAAAACCATACCCTGTTCTTTTATATATTTAGATAACCATAGTAATCACATATTCATTAACACCATTCTACCATTAATTGGTACCATGGATTGCATGGATGTGACTGATGTGAGAAAAATAGTTTTGTGCCTCCCACGCTACATGCTAAACCCTCTAAAATAGTGTTTTGGCATAAAGGCCTTTAAGCCATACCAGAAAAATTACAAAAAAGAAAGAACAATAAAATGTCACTAGAAATGTCAACGTCAATCACGTCAACAGTTCAATGGCATGTCGGCAGATTGCCGACGTCAACAAAAAAATCTTACAAAATAATCAACTGCATTCAACCATGTTCTGTTTATTCAACGAAGAAACGCGTTTGAGAATTTAAATTTAATAGCTCATATAGTGAGTTTAAGCGTGTGTATTTCAGTATTGAGCTCTATCAAAAATCGGTAAAACAGATTTTATCTTTAAATAATTGTATTCTAACATTTGTATTTACATATTCGTGTAGGAAATACCGGTGTTTAATGTTTTAATTTTATTTACTCAGATATCCTATTTCAAAATCAAACCTGAAATGATTCGTTGATTTCTGGCCAATGATTGGTAACAATAAAATATTTATGGTGTTGTAAGTACGTGGCTTCTGTTTATCAATGTATTTTTAAAATAGTTTATCACATATCTTCTCCCACTTTTAAATCAGTTGTTTTTGATTTGACCTTACCACAAATACCATATTCATTTTATTCCATGTATGTGATTACACTGTGATATCATATTACTTTTAAAAATACAAAATTAGTGTATAGTGATATCAATAGTGAAATCAAATTAGTGTTGATAAAATCGCTTAGCTTATCGTAAATTCAATGTAACTTAAAAGTAATACAGACAATTTCCTTAATAGGTTCCTATGAAGTCAACTGACACAATTAATGAGGCTTCAGTAAATAGAGGGCCTGTTAACAGTACAGTAGATCACATTGCTGAGTCTCCCGAAGGTGTGGAAGAGTCTGTAACTGCTGACACACAGCTAAACACTACAGAAGACATGGATGGGGATGATAAAAAATCTCAATCATATGGGCACAACAGAAGAGTCAATAACGGTAACTACAGTGTACTACTTTCTCTGCTTCTCATACACCAGAGATATCTATCTCCTGGGTGTTATTGCAAATGACATTTTTATAATCAACAATGATTAAAAGATGTATATTTCATGGTGTTTCCAGGTTACATTAAATATGTAAGCTTGGTGGTATTAACATTGCAAAATGCAATATTGGGTCTTAGTATGCGGTATGCCCGCATAAGAGATGTAGAAATGTTTTCATCGGCAGCAGGTAATTATATTTTAATTTTTTCAAGTATTATTGCAGAAATAATTTATAATCAGTAAATGAACTGTGTTAAATGTGTTTTAACTACGAAATTACTATGAAATAAATTATACCATTGTGTTTTCAGCTGTTTTAATGGCAGAAGTTTTTAAACTTATTATATGTGTTTGCCTTGTGATGCAAGAGTCTGGTGGTGTTAAAAATGGAGCTATGTCTATGTATAACATAGTCATATTAAATGTTCGAGATACATTAAGAGTTTGTGTGCCATCATTTCTGTACATTGTACAAAACAATTTGCTTTATGTCTCTGCATCTAACTTGGATGCTGCTACTTATCAGGTAATCCCAAAACTGACTTATTAATTTAATTTATTTTTCAATGTATTTTTTTTTTTCATATAAATAATGTGTACATTATTATCTTGGATTTGTAAGGGAAAAAGCGAATAACTCCTACCTTTTATAACATAAATATATACATCCTTATTGACTGCTGACTGTTCTTTCCAGGTGACATATCAATTAAAAATATTGACAACAGCATTTTTTGCTGTGCTCGTGTTGAAAAGACACCTCAAGAAATGGCAGTGGCTAGCATTAGCCATCTTAGCAGCAGGAGTAGCTCTGGTTCAGTTGTCTTCAACAGAAAAAGCAAATGCAACTAAGACACATTTACCAGACCAATCTAAAATATTAGGATTTAGTGCAGCACTAGCAGCTTGTTTCTTATCTGGTTTTGCTGGGATATACTTTGAAAAAGTACTTAAAGAATCAGACATATCTGTAAGTTCAACAGTTTTAACTACATTTTTAATTGGTTTAAGACATTGATTGCTATGCATTGACTGAAATGAATTTTATTTTATAAATACTTGTATCTTATTTTTTACAAACAAGCTACTATAATGATTTTAAAATATTTTTAATGCTAGTGAATGTTACCAATAAACACCTGAATACAAACAACAAGGTGTTTTATAATCATTGTTTTTTTTTAATACAGTGCTATTCAATACCCAAGTGACTTACTATAATTTACATTACAAATAAACTATATAGTTTACATGAAACAAAAGACATAGCTCAAGGGCAAACTAGATAGTTTGCTCTTGTATGTAGTAAAAAGCAATGTGACGCATGTCTTAAGTAAACTTGTTGATTTGTTTCAGGTTTGGATGCGAAATGTCCAATTGAGTTTGCTATCATTACCATTTGGAACCATCACTTATTTTATAAATGAAGGAATTCATAATAATTTGCTAAAAGGCTTTGATGGTTTTGTTTGGTATCTAGTCCTATTGCAAGCCGCAGGTGGCCTCATAGTTGCTGTAGTTGTCAAATATGCAGATAATATACTGAAGGGTTTCGCAACTTCTGTTGCTATCATCATATCCTGTATAGCTTCTATATACATATTTGATTTCAACTTAACCGTACAGTTTGCAATTGGCACAATGTTCGTGATTTTTTCAATTTTCCTGTATGGTTATGTGCCTAAGAAACCTGAGCCTCGGACTTCTTTAAACGTATGATCATTTATATGATATAGGTTAAGTGTTATTTATAAGTATTATTTTGATTTTTCTTCATATCCTATTTTTATTTAAATGCTTGCCTATTTCCTTAAATCTTTTAATTGAAAGTTTTAAAAGTATTATAAGAGTATTTTAAAGTGAAACCCACAAGTCATCAAAAAGAAAGAAGCCAATTCGCTGTGTCTACGATCGCAGCGCTTCCTATTGACCAGATTATCGGGGGGCATAAGATCTGTTAATTCTTGCCAACTACATAATTTTGATTAACATTTTCTGGCTGGACTATCAAATCGATAGCATCGCGCGAAGTGTCAGAGATGTGAATCAATGGGGGCACGCACCCGCCGGAATATAGTATGTGTCAAGTTAAATATGCACCACGACCTATTTGAGTACTTTATTTAGGTTTTATTTAATTTTCAATGAAAAACAACCAAAATATATCTATTAAAATATCTAGTTAGCAAGAATTAGAAGATTTTATGGGTCCCAATAATGCAGCTACTAGGAGGCGATGTCATCGCCCACACAGCAAAGGATAATTCTTTGTAATTATTATGAATAGGTTAGATACAATTATGTACCTATGTCTTTTTTAATACTTCTTTATTATATAAAAATACCCGCAACTTAATGTTGTATCAAGTACACTTTTTCATTGACGCCATGATCAGTACCGGATATCTGCTTGCTAAAATTTGACAGTAGGTACTTACTTGTTAATAAGATTACCTACCTACGAATTAATTTATCATGTTCAATTTGAAGAATAATGAGCTGCATAGCTAATTGATTTTTATAAATAGATAATACTGACATGTTATGCAAGCATAGGTACTTACTTAAGTTTATCAAATGTCTTAGGGCATTCAAAATATTTTTTTATATGGTAAGTAAATAATTAATGATGAAATAATAACTAAGAGCAGAATCTATGCTATTTTATATTTCTAATTAAACATGTTAATAAATGATATACAACTTAATATGAATTTATAATCTTTCTCTTCCTCATTTGTTCCAGCCAATTATCAAGTTGTTGTTGTGGTGTTTGTGGATTTCTCTTATAATAGTCTACAGGAGGTTTCCCCTCTTCCAATCTTACGAAATAATGACTGAACTGGTATCTTACTTCTCCCATACGTCCTCTGGCATGCCTTCTTATTCCTTTTATTACCATTCCTTGACCAGAAAATGATTCAGCTGAAACAAAAACAACACAAATTAAGGGTTTGAATTATACTATTATTTTATTAATAGGTTTTGGCCCTCAACCCACCGCGTCGCATCCTATCGCCCGCTCCCGCTATTAATTTTTCCGACTTGCTAGACAAAATTGCGATAGCTTGGGCTTCGTAAATTGTAAAGGACAATTATTTTAAATAATTAAAAAGGGCAAAGCTAATCTAACAAACGCATTTATTTAGATAAGGATTAATACTGCACAGAAAAAAACAGCTTTGAAAATATTATGTTTTTGATTGAAAATAAGACCATAAAATTATTTATTGTAAGTTAACCATTATGATAAGAGACATGCTATTGTGGGCTTTTTTTCGTAGTGTTTTTGTAGATAAACAAATTAATCTCTTCATTCATTACTTTAGTGTATCTCTACTGGTTTAGTAAATATCCCAACAGGCGAGATTTTTTACGACCGCGCGATCTTTGCAACAGTAATCGTTATATTTCAGTCAATTTATATAAAATCATAATATACTTTTTACCTAAACCTTCTTCTTTAGCAAAAACCATAAAATCTGTTTAGTAGTTTTTGAGAAAATCAATTACAAACAATCAGGCAGCTTTTGGAGACTTTGTTTTAAAATATGTATAGATAGATATAGATGGTGTAAGGGACATCTGATGCAGCAAGGGATGCAAGGACTTATTGACTGGATACATGGTAGCTTTAAGAGGCTTTTATAATTCACATAAATAACATGCTTAAAAAACTACTAGAAACAGTGTTTGACATTTAACAAATTATCAGATTGATTCAGTTTGTAACAATAATTACTAATTGTCTAGCACTTACCAACCCACAAATTGCTCTTGAATTCAACATTGTGTTCTTTCACAGCAAGGTCTTGAGCTTCCAGAATGGCTTCTTTAACAAATATAGCTCCTTTTTTGTTTACAAAGCTGAGTTGTTTCACAGCTTCATCAACCGTCATTCCTCTGACAAAACTGGCAATGTACCACAGCTTTTCAGGACTGTATTTTATATTGGTCTTTTGATGACATACAAACTAAAAAGAAATAGTGTTCATAATGTATAATAAAATAATGAATATATGTTTTTTTTGGATGGAATTTTTCATTTATTGCTGCAACACATTTTTTTTATCCATTCTCTGTTAACCAACACAACATTATATATTTATTTACTGCCTTATCATTCCTCCCACAATCCATCTTTCTTTTCTGAATTAGATAGACTCACTCAATAGATATTAACATAATTAAATATTAATCATTATTATAATTCCCTTTTATTTTGAAAACTAAAATGATTTGGTTTAACAAATTTGTTATAATTTCAGAAAGAAGAGGAAGTTCCAGGAACCAGTAAAAAGGATTCTTAATACTGACTTGAAAACAACTGTAAAAAAAAAGTATCACTAGCATCAAAATTGGGGAATGGGTGTGTTCCAAAAAAGGGATATAAGGCTGATTAAGTTATGTACTTAGGGCTCCTACAACAATTAACTTACAGCTGGTCTTGGTTCTTCATCCGGAGACAGTGGAGGGTATATTTTTTTGTTATGTCTTATAAATCGTTTTGGTATGTTATCTGTTTTCGACCATGCTAAGACTGCGGAGCTTGTGTGTATGTTCTTCAAGTGATTTGTTTTTACATTAGTTAGACATAGGTTCTTGAATAATTGATTCATGATAGAAAAGGGTCCGATCTTACATCGAATTATGCCAGGAATCGTACATTAATGAATGCTTTTCAGCTTAAACATAACCTAAAATAAAATGATCTTGTGAATTAACTTTTATTTTTTCGCACTCGTGAAATGAGACAGTCTGACACTGACACTTCAAAATTCCATGACATTGACATCTGTCTATCTATGGTTTTTTTTTGCATGGCTTCATCTATGGTTTTTAACATAGATTAAAAAGATGGGCTGCGTCTAGCCAACTGACAGATAAAATTGGCCATCCTCCTATCTCTTTCCTGTAACAGAAATATAGGAGCAGCTCTTCTATTTCTCTCTTTCACTCAATTTCTAGATAGGTAGGGTCAATTTTTAGGCAGCTATTGCGCAGTCAATACTTTTAGTCTATGGGCTTGACCACACTCATAGATTTAAAGTATGGACTGCAACATATAGAAATTTCGGTTTCGGCCAAATTATAGCCGAAGCTTTCGGCCCTGCCGAATCTCGATTTTTCGTGCGTCGTTCAATAAACTTCGCAGCTATCTCGTACTTGTTCTGCGACCGAGCCCCGGCTCAGTTCGCCACGCGTCTATTTAATAGTGAGTTGAGGTTATGTTTTGCAACTGAGAGATGTGGTAACTTAAGGCTGACCCCACATTTGGCGTGCATGATCCTCGGGCGGGCGAGTAGCACGAGCGCCGCGTGCGCGTCGCGCGTGCGCTGCGCGAGCGTCGGGTGTTGCCGCCGTGTGAATGAATGCAGAGAGCGCGCAACGCGCGCGCGGCGCGCTCGCGACGCTCGAGTCGCGTTCTTACCCCTTCGCCCGCTATCCCCGCCGCCCGGGTTAAACGCCAAGGCGAGCGCCGCGTGCACGCTGCATGCATTCACACGGCGGCAACACCCGACGCTCGCGCAGCGCGCGCGACGCGCACGCGGCGCTCGCGCTACTCGCTCGCCCGAGGATCGCGCACGCCAAATGTGGGGTCAGCCTAATAGGTACATAATAGAAGTGTAAAGTCAATAATCGTAATTTTAAATGTTTCAATAAGTTTCAGTTTCGGTCGAACAGAGAGCAAGGACGAAAGTCCGGTTTCGGTTTCGGCTGAAAAATCAGTTTCGGTCGGACACTACTAAAATTGACGTGCTCAGCCAATGCTATAAGTCAACGGTTTAGAACTTTAGACTTTGAGTAAATCTATCAACCTACCCCAAATAAACATAAAACTTCTTCGTAGAGTCCGCGCAACTACTCAGGACCTGTGGAAAATTCGAGGCACTAAATTTTTTTAATCATATAATGATACAAACGCCGCGTCAAAAAAAGAGGAGTCGTGGCGTGGAGTTTAAAGTTGGAAAACTTTTTAATAACTGTAACAATGTGTAGGTTGCAGTCGTTGAAACGTTAAAGTGATGCCGTGTGTACCAATGCATCCATACCTAAATAAAAGGCCCATTATTCAAACAACAACAAAAAAAAAAAAAAAATTGACATCGACACGCGACGACATTATTTTGTTGTCTGATCTCTTCGGTCTGTTTCATCCGTTTGATTTTGATTAAAAGGAATTGGCTAAAGCCCACGTTACAACAAACAAAAGAACTTATTTATTCAGTGCTTACTTTCTCACTGTATCGTATGAGATTTAAAAATGAGAATACTCTCAGAAATCTTTACAAAATCATAGCCCCACGCAATGATTTATTTTTTAATAACAAAATTTAGAATCGAAGTATAAATAACTTATACAATGTGTGATCTCTACATAGCGGTTGTATGTTCTTCGAACATGAACCGTAGTATGGAAGCTCACGCATTCCTGGCGAAGAAAGGCTTTAAAGTAAAGTCTTATGGCACAGGAGAAAAGGTTAAGTTACCAGGTGCTTCTGCCGACCGACCTAATTGTTATGAGTTCGGGGTTCCCTATGACGACATTTATAATGATTTATTGGAAAAGGATAAAGTATATTATACACAAAATGGGATTCTACATATGTTAGACAGAAACAGAAGAATTAAACCCAGTCCAGAGAAGTTCCAGATATCAACAGAGCGGTTTGATGTCATAATAACATGTGAAGAAAGAGTATATGATCAAGTCATAGAATGGTTTGGTACAAAGAGATCGGTTTACAATCAACCTGTCCATGTTGTGAACATGGATATTCAAGATAACCATGAAGAAGCTACCATTGGTGCATTTTTAATAAGTGACATGGTCACAAAGATGGCTCAAAGTGATGATTTAGATAATGATATTGATGAACTATTGCATGAGTTCGAAGGAAAGTGTCATCGGCCAATTCTAAATTGTATTATGTTTTATTAACATATACTGTAATCCACAGATATAGATATACCTAGATAAAGCAAGAGCGACTACTTTGCGTGCCAAAAATCCATGCTAGCTTATGACCAAAAATCGTAAGTGGCCTTTTTTCGCGCTCGTCCAAATCAGTCTATTGTTAGTTGGACTTCAAGTTTTAATATTTAAATGGTTAATTGTGCTGTGGGACGAGAGGGGCACCATAAGCAGGGGCACATTTCAATCGATTTGGTTTTCCCAATACTAAATAGTTTTTGTGGCGTCATAACAGGTAGCCAAAAAATGGCATGCTTGGGTTTCATACAGATTGTGATACTTGTGTTATCTAGGTATATCAATATCTGTGCTGTAATCAGACATATGCAAAACTGGGAAGAAAAATTTATGCTTCCAATATATGAATGTTTGACTATAATTATTATGACCAGATATTTATATACCCTACTAAATGCCTGAAAAAATATTTTTACTGTTATTTTACCTACAAAAGCAACTCACCAGCAAGGAGTTACCTTATTGCAATGTGAATAAATATATTTGGACAGACAAGCAAAAGCAGAGTTATATTTATTTAATTTATTTAAAAGATCTCAACAATAGTAGAACGACTCCACACATATTTGACACAATGTTGACGTAATTTCTGATTGATATAATTTGTGGCTAGAATGTGGGTGACTGTTAAGAAATAAAATATTTTATGTCTTAAATAGATCATATTCTGGCTATATGATTGAGCATATGGCATGGCTTTAACATATAAGGGTTTCACTACTTACCATTTTTTTTTTTTCATGTATTAGTTTTGCAAGATTCTTTTAAGGTCAATATTGTTCTGAATTAGTAGAAAACAAATTGATGCTAATTTAAACACATTGTGACCAATCTAAGTTTTTGAAAACAATTTTGACCTTAAAGAGGTGGTGATTTTCTTGTTAACTATATTTATATACATTTAGAATAGTGAACTGAATATAATTTTAAGTTCCACTGATGAAGACTAACAATGTCCATAATATTCATTAATGAATTTATTCTGTGTATAAAGACGGTGTTTTGATTTTTATAAAAGAAAAATATTTTTAATTTTGATTTTATTTAAGTCATCTTAGATGACAAAAACACACATCAACCTACCTGAATCTCATATTTTCCCAATTGATTAGGAACCTTCTGTTTTTGTGATTAAGTTAAAATTCTATTAAATAAATTCGACATCTTATTTTATAAAGCTGAAAAGTTTGTTTGGTTGTGTGGCTCATCTCAGGAACTACTGGTTCAAATTGGAAAATTCTATTTATATTATGTTGTTAGAATAGGCTATACCAACATCACGCTACGACCAATAGGAGCCTAGCAGCGGGTAAAACCGCGAGCAACAGCTAGTATTAGTTAGAGAGCTTATAAGCTCACGCCAGAAACTGTCAGACTCGTACTGTATAAAAAGTACCCTGTTCGTTTGCGTTCCAGGGCCACAGTCGTTCCCGCGACCAACCTGCTACGACTACGACATCACTGGCAATAGTTCGTAATTTGTATCTTCAAGGATATCCAACTCCAATGGCCATTTGGAGGCAGGCCGCCCTGGACAGCAGGCAGGTCCGGGCGGTCCGGTCCTTCCGCCCCGCCCCCAACCCCCCCTTAGTCCGCCGCAAATTTTTGCATGTATCAAGCAAGGCATCGAGCACTGGTATTGGCTGCTTATAAAGAGAGAAAAACAATTGTAGGACTATCTACCTCTTTCCTTTACGATGGTCCTATAAGTTTCAAAATGCCTCAAGGATATTTTTTGGGACAAAAAAATGTTAAATACCTACGTCTGGCTTAATTCAATCTCACTTCTTCTCAGCCATTCAGACCTGGCTGTATTTAGGGATAATTGAAGAATTATTCGACAAGGTTTCAGAGTGCCTCAAGCACTTTCGCAAAATGTGCGCAGCTCTCCAGCTAAAATGGGTACCTAGCTCGTCTAATGAAGGAGCACTTGGTATTTCACGGACGCCTAGAGCCAGGGATACAATAGAGGACAAATGTCGACGATTTCACTTTTATCTGGTGACATCGTCACATAGCACGATCTACGTCCGTAGCGAAGCTAGGCGAAGTTGTTATAATGTTATATAAAACAGTCGATAAAATTGACACCCACCGAGGTAGTGTTCTTTGCTGCGGTGTACATTATTATGATTAAAAAAAAACCACTTCAAAAGCAACCACATAAAAGTATAAAATAACTTTTCTTTCGGAAGTCGGAAGCTTTGTTTTTATTTCATTGACTTTTCTGTCACCATACAAGTCGCAAGAGTATATTAAAAGGTTACCGCGATCTCGGAACGCAAAGGGGTAACTGAAGAAACAAGTTGGTTTTTAGTTTGTCAAGTCTGACAGAGTACTTTCTCTCATTTGATGAATTTCAAAACTAAATAAAAGACCCTTCGCACACGTGTGGATGCACGGCGAGTCACGATTATAGGACGCTAAGCACGAGATTCCTGCCTAACGATTGGATATTGATAAGGCAAACTGGTGTGCCATGACCGGGGTTAGACCATGATACGATATTATACCTACCTTTTCCGATACACTGAGCGCTTTCGTACGCGTGTCGATGAATTAGAATAAATAATACGCAAAATTTTCGTTTTACATGTTTGAAATTTTATTTTAATATACTTAACTATGTATAAAATATCGATTTGGTATGTTTAGGAATGTGTTTTTTTGGTTATAATTAAATAGCATCGCATAAAAAATAAATATAATTATTACATTAACATTTTCTACTTGATTTTAATATACTCTTACCTAATTTTATTTGGTTTTAAAAAGTTTTTTTTAAGATAATTTTACAATTGTATCTACAATAATGACAGCGTAACTTCGTTGAATTAACTCATTTGCTTCAAGATCCCATCTTTCAACTCATTATATCGGTTCAACCTTATTTCAGCATATCTGTAAAAAGAAAATAACCAAGTTAAGAAAGAATATGAAAGATGAAGTTCTGTAGCGTAGCGTTGGTTTCGTCGCCTGGGGACGACGGGAAATTCCCCGCATTTATTTCCAAAATCAGTCAAGAACATCTATTTCAATGTATTAAAATTGTATGTATGTCACGTTCGACCATCAATACGTTTAATAAGTACATAACACTTTAAGAGTCTCCACGTGTAACAACACTACGTGTAAATATTCACAATATCATGACAGTTGGCAATCTCCAAGTATAAAACAATAACACATCTATCCCTAGTACGTAAAATAAAATATGACTTCGAAGCTTATGCTAGTATTACGAACAACTTCCACAGAGCGTCAAATCATTTGTGTGGTTTGCCCTGAGCGGAGCGAGCTCGAAAAATTGTAGCACCTCAGCTAGATCATTATTTACATTAACGACCAAATTCTTTTGTTAACTCACCTGCCGAAATCGAAATCTATATCGGAGTGTTCATATTGTACGAGTGACCATATTCCCCAGAGGAAATGAGACAGCAATGATAGTTGTTGAACTTCTTTATAGACCTTGTAAATAAGCACCTCAGAAGGGTGGCTCACATTTAAGTATATCGCTAGGTATACTTTGATCCACATCATCTGGAACTGTTCGCAGGGATACCTATCGTAGTTAATGTCATCTATCGACAGACCTATAAAAAATTAAAAGAGAATTATTTACAATGGACTTGCTCTAAGTAATCCTTTGTGTATTTATTAAAATATTATGTTTCTTCGCTCTCATAATCTGTAATCCCAATAAGGCTTGTGATTATTTTATTAGAATCAATCAATCAATCAGTTGCATTAGAGTTTGGTAAAATTTAGTACTGTGAAATACAGTCTTCAATCTAGCGTTAGATTTTTTAAATGTAATTTTAATTACGCGCGGAAGTACCTAGATACTTTATTGAATAAATCTTGGATTTAAAAATAAACTATCAACTTCCCGCATACTAGATCGGGGAGAGACCCTCTACTGTCAATTACTTCGACTACATAGATTTCATTGAGTTCAGGGACAATTTCGGATGATTTGGCTCAACCTCGCAGAACTTAAATTGTTGTTTGAGTATGAGCAAGTTAACTTCTTCACGTCAACTTATGTAGAATGAACACTAAAAATGTTTATACCGTTATGAGCGAGAGAAGCGAGCTCGCAAATTTTAGACACACATCCCATCAGAGAGCTGGCTATTCGTTTCTGACACGATATGATATGATGCTGGTACGAACGAGCTAGACAGCCCAAACCAGATACGATCAGTTAAAATAAATCCGCGATTAAGCGACATGTATAAGTATACAAATGTGATCGATGAAATACTCACCAACAAATTCGTTGAAGTGATTGGCTATATCGTACGCTTGGTAGCAGTACGCTGCATATTCGTAATCAATGAAGGATATTTTCTGTTCATCTTTGTTGTATATTACGTTTCCTAGAAGCAAATCATTGTGAGCAAACACAACAGGACTTTTTGTTTTTATTAAGTGCGACTTAAGACGCTCGTACTCTATCCTTAGTTTTGTTATTGAGCCGAAACTATTTGCGAATCTATAAAAAGAAAAAAAAAATTTAGTACAATTTTCTTTCTTAACTAAAATTCTAATACCGATACGCAAACTCACTACTTATCAAGGCAACGCAAATAAAAGATGAAGGTGAGTTTGATGAATAAATTAGTTTCTAAAACCTATGGGTATTTCCCATTGGAACCTTTCTGAATTATGTGTATACTTAATGAACCCGGACAAGTGCGAGTAGGACTCTTGCCCAGAGGGTTTCGTCTTAAAGATATGACAGGTCATGTCCGGGTACATTAACTACAAACTTAATTCAGAAATTTCTTGCCGATTGGCAGACACTTCATTTCAACCAAATAATTAGCTGTCAGTCTTCTGGGCACTTTCCCGGATGACAGCGAAGCGGAAGAGCACTTTGACAACAATGAGACTCATAGACATGAGCGGGCATTCCGCAGAAGTTCTGTGACATATTATAAGAGTTGTTTGAAGCAACATGCACTTGCGATAAAAAACCGCGTGAACATAGTTCCCGAGTGAAATTAAATTCGCATGAAAAAAAAAACGCGTAAAAAATGTTGCTTGGCCTTAGTTTTATTCATTATTTAGAAGCGCCATAATACTTAGTGCGAATAGAAATTTTAGACTGATAAACGTTATCCATAGATATAAGGATGTAATTAAATTAAGTCTTGAAATTATTGCAATACAATATTGTAGTTCAGCTGCCGCAGTGGCGTAGCAAGGCCGGGGTGAAGCGGAACCTAGCGAAAGACAAAAAAAAAAATCTTGACAACGGCGATTACAAGTTTGCCAGAACTTGCTACAACTGTTTCTGAGAACTGATAGAGCCAAAGAAGAGGCAGAGGCCTGCAAAACTGATGGCGCCGACGATCATATTAGGTCTAGCGCTCCGCTGCTCGTGCGAGGCCCCCTTGTTGCATGATGGCTTCTTGGTTACGTTTTATTTCTAACTGGAAACAGAAAGACTAAAAGAGGCCTCGCAAAGCTTATGGCACCAACAATCACATTTAGTATAAATGACTTGGGGGAACAACATCCATCTTAGAAAAAGGGGGCCTCGCGCGTTATATATTTTTGATTTTTTGGGAACACCTCTTTTTGTAACCCCTTTTATTTCGGTAGGTACCTCACTCGATAGGTTTAAAAAAAATCGTTAATCCGCGCGATATTAATTGTTTATTCATCCTGATATAAAAGGGCCTCGCAAAAGCGTCTTGCCGGCCTTATTTAGTCTCGCTACGCAACTGCAGCTGCCATCAGAAAGTTTATTTAATAAACTAGCTTCCGCCCGCGACTCCGTCCGCGCGGATGTCGGTCTTCGCGTGGATGGTTTATTTCCCCATTTTGAGTAACTCTGACAATGACATCTTATAAATATTACGGCGCTGAATCCACTGTGGGTAATGTGTGTCCACAAATCCACAACGTGTGTTCGCGGTTCTACAGAACAACGTCTATGAATAAAACTGAAAAATAAGATTTTTTTTCTACGTATTTTTCCAGGATAAAAAGTATCCTATGTTATGCCCAGGATAATAAGGAATAATTATACCAAGTTTCATCGAAATCGAACCGTTAGTTTTCACGTGATGCCTGCACAAACAGACAGACATACAAAAATTTTTTTAGTCATATATTTGGGTTTGGTATCGATCCAGCAACACCCCCCGCTATTTATTTTTTCAATATTTTCAATGTACAGAATTGACCCTTCTACAGATTTATTATACACCGTGACTTTTTAGTCGTCTTACTAAAGTGGTCCACTCAATGTATCCGACATAAAATACCTCTAGGCGCGATTTTTTTTTATCTTTAATGATAATTTTTATCATTAAAAAATAGGTACATTACAAATATGAAACATGCTGTTTAAATGTTTACGTATCAAACTGTAGAGTATACCTACTCATCGCATGTGTTGAGCAGATCATTCCATCTCCATATTCTATGAGACAAGGGGTTTCTAACTACGCCTTGCGTCATAATTATGAATAATATTTTAATTTTTTCAGTTATTCAGACCTCATAATTACCTATTTTTTTTATTATGAACGTTTACTAGTCATTGGATACATGAACTGGGCTGCTGTTGTAAGACGACTAAAAAGTCACGGTGTATGTATAGATAAATTGAAGCGAGTTAAATAAAAAAATAACATTGCCCATTAATCTAACTAACTAATTTTATAAATGCAAAAGTTCAGATGTTTGGATGTATGTTTGTTACTCAATCACATCAAAACGGCTGAGCTAAACTTAATATCAGGATTATTTTTGAGTTACGAGCGGGGAAAGCCGATGGCAAAATGGCAACAGTTAATAAAAATTAAGTAATTGCGATAAGGATTATTTAATCACTATCTAAATAACATAAGTAAGTACAATTTATATTTAAAGTAAGCTACTAAACTATACAAATATAGTCATTCGTGTTTAAAGGAGGATATAACAGATGGTTTTTTATTAACAGTACCTAACGTTTATTCTATCTGCTAAATAATAGTTAGGTATGGTCAGCAAAATCAAAGTTCATTCTTCTAATTTTTGAGAGCTAAGTATATCGGTAAGTTGAAGTGGTTGTTTGCATTCCACGTGTGATTGTTTGGCAAAGTGTGAATTGCAAGTATTTTACGTACCTGGCTTGCTTAGCCTCTGATGTAAACGGATCGGGAACTAAACTAAGAAACTGTTCGATTTTATCCCATACAAATGGTTCTTTCGGGACCTGTAATAGCATAACATGAGACAGATAAATTAGAATAATCCAAACACAATACTGATAATACGTATTTATAGATTTACATGTTTTACGGATACTGCACATTATGCCAGCGGCAATGCCGCGCGGTTATGCTGTCCAATTGACATATCTTTGTTCAATGCGGGCAGAGCATTGCAGGGTGTCGGCCGCTGCCATCAGGAATGCCGTAACTAGTTCGGCTGCCAGCAAAGTGTACAGTAGCCTTAAAAGTCTTGAAAAAAGTTGGATTATAAATATTCAGACACTTAGGTGTATAAGAACAACTGTTCGCCCAGACGGTGCGCTCTATTCGCAGGTTTATCGTGATTAAAAATTCCATTCACAATAAGTCTGTTGTTTTGTCACCGGTCACCCTGAAACTTGTTACGAATTTGGCGTTCAATAAACTCTATTTTATTGTTTTCTTTTATTATCTTAACGTGATAATTTTCATAATATCACGCTTGTAACCGCCGAAAGGTTTGCCAGAAAACAGAAAAGTTTATTTGATGTGCTGGCGTCTATACTTATTTACCTATTATAATATAGCTAGCTGTTGCCAGCGTCTTCGTCTGCTACAACTCGGAAAGTATCCACGGAAAGATGAAATCGGGATAATAACTATCCCATGTGTGTAACTGTCTGTGTACAACATCCAAATCCGTTCAATGGTTAGTGCGTGAAAGAGTAACAAACATCCATACATTCATTCTCACAAACTTTAGCAATTATAATAATACTAAGATGTTGACTGTATTCAGTAAAATTATCGTCTAGTGTGAATACGTGAGATGATCATTTAGGTACAGTTCTGATTACATAATAATTATTGTACCAATAAAATATATTCATGGTCTCTTCAGATAAGACAATCCAACGTAACAAATTATTTTTTAGTTACGTAACATTTTGTAGGCGCGTATCTACTGAGAAAGATAATATTCGAACACTAAACTTCAGTGGGTACAAACTACAAACCACCAACTAATGATAATCTTAGTTTGTGAGAGAAAGTTACGTAACATCACCTACTAAGAAATATTTTTTGCCTGTCACATTAATATAGTTGATAATAGTTTCAAGGCGTAGCGTAGGTACGCTCAAGTAATAAATACATAAAACGAACAGTGTTTCAGTAATTACGTGATGTACATAACTACATATTCAACTACACATTATCGTCAATGACACCTAAGTAAACTTCTTATTCTCAAATTACTACGCCAGTCACTACGCCTCAGTAGCACCCATTTTTCTGCTATCTGTACCTACGTAAATTACCATCGTTAAACAGTCGGAAACTTTTTCTAATGAAACAATGGCTATTTCTTTATTAGGTATATCGACACAGGTACATACTTACAAAAGCTATAAAAGGCAAACACTTGAGCACTGCACAAATGCACATGCATCTTCGCGTGTAGTTTGCCATAAACACGAAGGCGATAATCTATTTCTATCTCTGTTGTTACTAACAAATGTGATCTAGACAGGAAGGAAATAAATGATAGTAGCGCAGTTACATCCTAGTCTGCACATTTTGCAATCATATAATAGTTTGTACAGTGAGCAAATATAAAGTTTATTTA
Organism: Agrotis puta; assembly: GCA_943136025.2. NCBI lineage: Eukaryota > Metazoa > Arthropoda > Insecta > Lepidoptera > Noctuidae > Agrotis > Agrotis puta. The sequence goes on along the minus strand of OW964176.2, from coordinate 10,571,140 downwards.
CACTTGATTTCTTCACTTGTGAATACAAGTACATGATTGTATAGTTTTATCTTTTGAATGCAACTGTTCCGGTTAACTTTCACATGGTTAAGATAGACAGTGATGTAGTAACTCTATTTATGTTATTTTTATAGAATAGCAGTATTTTAATCAACTTTCGTTGCTCACTATACCAAACACATGTAAACTGTAATTTGCAGATTTTATGATTTACTGCTTAGTTGTGTGTAGTTTTTAATGCAAATTTTATACAGACATAGACTACCTACCTTAGTTTTACTGATTGTAGGAACTATGAAGGTAAAGTAAGAGGTTCAATATTATTGCATCAATAAATACCTGTAAGGACATGGTATATGATTATGTGAGTATGTTCTCTGTTTAACATTTAACAATTATAAAATGAAGAAGAAACATGAAATTTTTCTAACAAAAACGTAATAGGTAGCCATTAAAGTAGTAGGTAAATTTGTAATAGATACATACATCTTTTCCCAGTTGAACTCTGTGCATTTTAGCCATTTGTGTTGCCACTAGAGGCCATATATCATCTTTGGTAACTGATTCAACATCCAGAGTAGTTCCAGGGTAATATTGATATGCCAGTCCATTTTCAAATATTGCATAAACTTGAGGAGCCAATCCAAGAACATTCAGTGTTTTAATGTTTCTAAAAAAAAACACATGAAATAAACAAATGACTATGTTGTGTACATTTTCTTTTTTCCTGTGGTTACTTTGCAACTTGGATACTGCCTTCACTGCACTCATTATTAGATTTTACTTACTCAAATATTCAACAATAATAAACCTAGGTATGTAAGGTACCAATAATAAGCCTATTTTCTCTACAATTTTGGAAAAAAATAAGGGAAATGTAGGACTAGTAAGGGAAGACTAGTAAGGGTGGATTGGATTCGAAAAAGTACAGGTAAGCAAGGAAGTACAAGAGTTCTATAACTATCTACTGAGATTTTATTTTAGTGACAGAATATTTTTGTATTTATTTTCCCTGCAATCATATATACATAAATAACCCTGATTACCTGATTTCAGCAGTACGATCAATAAATAAATCAGTTTTGTTTCCATAGATTCGGACAAGCATAATATCATTTTCACCACTGGACTCCAAATATTGACATGATACTAGCTTATTTGTTATTCCATCTGTTAAAGTCTGCAATATAACATAAATTTAAAACATAAATAGTCCGCATTATGCTAGTTTTAAATAGAACCTGCAATAGAATTTGAAATAAGAATATATTTATGTAGAAAAATATTAACTTAAGACCATCTTTAAGTGATCCCCAACTTATAGAGGTTAGGGTTCCTTTTTAGTACTCTTGGTCAGTGGGTCGTCTTAGGTTTTTAAAATTTAATTATAATCTACAATAAACAAAGAAAAACAAAATAAATTGTTTATATACATGAAATATTATATTTGAAGACAGCATATGGTATACATACCTTTAATTTAATATTTTCTTGTGTCCAATCAGGTCTTACACTTTTTAGTAATTTATAAACTCCAGTATTAAGATCATTTTCATCAATTTTTAATGGAACGTATTTGTCTCCAGCAGCTAGGCAAATCGAGGCCATCACAAAGCCAATTATTATCACCAATAATGAGTATACACCTAGTTGTCGCCAAGACTTAAGCTGAAATGGGCATCTGGGCAGTTTGCTCGACACTCTAGCGAATATTTTATTTGATTAATTTAATTTTAAACTTCGTTACATCTAGATAACGCCAAACCCTGTGACAGTACATAGGAGTACTTTGCACAGACCGTTGTTGTTTATAAAATTCGCCAAAAGGCAGGCAAAGGAACAGAGCCATACAGCCTATTTGCACAGACCGGCACAGACAGATCAAATGTGGTACAAAGTGTGACTTTGACAGTTGACACATTTTAATTTTTTTGTAATGTTTCTGGCATGGGCTTCAAGGCCTTTAGCCCTCATGCACACGAGCGCATTTTTTTTCGGGCGTTAATATAGCGCCGAGTTTGAACAAAATGGTAAATTGAACCTTAATGTCACCACCTCGCACTTAGGGCTCCTGTACACGATGCCGCCGCCGCACCGAGTGCACTCCGCTGTTTGCTGTGTATACCTTCTCGAACACGACGCTCGCCGCCGCAAAATCAAACACTACACTAGCGAATGACGGTGCGGTGGCGATGCGGCGGCGATAAGCGCTGACATGTGAACAGCTAATGGGATTGCATTTGTTCGGCGCTCATTGAAAAAGCGCTCTTGCGAATAGGATGGACGTCTTCCCTATATAAATGACAGATACAATTGGGCACATCTTTAGAAAAAGAGAAAACAATTGTATGGCTATCTATCTTTTTCCTCATTATTAGAGATTATATTTTTTTACGTGGTAAATCATCAAATAAGTCCTCCCACCCAGAACAAGCCGAGAGGGATTGCCACACATGTACTGACTAAAATCCATGGTGTCCATCAATAGCCCTTTACGTTCCGGGGTTACGATTACCCACCTGATATGACAGTCCCACGACATTACTATAGACCTGTGCAATAGACATTCATTATATAGGAAATAGATAGATTCTTTTTGGACAACCTTTCTTGAGACGTAAAAAAACCATTGTCCGACGAATTGCAAGTCATAAAGGTTTTATTTTTTCCGGTCTCTTTATACATGATCTATTGGCGCCAGTCGATGGTTTTACGCGCCGACTTGTCTGCCGAGGACCTGCTTCTTTAGAAAAGCACCCTTAGGGGGTTGGATCACGGGCCTGATTCAGAAGGCACGATATGGCTCGCATTGTGTGGCTCCTGTCTCTGGAGCCATAACCACCAGAAGCTTGGACCTTGTTCCCACACCAGCGGATTATTATTTTTATAATTATAAAATGTTTTTATAATTTTTGTTTTGCAAAATATTTAAAAAAGTATGTTTACCAAAAGATGAAATAACCAAACGAATTCTAATTAACCGACTTCCAAAAAGGAGGAGGTTCTCTATTCGATTGTATGTATTTTTTTTTTTATGTACGTTCACCGATTATTCGAAGACGCCTGAACCGATTTGAAAAAATCTTTTTTTGTTTGAAAGGGTATACTTCCAAGTTGGTCCCATAGAAATATTGCCATGATCTGATCACGAACTTCGGAGATATGGAACGGAACTCTTCAATAATAGACAGCAAATCTGTCGTAATTGCTGCAATCGCTTGGATGTTTATTGTTTACACAACATCATAACATAACATCACGCCTGTATGCTCTGAGGGGGTACGCAGATGTGTACAGTATACCCATATTTCGACAGTTTGGTATGTTAAGTTTCATTTTATTGGGGATAAGCCTATCGAATACCCGAATGGTGACAATGGGAGCACCCATTGTCACCATGTCAGGATCTGATAATGGAATCTGGAAGGTAAAATTCCTTAACGGTTAAAAGTCAAAATCAAAGTCAGAATAATAACTCAAGTTATATGACGTAGTTCACCTACGATATTTACACTAATAAAAATAGAAAAAAAAATAACCTACTGATCAGATGGGGTATCAAGACAGAGGGTTTTATAAATTACTAAATGTAACTAAAAGAAAATGACAAAGTTAACTTACTACATACGTACCTTTTTTTTATCGTGGTAAAATCATCAAATGAGTCCTCCCACCCAAGGCAGGGCGGGAGGGACTGTCAGACTTGTACTGACTAAAATCCACGGTGTCCTTCACTAGCCCTTTACGTACCGGGGTCACGGTAATGGGCAAGTCCCGCGACTCCGGCAGGCTATGGCCCTCTACAGGCCCCGTCACTATGCTGACACTCCTTGAGGCGCGCGTGGAACACAACGCGCCGTCGACCCGGGCATGGTCCATGGTCGGGCTGCGAATCGCCCATTACTCGCCGCCCGCATGCCCGCGCCTACGCTGGCCGGAGATCGTCTTGCGACGTCCGACGCCGTAGGCGTCTACCACTGGGCTAGGGTGGAGGGAGGACGCTGTCCTCTCCCTCACGCGGCCCGCCTCCTCCTTCGCAAGCATGACTGCTTCGCAGAAGGAGGCGAGCGCTTCCCACTCCGTCTCGCCCCGCAGCATGGCCTCGACCAATGCCGGGCGCGAGAGGTCTCCGCCTATCGCCGTCGTGAGGACACGGCGGTGCTCTGCCCAAGCGGGGCAGTCCTGCACCGTATGCTCCACCGTGTCCTCCGGACGATCCTCGCAGTTGTGACACCCAGGCGTTTCTTCCCTCCCTATCAGACACAGGAACCTCCCGAAACTTCCGTGTCCGGTGAGGACCTGCGTCATGCGGTAGGTCAGGACGCCGTGACGCCTATCCAGCCACTCCTCAAAGAGGGGTCTTACCGCCGCGATTGCGGCGTGCCCGAATACATAACACCTACGATAATTTATACAAAAAATGGAAAAATAAAAAACTTTTTTACAAAAAAAAAAACCGACTACCAAAAATACAAACGCCCCACCTAAAACCACTAAAAAGAGAAAAATAAACTACTATTTATCTATTTCAGAAAACAAAAATGCACGTATTTTTCAAACGAATTAAATAAAAAACTTATTACCTACCAATACTAAATCAACTTACAATATTATTTTACCCACCAAAAACATTAAAATAATGTAAAAAAATGCCAAGTCTCTCGATGCAGTCTTTCCATCGTAAAAAGTTTTGAGATCTCATAGAAGCCAAGTCCTATTCAAATTATTTTGTAGCATGCTCCAATGCAATAATAAAAAATAAGTACCTTACGGGCCATCGCTTTATGAAAGTAAATGAACCGAGAGTACACTAACACTAGTGTTTGCGTACACACTTGTGCAATTGTGTATTATAATTTATGTCCTGCGCAGTTTACTAGTCTTGGATGAGACTGACTGCCGTTGCCGAAATTCGGTTGGGACGACACGGATAAACCAAAAGAAAATTAATTTTGTGATATTAATGTTTACGCATGCGGTGTGTGACTTTCAACTCCAAATATGCCGTTTTGTTTCAAAATCAAAATCAAATCATTTATTTCAACTAGGCCAATTACAGGCACTTTTGAATTGTCAAAAGACATAAAATAAAACTAGTACAAAAATAGTTATGGTGCTACAGTCCCAGTCACAAGACATAAAAACTGTGAAAGTACCGTAGGTGCTCATTCCAAAGCGTAGATCTCTATGGAGAAGAATGAGCAAGAAACTCCATGGACACTCTTTTTCAATCGCCAAAATTATTACAAAACTTTTGTTACATCATTCATCATCAGATGGTACATTATGTGAGAACGATGTGGCAAGTTAATAGTGTCCATAGTAAATATAAAAAAGACAATTCAAAAATAAAGTTACTTTAAATTAAAAATTAAAATAGACCCGGGCAGCTAAGAGATGACCAGTCCCAACTGACAGCGCCCGTTCACGAACATGACGCATATATCAGCACCATTCAGCTCAACCATTTTGAAGGGAACTAAATGATCCGACACACACGCCACCATCAGCGAGACATTTGAGTGAGCATGACATACTCTCAACCGCCAGAGTCATTCAAGTCAATAAAAGACGTAGGTTTCTAGTCAAAGATAGCTCTGAAGTACATGGTACTCACACAATGCTGGGTATGACGCTATATAATACTAGGTGGATACACTCTATACAATGCAAGAGATAGGTGTACATTCTTCATCCGCTGCGACAATATTAATAAAAGATGAAGGAAACCTACGACTGTCGTACTAAAATAATAAACAATGCACACAAAAAGACAAACAATAAAATGTAAAGTAGGACAAAATGTCCGTGGATCAAAATAAAATACTAAAACAAATACAAACACATAAAATAAAACAAAACAAGATGACTTAATTAAGTCATAAAAAAACAAATAAACAATTATATGAACTCATATAACTAGTCGGGGAAAAAAAAAAAGAAGAAAGAAGAAATTTTCTTTCTTCAAATTAAGTTTCTTCTTGTGCTCATTGCCAAGTCACTATAATTATAATATAAAGAAAACTATTGATACAATTACTAAATGTTGATTTATAACTACAAAATAATTTGAATAGGACTTGGCTTCTATGAGATCTCAAAACTTTTTACGATGGAAAGACTGCATCGAGAGACTTGGCTTTTTTTTACATTATTTTAATGTTTTTGGTGGGATCTCATTTATTTTTTGTAAGTGTATTTCTTTCTTTTTTTTTAGGTGACCTCATAATTTCTTGGACTTCAGCTACTGCTTTGCTTAGAACCCATTCTCTATCTCTTTTGTTTCTTTTCAACGAGCTAAATAAACATAAATCTACTAACTTACAAAATAAATATAACTAAACTAAATAACACGTAAACAACTAGATATTGTAACTACCTATGTCTATGTTATATTAATAAACTATTCGCCTAAATAACTGTTTCAGTAACAATAATAAATCTACTATCTAATCCGGCTAACTTAAGTTCTCCGAATATAGCTACAATATTTTTTTAGTTTCGAAATGGTTTTTCATAGGTAGGTGGCGCTATCAAATGAAAATTATCGAATTATTTTAAAGTACTACTTATACTGCGCTCGGTAACGAAACCATAGCGCGATTCAGACAGGTACAACGCCATCTATCGAGCGCGCATACAATCGAAATTTATCGCAATACAATGGAGTTTTAGCTTTATTAATTTAATGAATTATGAACTTTATGTATCAATTAATTATAGTCTATGTATTACATTTTTATTATTCTTTTCTATTCCATGTATTTATTCATCCAATTGAATACTTAAACAACGAACAAAGTTAACAATGCAGTCAAAATCCATACATAATGTTCTTGCCAAACCGCAAATATAAAATTGTTTTCTATGGTATATTATTTTTTAATGTTTTTATAATTTTTCCTTTATATGTGGCTAATGACCTATCTTGGTGCAAAATTTGAAGTTTCTAAGTCTGCTAGAAGTACCTTAGATTTTTGATGATCGGTCAGTGAGTCAGTGAGTCAGTGAGTGAGTGACAAAATGGTGTAACTTTGATCGACCGTAACTCCTAAACTATTAATTCAATTGGCATGTAATTTCGAACTTAAGCTTGTTCTAATGCCTACTATTATTCACCGAAAACCTAAACTCCTAGCTTTGTCCACGTCGAAGATATAGGGGGGGCGAAACAGCCGCGAATCGCATCGAGAAAAGATGGTACGGCCGTGCCCGTTTTGCTCGAGACTTGGCTGGGGCACTGCCGTGCCCCCAGATTTAACAAACAAGATATTATGTATTTACAAACAACCTATAATGATTTATTTACAAAATTACAATGTGACCATTCTTGTCTAAACCTAATTAGCTATAAATTTAACTATAATATTTTTATAATGTTGTGTGCTAGGCACCTACTGATCTGTTTGAAGTCGGTGCCAAGCCAAAAATAAAGAGAACAATAATACTTAGTAATATAATACACACAGGGTTATAATTAAAAACATCTAATATTTTTATCAATAAACAAATAGCAACCTACGAACACGTAACCGACTATCAAAAATACAGAATTTATCAACAGCACTATAACGCATCAAAACTTAATTGCATTCAAGACGACCGTCAAAGACTGCCTGCTCGTGCCTGCCCGTTTGGGTTGAATCGCTCAAGACTTGCCGACCCACGATCGCGCGTTCGGTCGCAAGCGCAGGGTGATTTGGTGTGATTTAGATGTAGCGTGATGGCGTGACGGGGCTAGACGTGCGTATCCTATCGAATACCTATTTGGCTTGGCACCGACTTCAAACAGATCAGTAGGTGCCTAGCACACAACATTATAAAAATATTATAATTAAATTTATAGCTAATTAGGTTTAGACAAGAATGGTCACATTGTAATTTTGTAAATAAATCATTATAGGTTGTTTGTAAATACATAATATCTTGTTTGTTAAATAAAATAATATTGTAAGTTGATTTAGTATTGGTAGGTAATAAGTTTTTTATTTAATTCGTTTGAAAAATACGTGCATTTTTGTTTTCTGAAATAGATAAATAGTAGTTTATTTTTCTCTTTTTAGTGGTTTTAGGTGGGGCGTTTGTATTTTAACAAATATTTACCTATCCATTTCGAAGGTCCAAAGGGAAGGAAGAAACGCCTGGGTGTCATCACTTTGAGGATCGCCCAAAGGACACGGTAGCACGTATGCTCCACCATATCCTTCGGGCGGGCAGAACACTGCAGTGTCCTCGCGGAGACGATAGGCGGCGACTGCGGGGCGAGACGGAATGGGAAACGGTCGCCTGCTTCTGAGAAGAAGTTATGCTAGTGAAGGAGGAGGTGGGACGCGTGAGGGAGAGAGAGGACAGCGTCCACCTCACGACCCAGCCGCCTCATGCGGACGGTAATGGTAATGCCCAATACTCATGCGAGTAATGGGCGACTCTCTGTCCGACCATGGACCATACCCGGGTTTACCGCGCGTTATGTTCCCCCTTAGAGGGCCAAAGCCTGCCGGGGTCACAGGACTAACGAACTACCGTGACCCCGAAACGTAAAGGGCTATTGAAGGTCACCGTGGATTTTAGTCAAGTACAAGTGACAGTCCCTTCAGCTCCACCCATTGCGGTAGGACTCATTAGATGATTTTATCACGATAAAAAAAAATCGTATATCAAAGGTTTCTAAATACGTGTGGGTCCTATGAAACCAAAAGTCGTTTAACCACGTTTACGAATACTTCAGCCCCCGGAACCAATGATATTATAAGTAATAGATATGTTATACACATAACATTGTCCGGAACTATAAAGTTCTCTTTAACTAATATGCCGCCCGGATAACCGTTCTTGTTTGGAGATGAAATGATGCAAGTCACACACGGGTACCGTGGCATAACGGTATGTCCGTAAGGCATTTTTGCTGTAGGATATTATAAGCTCTCGTGGATGACCAAAATTTTTTTATGTCAAAATCATTAAATGAGTCCACTCATTACTGTCAGACTTGTCTTGTCACGATTACTTGATGCATTTAATTTAGTGAATCAATAGCTAAATAATACTTTTTTGTCAATTTTTCATTGGCGTGAAATAGATACAAGAAATTAAAAAAAAATCGATTGACGCAATCAAATATAATGAAAAAAAAACCCACCATTGTGGTTTATTGGCGTTTGTGTTACTCTTTTAGTTAAATTTTATAGCTATGGGGCGACATTTCGGTGATTTAGCTGTTATTCGTGGAATAGTGTATTATAGACTGTCGCCGCATGAACTAAAGCCTTTGGCCACAGCATTTGCTCATGGGATTCCTAACTTAGTTCCTAGGACCTTAGCAACTATGTATACTTGGCTACCAGGTACATTGAACCTCGATTATTTTTGAGGATGGATGATTGAAAAAATTATATGTATTTTTACAGCATCACCATACAAAGTTTTTTTCTTGAGTATACTACGGTAGATCGACAAACGGGTGTGCGATTCATGCTTGTGCGATAAAACTGTACTGCAACTCACTATAGTTCGATTGCACAATTCGACATTGCTCTGAGCGACATGAAGAATGTCGTTTTATAGCTTATTGTAAAACAACGCAAAACTGGCTGTCGACGAAGGAGCCCCGCACCACTTATGGGTGGTTAAAAAAAATCGAATCGAGGTGCCCCAAGTCACAAGGTCGCTCTTGCATTTTAAGCTCTCTATGCCTTTTTAAATCATACCTCCTTTGTCGCATTACTGTAGTGTCGAACTACCTTCGCACAATCATTTGTCGTACAAGCGTGATGTCGAACTTCAGTGCGTCGCACTAACGAGCATTCGAACTTTAGCCGCTATTTCGGAGTATAGTTTGTCGTTTGTCGAACTTCCGTAGTACACCCTTTTTTAGTTTTATTACCAGTGAACTAAATACATTTTCTTTTTCTAAAGAAATATATTATGTAAACAATCTACTTACTCCACCCATTCCGACTCTGATTCAAACAAAACTTTTTGATTAAATATCAACCGAATAACATATTTAAGTATTTTATTCTTCCCGTTTTACAGTTTTCGTTGGTGGCTTTGTTTTGTATATGACTGTGGAATCATCCTATCACCAATCTAAAAAGAAGGACCCAAGAGTTTTTGCAAAGGAAGTTTATGAACCAGTTTGTCCACCCAAATAATTAACATATTTTTTGAACACCTGACTGTTTTCATTTCTACCTAAATTTTTTTAATAAAACAATTTTTGCGGATATCATCTTTATTTTACGGATATCGCTTTTTTACTGGCGCATAGCGGCCTCCCACGCACTATAGCAGCCAATTGACGACTATTCGATATTTTTTCAAAAATTCGGTACCTAAAATAATTCGGCTGCTACAATTAGTGCGCGGCCAATGACGGCAACCACATACCACAGTAAAAATATGGACGGTACGGAAACTACGTACCTATTCGACCAATAATTATTAATCGAAGGTACTAAAAATCGTTTTTAACGTTCGAAACGGCACACTCGCACAAACGCGAATCGACGACACCCAAGCGCGCCACACACGGCTAAGATACCTACTATAATATTTAATTTTAAGGCTCACCCCACATTTGGCGTGCGCGATCCTCGGGCGAGCGAGTAGCGCGAGCGCCGTGTTCGCGTTGCGCGAGTGTCTGGTGTTGCCGCCGTGTGACGTGCATGCAAAGTGCGCGCAACGCGCGCGCGGCGCTCGCCTTGGCGTTTAACCCGGGCGGCGGCGGCGCGGCGGCGAGCGCCGCGTGCGCGTTGCGCGCGCGCTGCGCGAGCGTCGGGTTTTGCCGCCGTGTGACGTGTGACTTAACGGTCAGTTCACACCGAGATGTGACGCAACGATACTGCAAATTTTGTAAACAAAGATGGCAAGAATACTTTGATGAACGGTCAAAACTAAAAGGAATTTGGTATAAAACAATCCAGTCTGAACTTCTTCGTTACCCATGGTTTGAAGGCAAAGAATTAGACAGGAAATTCGTAGTAGCTATGATGAGGATGCGATCCGGTCACATTCCATCAAATAAATTTAAAATCGCGGCGGTAAGACCCCTCTTTGAGGAGTAGCTGGATAGGCGTCACGGCGTTCTGACCTATCGCATGACGCAGGTCCTCACCGGACACGGAAGTTTCGGGAGGTGCCTGTCTGATAAGGAGGGAAGAAATGCCTGGGTGTCGACACTGCGAGGATCGTCCGGAGGACACGCTGGAGCATAGGTTCAGGAATGCCCCGTTTGGGCAGAAATAAAAAAAAACAACTGACGTCAATGTATGTCAATTTTTCTGTATGATTCTTTTAAATCTCTTTGTATGCAACATTCTGTTATGCCGTATCGATATCTACTTTTTCGCAATGTTTCGTGCGAGAATCGAACCCGCGACACGCAGCTCACCAGTCGATCGTTTAGGCACTGCGCTAACCATTCTGTTCTGGGGATAGCTATGAAAAAAAAAACGATTAAATGTATCCATTTACTAAGCTTTAATGCACAAATAACATATTAATGGTTGAACCATTTATTTGCAAATGTACAACATAGGCCAGAATAACCTATAAATAGCTTGACATGACATCTGTGATGGAAATTGGTGAAATCATTTTGCTTTACAATAAAATTATGTGGACAAAACAATTATTTATGAATCAACTGACGCCATGCATTCAGACTAGGTGACTCTGTTCTATTAAATAAGATTGGGTGGCGAATATAAATGCACAGGAAGTCAGGAACTTAATGTATAGTAACATTAAAGGTGCGTTCACACACATCAGTCACCGACAACGGATCGGTGACGGTTTGTGAACGTATCCACAAACACCAGTCATCGTCACGTCGTTCGTTAGTCATGTCGCCGGTTTGACTGAATCATTGAACACATAGATCAGTCAAGTTAATGGTTGGTCAGTGATTGTCACGCTACAGAATACGTGTAGTAAGCACGACGCTGACTGAACGGAGACGTGACGATCCCTGGGGATGGGGATGTGTGGGGATAAAATAGTATGATAGTATACTTGTATGGAAATATTATTTGACGTGCCTGACGGATGACGTCACTGATGAATCGTCGTGTGGGAACAAAATCATAATATGAGTATAGAATAATTATTTTTTTAAACTTGGCCGGTGATGTGATTTGACGTTGACTGATGTGACAGAATGCACCTTTATCGCCACACATACGGGATCTTCACGTCTCAGTTCAGTCACCGTCACGTCGTTCGTCAGGCACGTCGCCGGTTTGACTGAATCATTGAATACATACATCAGTCAAGTTACGGGTTGGTCAGTGATTAGGTGTGTGTCACGCTACAGAACAGATACTGCCCTGAGGGATAAAATAACGATAGCACGACGCTGACTGAACTGAGACGTGACAATACCGGGTCTGTGGGGATAAAACTATGAAACTTGTATGGAAACATTATTTGACGTGCCTGACCGGTGAAGTCATTGATAGAGCACGTGCCGGTGACTGCCGTGTGGGAATAGTCATACTAGTACGTACGGAGTATAGAAACATATTTTTTAAATCTGGCCGGTGACGGGACTTGACGGTGACTGATGTGTGAAAATGCACCTTAAGATGTTACAATTTAAACTGAGCATTCGTTCCGACGAGTATACATAACAGTTTTCTGTTCCAAATTATCGACTTACTTTCGCATTGGTGCATAGTTTGTTGGCGGTGTAAATAATGAAAAAAATAGAAAACTGCTACGATGTGGGCGCCAACTTCCTGACAAGTTAAATGCTCTGTGCTGACAACCATTTCTCAACAGTGTGAACTTGAATTCTGTTATAAAACTTACTCATGTTTCATGATAGTGCGACGCAAATCGGTTAACAATAAAAGTTGGCCAATTTGCGCCGTCGCACCATACCCATATGGGTCCCTGACAAAATCAATATTGCATTTTCTACGTGATTGAAGCGAACCGCGTACACTTGACGCTACGCTACCGTCTCAACCGGTCTACAACTTGACCGCAATTTAATTTATCGATGAAGATAAGATAAAGTGGCGGTTTTAAGACCCGCTGATTTTGTATTAATTCATAAGCATGAGAGCTGAACTAATTTAGCGCTAATTTACAAAGTAAACTATATTTTTTCTGTCTGTGTTGTGTGCAGCTACAGGAAAATGAATTTCCTAAATTATCATTTGATGTAATTAATAATGATAATGATCGTATGTTCAAGTAATGGTATAGAACATTACGACCTGTCTCTTTTTACTGACAATTTGTCCTTCTCAACATGTAGGTCGCCTAAGACCTAGTACAGGGATCATTCTATTTTTTTACTTTGTGTTTATGGTCTGTGGACAAGTGTATTCTGTAACAAATATTGCGTCGTTAAGTAAAACTCATATTTATACAGTTAAGATATTATTTCAAAGTGCAGCAAAATAACATTGGAAATCAAACTAATTGATTAAGAAAATCAATTAATGGTACAAATTAATTGATTTTCTAATAAATCTGCAAGGAATTTATCAACAGGGGTTTTTTTTTAAATACTTACAGTGTTGTGCAAGTATCTAATCACATATCATAATTTTAACCTTCATAATTTAGAATCGGATTGTAAATTGAGAATATGAAGTTGATAATTTGTAAACTTATGTGAATTTCTTACACTTTTTATCTGGATAGTAAAGTTTGGTTTCAAATTCAAATTCTCAATTCTGAAATCTTGTGATAATCTTGCATTGGTAGAGTTGCAAAAGTGACATGAATTTTTTTTCTAGTATTAAAACTTAATTTCCAGAGTTGTTATTATTTATTGTGTGACAAAATTGAAAGTATGTTGGAAAATTATATTACTTTTAGAAAATTCTTCCTATTTGTAGAAACCAATACGAAAACCGTAACCAGAAACCATCTAGGCAAGAACTACACACGCGTCACATTTCTTCGTATACCAAAATATCAAGATCTTTGTGAATATAAATCGTTTTTTACTGCAAAAGTATTCAAGCCATTGATTACCAAGAACTACTTCATTGACTTTTGAATTGTATGTTGAACAGAATAGGTTAAAATATCCATTGGTAATACGAAGAACAAAACTAATCTTCAACACAGCTGCTACTACATCCCGCAAATTGCAGACGCCTATAGACATTTGTGTGTAGTATTTATTTATCAGTTTTTCTAATGTCATGTTATTTAATATTAACAAATAACACAAAATGACTTAAAATTAGTCTATTGCAAGCACACAGGTGAAATTAATTTCTAGTGCATAAATATTTAATCAATAACATAATACACTGATTTCAATTTCACCTTTACATTAATTGATGTGCCCATATTAGTATTAATTTATTGGCTATATAATTATTAACTAAATTCAATTTTATCACATCACATGAAATAAAATTGCAGTTACTGCATAAAAATGCATTAAGTAGGTCTACAATGTAACCAAAATATAAATTACGTTAATACTATTTATTACTCGGGTTATACGCCTAGGATTTGAAATGCGCCATTATTAAAGTTATTCGCTTGAAGAAAACGTAAAGTAAAAACGTAGCATAGTAGAAAATAACATCAAAATTACCGCCATTACATCATCATTTGAATAAAAATAAATATTCACTATAATTTAACCGTGTGTTCCTTCAGGATGGACAACGCGGCTTTAATCATAATGCTAAATAATAACACTGGTTGTGACCAACATACTGTATGAGTGCATGTTTCATTATATTTGTATAGCTCAATTGTGGTTTACATGTCGCAACTACTCTCAAACGTCGGCGTCGTAAATAGGGTGTAATTATTTAGTATTATGATGTAGTTATTATATGTGCAGGTAGTATTAAAGTGGTTTACATTCATTCAACATCCATTTGTTCTTGCGTTTGTTGCGCATCACTCGGCGCGGTGCCAGCGTCGGGCTGGCCGTCACCCGCTGTGGGGTTCGCCGGCGGTGGGGTCTTCTCCTTAGGTTTAGGTTTGTTTAACACTGGATTCACAGTGTTCTCAAACGTCTGAAAGTATTATCAAGATCAGGTTAACACAAATATCGAAGCGTTAACGCCAGTTAGTACCAATTCGTCGAGCCACCCAAAGTTTAAAAAATTTCTAACGCCATAAATTAATGTTCAATCTCGGCTGCTTCGGATAGTCAAATTCGGTCATTGGTTGGTTACAGAAAAAGATCCAACCGAAGACAGTAACAGTGTTAGATTATTAATTTCCAGCATTGGTAAAGTATTTTAGTTACAATACGTTACAAAGGAAAGTCTACCTGTCGTTCCTGGCGGATCTGATGCGTGGTGTGTGGCGGCGGTTGGTGGCGCGGCGTGTGCGCAAGAGCCTGGCGAGCGCTCTCTAACCAGTTCAACGCATTCTTTGCAGCCTCAGCAACTTTCTGCATGTCAGCCTCAGCCAAGTGAGAATACTTTACATCTCCAGCTCTGAAAATATTCAAAATATGTTAATAAATGATAACATCCACTCTAAATCAAATTACAATTTATGCCTATTATAATAATATAAAAAATATAGTAATTAAGAGTTGGTAGGTGTACATAACTATGAGTACTCCTATATTTCAAAATTAATGCTTTAATTCTGTTTTGTAGATTTCGAACTTACTGGCGATTGGTCATGAATATACCATGGTCACACACTATAGAAAAAAAATACCCTTTCAAACATAAAAAAAATATTCCGACGAATTGAGAACTTCCTCCTATTTCGGAATCGATTAAAAATGAGCTAAGCTCACATTTTAACATCATTAAAATAAAGAGTAATAATTTAATATCATTAACTACTGTTTTTTTTACTTTACTTGATTTTTGATAATTACAAATACAACTTGTTTCTGCCAGAGCTGGGTTTTTTTAAGCATCCTCCTTTATGTAAACTTACGAATGCCTGGACTGGGTAATGAACTCAGACATCACGCTCAGAAGTGGTGGAAAACTCGAAATAAAAGGGTAACTCACTTGTATAAGTCAACGGCCTTGTTGGCTAACTGGATTGCTCTTGCAAAGTCGTCTAGTGCTCCTGGGCGCAATTCAAACTCCAAACGCCTCTGCTTGATAGGTTCGCCCTCTGTTCTCAACTCCGTCAGTTTATCGCTGTACACCTGGAATGATATAAGTCAGTTACATTCGCTATTTTGATATTTCAACACCATTGATGAAGCTTCTCCATAGAAGGGAGAGGCCAAGTAACATTCTTCTTGAATATCGACCCTAATATGAAACCAATTTTATTTGAGTTATTGAAGACAATTATATTCTTACCTGTCTGTGTTGATCTTCGCCTTCGTCGTACAGCCATTGTTCCAGAGCGTCAAGCTGGTTAACAAGCCGGTTGCGATTATCTTCCGCAATGAAGTCGTGCAGAGTTTCACCCTCAGAAAGTTTACCACGCAATTCGTAAACATACTCCTCCAAAGCATTACGAGCATCTGCCCGCTCTTTTTCCTGTCTATCTTGAGCTTGCATTTTACCCTGTTTGGTAAGTTAACAGAATATTAGAAACATGATGTTCTCTTTATGTATTAAACATAATCAAACTTAGTTCATTAATTAGTTACCTCTTGTTCCATATATCCATTCAGATCATGTTTAGCAAGTCCATGTGTCTGGGCATCAATAGGCAGTTCAATGGTCTTGACAAGAACCTTCTTTGCCTTATCCTTGGATTTATCCTTTTTATCATCAGCATTTTCCTGCAAATAGGAACAGAAGTTCAAATCTTATAAATTTAAGATTGTTCCCCACTACCATCACTGCTTGGCTTCATGATTTTTAAAAAGTTCTCTTTACAAAAGCTCAAGTATGTTTTCAAGCAGTGAGGTGACCCATTTGCATTCATTTCAATATAAGAAACCTTCAACTTATTTAATTATAATAATAAAAAATAATCAAACTTTGTAAGTCCTTCACACTCCAGGGATTCTGCAGAACATAAAAGCGGAAAAAACGAAATAATAAACTTCAAGCTTGACAAAAACATGCGTGGACACAGAGAAAAAGTTTAAAAGAACAAAAACAAGAAATTGCATGAGGCAGTGTTAACCTCATGACACAAGAAATTTGTGCAAATGGACCTCAACATGAGGGTGGGGACCAAACATTTTGTGATGTCTGCTGCCAGAAGTTTGCAAAACAGAGAACTAAGATGATTGAATAGCGTTAGAATTTTAAAAAGAGCGTTATGAAGAGAAGGCGGGCAACAAACAACACGGGACTGGACACACGCGCTGCCGACACGTACCCCGCTGAACCACTGTCCTACTTTCTGTGTCCACGACTGTTTTTGTTGAGGCTCCCCCTTCATTTCGTCGTCTCTCACCTCTTGGTTTTCGGGACCATTTTGTTGCTGATCTTGGGCCGCGCCGTTAGTATCCATAGCAGCATCTTGTCCCTGAGAATTTTCACTTGTGTTCTCCATATCTACATTGTCATTTTGAGCAGCATCTTGTTTCTTTTCAACTAGGGAGGCAGAAGCGACAGTTATAATGCCATGAATGTTCACTCTAACTTTGAGTTTTACTTTCTGTGACTCTCCTTCAGCTGTCGGCTGCACATCCCTGATATGCCACTGACCTGAAATTAATAATAGAATGTGCTCAACATTCATTTTCAATTTATGATGCACATCTATACCTTTTTTTAATGACTACATTACATACCAATGAAAGTGTCCGGGAAGGGTACTTGATCAGAGTAGTAAGCGCTAACAGAGAATGGCTCCTTTCTATAGAATGTCAGCATCTTTGAGAATGGTGCAGCATGGAAAGCAGAGAACACCTGAAATTAAATAAATAGAATAATGACATTATGATAAACTAAATATTCTACTTGGCATAATTTAGGATACTTGGTTTTCTTTTTTGTTATATTATAGAAATGGTACTATTTTGGTGTCATAGCAACAGCCATATCCATTAATCATTCAACATCAGAGTACACGGCAAAAATCAATATAATAAAATGGATCCATAGTTAATGATGTCTGCATCAGATAACATTTTCCATTAATATAGTTTCTATTTACTGTAATATAATAAACAATATCGCTTAAGATAATAAAAACGCAAGCTTTGACTTAAGGAAAAATTAAGAATGATATTAGAGTAATAAGTTGAACTTAAATTCATTTCCATGGTAAATTAGTTAGGCAATAATTTCGTTATTAATCTCCAAAAAACTAAAATTATGCACTTTTACCAGCGAATATCTTCAGGAAATATGGACATAAACTACAATGGTCAATCCATAGAAAAAGTAAGCAGTACAAAATTTTTAGGAATCATAATAGATAGCCAGTTGACTTGGAAGCCGCAAGCGGAAGACATATGTAAACGATTAAGCACAGTCGCGTTTATGTTGCATAATTTGTCCAAAAAAGTAAATTTGCCGACAATGTTAGTGGCCTATCATGGTCTTGTCGTTTCTACCTTAAGATTTGGTATAATATTTTGGGGTCACTGTTGTGAACGGGAAAGCATTTTCAAAGCTCAAAAGCGCTGCCTGAGAGCTATATTTGGTCTTAAAGTAACAGACAGTTGCGTACCTATATTTAAGTCTCAGAAATTGCTTACTTTCCCATCCCTTTATATCCTTGAATTAGCAATATTTGTAAAAACCAATCGATGTCTATTTGCAACTTTGACAGAAACTAGAAAACGAGGTACAGCTATGAGATCTCAATACCAGAATCTATTATGCACTGGCGTTTTTAAAACTAGCTTATTAAAAAGAAATGTGATTTGTATGGCTCCTGTAATCTTTAATAAAATACCTGACCAAATTAAAAACTTACCATTACAAAAATTTAAAAAACTTTTAACGGAATTACTTGTAGACAAATGTTACTATACTGTGCAGGATTTCTTAAATGACAGTTTTTCGTGACATCATTATATTAATTGTATTACATTTGCATGCTAATGTTATGGCAGAATGTACATGGATCCTATTTATAAT
The DNA here is from genome assembly GCA_943136025.2 of Agrotis puta. Lineage (NCBI taxonomy): Eukaryota > Metazoa > Arthropoda > Insecta > Lepidoptera > Noctuidae > Agrotis > Agrotis puta. The sequence goes on along the minus strand of OW964176.2, from coordinate 10,552,172 downwards.
TCAACATCTTATTTTTATGTACCTACATTCTAAGCAAATAAAGACCTATTCTATTCTATTCTATTCTAAAAAATATTTTTGAGCAAAATGATTTTTATTTATATCAACATGAAGCTTCGGGCTTATTATAACCAATTTTATAAAAAGAAACTGAGCTCTGTATGTCATGCTGCAATTACTGAAAGATTTGAATAAACTTTGGCGAGCTGATGGTGACTCTAGGGCTTAACCTAGTGACAATAATGAAGAGTAATTTCCCTTATTAATGTTTCCAACTAAACCAAGACAAGCAGAAATACTCAAATGTTAAGAGCACTAACCTCCATATCTCCATCCTCTCCCTTGGTGGCGTCCCAGGCGAGACGTACGGCATAGGGCTGCACGTCGGTGACGCTGAACTCACGCACGCGCACCGCCGGGCTCAGCATAGCGCACTGCAGCGCACATCCGCGAGACACGGCTTCGTCCTGAAAATATTCCATATAGTACTTTAGACGAGTGAGTGATCGTTTTGTATTCGAAGGTTAATGCTTGCCTCAGATGTCACCTTGTGTTTAATAGTGACTCCAGGAGTGAGCCAGTATGTTAGGTCTCAGTAGCATTTAGCTTTAAAATCATAAATGAATTGTTACCTGATTTAGAGTGGTTGAAGCATGCTTGTTAAAGACTTGTTCAATCAAGTTTTTGACTGCTGGGATTCTAGTAGATCCTCCAACAATCTCCACAGAATGAATGTCTTCAGGTCTCAGTTCTGAAAATATGGTGCATGATTATGTAAATGCAAACAATTCATTTTAATCTACTAAAGTACAAAATTATCAGGCATATTAGGTTGTGCAGAAATATGATTCACTGGTTATATGGTTTTGCCCTTAACAATATTAGTTATCAGGTTTATTACTTACTAGCATTATGAAGAATAGCCCTCATGGTTCTCTCAATGCGTGTGAAGGTCTCAGCACAAATCTGCTCCATTTGGGAGCGCTGCATTTCACTGGACACATCACGCTCCTCCATGAAGCACTCAATGTTGATGGGCAGCCTAGTGCTGTTGGCTGACATCTGCTTCTTCAGTTTCTCTACTTCTTGAAGAAGTCGGAGGAAAGCCCTGACAATAAATATTTAAACATAGTTACTTAAAATGGCTAATAATAAACATGTGCACAAACAGAATGCATAATATAATTACTATTCATCTATTCATTGAGATGTAATCGTTGTTTACCTTTGGTTTTTCCTAGCATCCAACTTTAATCTACTGAAAATGTCTTGGCAAAAATACTCTGCCAATGCCATATCAATATCCCTTCCACCACATTGGGCATCGGTAGATGTAGCCAGAACACGCAGCTTGCCCTTGTTAAAGGCACATGCAGACACCTGATGAGCAAATATTAATAAATGTAAGAATGTTACACTTTATTCCATTATCGTAATTGAACTGAAATTGTGTGACCTTGGTTTAATTTATATAAATTACCTGAAGTGAACTATGTCCAAAATCAACAAAAACAACATTTTTAGGCTTCTCTTCAGGTGCTGGTAAGTCTTGCTTATAAATTCCATAAGCCAAAGCAGTGGCAGTTGTTTCATTCATAAGGCGCAATACATTCAGTCCTGAAAATCAATATTTTCTAAATTCACGACATTGTATTTTATTGTATAACGGGCTGGTATCCGCGTCATATGCGCGTATTTTACGATACTTAAATAAGTTGGAGAGACTGACCAACTGAGAATTAAAAACCACATAAATAGTTTGCGGTATATCATTATATTTAGATAATTATGATATGGTTACTTGATAAAAATGTATTATAACTGAATTACACTTTGGCCACTATTACAATACCACACACATTTGTGTTTGTTACAAACCAATTGCACTATGTAAAATTTTACAAGTTTTCAGATTTAGTTAATGTTGCACAAACACAATAATTATTGTGTCACGTACCTGCAATACTGGCTGCATCCAATAGAGCATTTCTCTCAGAGTTTGTGAAGTAACTAGGCACAGATATGACACAGTCGTTTATTGGTGTCTGTAATGCTATAGTTGCACTATCTTTCAATTTCGTAAATAGCATAGCTGTAATCTGAAAGAGACAGAAATACAACCATTGATTTAAATCTGTTTGTGTAGCATTTAATTCATTGATTATTTGTAGCAAAATGTACAGATAGTAATATGACAAACAACATAACACATTGCCCTTGTCAAGGATAGTCAACTTATCATAATTTTCTAGGACTACTAAGTATTTACTAGTAATTTTACCTGTTCTGGAGTGAATACATTATCTTCACCCAGGTAGTTGACTCGGATGCCAATTCCATCATCAGGTCTTTGTTCAACCTTGAATGGGAAATGTTTCAGCTCTTTCTGAACATATGGGTCAGAGAATTTTCTACCTAACAGTCTCTTGAAGCCAAACACAGTATTCTTCATATTTGTAACCATCTGGTTCTTTGCAGCCACACCCAATATTCGATTTTTCGATGAAAATGCCACACATGATCTATAAATACAACAAATTATGTTTTAATTTTAAAGGAGGTCTTATAATAACTGTCAATGGCAATGTGTATTATTCTTGGAAGAAACATGTTGAACTTAGAATGTGTTTTTTTTTATACAACTGTGTGTACACGGATCTTATATATTTATAATTCACAACTGACTGACTGATCCATCACCGCACAGCCGAAACTTTTTGCGAAATTCGACCCCAACCCAAGGGCTTTGATTTTGGGGTTGATAGTTTGTATGAAACTTAGTTACTACAAGTGCTAGGAGTCTGAAATTTTGCATGGGGTTTCTTTTTAAGACTTAAATGCTCATCAAGGCAGTATTTTGCACAATTCGACCCCTAAAGGTTTAGGGGGAGTTTAGTTTAAGAGTAGTTTTGGGATTGTTGTTAAGGAATCCCAAATTATGCATTGGGTTTATTTTTAGGACGTAGGTGCTAACCAAGATGGGATATTGCGGGTTGACAGATTTTTTGTTGAATATTGATTTAGATTTACCAAAAGTATCCCATAGAGGGTGGCTGGGAGTAGAAATTCCAAAAGGCAAAGTTAAAAAATTACACGGACGAAGTCACGGGCAGAGTGCTAGTATCTTATAAGATTAGCACCTAAAAAAACACACTAGTCTTATTGGTAATGCTAATATTAAGTATCTTTTCTAAATTTAAATTTGATTTTGTTTATTACTAAATAACACATTTGTGAGCATAGTAACATTCACATAAAAGCAAGAAAAAAAAACAGAGGAGAATTTATGTAATTAGTCTTGACGACTAATTACATAAATTCTCCTTGACAACTACTTGTGATCCCTCAACCAATTCCAATCAGTAACATCATTCTTTTATTTTATTAGTTAAGTTTTATTTATTATCACATATCTCTTAATTTAAACTCTAATTTACTTTATTCCACCAATGCTTGTTGGACATTCTAAAAACTATGCAACATTTTTTTTTAGTTGACAGACATTTTGTGATTAAACTTAATGAACTGTACTAAAAAAATTTACACGAAAGTGAAGACCAATAACCTTGATTTTATTTCTACAATCTAATTATATGATAAAAAAATGAAAAAACCCCCACACAAAAACCAAGTTCCCTTTAAAAAGTACTAAAAAAAAAAACTACATCTTGGCTCCAAATTATTTATTATCTACAATTTTTCCCAGTCCCCCAAGGTGACTTATTTTTTTTATAATTATTAATACATACTTAAGTTCTTCAAGATGGAGTTTTACCCCAAAACTTTTAAACAGCTCAACCGTTTTTCATCAAACATGTCTAAGAATACTCACGTATTTCACCTTTAATACAAGAAAACAACTAAATAGAAATCGCTTCATCTGTTTGGGCTCTATAATGCCAGACAGACAGACACATCAAACTTATAACACCCCTCTTTTTCCTTCAGGGGTTAAAAATAAAATGATATGAATCATTCACAACATATTTTTCATAGACATAGAGCATTACTATGAAGTTTCTGTTACAATAAAATTTATTGAATAAAACTAATAGGGTCACAATGAAATTTTATTACCATTTTAAAATTCTTTACATTTTATAGGCAAAAAAAACAGTAATTTAATGTAAGTTCACATCTGTTCAAATTTAGGTCAATCTGTAATTTTAATAAGAGTGATTGAAACTTTCATAGAATGTTCAAGTAAACGAGAAAATCAATAAAATTACTGCTTTATACCAATAATTTCGTTGATTTTCTTATTACTTGCTCTTTTTCTACTTAACATTAAAAAAAAAAACAAACATTTATGTATGTAGTATGACATAAACATATGTACAAATTAAACTGTTTATTCCTTACGAATTTTGATCTGATGTATTTCAGAACATCCTTAAATTGAATTTGTCAAATTCAAGTGTGACTAACCTACAATGAAACATCAAAATTCTGCAAGGACATTGAAAACATGGAAATTTTACGAGTTCACGAAATAAAAAGCTACATTCTTATATCATAATTTGCTCATAATAACTACATTGCAAAGATAATCAAGTTTCAATTACATTTAGAAAAGAATTCAAAAAAGATGTTTGAACATGACAAGCGTATAATCAAATCAGATGTTAGAAGTTCTAATAGATTTGTCAATGGGCGCACCATGATGACAGAAAAATTACATTATTTTACTGTAAATTAGCAAGAATAAAAGTATTTTCTACTTACGGAGTACCCCGAAGACTGTAATCGTTGGCTATTGTCTCAATACCACCTGCTTTAGCCACAGCGATATAACATGATTCATTACCGAAATCAATACCAATGACGGACATAGCGGCCATCGTTAACTAAAATTTGACTCAATTTATTACAAGAATAGTTAAATCTTGGTTAGCTTCCGAATCACACGAACAGTGAAACACGTTGCTGAACTCGACAATCGATCAATCTATCGTACATACGCCGGTTTATTGCCGCATAGTTCTTTCATTCGTGCTCGTACCCGAATTTTCTAGAAGTGTGGCCTGTAGTGCTGTCCAACTGAATTAAAAAAAGTAGTCGATTTTACAAATCCATAAATAATAACATAAACAAAAATATTAATTTTTAGCTCTCGACCAGAAATATGTTTTACGGAGGTCGGAGGGGTCGGAGATAATACCAATCACTAGATGCTGTAAGGTTTAATTAGGAAGGAGTGTTTGTTGGCGCCATATTATGACAACAATGCACGCTTTTAAATAAACAATTATCATATGAAAAACTCTAACAGGATTATAAAGACAATACTATTCAGTTAGACTATTAAAAACTTGCACAAAGTATTTTACTGCCAAACGTTATTTTCGATTAGCAATAGTTGATAGATGAAGGTGAAGACACTAGCGCCAGCTCAAATGGGTCAGCGCACACAGAACTGCAAAAAGCTCGCGTATTTTCGAGCAAAATTCTAACTACTTGACGATGCAGGCGGCACGGCACGCTCGCCCCTTTGTGTACAAGTACTGTTGAGAGTGCTCTGGGCTGCCAAGCGGATTTGGATTGCATGACGAGTTTATCTATATATATAAAAGGAGAACTGACTGACTGACATATCAACGTACAGCCGAAACTACTGGGGCTAGGAATGTTAAATTTTGCACACGGCTTCCTATTATAATGTAGGGGAGCACTAAGAAGGGGTTTTTGGAAATTTAACCTTTAAGGGGGTGAAAAGGGGGAATTAGGAAAGTACGTAACCCACGCAGACGAAGTCGCGGGCAAAGTGCTAGTAGTCCATAATTTACACATACATCAGCCGCGCGAAAACCACGTCCAAAAGTAAATCTCGCTATAACATCATCAATGATTGATACTGTGGCAAACAATCCGTGAGCGCGGTAGAACGCATACTCGAACACGCATTTTGCAAACTCGAACATAATCGAGACCCACGTGTGGACGTATATTTAACTTTGCACTGTATGTGACAGTATGTACTTATTGTCTTTTAAGGTAAATATTTTTCAGCATTCGCAGAAATAGTCTACTCTGTTTTGCGCTATTGTGGCACGGATTCTCAGATATTTCGACCGCGGTTTTTTTGACTTCTTTAAAAAAAAACAATATTATTACTGGAGTATTCATGGATAGAAATGTAAGATCAGGTATAGGCGATTAAGGAATAGCTTATTTTGGTAAGTGCTAGACTTAAATTAAAATTATTATAATTACGAAATTATAGAAGTGCTTTAATCATCGTTGCATGAGCATGATTATGACTCGACTAAAAGAAAAAGTCGAGTTTGGAAGGACACCGCTTTTCAACAGGTCTTGATAATCTGTGGATTTTGTTTTTTTTTTGGCATGGCTTCCGAGCCTTTAGTCTCCATTCGCACGGCCTGAAAAAAGCGTTCAGTTGGAACAACAAGGTAAATTAAATTTAAACATAACCATCCAACACTTAAAATCAAACATATATCGAAAAACTGACGCACAGATGCCAACGTGTGAACAGTTTCATGGAAATGTCTGGAAATGACAATGTCTATTGATACAACCACACACAGACTAGATATATTCCAACGCTGACAGTCATTTCATTCCTTAATTCAATTTTTCAATGTTAGATAGATTTAAATAATGGACTGAGCAATAGCGTGGCATTAGCTGCCTAAAATTGAAAACACTGCCGAGAGAGAGAATAAAACACGAATAAAACAACTATTTGTTTTTAAATTTATGCAAATAATTGTTTTCCTCCTTATCTAGAGGGCCCAATTTTATCTGAGAGTTGAAGAGAGAAAACAAATTAAAGGACTAATCTCTTTCCTGTACGACATTGATAGTCTATGGTAAAGTAAGAGAAAGTGACAGGCAATCATACAATTGAATTTAATTGTATTTTTCTCTTTCTAGAAGTGTTGCTAATTTTATCTGTCACATGGCAATAGGGACGGTCAGTCCATTCTATAAGTCTATGATTTGTTTGACAAGGAATGACAGTCAAGTAAAACATTGTCTGTCATTACTTTCAAAATTCAAATCGAACAAAGATGTAAAACTAAAATAGAAGGGCACATGATTACAGTCTCATTTGTTATCATTAACTTTACTTGTATCAGTAACAAACAGAGGTATTTTGTGAGTTTCAGGTACCTTAATCTAAAGTATTAGACTAATAACAATAAAATTGTTTAAGATAAGATAGCTTTTTACTGCTAATAATTTTAAAGTCATAGGTTATCAGTACCCAAAGCGTGGCTATTCCATTCCTAGTAACTTTTTATAACTTGACGCTGCGAGGTCACCTTCAGCTTGGCTACATGACGTATAACTTTAATCAATCGCATTCACGCTCTACTTGTTAGCGCCGAGTGATTGTAACAATTAACACTTTCAGGTTTAACCAAAGTCAGTCAGTATGAGTGGTGAACCCCAAGCGAAACGTACCAAAATGAGCGCCCTTGAGCAACTAAAACAATACTGCACGGTGGTGGCCGATACCGGCGATTTTGAAGGTTAGAAATAATCTGATGTTATTTTCCAAGCGCAAATGTTTTTACCGTTTTTATACCGTCCTTGACATAATATGCTTGATCAGGGCATTGGTTCAGGATGTGACCTTATTATGCCTCAGCCATGTTGACCTGCCTTACAAATGTGTCTTAAAATGTATTTGGGGTTGTATAATAACAAATAAAAATGTTTGCAGCATTAAGTAATAATAATGATTGATTACTTACTTAACTATTTTGTTGAAGGTCATTCTTTATAGAATGTTAACTTGTTTAACTACTTTTTTGTACTTTTATTTTCATGGATAACACCTACAATTTTATGCAAGATAATATTATAATATTTTCTTCTATTTTGGAATTACAAAAGTGCCCCTCTAAGCAAACTCTAACTCCTAACAATCAGCCTCTAAGATGACCCACTGACTAAATAAATAATAAATGTCTAATTTTGTCTAGCCATGAAAGAGTACAAGCCAACAGATGCTACTACCAACCCAAGCTTGATACTCTCTGCAGCTGCCATGGAACAGTACCAGCATATACTTGACAAAGCCATTAAATATGGCAAGGAGTCTGGCAGGTATGTGTTTTATATTAATAAAGCATCACTAAACTACAGTTTTATTCAATTCAAATAACACCCAAATTTTTTATTTTTGAGTTTAACATGTTATTTAAATTATATTCATTAAAGTCCATGGATCCCTATATTGCATTATTTTATTTCAGTACTGTGGAGGAGCAGGTATCTGAGACCCTGGACATGCTGAGTGTTTTGTTTGGCTGTGAAATTTTAAAGATAATTCCTGGCAGAGTCTCTGTTGAAGTTGATGCCAGGTAATTATAGCATTTATTCCAGCATACCACCAATCTTTTTGGTTATTTTAGCTTTGGAGAAAAAACCGAAGATATTTTAAAATCAAAATCTACTTCAAACATTAATTAATTAAAACAATAGTTTCTAACATTAAATACACTATTGTAATTATAATAAGATTCCCTGATAACATCTAATCAGACTTAAATAACATTGAACCGTGCAGTAAACAATTTACATAATTAATTACTTGCATACCTACTTGAAATGTTACACCACAAGCTCTGTTACTATCCAACATTAACATTTTAATGGCTTCTTGAATTTCAGATTGTCATTTGATAAGGATGCGAGTATTTCAAAGGCTATTAAGTTGATCAACATGTTTGCTGAGTATGGAATCAAGAAGGAGCGCATTCTTATCAAGTTGGCTTCAACTTGGGAGGGCATCCAAGCTGCAAGGTAATTGGGATAATATTGATAAACGAATTTAGATGTGCAGTCCCCTAGAAAAGATCACTTTAAAAATATTGCCATTTGTATAACATAGGTATGATTCAATGCAAATTCAACCTTACACACAAGCTGACAAAGTTAAACAAATAACTCTTTACAACCAAATCTTCCTGTAGCCTATTCAATTGATATGCGTTATACATTCGTGATATAAATATTAATTAAGATTAAATCGGAAAAACATAACCCTCCTTCTGCCAAAGTCGGGTAAAAACAAATTGAAAATGACTGACAATATCAAGATATGGCACTAAAAATCGGCTATTTAAATTTTGATCAACTACCTCTGATTGTCACAGATTTTTTGATGAAATAGACAATGAAAAATGACCATTTCAAACTTAATTTTTTCAGGGAACTGGAGAAGAAACATGGCATCCATTGTAACCTGACCTTGTTGTTTTCATTATACCAGGCTATTGCTTGTGCTGAGGCTAATGTCACTCTCATTTCACCATTTGTTGGAAGAATTTTGGACTGGTAAGTTATATTGACGACATATTTTTTATGCCATAATAAATGGCCTTTATTTCTCGAAACTAGAGACTATGTACCACATAAAGATTTTTATTATATTTGTTTTATGTTATACTAGCTATTGCCAGCGGTGTCACCCGCTACAACTTGAAAATTAGGCCACGGTAAAATCGGATAAAAACTATCCTATGTGTTAATCCAGATGATAAACTATCTGTGTACCAAATTTCATACAAATCCGTTCAGTAGTTTTTGTGTGAAAGAGTAACAAACATCCATCCTCACAAACTTTCGCATTTATAATATTAGTAGGATGTAAAAGATAATAAGCCAATTGAATTAGAAACATTTTAATGTATTCCAGACTGTTTGATATCAATTAATCGGATCTATTATGATTCAGGTATGTTGAGCACACAAAGAAGACATACGAAGGCAAGGATGACCCCGGCGTTATCTCAGTGACTCGCGTGTACAACTACTACAAGAAGTTTGGCTACAAGACGCAGGTGATGGGCGCGTCGTTCCGCAACACCGGCGAGATACGCGAACTGGCTGGCTGTGACCTCCTCACCATCAGCCCCAAACTTCTCCAGGAGTTGGCTGCCAGTGAACAACCACTGAAGAGAGTGAGTTGACATATTTTTGCATTTTCAGTTCCTATCAAGATTTTTGTCGTGATATTTATCGCAGTAGGAACAATGACATGCAATTTATTTTTTTGGTTGATTTTATCATTGTTATCAGTTTGAATCCTGTCCTATCATGATGAACAGTTAATGATTTTAGGCTGATTTTGGCTTTATAAAATCTTTATATTATATTTAGACCATATGAAAACATTTCGGATAAGAAAATATTGCCTCCTCTTTATTTCCTTTGCTAAGCTTTTGCTTATAGGACTATTGTGCAATTCGATTGTGTACTAATCATATTAACGTATTACACAAATAAATTAGGTTATAATATAAAAGGCTATCTATGATCAGTCAAAGTAATTAGTTTCGCGTAGTTTTCCATTTCATACAACATTACGTTTGTGTAATCTATTCAAGGTTACTTACATGATGCTATTAGAATGTACATACACATTTGAATTTATGTTTGTTTAAATTAATGGCTGCATTTAAACACTTCACATAATATATTGTTAATGTTTGCAGGTACTAGACCCGAAATTTGCTGCCCAGTGTGATATGGAAAAGATTTCTCTAAATGAGGCGCAGTTCCGTTGGCATTTCAATGAAGATCAGATGGCCACTGACAAGCTGTCGGACGGTATTAGGAAGTTCGCTGCCGATACCAGGAAACTGGAGACCCTCATCAAGGCTCTGCTTGCTAAGAAGTAAACGAGTTTATCGCCATCGATAATATTACTGGGGTTTGGTGGCAAAAATTTGACTTAAGCTCAAATTTAATCGTAAGAAATGATTTACAAAAACTGTTTTTGATATATTTTTTGTTTTTTTTTTTATATACATCTTACCTGTTGTTTTTTCATTGTTAATCAGATACTGTATTGTGAAATGGGGACCATAAAAATTGTTACATTCCTGTACATATTGTTGTATTACAAGTATATTGGAGGGTTAAAAGAAAATTAAATGATTTTCCTATTAATTCTTGGTTGTTTTTGTACGCTATGTTCAAACAGCAATAACTCTGAATGTTAGACATACAGTTGCGATTTTTATGTTGTATTGTAGCGTATTTTTTTACGTGGCGGGACGCGCTACACTCAGGACTCGTGTTAAATCCCTCGCTTCGCTCATGATTTAAGTTTTTAACACCCTCGCTACGCTCGGGAGTAAACCTCGAGTCCTTAGTTACGCTCGCGATTTAAATCGTCATCTACTATTTCGTTTGATAAAACTACTTTTTTTATTGTGCGTGCATGGGGACCCTAAATGTAGCGGGGTTCCTAGGCAGTTGACCACGGTCGCGGGACTGTACGAATTACCGTGACCCCGGAACGTAAAGGGCTATTGAAGGACACCGTGGATTTTAGTCAGTACGAGTCTGACAGTCCCTCCCGCTCTGCCCTGGGTGGGAGGACTCATTTGATGATTTTACTACGATAAAAAAAAAAGGCAGTTGACCACTTCATCCACTAAAGTTATTCCGGCCCTGCCTCTGTCACATATAGCCGCACATATGGTACACCCACATATATTCTCCAGTAACGTATCTTATTTAGAAGTAAGTAGATTTAGGAGAGGAAATTGATGGTTCACGGATATTGCGTTGAGTTCGCGAACAAGGCTGTTGTTCTGCATCCGGCTGAGGACAAAGTCTATTGAATATTGTGGTACGGCGACGCCGAATAAACTTACTTCATTGTTAAGAAGAGATTTCTAGCAAGTCGATCGATGACAAAACTAAATGCAGTCCATTCAGGCTTTGGTAGATTTTAATTCCTTTTGGGTACATAATGCCTGCATTTAGCTTATGAAAAAATAGGTGATAAAAAAGAAGTAAATATTATGTCGGTGATAACTTAGGGCTTCTCACGAAAGGGATGAACCAACTTTTTGCTGATACTTAAATAATAAATCTAACCGACTTCAAAAACCACCAGAAAAATTGTAAAATAACTTATTTTTCGGAAGTCGGTGGGTTTGTTTTTTTAAATCATTCCTTCATAACTTCATAGTTTTTTATTTCCGACTTCAAAAAAAGGGGGTTATCAATTCGACTCGTATGTATGTAATATTTCCAGAACTGCCCAGTTTTCGTATATGTTAGTCTATATCAGTGTCTGAACAAATGTGCCTTTCAAAAGTGTATGTATGCATGTTGTTATGTTTGTGTTCGCATATCTCCGGAAATACAAGTCATATTTAAGTAATTATTTTTTGTTGTACTAGGTATTGTTCAACTTAGGTAATACTGGAAGTTTCATCAAAATCGGGTAAGTAGTTTTTAAGATAGGAAATTTTTTGTTCAAAGCCGATAGTATGATAGTTTGGCTGAACCGATTTCGATGCGGTTTTCAGAAAAGTGTTTGTTACATTCTGTGGAAGGATTTAGTGTAACACTAATGGATATCTCGTGACGTTGCCCGCATAGATCTGTTTTTGTTGCTCACGTGGATTATAGATTTTTAAAGACGCCGATTATCCGAAGATTTTTGTTCAAATCTGCACTAAAAAGGATAAAATTAAACTTTTTTTTTTCAAAGATAACTTTTCTTTCGGAATTGGGTGGCATTAGTCAATGAAATAAAAAACAAAGCCACCGACTTCCGAAAGAAAAGTTATTTTAAACTTTTTTGTGTTTGTTTTTGAAGTTGGTTCTTTTTTAAAAAAGGTTTTATTTTACCCTTTTAGTTAAAATATTCAACCCAAATTCTTGTCAGATACGTAACCCATAGTACGGGTAGTAACATCGTCCAAGTACACAATAAGAAATACCTACTGAAACGGTTACAACATCAGATTCAGTGTTTTAATTGCATTCCTATATCAATTTAGTGCACTACAGAGCCATATTTCTTGTTTTCATACAGTAAATTTGCCAAATTAATTAAATCTTGTAAATATTTTATTGCGAAATTTTCATGGCCACCTTCCGACTGTGTCCCCGTCTTGTCTTCATTGTGCCCTGAAAATTATCCAGCACCAAATTCCTTGTTAAGACAAATGAACCCAACTCCATGGATTTGTCTCATTTAGTTTCATAGTTCCCATGGATACCGTTAAGCATCATCATCAGATCCTGGAAGTCAACCAGCACCAATGTTCATATTAAGATGTATCAAATGAGCCCAAACTCGATGTGGTTTATTTTAGTGTTCCAGTGCTACTATCTAGCTTCAACATCTAACCCTGGATTATGTCATGTCATGGTACAGTTAAAAGTTTATCATAATTAAATGCGTATACAAAATTCGCGTCTGCGCTGTTGGCTATTGAAGATAAAAAAAAAGTATGATCTACAAGTAGTAGTCCTGGGTAACAAGAATTTTGAATTTCGTAGAATTCGAGGAAGTATTTTTAATTCCGCTTATAAGATTTGTTCTACACAAATAACATACATAAATACAACATATAAAAATATAGAGTTAAATAAAAGCTTGTATTAGTATTAAAAATTACTTATAATTAGGTAGTACGCATAATTATTGAGGAAGCTGCAGAAGATAAAGCAGATAAGATTATCTTTGCATTGTATCGATTCAATTTCTTAGTATTATATAATTTTATTGCTCATGTGTGAAATGGCCGGTTTGGCCGGAGAAAGCCGCACAAAGGGAAGACTAGAAGGTTATGGGGGAGACCTTTGCCCAGCAGTGGGACAATATAGGTTCATAAAAAAAAATGTGTGAGTACTGTATTACTTATAAATTATTATTGACTCGATATTGCCCTGGTGGTTGAGAGAATGTCATGCTCACTTAAAGGTCTCGCTGATGGTGGCACGTGTGTCGAATCATTTAGCTCCCTTCAAAATGGTTGAGCTGAATGGTGCTGATATGTGTGTCATGTTCGTGAACGGGCGCTGTCAGTTGATACTCTCTTAGCTGCCACGGTTTATTTTAATGAATGATTATTTTGTTTCTAAATTGTCTTTTTTTATATTTTACTGTGGACACTTTTAACTTGCTACAAAATGAATGATGTAACAAAGGTTTTGTAATAATCTTGGCGAACTAAAAAGAGTGTCTATGGAGTTTCTTGCCCGTTCTTCTCCATAGAGATGTAATCCTTGGAATAGGCATCTACGGTAATTTCACAGTTTTATGTCTTGTTGTCTCATGTGTCTGGGACCGTAGCACCATAATTTTGTAGTATGTAATTATATTTTCTATGTCTTTGACAATTCAAAAGTGCCTGTAACTGGTCTACTTGAAATAAATGCTTTTGATTTGATTTGAAACTACTGCTTTGTAATACAAAGGAAAAAACTTGGTTTTGATACTTTTTATGATAATGTATTACTTTCGTTGTAATAAAATAAAAATGCGTCCGATTAAAAACTATACTATTACTAACTTGTCTCTCTCTCGTCGTTAGTTGGAACTTGTATTCAACATTTATAATAGTTACAATGTTCAACCAATGTGTGTTACCAGTGATGGCTTACGGCACCGAAACGTGGTCTTTCACTATCGGCCTCATCTCAAAGCTCAAAGTCTCTCAACGAGCTATGGAGAGAGCTATGCTCGGTGTTTCTCTACGTGATCGAATCCGATATGATTCACCGACATAGCCCACCGGATTAGCAAGCTGAAGTGGCAATGGGCAGGCCATATTGCTCGCAGAGCAGATGGCCGATGGGGTCGAAAATTACTAGAGTGGACACCACGGATTAGCAAGCGCAGCGTAGGACGTCCACCAACAAGATGGACAGACGACCTTATAAAGGTCGCCGGAAGACGCTGGATGCTATGGCTGGGATGATGATGACGATACACCTTTATAATGTTAGTCTAAAGATACACTTCATTTGGAATTTATAAAATTATAGCAATCAGGCAAGTATCCTGTGGCAATGTCTGCTAAGACAGTGATAAACCGGGCACACCGCAGTCGCGGCGGTAAGACCCCTCTTTGAGGAGTGGCTGGATAGGAGTCACGGCGTCCTGACCTACCGCATGATGCAGGTCTTCACCGGACACGGAAGTTTCCGGAGGTTCCTGTGTCTGATAAGGAGGGAAGCAACGCCTGGGTGTCACTACTGTGAGGATCGTCCGGAGGACACGGTGGAGCATACGGTGCAGGACTGCCCCACTTGGGCAGAGCACCGCCGTGTCCTCACGACGGCGATAGGCGGAGACCTATCGCGCCCGGCATTGGTCGAGGCCATGCTGCGGGGCGGGACGGAGCGGGAAGCGGCTCGTTTTGCGAAGCAGTCATGCTCAAGAAGGAGGAGGAGGGCCGCGTGAGGGAGAGGACAGCGTCCTCCCTCCACCCCAGCCGCAGTGTTAGACGACCACGGCGACGGCTGTCGGCAGACGATCTCCGGCCACCATAGGCGCGGGCATGCGGGCAGCGAGTAATGGGCAACTCGCTGTCCGACCATGGACCTTGCCCGGGTCGACGGCGCGTTGTGTTCCACGCGCGTCTCAATGAGTGTCAGCAAAATGACGGGGCCCCCCTCTAGAGGGCCAAAGCCTGCCGGGGTCGCGGGACTCACGAATTACCGTGACCCCGGAACGTAAAGGGCTATTGAAGGACACCGTGGATTTTAGTCAGTACGAGCCTGACAGTCCCTCCCGCTCTGCCCTGGGCGGGAGGACTGATGATTTTCACACGCTGAAAAAAATAAACATGAAGTCATAACACGTAGTCTAAGTAAGTATACACAATATTAGTGGTTTTACAGCTATGTACGTATAGACATGAAAGTTCAACCAATTAAATCGTTACGCCTGTAACGAGTTCTAGGCGCAGGTGTTCTTACTACCTAAAAAGACTTTTAGATTATGTGAAAGCTTTCAAGGGGACGGGACGTCCTCTGATTTTAGCTGGATATTTTTGGTTACTTTACAATTTTGTGTATCATGTTTGGCCGAGATGTTATTACCTTGCCTTCATGCACGACGTTGTGAGTTCAAACTCGGCCAAGTACTAATGTTTGACAATTTTTCCCTACTGATTTTTATGTATTTAGATATTTTTCTTTTATTTTGTGACAGTTGCAAATCTGTTAAGCCTTTGTTAATCAGACTGGCGTGGCGAATGCGAAATGTATGGAATTGTTGGAATGCAGTCACATAGAACAGCGAAAGCGATCCGATTGCGTGACAGAACTATCGGACTGACGTCTAGCTTCGGTTCGGTATTGCTTCGCTTTCGCCAGTCTGACAAAGGCATTAAAGTAATTTGACAGATTGGGTAGCTTGACGAGCTGTGCTGGCGTCTGTACTATTACTACGAAAAGATAAATTTTCTATTTTTTCCCGTAAAACGGCTCGCAAACCATTTATCCTGTCAATCCATCGTGGGTTTTGTCCTTTTGATCAAGACCGTTTACTTGAGATACATAAACGTTGCAACAGCTAATCGAAACAGAGCAAGTTCATCATTGTCTGATTTTTTCGACAAAATGAAAATAAACTAATAAAAATGTCTACTAACTTTATTTTTCTAAGTACAATAAAATATTGTTAAGATATAATATTTGGGTAAATAGGCAGTAGCATCAATTAAAGATGGTGCTACGCGGCACTACGAAATATGCTACGGTGGCTACGAACATCAACGTAAATGTGAGTTTCGGTTAGGCTTAAATATTTTTATCCGGAACCATAGAGCTTATGTAAAGCTCATTTTACATAAATAGCGTAAGATAAGTGTTTTAACGTTTGCCGAAACTATGCTCGAAGCATTTGAGGCATCATTTTCAATTCATTGAACGTTATAATAAAACGTACTTATGTAGATTATTTTTCATATATTTTCATATATGTGTGTGCTTATATCTACTTAGTAGGTGTTTCATACGGGGTGGAAAACATTAGGCTGAATTTGAGTGTTTATGGGTAGCCATGATAATGTCGTAGCAAATTAGTGTTAACTAAGTTCTCGAAACGATAATCATGAAAATTTCCATATTATGATGTAGTGAAGAAAATTTTCACAACGGGGTAAAGAAGGGCGCGGGGGCGTGGGGGTGGCGGGGGAGGCGGAGGCTTGATATTGACCTAGATGTTCATTCAGAGTTCGGTCGATGCGAAACTTGACATCTGCGCGTTCCTGCGTTTTGTATTTTTCGATTTAATGTACACTTAACTCGCTTGCTTTTTGATTAATTTCTTATAACCCACTTCGTTTTAGTGCACATTTTGTTTCTTAAGTCATTCAGTGGTTTTTCGTAGTTTGATTGTAACGAGTGTGATGTTCAGTGCGATACTCGGTGTTCCTTGTGTCATTGACGCGGTGCCGACGGCCGATAGAATGCCTGAGCAGCGGTTTTTGTTAAAATAGTTTCAGTTACACTATAATAATTCAAGATGCCGAAGACTAAAACTTCAAAGACCCAGATTCCTGCAGTGACAATGGATATTCCAGAGATGGATACAAAAATTGCCGATGTGAGTATCGACTGCCGTTCACTACATTTTCCTAAGACGGTTTCTGTCTATATGTTATATAAAATGTGATTTTATAACCTGTTTCTTTAATAATTACTAATATAAAGGGGTATATAGGTCTTTTCGATATGTAGGTCACATGGTACATGAAATAGGTAGATATACTTGTATGTTTCATATGCTATGTCTCGTAACAATGACGATATTGAGCCGAGACGACAAATTGTGCTTAGCACCAGCTGATTCACGTATGTTATATGACTTAAAAGGTTTCACCTTAATGTTAATACTCTCTTCCGTAGAGGTTGGTATCTAGATGATGTTGTATTAATCTGAGGTACCTTTATGTACTTAGGTACGATATCTACGATGGAGCTTTGATTTAATTGGCCTTAGTTTTCTACCGTCCATTGCACTTTCCCGTCTTCTATTTGCCATGTTGTTTTTCATATTCTGCTATTCTGTGTACTAAATATTTGAAGGAAATAAAAAGATCGGTGCTCAGGTAGTTAAATAAATGGACGGAGTTCTTCTTTTTTTTACCTAAAAGCGATTAAATGTACGTAAGTTCGAACAATATTAGATGACGACGATTCATATATGAAATTGTTTCGTCTGTGAATAAAGTAGGCCATGTGGTTTACAGCGGGAAATTGATCATTACTTCCCGTATCGGAAAAGGCTATACTGTCTACCTTTACATAATAACGTGTAGTTAATTAAATCCATTAGCATACACTTAGCACTATAGTACCACCATATCGGTGATGAAGGACATCGTTATTTATGTAAAATATTGTATTTATACATCATAATAACCTTACGATTCCAGGAGGAAGTAGATAATTATGTTCCCACATCAACGATGCGGGTTTGCGTAGTGCGTTAGAAATCTCAGGCGTTATTTAAAACAGTGAAACATTTTTTGAAGAAACTGTGAGCTAAAAAGAATAAAAAAGACTTTGCGAATCTCGTAGCGGTTTTGGCTTGAATTAGTAATTTGAAAATATTCTGAATATTATTAATATTTTTTCTGTATGCAGAGCAAAGATGAGTTGAACCCAGATTCAGCGACAGAAGATGCGGAGCCCGCTCGTGGGAACTGGACTGGTCGGTTCGACTTCCTACTGTCACTGTTGGGCTACAGCGTGGGCCTGGGCAACGTGTGGCGGTTCCCATACCTGTGCTATAACAATGGAGGAGGTAATGTTTAACACTTTCATAGACATAAAACATGGACTGACCCATACCTGTATGAAATAAACCATTCTCTAGAAACAGAGAAAACGATTATGCGGCGGGTAACAGTGTCAAAAAAATAGCGACATTTTTTTGTCTTTATTTATTTCACAGCAGGGCATGAAATGTTCAGTGCATTCGAAATTTCTAACACACACTTTGACCATTGTCCATACATCCCAGGTATGCAAGTGATGCGTTGCATATCTCAGAAAAATTGCGTGGGATGAACGTACGTAAGTAATGAGAACGCGTTGACCCCTTGGTATTTACGAGACGCAAGCCGGTAACACAGAGGTTTAAGACCCCGCTTCTTAATCATCGGATTGCGGGTTTAGAACATTGCATGACTGTATAAATGTCACACCAGATACATTATATTTCTTAAATTAAGTAATCTAAGATGCAATCGTTGACTGACGTTGAGGGATAACTTAAATTATTTGAAATTGCTAACAAGTAGCGCAAAAGTTTAATTTTGCGTTTTAAAATTAATACTAACAGTAACCTTTTCTTACAGGTGCGTTTCTCATACCATTTACAGTGATGCTGATAATAGCAGGCTTGCCATTAATGTTCATGGAGCTATCATTTGGTCAGTACGCCGCGTTGGGCCCCGTGGCCGTGTACAAGAAGTTCTCACCACTCTTCCAAGGCCTGGGCTATGGCATGGTGATAGTCTCCAGTATTGTTATGCTGTACTACAATCTGATCATAGCTTGGACGATTTACTACATGGCTGTGTCATTCATGAGCATTTTCTATCAACTACCTTGGCAGAATTGTGATGCAGACTGGAGCACTGAACGTGAGTCAAATTTTATTGCAGAAACATAGTATTCTATCTACGTATTATGACGACATTTACATGATCTATGTTGGATGTTTAGGGATTCAACGAAAGCATCTTTTATTTCAGATTGCTATTCTTACGAGGAGGCAGACAGCTGTGCTGCGATCAACGGCACATACTATTTGAGAAAGTGCTTCAATCAAACATTCGCTCAGTTGCACAATATCAACGCTTTGGCTGACGTGGCGCTTCGGCGACCTCCAGCAGAAGAATATTTCACGTGAGTACTTCTCTTTTGTATGCTCATGGACAAAGTCATCTGTTGATCACAGTATCTGAGGGCCATTTGCGCTGTTTTCCAAATAAACGGAAAATGCAACTCAAAATATACTGGACTTAGTTAATCATACAATAGTAAGGCCGTGGCTAAAATCTTACATTTTATTTACAGGAATCAGGTGCTGGGGCTGTCATCGGGTATTGAAGAAACGGGCCAAATCCGATGGGGCATGGCTCTCTGCTTATTGGCCGCTTGGCTCATCGTGTTTCTTTGCTTGTGTAAAGGTGTGCAGTCTTCGGGAAAGGTAAATGAAAACTATTCAGTACAAACGTAATAAAGAATGATTTAAACAACCTTAATAGAGTTCTCTTTGGCAGCTCCGTCAGTGTGTTATTAAACTACTATATTATAAAATAGCAATAATGTAGCGTGTTTATAAACTATAATTGTTTTAGTAAGGAAGCTATAGATCGAAGCGAAGCTATGATATTATTCTACGTGACACTAGCAAAATTATTCTTATTTTTTTTCTATTCTGACTACAACTGCCGTCGGGTAATTTTTGAGAATTTAGCCTAGCCGTCCCATTGTGTAAGAATCCTTGTCGTCTACGACATACTACGAGAGGCCTACGAGACTATCTGAGACTCGACGAAAAGTTCGACGAGTCGCCTACGAGGCTACGACACGCTACGAGGGCTTGCGAGTAGTCTACGACGGGCCTACGACGTACTACGTCGTGCCTACGACGTGCTACGACGTGTCTACGAGACGCTACGACGGGTCTAAAAGATCTTTGCACTTGTACGTAACGCTAAAATGTGGGCCTCCAACTTGTCTATTTCATCGGTTCGTTTACGAAACATCTTCGAGACCCTTACACTACAAAATACATAAAAAGTTGGCGTACCTTAGAGAACTTTCTCTTAAATTTGGAAGAATTTAATAAATAATGTTGTAAATTTTTTTTTCTTTGTAGGTAGTGTACTTCACCGCCCTTTTCCCATATGTGGTGTTGGTTATTTTATTTTTCCGGGGAGTTACTTTACCTGGCGCATCGACCGGAATCCTTTTCTACTTGACTCCAGACTTTACCCAGCTTCTTAATGCTCAGGTATTTATTTTATTTATACTGAAAGAAGAAGTAAAGCTGAACTTAATTGAAATATAAGGGCAGGAGACTGGAGAGTGATGATGGTATAATTAAACTTGCAGGTATGGGGAGACGCCGCTGTACAAATATTTTTTGCGTTGAGTCCCGCTTGGGGTGGTCTTATAACACTCTCGTCTTACAACAAGTTTTCTAACAATTGCTACATGTAAGTAGCTTGCTTGATTGTTTCTAAAAGTTATGTGATGTTTCTTATGTGCACGAACTTAATGCAGCTTTATTCCTTTGCAGAGATTCATTAATCGTTGCCGTTTCAAACATCCTAACGTCTTTCTTCGCTGGTCTGGTAATATTTTCCGTGATAGGCTTCTTGGCACACGAATTGAACGTGGAGGTGGACCGAGTAGTCGACCAAGGTGCAGGCCTTGCCTTCATCGTCTATCCTGAAGTAGTCACCAGGCTACCAGTGTCCCCTCTTTGGTCTATACTATTCTTTGTGATGCTACTAACTCTTGGACTAGATTCCCAGGTACGGTCATACCTCTTGTTCTACAATCTAAATTTTCGGTTTTGTAATAACTCTAAGGTGATTTATATTTAATTTTTAGTTTGCGCTCATGGAAACAGTTACAACTGCCATCTTGGATAAATTCCCCAATTTCCGCCAAAAGAAAGTTTGGGTTGTATTGACAGTTGCTGTATTTGGCTACTTGGGCGGTCTTATCTTCACAACCAACGTAAGATTTCTGTTTTCAATGGCTATTTTAAAATAATCTTACTTTCGTATGATTCGATTCATGTCGCATTTTTTCCAGAGTGGCATGTACTGGTTGCAATTAATGGACAAATATGCGGCAAATTGGTCTGTTCTGATCATAGCAATCGGCGAGTGTATTTTGATAGCTTGGATCTACGGTGCCGAGAAATTTTGCGGTGATATCCAGCGAATGATAGGTCGTCAGACCAAGCTGTGGGTATTCTTCTGGAGTGCTATGTGGAGAATCATTACACCTGCTGCGTTAGTGGTACGTATTTTTAAGGCCAGTGTAGACAACATTGAATGCCTCATATCGTCATAAGACTTAATTTTTTTTTTATTGCTGTTAATTTCTTTTTCATCAGTTCATTCTGGTGTTCAATTGGATCGAGTACAAGCCGGCCTCGTATGGCACCTATGTGTACCCGATGTGGGCGGACGCTGTCGGGTGGATCCTCGGTGTGCTTCCCGTTGTTGTCGTCGTGCTGATGGCTATCGATCAGATCTGCAGCGGACCTGACGACCTCACCATTATGGAGGTATTATAATTATTTACCTGTTGTATTGTTCTGTAATAACTCTGTCATATCTTAGAGTTCTTCAGCTTCAATCTTGTAATATTCTCACAGTCGATGATTTATAAGGTAAGCTCAAAGATTATGCCAAAGACACTGTTTCTTTGGAAGAAAATTAAAGTTTATTATAAATATTGCAGAAAGCTCGGGCGTTGTCTCGTCCAACGGAGGAGTGGGGTCCGTCAGCGTCGGCGGTGATGCGGCATGAGGCGGAGCTGTCACCACCGGTGCTGTTGCTTCACGGCCGCCCGGTGCTTCGTGAGCGCGGTGCTTGACCCCCGCATACTCATCCGCTTGTTGCTATGCGGAAGGTAATATTTTTGACTGATGAATAATCTCCTTTTTCTAGTGGTCGAAAGCGCTGAGCATGACTTCCTGGGTTCGATTCCTAGATCAAGCAAATTGCTAAAGGGGATTTCTAATAAGAATTTCTTAGTAGCACCCCTGTGGTCTGGTGTTGTGTCCATTTGTCTCATATTACATGCCACATAAACATAACTGGTGAAATATGGCTTTACTACTGGGTACACTCCTAACTAACCTGATGTACCTGATGTTATGCTAAGAACTAATGCAAACACAAATGTTTCACAGACATCACAAGATGGTGGAGACTCAACTTCTATAACTAGTGGAATAGAAAACGAAATTAGAAAGCCTGGAGGAATACTTAAAACTAAGAGAAGTTCTATAAAGCGTAAAGTCCAGAATTTCAGCGTCGAATCTGACGATGCAGTAATAGAACCTCTCTTGCAAAAAGATAAAGAAAAGATCGATACCTCAAAACCAAGTGCCAAATTTAACCTAATGCAAAAAAGTAAGACTGAAGCTACCAGTGAAAAAGGAACCGATAAAGATAAATTAATATCAGATGACAAATTGCAGAAGGCAGCGATTTCCAATACTTCTGGTGTTACGGATAGAATTTTACCTACTTCTAACGTCAAAGAAAACTCAATTTCCAAGTTAACGAGTGCCAACGCTCCTTTACACAATCACATGAATACTAATGTGTTCAGCAATCATGACGGTTTAAAAACTTTTGTCGCTCCTAAAAGTCAAATTCTCGTCGAAATTGATGGATCCAAGCACGTTGGTTATAGTCCAAGTCCTTTAATATTTACAACAGCGAAAATACACACAGATGGTGAAACAAAACACATGGAACCTGTTCAAATGGCTCCCGGGCCAATATTATCAACCATAGAAGTTAGCGTTATAAAAAATGGAACTAATACGGGCGGATCTTCTGGAAATGTCACTTCTAATATCAGTGCAGTATATATTCCTCAGAGTAATAAAAATATTTCAGAACAAGATCCAAAACCACCTTTCAAAACTGTAAGCAATATAGCGACATCCCAAAACAATATCTTAGATACAAAAATTCAGATGCCTACTGAAAAAACAGATATTAAATGCAATTTATTAGATGGAAGTTCTGCAGTACCTTCGTCTAAAGATATAAAAATAACTCAGCCTATTTATTCCCCAACCAACGCTAAAGGGAATTCCACAGAAAATAAAAACAGAAATACAGTTCAATATGACGCTAAAACAGAAGCAATAGCTACATCAAATCTGGCAAATAATCCTATCAAAGAACCGAAAAAGGATAAGCCTGAAGCCTTCCCGCATCAAGAAAACAAAGTCGACTTAAGCAAGAGTAGTAAGCCAGAGAGCCTGGATTTGCAAAGAGCTAAAGACACAGCTAATGCTTCCAATAGCAGACAATTGTATCAACAAAACGTAGTTTTAGATAAAGGCGATACTATATCAAAGTCAAAGCCGAATATGGTTTCACCTCCTTTGATAAACGATTCTAAAGGCTTTACATTAGATGATAAAACAAAGTTGCCAAACTCTAGTGCTAATAGTGTTCCAATTACTAGTGTACATACAGTGTCAACAAATACCAATGCGAATGACAGTAAAACATATGCTTCTTCAATTAACCCAACACCATTAAAGAAGAAGCCTATTCCTTTAACTAATACCGTTGTTAATCAAATAGCTGCTGCAGTCACTGACTCTACCGTTACAAACAATTCATCTGTTGCTGTAACTGCGAGTACATCTGCAAATAAATCATCCCCTATAATTTCATGTACCAACAAAACCTATGATGCATCAACATGCATATCAAATAGTCAAAACATGTCTGGAATCCCTAAGAAAGTAGCTGATCCCATAACTGCTGCTGCTGCTATAAAAAACACATCTGTTCCTAACACTACCTCTGCGGTTGTCAATAAATCTTCACCATACACGAGTACCTCAATGGTTAGCAACAATACAAATGCTCTAACAACTAATATTGCAGCTCCTAATAAAGTATCTTCACCAGCGACTAGTATTGCAGCGGGAAATAAAACACCCTTGACTTCATCTTCTACTACAATAACTGGCAGCAAATTATCCAATACAATAACTTCAATAGTAGCGGCGAATAAAGTAACAGCATCACCGGCATCTGCCACTGCTTGCAGCATATTATCCAAACCAATATCGTCAACTGTAGCACTAAGTAAAACGTCTGCAACTTCAACTACGACTGCAGCAGGCAACAAATTATCCAATTCAAAAACTACAGCTGCAGTAACAAATAAAATATCTGCATCATCATCGACTAGCACAGCTGGTAGCAAAATATCCAATCCAACAACTCTATCTACAGTAACAAACAAAACGTCTGCTCCATCAGCTGTTTCAGCAGCTGGCAACAAAGTCTCTTCCTTATCATCAGCTACAACTGCAGCAACAAATAAGATTTCAGGTCCTGTAATTTCTACAACTGCCTATAAAACGACACCTATATCTGCAACTACCACTTCAGTAGTCAACAAAACATCTACATCAAATTCTGCTTCATCAGGCAAACCTATAACAAGTACAACCAGCATTTTACCAATATCTGCTAATACATCAATAACGAAGCCTGTCGTTGCTACTTCTTCTTCTGTTTCAAGACCTAGTAATATCAGAGCAGGAATAACTAATGAAACTTCTGTGGCTAAATTACAAATTGCAAGTGAATTAAACGCCAAGCCTGCGAGTTCAATAACGACTACAAAGCCCGGAACAGTTGCTACAGTGGCTACTACTACTGCTACCACTTCTCAACGTAGTACAGTAGCCAAAGCACCAGCAGTTACGGCAGCAAAGTCTGCTCCTGCAAATAAAACAATACCACAACCAACTACAACCAAATCAACAGAAATTACTCCAAAGAGTTCAACAAGCAACGAAAAGCCCCTATCAGCAAAAAGTAACAACACATCAGTAAGTTCAACTGCAACGACTGGAATCTCAAACGTCACTTCAACTGCTTCTACAGGTTTTTCTGCTTTAGGTTCCTCCGCATCGACATCGGCGTCGGTAGAAGCTAATACGAAGGATAACCCAAAGTCTAAAATTACAAGTACCAAAAATTTTAAAGCTTAACAGTTGTTATGGTTTGAGTTTTTAGGAGATAAACAAAACGCTCAATCCATAGTTGTAATGATAATAATTAATTTATATAACAAACTATTTCAACATTTACCACAAGATAAACTGTACAATCTAGTAATCGAGATGCTTGTATCCTAGGTTGCACAAGTCACTTTTTCTTCTAAGATAGAAAATTCCTTACTTCTCGCTCAGCGTAGTGGAATAGAAATGTTATAAATAGTTGTAAATACCTATAATAGAACATTACGTGAACTGAATGGTCAATGTATCTAATCTTCTGTATGAATGAAATCATACTTGACAGTATAATTATATTAGGTCCTTAGTATAAAGGTGCGTGTTGGAGTAGAAGTATTAGTAATGATTCACTTATATAACACAATGTTAATTGCTCATAGTAATTAAATGAAAGGAATTGAAAAAATATATTAAAATCTGTTAATAGTATTTTTAATAGTTAAATAATTACTTTTATCCTGAATGTTTTAATACGAAGAAGCTTGTCTGATAAATCATGCAGCAATATTACCGACTATCAGAACATGGAATGTTGAACTTTGACGGACATACGAATGGTAGGCTAGTGGTGCTAAGAAAGACATATTTTTCATAGACAATATTATTATTATCTATTATATTTTCGATACCATTTAGAGATGATTACCTCGTTTCATCTCACAGTGTCAATTTGTATCATTATTAAATTGATATGTATCAATGATTGAAATCCAGAAATGAAGTACCTAAATGAAAATATATGTCCCTATTTATGGGGTTCTGTAAATTTATTTATCAATGACGAGAGAATATTATAAAATCACAGGGTAGAAACTGATAATACATGAATTATTTTATAATAGCAATTGTAAATTCATTGGTGAATTATATTTTTTTAGAAAAAACCAGTTCGTGGTTAATAATGTTAGTTTAATATTTATTCATTACAATGAATGTATACTTTGTTTAACAATTGCCTCTGATTTATTAAATATCCGGAAGTGGTATTAAGAAAATGGCCAGGTGCTGTCCAGGTTTTTGAGATGTGCTCGATAAATGGCAATAATATCAGTACCTTGTGTCCTTTTAAATAAATTTTAGAAACTGTAGGTGTAAGTCAAGCACCTCTGCCTTGTCTTGGAGAATGTAGATTGCTCCGGTATGAAATAAACACATGGAGAAACAAACATCCTGTCAAAAATAATAGGATCAGGAGCAATATTGTAAAAGTAACATAAGAACATGCAAAACTTATGATCAGAAAGTCTGGAATCAAGTAATTAAGATTTTAGAATATTATCAACAACTTTTTTGTAATGTATTTTGAATGGCATATATTTCTCAGTTAAATAGAGATTTTACAGAAACACAACAGTATTAGCGAGAGAGAAAACTTTAGTTAATATAGTTCTAGTATGTATTTGCTCAGCCGTACAGCTAAATACGAATGATATGTTCAAAATAATGCACAGTTGTACCCAAATAGTGAAAACTAAAACAATAGTCAAGAAACACCAAAGTTCCAGCACAATTAATATAAAGTAGATCGTCCAATTAAAAATGGATTCCGTCTGTATTTGCACAAACATACTCTTTTCCTGTGCCAATACTGCCAATATACGTATGTAACATAAGCCTCCTTATAATAATGCAGTGGTAATGTTTGCAGATATCATTAGTTCCAGTATACTTTGTAATTAGGTATAGTGAGACGATGCACGCGCAACAAAAGTTTTAAGAGTCATATTTTGTTATTTTCGTTGGCTGACTAGCGGATAATGATAATCAGCTAGTATTAAATTGTAATTCAGTTTATTGTGTTTACTTGACAAGATAAACCTACTATAAAAAGGCTGATTTTCGGTATCAGCCTTCGTCAATCAGAAACTTTCGATGCGCCTGCGTATACAAAACAGATCTATGAAGTAGTAGTAACAGGCTTACATACTATTAGACCTTCATTCAATCGTTTGTGTCGAATGTGGTGTCACATTGAGCTTAAATCACAGTATTATTAGGTACCTAATAGATATTCAAATGTAATCGTCATCATTTTCTTTTACAATTTAGTTTTTTGAGTCTTTGCTTTTGTTTTAATCTTTTAAAAAGAGGTCATTAAATGGATAGAAATAATGGAACTAGGTAAATATTAAAAGAACAAAAATTAATGTAAAATCATATTACCGTAAACAAAGGAAACTGTAAAATTATCATCAAAAATTGTTTGATCACGTGATGAATGATTTAGTCTAATCAGATTTAAAATCGTTTTGGTAAAGCTGCAGGGGAATCGAGAAATCTGTGTAAATTGCAGCAATAAACAAAATATAATTAGATCTTTTGTATTTGTTTCCAAAAATCTATACTCTATCTATTATAACATGAGTGAAACAAGTAGGTATTCGCAAACGTGTTCTCGAGTCAATCAAAATGAGCTTAGCTTTGGCTGATGTTATAGTAAAGAGAGTAAAAGTTCTTAGGGTAATAGCAATTTTAAAATTAATTAACTTTGGACTAAACATTGTCTTTAGTCCAAAATTAATTCTATGGAGTAGATAGTAGCTTATTGTTTTCTGAATTGCTTGTAATATTTCTATCGAAATTGTAAAATCATAAATAATTGTTTGCCTTTAAAATTTCGTTTAAGTTCAAAATCGCACTACAGTGAAATATTCGATAGTGGGTTTGCAAATATGTAAAGTGTGAATTCTTGAATTAGTTCACTTTAAATAGACGTTGATTTTGGGGTTTAGTTATATTCTGAGTGAACGGTAAATCCTACTCATTCATAACGACATTTAAATGTAGTAGGTAGTTAGTCCCACCCAATAATAAAATGCACTTAATAGCAACTTTATTAAACTGCCATAGAATTAGTTGACTAAATCTTTTTTCTCGGAGTTAAAGAAACTGTTCGTTTATATCCCTAATAGTTTAATTTATAAAAATGTTTGCTATGTTTACTAAAAGTTTACAGATGTCTCTTTCTTCTTGTTATAATTGTTATTTAGAATACAATTCTTTTTAAGAAATCTGCGTGTAATATCTACCTAAATGTTGTACTTACCACCTTTTTGCACGAATTCGTTATGTTGCACCTAATCTTACAAACTTAATAAATATCTACCATGTCATGTAAGTAGAATATTTCGTTAAGTAATTAGTGATTAGATGAGTTAGGAGAACGTTCAATACAATTTACCCTTTATATGTAAATTTTAAAGTAGTTTTATATTTTATTTACCTATATCTACTTCTCTGTATGCTACATATTTATTGGAGAACGATATTATATTCGAAAAATAATTATTTATTAGACAACAATGAGTAATGGTTCGTTAGTAGATGCTTTGAAAGTAAGGGTTCTTTGCATTGTCGACGAGTAATTTAAATTCAATTATTAAAGAACGAATGCGTAAGTAGGTACCTTAACTTAAACTGTAGATATCAAGTTAGTAGATTAGATTGGTCGTTTAGATACTTTACTCAAATTGTAGATTCATAGTGTCTAAGGGAATATTATAATTAAATTAAGTTTTAGTTTTTTAGAAAACTTTATTTTGATAAACTATCATGTTTTGTCCCGTAGGCACCGAATTTATAAATGAATCTACCTGAAGTTTGTATGATTGTTGGAAACGTAGTTCACCTATTTGTTTTTGAATAGGTACCTACCCGTTTAGTTGTCCAAACATACATAGGGTTGTTGTCTAGGTTGACATAAACGTGTAGAGGCGGAGCGCTGCGCGAGCGCCGGGAGCCGGGGCCGCGCGGCTGTAGGGTAGCACGTGTGGCGGGGGGCGCGGTGACGGACGATACAGATACTCTCACCGATACAGGGCAATATGGATATTGTGTATTTCCAAAATACGTATGTTTCTACGTGACAATTAAACGCCTAAATTGATTAGCATATTGTTGTTGAACTTGATGTATTTTAGAGAATTATTGATCAAATCGATGTTATATAGATGTTTATTGTAAATATTAGCTTTAATTGAAGCCAAATGAGTATGGAATGGTCTAGAGTGCAATGTTTTAGAAGGCTGTATTTTTGGGTGATATTTTAGAAGGATGGCATCATATCTTTCATAACATTATATAAAATAACAAAATGTACCTAATAATACCTATAGATATGAAATGGGGAAGGACGGACATAGGAAAGGTAATGATGTGATAAATGCAAATGGATTTTAGTTTTAGTGTTGTTGTGCTATTAATAAAATATGTTCAAATGTGGTTATTTGCTGTTTACTTTTGAAAAATATAACCTGCTTGCAAGAAAGTTAATCGTACCGAAAATATCAGTATGGGCCTTTACATGACGTATGCGGTGCCGCGTCTGCGCCGAATCTACATCGCTACGACTCTATGGGTCTACGTTGCTACGCCGCGGCTACGCCGGGTCTACGCCGCTACACAATACCAGTATAACCATAAACCGTGCAGATATCCACTATATTGAGATCAACCTATGAAACTATCAAAGCCTGTAGGCAATGAGGATATAGGTACTAAGGTATATATTAACTTCTTTCCTACTTTTACTACACCTACATAAAATCACGACCTGGAGAATTGATCAGAATTTAAATAAGGATCGAAACTTGCCATACCGATTGATCCTTACTAAACAAATTAGAGTAGCATACTAGATCTGCAAAAGTAAGGCTCTACAACAAAAAAGTATTTTAAAGTATTTACTATTGAATAAATGTATGATACATCCATTTACCTATTCATATAACATAATCATAATAACTTATCCACTGATTACACCTATTGCTGCAAAAAATAAATGAAACCCAAATCTACGACGACGTCTATAAAATGTGCAAAGCTTACTTTTAGACCCAGTAGACAAGCTGAATGAAACTAGTTTTCATTTAAAAAACTTTTGAAATTGTCAAACCTCAACAGATATCAACACCGAAATGTTTGTCTCGACTTCATTGCCAGTAGTAATACATCGGGGACACGCAGTTAGGTTGCGCGACACGCGTTACATGAGTTATTAGCTTTGATTCGACCAGCTACGCGAAGGCTTTTATCGTGGTGACGTCGAACTTTCTTTAACTGCTTTTATTTTTGCTGACATTCGTGTCGGTGAGCCGTCGTGAGCGCACGCCGGTCGCTCCGGTCGACGGTCCCTCCCTCCGCTCCGCAGTACACTCTCGTCGCCAGCGCGGCTGCCTCGCCAGCCACTAACGTTGCCGCCACAAACCAACCGTGAATACATTTTAAACCGTAAAAACTTCTCAACAAGTTTCATGTGTAATATTTTGTTAAACAGTGAGTCAGTGAAGTAAATCCATTCAATTCTGTACACTTAAGTGAAATGACACTGAGCTATGCGATAATGTTTCGTTGTAATAATTTCATCCGAGGTGAAACACTGATGAATTAAACTTCGTTGCGTATACAGGTGAGTTTCAAATTTTAGTTTTTTCTTTTATTCATTCTAATTTAAATAATTTGTACCGTTACGTTAGGTGCGGGTATTTTATCTTCATTTCTATTTAAAGATGAAGTTCTTAATACTCCATGATGAGATAAACAAACAATTGATAAAACTGTCAATTTCCATACTGTTTCTGGTTTAACATTTACAATAATCGTGTTTTGTTATCCATTGTAAGTCCTTGATCAACCCGTGCTCTCATATCAACCACCTTGATGAATCGTCGAGATTAACAATTTGAAACAATGGTTGTAGTTCGAACAATACTACCTATAACACGTAGAATTTATATATATGTTCGAGCAATCGAAAAATAAGATGCATCAAAATAGTCCCAGTTAAGTTGGCTAGTTAATGGAAAACTTGTTTTATATCCTGGCTGGGTATCCTCTCCTACTTACCAAACAAGCTAATAAACCGTTACCGTTATTAGGTAACAATATAAATCAATGCTTATCCCCTCACAAATAGATATTGGAATCCAGTTTATTTATTTCAGTAAAACATTACAAATGTACATGTGTATAAAGATTGCGATATTCTGTGATTTTATGATAGATATCCTGTTGTAATAAAAACCTAATTAGTGTTTGATAAAAGCCTTATCGATAGTTAGGTAGGTACAGTGAGTCAGTAAGTACCTAAAGCTATTTGTAATTTCAGTGTTCACTGTATCTGTGCGCCTGCTTTGAAATGTAAGAAACTTGTTTGAGTTGGTATTGCACCGGGCCTATTCCACAGCCTGCATTCCAGGAAATAACAAAAGATTTTACCTTCGATAATGTAAAGCAGAGCAAAACGCTAGCATAAATTTTCTATAAATGGTTTGCTACAGTATCATAAATATAGTGGTCGGCAATGAGGTGTGTTAACAATTATAAATATTCATTTAGAAAAGAACTCGAGCATCTTGTATGGAGCGTGTGAACTGAAACCTCGGCGCAGTCGTCTAGTCCGTCAGCTCACTTTCCATCCATTCATGGCGTCTCCAACTTTTTCCAACGATTTCTTTCAACCTTCTCTGTTCAGATGGATTTCCAGCTTTCTTCTTTGTTTGCGTCGTTCACTCAGCATGTGCGATACAAGATATAATAGTCGATGCATTGGAAAAAGTGGATTTTCCATTGTATCTACTGGAGGTACTTACTACGAATATGATTGTACATATGTTTCTTATTATAGGTATGATAAACTTATGTGGTGTCTTTTAAATGGTAAAGTTTTGTCAGCAAACTATTTCAACATCCGTTGAAGGTGTTTAATGTATAGAGAATTTCTTAAGTAAGTAATCATAACAACTGACGTAGTCGAAGAGTGATACAATAATACCTCTCTACTACCAACTAGTACGATATGGCCCGAGGGTCACTAGTACTATGTAATATACAGGTAATATAAATGCCATGCATATCATTAGGTACATTACAAATCTTCAAGATGTTGTACCTTACAGAGAACTTAAATCAAGAACTAGATAGACACCGTTAGGAGATTTTCCATTTGTAGAATAAAGATGAACCCGAGATTCGAGGTGGCACCAAGATGAATCGTATTGTGTAATATTGCACGTTGCAGTCTGCACTCCATAGTGGCATCTATATGATCTTTCCTACATGTGTTACGTAGTCGTAACTTACAGCGTCAGACTCATTATTAGGTTGGATTTCAACACCATTTAGGAAACGGACCGGTTTATCAAGTGCTCCTGGATTGATCAGTAGCCACTCGTGTATCTATGAGGAGTATCGGACGAAATAATCGGTCAGGCATGCGGCCCAGAGGTCGGAGGCGGTTAATTGGCGAAGAGTCGCCACGGCCGGTTTGTCCGCCGGGCGTTGTTTTACGGCATTCCTAGTCTTGTAAGCGAGCTGCGCTACACTCCAACACCATTGCTAATTCTGTTAAGTGGTACATCCTTTTCTTTGTTCTAAAATATTAAATTTTAAGAATATTAACCGCATCGGGCACCTTCGTAGAGAAACACGTCGTTTATATTCGTGTGCTTTTATTGAAGCAGGGGTGTAATACAATACAGTTGCGTGTAAGCCGTATTAAGTGAGGCTTCCCGGTTTAGCCGGAAATTAAGAATCCCCTCGCCCGCGGACATGCACCGACTCCCCAAAAGTTTCGGTTGTGTTTCCTAGCAATATTGATCCGTTATTTCTGTTATTCAGGAAAGTTATGAATGTG
Source organism: Agrotis puta (assembly GCA_943136025.2). NCBI lineage: Eukaryota > Metazoa > Arthropoda > Insecta > Lepidoptera > Noctuidae > Agrotis > Agrotis puta. The sequence goes on along the minus strand of OW964176.2, from coordinate 10,518,966 downwards.
ACCATTGTAGTCCATCAATATTCAACGACGTAGTTTTGATTGTAATCTATTGATTTATATAGATAAGTACGAGTATTATCTAGAGTTTTATGTTTGCGATCAGGCGGAGCCGTGGCCATGTTTAACTCGTTTGCTCTCAAGGATAAACCCGTACTTAATAAAGGCAGATTATCCGTGATCTTGTAATGCTTACGTGGATTCAGTCGGCCATTGATCTCGAGCTGTTGGAAAAAACGGGGAACAGTTGTCGGCCGGGGCGGCGGGGATTCACGGTTGAGCGCCTTCGGCAGCGCGCCACCTGCGCCACTCTGCTACCCGCACCATGACTTACCTAGCCGGTGCCCGCAGCCGATATTGCGCACCTCACTGTTACAACAATGCTATCACAAAATTAAACAAACGCACATACGAACTCACGAACACCATTGTTGACATATTGCATAATGAAACTTTTTCAATTAGGGCTGAGGAACACGAGTATATTATTCGCTATACCTACGTAGTTGGTTACTTTCAATGACCTAATGACAAAGCATTATCTTAATATGAGTACATTAGAAGCTGTTGAATAATCAATAAAGCATCGTGTGCATTGTCACTGCGTCGGCGTCCCAGTCATAACTAACAAACAATATACACTATCGGCAGGATGACATCAATTAATAGCATTCTTTCTGAATAGGTCAGCTGAAAGAGATCCGTATAGAAGGTAACGTGGATAATACATTTTGTGGCAAGTGTACTTTTATGCAATTCTATTAAACTTTCACTTGCACGATTCTGTCATATTGTTGAATAGTTCGCTCTGTCAGTGGAGTCGAGGGAGACGGTGCTATATTTTTGCTACTATACGGTTACTTGATTAGGCACCAAAGGCATTACATCTAACGTTATCGAGACGTTTGCATAATGTTTATCGTCAAGTGTTTCGACTTCAATCAACAAAACGTTTTGATCGTTGTTTGAACAGAGATTACAAATTTGCCGGTTTGTAAATTTGTACAAAGTTGTTTTTACTAATGACTTTCGTTTGAAACTCTATCCGCATGTAAGTAGGCTGAGTTTTTTCACCAACTTTCTGATATTTTCCGTAATAAAGCCGTTTACTTTGATTGTATCATTGTCATCGAACTGAAATAAATTTAAAAAATGATATAGTGTTTCCTTTCGAAACTGGGCTACTCATTTATTTGAAAATTCTTAAGACAGTAAGAAATAAATATTTGAAGTCTGTTGTTAAAAGCTCCTTTGATAAGAACCAGCAGGACCAGCCTACTCTTGGCACAATTTATGAACGGATGTTGAACTCCGCTCAGAACGTCAAGACTCGCTAATAAGCCACAATATAACGGAGAAAACTAGGTATAATATGTGTGCTAAGAACAGTTTTCTTTTTATGCATAGGACAAGTTAATTAAGGTTAATATCTTGTGTCGCAGTGTCAATGAGTGTGGCGAACATTTGCAGCGAAGCAAGTTGCCAGAGGCTGCGCAGGCGCAGGTCATTGTACCGCTCGCCCGAGGAGGCTGCACTCGCCCCTTACCCCCCCTGCCCCACCATGACACCCGCGAACCCGCATCCTTTATATAACTCATACAAATAACAAGGACAAAGACTATTCCCTCAGAGAAATAACAGTACGACTAGATTCTAAAAACCTCTGATAAGATCAAGATGGAAGCACAACATCACGGTTATCATTTCTAAAACATTAGGAACGTGTTCCGCATGACAGTAAAATGTGATGGGAAAAAACCCGTCCGCAGATATAACAGGATGATGTTGTCACTTGGTATAACTTCCCATAACGATAACAAAATATAGCATATGGAAACAACAAAAAAAAAACTTGACTACTTATTAATGGAGGAATTGCCCTGATAACCCTTCCTTCCTAAGCAGTGAGGGTAATCTATACTAATATTATAAAGCTAAAGAGTTTGTTCGCTTGAATGCGCTAATGTCAGAAACTACGGTTCGAATAGAAACAATACTTTTATATAGCCACAGTTCTCCTTGATGTAAGCTGTGATTTATTATTTATCTGAGTACATTTAAGTTTTTCTGCATTTTCCACTATCACATTCACAATTACATCATATTTAGTTCATTGAACACATGAAATTATCGAGACCTGTTATATAAATTCGTTAATACCTTGAATATCTGCAGTAGTCAAAAATCACTAACTTCTTGGCTACCTGCGAAAGCCAAGTTAAAATACTTGTGAACTTGTGTTACAATAACTGCACTGTCAATTTGGCCTTTCAACCGAGAATCTAAAATTGAACCTATGGAAACAGTTAAGCCGACCTCATTGTGTCCACATTTTTTTAACAGCAGTATTTTTTCAAAATACCTGTTTGTGCTTTGTTATGATTTTGACGTACTAAATAGAATACAATTTGACCTTTACGCTGTATTGTTGTGTGATAATGTCAAGGGAAATACCGGAGATCGTTTCTTAATGCCCTTAGCTGAGGATGGGATTGGAGAAATCCGTTTTAACTCAATTTATCTGGTTAGAAGTTCAAATTGTTCGTAATTTTATGTGATTAATTGAAGACTTAACCATGTACTAAACATTTATACGGACAGTTTTTGAAGTGCAAGGTTTGGTTGTTTTATTAATGATTACATAATGGACATTCAACTTCCTACTGATATTTATAAACGTGAAAGTTTGTTTGGATGGATGGATGTTTGTTACTCTTTCACGCAAAAACCATGGAACGGATTTGGACAAAATTTGGTACACAGATAGTTTATAACCTGGATCAATTTATCCCGATGTTTTCTTCCCGTGGGATCATTTTTGATTTGTAGCGGGCGGAGTCGCTGGCAACAGCTAATTATCTTATATTTTAAATAAATTATTATTTCCTATAAACCTTGTTAGGAAACCACTTGTTCTCATCGAATCTAAACATTCTGAAGACAAGCTGCTGATAGCTACTTGTCCGAATGCCATCTTACTGCCATATCAAGATTACAGATGTAGCCAACTAATCCACTATGTTTTATTAGTGGTCACACTTAGATTTTTTCTGGTAATAACAGATCATTCTCAGAACGCAAGTCTTTGTCGTCTTTTAGTAGCCATATTGGCGATGATTCCTTTTGAAGAAGTTATTTACATGGTTAACGTTTTGATCAAACTCGTTTCTTTTAACCACTTACGTACTGGCCATTAGAATAAAATTCAAACAGTTGAAGATCGTTATCATTAATTAAACCAAGACTTCTTTTTTTGGAATAATTAACGGACAAATATGGCTATTGGCTACCTTACCACATTTGGTCAAAAAATGGCAACGATCAGAAACTTGACCATGCCTGAGTTCTAATCTAAAGACATACAAGGAGAAATATTCTATTTGATAAATATTCATGTATACAACTAAGCAAGCATTTGGTAAGTTGTGGGTAAATAAAATGGTAATGGAGAAGTTAGCTAACTTAGTTAGACTTAGTTGTTCATCAAAGTTAGCTAGATATAGGTAAAGGTGTGACTCAGGACAACGTTGTTGGTTATAATGCTCGCTAGCGAGTACGAGATTCTCGGTTCGTTTTACAGATCAGGCAAAGTGTTATTGGGTTTTTCCCAGTAGCAACATTGAAGACTAAATGTATCGGGGCCGTGATGGCAACAAGCTCTCCCCAATCACATGGGACTGCAACTTTAATGGCGATATGTGGATGTACTTCTGCCTAATCCTTTGAGGATTTCAAGATTTGACGAATGAATTGAATGAATTTTTGAGAAATATATTTTCACTGCTGTTGCTATGTGATGGTAAGGGATGGACTAAGAGAATGATGGGTATAAATGTGGATGGCTGGAGAGATAGAGGAAGAATAAAGAAAAGATGGATAATTTATTGTAGAAATGATATTATGAATGAATATACACACAGGGGAAAATGGGAAAAGAAAACGTGTTGCATCGCCGCTGACCCAAAGTAAAATGGAATAAAGGCAGGAAGATGATGACTAATTTTGCCAGCGGCTTCGCCCATCTGTAACACTAAAATTATCCCACGGGACCGTAATACGAGGGAAACGGCTATGTTTTATTTCAGACTAAAACTATATTTGAGCCAAGATCCGTTCTGATATGATTGGATAAAACATGGCAATAACATCCAAACATTCAAACTTTTGCATTTATAATATTAGATAGATTTAGAATTACTTAGTAGAATACCCGTGCTTATTAAGAAATGCTTGGAAGGTTATTTATTTTTTTAATAAACGTGACTATAGTCAAATATATTTTGCTGCACACAAATCCAAGTTATGTTCTATGTCTAAACGATTATTAACGCTTTTTTTATTTATATTATTAATACAGTCACAATCCTTATCACTTATGACTGTAACATTGATTAGTTAGATATTTCGTAAGTTATGTTTAATATACCTAGCCTAATAGTAAGTTATTATGCAGTAAGACATCGAGCTCCTTGAAAAAGTTTTCGGATTGATTTCAATGTTTCTAAGGCCTCATTTAGACAAGGCGAGAACTTGCATGCAAGTTTGACTACATTGCGGTATTTGTTTAACCAACTGAATTATTTGCCCCTCCATAGTCAAATTCTTGCATCGTCTAAATGAGGCCTAAGTATTTCATCTGTTGTTCAGGCGTTGTGTTGTCTTTCAGGCTCTGTCCATTTCGTTTAAACTTTATCATTATTTTCCTTATTATACACAATTCTTTATTTCAGAAAAGATATCAATCAAAATATTTTTATTTCAATATCAAACGAATCAATACAAACCCTGAGAGTAGGAATTCGAGAGCAGATTTTGTGGAAATGAAACATAAACTCGTTTGGCTTTGTGATCGGATTGGCATACCACTTCAATATTCAAACTAATTAATAACAATTCCGCATAATGCCGGGGTATTAGGCAGTAACATAATGGCCAGTTATGTTTATTTATCTGAATATTATGAGCGGACAGTATTCTCCAACGGTACACTGGCATACATAAAGTGTTAGAATTATTTAAATAACCGCCCATGCTGGCTGGCTTACTTTGTTTTGGGATTTTGTTTTTTTTTTAATTCTCTATGGTAATAGGTTACTTTCTTATGTTGATGTTGGTTGTTGTTGGTGTTGATTGAAAAACTCTCACCTAACATGAGACGATGACATGAAATATGTGAAAATTCTGCTTCATCATTTGATATTGAAGATCTGAACGGGATGTAACATGGTCTATACCGATAATTAACTCTTTGACAGGTGCCTACTAGGTGATTCAATAGCCTTTGTATTAATACAAGTCATGGCTACTTTGAATAAAACTGCGGTAGTAATGTCGATGCGATACGAAGCTGTCGTGATTTGTCGTGTCTTTGCGACTCAATATTTGTCACGAGTTCGTAAATGACTAATTGTTGTTCCCTAAGGTCAAAACCACAAGAATAAGCTCAACATTCTGAAGGTTTTGAACATTTTTTAAAATTGATATGACACTGCAAGATGAAAGTTAGGTGAAACAACATCTAGTAAACGTTTTAATATGTTTCTTGAGACTTCACGTTTGTTGCTTACTTGAAAATAAATATCTAGGCTTGACATTATGTGTGTCAGTAGCACCACCGACAATGTTGGTTAATTATAAAAGTGTACATTAGTGGCAACAGGTTGACAGCCCATCAAATTAACTTCACCTGGAATCATATAATACGGCCATTCGATAATGTTGAACCGACCATCCGCTTCGGAGAAACGCTTAGATGTGGGGCAAATCGTCCAATTAAAAAGAAGAGACAACAAAGAACAAGGAAAGTACCATTTGGGCCAGTATTTTAGTGCACTTAAATATCAAAATGAAGGCTAGATCGTTAGGTCGAATACTTTATTGAATTAAGTAAACGATGACGTTATCGTTTTGTGATTAGGATGTCGGTCATGCGGAAAAAGTTATTCATTTTGATGGCTTGATGATCCCAAACCGGAAAAATGACGACAATATACCTTCACACGCTGTATTAACGTAGAATACTAGTACACAGAGATATCAAAAAAAAAGTTCAGTGTCAATGAGCACCTTCGTGCTTATTCCTGTCTGGGTAAACAGCACTGACGTCAGGGTCGAGATGAACTGGCATCATCTGTTCACTTTATCCAAACACCAACGTTAGCACTAACAAACATGTTAAGCCGTTAGTTTTTAGATTTCTGACCGTTGTTAAGATGCCCGAAATTCTGTGAATCTCTCTATAATATCGTGTTGCAAGCACTTTGAGAAATTCATATTTACGTTACTTTTTTTTATAATTATTCACAGGATAACCATGTACGCAACATCAACAGCGTCGACTACGACGTCGGGGTCAGGTCGCGCGGCTGCAGCGACGGCCGACAGACGCGTGCGCGCTGTGCGTCTGGTGCGCCCGCGCAGGTCCGCGCCAGCCTTCGGCTTCGCGCTCAGAGGCGGAAAGGAGTACGCCACCGGGTTCTTCATATCCAAAGTGGACTTCAATTCTGAGGCACATGTTCAGGGATTGAAGGTTAGTTTCTTTAAAGCGTTATTTTGATTGCTGCCTGCATAGGTCTCAAGTGTGACTGCTGATATCTCTATCTCTTTCTTTGAATTCTCATTTCGGGATAAACGTTTCCTCATCAATAATTTCTCAGTTTACCCTTATTACGAAAATCTGTTACAAATCACAATAACTGGTGTAATGACATCTCTGAGTTCGGGCAGTTTACAAACCCTGGTGAGAACTGAGACGAATTACGGTACGATGTTATTATGTGATGTTTGGCGAATTTTATACCGATTGTAATTTAAGACACAACGAGATGAATAATGAATGTTCTGGATCGTAAATCTTATATAACATAAGTCTGGAAAAGCATTGCTATCTGCAAAAACATGACTATTCCATCTTCCTGAGAGTAATCGAAACATTTTATAGTCATCGTGAATAATGCTTCACATTGGATGTGTGCAACTGCGTCAGTTTATAGTTCAGGCTCGACGTGAAAAGTGGCGTAACCTATGGGAGCTATTCTCAGGGCGCACGTTCGGTATTTATTGTTATTATAGTGCAGTTGTAAAACATGCAAATTGTTATGTAAACTGCAATTAGTCTGAAGAATTATAGAAACTCTTGCAATTTCACAAAACTTGATTCTATTTAATAATATGAGTTAGACTAACCAAAGAACCATCACTCAGAGGTGGCGAGGCGATTTGGTTACGCAACGTCAATAATTATTTAGTTATGGCATTTGCTTGTTATCCGCCGAATAACCAAATAACCGTGGTTACGTGGAATGCCACAATGATCAATACATGGAAACATTGTGTCAGAGAGTTCTTGTACCATTATAAGTTCTTTGTCTATTAGGCAATATATTATTTCATTGTTTCGTGCGTTCCTTTCGTTCTTACATGAGCAAAGGGAAGATTTAATCTCTATTGACACTTTTTGTTGCTGTTACCAATTACAAGTTCTCACGGTCCCTAGTGTCCCAGCGGCCGGGCGCGTGCGAACAACTCTGCTTACAATTAAACCAGCATGCTGCTTGCTTCTGTGCAATTACCCACATCCGAGGCTGAACTACTGTCGCAACACGCATTCTATTCTTTCGGAGTGCTCACGTAACCACTGTTGCTATCTTTGGCCACAGTTTAATCTCATGCGTGAGTCTATTTGCCATGATGATCACCTCGTTGTCTCGAAGATGTGGGTCAAACACTTCATTGCTTTGTTGTCGTGAGGCGCACTTGATCCGTTGGTCAACAGGTGATGCAGCAAATTACACGTCACTGTATTGTGTCCACTTGAAGACATGATTATGCTTGATGGATTTGAAAAAATCTCGTGACAATCTAGAGTCAGTTATTTTTGAATTACTGCATTGTTTCGGATTTAGAAATAAGGAACTTATTATCACTATCTATGGGTCTTTGGTAAAACATTGATTAACGTTTATTAACAACCAATTACGAAGGTTGGTGGCCAAAGCAATTGAAATGAACATTATTAATGTTTTGGTTCAGTCAACCTATGTAGGAGGTACTACTTACCTATTAATACAAGGCGGGCTACAGAAATCAGATAGACAACAGCTGCAGCACTCAGTGAATAATTCAGTTAAATTGACGAAATACGGTGGAAATTCTCAAAATAGAACCTCTAGAATTCAGCTTCAATGTTCTGGAAATAAATACCTCTATAATTTTAAGAATACAGCTAAACAATCAATATAACGACAGGTTCCAGTATATAATGTCACTTTTAAGGAACTAATGTTATATAAGTAGGGCTGAAAAACTAAATACGAGTATATATATTCAATACCTAATTCCTATATTCAATACGGGAATTTTCTCTTTTTCAGCGAAAGCCCGAAAATATCAGGCTTACTTATTCTAGAAATAATTAAAGTTTGAATATCCCAAACCATGTGTTTTACAGTTTTTTTTTACAACTGAATTGAAAACATTGCATTGTAAGATGTTGTGTAATGCTCATCTTTCGCACTATCCACTTTATTGCCCACAATTTTACACACAATTAGCATATAATGTTATATGTATATTCTCTCAAGTAATTAAGTTCTAATGAATTAGGTAATACAGGTGACAATAAATTAGCCGGCTTTAATGTAAGTAGGTGAGGTCTTAATGAGCTTATGAAAACGAAATCTATCGTCTAGCTCATGTATACGTATAGTAAAGAAGGCACTAGACAGACCATAATGCAGAGAATACACAAACAATACTTTCTACTTAAAATTTACATAGGTGAAGAATCTTTTAAAGTTTGTCCGGTGTCTCGTCATAATTAAACAGTTAGACAAGAATGCACATATTATTTGCAGTCGTTACAAAACTTTTCACACGATTACTTCCTCGACAAAGAAGTTACGAAAAATTCACGTACATCCGCCATTATTAAAGTAACACAATGAGGTGTTTTGAGAAATTTCGAAGATTGACTTAAGAAGTGAATAGAAATACTGCAGCTTAGATCAACTGTATCTGGAGTCATTGACTCGTGCTAAAGACTGATACAACACGAATCGGTGGAATCACGGCAAGTCAACATGAAGTGTCAATAAAAGCTGATGTCGATGGCCCACACTCACTCAGACTATCTAATTACTTTTCAATGTTACGGCAATGACTTTTCTTTTAAGAACTTCCATTCCATTTCACTTCAATTACTATTTGAGATGTTAATAACTGCAATTATTTTCATTACAACTTAGCTGTACAGATTGCTACTGTAGCGTGCACCATACGACAGGATATGAAACTCAACAAATTACAATATTGAAACATATCCAATATTATATTCAGTGGCACGGTAAGCACAGGAAGGTGGCGGTAAATCGGTGCAATTATATGACAATTTGTAAATAGTCCATGTTCCCATGAGGCGGGTCGTGTACGCTGAACGTGTCCAGTGCGTGAGTCACTCAATTACTTTGTACGGCGACTTTCTACCGCTTTCCGTTCGCGTGCGCCTCTTCGGCTTAATGCTTCTTGTATAACGTTTGCTAAAATAGAAAAGCGCTAATGCGGTCCTTCACAGAAGACCTCCACCGGTCAGTGTGATATCTACTGTTGGTCAATAGTGCTTCATTATTTGATTGTGAGCGTGCATGATGCTGTTACATCACAACTCACGAGTGCCTGGGCAGGTGCTTATTCTAATGATACTTTTGTAAAATAGAACCATAGATATTTTAAAAGCAACACGGATAAGTTTTATTATTACAAAAATCATGTTCGCAACTAGCAAATTGCGAAACAATGTAGTTTTTTCATGATAAAGGTAGCGAAATATCGTATCAACAAGGCCGAGCTGTAAAAAGTAAATAGAGTAGCCATTGTAATGAAAATACACTGACGGTATGAGTCACTAGATAACTTTTTGAAATGCGAACACTTCAGACGGTTGGACGGACTAATGTGACGTCATATATTATGTGATACCCATTGTCTATGCGCACTTGTTACATGTGTACCTGTCAAGCGGCACTGTTCTAATTAAATTGATGGCACAGTTTGTGCTCAACTTGATTACAATGGTATTTTCAAACCTTCAATTATTTTTTTAATGATTGGTTGTCAGCCCCGAAAGCCACTTGCGTAAATCGAAATGTTCAAAGGAACTCAATGGAACATAAAAAAAAATAGTTTCTGCAAAAGCATGTTTTGTTGCGCACCCATACATAATAAGGTAACATCAATCACACCCATTCCAAAAAGAAAGTGAATTCATTGGGAGGGCCGGGCGTCGTTGAGTCTGGCGTTCTTTTGCGTCACTGGCAAAAAAGACGACTTGTATGTAACGAAAGTCTGATCGAAAGTTGTCTGATATGTGGGGCACAGAGCGACCTGTCCGGCTTCTTTTGCTGCGCTCGAACTACGTGATGAAACTGACGAAAGTTCTACCCTACGCTGAGCTGCTGACTAACGAAGTGTCCGGCACAGTGAAATGCAATGATATTTGCAACAGCTGCTACGGTGAATGTACGAGTTTCGATTAGACTCAGCAAAAAAAAGACACGAGCTTTTATTATTTTGATAAATGATAATTTCACTGTCTGTTGATATTTATAAATTAAGTTTGTTTTGGAGATATTTCATGTGATTAATTTTTTATGAAAACTATTAATGAGTTTAAAATTCAAATGCTCTCCGTCCATTCTCTGGGAAAAAATAATTTACAAAAAATTAAGGTGTGCTTATTTTCAACATTTGACTTGTCGAAAGGTTTTCATAAAACAAAGTCACCCATAGTCCCCCAAGAACAAGTGGCGGCCGAGAAAAGTAGGCCACGGCTTCTGTCCCTGAGTTCTAAACCGAACTTTACATAACAACTTACGCCAAATTGCACTCTAAGAAACTCGGACCTACAATCATTTCATCTCTCCCTCAAATGAAGCACTTATGGTATTGTCACATAGGTTTTGTTTCATTGGATAATAATAGGTAAGGTTAACACATACAAGGTTTACTTTTCTTCACAAACGTCACAAATAAGCTGTTGCTCTGTGCGAACAAGCTGTGAGCAATTCTCGAACAGGTGTTTATGAATCGTAAAACACAAATACGTAAAGAACATAAAAAGTAATGTGGAGCACTTTTTCATTGAGTAGCCATATTAAACGTTTTTTGAAAAACACTGGACTGCTAAATTCATGTGTATTGTAAGCAGTGTCAATACGCAACGAATGCAATATATAATATGTCGTAACAGACGTTAATTATTTATTATAATTAGAACAATTGACAATCACAACTGACACTGATCATAAAATACCGCGATTCTTTTATTTGTGCTAGCAACATTGCGTCAAGCCACCATGCCACCCGCGGCAGCCCGCCATCGTTCTTTGCCGCAATGGCGCAACACCACTTCAAAGCAATAACTACATGTGCCTGCTCCATTGTTGTTTCAACACCTGAGAAATTCTTTACGAACCTGCCACAATTTTCTCGGTGTTCATGTAAATTATGTTTTCACGACTACTGTCTTGTTGTTGTTACACCTGCTTATGGGTCAACTACGCTGAGATACTCTCTATCATGGTAACGAAGTTCCGTCTCGAACTTTCATCCTGTTTTCGTTTTCTAAAGTATACATATATCTATAAAGCCCTAAAACTGGGACGAGTCTCTTCAATGTCTCGTGAGACAGTGCTTACCAGCATCCTTTCAACTTTGTGATAAAAGTCATGTAACATACATTAACTCACACCTGAGATCATCGAAAGGTACCCACCCGGATATTTTACAAGTTCTGTTTAAGTCATATGTGATGCTGGACAAGTCTTTTGTTCAAATCAAGACTCAGAGTTTATTTATGCCTTTGGTATCTTATAAGCTGGATCTCCAGTATTGCAAGTCTGTTGTCCATCTTCTTAGAGCTCTTTAAAAGCAAGGTCGCTCCTTTCGCTAAGAAACGTGAAGCTTGAAGACCATACCGTTAACTCATATGGAAAAACTTCTTCGAAAACAACTTCGTTGACGAAGCAACTTCTTCAACGAAACGGTGCAATCGTTCTTCTCACTGCTTTAAGTACATTAATAGACTGTGTTAATTTCCTTGATTGCAGGTTGGAGATCAACTGGTGAGCGTGAACGGGTATCGCGTGGACGACGCGGTGCACTCGGAGCTGGTGGCCTACCTCGCCACGCAGTCACGACTCAAGATCAAAGTCAGACGTGAGTGCCATACTATCTGCTCATTAATCTGTATTTTGTTTTTATGTAACAATGGAGTTCTGTCCAGTTTAAAGACCAACACGTTTTTCTCGGTCCGCCTAGTCAAAACGATTTATTTTTCTTCATATGCAAAAATAAACCCTCCGTCATCAGCCTTTAGTTATCTTCTGCTGGACATAGGCCTCAGTAAAAAATGATTATATCATTGCATAAGTAACTGCGGTAAGATAAGTAATGATATCAGTAGAACATGCAGCATCCAGCTACCAATTTATATGTAACATCAATACACCTGTCTGCGGTCGATTATTTTATAAAATATTGTGATCATTAATGTACATGCACACTGTAAGGAACTATCTATGTGATGTAGGAAGATGATGAGAAGAGATATATGTATGTGCTGATATAATATAATAGATGAATGTCTTCATTATGTATGCAAAATAACTCATTAATAAATGCTTAAGGATCTCGCGAGTTTTGTGACATAACACTATACCTAAGCTCTTTTAATTGAACTTTTTAGTTGATTAACGAATACATTAATATGTAAGCAGTCGTTTGAATACCTATATATAATAACTAGCACTTTTCCCGCGACTTCGTCCGCGTGGGTTACGAACTTTCCTAATTCCCCCTTTTCACCCCCTTAAAGGTTAAATTTCCAAAAACCCCTTCTTAGTGCTCCCCTACATTATAATAGGAAGCCGTGTGCAAAATTTCACATTCCTAGCCCCAGTAGTTTCGGCTGTACGTTGATATGTCAGTCAGTCAGTTCTCCTTTTATATATATAGATTTAAAGTTATTACGCAACTAAACGCACAGCACTGCGAGTTCTTCGTCACTTCGTAGGCGTATCGTCTGACAATGTTACAGTGAATAAAATTATGATAATTAATCAAATCGTATGAGGCGCAACCGGTAATAGAAGCCGCGGAGATTTTATAACTCTCGTGAAAGCTCGTGGGCGGGTGCCTATGAACATTGTCTATTAGATGGAGTTGCGTAAACCGAATTATGACAGATGAAATGAGGCCCGCTACCGCTGCCCAGCGATTGTTCTGAGTTCCGAAACATTTCATAAATGACCAGTTTTGCTATAGACTTGCAAAATATTTGAGCAATGGTAAAACTGCGAGCGAACGTTAAATATATCCTTGATTTTTTATAGACTTTACCTAATTGTATCAATCTAGACATAGGTACGTAATTATGTAATGAGCCGCTATTTATACTTAGTTCAAACATCCTAGAGGTCACTCACAAAAACATTTTGTTACAGATGTGGGGATGCTACCAGTCAAAGAGTAAGTAGACAAAGTGAAATTTAGACTATGTACATAGGTGTACTGTACTGTTGTTTGATCACGTTGTCGCATTTCAGCAAGATGCATGAGCCACTGTCATGGCAGTTCGTATCGGAACGCGCGTCGTTGAGCTCGGACGTGTCGTCGTCGCCGACGCTGTGTCACGACAACGAGAGACTGTTGGACATGAGACTGTCCATACTCGTGCCTCCTAGAGCCAAGCTTGGCTGCGGGTCAGTATATTAATATTTCAATGTTCAACATTGTAGGTTTCAACATTGTTTATCATCGGATGTTTATAAAAAGAATGATATAGAAATGTTTTGAGAACGATTGGCTAAGGGGAGACTAAACAAACGATGTGTGGAAAATAAATGAATGATAATATTATGGTTAAAAAGGAAGTAAATAGAAAAATAGACGGGAAGACGGCTAATAAACATGTATGAAACATAACAAATTAATCAATTGGGATAATGTCAAGAACATGATGGTAATGATGACTAAATTAAAGATAAGCAATACTTAGCCCAAACTAAAGCAGCGCACCCAATTTAAAGTGTCATTAGTTCATAACATTATTGTTCAAAAGTACGTGTTAAAGAAAAACAATATCAAAATATGCAACAGGGTCATGTGAAACTCAACAATGCATAAGTATTAACAGAAATCGATTTGTTTCAGAATCTGCAAAGGTCCGGAATGGAAGCCGGGCATCTTTGTGCAGTTCGTGCGGGAAGGAGGCATCGCGCGCGAGGCAGGGCTCCGGCCCGGCGATCAGATCTTATCGTGTAACGGCTTGGATTTCTCCAACGTTACCTTCAATGAGGTAAATATCCTTCCGTAGTATTTAGGTCAAATGAATATAATCGTAACCTTTAACCGTACTTTTAACGTTAAAAGGAAATAAGAATGCTTCCAATCATTCTACAGGTAGAATGAATGATGTAATTTCTATGAGTGGAAGTCTTTTTCTGAGTGTGCTAAAGTGGCTAGAACAAAATCCTTTCATAATAAACGAATGATACCTTATGAAAACATTTACCTGCATCTTAGATAGCAGTGGTGAGGTGACCTCACCTCACCACTGCTATTCGAAGCGATTACCATGCGGTAATCGCTTCGAATAGCTACGATATCACATGCTAAACGAACGTTTGTGGATCTAAATTGTAGGTTTTTCGCAAACTGTTTATTTACCATGGTATATTAACCCAATTGAAGCGAAAAACATACGCTTTGCATTTCAATAAAATGTGGGTTATTCGAATAAATGTACGGTTTAAATAATTAGGCTGTCACAAAAAACTCACTATAAAAGTTTTAAAAGAATGCATTACTTAGGTATCTGTACCTCATTTTACTTTACAATTATACATTTTTGAGTTCAATTATTAGTTTCGTATCGGTTTTTATGTGACACATATCGTTTTATATCGGTTGGTATTTATATTCCAATATTTCGAAAGATCTGACATGCTTATGCACTTCTTATGCAAATAACAATACTTACTCGAGCATGTTTTGTACGTTGTACGCAATTTGTCGTGTTCTATTTTATCGATGAGATGTACATCTTCACAATATTACTTTGATTAGGCCCGGTAGGTGGTCAAGTTAATTGAGGTGGTTTTACAATTAACGCAAATTAACAGTAACACTCCCAGTGTTACTGTTAAAATCGTCAAGAGGACAGTAATCAACTGTACCCTTGACGACAATGCGAGACTGTCTTAAAAGGGTACCGTGGCCCTGGAATGCAAAGGGAAACCGTAGGAATAAGTCGGATTTTTAGTCAGTAAGTGTCTGGCAGTGCCTTCCGCTCGACCAAGGGC
The DNA here is from genome assembly GCA_943136025.2 of Agrotis puta. Classification (NCBI taxonomy): domain Eukaryota; kingdom Metazoa; phylum Arthropoda; class Insecta; order Lepidoptera; family Noctuidae; genus Agrotis; species Agrotis puta. The sequence goes on along the minus strand of OW964176.2, from coordinate 10,503,610 downwards.
GATTTACTGCTATTTAATACCTCAAAAAAAGTTGCTATTGAACGGGCATTTAGGAATGGGGACACAAACTGAGCAAATAATGAGAATATATTGTAGTTTATGCTAGGTGAATCGATGATACTCTACTTTTTATGCACATTTATTATCATTTTTTTGGTAGTCTCATTTCTTTAGCTCGAAGGTACGAGTATAACAGAAACTTGATAACGAGCCACAAATAAGAAAATTGTAATTTTCTCTACAGGCAATAACAGCAATGAAAGCAACGGGGCGCCTCGAGTTGGTGATCCGTGAGGGCGCGGGCACGGACTTGGTGTCACCGGAGAGCTCGGGGTACAACAGTTCAGCGTCATCAGCAGCCGGGGAACGCAGCCCCGCGCCCCTCGCGCCACACCTGCCGTTAGCACCGCCCGCCGCGCTTCGCCGCCGTCTTGCCAGTGTCGCCGAGGAGGCTGCAGACCGCGCTGATAGGTTAGAACTTGAGGGTTAATGCAGAAGTGTTGAAATTACATTTTAATATGGAATATTCCCTGGAACTGAGCCCTTTTTTATTCCACCTATATTTTCGCACTCTTAGGCATAGGAGACCATTGAGTAAATTGAAAGGAATGGCCTTCCCCAATGGAAGGTCCCATGGTAGGATATACCTTCCATTTTACAGTGGTCTTCTTCTTGCCAATCCAGAGGAAGCCAAATAATTATCTTCTTAAATTATTCGCAGTCTAATTCTCTACTAGGACAATTCAATTTTTAAGCATTTTTATTTGGGGTTATTATTTGTTACAGGTTAACCATGAACAGGTTGAAGAGAAGAACGTGGGATAGCTTAGATTTTGAATGGAAAAACAATGATATCCACAATTTTGATGCACCTTCTGACATCGAACCCGACTACGACTGCCCTAGTATACCAAACAATCCTCATTCATATGAAAATAAAAGTAATTTACGTGGCAAGAACAAGAAGGAGTACATCACTAGCCCATCGAATAGAACCATAATTAATTTGACTGAAGATGGTGCCACGATACAGTGTAGTTACGATAATCAGTCGCCTAGGAAAAATGCGTTTACAACAAATCATACGAATCGAGACAACGATAAAAAAACGATAGTAGTGGAAGTTCATCACACCAGTACCACGACGTGTGGGAAAAATGCATGTAACTATCCAGCACCACCGTTGAAAAATGATTTAAATTCGGATTCAGCCAGTTTATCAAGTTCAACTACATTATCAAGTGCCATTGCCGAGGAAATACAGCGACGTAGAATGGTAAGTACTCAGAGAGATGAAGAAGATAACGTTGAAAACATACGCATTATGGGATTATCTAGTTACGCTTACTTTAAGATGAATTTGAGATTATATTGAAAGTTGGGACTGATATCGGCAGAGAATGTTTAGATTAGAATTTTCCGTACATATTTTTAGCTTTACATAATATTTAAACGTCATCATGTAGTTTGAATAGCTACCTAAGTTTTATAGATGTTTTTATTTTTGTTGAATTTTAGACCCCAACTTCGAATTTGGTTTTAACCACAGTATGACTAAAGAGCGACCGTATTTCCTATAAACTAAAATACCTACTTAAGCAAACAATTTCTTATGAAGTGTGTACAAATGTGTCACACTTAGATATAGTAACGTTATCTATATTAGAGTAAAACTGGTTTTAAATTTGTCAAATAATTAATTAATCATCAATCGATTACTACAGAACAAGAAAAAACCAAACCCAGAGCCTACCGTACCGCCACCTCCAGCTAAAAAGCCACCTCCACCAAAGCCGACAGATGACAAGAAGAAACACCATGATGCTCTGATGGACGAGTTTAAAAAGGTTCACAGGAAAATGTTTGCTAGTATAGACAACAATGAAAAAACTCCAGACACACAAAACAACGAGGAAGACTCACTGGTGAGTGCAAGTGCTTGTTCTAGTTCTGTAGATGTACCTGATTAGTAAAGCGGAACCTATGAAACCATTTGCTTATCGGACATTAGCAATTATGACGAAAGTATCGTTAATTAAACAGATAACAATCGATTTACCAATTCAAAGAATTCCTATGCCACCAGGATTTCTGTTGTTATGATAAATATCATCGGGTGTATTGATTACATCAAGTATTTCCCTAATGTTATTAAAATGTTCACTATCGGTCACAACATTCCACATTCCATAGGAATTTTATCTATTTGTAATATTTCATTAATTTTGTAACTTACTCGTATTCTAGCACGTATTGTATCTGCATTTGGACAGTAAAATAACCAAAATCTCAAGTGACTATCAAATTGCTTTAACTAGTAGAATCTTCCTTATTGTGCAACAAAAAATGGTTTGCTAATGTCGTCATCATACCGTCATCTTTTGAATCCCCGTCACAAAGCGATTTCCTTAAAGAAAATGGAAATTTACAAAACCACAGAAGTTAAATAATCATACGAGGTCCGATGTAGTGAATACCCTGAATTGCATTAATTTATTGAAGTGTCAATTAAGACCTCGATTAAGATTGAAGAGTTTGTGTCAAATATTAATTATATTATCATTACAGTCACCTTCATCTTTCTGCCCTTGTCATTTTGCTCGGGGTTTGCGCATACCTACTGTTGTTTAAATCAAATTCAAGTGATATTATTTGTGAATCATGCGTTCGATGTCTGTCGTAGTTCTGAAACGGATTTCTTTTGCTATCTAACCGTCTATCATTTTCTTCGAATACTACTTGCCATACTTATGTACAAATATCGATAGAAATAGAATATAATGATGTCTTCTCTATGTGTGTCTTCACTATAACATCTAACAGGTTGTCTTAGAAACCGGGTTTGCCACAGCTCCATAAGTAGAATCTAATATCAGTCCAACAGTCAATAAAGCAGTAAATTGAAGGAAGGCATAAATAACAAACCCGTCTGTGGAGACTATCCTCATACGTGTTGGTGTTATTTTATTCTATTTTCGATAGTTGAGGATAAGTAGGTTTAACGATCTCGCTCACGATCCCATGCAGGTGAAATGCTAGACATATAGGTACAAGTAGGTATGAATGTGTTTGATAATACTTACGTGTGTTGGTTTAATGATAGTATTTATTGTATAGTGATGGCTTTTAAAATGCACTTTATCCTTGCATGACTGGTAAAATGCATGGGTAATATCCATATTATCCTTTTACAACTGTTATTATAAGAGGCTTATCCTGACAAACCGATGTAAGGCGTACTTTGCGCCCGAATAAATGCCTCACACTACTATTTTAAAACAAAAAACATCATTATAAAAAGTCATCACTTTTTTTTATTTATGTACTTTGTTTTAAATTATTCTTTTTTTCGCTTACAATTTTTCTTGTGCGATTTATTTTGTTAGTGAGACTTTTGTTTTTAAGTTATTCATCTAAATCACTTACTTTGTCAACTTACGACTTGCTACGCAGGGTCTACGTCGTGCCTACGCTAAGCCTACATAGCGCTTACGCTTGGCTTACGCTTTTAACGCAGTGCCTAAGCTGGATAGGGCCTGAGCTGCGCAGTGCTAAACTGGACAAAAACCAATCTAAAAAAAGTGCTATTCAAAAGTTTTTTTAGGGTTCCGTAGTTAACTAGGAACCCTTATAGTTTCGCCATGTCTGTCTGTCTGTCTGTCTGTCCGTCCTCGCTTAATCTCTGTGACCGTTAGCACTAGAAAGCTGAAATTTGGTACCAATATGTATATCAATCACGCCGACAAAGTGCAAAAATAAAAATTGGAAAAAAATGTTTTTTTAGGGTAGCCCCCCTATATGTAAAATAGAAAGTGATTTTTTTTTTAATTTCAACCCTAACGTGTGATATATCGTTGGATAGGTATTTAAAAATGAATAGGGGTTTACTAAGATCATTTTTTGATGATGTCAATAGTTTCGGAAATAATCGCTCCTAAAGTCAAAAACAATGTGTCCCCCCCCCTCTAACTTTTGAACCATAAGTTTAGAAAATATGAAAAAAATCTGGAAAGTAGAACTTTATAAGGACTTTCTAGGAAAATTATTTTGAACTTGATGGAAAGAACAGTTTTTGTGCAAAAAAAACAAGAAGGTGGTACAAAATTCCTGGACTAAGTTTGTAGTATAATCAATTAACACACAAGTTTAAAAAAAGGCTATTTGTTAACACTTATTGTAACGGACGGGAAACTACGGAACCCTACACTGAGCGTGGCCTGACACGCTCTTGGCCGGTTTTTTTAATTTGTCAAGTGAGAAGTAAATCTATTTTTGGTATCTAATTAAGGCATATTTTGATCTGTTATCTTTAAAGTTTTCCCACTAAGTTACTCGTGCAACTTATTCTTTGTGGAGTTATCTAGGTTATGTAACTTTAAGTTTCGAGACAATTGCCTTACGACATTAATTGGGTCACTTCGACACGAATCATTTATTACTACATGCTTACATAAACTTCAAGCAGTTATTGGAGCGTTAGATTTTTTTTTTTTGTAAAATGCACACGATATCAACAATAGTAGATATCATATCAAGATTAACATACGCTTTAAGTGTAACAAGACGAAGGGATTTAATATTTTTCTTAATCTGAAAAGGTAGAAAACTAAATCATAAGATTCAAATCTTAAATTGTGAAAAAGTATTGTTACCAAAGCGAAAATCGTTCTAAAATAATGTCCCTGTTTAGGTGCCATAATTTAAAGAAAATTTTAGTAAAACATCCAAGTCCTTCGAAAAATCGTTTAAGTAAATGTGAAAATGTTTTAAAACCTTAATGGTTTTTTTTCTTTAATAAAAACAAATCTATAATATTAAACAATCTTTAGTATAGTTACATTATTTCTCCAAGCAATTTTGAGTTCACATCTGTAGACAGTATATACTTGTCCTCAACTTAGAAAGTACGGGTCGCTGGGAAAACGTGAAAAGCCGTAGTAGCTGATTGGCCTAAGAAGGTATATACTTTTGAAGAGCCCCTTGATCTGTATTTGTTACCGTTAGGTGTTCAATTAAGAAATAAATATTCTTAAGAGATGGTTTATAGCAGGCTTGATAGCTCAGAGTTAGTTTCAGTCACGTTACGTTAGATCTTGATAACATGACAATAGCTTTTGTTGGAAGACTCGGGTGATCTGGAGATATTTCGTGATTATCTAATTACACGGACAATAGTTAGGTGCAGCTGTGATGAAAATCAACGTTATTTTGGTACACTTTCTTATAAAAGGTCTATTGTTAGCCAAATAATCATTCATTTTTGCACACATGCATTTCTATGCATGTCTATCGCGTGCAGTTGAAATCAATAACAGCTAACGGCCGTCCATCATCACCATGAGTATCACTGAGCAAGGCAAGGACTGCGCAACAAAACAAAATTACAACTAAATATTCAAATTAGTCACGGCTTCAGCCATCGTTTTCGTCGATGATTTGGTCTAATGATCGCGTCTTAGAGCGAGGCAAAATTGTTGCACTTATTATGAACTAGTCAAGCAGCTCGCACTGCTGCCGACTGATATGGCGTTTTTATGGATTGAGGTGCACGGTCGTGGGCACGGCAGCGTCCGCCGGTGTTTCACTAAGTTCTGCTTTGCACTGATAACGGCAGTGAGTAAGCGCTCTGCGAGGGCACACGCCAGAGCTCGTGTGATTGCTGTCCCCGCGCTCGACCGCACAGTCGCGCTGCACTCCGCCGGCCGCACACCGCGCGTCTCGTCGTCACTCGCCATTAATTTTCCTGCGATTTTCCACGCTACGGAGAAAATATATACGACCTTGACGTGCTCTTAAACCATTATTTTCGTGATTTTCACGCTTCGTTCCAATACTAATAATAATTTCGGCAAAATGAATTCCTGTGTCAGTCTTCAGTGATCATTTGAACTAAGTGATGTGTTGATTCGTGTGAAAACTGTGTATTCGTAAACTTTAACTGGAAAGATGAAGAACATTCGGAAATCGAAACCTTTAGTCGTTATACAGTGCTATGAAGTAAGTTGAGTATATGGATAAAATGTTCTTATTCTTATTGGAGCGAAACAAAATAGGTACTTGCCTACCTACAAAGCTAGGCTGCTACTTGGTTAACGTGATTGTAAGAATTTTCATTATGCTGTTTATATATTAGGATTTTAAAATATTTATTGTTTAATGCACAACAACAATCAGAAAAAATATTTGTTATTGCAGCTGCGTGAGTTGTTATTGCTCTGTCGTATTGTTCACCTTCTCATTTTTCTGAAGCAACGCTTACGTCATGGCTGTCCAAAATATCAACAAGTTGAAAAAAAAGTTCGTACCTACTCATGAAAAAAAATATAGGTATTTATCTGTATTGACGTATACAGCACTCATGTTTTTGGGAGTTATCTCTCGAAGTTGACTGATTACTGATGGGTACTGATAACATTTTGATTGGGTACTGATGCGATGTTATCTATTTCCCCTAATTTCATTCATGTACTAGAATCTTCAATACAGCAACACAAAATATTATTTATAATAGAACAAACTTTCATTTAATCGAGCATAAACTTCTCAGCTGCGAAACGGTAACTGTTGTTTTTTACTTCGAAAACAAAATGATTCTGACGAAGAAAAAAGAAAAGAAAAACAAGAACTTCTTGGAATTACCGATTAGTGTGATGATTTGATGATCCAACTGAGAGTCAATTATGTAGGTGGGTTTTTAACAAAGGATGCACTCAAAAAACTAACATGAATAATTCACTTTGCAGAGTTAACATAACGCAGGTACGCATAGGTTGGTATATTTCCATAACATGACAACCAATTATCAACAAACTTACCTATATTATCATTAGAAGATCTCATCGTTTGTGCATGGATGAGCAATGCAATGATCATTACCGAATTTTAATATAGTACCGAATATTAGTGTTTATGAATATAAGAAGAGTATTAGGGACGCACCTATCTTGCATTTCATGTTATTTACAGGAAAGTTTTATGTCAAATACTATCTAAATAACTGCAATAACATCTAAATCCAACGATAATATATTATGTATTATTAAAATGTGCTTCTGTATACGATGAGTTATTGTATGCAATCTGCGTTAAGTGCCAGCTTGAGGATAAAACAAGGTCATAAGATGCATCTTTACCTCCACAAGCATAATTTACCTGCTTATTTATTATGCAAATCATTATTGTATTCATGTGACATAATTATATACGTCGAGCTAAGATTTTTGTAAGTGGAACCAGTTTTACAGATCATTAGAACACTCTTATATACATTCTGATTTTATGCATGCATTTGGATGCCTTCCTGGACATGTATGTAGAACAGGCCAACTTAGAGTCCAGAAGATTGAAAACTAGATAGTTATGAGCATCAGGCACCTTTCAAACAAACTATGTGCAAAATATATAAGGAAATAGGAAAAGAATAAGGAAAAATAAATACGCGCCCCCTCGCGAATTTGAGGAAAAACGTTGCCTGTAATCAGTTAACTTATCGCTTAAATGGAACAGTTCGCCAGAGTACGTAGAGCCACTTTTCGCCGCTCTATCATTATGTTCAGTTTTTGCCAAGAGCAATATAAATGGGGGCAAGTGGCCAGCCTGTGCCGGACACAGCTCGAAACCTGTGACTCAAACAGAAAATCAGAACTATATTTTCCTCTGACTAAGTAGTCTTATCACTTCCTTAAATTTTTTATACCGAGCCATTTAGGATGTGTGTAAGTCACCTCATCGATGACTTGCACCAGTAATTTCACAATAAGACAATATAATTAACAACATATCTAATAAAAATATAACAGTGATAAGTGTGATTAACACGGCTTTATACTTGAGGGAGTGCCGACAACGTGATTCATTATTTATATTTAATTACACTAATATTATTGTGTCGATGGACCAACAACCTTCATGCTAGGCTCAACACGTTATCGTTCGCGCGATTTTGATTCAGTGCTGATTAATATTACGTATCTTTGGCATCAGCACTTGGGGTAAAGCCAGCTGATATTTGGCTCATGCAGACGACAATAAACAATGGAAATTGTTCTTATAGAATTGAGTAATATCTAAAGAAAATATTTTGGAAAACAAAGGCATTATCTCACATTTGTGAAATGCATTTTAAACCCAGCCATAGCTGTGGTGTAGAAATATAATTTTTAGATGAGTCTGTAACCAGAGTAGGAATAATACGTCTAGCTATTAAGGATGATACTTAAAATATATCTTGAGAATTCTTCTGCCTAATTATGGAAAGACAATTAACACCGTGTAGTCTGCGCGCGCACATACAAACTATGTACGTTTATGTAATATGTAGATGTGCTGTTGGCTACTATATACCTACGTAGGTATATCTGCTATAGGCTTGTTTGTTATGTGTAAAGCTTATCGTGTGTACTGCTCTAGGTAACGCGAGTGTGGTGTAATTGCCTAAAACATAGCCTTCGTTTTTGTTCACGTTCAACGTCGGTAATATTTTTTCAATTAGCCTCCACTTCAACATTACCTACTTCCTCTGGCTGATGATGTAGGTATTTGACCAAAGGTCAATGTCAGTGGCGATTAGATTAGTTACATGCTGTATTTTTCCTTTTTTTGCAAAAATATGAGGTTATGATGAAGATTTTTTATACGTTTATATTGTGCGTGGAAAGAATTCATTCGTTTGCTAAGAATTACTTTCGCCAAGTATTGCTTTATAGTTTTACCTATGGATCGTATTAGAAATTTATATTTATTATGTACTCTTTGTAATGGCAATAAAATGTGCACTTTCATATCCGAGCTCAGTCGTATAGTTGACTGTGAGAAATTTACTTTCCGTCTATCAATAACATAATGTTCAGCAGTTAAGAGGGGACTGGAGTCCCGAGGAATTTGAAAAATAGGGATTTGAAAAAACTGGTTGCCGTCGCGCTGAGCCTGGTCCGTTGGTGAGAGTGCGAAAGGGACAACTGCAGCTGAGGCTGAATTTACCTACAAAATCGTTCACACAAAACGTTTCGTATTCCGCTGTTATTTCTTTAAATCTGGACTAATCTAAATGAATCTGACATCATAGAGGACAAGCATGCTTCTATTTTTTTAATTTTTGTTAAAAATTGATATGATAACATGGTAGCAAGAGTCGACCATTTTTTGGGTTTTTGGTTTGTTATATTTTCTTCAGTGATTATTTTTTGGCAAAAGAAATTAATAGGAGCACGCAGTAATTAGAAAAAAAAAAAAAAAAGAAATTAGTTCTTAAAGCTGGACTGGGACTTGGTAATTTTTTTTATTTCGAGATATGCATCCGGGTTGATACTGAGAAAGAAACCGGCAGCATGTCCTAAAATGAAATATGTGTGTCATCTACTAGCGACATGTTATCCCATCTGACAGAGTGGCGTACCCCTATAGTCCACCGGTGGATTTAAGAGTGGTTGCTCATGTGATTGATTGTTGGATTGATCTCGATATTTATTTCAGACTCCAAAAATATTAGTCTAGTAGGCTTTCAAAAATTCCCTTAACATATCCAAATGTTGTCTACAGGACCGTCAGCAAACATTGCCTCTGAGGAAGGCAGAGCAACCGGCAGAGGTTTCCAACAGCAACCATAACAACCATGCGCCGCTAAAGAGGGAAGCTACGGACAACCCTCCTCCCCCACCTCCGGTGAGTATTCCGATGTTTATCGATGTAATAACAGGGAGATAAAACATTTGGCCTTTGTCTCTGAGTTCTCAAGGTATCGGCGATGATTTTGATGTTGCAGTTGTCCATAGTGGCCGTGAACACACAAGAAATCTAAATTTCGTCCATAGTTCATATGGAAACTAAATTCTCTTGTGTGTAGAGCTGTATGTTACACGCGCCTTGTAAAGTGCGTGAAAAATCATAATTTGTTTTCTTTGCAACACTAATGTGTGTGCTAATGTGTTTATATCTAAACCAGTTTTATTCAAGGTACCCACTTACAGACTGGTAGATGTTTACCTACCTTTGATACACAATAGGAGGTTAAGGTTCCTACATAATTAATAACTGCTAAGATCTAGCTTTATTTGTACCCACTGTGAAAAGATAGCTAACATTTATTTTTTATGCTATGTATTCAAAATGGACGTTGAAAGTATATGAAATGTTTAAATTATATAAGCGCTACATAGGTATACGACTTTTAGGTACTTGTGGGTCCCAGATTAAAAATCCTCTAAACCTTAGCAAATTGAAAAACATATTAGCAGAAAACCTATGCGCGTTTATATGTATACTTATTGCCAATTACTTTTCAGATGCCAGCTGCAAATGGCCATGATATGCCCGCTGCAAATGGCCATCAGAAACCTGCTGCAAATGGCAACCAAATGCCCGCTGCAGCGAATGGTCTTCAGAAGCCCGTAGCAAATTGCCATCAGATGGCTACAAATGGCTTTAAAATGCCGACCACAAATGGTTATCAAACGACGACAACCAATGGACTTCAGAATGGAAACCATAAAGTCATGGACAGCCAAAAGCCCATTCCGAAAACGATTACTGCTGAACTTCTAACGAATCCAAATTTTAGAAAAAATGGAACTCTGACAAGAACTCCTACTCCAGATTATATTAAAAAAACTGAACCTCCCCCTCAAATTAAAAACATAAAAGACGAAAAGGCTGATATGGAGTCACTAGAATCTTATAAGTTAAAGAATCCTTCGAATGTACTGCCAAAGCCACCGTCAAATTATTTTGTGAAAGCTCCGAACGGGACAGCGACGATGAAGAAGCATGCTCGTCCTGTGTCCGTCACAATAGGTGAATATGCATACGGAGGTGGAAGCAGGCGGGAACCAACGAAACTCGACTTCCTTAACGGAGATAAAACCGATGGTCTACGTGATGGTGATGAGGAAGTCTCCATATCCAATAGGCTACAATCAGAACTGGTTCAAACACTGTCTAGATCGAATTTACGTAAGAAGACTGAAGCTATGGTAAGAACCGTTATATGATTTAGTTAGATTATCATGTCATGTTTTTCTCGAATAATCGCGGTTATCATAAAATTGAAAGTCAAACGTTATGTAAATTTCATGTATTACGATTCTATAATAGAATATAATAATTATATATTCATCTAAATGCAAATAGTGGACCATAATATTTTGATGATGTAATTATGTTATATGTTTATCATGTGCCAACATCCGCTAACAAAACAAAGTACATATGTTTTTAAGTTATAGCTTCGCAAGTCACGAAGTCCCAACTGAATTAACTTCATTCGTTCTTTTATCTAATTTTTTACATGTCGGTACCTAATGTCCTTTTATCACAAATCTTTAATACCTAAAACTAGTAGATAGGATATTGTGAAGTTTTCGCAAATGTTTTGGTTATTTGTAACATTCCTACGATATGTTTTGATAACAATATTATTTTTATTTATTCTCACGGGAATGTTTTGACATACCTACCTAGGTTTATGTTATGTATTTTTCTTCGACCGGGACAAAGTTTGGGTTACATATATCGATTAGTTTTCAACATTTAGAATGTCGAAAATATAAGTTTATCCGAAAATACGTGGATAATAAAGGGACATTTTTATCTACCATATTAATAAAATCTTCGTTATTGACATTTATTTCAGGATCACGGAAATGTCAATAGACGTTTAATTAATAACGAAGACAGTGACTCTTCTGTTGATAAAATATTTCACGCTAGATATGGACATAATCTTTTACCATTACCACCCTGCATAACGATACCAAAAGTCTCCGTTTCAAAAATCAAACCATAAGTCCAGTTCTAAATCAGACAGTGAGATTAATTAATTTATAAAATATTCAACAGTTAATTCAAAAGGCACTATAATGTAAAATGAAATTGTAGTTACAAACACATCACGTGTGTTTTTCACTAACATTTCTTTAGGTGATGGTTATTTACTATCCTTTACACTTTTCTCCTGTTTTGTTCTCTCACGGAATGCATCTGTTCATCACTTGTTACCTTAGTACCTATTTTAAATATTAACATGTTTTGTTTACAGGCGGACGCCACACGATGAGGAATCAATCGAATTTTTAATATCATCTAATATATTACGATTTTTAAATTAGACGTTTAGTGAAAATATAAACATTTTGGTTAGAATTTAATTAGTCGACCAAAGTTAGTTATGTATTTAATTTATGAATCGGTAAACTGTAGATTGTAGTGTAATGCCACGTCTGATTTTGTGGACTAAGAAATTAAATAATGTGTGTAATTTTATCCTAGGTGTTAATAATGTGTCGATATAATGTACCTAGTTAATGTTTATAGTCCCAAAACCATGTGTAATTATTATGGGTTTATTATATTGTATATCTGTGGAATGCCTAAGTCATAATAAATGCTGGTTTAGATCGAAATGATTTAATTTGTTAACAATTTCGTATTTCATACAATTGTAGAGTTAACTTTTTCCGGGCGGTAAGACGGTTTCATGAAGATGCACAATTTTTATATAAATAATAATACAGTCCGGCCACGCCATTTTATTAAATAAGTATCTGAAAGAAGACACGCAGAAAGAAGTCTTCTTCAAAAGTTGACACACAAACATTTACAGGATTTACAAAACACATTATAATGTAGACCCTACAGATGTTATGAGGGCTTATCATAAGATTTTAGTATTTTTTTTACAGCTTACTTACCACGATAAAAAAAAAAAAAAAAAAGCTTACTTACAATATTTACTGCGTTTATGTTGCGGAAATTGAAAAAGTGCCGGTAGTGTACGAACGAGAAACTAAGTATTTTATTTTCTTCAAATTTCTTCTATGATCTTTACTTAGCTAACGGCTGGTTCCCAATATTCAAAGAAGTCCGCGTCACAACTGAAGTCCTTTTGACCGTAAGTCAAAAGTGTAAGTCTGTGGCGTTAAAATGGGCACTGATTTAAAAAGGCAGTTGTAAATAGCGGTTTTGGTAAGTTAAAAATTATAAATGGTATGTTTAATAACTAGTTCAGCAGTTAAAATTAAGCAGTAAAAGTAAACAAAATGAGTAGTAAAAAATAATGAAATAAAAAATGCAGTACCCCACGAATTTTCCGCTGGACTTGAGTCTTAGCACGGACAATTTACCTTCCTAGAGATATACCTAACTATTTCTATCTTTATTAAGGCAAAACCAGAGATGACTTAATATTGGAAACGGCCGCAAGTCATCATGCCTCTCCGGAATGAAAATAAATACTGCAAATCGATTATTGTCGTAAATACAATAAGTCACTACTTCTTTCTTATATCTATGTCACGGCTAAAGGTAGGTGTGAACCTAAACTTAAGATTAGCCGGCTAAACCTAGGTTTATCTTCGACGAAATGTTAATGTTAGTTTGTTCTATCTTTAGCCGGCTAAACTTAGGTGTAGCTGCAGGTCCTTGGCTAAAAATGTAGAAGGAAATGGAAAAGGAAACAATGTAATAATGTTTACTATTTTGACACGAAAACTTTATTAAAAAATAATCACTTTCATTACACATGAGCGAGCGAAGCGAGCTCGGGACTCGCTGGCACCCCGACTCGGACAATTTAGGTTAGAAGAGGATGGCGGGGTCTGAAAGACCCCGCCATCCTCTTCGTGGTTATTTTTTTTTTTAAACCACCCAGAAGTAGGAGCCCCGCGAAGCGGGGCTCCGTCGACATGCTGGGAAGCGTGGACGCCCCGCGAAAGCAAGACCATTCCATTTCCTTCATTTTTAGCCAAGGACCTGCAGCTACACCTAAGTTTAGCCGGCTAAAGATAGAACAAACTAACATTAACATTTCGTCGAAGATAAACCTAGGTTTAGCCGGCTAATCTTAAGTTTAGGTTCACACCTACCTTTAGCCGTAACATCTATGGTCATTAAACACTAGGTAGTTATAATGAGGAGCGCCAGCAGCAGCATTATTACGCTGTTTTACCCGAATAGTTTAGTAGGGGTGATACAAATATTTTTCATATTTTTTGGAACAAAACAGTTAATGGAACATCGCGGTTCCCCACGCTGACGTGCAAATAGATACTTATTTAATTATTTTTTTTCTATATCTCCGCTTTTTTTACGGACGACGACGGCGACGCTTATATCTGTCCAAGTGCTCTGTGTGTCAGTCCATTGCTTGCTGTCAATCACCCTTCAAAGGACACTTTTCATTGCTATGCAAAAGTATGAATCACTTTTAAATGAAAGCAGTATTACCTACCTACTTATTATTTAAAGAACTTACTCCAATTAGCTATTAATAAAATTCGCCATGCTGTTTGGAACGATCAAAAAATTACTTTCTAGTAAATATGAAGAATTTGACGACACAATTTTAGTCGAGAGTCCATTTATCGAGACTACGAGAGATGGCACAGAAACATTGCGTTTTGTGCAGCTGGGTATGTACCTGGAGTTGACAATGTGATCGCGACATATATATAAAAGTGGGGTATAATGAGCTACCTCAATACTCAACGTAACTGCGATGACCTTACTGGAGTAAGTGGCTGTAATGTGGCAAGTGCCCAACTGCCCAATGACCTATTGGTACACCACACCTGTACCTACTTTTGGACTGATGAGCGCCACTGATGAGTTTCTGGCGCCACTGAAATCATCCGAAAAAGTTTGGACTGTCAATTTTATATATTTTTTGTCTCTCTAGCGTGGCGTAACATGCCTATGTTCAGACTGGATAAACGTTAGCTCATACTCAATAATACCCTATTCAGTGCGCGTAACGTGCTCCATAATATGAAAAGAAAAGTCTAACTACAAATACCCATTATACTTTTAATTTCAAACTCACGTTTGATGGTGTAACTTTATTGATCAAAAAAAAAAAGAGATCATAGAAGGAATTGGGCGAGGCCTTAGCTCAGCAGCGGGACACGAAAAAATATTATTTTGTTAAGGACTAATTACAGGACTGGAACTTGTACCTATACCTAGTTAATTTTGCAACATTATTTTAGGTTTGAGTTCTAAAGCTTTTATAATTGCTTCCGAACAAAGTATCAGAGGGAAAACTACCAGGACAAGTGACGGAACGCTGTGTAGTGAATCAAGTATCATAGAAGTACTTTCTCTGTATCCATGGGAGTCGATAAGGTTGACTGTATTTAAAACAAGCCAGAAACAGGCACTAAAAGCCTCGTTCATTAACAATGGTGTACGATATTTTGAGTTGAGAGACATACCGAAGAGGAAGGTAAGGATAATCATCATTCAAACAACATTTCTGTATAAGGTCACGCTGTGATTTATGTCAACTTAGTAGCTTTATTAGTTCCAATTTAAACATTTTGCTAGCAAGACCTAGAATAGAAGTACCTAACTTAAGTTCCTATAATATGGGCACTGTCGACATTCCGCCAAAATACCGCTACGTAGATATCTGGGGGCACGGTAGTGCCCCAGCCAAGTCTCGAGCAAAACGGGCACGGCCGTACCATCTTTTCTCGATGTGATTCGCGGCTGTTTCGCCCCCCCTATATCTTCGACGTGGACAAAGCTAGGAGTTTAGGTTTTCGGTGAATAATAGTAGGCATTAGAACAAGCTTAAGTTCGAAATTACATGCCAATTGAATTAAAAGTTTAGGAGTTACGGTCGATCAAAGTTACACCATTTTGTCACTCACTGACTCACTGACTCACTGACTCACTGACCGATCATCAAAAATCTAAGGTACTTCTAGCAGACTTAGAAACTTCAAATTTTGCACCAAGATAGGTCATTAGCCACATATAAAGGAAAAATTATAAAAACATTAAAAAATAATATACCATAGAAAACAATTTTATATTTGCGGTTTGGCAAGAACATTATGTATGGATTTTGACTGCATTGTTAACTTTGTTCGTTGTTTAAGTATTCAATTGGTTGAATAAATACATAGAATAGAAAAGAATAATATAAATGTAATACATAGACTATAATTAATACATAAAGTTCATAATTCATTAAATTAATAAAGCTAAAACTCCATTGTATTGTGATAAATTTCGATTGTATGCGCGCTCGATAGATGGCGTTGTACCTGTCTGAATCGCGCTATGGTTTCGTTACCGAGCGCAGTATAAGTAGTAGGTACTTTAAAATAATTCGATAATTTTCATTTGATAGCGCCATCTACCTATGAAAAACCATTTCGAAACTAAAAAAATATTGTAGCTATATTCGGAGAACTTAAGTTAGCCGGATTAGATAGTAGATTTATTATTGTTACTAAAACAGTTATTTAGGCAAATAGTTTATTAATATAACATAGACATAGTTACAATATCTAGTTGTTTACGTGTTATTTAGTTTAGTTATATTTAGTTTGTAAGTTAGTAGATTTATGTTTATTTAGTTCGTTGAAAAGAAACAAAAGACCCATTCTCTATCTCTATGATAGAGAATGGGTTCTAAGCAAAGCAGTAGCTGAAGTCCAAGAAATTATGAGGTCACCTAAAAAAAAAAGAAAGAAATACACTTACAAAAAATAAATGAGATCCCACCAAAAACATTAAATGTAAAAAAATGCCAAGTCTCTCGATGCAGTCTTTCCATCGTAAAAAGTTTTGAGATCTCATAGAAGCCAAGTCCTATTCAAATTATTTTGTAGTTATAAATCAACATTTAGTAATTGTATCAATAGTTTTCTTTATATTATAATTATAGTGACTTGGCAATGAGCACAAGAAGAAACAAAACGGCATATTTGGAGTTGAAAGTCACACACCGCATGCGTAAACATTAATATCACAAAATTAATTTTCTTTTGGTTTATCCGTGTCGTCCCAACCGAATTTCGGCAACGGCAGTCAGTCTCATCCAAGACTAGTAAACTGCGCAGGACATAAATTATAATGCACAAGTGTGTACGCAAACACTAGTGTTAGTGTACTCTCGGTTCATTTACTTTCATAAAGCGATGGCCCGTAAGGTATTTTTTATTATTGTATTGGAGCATGTAGTCGGTAGTGGCCATCATGATCCACACGTAACAAATAATCTGATCACAGGTCTCGTCAGTAACATTTGCACATAATTCCAGGCAGCAAGCAGCTTTTAATTGGTGCTCATTGCCAAGTCACTATAATTATAATATAAAGAAAACTATTGATACAATTACTAAATGTTGATTTATAACTACAAAATAATTTGAATAGGACTTGGCTTCTATGAGATCTCAAAACTTTTTACGATGGAAAGACTGCATCGAGAGACTTGGCATTTTTTTACATTTAATGTTTTTGGTGGGATCTAAAATACTTACTTATAATTACTACTATGTACTGACCCAAGTTTGCTATTTTTATAAATTCGTCATTCCTTCACGATCCTCTCGTTCGTAATCTGCTAAATTCACCTTTTCGATCATAGGTCGATCAATGGTCTCGTATTAGAAATGGTTTTAAAATGAAATTTGAACATTTATTTATGCCAGATTTCATTTATAAGTATTTTTACAAATTATTTTTTGGTGTTATAAGCAAAGATTAAGGAAGTTCGTACATAGCAGAAAACATTTATAAGATACTACCTGTACCGTGCCACGCTTCGCTGTGGCCCAAAAAACAGTGTTTTCGCGGTCGCGGATATGTGACTGATGTAAAAATAGATAAAAACAATCCTTGATGCGGATTATATATCATGCTAAAATTTCAGCTCAATCGGTGCAAAACTTTTTGAGTTTTTAAAGCATACACAAACCAACATAACATTTTTATATATATAGACTAGCTGTACCCTGCCACGCTTCACTGTGGCACATTGTGATTAAGGTTGAGAAATGAGAATCAAAACAACGAATACATTTCATATAAGTTTAATTTTCCTCACTTCCGGTAGATGGCGCAGTCACTGGTACACAGCTGATCGTTAAAAAAACGGTCGCGGATATATATGTGACTGATGCAAAAAATAGCTAAAAACTTTTTAGCTATTTTTTGCATCAGTCACATATCCGCGACCGAAAAACAATCCTTGATGCGGATTATATATCATGCTAAAATTTCAGCTCAATCGGTGCAGAACTTTTTGAGTTTTTGAAGCATACACAAACCAACATAACATTTTTAGATATATAGATAGATAGATTATATATATAGATAGATGATTAACATTCTATGTCATTTCTTTCAATGAAGTGTCAGTGGTTGATCATCGAAATGCTTATTGACGCCATTAAATAAGTTATGAAATTAGTATATTACCAAAATTGTCAAAATCAACATAGACATCAATGATAAATAATTGTTCTGACGCTATTGTAATAGCAGACTTGAGGTCCTGAAGGTATTCCAATATAGCTCGTATCGATATTTTCCTGATAAAATATGATGATTATCAAGGCAGATATCTATAGTTTTACAGTTTTACTTCTTATTCTCAGATATTTTGGAGTCTTTGGCGAAGTAGCATAAAAGAACTACACTGCTCAAATAAAAGGTGGCCTTTCTCACTCTCAACTCAAATAAACATTAGAAAACAAGAACATCGCGTTGCAGAATGCATGGAATTACGTTTTATAAAACACAATGAAGAGGTAGGTGTAGTAAACTTGCCAGGTAGGTACTTAAAGAAATATTATTGTTATACCTGTCCCAATTTTATCTTTCGTGCAGGAGAAATGGTTAAAGTGGACAGATAAATATTTATATTTGGGTTCTACCAGAGAAGCAGAGGATAAAGTTCGACCTGTACCAGTTCCTGGATTGGGACGCTCTGAGGAGATAAATCTCTATTATTTAAAACCACGGTATTTTGGTATTTGGGAACAATCAGAACATTGGGTCCAGTGTGGAGATAGCACTTTAAATACAGCTATTATTAAAAATAAATGATTGTACCTAATCGTTAGACAAGTTTTGTATATTATTTTATTAAACATTTATTTTTACTTAATGATTTTTTTTGAGAACATTGATAAGCTCCAGTGACTTGCCAGTGATTTAAAAATCTCTTTCTTGCACAGATTTTGCGGATGACTTGAGTCGTGGGTTGTAATGGTTAGGGTTGTACCATAATTAATCGGTCAGGCAATATAAAAACAGAATTTTGCTTTCCGAACGAAACATAACCTAAAAAGAGAAATGTCACTTTTAGTAAACAATGCGTTAGTGAAAATTATTTTTTTATTAATGATCACAGTGAGATTTGATTATTAATAAATTGAATAAGTTTAATGTTTTTAACATGTCTTTTCTTGTAAAAGCTATACGAAATATTACTTTTGCAAAATATCGGAATAACGTTGTATCATACAATTTAATAAATGGGGTACAAAAATGTAGACGAAGCTTTCATTGTTACCCGCACCTGAGTGTTAAAATGTATCAAGAACAAGAAAATAAATATGCTTACAATATTTTGGAAGACAAAGGCTATGCTATTAGCTTAAATGGCAACATTCAGCAAAACACGTTAAGTCTTAGTGAAGAACAGTTTCAAGAAGCGCTCAAAGTGAACTGGTCCAAGAAACCACATTCTGAAATTTTAGAAATATTTCCTAAACTTGGTTTATATTGTTCACAACACAAATTGTGTATTTCTAACAAGATATTTGACACTTACATTGACCATCTTACTGACTATTTAAAACTAGCCACTGATGAAGAACTGAAATCAGTATTTTATGCCCTAAATCAGTGGCCAGAAACAGAATCTATTAGAACTCGGAACTTCATAGAGGTGTGGGCTGCCTTAGACGATGAGTGTTTGAATAGACTAAAGAATTGGACACATAGTGAACTACTGTCTTTTGTAGCACTCTTCTATATGATAAATGTGACACGTTATAGTGAATTTTCCACTAAGAGTCTGCAAAAATTAGCCAGTAAAGCAAAACAACTGACACCAGGGCAAATTGTGCAATCACTGTTTTTTATTGGAATTTGGAGAAAATCACCATTTGATATGCACAATTTAGAAATTGAGCTAAACAAAAGATATTCAGAGTTCACTGTTGATGATTTGGCCATTATGTGCATGGGATTCTTCAAAAGTAAAACACCTGTAAGAGATATGGACTTGACAATGAAAATGATTAACACAGTGATTGAAAACTCAAAAAATATTCATGAAGTGTCATTGGCTGCTTTATTAAAAATTATTCGATACTCAACAAAAGGAACCCTTGATAACAGAATATACAGATTATTGGACAGTTTACAGCAAGAAGTGCCTCGGCTGTCAGTGATGTGTAATGTGCATCTGGCTCTAGTGGGAACTGCAACATTAAACTTACACAAACAATGTTTACTTAAAATAGCTGAAACAGTTAGTCAATCCATGTATCAAACAAGGATTAAAGACCTTGAAAGATTAGTTTTAACTTATGGGACATTTAATTTAATACCACAAACAAAAGAATGCTTCTTCGCCAAAGTTATGGATGAATTGAGGAAGCCTGAGAGACAAAAAGAAATTGCCACTCATGGCAGATCATTTGCATGCTGCATAGCATATTTAAGTCTTTTAGGCATCTATCCCGTGGATCTTATCAACAAAGTGTTAAGCAAAGAATTTTTAGACCAGACTTATGGGAAGTATTGTCATAACTATGGCAGGGAAGTTCTATTACTGAATAATGTAGCAGAAATATTTTGTAGTGATGCTGAAGTAACTTATCTTCCAGACAAATACCTTCAAATTTTGGCAAAAAAATATACAGATTATATTCCAAGTGAAGATTATGCTAAGCAGTATAATGTGACAGAAAGGATGGTCTTGGACATCATGAAGGTGTTGAAAGGAACTCGTGGTGGTGATGAGTTTGTAGTTGGCGAACATATCTTGCCCCATCATCAAAGAGGAGGTACTAAAGAAATATTATGAAGTTTAGATCAGTGTTCCGCAAACTTTTTGTGTTCAAGGTACACCTAGGAAAACGAAAAAAAAATGAGGTACACCACAAATTAAAAAACAGTTTTTAAGTAATATTAATCAACTTTTATTATTAATCAACAAACTTAAACTTTAAATTTCAGAAAAGGTATTTATGCGAAACATGAGACTGTTTAATTGAGCATAGACGGTCTAAATTTTTCTTACTAAAAATAATTTTATAAGATAACCTTATTTTTCCACGGCACACCAACTAATGATCACGGTACACCAGTGTGCCGCGGCACACACTTTGCGGAACACTGGTTTAGATGATAAATACTAATAACATTGACTCTGACTAAAATTAAACTTTCATCTCTTTCAGACATAATCATTTGTAATGATGTTAGTGGAACTCCAGTAGCAGTCAAGGATGCATTTCCAGCCAAAAACTTTGGACTACTTCGAAGACCACCTGATAATAATGTCTGGATAGCATTTGTGATAGCTGGCAGAAATGCAATAGTACATGATACTGATACTGCAACTGGTTTTTTTACAAGTAAAGTTAGAGAACTTGAAGCACTGGGCTATCATGCAGTGCTGGTAAGCAGAATGCACATGTTATTCAGAATTGTTTGTCATCCCCATTACTTTTAAGAGTTTTATTTGTAGTTAGTCAATAAGAACATTTCCCCAGGGCATGGTATGCAGCACAAAGGTTTGCTCTGGTCTACTCACTCAAGCAAACACAAACAAATAGTGCATGAACATGCTACAGCTGTTCGCGTACACCTTTTTTATCCTGGTATAATCATCAAATGAGTCCACTCACATAGAGTTGGGTGGACTTGTACTGACTAAAATCCATAGTGATCCTTCAATAGCTCTACGTTCCAGGGTCACGGTTACCTGATGAGATGACCCTGGCAGGCTTCTTGCATACATAGATACTGTTGTGTGCACACACGTCAGCAATGGACTCATTATTTCGCGCGAACATTGCTAAACTTAGTTCAGTAAAAATGTTTGCACACAAATGCGCTGCACTGTGCACAACCAAGGTGTTCACCGGCCAATATGATTACATCTTATTAACTTTAAAAGAATTTAGTTTAGTTTAATTCAGATTTAGAAGAATTTATTGTCTTTGGCTGATGTACACTAAACTTACTCCCGTTTTTTCAGGTACCTTGGAGTAAATACTCGAAATTGAAAACAACTGAAGAAAAAGTAGAATACTTAGATAGCTTAATTAATTATTCTCTGAAGAAAACCAAATAAACCTATGTACACTAAATAATCTGCATTTTTAAATCAATAAACCCAATTAGGGTGTTCTGTACGCGACGCGACGCTAACATTTTAATAGAGCGACTCTACTCTAACTTTATTTACCTACTGAGGCCGCCGTGTGTCGTTCTCATGCTCTTTGCGGGTAGAAGCGGCAGGGCGGGTGCACGAGAGTGAATTTAGACACGTTTGTCTCACTGTGTAGCGTCGATCGAGTTCAAATTATACTAGTTTGCATTAAGAATACATGTGAGTCCAGCTATGGTATTCTCTAAAAGTACGGTCAGCTCATTGACGAGCTTTAAATAGATTTTCAACTTTATAATTAAGTCATAAAGTCCAAAATGCACTGGAGACAAACCGTAGTTTCGCTATTGCTGCGGCGCCGAGTGAAAGGAATAGCACTACAGTTCCCTTAAACAAGCGATAAACGTAAACGCTCAGTAATCCAATACATTTTCAATTTTATAACCTAGCGTAGTAACGCATAAAGTTGAAAATATAAAGAAGATTACAGAGCGTGTTCATTCATTCCGGTCGATAACGCTTAATTGAAACCAGGAACATTTCTATCAACATCTGGCCAACCGCTTGTTGACCAATAACTAATTAAAATTTATCATTATTTTACGTTAGGAAGCTCTAAGTTCAAGCAATTATCTGGTTAAAATATCGGATAGTAGCATTGGGTACGGTACTGCCAGCCTGCCAGCACCAAGAGTAATAAGATGCCGTGTTAATATCATGAAGTCTATGGTCGTTTTAAAAATGTTTAGTTCTTGGTTCAGGATACCTGACATTCATTAGTACATTGTTTACCGAGAGGAGAAAGTGACCGATTACCGTTGAGGGTGTCGTTTGAAGCCCGACCCGTAGGGGAGGGCTTTAAAATACCCGAGATCGGGAATCGCACTTTCTCTCGAGTGATACATAGTGCTTTATACTACACCTACGAGGAAAAATTTTTCATCATCACTATCACTACCTATCATTTTTATTTTACTTTCTACGAAAACTAAATCCTCAAACAACACTCAAATTGAAAATGGCGCCAATGGCGTCTGCAATTTTCATATGTTCTTTTTCAAATTGTATAGTCTGCCGCCACAGGGTCGCACTGCCAGCCCGACACCATCCAACACACAGCTAGTGGCCAGTGTCATTTTGCGAACTTGGAGATAAAAACTCACTGTAAAAACTTTTTGGCTTTTGATATTTAGGTTACTGGCGCATAGTCTTACCCAAAATTAAAAACCACGTAAGAAATGGATTTTCATACACTTTTCTCTCCCGCTCAGATGCATTTTCTCCCCGCATATTTGTTCGATATGCAATGACGTACTTTCAGCCGTAAATTTGATAAAGTATCAAGGTACTTTCCACGCAGGTGTAGTATAAAAATACTTTACTGAAAACGCATCTGAGCGGGAGCAGGAGCGGGAGCGGGAGTTTTCGCTTTTTCGTTACCACCTAAACTTGGTCGGGCTACCACGGTCATTCACTTCCTAATGACTTTAATCGTATTATCTCATTAATTATCCAATGTACTGAGCAGAAATTTTACTGATATACAACTGAACTAAACAACTAATTATTGACATAACATTCAGTTCATATATCCAATCCAGTGGCCAAATAACACCGCGCGCATCAAGACCGTGCTCGTGAATAACTGAATATCATCATTACTTGTTAAATACTTACAGGATACTAATGAAACTTCACATACATTTGAAGGCAGTTACAAGCTTCAAAATAATGTTTAAAGTAAGTCTTTAGACTTCTTATTGAGAGTGCTGGGACCAATTGAAGTGTTTTTCTATTTCATGAAATAACCTTTAAGCTATGTATTACTTTGGTTTTTTATTGCACAACTAATTTAAACTTATTCCTAAGAAGTCTTTTACAAAATATGATAAGAATCCGCTTAACTGTTTCAAAGATCTAGCAAAACCAAAAACGTTACCCCAGCAAAATCTCGAATAACTTTGCAACCGAAGAAAGAAATAATACAAAACAAGGCACAACATTTACTTCATCTAGACAACTAATTTTATAGCTAGTATTTATTTAAATATTCCCATTAGAAAGAAAAAGATCTGGCTGGAGTAACGTTACGCCAGCAGGAAATGTTTTTGTGAAATAATTAAAAAACTATAAGCGCAACAAATTTAAAAATGTGCGCAATAATTACAGAAGCCGCACAACTAATTATCTATACGATTCAAATGACCATTTTCGACAACATCTGGCTGGGGTAACGGACACCCCCAGACCTGTAGGCAATTCTAAATCTAATATTGCAGCAGTTAGAGCCCATTCCCACGCGTGTTTCTTTCAGGGTGATAAAAAAGCGTCAGAAATAAAACAAATGCATTCCCATGTATACACGTCAGCGCTTTTGAAACGCGTCGTTTTTTTTTCGAACTGCATTTGATTTTAAATGCTGGGTGGTTAAGTTCAATATACCTTTTTGTTAAAACCCAGCGTTTTTTAAACGTACAAAAAAAGCGCTCGTGAGAATGGGCACTTAAGATGCCCGTGCCTGTGCCCACGCAATTAATTTACGTACGCGCTTTATCAACTTCATAAAAAAAAATGATCCCTCGTTTAAATTCTGTATGCTGGCAACATTGCTTGAAGTGTCCGCCCGAATTTCCGATCAACCAATTAATTTTACTCTATGGTAACGCAGCTCAGCTTGTACAGACAGACATAACGGAACGGGTGGATAATTTTCGCGCCCGGTTTTGTCGTGACGAAGGAGATAAAGAAAAAGTTGTTCATTACGCTATGTGAAATCCCATATATTGAATAATCTGTTCTTTGTTATTAATAAGTAATAACTATCTAGTGTCATCATGTCTCAAACAGAGGAACCTATGGATGTTGCAGATGTTGGTGAAAATTCAGTAGGTTCACTATTCGCTCTTGTTTTATGATTAATTGTGAGGATTAGCTTTAAAACTGTTTTTTTTTTTAACAGAATGGATCCTCAAGCGATACTACGTCCTCGCGTGGCAAGGAAGGTGACTTCGAAAGTAAAATTGAAACTGATCGGTCGAAGAGATTCGAGTTTCTGTTGAAGCAAACAGAAATTTTCTCTCATTTCATGACAAATACTCCTAAATCTGGTGCTAGCCCGCCCAAACCGAAGGCCGGCAGACCTAAGAAAATCAAGCTAGACGTTGACCCGGGTGGTGGATCAGCAGGAGAGTAAGTCATAATATAACTAACCTTCACCTTACAATAATTACAAACAAACAAGAAACATGTGATTTTGACTCTACAGTACTAAAAGTAGTAAAAGTTTAATGATTTTTCTTTGAAATCACTAAAAATCATTTTATCTATTCTACATTTTGTGACTAATTTAATAATTATGTGGTTAGACTAGTCACACTGAAAATGTTATATTTATGTTTTGTTATGATTTTTCTCTAGTCACCGTCACCGGAAGACTGAACAAGAAGAGGATGAGGAGCTTCTTGCAGAGACAAACACTAAAGTAAAATCAATATTCCGTTTTGAAGCCTCCCCACACTACATAAAAAATGGGGAAATGCGTGATTACCAAGTAAGAGGTCTTAACTGGATGATCTCACTTTATGAAAATGGTATCAATGGCATCTTGGCTGATGAGATGGGGCTTGGAAAAACACTACAGACTATTTCTTTGCTTGGTTACATGAAGAACTTCAAGTAAGTGTTTGCTAAATAATATTTACACAATTTGAAGAAATAAACTTACATTTAAAGATAACTTAATGTGGACAAGTCACTTAGGTTGCATTTATGTTATCCTACAAGATACATTTTTATTGCAGGAATGTTCCTGGCCCACATATTGTAATTGTCCCAAAATCAACTCTGACAAATTGGATGAATGAGTTCAAGAAATGGTGTCCCTCCCTGAAAGCTGTTTGTTTAATTGGTGACCAAGAAACAAGGGTAAGTCCAATTAAGTTTGGTAAATATGCATACTACAGCTGTGTCTGTTTTAAATCTAATAAGGACATGAATTGTTGTCTTTGTTTTAATATTTTATAAATGATATTTATTTTGCAAGATGGTTGTTAGAAAAACACATGTCAAACAATATTTATAAAGCTAGAAGAGGCTGTTGTTTTGTACCTGAAAAGGAACATCCAAAACAAACTCACTGTCCTTAAAGTCCAGACATTATACTGTTCAAGTAAATTATGGCTTAGTGAATACAAAAAAATTTTATAATGAATGTTTTTTTTAGAGCACTTTCATTCGAGAAGTCCTCATGCCAGGTAACTGGGATGTCTGCATTACATCTTATGAGATGATTATTCGGGAAAGATCAGTTTTCAAAAAGTTCAATTGGAGATACATGGTGATTGATGAAGCTCACCGAATCAAGAATGAAAAATCGAAGCTTTCAGAACTGCTCAGAGAGTTCAAAAGTATGAACAGGTTGTTGCTAACTGGTACTCCACTGCAAAACAATCTCCATGAACTGTGGGCATTGCTTAATTTCCTCTTACCAGACGTATTCAATAGTTCTGATGTAAGTACTAGATTATTATAATTGTTATAATTAGAGATGAAAAATTCACTTTTGAATACAGACATACTTGATTTGCAACTTAGCTTCAACATGAAATATGACCAACATTTTCAATAGCCCCTGAAGACTATTGACAAAAGTGATCGGCTAGTTCCCCTTTTTTCTGCTACTGCTACTGTCTGTGTCTGTTTTTACTTTCCACAACTTGTTGGCCTTTTTCAAGTTATTTCAATTATGTTATATACATTAGTTAGTGATCAAAGGACTAAAGATATACAAAACCCTTTCAGGACTTTGATTCCTGGTTCAACACTAATGCTGCTCTTGGTGACAATCAACTAGTGTCTCGGTTGCATGCTGTTTTGAGGCCATTTTTACTTCGTCGTCTTAAATCTGAGGTGGAGCGGAAACTTAAACCGAAAAAGGAGGTCAAAGTTTATGTGGGTTTGAGCAAAATGCAAAGAGAATGGTACACAAAGGTTCTTATGAAAGACATTGATGTAGGTAAGTAAAAAACCTATTTAAAAAAAATTAAATATTTTTTGTAATTAATGAGTGTAGTGAGTGGTCTAAACAATAAATGTATGTAAAGATGATAATACATAATTATTCTGGTTGCAGTGAATGGTGCAGGAAAAGTTGAAAAGATGCGGCTGCAGAATATTCTTATGCAGCTTCGCAAATGCTGCAATCACCCTTACCTGTTTGACGGCGCGGAGCCTGGCCCGCCATATACCACCGATTTGCATCTGGTGTACAACTGTGGGAAACTCGCCATACTTGACAAATTGCTGCCCAAACTGCGTGAACAGGACTCCAGGGTGCTGATATTCTCACAAATGACCAGGATGCTGGACATATTAGAGGATTATTGTCTTTGGCGACAATATAAGGTACGCAAAGGTCTACTCTTTATGACTGACTTCGGAAAGCAACAGAAAAATTGGAGATCTTTATAAAATATATTTCTTTTCAGTATTGCCGTTTAGATGGTCAAACTCCCCATGAAGATAGGAATAGGCAAATAGAGGAGTACAATGCTGAGGGGAGTGAGAAATTCGTGTTTATGCTGTCGACACGCGCCGGCGGTCTCGGTATCAACTTGACGTCGGCAGATGTCGTCATAATTTATGATTCTGACTGGAATCCACAAATGGACTTGCAGGCTATGGACAGGGCTCATCGTATTGGACAGAAAAAGCAAGTAAGTAGTCATTATAATAATATAAACGCGAGTGTTTCCATGGATGGATGGATGTATGTTAAATTGGCAGAAAGTAAGTTTATAGTCCTGAATTACACCGGCAACTTTTTATTCTGGATAAACATTATGGACCCACACGTGGATTATATAGATGGGATAATTTTCAAGACGCGAGCAAAATGCTAGTATAAAATATTTGTATATGACCAGGTGAACCGGTCAGTGATTTGGATTTTATTAACTGTTTTTAAGGTACGCGTTTTCCGACTTATTACTGAAAACACTGTGGAAGAAAAAATAGTAGAACGCGCCGAAGTCAAGCTAAGGTTGGATAAACTTGTGATACAGTCTGGCCGCCTGGTCGACATTAAGAGTCAGCTCAACAAAGATGAAATGCTCAACATGATCAGACATGGCGCCAACCATGTGTTCTCGTCTAAAGATTCGGAAATCACTGAAGAAGATATTGATGTTATATTAGCTAAGGGAGAACACAAGGTAAGTACAACATAAAGTTCACTTACTGTATCCATTTCTGGTAAACACAAAAAAATATGGATATACCAGTTATTTGTCTATTACAGACTGAAGAATTGAAGCAGAAGCTGGAGAGTCTAGGAGAGTCATCACTACGAGCTTTCTCAATGGACACCCCTGGCGCCACGACAGACTCTGTGTACCAATTTGAAGGTTTCCTGCTAAATAGTAGATAGTAAAAAGTAATCATTGTTATGAAATAAAATTCTAATTAACTTTGTTTCGTACAGGGGAGGATTACAGAGAGAAGCAGAAAATTTTACCCATTGGTAACTGGATTGAACCGCCTAAACGCGAACGTAAAGCTAATTATGCAGTGGACGCTTACTTCCGAGAGGCACTCCGTGTTTCCGAACCGAAGGCGCCAAAGGTACAGGTAAATAAGTGTAAAGAGCTAAATGCGGAGGTCAGCGCAGCAGTCTACTTTTGGTGGTGGTTTTATGGCAATATAATTATCATCTAATTCATGTACTTGTATTATGTAAATTGATTAGCTCTTTATACTGGCATTAATATAGCATATACTTGTATTTCTGCTGTAAATAATTTATTTAGCCTTATTTCCTATTTAGATTATAACTTTAATATCACATTCAATTCACATACTGTTTATTCATTAATATATATTTTCACAAACAATATTTATAACGCTTGTAGTTAGTTAGTTTGGAGCCACGCTTATGATGATCATGGGATAATATTCACTTTTCTCGTGTCTAGGCTCCGCGTCCTCCAAAGCAGCCAATTGTGCAAGACTTCCAGTTCTTCCCGCCCCGACTTTTCGAACTTCTAGATCAAGAAATATACCACTATCGCAAAACACTAGGGTAAGATTTAAAACATAAAATTGACTAATTTTGTTTTTGTATGATATTTACTTTTGATATATCGTACCAGGTACAAAGTTCCCCGCAATCCGGAATTGGGTCCAGATGCGGCCAAGATTCAAAGAGAAGAACAGCGAAAAATAGATGATGCTGAAGCTCTCACAGAGGAAGAGATTCAGGAGAAAGAGCAGTTGTTAACTCAAGGTATATTTGCTTAACAGTAAAAGTGCGGTTAATAGATTAGCTATGATTATATTAACAAAATATTCATTGGTTTACTAAATTCACAGGGTTTACTAACTGGACAAAGAGAGACTTCAACCAATTCATTAAAGCCAATGAAAAATATGGGCGCGACGATATTGAAAATATTGCTAAAGATGTCGAAGGCAAGACTCCAGAAGAAGTAAGTAAAATCAAGTTTAAACAACTTGATTCATAATAATATTTGTAAAATGTAAATTAACAATGCATCATCTATTTTAAGGTCATGGAGTATTCAGCGGTGTTTTGGGAACGTTGTCACGAACTTCAGGACATAGACAGAATAATGGGACAGATTGAAAGAGGAGAAGCCAAGATACAGAGGCGAGCGTCAATCAAAAAAGCGCTGGATGCTAAGATGGCGCGTTACAGAGCTCCATTCCATCAACTAAGAATCTCGTACGGTACGAATAAAGGAAAAAATTACGTTGAAGAGGAGGACAGGTATATTTCTTTAATTCGTATCTCAAAATACTTTTTATTTAACCCTTAATTTGTATGGTGACTTAAATTTACGTTAAATGTAAGGTGGAGACCCAGGGAAACCATATGGGAAATTGTGCAAAAAAATACTGTTATAAAAGTAATATATTTTAAATTTGGCAAGCTAGTATGGTTAATAAACTATCAATTTAAAACATAAGTAATAGAAATATTAATTACCATTAGACTAAGACTTACATTTTACATTCAGCCTTAAAATTCACGTGAAAACTGACATAGTCATTTTGTACCTCTTATAGTAAACCTCAAAAAAAATAACAATCTAGTTTCTAACTTCTAAATTAAGTTCACATAACAGTCTTCTTCACAAAAAATATAAAACATCTAAAAAAATAAAATCTATGAAAAAACGTGCAATAGTTAAATCTTTAGGTGCAGCACATTGCCTTCTAACATTTTTTGAACAAAACAACCATATACGAACTCGCAATCCGCATCAGATGAAATACTTTCTTCAGAATCCATATTATGTTTTGATGGTACAATAATCTGTATCTTCATCATCCGAAAACACATCATTTAGGACGCAAGATGAAAAGCCCTCTTATTTTCCTCCTGCATCATCTTCGAGATTTTCGGGCCAGTCACTTATGACTGGGGCCGTTTTTTCATCTAATGTATTAACTGCCCTTAAGTTGGACCATTCAATGCCATACTGATAATCTAATATGCGATTTTTTTTTCAATTTTGGTAACATAAAGTGTATGCTGGCGACATCGACGGCAGCTACTCGAGTGCTCAGCACTATCCGTGTATTGAAAAAAAATATGAACTGAAACTGTTTGCTCTTGGAGTCCCTAGGACCTACCCTACAATTCCTACAAATTAAGGGTTAAGTTGTATTGAAGTGTTTTTCATGTTAATGCCAATTTTCTTTGTCTAGATTCCTTGTGTGCATGCTGCATAAGCTCGGTTTCGACAAAGAGAACGTGTACGAGGAGCTCCGAGCATCAGTACATGCGGCACCGCAGTTCCGATTTGATTGGTTCCTCAAATCGAGAACAGCAGTTGAATTACAACGCAGGTCAGTATCACATATGAAGCTTACACATGCATAACAAAGCCATATGAAGTAATTTTTTATTTTTATTTATAGATGTAATACCCTCATCACTTTAATTGAGAGAGAAAATCAAGAACTTGAGGAAAAGGAACGAGCTGAAAAGAAGAAGAAGAGCGGTGCCGCCAATCAAAACACACCTGGCGGGAACGCGACCGGCAAGGGCGCTAATACAAGCAAACGCAAAGCCGATAACACACCAGACACCGCCCAAAAGCACAAGAAGAAGAAGAAGTGAACCTATGGTTAACATGCGATTTGATGATCATAATTCCTTATGTAACGATTATTATGACTTTGCAATGGTAAATAAACGTATCGTCGCGATTACTTTGTGTTTTTATATTTATCCAATTCATATTTATAAGGGGCTCTAGCTAACCCTACGTAACAGGGCCGTACCCGGGACGGACCGTGATTCTTCAGGTGTTTAAAAATATGTGCAAACATTTTATATAAAATTCATCACATATGTCCGTGTCTGGGACGGTAACGGAGCTCCAGTGCTGGCGAAGTTTCATTACGAGGCTGTCAGCGGGCACGGCCATTCTTTAATAGAGTTAAGTCCTGTGTATCTATACATATAATAAATCTGTACAATTCTGTACATTGAAAATATTGAAAAAATAAATAGCGGGGGGTGTTGCTGGATCGATACCAAACCCAAATTTTTTTTAAATCATATTTAATATGATTTAAAAAAAATTGTCTGTCTGTATATGCAGGCATCACGTGAAAACTAACGGTTCGATTTCGATGAAACTTGGTATAATTATACCTTATTACCCTGGGCATAAAATGGGATACATTTTATCCTGGAAAAATAAGTAGAAAAAAAAAAATTCAGTTACTACAGAACGCGAGCTCAACAGCAATAGCTCAATAGAGGGATCTCCTTAATTATTATAGGCTTAAAGATGTCATTGTCAGAGTTACTCAAAATGGAGAAATAAACCATCCACGCGAAGACCGACATCCGCGCGGACGGAGTCGCGGGCGGAAGCTAGTTATTCATAAAATTCGGATATGTTCCCCTGTTAAAGAATTAACCATATTTTTGCACCTTATTGTTTCATTTTTATTTAATTTAGAATCCATAAAATATCATCTTTAAATATAATCAAATGGTAGGAAAGTCAAAACTGTACATTGAATATTTTTTTAAAAGAATATTTGGGGTGTGATCTACAATCGATACCGAAGCCAAAAATAGTTTTTAGAATTTTTGTCTGATGTCTAACTCAAAAAGCATGGATTTACTTCTTCAGGTCTGTGACGCTTAGTTTTAAAGACCTTCATGGCCGCGTGGTTTGCCGTATTTCCATGGCGCGGTCACGTTCTAACCATTACAACTTTGCACGTTTTTACAAAAACGTGGGATGGTCGATGGCCGCGTCCAGCTTGTGGCTGCTTTTACAGGAGCGGAGTCACGATGAGAAGCAGAGAAACGGAGGAATATAAACCATTTTTCACTAGAGGGAAAGGAGATTTGGTGCAATCCTATTGGTAAATAATTCTCCGCTTCGAGGTTTTGTTGCGCCCCTGTGGACAGGCAGCCTGAGCCTATAAGGCTCAGTTTCCGGTTTTATCCGTTAACCCAAATCACCAATATTTTGTTAGAGGCTCAATATTTAGTACTCAATAAAAAAAAACCAGCTAAGTGCGACTGGTGCTCGCGCATGAAGGGTTCCGTACCATTACTAAAAAACACGTTTATTGTATGGGATTGGATAGGATATGGGGCATTTAATAAAAATAAACAATTAAGGAGGGGGGGGGGGCTGAATGATGATGCATTTGCAATCGTATGAATGAAAAACATTGGTAAAGAACACGAAATTATATATTAATGAAAACTAAGAATAGGTGGTACAGATGTGCCGTTGTCAGCAATATTGCTATCGCTGCGAAGATTGTTAGCAATGCTGCGTTGCTAACAACATTACAGCTACCGGAAATCTTAAAGAAATGTTTCGCAGATAGTTTAAAAAATGTTTTACAATATTTTGAATGAGAGACAATAAACGCTTCAATCTATGACCAACACTGGCAATAATCCCAGTAATTTTTTTTTGCTACAGATGCTCGACAGAAAATGTGTATAAAATATAGACATTGACAGAATAAAAAGATAGGTGAATCAGCTTGCGTGGACCAATGGTTTTCACAGACGAGGCTGAGGCTGACATCAAAATAAATACACCAATTCTTGGATTTTTTTTCCTGGAAAACTCCAGAGAATATTACTCATACATCACTAATTAGGAGTACTTGCATTAGAGTCCAAAAAATTAAATAACCAAATAATAAAAACAAATCTACTTATACACAATAGTACAACAAGAAGGAACTAAATAATAATACTGTCATGTTTTTGCAAACACATAGGTTTCTAGTTGGCACAAACTACCACGTTGTATTTGAAGTAGACCAAGAAATCTATCCTACAAACACTTTCGAAACTATTCCTATTCACTAGTAGATCTATGATCTACCATACCTATCTAATCTAAACATCTACAGTAGTTTAAATGCTTCTTTATCTAGTTTAATTGCAAGCTTTGTTTATAATGATATAATGTCAAAGATATAATGTCCAATAACACAAAGATTTTAAATTGAAGCATTGCTATCTGACTAGTCTATTTACTTTTAATTAATAGTTACTATTCTAGTCATTTGATATATTTTTCCTATGCTATCAATTTGTTTAGGTATAACATTGATGAGTTTGCATTTTAGGTTCTATAATATGGCTTAAAGCAATTATTGGTAAAATTATATAAGTCTAGGAAAATTATGTCTATTTGTTATTATGGAAAGTACCAAATTGCTTTTAAAACTCAATTCAGATAAGATTACAATTTATTTCAAACAAGGGTAATGTTAAAGTCAGCTTATTTCTGGTTCTGCCATATAATGCTCATACATGCCAAGGATTCTTAGCAGATGCTATTGTTAAAAATTGTCACACATAGATTTTCCTTTTTTAGTGTGAGAAATTTGCCCAGCCTTTCCTTTCCAGTGCAGTTAGATACTACACATACATATCACAGTTTTCGCTCAATACTTTATATCTTTTCCATACAATCAGGTACTGTTATCAAATAATGCTCTCCTTAAATCTCTCCAAAACTGGTACATTAGATGGCAGTGTTTAGTTCTCCACACATACCCCATAGGGTGAATTACCATTCTCCATACCATCCTGGAAACTGTTTGTGTTACTATTAAATGGTGCTCCAAGCCCATAGAGATGTCCACTAGTGCTTTCAATATTTCCATCAAAAAATATCTGTAAAAAGAAGCTCGTATATATACTGGTTTATAGGAAAACGAATTCTGTAAACACATGTAGAAAAGAAATGGAAATATACTTCTTTGATTTTGAAAAATGCCATTCCTGTAAGATGTGAATCAGAACCCGCTTGGTGCTGTGGTCCTACTCGACGAAGTTCCAACTGGTCTGCTACTTCTTGCAGACCACCTTTTAAGTTCTTACATAACTTCATCAAATACTGAAAACAAATATTAAAATGAAATAAATGTAAACATGAAAACAAATTTCACAATAAATAATTGACGCTTACTTTCACATCATAAACAGTAGGAAAATACAATCGGAGACTTTCAAAGAAGTCATTTTCTTCTTGTGGCAGATTCTGGTCAGTAAGGATTTTTAACAAATATCCAAAATCATAACCAGAATGAAAGCTTAACCAGTTTATATTATCCATTAGGACAATACCTAAAATGAAAAAGTTTAGATACTGAAATATAAATACTGAACTGCATTATAGAGACAAGTATTCTACATGATGAATGAATTTTTTCAATGACCTGATGACATCAAGAGTTCTGCAAATTCTAAAGGTTCTATTCCATGTTCTTCATGTTCCCTGAATTGAAGACCAGAATTTTGCAGCAAATCAATTGAGTCTTGAGCATACATATCTTCTCTGAAAACAATCAATTCTATTCATACCAAAAACAAGAATTCTTAGTAAAGAAAAATTACCAAAAATTATCAGTCATACTTACTGCAAGTTGAACTTAAAATTAAATTGCCAAGTAGTGCATCCAGGTGGAGTTTTACCATTTTCATCCATAAATGTCAGACCTAACTGAATAATCCTCAAGAGGTCAACATTGCATCTGGAAACATTTAAGGGACAAACAACAATTTAAGGGCCAACCAAATTAAACAATTGTGAACCTAAACAATGATTTGGAGAAGTACCTCAACAGCTGATATTGATAGTCAGCAGTAGACCTAAATTCACCAATTGGTCTTGCTACTACTCCTGGGAATTCGGTATCCATAGCCACCCAGTGATACTTCTGCACGACCTAGTGATAAAAAAGGAAGGATAAATCCATTAAAGTTAGTACTATTTTCACTTCTTTGTATTATTAAAAGGATAGGATACACAAATGCTAACAAACAGTCATTCACTTTAAACTTTAGAAATATTGCTATCAAAGAATCCGGTTCACTGGGAATTATCCATAGTTTTTAATGTTTACCTGTCTAATAACATGAAATTCTTCATGAAGATTGTGATTCCATACATTTTTGATAGAACAATCATCTTTTAGGGAACTGGCCAAAATGGATCCAAAACTAGGTGCAGGCATTTGGAAAAATATGAATTAATAAAGAAAACAAAGAAATTGAATAATAATTGCTATCTATACAAAATCGTGTCGATAATTTCAACGTCTATTTAATTACAGAAAGTATTTATTGTAATCACTGTGTTCTATTTGTTTGGAAAAAATATGCCCTTGCCCGGCCGGGATACCAAAGACAATCGACATCAGAGCTGTCAGCTGCTCTGTGACCAGAGGCAGAGCCATGAACTAGGACTGTGCAGTTGAGCACTCATGTCAACATTCGACTGAGATAGATTCAATGGAGGCTAATATCTCTTTCTAATAGGGTGACCTTATGGTCACCCTATTAGAAAGAGATATTATAAGAGATGGATTATGAAATATGAAACAAGATTTCCATTCTTCTAGTTCTGAAAACCAGAATTTTACCTTATTGAGAGCCATCGACCATACAGCCTAACAGGCAACCGATGCCTGTCAACACATTAGGCAAAAAAGTCTTATAACCGTCGTCACTCATCAAGTTCGTATTAATTTCGACCACTCCTGTGAGACGTAAACACTTCCGCATTAAAAAATCGAGTAAATAGACATAATACGGCTCCGTATACATTACGTTTCGTTTGTGTGTTAAAAAAGTCGGACTGCAAGTTTCCCGAAAGACGGTATCACATTTCGTCGGTAAGTTAATAGTTCCCAAATCTAAATTAGATTTAATTTTTGACAATATTTATCGGGGTTCATCTTAGACTGGTCATACTTGATGCCTTTTATGATTGCGTCCCGATTGCGTCCCATTCTTTTGCAAGTATTTTTTTCACCATTTCTTTTCCTCTATTTTAAGTAAACATATTAGTAATGTTCCAAATCGTACAACCACCTCTGTTGTCGATAAAGCAATAAAGAAAACCTGTAACTATTTATTTATGCAAAAAATATTTTTTTAATAATTAGAAATTACAAGAGATACATCTGATAAATTGTGAAACTTTAAATTATTAATTTTAGATGCAATCAAGCGAGAGAACTGGATTCCATCTACTTATAGTGTAATTTGTTCACGTCATTTTACCGAAGATTGTTTTATCCCTATGAAAAACTGTCGCCGTCTACTAAGTTCAGCAGTACCAACTAAGTATTTGCCTCTTTTGGTGAGTTTAATCATTCACGCCCACGGCCACGGACGGCAGAGGATCTCCGGCCACCGTAGGCGCGGGCATGCGGGCAGAGTAATGGGTCGACGGCGCGTGTCAGCAAAAATGACGGGGGCCACCTCTAGAGGGCCAAAGCTTGTCGGGGTCGAGGGACTTATGATTTACCGTGACCCCGGTACATAAAGGGCTATTGAAGGACAACGTGGATTTTAGTCAGTACGAGTCTAACAGACCATCCCGCTCTGCCCTGGATGGGAGGACTCATTTGATGATTTTACCAAGATTTTACCACGTAAAAAAAGGCTTAAAGATTCTTTGGAGCTATAATCATGAGATACTCCCATAAGTTTTAAAATTAGCTAATTTAATTTCAATCTTTAGGCATTGGTTGCCTATCTCATAATACTTATGAAAAGTGTTCATATTGTGAACCGTACTAGTTCAACACTCAGAAGTAAGGACTCCGAATATAAAAACACTGCTAACTTTTGAATATCACTTTTATTACTAAAGTTACAACAGTACGATTAATTGTTTGATTTTACAATACAATGCAAGTGGCTAGCACCGATGCCGAATCTCTAATGCCTTGCGCACGGCGGGCATATCCCTCCAGTGCCCGCCGACTCTATTTTACATCCCCGCCATTTTACTTGCTTATGATTGGTCGACAATAACTGTCAAAGTGTCGACCAATCACATGAAGTCAATACAACAACTTTTAAATAATACAAGTTCAAAGAAATTATTTTGATTAGCCAACAAAAATAAATAATTATAGGCATAATTTATAACAATATTCAGACGTAAAAAGTTAGGAAATGACCTTGCCCATGCCCCTATGCGATTTGATTCAGACTTCCAGTGACACCGTGTAATGTATACGAACTACTACATAGAAGTCATTAACTCAACGTTTGTGGGGAATCCCTGTCAAAATCGCAACGAAAAGCATTATTGTCAATTCAGAAATATTTAAAATTGTAAAAAACAATGGGAGAATTTCTTTGTTCTCTCAACTGAATATCATTCCAATTAATAAATTGAAAGGGTTGGTTCCTTCTTTCCTATTTAGATTATTGGTTTGCGTAAGTGCTCAGTTTATTTATTTAACTAGAATAGTACATTGTTCACCAAGAGGAGAAAGTGACCAATTACCGTCGAGGGTGTCGTTTGAAGCCCGACCCGTAGGGGGGGGCTTTAAAATACCCGAGATCGGGAATCGCACTTTCTCTCGAGTGATACATAGTGCTTTATACTACACCTACGAGGAAAAAATTTTCATCATCACTATCACTACTTATCATTTTTATTTTACTTTCTACGAAAACTGAATCCTCAAACAACACACAAATTGAAAATGGCGCCAATGGCGTCTGCAATTTTCATATGTTCTTTTTTCAAATTGTATAGCCGGCCGCCACAGGGTCGCACTGCCAGCCCGACACCATCCAACACACAGCTAGTGGCCAGTGTCATTTTGCGAACTTGGAGATAAAAACTCACTGTTAAAACTTTTTGGCTTTTGATATTTAGGTTACCGGCGCATAGTCTTACCCAAAATTAAAAAAAACCACGTAAGAAATGGATTTTCATACACTTTTCTCTCCCGCTCAGATGCGTTTTCTCCCCGCATATTTGTTCGATATGCAATGACGTACTTTCCGTAAGATAAAGTATCAAGGTACTTTCCATGCAGGTGTAGTATAAAGGTACATTTCAGCGATGACGAGACGTGGCGCGCCAATTTTTTTTGTAGCGACTCAAAATTTAACTTTATTTTCTACACGAGAAAAGATACACGTTTACGTCACGTCTCGGTATGAACTGTCCCCTAGTTTTAAAGATCTCCTTGCCCACGCGGTTTGCCGTATATCTCATTAGGAGCGCCCTCACAAAGCAAGCAGCCTCGCGAGGCAAGCGGCCAAGCGCGCGGCCGCGGGTCCGAGCGCCCGAGCCTTCCAGTGTCGGCTTTTTGTTTTGCTCGCGTATATTGTTTCGTGCCTCGGTCGAGAAACATTGGCCACGCCTAATGACGCGGTCACATTGACCTCCACATGATTTGAACCTGCAAGGCGACCTTCCAATTCATTACATCCCGGATGCCATACCAATAAAGCCATCGCAGTCACGCCCGCCCCATCGGGCGTGACTTCTTGATTGAAATCATGATGCTACCACAGTCTAAAAATATGTTTTTTTTTATACTGTGATGCTACTATGCAGATTTGGCGGTTACTTCAGACAAGTTTTATCTGCACCAACTGTTACAGACCTGTAAGGATCCGGACCCGTCTGTCCCGGCAACCTTAAAATAAAATAAAGTTTTGAAATTTAATTAACTTTATTTAAACATAAATTACAAATATAAATTAATTACGAAATCTTAAAAGGTATTAGGATATAAAATAAATCGATAAAACCTTACGAGGAAATAATAGTCTTAAATCTATAATTTATATAACATACGAAATATAGATAAATCTAAGTAAAAAATAATAATAATTATGGATAATATATCAACCTAAATAATACAATTTTTATTTATGCATAATATTTTGATGGATATATGGAATTAAATTACATTCATAATTTTAATTTAACTATTGATTATGCGAAATAACATCATTTGATTTTTAGTTCTAAGACAAAAAAGATTAAATTTGTATTTCATAATTTATGTATTATTAAATCGAATCGTGGATAATACATGGGTTTATTAAGACTACGATTTGATTATATGGATATAGATGAAGAACTTTAGTATCACTTAATAATGTCTGATAGTTAGATGCAGTTGTATTTTATGTTCACAGTACGCATTGAAACCTTGCTTTACTCGGAGATATGGAATACTCGAGGTTTTGGCGAAAGGCTTATGGCATGGGCGCTTTCTGATCAGGAGGAGTTTCCGTTTTCACCGTTGTCCTGGAAATTGTTGACATTCACAGAGAATGGTGCACCCAATCCATACAAATGTCCACTCGAACTTTCGATGTTGTCATCAAAGAATATCTGTGAATAAAAGTTAGTTTTATTTATTTAGTAACTGCTGGACTTCTCTTACTATGAATAGTTGAACCATTTAAAATTTTATCACAACGAGAAATTCGGTCTGATTAAAAGGAACACAGAATTTTTCATTACTCATTTTGTGAAAGAAAAGGCGAAGTCGGGAATCCCTTTTCTTTGAATGACATTTTGTAGCGACTGGCAACAACGTCTATACTTGTGGGAATTCCCCGTTTATGACTGATAATCAGTAAGAATGACTTCTATTACAGGTGAATTTTGTGTCACATGGTGAATTTTCCAACTGGACGTGGATGGCCAAATCCGAAACTACGAGGAATATCGAAAAATGCTCAAAGGAGGCCTGAAGCCAATTTTGATGAAAACTACATGTGCATTATTGGATTTTTGAAAAATAATTTATCCTGGCTAGGAATCGACGTTGTTGATATTGGCAAAAAAAAACCAGACGCTGTATTTTTACACCATTCGATACTGTCGCTAATAAGGATCAAATTCTGTATAGTAATGGTATATGGCAAACTACAGGAAAGTGACAATTTTTGTTAAAATATGAAACAGATCACAAACAATGTAGTACTAATCAACGAAATTCCGAACAAAATCACAATTAACGTCTAAAATCACAAATAATCACATTTAGTTCTCATTAAAGAACTGTTAGCAATCTGACAGGGCTCCCTTAGAGGGCCAAAGCCTGCAGGGGTCGCGCGACTGTCTTATCAGGTAACCGTGACAATGGAACGTAAAGGGCTTTTGAAGGACACCGTTTTAGTTAGTACGACACTGACAGTGCCTCCTGTCCGAGGACTCATTTGATGATTTTACCACAATAAAAAAAAGCCCATACAAACCGCTTAATTTAGGCGAACTAGTCCCGTATCAGCATGAGTCAGCATAAATTTATGATGAAGCTGTCAACTGAAGTTTAGTTACCTCTTTTATTTTGAAGAAAGCCATTCCTGTGAGGTGTGAATCAGAGCCAGCCTGGTGCTGCGGCCCAACTCGGCGCAGCTCCAGTTGGTCGGCCACCTCCTGCAGCCCACCTTTCAAGTTCTTGCATAACTTCATTAAGTACTGGAAAGTAATAAAAAATCCGAATTAAAAACAAAAACTGCATCTACACTATAATTTATGTTTGTAATGGATAAAAAACTACAAAACCTATTTTTAATAATCTTTCATGAAAATAAAGCTACCTGTATCAGCAAGTAGGATCGACATACACTCGAGAGCAATGAATCCGGGTCACTTAAAGAATGTTAAAAATCTCGGAAACTAAAAAGTGATAGGTTAATGCAATAAATTGTATTTAATACACAATGTAATACTCCTTAAATGAAAGTAAAAAAAATATGAGTCACCATACATTTAATTAACACAAAATTACATAAAGAAAAAAACTGCTGATCTCTCCTTAAAACAAAAATAGGAAACATGAAATTTTTGAACTTTACTACGATTTTCTTGAATTTTAATACTTCGTATTGCCTCCTCGTGCTTCCATTACTGCGTTTACGCGGTTTGGCATGCTGTACACCAAGTTCCTTATACGATTTTGGGGAATATTCTCCCATTCCTCTGTGAGAGCAATTTTGAGCTCACGAAGCGTGATTGGGGGAGGGTTTCGTTGTTTTACGCATCTGCCTAGCTCGTCCCAAGCATGCTCGATCGGGTTGATATCCGGGCTGCGCGCTGGCCACTCTATACGAGTAATGTTCATCTCTTGAAGGTAGTCATTCACAATCCTACATGTATGAGGTCGGGCATTGTCATGCATAAATATAGCATCCTCACCTAAATTGACCATAAATGGACCAACGTGATCATTGAGGATTTCTTCCACATATCTTACGCTAGTTAAAGAGCCGTTTTCTATGATCACCAGCTCTGTGCGACTTTCAGAAGAAATTCCGGCCCACACAAGTACAGACCCACCACCGTAGGCTACTTTTTCTTCGATGCATGCTTGCTTGAATCTTTCCCCTGGTCTTCGATACACTCTGTGTCTTCCATCGTGCTTGTAGAGCATAAATTTTGATTCGTCGGAGAACATAACTTTTGACCAATCTTCAATACTCCAATTTACGTGGCTCTGGGCGTATCTTAGTCTTGAAATACGATGCCCACGCTCCAGTTTAGGGCCGTTTGCAGGTCTTAGGGGTTTTAAGTTAGATTCAGCAAGCCGACGTCTTACTGTCCATGCACTTGGGTTACTTTCTCCGAGGCGTCGA
Organism: Agrotis puta; assembly: GCA_943136025.2. NCBI lineage: Eukaryota > Metazoa > Arthropoda > Insecta > Lepidoptera > Noctuidae > Agrotis > Agrotis puta. The sequence continues at coordinate 10,461,524 of OW964176.2, read as the reverse complement.
AACTGATTGGTGAGTTCAGTTCCTGTGAGAAAGCGATTTCGAAGCATGGTGTTCACCAAGTATCGGTCTTCTCGTGCTGTGGTACACCTGGTTCTGCCCGTTCCTGGTCTGCGTAGGTTAGAACCAGTTTCTTCGTAACGTCGGAGAACTCTTTGTACTGTTGACAGCGACACACCGACAGTCCTGGCTGTATCGCGCTGACTCCGGCCGGTTTCCAGCATTGTAAGTATTCTGGTGCATGAATATAGAGCACTATCAACATGGTTTATGTACCCACATAAATGACAGATTACAAACAAAAGCAAAACCAAATGCTGTAATTTCGTAGTTCCATCTTCAAAAGTGGCCCTTTTTCAAATTTGATTTTTTTAAGATATAACTTTACAATAACTAAGAAGTTTTAATACCTTCATTTAAGGAGTATTACATTGTCTATTAAATACAATTTATTGCATTAACCTAGCATTTTTAGTTTCCGAGATTTTTAGGATTCTTTAAGTGACCCGGATTCATTGCTCTCGAGTGTATTTTTATGAAATCCACTTCGCGGTCAGAATGCTGTTCAAATATTAAGACTCCAAAAAAACTACCAACACTGTTGGCAGTTCTTGATTTACCAGTGACATAGTAGGGTATGCAATATGTCATTGGTAAAATAGTTCAGTCAATGGCGACAATAAAGAGGCTTTGCCTTGCATTAGGTGGTGTAGTTTTTTTTGTATTTATATTGCTTAAGTATACTTAAGCAATATATAATATAAATACAAAAAAAACTACGCATATATGCTCCTCATGAAAAAATTAAGTTTTCGCCCTACAGGAGTGTCTACGTTAGCCGCCATCTTGGATGAAAGGTGCCCAAATTTTTTTTTACCTAAAACTTCAGCAGTTGATTTTATGATAAAAATGTCTAGACTAGAGAAATTTAAAGACAATAAAATTCCACAACAAATGGTATTTATATGTATTCTGTACGATCTTAAAGATACAAAGTTACGAGATTGAGAATATGTAACACTTGTAAAAAATCGTCTACACAGTTAACGAGTATTCTACCACGATTTCGTCAGAGAGGATGCGTATTTCGGGTTTAGAATGATCAAAAATCCTCTTAGCACTTATTTGATCGATTTTGATGATAAGTGTACATTGGAAAGTTTTCAGTAAATCGAGTGAGATTAAATTATTTTCATACAAAGTTTAATCCCATTTTAACAATACAATGTGCCCCCACATTAGGGGATGAATTTTCAAAAATCCGTCCATGGTACACGAACGTCAAATAAGGAACGCTTGTGCAAAATTTTATGCTGTTGCCCAGCGGTTTTGGCTGTGCGTTGATCCATCAGTCAGTCAGCCAGTCGGTTTCATCATGTATACAGGAGATGTTTTTATGAAGTGCCTATATTTGTTTTCTGTGGTTCTATTTCAGTAATGGAATACAATTTCATATACTACTTTTTTTGTCGTTCTTCGACACGTGAAACTTGTTTTACCGAATGCGCATTAGACTCTAAGGTCTAAGGTTTACATAACGTAAAGGACAACTGAAAAAACAGGTTGTTTTTTGGACAAATCAAGTTCCTTCCACTCAGTGTGATTGTCAATTTAACCTCCTAAATTGACAAATTTTCCAAAAAAAAAAAACAGTTAAATATGAAAATGTGAAGTCGAAAACTTACATTTTTCATGAGGAGCGTATACTTAAGCCATACAAATTAAAAAAAAAACTACACCACCTTTTGTAGAGCAAAACTCCCTGTTGACTGGACTAAAAGGAGTTTTACTTAAATTATTATTTATTTTGTTTGATTAGAAATAGTTTACCTTCACATCATACACTGTTGGGAAGTAGAGTCGCAGGCTCTCAAAGAAATCATTTTCATCTTGCGGCAAGTTCTGATCAGTCAATAGTTTCAGAAGGTACCCAAAGTCATAACCAGAGTGGAAACTCAGCCATTTGATATTGTCCATTAGAACAAGTCCTGTAAAAAGTCGAGATTACGAAAATAATGTATACACGTAGATGACTGAGAACTATACCTATATAATTGTAGCATTACTACAAAGTAATAATAAATAGCTATGGGAACTAACCAGATGTCATCAACAACTCTGCAAACTCCAGGGGCTCTATCCCATCTTCTTCATGCTTCCTGAACTGTAGACCAGAATTTTGCAGTAGATCTATGGAGTCTTGTGCATACATGTCCTCCCTGAAAAAAGGAAAGCCACAGTTTTAATCACAATAATTTCAAAATTTCAGATTAGAATTTTATATTTGTAAAAGCAATATTTTTTTCAAAAGAATATAAATCTCACTTTCATAATGTTATGAGCTGGGTAAGGGATACATCAATTAACACCAATTATAACCAAATAATTTTATTGACACACAAATCACTAATTTCAACAATCACTAAACGCGATTTAACACTATTCACTACTAAAGCACTATTCACCACTATAACACACACTTGAAAGTCACTTCGAGATTTTCACTTCCGAGTCGCCTCGATCGTAGTCAAAACCAGACTGACTGCTAGTACCTACCGGTGCCCTTTTTAAACCACGGTCGGACCCACTGTGTGATGGGAAGATGGTCAAAAGTTCCGGAAAACATGCATGAACTTCTACTCGGTCCCATAATTTCTAGAAGCTTCCGGTCAATCAATCTTCCAAACAATCATCAGTAGAATTGTCGAAAATCTCTTTTGACAATTCGATCGACGTAACACTGCCCCCTCCTTAGACATGCTCGTCCCGAGCATCGTTAGTCCCGTTGTATCGCGCCTAACGGTCAACATGGACAATCTTAGGCGCGCCACGTCGATGCTTTTGTATCCGGTAGGTGACGTCGTTAATCCTGGTCACAACTCGGTATGGTTCATCCCATTTTGCTTGTAATTTAGGAGACTTCCCTTTGCTGCGCACTGGGTTATGCAACCACAACCACACAAGTGAACCCTCGTCGAAACCTCTATTGTTCGTCTTACGGTCGTATCGGGTCTTCATCTCAGACATTTGTTGGCCGGATTGTCTGATTTGCTCGTGAACATTATTCAACTTGTTACGCAAGTCATTTGCATAATCGGTTACATTGCGTGGAGAATCAGGAGGGATTCTGGTGATAATATCAGCAGGCAACCGTAATTCCCTTCCAAAGTTCGCGAAGGCTGGTGTCACAGCTGAACTTTCGTGAACTACACTGCGGTATGACAGAAGAAATGGCTGTATGTGCTTATCCCAATCTCTTTGCCCGCTTTCCACAACCTTTGCCAGATATTTTTCCAACGTTTGGTTGAAACGTTCCACCATTCCATCAGATTGTGGATGGTATGATGTGGTTCTAGTCTTGTGAGTACCCATCAGTCGACAAGTCTCCTGGAATACTTGTGATTCAAAATTCCTTCCTTGGTCGCTGTGTATTTCCAAGGGTACTCCAAAACGACAGAAGACCTCCTGAACCAATTTATCTGCGACTGTTGTAGCTTCCTGGTTAGGAATGGCAAAGACTTCTGGCCACTTTGTGAAGTAATCCATGACAACCATGAAGTACTTGTTCCCGTTTTCACTTTCTGGAAGTGGTCCTACAATGTCTAGTGCTATCCGTTCCCACGGGGCTCCAACGTTGTATATCTGTAAAGCACCTTTGCTGCGTGTCTGGGGTCCTTTCACAGCCGCGCAACTGGTACATTTCCGACACCAGTCCTCCACATCCTCCCGACAATGTATCTAGTAAAATCGCTCACGTATTTTCAGTCTTTTCACACCCATATGTCCACCTGAGCATCCATCGTGGTAGAGCCGTAACACATCCGGGACTTTGGCTCTAGGAACAATCATTTGTAGATGACAGTTGTCTCCTTGAGCGTTTTCTCATTTACGGCACAAGACTCCTTCCTGGAAAACTAAGCTGTTCCATTGTGCCCAATAACTCTTAGTGATGGAACTCATTGCAGCTAGATCACTCCACTTGGATTTAGGAGTACCAGCTTTAATCCAATTGAAAATTGATTTGATGTCTGCGTCATTTTGCTGAGCATTCTGTAGGGTTTCCTTCCATTCGTTGGTGAGATCCGTTTTTAGCATTCTTACGGACACAACTTCCTTGGCCTCTTGCCTGTTACAGTGCTTACAGTCTTCAGGACAAGGTCTTCTTAACAGTGCATCTGCGTTACCATGTGATCTCCAATTGCGATGCTGGGCAGTCATATCGGCTGTTCTTCGCTTTGGCAATTTGATCGAAGATGACCCTTTCTTGGGTCTGTACCCTTGTGGGAGATCGCGTACAGTTGATTCCGTAACTTCTCTAACGCGATGTGTGCGATGATCTTGCCTCACTGCTTCTACTTCCAAAGCATGGGCCAAGGCGTCCTTTAATGTTTCGTGATGCCCAAGTCTTACAGCGGCTCTGACTTCCATGTCACGTATTCCATCGACGAACGCCTGTACGAGATTGACATTGATCAGAGCAGGAGCAGACTGGTACTGGCCTTCCAGATAAACTTCTCAATTGTTGTAGATTCTCGGCACTACGTTGAACACGATCCTTTAGCTTAGCGCGAAATACGTGCTCCAGGTGCGCGTCACTGTATCTGGACTCTAATGCTTCCAGCAGCTGCTCATATGTTACATCCTTGCCAAGAGCCTCAAGTACGGTCAGTGCCTGGTCTCGTAGGCCTAAGGTGAGCGCGGTCATTGCTTGCTTTTTCGTCCACCCATTCGCCTTCATAACGGCCTCAAACTGCATCCTGTAAGCCGACCATGAAGATGTTACGTCGAATGGCGGCACCTTAAACCCTCGTGCCGAAGGTGCAGCAATCACTGGACACACAATCCCGTCACCAGTCCGAAGTTCACCCAAAGTCTTCTTCACCCCGGCAATTTGGACCTCAGCTCCAGAGATGCGATTCTCGTGCTGATTGACTTGCTCTTTCGTCCACTTAAGCTCCTTGCCAAATGTTCAGTGCAGGTCCTTAATCAGGAACATCTGTTCTTCCTGACGCCGGGCCTGCTTCTCTTTGTCTTCCTGAAGTTGCTTTTGCAACAGGCGGGCCTGTTCCTCTTGGCGTCGGGCCTGCTCTTCGTGGCGGCGGGCCTGCTCCTCCTTACCCTTCTGTAACTGCTCTTGCAGTAGGCGGCCCTATTCTTCTTGGCGGCGGGTCTGCTCCTGCAGGAGCGCCATTAGCGCAGATAGGTCTGGAACCGCTGGTGCTGAAGAGACTGCAGATGGACTAGCGGCTGTTTCCATCGTAGGCTGAGCACCACCCGGCGTTTGTATTGGGGAATCTACGAACCGCCTCTCGTCCATGTCCTGCTGTCGTTGACTCCGAATACCGTCCGCGGCGTCTTTTGGTAAAATTGGCATTTTATCCCACTTCTGACACCAATGTTACGAGTTGGGTAACGGATAAATCAATTAACACCAGTTAAAACCAAATTGACACCCAAATCACTAATTTCAACAATCACTAAACGCGATTTAACACTATTCGCTACTATAACATACACTAAAACACACTTGAAAGTCACTTCGAGATTTTCACTTCCGAGTCGCCTCGATCGTAGTCAAAACCAGACTGACTGCCGGTCCCTACCGGTGCCCTTTTTTATCCACGGCCGGACCCACTGGGTGTTAAGGGAAGATCGTCGAAAGTTCCGGAGAACATCCATGAACTTCTACTCGGTCCCATAATTTCTAGAAGCTTCCGGTCAATCAATCTTCCAACCAATCATCAGTAGAAGTGTCGAGAACCTCTTTCGACAATTCGACCGACGTAACAGTAATTATTGGTAAACATTCAATGCAGAAATTATAACTTACTGTAAATTGAATTTAAAGTTGAATTGCCATGTGGTATATCCAGGAGGGGTTTTGCCATTTTCATCCATGAATGTGAGACCCAGCTGAATAATTCTCAAGAGATCAACATTGCACCTGAAATTGTACAATCAACATAAGTATTTTTTTGAACAAAATTGAACATTTACTGCAACAACCACAGCAAGAATTATATTATTAACCTCACTGCATAGCATAGGCCTTCCTTTTAACCTTTTGACCGCCATAGTCGCGAACACAGAGTACTTTGTCGCGTATAGACGACAAGCCAAAAAAGCTATTAAGCTCCATCTAAACTTGCTACTCTTTTGTATGTATGTATTTATTTTTCTTAACTGGGCGCTGAGGGCACATCTTTGTTTTTTCGATGTGGCGGTCAAAAGGTTATACTTGATTTAATCCGGAGCATATTACATACTAAATGCTGTCTGTAGGTAAAATCCTCTGCATTACTTTCAATTATTAATTTGTTCAGAGTTATTTAAAATTGCTTTACCTCAGTAGTTGATACTGATAGTCTGCAGTGGACCTGAACTCCCCAATTGGACGTGCAACCACACCTGGGAACTCTGTGTCCATTGCTACCCAGTGGTACTTTTGGACAATCTGAAAGGTAAAAGTAGTTTTTTTTTTTTTCTAAATGGAGACTTCAGCCATCCCAAAACCCAACAGCTATGTCTGCTATGAACTATTTCATTGAAAATATACATGTTATGGTAAAACATGATTGACCCTAAGTAGTAAAACCTCCATTAAATTGAACAATGAGCAATTAAATGATCAAAAGCAAGTGTTTGCTAAACATGTAGCTGCTGCATTTTATCCAAATATACCAAGGACTCAAGAGTGATATGAATCATAATTCATATCACTCTTGAGTCCTTGGCTAGGACACAGGCCGTAAAATAAATCAAACAAAGTAATGACTTTGTATGATTTATTTTCCGTTAGATCTAGCACACCTACTCACACTGGACTTGGGTGGTTGATTACTGTCCAATCCTTCTCAAAGAGAAGAGACTGAACCACCAGTGGGAACATTATCATGCTTATGCTGTTCAAAAAGGTATCATATAAAGGTCTCCTCGTACAGATTTCTAGGGTCCTATCTCCCGAATTCTCTGTTAAGTAAGAGACGAGGATAACTATTGCCAGATCTATTAAATAAGAGCAGAAGTCCCACAAAGCTTTCTGGGATCTGTATGGACCAGCCTACGTATGCTATGGCGTGCTCTCTGGACACAGGTACCTAGTTCCTGGAATAGCAATGTCCCAAGAACAAGAACATTGCTGAAATGTCAGGGAGTCGAGTTTGCTGTAGTCCTGTTTTTTTCTTCTTTATCCAAATATCAAGCACCTCAAAAGGCACCGCATCCTAAGGCTGAACACAGTGCTTACTGGAGCCCTGCATTGACCGTAGTCAATGCAGAGCTCTAGGGTCCCTACATAAAAACAGAACATTTGTTTCCAGCCAACACTGAATGCAAAATAATTAAAGAAAAAGAAAATTCAACATCAAACTTTCTTCAGCAATGCCAATATAACAAAAACTTACTCAGCAGGTTGATATCTGAGACAGATTGCAGTCACTCTATTGAGTGACCATTTGAAAATTACAAAAACAACATCAATGAGTCATTCAGACTTTTTGCAAGTGCTGTGACATAGTCACCCATACTCCTTTGGCCTTGTTTGTTGGGAGAGAAGTAAATTTACTAGAGAAAACTCACTTTTCTTATTATTTGAAATTCTTCATGCAGGTTGTGATTCCATACATCCTTTATTCCACAGTCTCCGGTCCCCGGAAGCTGGGCCAAGCCAAAACTAGAGGCTGGCATCTGTAGGAGATTAATATGACCTCTATGAATTCTAACATGGATGCCTTATGCCATAAGAATATAAAACTGTTTCAATTAATTTTGATTTTGCTATAGAACTTAACAGCCATTATGTTATGAATAATAAAACTGTATTAACTGCTGACAATAAAGCATAGATTTCAATATGACTGACACTTCATTGTAGGCTGTATTACCTTGTTTTCTGTTTCATAACATGACTGTGTTCAAGTGTATTGTAAAATAGATCAACGTTTTTACAATAGTTTCCTCAGAATACAACAATAATTTTCAATTAAAATCAACACCACAGTTTCTATGTCATTTTCATATCATTGCAATAATGAGTTAGTTGTGCAATTATAAACAAACTTAACTAACCTTGTATCGGCTATCTGCTTCCAGATGGGCAGATTCTTCACTTTTTTTCGACGCCGTGGTTTCTGATTGGTTGCGAACTTGAGAAAATTTAACGCTAGTGCTTTGGCACAAAATTGTTTGTTGTTGTTTAGAAGCTACACTTGAATTCTGAAAACATTTCCGCGACTTCTGCCGCAAAGAGATTGACAAGAATTTAAATGCGAACTTGTATACTGTGAAATTCAACGACTGCGCAGACCGCGGGTAACCCTAAGATAATTGTCGATACTGATTGATATTGAATGTTCAAGTCTACAAATCTCGGCAAAATATATATTTTTTGAAGTTTTCACACGAAACAAGAACTTGCATTTGGCAAACTGGCAAAGCAAATCAATAGGATGCCCATCGGCAATGTTCAGCACCTACTTTTTTGTAACGTTTCTACCACTAGCCCTTTTGCTATGTATTGTGAAACCGATATTGATTAGGTGTTGGCTTGGTAGAGCTGCGTGCGCACGTGCGCAGGTGCGCAGTGCGCACGCAGAGGGTATAAAACGGCAACATAGCAATATTCCAATTGATCCATATATACAGACTATAAATAAAAACTTACTAGTAATATGAATAAATAAAAAGAAAACAAAAGAAACATTCACAGGGCATCAAAGAATACGTCTAGATCGCTGTCAACGGGAACAGTGCCCAGAACGCTGGCAGCATTGCCACGTTGTATGGCAATGCTGACCTCTGATCACCTGAAGAGTCGGCGAATCGCCTGGCGATGTTCTTAAAAACGTTGTGACCACTCGGACCCCACGGCCCCAGAGTTTCAACCCCAAACGGCTCAAACACAACACATAGCTAATAGCTAAGCCAATGTATATCCGCCGTTTAGAGTTTTCAGTAACTGCAGCAGCAGCACCAGCACAACACGCTGAACTAGGAAGATGGGATGTCGCAAGGGTTCGACGTATGTTGCATCCCACACCAAAGGCCCACCCAGCTTCCATGGCATTATGGTCATACCATATGATCTCTTCCCATCGTCGCGTGCCAAGCCACTAGGTTCTAAGACGGCTGGCAGTGACAAGAACACGACGGATTATGTCATTTAAGCTAGCATGTCGTGCTAACCGTCCTACACTCCTGCTGCACGAAAGGCCATGGTGCCCGAGGTAGTCGACTACTTCACCACATTGACAGCGGTGTGGAGCATCACAAGGAGCGCCCAAACGTAGCCCAAAAGTATCCGAGGGTTATATCACCCAGCATTAGTACCTATGTCGGGTGAAGGTAGCGCCTGAAACCAAACCCGACTCCCACTCACCCACAGCCAGCCGGCGGGTACGCTCCGCAGTATTGGTGGACGTATTCATGACATTATTCCTTCCACTAGCCACTTTCCAGGCGTCCTTGGCATCGGTCGAACACGGCACCTCAGGGTCGACCAGGGAGGAAGATAAAATTCTCCGGGTCAGTTTTTCAGTGCTGTGGACAGAGGACAGGAACGCCGGTAAGCTAACACTGGAAATTTTGCGGACACCGAGCCCACCAATACGAATTGGAAGGGTGGCTTGAAGCCACGCTCGGTCATCCTGGGCCACATTAAGAATGGATGTCAATGTGTTACGAATAATTTTGTCAATTTTGTCCAAGAGTTGTGGATGTTTGAAGAGAGGGGATAAACGAAGAAAATATATGAAATTTGGACCAAAACAACAATATCTAATTAGGGTGAAAGCTGAATATAAACTAATTTGGGAGAGTCTTTCCGAAATTTCATTAAAATGTTTAATTTTCTTGTCAATAAATAATGGGAAACTTTCTGCCATTGTAAGGGAACCAAGGTGGTGCAGGGAACTTTTTATTTAAGATGGTGATATTTGGAGCTATTTCATTAAATTCATCTCATGTCGATTGTCTATCGGTAGCGTCGGTAACAAAAATTTCATATTTGGATGAGTTTAATTGAAGGCCTATTAATTTAAATTCTTCTTTCAGGAGTTGTAGGTCAGCTAAAACGTTACTTACGTCACCTCCTAGGGTTCCATTGTTTATGTACCACACGTTAAATTTTTGAATTGAATTTTTGGATAATGGAATGAATACATAATTTGAAATGAATAATACAAGAAGAGCCAATGACGTTGAATGTTGGAAAAAAACTGGAAATGCATGAAGTTCGTGCATTTCCCACAACGCGATTGTCTATTCATTCACGTAAGTGAATCATTTGGGATATTGCTAAGCGGTCGTGTGATACACGCGCTGCGTGCGCAGTGCGCACCTGCGCAGTGCGCTCTGACAAAGACATTTAAATATACATAATACCAGCAATAGACGGGACATCACGAAGAAAATTGTGATCCACTATTTGTTACCACTATAAGAAGACAAGTCAAGTCTTGTTTGAGACGTCCGCCTGACAGGTCGTATTATGCGTGTGTCAATCAAAGAGATATAAAAGAATCATAGAGCGGGCATTGGGCAAATTGTCATACAAAATTAGAAAATAATTCAAATAATTCATCAAAACATTTCAATAATTAGGTATTTGACTGAAAAATTCTAATTAGTCCGTCACTTAGATTATCAAAAAATATTTGACCCGTATTTTTTCTTCTGTTTCGTTAACCAAAATTGGCAATACGTCACAATTTAGTACAATTTCTATTGAATTCTGACGTCACGAGCCCCCACTCTCGAGTTTTGATGCGTTGTATTTTGGTGCATATTCATTGGTTTTTCAAAAGAAAAAATACGTGTCCGTTATTTTTTAAAACTCTAAATGACGGACTAATTATATTTGTAACTAGCTGTGCCCGCGACTTCGTTCGCGTGGTTGTCGAGGACAAAACAACGTCGTTTAGATAAGAGTATATCACCTTTTTGATGATTTAGATAAGAGTCCTGAGGCATTTTAAAGGAAAATTAAAGCAATAAACAAAACCAACAACACTTATGACTGAATAGCCTACAAACTTAAAAGAACGGTGCGTACAACGTATCGTCTATTCGTGGTCGTGACTCAACGAATTGGCAACACTAACTTACTGTATAACGATTGGCACTATTTTTTTTTTAGCGTGGTAAAATCATCAAATGAGTCCTCCCGTCCAGGGCAGGGCGGGAGGGACTGTCAGACTTGTACTGACTAAAATCCACGGTATCCTTCAATAGCCCTTTACGTACCGGGGTTACGGTAATTTGCGAGTCCCGCGACCCCGGCAAGTTTTGGCCCTCTACAGGCCCCGTCACTATGCTGACACTCCTTGAGGCGCGCGTGGAACACAACGCGCCGTCGACCCGGGCATGGTCCATGGTCGGACAGCGAGTCGCCCATTACTCGCCGCCCGCGCCTACGGTGGCCGGAGGTTGTCTTGCGACGTCCGACGCCGTGGGCGTCTACCACTGCGGCTGGGGTGGAGAGAGGACGCTGTCCTCTCCCTCACGCAGCCCGCCTCCTGCTTCGCAGAAGGAGGCGACCGCTTCCCACTCCGTCTCGCCCCGCAGCATGGCCTCGACCAATGCCGGGCGCGAGAGGTCTCCGCCTATCGCCGTCGTGAGGTCACGGCGGTGCTCCGCCCAAGCGGGGCAGTCCTGCACCGTATGCTCCACCGTGTCCTCCGGACGATCCTCCCAGTGGTGACACCCAGGCATTGCTTCCGTCCTTATCAGACACAGGAACCTCCCGAAACTTCCGTGTCCGGTGAGGACCTGTGTCATGCGGTAGGTCAGGACGCCGTGACGCCTATCCAGCCACTCCTCAAAGAGGGGTCTTACTGCCGCGATTGCGGCGTGCCCGCCGATTGACACTATTGGATTCAAACTACGGAGTAAATAAATACAATCTTTACTTCGTACTTCAAACCAATGACCAAACGAAACCAATAAGATAAGCCCATACTTTTTTTCGACCAATTTAGAAAATCGATAAACCAAGCAACCAGAGAACTTGTACGACACACGCAAGAACTTTTAAGACACCTAACGAAACACAATTTGCCTAGCAAACACGGTGGATGTCATTCTCGCGCAAGAAAATCTTAACACCGCGATTCAGAAAATGACGTCATTTGCACAACGCCATCTATCGGATTTGGATTTCAACTATCAACATTAGTTCTATTTTTAGTCTTAAGATGTCGTTGCAAGTACTATATTTTGCAAGTACTATATTGCGTAACGTAATATTTTACTTCTTGAACTCACTAAATTAATCATATCTTTTGATAGAGTGAACCGATTTCGATGAAACAAAAACTAAGTTAAACCTCAAGTTGCGTATAATTTTTGTATATAAATATTGTCAGCATTGAATTCGTAGTTTTTACGTGATGCGCGCACAAACAAACAGACAAACAGACAAAAATTTCAAAAATGATGGAAATGGGTTCTGTTACTTATCTTTTCACACGCTGGCTACTTTTTGTTTCAATTTCTTCAATGTACAAAAATGACTTTTCTACAGATTTATTATATGTATAGATTTATAGCTACTGTAGCTGTACTGTACTGTAGCTAATAGCCAATTTTATTACACGGTAGATGGCGTTAAATGAAAACCTGGAAAATAGGTGTTATAGAATAAATTGTTATCGATAAATAAAAAAAATATCGATAACATTATATCGACAAGTTTACAAAACTGTTCGAACGTCCTTTTCAAAATCTAAGGCCCACTTGCACCACAAACCACTGAACAGGTTTAGCGCTAAACTGATTTAAAACGTCGTTCTTTCTTTGTCAACTTCAAACAATTTGACAGAGACAGAACGATGTTTTAAATCAGTTTAGCGTTAAATCTGTTTAGTGGTTTGTGGTGCAAGTGGGCCTAAATCTTACTCTCTGTTCTCTTTTCAGGAGACCACTAGAAATCATAACACAGTATTATGCTGAGTGCAAAGCCTTCTTATTTTTGTTAATCATTATTTAGATTTATTATTTTTCGCATCAAACTTGATCTTTTTGTATGTACATTGTACATATTTCTATGAAAAATAAATCTATTTTATTTGCTTTGGCGTTTTAACTATTTATAAAAGAATATCGATAATTTAAATCGATAAGCAGACTACTCTTATCCAGTAGGAAATTAATAGTACTGCTTTTTAACAACAGAGGGCGTTTATTACAACTTTGCCAAATATTCTAGAAAAATCGAAGAAAATTCTAAATAGAATTAAGTGAAATCATGTCGCTCCCTCTTTACTGCTCTGAGATCGCGCCGGAGCTCTTCCCGCCGCTCTTCGCTCTTCACCCCGGCGCTGCGCATCCACGCGCCACACATAGACTCGCTGGAGGGCAGTCGCCTCCAGATCCCAGGGCAGCAATCCGGCAAGGAGGTTGGCCGATTCGCCGGCGATCGTGCGGTATCCTCGGATCATCCGGATAGCCATGACCCTCTGGCATGCGACCAGTTTTAGTCGTCGCGTCCGAATGCTCAGGGCCCACACGGGGTCCCCGTAGAGGCCCATGGACCGCAAGTTACAACCAACTACAAGAACTTATATATTACTTATAACTTACTTATTACTTGCTGCTACGGAACTTGTACTTGCTGCTTTATAGGCCAGTCTGACTCGCAGGCCGGTTTTTTTCTATTCGAAGCTAGATGGCGCTACTGACGTTTGACATAAAAAATGTCTGTAGGACAATTTTCACAATGCTGGCTCCATGATTCTTTGAAATCCCTTTGATTGCTACAGACAAACTGTATTTTTTTTAATACCTATTGAAATAATTTTACATAATTATACTATAAATCGACTTAAAATAAGGGTAACGAATAATATCGTCAAAAATTCATCCGCATCGCTTTCAACAGAAAAGTGTTCATTGGATGGCAATAGATTTTTTTTTTATCGTGGTAAAATCATCAAATGAGTCCTCCCACCCAGGGCAGGGCCGGGAGGGACTGTCAGACTTGTACTGACTAAAATCCACGGTGTCCTTCAATAGCCCTTTACGTACCGGGGTCACGGTAATCCCTTGGTCCCGCGACCCCGGCAGGCTTTGCCCTCTACAGGCCCCGTCACTATGCTGACACTCTTTGAGGCGCGCGTGGAACACAACGCGCCGTCGACCCGGGCATGGTCCATGGTCGGACAGCGAGTCGCCCATTACTCGCTGCCCGCATGCCCGCGCCTACGGTGGCCTTGCGACGTCCGACGCCGTGGGCGTCTACCACTGCGGCTGGGGTGGAGGGAGGACGCTGTCCTCTCCCTCAGGCGGCCCGCCTCCTCCTTCACGAGCATGACTGCTTTGCAGAAGGAGGCAACCGCTTCCCACTCCGTCTCGCCCCGCAGCATGGCCTCGACCAATGCCGGGCGCGAGAGGTCACCGCCTATCGCCGCCGTGAGGACACGGCGGTGCTCTGCCCAAGCGGGGCAGTCCCGCACCGTATGCTCCACCGTGTCCTCCGGACGATCCTCGCAGTGGTGACACCCAGGCGTTTCTTCCCTCCCTATCAGACACAGGAACCTCCCGAAACTTCCGTGTCCCGTGAGGACCTGCGTCGTGCGGTAGGTCAGGACGCCGTGACGCCACTCCTCAAAAAGGGGTCTTACCGCCGCGATTGCGGCGTGCCCGGATCTCGGTTGCGACAGTCGCTCCCTCTTTACTGCCCTGAGATCGCGCCGGAGCTCTTCCCGCCGCGCCTCGACTTGTCGAGGCAGCGGCGGCGCATTCAGACGGCCATGAAAACACATGGCCTCCGTCTTGTGCAGCGCCACGTCGAGTCCCAACTGCCGGATCCTACAAGCGACTGTCGCTACCGCCTGCGTCGCCACGTCGGCCGCCGCCTGGTGCGACTCTCCCTTCGCCAGGACGAGCGTGTCGTCGGCGTAACAAATTACGCCGACGCCGTCAGGGAGGTCGCCGCGCAGCACCCAGTCGTAACCGATGTTCCACAGAAGCGGCCCCAAGACCGATCCCTGTGGAACACCGCACGACAACATCGCCGGTTCCACTCTTCCCGGTGACCGGGGTAGAAGACGGCTCCGTCCGTCAGGTAGTCCTCGACTATACGACGGAGTTAGGTCGGCACCCGGTGATACCGGAGTGCCTCCCTGATGCAACTCCAGGGCAGGGTGTTAAAGGCATTGGAGATGTCCAAAGACACCCCCAAGACCCTAAAAAGGTTAGAGCCTCAGCCTTCATAACACGTCTTAGACCTAAAGAATGGACAAAGCAATACCTGCATGATGGCACATTTTCATTAGTTGTGAGGGCCCGCATGCGGGATGCGAGAGATTTCTGTAACGCATTCCACAGGTCTCGCATTCGGGGAACCGTTTTCATTAGTTGATAGGGCCCGCATGCGGAGTACGAGAGATTTCTGGAACGCATGCCACAGGGCCCGCATTCGGGGAATGGTTTCCATTAGTCGATAGCCCGCATGCGGGTTTGTCGCCATTTATTGACAAGAGTGGCAGACCCGCATGCTGTAAATCGACCGATGAATTTCATTGTACCATAACGCGATCGGTATAAAGCAAGCGAGGAACCACCGTAGACGGTGTAACGAACTCGTATCGAGTTGTGACTTTCATTGGTTGTTATCTCGCATGCGAGGACTCCCCGTATGCTGTATACCGCACGAGTTAACGACCAATGAAACTGCGCCATGATGCGATAGAAAGCCACCAGCGGAAAATTCGAAAATTCGAGGTAGAGCTGCGCCACCACTCATGACCTGTGGAAAATTCAAGGTACTACATTTTTTGATGCAATTTGATGTTCAGACGTTAGCAGGTTAACCTACCCCAATCTGTAAAATTTTACCAATCAAACATCAACTTTTCACTAATGCCATAAGGTTGAAAATCTATTAAAGAAATTTGATAGATTGATGTAGGTTGATGTGCTGGCGTCTGTACCTAATGATATAGACATTAGGGCCGCCAACCCGAGTCACAGAGTTCGATCGAATCGCATATTAGCGCATTATCATGATGTGACCAATTCAACGACCGGCTCGCGACACATATAATATATTCATTACTTTAAAACTGCTGCGACAGTTACCTAAGTAGAGCTACAGTGTGAAAGTTGTTTTGGATATAATTGTCCATAAAATATGGTACTAGAAATACGAGAAAATTATTTAAAAATAGTTCATCAACTGAATGCCGCTCAAAAAACAAAAAATAAACTTTCTACAATTTTCTACTATAGGAGGTACTTCAAACGTCTGACTGTAACAGTCATTAGAGCCCATTCGCACGAGCGCTTTGTATGGGTTTTAAAAAAGCGCCCTAAATAGAATAAATTAATGCATTCCCATGTATCTGTTCACACGTCAGCGCTTTTAAAGCGCGGCGCTTGTTTTCGAATTGTTTTTGATTTTAAGTGCTGAGCGGTGACATTTAAGTTCAATTTACCTTTTTGTTAGGGTGCGACCACATCCGGCGAATGTGCGCATGCGAGCATTTGATGCTCTTGTGTCGCTCTTGCGCCGCTCGCGCGCCGATCACGCGCACTCTACGCGCCGTGCGTGCGCGGCTTGTGACTGGCGCATAAGCCGCGGTCGCGCGTCTTGCTCGCTTCACGTACTTCCTCCCGCCGGCGCCCTTCACACCTCACAGTTCGTTTCTGATACCAGAGGCTGAATACATGTTGCCATGGAGTGGACAGAGAAAATATATTTAGATTGATCGAAACGTATAGAAGATTTCCTATTTTATGGGATCCAACAGATTCTTATTACTATAGAAAGAACCTAAAAAATGATAAATAGAAGGAAATAAGTGCTATAATGGGAGTCGACTGTGAACAGTGTCGTAGCAAACAGTTAACAGTTGTCGTGTAGTCCATTATCTTGGAAAGCAAACGTACAACTGAGGCTCCAGTATGAAAGCAAACGGAACGAAACGGTAAGCGCGCGAACTGCACGCGTGTAGATCGCGCATAGCACGCGCTCACTATACGAACATTTCGTGAGTTGCGCTAAAGAACCGCACCAAACAACGGCAGTAACGCGCGTGAGCAGGTCGCGAGTGGTTCGCGAACTGCGCATTCGCCGCGCATTCACCAGATGTGGACGCACCCTTAAAAGTCAGCGTTTCTTAAACGCCTGAATAAATAAATCGCTGGTGCGAATGAGCACTTAGACTGACGTCATTATTCACTCGCTTCCTTGTTTGTTTACATTTTATTTTTTGGGCTTTAAGTTGACAAGTTTAGTAATTTTTTGTGTTTTATTCAAGCAGAAATCACAATTACAATATTATAATACATTTTTAGTGAAATGTGAATTGAATTTTGCCTTGTATCACACTATTGAATGGTGTGAATACAGGGTGCGATAATTTTTCTAAAATCAGCTGGTTCGATTACTGGCAAAGATTATTGAATTTTCTAAAATCCAATGATGCAGTTTTAGTTTTTATTAAAATTGGCCTCGAGACCCATGTTAATGTGTCTCGAGTAATATTCCTCATAGAGTCAGGTATAGCCATCCACGCCGAGTTGAAATAATCACCCTTTTTAGATAACTGCGGTTTTGCCGAAGAGAGAAAAAAAAAGATTACTACTACAAGCGTCTCTGTTCATAGCTACTTATTCAGTGAACTCGGAAAAAAAACTCGGCTTGTTCCATAAACAAGCCCAGTTCTTGTCACTGAGTTTTTGTGATCGTTATACGATATCGTCAGGACTCATGACTGCTCTATGGGTCTTGTTTTTACCCGATCGCGCCAGAGGAAGAGGAAGGTTACGTTTTTTTCGCGATTCATTAATCAACACCAATTAATCAACCAAACTTATTTTATTGACATAAAACCATTACTAAAACAAAAACACTGCGCCCGATGCTGCACTAGCGACGGTGCGTTCTTTTTAGACGAGACGAGCCGAGCCCGCTGGAGTACGTAACTAAGTTGTAGGTGTATGGGTTGGTTGGTTTGACATATTGAGGTAGGTTGATGTGCTAGCGTCTGTACTAGTCAACGACCATAATAATTATGATAGTAGTTGGTACGAAATAACTTACGTCAAAATCGATTTCTAGGAAACCAAATCCGCGTAGGAAGAGGCGACGTAACCACTTCTTCCTTGAACAAATTAAAAGAAAGACAAATGAAATCAATATTTAATTTAAAGGACTTTCAATAAATTTCCAATTAGGTTGCGAAACCTTGAAACTGCAAAACAAGATTATAAGCAGAGGTTAGCATAAATAAAATCGAGCTTAAACTTTCCTTGTAACTTTCTATCTGAAATTATCTAAGTCGTCTCTGGGAAGGGTAAGCGCCGTGAATTAAATTACTAACTTCACACTCGCTCAAACCAATTTGTGCAAAGGGTTTGGGTCGCGGGACTTATGAATTACCGTGACCCCGGAACGTAAAGGGCTATTGAAGGACACCGTGGATTTTATTCAGTACGAGTGTGACAGTCCCTCCCGCTCGGTCCTGGGTGGGAGGATTCATTTGATGATTTTACCACGTCAAAAAAAAGGGTTTCAGCTTTTAATATATCGGAGACTAGTTCACTGTGGTTCCACCCCCGCTGCTCAGCTCGTATTGGTCGCAGCGTGATGGTTTAGAGCCTTCCTCGAAATATAGAATATGCAATCTATACATAATAATAAAATGGTGGGAAAGTCAAAACTGTACATTGATTTTTTTTAAAGAATACTTGGGGTGTGATACCGAAGTCAATTATATGTATAGATTTTATAACAGACAAAAGTCTGTTTGTCTGTTATAAAATCTATATTTTTAAATAAGTTGAGTCTGTTTGTCTGTATGTATGTCCGGGATAAACTCAATAAGTACTGCATGGATTTACTTCAAATATGGCACGAATATTAATAAAAGATCGGGTCAACATATAGGCTGGTTTACATGGTGTCTGGTTTACATGTGTAAACCAGTGCTTGTAAAATTAGATGTGAATAATGAAGACTTTATGATTATGATTTATTTAAGTAACTAGCTTTTGCCCGCGACTTCGTTCGCGTGGAATACTGACTTCCAGCAGATTTTTGGTTTTACCCACATAGTTCCCGATCTCGCGGGATATTCTAGGGAACTCTTCAAAAATCAACATAATGAGCTCTGCGTTTGAATTTAAGAGATGTATACTCATTTAGGGCATTAAAGCCGTTTTGCCGATCGAAAAAGGCGAAAATGTTATTTTTCCCTTATTTTCTCATCATTCTACTGATTTGACATTTCAGTCCAAAAGGAAAAAAGACTGTTTCTCCCTTGACAAATTTTCTATTATTTTAGGTTTTAGAGATTATGAAAGTTTCTTACACCAAGACATTTCTGTTTACCGCGGTTTTAGTTTAGCCATCCTTTGCAAAAATATAAAGGTTTTGTGGTTTCGACACTCTTGAGCACGCAACGTAGAGTTGTCCATGGGAGAAACAGTCTTTTTCAAGATGTACCCCCGCAACTTTTAGCGTTTGCCCTTGGGCTTTATTTATGGTCATTGCAAACGCAGTTTACAGCGGAAACTGAACTCTTTTGAATTGGAATGGCAAATCAGTTGGAATGATGGGAATACGGGGAATAATAAAAGTTTCGCCTTTTGCCATCCCAGTCATAATAACGGCTTTAATGACATTCCGTCCTAAATAGGTTATTTGTAACCGTATGCCGTTATATAGTCTTGGTGGATCTAGTTATATAGTTTCTCATAAGCATCACAGGAACACCAATTATACAACTGAACAATTTAAAATTTACGAAACAGGACCAGTCCACATAAACTATCATACAACCGACAATAAGTACAATTTTGGTTCCAACGCCATCTATCAATCCATAGTGACAACTCGTGTAACGATCGACACCATTGAACGATCGCCGCCATCTATTGAGAGTTTAAGGAATTATCTATACTCCGTTAGAGCATTTCATAAATTTTATTTTTTATTTTTATTTTTTTGTAATAAAAACTATCCTATGTCCTTTCTCAAGTTCCAAACTATGTCTGTACCAAATTTCACACAAATCGGTTCAGTAGTTTAGGCGTGAAGAAAAGACAGACAGACAGACAGACAGACAGACAGACAGACAGACAGACAGACAGACAGAAAGACAGACAGACAGAGTTACTTTCGCATTTATAATATTAGTTAGGATTTTACAAATAGCTTCAGGCGTCATCGAGAAATCGGGGAAAATTGGGCATATAAAAAAAGGAACATTATTTAAATATCCCGACGAATTTATAAAACCCTCCTTTTTTCGAAATTTGTTAAGAATAAACTAGTTGAATGTGACGTCCGATTTAGTAATTACGCTTTTTTTTATAAAACTGTGCCCCACGCAAGAAATTCCTCCTGGGTCGTGGGTCCATTTACAAATTAAAATTAAATACACTGCTAGGTCCGGAACAATTACGTGTAGATCATAGATACAAATTTTAATGATACAAATATTTGTTCCTTGCGGGAATCGAACTCGGGACTAGGTTGTTATTCATTTGCCCGAATGTATCTTCCCAGATAATTTAAGCCCGTATTTTCAGTTCTATAGAATTAGCAGCCGATTAGTAGGATCTAGCCTTGACCTTCCAATTATATAAAAGGTTACACTAATTTGTGTCTCTATGAGTAGTCTAGATATAAGTAATTAACAAGTAAGTAAGTTATCAACAAGCGGTCTATTGCACAGATAATATTGTGATTAAGAACTTTGTGTGGCAACTAAACAATAAAGTTTTATGAAGACGTTTAGGCGTTGATAAAATTATGCACGATATCGCATTAAATCGTATACCGGGCTCAAGTTTGGTATCTAGATTGACTGAAAATACTGGAAGTGTAAAAGCCGTGGTCAGACGAGGCAGTCGTTCGCGAGCTCGCGCGCTGGCTGGTCGTTTCAGCGTAGTTTCAAAGCGCGCCGACCGTCAGTCGTCGGTAACTTTGTCATCGCGACACTCGCAACTTTTCATGAAAATATGTGATTTTATTTTGTGGACTAT
The DNA here is from genome assembly GCA_943136025.2 of Agrotis puta. Lineage (NCBI taxonomy): Eukaryota > Metazoa > Arthropoda > Insecta > Lepidoptera > Noctuidae > Agrotis > Agrotis puta. The sequence goes on along the minus strand of OW964176.2, from coordinate 10,440,536 downwards.
TTTATTGCTGTTTCGGTGACTTTTTCTTTAAGTTTGAAAGTTTTGCAACGAGTTTATGTTAAAGGTAAGTTTTTAGAGATTATTATTCCTAAAGTTACTTTTAATTATTGTAATTTTTTTTATGCACACATTTGAATCAGAAATGTTATTCATATAATAATACGTAAAAGTTTATAAAAAGTAGTACCTCTCTAAAAATAATAATTTCATATCATGCAAGTATTTAGAATTCACTGAAACAGTTTTTCGTGTGTAGAAAATTAAAATAATGTAACAGCTATCATGTATTCATACATCCAAATGCCTAATGTACCGATTTCATTATTTGATAATAATGTTTTAGTGTCAGGAAATAGTTGGAAGGTAAACTTTTTTACGCGTTAATGTCACCACGAGGAAAACGATTAACATTGTATCAATCAGCAGATTGGCGCTTGTAATAGCTTAGTTTTATCTGCAAATAATAATATAAGCTAAAGTAAACAATACTGAGAATAATACCATATAATGTAGGTATAATCGCCTTTCTGTGGAAGAATACTAATATGCTTTTTTAAAAACTAGAAAAATACGAGTATCTATGAAGATTTTATGATTTTGAGAAGGTTACGGTATGATTAATATATTGCTGTTGTACATATATGTCAATAGTAGTGGGAAAACTGTCCTGCGATTATCTGCAACAAGGGAAAATACCGCGTTATGATCTGAAAAAGTAATAGATAGAGAAGGCGGGGTTATTGCGGCGTTGATCTACTCGCTACAGTTAGTATAACGTTCGATTCCCAAGTTTTTCACATTATATTGGATTTTCTCAGAAACAGATCTGAGTCTAACTACCTACGTGGATGATTTATGGCAAAATTCCGTATGACATATGGAGCGAAATATGTCACTAGAATTTAAACATGAAAATGAGTGAGGGTGTAGCTTTTGAGGTACTAAAATTTAAATTTAACTAAGGTACTAAAAAGAAAATACAAAATATTACGCCTCCCATTGCTAAATGGCAATGGGAGGCGTAATATTTTGTATTTTCTTGCAACGGATTGTAATAATGAGTCTGTTTGGATTTTTAACTTATTGGAGTATGTTTTTTTATTGAGTTTCTTTTTTATATTTTGTTCTTTCAGATCTCAGAAAATGCGGTTATGTATATTATCGTCTCAACAATTAAGTAGTTCAGTTTATTTCGGCAGAGTACCTCCTTAAGTATAGACGATAATAATACTGACGCCAACGCTTACGGCTACTCGAAAATTGGACTATTGATATCCTATTTTATGAATTGGTTCCTATTCTTTTCCTACCTATATCCAAAAATCTTTCTTGTAAATTCACGCTTAATTGAATACCCATTTTATACATATAATAACAGACGATGAATAAGTGTAATAATGATTTTATCTAAAAGCCTTTATTACATTATAAAAAAATATTCTTTTATTTTTATGAGCGAGCTGAAATCACATATAGAAAAAAGCGCATTAAGTTGCTGCTTATTTCGGCAGACGATCTCGGGCCACTGTAGGCGCGGGCATGCGGGCAGCGAGTAATGGGCAACTCGCTGTCCGACCATGGGCCATGCCCGGGTCGACGGCGCGTTGTGTTCCAAGCGCGCAATCAGAGTGTCAGCAAAATGACGGGGCCCCCCTCTAGAGGACCAAATTCATCTAATACAAGTTATCAATTCCACTCGAACGGCAGGAATATAATTAGGTGCCACCCTATTAAGGCTCTGAGATAAATCTCCACAGGCACGTGAAGCTGCTGCTATTACTATCCTATTTATTCTGCACGCAATATCATAGTCTCCCACTTTATTATCCGTGTAATGGGATTTCGTAGCAAGTCCTTATCATACGCTTACCAAATATTCGCTTAATTTATTTATTTATTTAAATCTTCTTGCACATGAGTACAAAGGCGTACTTAATGCCTTGGGCATTTTCTTCCAGTCAACCTTGGGGTGATGCAGAGAATCAAACAGTAGGTGCAAAATACTATATATAAAAAAAAGACAACGAAGAAAAATAATATTATAATAATGGTTAATGGTGCTGTAGTTTTATTTAAATATTTAAAAAATAGTGTAAGATTGTAAATATTTTAGGGATTAGTGGTGGGCCATTGGTATCGGCCCCGACTTACGAGTTGTATGCCGTTGGCCAGCCAGGCGCATTACTTTCTGTCAGGATTGGAAAAAAAACAGTTCTTTTTAGATTATTTAAAACAAACTGTTCAAATTGTTTTAAACAAGTGTTTTTTTGTTGTTTTTAGTTTAGAGCATTATCTCAAATTAATTCGAACTTATAGGTTCTTGACTTTAAATAAATTGTATGTTTCATGTCTAGTCTTGATCTTTTCTAATCCGCCGTTAGAAATTAAATATTTACAAAAAACGATCGATTATATGAATTATTTAATTACAGTGCCAATAAAAATTCAAAGTATAACACACCAATAGCAAAGACTCAAATGGTTGTATGTAAATTTATCTAAACTCCTAAATATTAATTTATTTTCATTTAATATCCATTCATCCGTCAAGAAAAATAGTTTAAAGGTGTGATAAAAAACACTTTAATTTCAAACTGTTTTAAAAATGTGTTTTGAAACAACTTGTTTTAATCATGCCAACCCTGCTTTCTGTAATTGATTACCACTGCTCTTAAACCGGTGCATGAAAATATCGTAAGAAAACCCGCATGTCCTAGAACTAAAAATTTGAAGATATGTGACATCCAATCCGCCAACCCGCAATGGGCGAGTAGAGGAATTTGGCCCACTCCCTCACACAGAGAAGAGGCTGATGAAGAGTGTGAAGATTGAGCGCTTTCACATTAGATATCGGTGGGATTCGTAGTTTTTTCATACATTTCTAGGGATGCTCATACTCACGCTCATGCGAGAGATGACGAAATGCCAGTGTCGTGTCGTTACCGTTATCGTATAATGTGAAACCACTCACCTTTGCCAAGCTGCAGCAGTGAAAAATACAATAGGATATTGTCTATTAGCTTTTGATACTAAGATGTGTAGTATTCGTATCTTTTGGCTCACTAGTCACACCCCATCAACTGTTGAACTATTGCCGCCCATAAAGTGTGTATAGAACAAAAATCATGTTACATTAATTAAGTATTTATCGACAGCAAAATTGTGAATAGTGAAACTGAATGTTTTTAAGATGATAATTACCTTCCTTCCCTTATTACAATGTTCGGTATTTTAGTAGTTTAAAGTTCGTTTAATGCGTATTCCTCACTAATTTATAATTTCTTCTAAAAGTTTTTTAAAAGCGTAAGTTAAAGAGGTAGTTAGGTACCTACTTCGTGTAATATCATAAAATATTATGATTACTTCGTAAGAGGCTTCTTTCTTGCTTCAAGGTTACACAGGTATCCTTAAAAATGTTCAAAAGTATTCCAGCGGCTACACTTAGCTAAAAAATTATAAAAGTATTAAGTAGGCACAGAGAAAGATGTTAGCTGGTTCTTCAAATTACTCTTGAATTTGCATTTTCATTGAATAATCAACATTGATAATTAGTAAACTAGGTTTAAAGTTTAGTGTAAGTTAGTTATCACCATCGGCCCAGCCTTTCCAAACTAAAGTTGGGACACTTCCAGTCTAACCAGTTCCTATTCTAGTAGACTGCTTATCTGACGTCATCAATCCAACCTGTCCCTTGCTGTCCTCCCTCAGTGACGCCCTAAACCGAGGTCCGAACCCCACAGGGTTTTTTAGTTGTAAGCCCCTGACTGGAGGCCTAAGAGTAATTTAAGGCATCCACAGAAAATTCCGGTTAAGCAGCCCACAACCTCTTCTAGGTTGACCTGCAAGATGCCAGACACAAAAAAAAATGACGTCATCCACTCAATTAGTACTGAGTCATACGATACACCCTGGTATGACTAGTTTAAATGGGCTTGTTGCTTGCTTAGAGAAAACTTTAAGGTCAAACTTTTCTGATGTGTGAAGAACTAACCTGCCCTCTCTTTTATCATTCCTCGCGAGTTTATTTTCGGCCCCAACAAAATGAAAAAAAACATTAGAGGAAAACAAGGTTTCAGGTTTTCTTTATAAAAGTTGAAAGTAAGATTCCTTTGCCTTAAAAACCTGGTCACGGATTTCATTATCAGACACGAACGGTTTTGAAAACTAAAGTCCAATTTTACTCAAAGGCACGTCTATTTAACTTTCGTAAGTTGCAACTTTAGCATAATCAGATTTAGGCAATAGATACGTTATTTTACAATATCTATCTATATGGATGCTGAGAATCAGCAGATGCTCACGCCAATGTCTCGCTGATGGTGGCTTTGGTGTGTGTCGGATATTTTTTCTGATTTCTACAACATTTAGTTAATTAGGTTTTCTGTCATAGCTATACACTTTCTTCCAGCTAATTTAATGAGATCGTCTTTCCACCTAGTCGTTTGTACCCACATTCTTCTTAACGTCAAACGGGTGTTTGTAATTACTACCTGTAAGTATGAACATTACGGGAAACAAAGTCAAATCATTTATTTCAATGAGGCCATCAAAGAGGCTCTTTTGAACGTCGATTATTAGATTGAAAGGAAATGGGATAGGATGGGATTGATTCTACAAACGGGATTAATTAAACAAAAAGTAAACCCAGTTGTAAAGACAGAAAATCATCATCTTCCTGCCCTTATCCCATTTTACTTGGGGTCGGCGCAACACGTTTTTTTTCTTCCATTCTCCTCTATCAAACGTCACAGTATCATTCACTCCTCTTTCTTCCATATCATTTCTTATACAATCCATCCATCTCTTCTTTGGCCTTCCTCTTCCTCTCCATCCATCAACATTCATACTCATCACTCTCTTAGTCACATGAGTGTCATCCCTCCTCATCACATGTCCATACCAAGATAGACGATTCCCTTTAATTTTTTCTGTAACAGGCGCCACTTTCAAACTTCCCCTTATAAACTCATTCCTTACTTTATCCATTCTTGTCACTCCACACATCCATCTTAACATTCTCATCTCCGCTACATGCAAACGTTTCTCATCCATCTTTTTCACAGCCCAACATTCCGATCCATACAATACAACAGGTCTAATCACGGATTTGTATATTTTCCCCTTTAACTTGAGGGGCATCCGTGGGTCGCAAGTTGTTCCGGTGACCTGTCGCCATTTCATCCATCCCGAGTTAATCCGGTGTGTTATGTCCCGGTCTACATCGCCATCTCCTTGGACAAGCGACCCGAGGTACCGAAAGTCGGAACAGACTGGTATGGGCGTTCCGGCAAGTGTAATGGGCACATGACTGGAGAGACCGCCAAAATCGCAAAACAAATATTCGGTTTTGGTTCTGCTCAATTTCAGGCCAACGTTCTCCAGTCTTTGCCACCACGCCTCCAATCTGTTCTGGACCTCTAGGCCGCTCTCGGCAATAAGCACAATATCATCGGCAAACAGCATACACCAGGGGGCCTCCTCCTGAATGTCCGACGTCAGAGCATCCATTATCATCAGGAAGAGGTACGGGCTGAGAGCCGACCCTTGGTGCAAGCCAACCGCCACATTGAAGCTGCCGCTAGTGCCCGCTGTAGACCGGACTTGGGTACTGCATCGACTGTACATAGCACGGATCAACTGCACATACTTCCCAGGCACACTTTTCTCCTTAAGGGCCCACCACAGAACCTCACGTGGCACCCGGTCGTATGCCTTTTCGAGGTCGACGAACACCATGTGCAAGTTTTTATGTGCACCTCTGTATTTCTCGCACAATTGGCGGATAGCGAAGATGGCATCCGTCGTACCCCGACCAGGCATAAAACCGAATTGGTTCTGTGAAATTTCACTCTCCTCTCTCAGTCGCCTTTCAATAACTTTCTCCCAAACCTTCATACTGTGTGACATCAGCTTTATTCCTCTATAATTATTGCATTCCAGCACATCACCTTTGTTTTTAAAAATGGGCACTAGCGAACTATTGCACCATTCGTCAGGTATGGCTTCTTCCAGCAACAGCTTATTGAATAATAAAGCTAACCACGTCCAACCATACATCCGCAATATTTTCCACACTTCAACAGGTATTCCGTCCGGTCCTAATGCCTTACCATTCTTCATTCCACTCACTGCATTCCTCACTTCATCCACACTTATTTTTCTTACTAATCCCTTATTTACTGGTTTATTTTCAAGCACACCACTCCAGTCATTCTCCTCATTCATCAGTCTTTCAAAGTAACCCTTCCACCTATTCACAATTTTCTCGTCTTCCGACAGAATCATTCCAGCATCGTCTTTTACGCACTTTACTTGACAAACATCCTTCGCCTTTCTCTCCCTAGCTCTAGCAAGCCGGTAAAGTTGTTTTTGGCCTGCTGGAGTATCCAAAGTGTCATATAGCTTTCCTTGGGCATTTGCTTTTGCTATAGCCATAGCTCTTTTGGCTTTTTTCTTAAGAGCATCATACTCACTCTTTCTTTCAGCTTTCAAACTAGCACACTCATTACCAATGCTCTGCCATTCCTTAAATTTCTTCTATTTTTCCCTCAAAACATTCTGTATCTCTGTCGACCACCACCATGTATCCCTATCTATCGTGCCCTTTCCTTTCGTCTCTCCCAAAACATCTTTTGCTGCGCTCCTAATACACCGAGCCATCTCATTCCAACATTCATTTACGCTTTGGTCGTTCATATCACCCATCTCAATCATTTTATTTACCACTCGCTCTCTTAATTCTCCAGCACAATCATTCTTCTCTAGCATATGCCATTTTATTTTAGGAGGGGGACGCTCTTTTTGCTTTAGAAGCCTTATTTGTAAGACTACTTCCATAACCAGGAGTCGATGTTGTGAGACTAAATCTTCTCCCGGTAGCACTTTACAGTCTTTGACGAGCTTTATTTTGTTGCGTCTAACAAGGAAGTAGTCTATTTGCGTATTATGTGTCCCACTCTTATAGGTTATTAGGTGTCCATCGGCTTTTTGAAACCAGGTGTTGGCTACTGCTAGATCAAATGCAGTAGCTGATTGCAACATAGTTTCCCCCTCATTATTTAAATTCCCAAAACCCCATCCCCCGTGTACTCTTTCATAACTTCCTTTCATTCTTCCCACATGGCCGTTAAAATCACCTCCAATAATTAATTCCTCATGCACCGGGATGGTCATTAAAACTGCATCAAAATCCTCCCAAAACTTCTCTTTGACTCTTTCCTCACATCCTACCTGGGGAGCATACACACTTACCACGTTCAGTACAACATTCCCTAACATAACTTTCACAACTATCAATCTATCATTAATTCTTTTTACATCCATCACACTTTCTTTCAAATTACTATCTAACACTATTCCCACGCCATTCCTTTTTCCATCACTTCCACAGTAGAAGAACTTGTATCCCTCCCCAATTTCCCTCGCTTTTGTACCCTTCCATTTAGTTTCTTGCAAGCACGCTACATTTATTCTTCTTCTTTTCAATACATCTGCTAACTCTCTGGCTCTTCCAGTCATTGTCCCAACATTCCAACTAGCGTACCTCAATCTTTCTTCCCGGGCTCGCTTCTTACGTCGCACCCGTCCGGGTTGGTGCGACAACCCTTGTCCATTTCCCGCAGGGGCCGGGTGCTGCTCCTGCGCGTCGCCTGCGGGGTACGCCCTAGCACTATCGCGCATATCAGTTTCTCTAAACATATTGCTGAAGGATTTGGCTTTGATTTTATAGCCGGCCGCCTGCCTGACACTAACCCTCTTTGGGAATGCGTTTGTTGGTGGTTTACCCGCCACCATTCGAGTGACCCAAGGTGCTTGATAGCATGCACTAGGTCTTAAGGTCCATTAGTCGCCTTTTACGACACCCATTGGAAGATATGGGGTGGCGCTATTCTTTATGTCCGGACACCACACGGACGACAGAAAATAAAAAAATAAAATTATTTAAACTTCACGTTCTAAGTAGGTAAGATTTTCTAAATCCATGTAACTGTTTGATGATATATCATAATCATAATTACATTACGACTGAAATAAATTACGTGCCTGAGTGATTGACTTGATTGTGACTTATTCCGCGTTTAGACTATGTGTCTTCATAACTTCATAATTTGTAGGTAACAAGATTGGTTTAGATCTTATTCAACCTATCAGTAGAACTCGAACAAAAATAAACCATGCTAACTGTAAAATATTAAAAGTCATCTATGAATATTATTAAATATTTATGAGCTTTTGAAATTCAGTGAATCGTTTACAATGTGATAGATGGGTCGATTTTTCATTTACATTTTTTGAAACCAACACCGCTGGCTTGATAAATAAAAACAATACGCATTGCCCTCGACTGTACGAATTTGAGTTTCAGTATTTCAATTTCAGCACGCGTAGTATGGCAGTGTAGCAACGGATTTTGTTGCAAGAAGAAAAGACAAAATATAGATATATTTTTTCTGTTTCAAGCATGGGAGTATTTAACATGTAGAAACAAATGTTTTATAATTTTCAATGATATACGGATCGTAGTATAGATACTTGTTCATAGCAACCGAATCAAAGTTGGTTCAGTCAAACGCGAGATAATTGCGGATAAACATACATAAAAACTTACAGGTCGAACTGAGAACCTCCATTTTTTTAAGTCGTTTAAAAACAACAGGCGAATTTGTTTAGCAATAACGAAGAAATAGCTTTGATTAATCTATGTAGAATAGAGATAGAATCGGTCGCTACGCTTACAGTGGAACTATCGATATAGATGGTACCCACGCATCATATAATAAATAAACGACTGATTGGCTGACACAGTTCCACATGCAATTTCCAGAGTTAATTTGGAACTTTATAACTAACTTATGTTTTCATTATACGAAATGCCGTAGTTTACTGGCCTACTAGGTTACTCGGTTCAGAATCTCGTTAGCACATTGATGAGACTGTCTTCCGGCACTCGATTGAAGTTAGCTCGTAAACCTGACATTGATACTAACAGGACCACCGCTCAATTAATTAAAATTAATTGACAGCCCGATTAGCGCAGTGGCTGAGCGACTGCTGCGCTGCGTGTCGCGGATTCGATCCCCGCACGGAACAAATATTTGTATAATCTGCAAATAGTTGTTCCGGGTCTGGGTGTTTTTGTATGTGAGTTTCTATGTTTATAAACGCACTCACGACTCAGGAGAAATTCCTAGCGTGGGGCAACGTTTAAAAAAAAATGGTTAGAGTCTCTGCTTCACGTTGTCTGAACAAAGAACGATTGTAAGTTTAAAATTAGATTATTTAATTGTCTGTTTTCCATTCAGCTGAGAGTTAAAGGAATCATTTTTTATGTTCGTTAGTCTCAGGACAAGCTTTGTACGTTAGAAAGTTTTCGGAAAATCTACCTTATTTGAACATTGAGCGAAGCCGGGGTGTGCTGTCAGTCTTTTTAATCGTGGTAATATCATCAAATGAGTCCTTCCACCCAGGGAGGGACGGGAGGGACCGTCAGACTCGTACTGACTAAAATCTACAGTGTTCTTCAGTAGCCCTTCACGTTCCAGGGTAACAATCTAAAATCTTAAAGTAAGTTATATCTCTACTACGTATAGAAATGTTTCAGCATATCATCATTTCCTGGGCAGTATCTTAATTTATTTGAGCTACGCGCCGTGCATTTTATCCCACATCTCATCTCTATCGGTATCGTATAACCAAGAAATGGTTTTGTATTTTAGTGGAAAAATAAAATAAACAGATATGTTATCGACGAGCAGGCACATAATTGCGTGATCTTTGACATTTCACCGTGAACCGATTCGTCATCGAATTCCTCTGGGCAATCGATCATAAAGGCGCAATGGATCCCCCAACTTCATTTTGATCTCCCAACTGCGTATTGTTGAAACAAGAAGGCGCCAGAGAGGCTATTGGCATAACTAAGAGAAAACTCCAACGTAAAAAACGACCACAAAGTGAAAATAGCTCTCAAAGTTTACCACAGCCTGTAAAGTAGTAAGCAAGTTCTTGCTGGTAAACATAAACGTCTTAATAGGGTGCCAAGTTTCTTTCACGGCAAAGTATAAACGAATTTGCAGTATAGTTCTAAAGATGAAAGTAAAGAAAAACAGCAGACAAGTGTGGCTTGAACGGAGCTAGGAGTAAAAGGGTATAAAGTTCTCAAAAGGACGTGATCGCTTTATAGGTTTCAAGATGGTCTTGATGTGAGCTTTAATAAACCCGTGAGGATCATTCGTGGATATAGCAATATTGGTTCTTCAGAAAGGTCGATCTCGCAACCTGCAAGCTTTATGACCAGATGTTTGAAAGTGGACACCAAAAGTAGTATGTAAGGATCGCAGAAGGTGGTGTTCTGCAGTTTCTGCCCACCTACCTACGAGTGGTACTACGGAAGGTGACGGACAATGTTTCTCAAATTAAACACATTTATTAAAACAGGTGTTAAGAATGTTTGTTGACACACTCATAAATACGTTTGTCAACAAGTCGTTCGTCAACAGCAGCAATAGGTAGAAGCGCTATATTTAATAATAAAAAAAGAAAAGGCAGAATATTTCGGTCATTGTAGCAAATCAATATGACATGTTGTTGTTTAGTCTCTCTGTGTGTTTCGTGAATGAATATTCACAGAATTTACACAGACAGATAATTTTGTACCATGACCAAATGATTATTAATAAACAGTCGAGATTTTCAAAGAAAACATTCATACGAACGATGATTTTCTATCAAACCCACAAAGAAAAATATTTGGACTCATGATTTATTAAGATATAATATTTGCAAATAGATGTTAACACTTACCAGTGTTTGAAAGCATATAGCTTAAATTCCAAGAGTTCAACGTACCTAACATGCAAAATACGTAATTGAAAACATTATTTTCAATAAGTTACGAACATGTCTGTCCACACTAACGATAATACCTATACTTACAATCATAGATCATTAATGCATTCTCAAGTCGAAGATAAATTGACATGTTCATATCTTAATGGAACCTTTTTGGTAAATTTAGCGTCATAAAGTTGTTTCATTCGGCGAAAACAGGTAAATTGCCGAAGCACTCTCTGCGAGTGACCGACCCGTGCTTATTACAGTAATATTGTCCAAATGTGGCGGTAATAAAATATAAATAAGGTTATGGGTATCAGTAACTGCGGAATTATTATCGTAATACTAACACGGTATGTTTGGCGCACCCGCAAGGGTAATATTACTGTATTAATCGGTACCTATTATGTGAAATGTATACAGAAAATAATGGAAATCGTTCGAGCTCTCGACGGTGAAACAATTCTTCCAATATGGAGGTAGAATTTTGTAGCTTTGATTAAAGAAACTTTGAAGTATATATTCTGTGACTTTAAATGACTATTGAACTGAATGACAAAGTGGATAACGTATTCAAATATTCAAATAAAGTAGTGACAAGACAAAGCCTGCGTCCGTTTAGCAATTAGGAAAGGGATACCGAGGGGATCGTGACAAATCTAGAGGAATTTTGCCGATCCTTTTGAAAGTAGGTTTGATGATTTCAATAAGTCCGATAGCAATTTTCAATGTCCACATAATGTCAGATCAGTTTGTTGCCCAGTAGTTGATGATGAAAGCTAGCAGTTCAGTATCAGTACCAATTTGTTGAAGCGGGTCCATGACAGTCATTTTTCTTCGTATTTAAAATACTGAAATAAAAAAGCCTTTGAAGAATCCATAAATATTTTACTTTCGCAATAGTATAACACTAACTATAATTGTCCATGTAGGTACTTACATTAATTGTTTTATCATGTGTCACGCTTATTTACATTTTGAAAGTATTGTCTGGAGTCTAGACAAAGTAATTAGTGAGTCAGTTTCTACGTAATTCAATTTTGTAAAGTATCGCAAGAATTTATTACTTTTAAAAATTCAAATCCCTTTGTTATTGACCTAGAAGCTGTAGAAAACTTAATTCATTACGAAATGCTTTTGAATAGATGACAAATCATGTGCTTAGACACTCTTCATTAACCTTGAAAATATATTTTGATGGGCGTAACTGTAGACTCAAGAGGGCACTTACGTTTTCTTTTGAATTTAAAAACATCGAATAAATTGAAGAAAATTTTAATATTTACTATCCCATGAGGATCCTAACTTTTGGATTTAAGTTTGTCTGTATAGTTTAGGGCACATTGTGATGTTATTTTATTTGCAACTCTTTTTCAAATATTTTATTTCAAAGGCAAACAAAGGCTTCATAAAACAGAAGCACCGTTCTTATCCAATATGTATTTTGTTTGGATTTTCGATATTTTTAGTTTTTTTGTAGTGAATGCGAATGAGTAGAATTTGATTTTAAAGCCTTTGGAAAATATTGTATTATGCATGTATGAAGTCTGTACAAGACGCCACATCCACTGTGCGCAAATGTATTGCTACGTCTCTGGATTCGACGTGACATTTCGGATACAAGTTTGTAACATAAACTTTGAAAAACCAATAAAGTACGCGCACGGCTTATATAATACTGCACTTTGTTCAGCTGGATAAAAAGTACCTAGAAAAAGGAAGAACAATCAGTGTTTTTTTTTCTCAATGAGTCCGAGTTAGGTACTGAAAAATTATATTCGGTCAGGCGGAAAATTTATTGAAAGGAAATTGAAATACAAACGGAGGAAATTAAACTTCATTGTTACAATATTATTGAGAAATAGTAGAACAACGTTTCCTTTGAGATCCGACCGTGCCCATCGTTAAAAGCTTTTTATCGTTGGCCGGTTGCCAAAAATCCTGGCAATGATTTGCTGATCAATATTGACCGTGTCAATACCCCTTTACTTTGATTATCAATGTTTTGACATGTCTCAGTGAGTTTAGCATTAATGTTGTTTCTTCTTTATTAATTTTCTTTACTTATTAAAAACATTTTTAAATATTTTTACAAAAACAAAACAACAATAAAAACATTTAAAAATATAAATAATAGTGGCTCACCGGTATCGGGAACACCGAAAGCATTAATGTTATTATTACTGATTTCAGGGTAGTTCATTTAATATTAACTTATTTTCAGCCTTTGGTTTGGAGATGATCTCTCAGTTCTTGCGTCGTCGATGAAAGTATAAACACAAAATATAAGACAAACAAACCTTGAACACGACATTATAAATATTTTTATAAAAAAAATTATTCAAACACGCATAAAGAACATAACATTACGTGCATTATTACAGAAGAGCTAGGTATCGAATCATATAATTCGGTAAATCACAAATTTTGCTTAAGTATCATGTTGTCATGTGAGTGTCAGCATAGTGACGGGGCCTGTAGAGGGCCAAAGCCTGCCGGGGTCGCGGGACCAAGGGATTACCGTGACCCCGGTACGTAAAGGGCTAGTGAAGGACACCGTGGATTTTAGTCAGTACAAGTCTGACAGTCCCTCCCACCCTGCCCTGGGTGGGAGGACTCATTTGATGATTTTACCACGATAAAAAAAAAGTATCATGTTATAACGGGCCAAGTCTTTTGCTACAAATCCAGATACCATGGATGTTAAAGGGAAAATACAGAAAAAAAAAACAAAATCACCATGCCTGACCTGGCAATCGAAAACCAGCGCAGTTGCGCTTGCAGCTACTAGCTAAAGGCACAGGTTTGTGTTAAGAGTCCATTAAGAGTCCGCAACATAGTTAAACTTGCATGCAACTCGTATGCAATTTCATACATCGTCTACATGAGACTTAAACGACAATTAGTTTATCAAAACCCTTGTATTTCTCGACGTACCTACCAAATTCATGTTAGAACTAATCTGGATAAAAGGACTAGTTTGGTTTGATAGTGGTGCGTCGTTTGTTTGTCAACCCGTTCGATAGTGCGGGGCTCTTGTTAACATGTTTAGTGACGTCGACATGTTGCCTTGTTACGAGTAGTGTCGGCCTTTAGTGACATGCGGGGTTTGGACGTGAACTGATTTCTATGAGTTGTAGGTATTCGCAATTGTGGGTACAATGTACTGTGTGGACATCAATAGCTTTAGTTGAGAGGCTATCATTAAAATAATGTCTCGGATCTTAACGAAATGTCAAACTATTAATTAGTTTCAGCATTTTTAGTTAATTACAGATGGATATTCCAACTTATTATTGATTAGAGACAATTACCTTTATTTCTTTGTATTTTTACTTACATTAATAAAACATTAATGATAGTATTAAAGAAATATCGAAAAGGGAGGCTATCGGGCGGTCGCGGGACTGTCTGGGGTCGCGGGACTGCCTCAGGTAACTGTGATTGGTGATTTTAGTCAGTATAAGTCAGTACCTACTGGGTGGGAGGATTTATTTGATGACATTACTACGATAAAAAAAATGAGGCAAGCAAATATTTCTACAAAATTTTCTTCAGCACCAGCGCAGGCGTTACAAAGCCAATTACTTAAGAAAACTACGGCTGTCACTACCATTCCAAACCTATTGAAATAACTTTGTCTAAGGAATTAGTTTCGTCTTTATTAAACTTAGATTGAAAAGAGATTAGTCGCTGTTGAAATTAGCTTACTAAACAATGTTTATTCTCCAACTAAATAAAACAAGCGAATACATATTCAATCGTTTTTTTTTTCTGCTTCGATTTATAAAATGTTCATTGTTTTATCTGTGCTAGGCAGCTGTCTTTAAAATTGGATTAACTCGTCATGGCCAGTAATAAATAAGTCGGTGTAAACAATGCGGCGGCTGTGCAGCTTTATAAAATTTTACAATTTTCTTTGTAGAAATAAAATGTTTTTAATGATGCCGTTAACTGTCGAGACAGATACCGAAAACATAAGGCTGAAGCGATGGTACGCTGGTTTTTCTGTTTTATATGTGTGATAACATGGAGAAAGGCATAAAATGGAGTGTGTCGGCTATGTAGTGCAGTAACATTCCGGGAAGTTAGTGCCAATCAATACTGTTACGTGACTGGTCTGTTGATACTTATAAATTGATCAATGCAATGATTGTGACAAACAAGTGCTTGCACTGGTTTGCAGAATTTTATGTGTTAAGTTTTCGAAACAAGAGCTCATTTTATAGTATTTGTCAAATTATATATTTTATCATACTGTCAACAAACTTTTCATTTCTTTCACTACGAGTATTTGAATACCGAATGCATTCGTTGTAGCGACGATTTGCACAAATAAAACGACTTTTCCACAGTGACGGTCGCGCCAGCGCTCGCCAAGGGTTAGTAACTCGCGTGGTATGATAAACAGCTGATCGTTCTGCACAATCTGTATGCATTTCTTTCATTATCATATTGCTGAATATTTACATAACAAAGGTCGATTATATTTGTAGTATGGTAGAGACAAAACTGCACTCACTGTTAGAACAATTTCTAATGGGAAATTGGGAAGTACCATTTCCATTGAACACTTGTTAAGGCGCTTAGCGAATTTCCTACCTCTAAAACTGGCAGAGCAATTTGCCTCGGTTTTCTGAAACGTAACGTTTTGGAGTCAGGTCAAATTCAATTTTGCATTCAGGAAAATAAGTTTTGCGGGGACAATTTTAATTGACAAAGTAACATCATTTTCCTCGTCGGTTTAGTGTTCGCAAGCAATTACAGAAAGACTTGATTTTAGTCAGGTCTATCTGTAATTGGTTCTTTTTTGGGTTTCCCATTAGGAATGTTTCAGTAGCAATTCCGTGTCCGTCCGACATGAGTTTTGTAC
The DNA here is from genome assembly GCA_943136025.2 of Agrotis puta. NCBI lineage: Eukaryota > Metazoa > Arthropoda > Insecta > Lepidoptera > Noctuidae > Agrotis > Agrotis puta. The sequence goes on along the minus strand of OW964176.2, from coordinate 10,424,830 downwards.
CGTACATCTTTGTACTTTTTCTGTCCTATGGGGAATAAAAATGATTTTATGTGGCAAGGGACCCGTGCAAAATTCATTAATAAAAATGCGCTGGCAGTTCGTTTCATCGAGGGTGTCGTGGGCGTCTCGGTTTTACGATCCTATTTGCTTCATAGACAATTTGCTTTCCTCACCATTGCGTCTCTTTGGTTTCATATTTACTTTCGTGACGTAGTATTCTGAGCCAAGGGTGTCCCCAAACGGTAGTGGAATGGTTTTACAATCTAGGAACTATGTTATGTCAAGTAAAAGCGTGGAACGACATCGAGTGTCGGGACGCGGACGATTTATTGGAGTTTGCTTTACCAATAGAGACTGGAGTTAGACCACTGTCAACTTGATACTTCCAGAACTCACTGTGTGCACTGTAGAAAAATGTGTTGTGAAACTGAAGAACAATCAATTTTATTACATAGAGTCTCATAGAATCGAACATGTTCCTCAAGACAGTTAAATAAATTCTTCGAACGGTAAAATCGTTCTTTAAGTCCGGATTTGGCGTTAAATCAGCGTTACAGGGCTTCGAAGCGTCTTGTGTCGTGCAGTCTGTAGCAAAACGCTGTAAAAAATCAAGCACCTTATAAATAACAGCAACGCGTTCAGTTTAACTGGAAATAAAGTAATGTCAAAAGGTCGATACAGTCAGTTAATAATTTGAAGCATTTAACTGCGTCAATGTTTTGGTAAATGTTTGTTTTGTAATTGAGATACTGTGTTGTTCTGTGTCCCCTGCCCCGTTTATTTAAAGCTGCTCGAATTAACAAAAACAAACAACTTTTTATAAAGTTATCCAATTTGTGTTTATGCGAAAATTATTCTTGTTTAACAAGAAACAGCACCACAACTAGGTTACGTAATTAATGTCTAACGTTAATTAAATAATTACCTTAATTGGATTGAAATGTGTTGAACCTATAGTCGTTTATGCAAACAGTGTCTTATGTCGTATTAGTAAGGCAGTTTAAGAGAAACCTTACATTGTCCGTGAAACAATAAAGAATATTTGTAACGTGTGGCTACAATATTGCTCAATTAAAATTATACTTGTTAAGTGTTATTGGTTTCTTGTTCAACTTCAGTTGCTGTAACTAAAACAAACAACTCTTCTGAGTTTCTCATATGAAAGAAAAAGTTTGTATTTTCTCCCCCACCATAATTTTCATAGAAAATGAAAACATATATCAGAGGATATAAAATATTACGGACCTACTTGACAGGTCTGGAGCTGAGGAAATTGCATCTTTTCTGTAGCAGATCTGTATTGCTGTGACATGGATTTTCACTGATATAATGTAATAACGTCTGCATCTTTCAGAACGCTTCCCCGCCCACACGTTTGACGCGATGTCTCGCTGTAAAACTGAAGAGTCTGCGGATTTTGATTGTTGCTCATCCCGATGATATTTTTAGTGAGTTTCCGGAGAAAGAATTAAGTATACGACATCGTGCGGGTATATCGAGTGGTGACGAAGACGCTAGCGTTCCTAACGCATCTTTATAATTCCATTCGCTCGAGCAATGCTATTAATTAACTAAAGTTTGCGTCAAGGGATAATAAACTTTATTGAAATGTTGGCAATGAATGCTGGTATTGACAAATAACGTAATTTGTATACGCTTGTTCGAAAGATATGTTCGTTTTGCATTGACGTGCAGTTTGCACATGCATCTTCAAAGCTCAATAAGTTGTAGCGGTTATTGTTGCTATTTAGAACTCGGTCGAATATTGTCGTATTCGCGGGATCGTTTATTTTGGGTTGGTAGAGCGACGAGAGCGTTGACTCAGTAAGATTACGATTTAAATATAGGCGGGGGCGAGTTGCCAAATCATTGGGGAAATGTTCGGACCCAGCATCGTGGCACAAGAATTTCATATGCGATTGTTTCATTAGGGGGCACGAACTCAATCTTGATATCAAATAGATGACACACATTCCTTGACGTCAATGGATTGTGGATTCTTGGACGTAAATATTAAATGGATGAGATAGAAATATAACTGACACTTCTCATATTTATGAGCTTATAAAAACGCTATTGATATATAGTTAGATTGATGAAGCTGTTAGTTATTAAAACTATTTTAACACGTAAAGCGCCACGGGGGACAACATATGGGCCTCACTTGAGTAGTCAAAAGGGCGAGGCGGCGTTTAACGTGTTAAGTTAGGACAAGACGAATTTTCCATCAAGCTCATTTTCTTTCCAAATGGATATTCTCGGAATAGCTCTCAGCGTCAGCTTACACCTCGATTGAAAGCTGTTCTAGATATAGATAGGTTCATATCCAATCATGTTAGATTGCTCACGGGATGATCAATGCAAACTTTACAATCCTTTCATTTACTCACGCTTCTCTGTCTTCGCTGAATTTTGTTATTATTACATCTTTTTTGTTGAAAAGGATTTTACTTTTAGCTTTTAGTGTATGTTTTTATCGTGTTGAATTTGTCGCTTAATAGTCCTTATATTTAGGGCTCATTAACAACACAAGAGATATGTGATTGTCAATTCGTCATATGACACGATAAATGATATTACGTGTAATTTCAAAAATTGGATGACACGATTCGGTGATTTGAAGGACGTACTTAATTTTAAAAGACGGTATTTTTTTTTAAGACGTGTCTGTAGCTTTCTACTATTTGTGATGCGTGTGAACACGGGTTTTTAAGAAAAAACGCATCTTGACAAAAGACGTTTCGTTCGTTCGTTTCGTCCTCGTGTGAATGAGTTACGAATATAAGTATTCCATAGCGATTCGATTTGGCAGTTCAAATTTATACAAACAAAACTTTGTCGCTTAACTTGGCTAAACATGCAAATTGGACAGCTAATTGTGAAATGTAATTCCAGAGTGCTTTCTAAAACACGGGGCGATATTAAGCAGATTAAGGATAATTTTATTATTTTTATTAAAGCTCTTCTTAATTGTGGCATACCTAGGTTTTCTAGAATCTGTTTCGTTTCAAGTTAGAGATAAAAAAGAGGCTAAAAAAGTAACCTTTTATTGATGACGTCAAATCTAAATTTACTTAATATAGCGTGCGTGCAAGGATAGCACATTAAATCTATTTTCTTTGCACTTCAATTATGCAGTTCTTAATGTTTTTTCTTCATGTTAAGATAAACTTAACTGATGGTGATTATGGAACATAGTAAACATGCAACATGGTTCTTGGTTTAACTTTATATATATTGTTACAAGTTATGATTATGGGTAATGGTGCTCTAAAGTTGTTGTTATTATTTTGTCGAATTGAAAAACGAACAGAGGCAAGCATAGGTTCTAATTTCGTTACGAACATCTTCACAATCTTTGTAGCAAACGCACTAGTCGATGGTCGTCGAAAAATGTATCTCCATGAAGATGTCAGACTTGACAGCTCGCTCGGCAACGCCAAAACGCTCGTTAGAATGTTCGCCAAAAAGCTCTCGTTTGTTTTACTGTAATGTAATATTCTCTATGAATGCTCATTACATGGGAATGCTCGCTAGTTATTCAATGATTCAAGAAGTTTATCTGAAGATTATTTTACATAGATTCGTAATAGGGGCGCCATTTTCAATTTTAGGCAAAAAAGATTGCAATTTGCGTCATGATTCTGCTAAACTATATAACAAGCAATAATATAGAACATTTTTACCGTATTTTGGAATCTGCTAAAAGGCCCCCAAATCGCTAGTAATTATTTCTAAAATAAAACATACAATAAATCACTTTTTACAGGTGTTGATGAAATTCTGTCGTTCATTTTTCATACTGAAAATTCCCTATGAGAGATGATTTATGATAATGAAGAAAAAACTGAGAAAATTTAGATATTAAAATGGTAAATAAAATATATTTCGCACCAATTTTTAGATTTTTCTTGTTTTAAAAAGTTAACTCTACTGTGAGCTTTTATTTTTACTAGGCATCTCATTATCATATATGTAGCTATCATTTATTTTCAACAAATGATTTATTCTTTACATTCTTTAGTATATTTTGCATACATGAATATTTCATTTTAGTTTTTGCAGGATTATTTTTAGCTTTAATCCTGGGCTCATAAATTATTAAAAATAATGTAGTTATGGTTTAGCTCGTTATTAAATGTGGATTTCAGTTTGAGTAATCTTTTATTGCCATCTTGATGTGGCCAGAAATGGCCCAAAAACAATACTTGGATGAAGAAATGGAAAGTGTTTGTCCAGCAGTGGGACATTACTATAAAAAAAAACAGATTGCTGTTTTTTTGTACTTTAATATATAGGTATGCTCGTATTAATAAAATAACGTTTGCAGGGACTACGAAAAGCAGATTATATGACGAATGAACCACAACTTTTCTAAAGGATCGCATTAAAACTTCATCCGTGGGGAATAGGATTCCTACACATATGGCCCATTACAAACATTTTATTTGATAGTAAAACTTCGCTGTTCGCTGGAAATATCACTTCCATTAAATTTATAGTACCACACTTGTATTATCAACTTACATTAGATATCAAGATAAATTTATTCCTAAGTATACATAAATATAAAAATACAAAATTAAAATAAAACTAAACTAAACTACATATAGAGCATCGAAAAATTCATCCTCAACGCTGTCAGCTGGTAATGTGCCCAAATTAAATTTATTAGTGCATTTTATATCTAAATTCTAAATATTTTTGATGCCACATGATCCATTTGGTTCTAAAAAATGTATATTATATTTACCTAACATAATAAATATAGACAGAGTGTTTGTGTGAAAGAGTGATCACTGACACTTTTAGTATGTGGTCACCCTTTTTTGAATAATCAAATGAGTCCTCCCACCCCCTACTGTCAGACTTGACTGACTAAAATCCACGGTGTCCTTCAATAGCCCTTTATGTACCGAGGTTACGGTAATTTCTGAATCCCGCGACCCCGGATGTGGTCACCCTGCGGTGGCAGAGTTAATTAAGTCGGTTCTGGGGCCCCAAAGTTTTCTGATATGTCTATTTAATTATTATTCATATCGGCGTGGGACTCGGCTAGAGCTGATATATAAAATGCTATCATAATGTGGTAGATATCAACCAGAAAATGAATTGTGGTCGATAACAAACTTCATTATAAAGCAAAAACACCGCGGTTTAGGCAAGTTCTATTCGTGAATATTTTGGTTACATGTTATACTAACCACATCCTGTAACACTGACTGCAGCATTGTTTGTTATACTACCTACTAAATTCTTTATTAAATATCAAATAATATACTAACAATAATATATATAATATAAAACAATGATGTATATTCACTAACGTTATTTTTGCACGGAATCAAGCTATTTTCCATAACTAAAACTCACTAAGGGACTTATAGTCACAAACAGTCTTGATGCCATATAGACCCCTGTTTTAAAACACAACCTTTTTAATTATTTAAAACGGTTGAAGATGGAAGCATTGTCAGTGGTGCAAACCCTTAAAATTATAGATTAAGTGGCTGTAGGATTTACAACATTATTTTTTGTTTATGCAAAACCCCATACTCATGCCTAGTTTTTTGTGCAAAGAATATACAAAATTTCAAAGTTGTATCAGGAACAATCACAAAGTTATAAGCTTGTTATGTTACCTGGTAGTTCGTTCAAAAACATGCTCATGCCCGCGCAAACCACGCTTTCTGTACGATGATTGCATTTTAATTGCCTGGTGATAAAATTTAATTAAAATAGTTTTGGAACAAATTAAAAAAATATTGGAATCGATTCAAGTTACTGATTCTGCACAAACTATATTCAGGTTTCGCATACCTATACTAAAAATAATGTTGTAGTATTATTTTCTGATATCCTCTATAATGAGGACGCGGTAGCAGAGGGCAGAGACTCGTGACACTGGATACCATAGAAAAGAAACTGTCTTTGTTGTTTCTAATGAGCGCTCTATTATCGTTTATGAAAACAATATTGGTTCTGAGAAAAACTTGTGTGGGATACTCTTCGATGAATTTATTTTTGTTACAGTTGTGCCTTTATTTGTCTTAAAGAAAAGACTTACTGCGCCCACCTATCCAGATTAAATGGTAATCATAGTAAGTTGCTGAGCTTGTTAATATACAGTAGGTGTTCATAAGCTGTTCCTTACGATATGCGGTGACCTTTTCTTCTTGGTGATTACGGTAAATTATACCACTTGTCGACTATTATTGAAATGCCTACGTTCAGCACTTCGAGTTTTTCGATAATCATAAAGTCACCCCTCTTTTGTAAAATCAGCGTTTGAACAAAATTCAAAAAGCTTGATGACACTTTGTTTGAAAAATCAGGTTCAAAAAGCACATTTTTTGTAATCGAAACCAATCGGCCCTTAACAAGGTTGTGCCCACAAAGAAATAGAAAAATTGCGAAAGTTTGGAATTGATGTTGCCACCCGGGGGTGACTACGGACATAAATTAACAAACTTTGGCACAGCACAGGTGATTTATAAACATTTACAGCTTGCAGGCTAAGTTGCTAAGTTATGTATACAATATTAAAAACAAACTGCGATGATCTCATTTGTACAAAAAAAATGAATGCTCATGAAATAACCGCTTTAGAAGAAAATGTTAAACATCAGTCGTCAAAACAGCATCTTTCATGAAGCGGGAGATACCAGTTCTTTGATCAGTTCAAACTTCAAACCGCTCTTTAAGAAGGTTCGAAACTTGCTTGTTTAGTAATCAACAGCACGAGCCATACATTCCGGAACGTTAATTTTAGATATCAGTTTATAGTGTACTTAAAAGTAGACACGCTTCAGAGAAAGAAAATAGAAATGAGCAAGTACATTGCGTGCAAGAAACCTCACATACATAAATTCTCTCAGTATATTAATATACCCTTAATATAATACGAGTATATCTTCACGGCAAGTATACTTCTGGGATTTAGGTTGGGCACCAAGGATAACCAGCATAACTTACTGATAGAAAAGGGATGAAAATTAGATTAATACTATTATTTATTAATTAATTATTATTATTGGTATTCTAACAGATATTATTGAAAATTTAATGACGACGTCGTACTCAGTGCGGTATGGTTTTGCTTGTATACCACTTACCTACTAACGTTATTAGGGACGCACGATACTTGCATTCTTTATTAAAGTGTCTATGTTAACCTAAATTGATTTGTCTCAACATTTGACGACGTTTGGCACTTTCAGTACTTGCGTAGGTAATTGATTGTAAAATCTATCGTAAGGCTTCGTATCGATTCTCCAAAATCAGATTATCAGATTTTATTGAATTGTATGAGTACTTTTTTATCGAACACAAGCTACGGTACACTACTACTACGGTACGGCACACGGTACGGTACACCGCTGCAGAAATCCAGCAGTTAGCTTGCTCTTGCATATTCAGCGAATGCAAATCGGTAAAATTGCCGAATTGAAAACGTCAGGACCGGTTATAGTGGACTCGTGTCTATTCAAAAGATGATGCTCAGAGAGAAGTGCATTTTTGCTTAGATTGGTGAAAGCTAAGTATTTTGCAAAGAATTAAAAAAATCTAAGAGATGAATGAATAGAACAAAACCACGACAGACGCTTTGCCATAATTGTCTTGTGTCACAAAAACTCGTGTTGTGGCATTTTCAAGAACGTTCAAACCGCTTTTCGACTACAAACTTAAATTTTCACAAAACGAAATTTCAGTTGTGGGTTTCTTGAAATTTCGGTCGCTACTTTTCATCTTTTGTCGATGAGGAGGAAGCTTTATAAGGCGTTCAGGATATTTTTAGACGCCAGCAGGTCAACCTACCTGAATCTGTCAAATTGTACCAATCGAATATTAACCTTCCACTATTGTGATAAGGTTGAAAATCTACTAAAGAAATTTGAAAGATTGAAGTAGGTTGATGAGCTGGCGTCTGTACGTAACGTAACTGTATGTCTGCAGTTTTCACTGATCAATTGTAGAAACAAATACAAATATTGATAATCATAAAATCTCACTGAATCATTAATCTTTGAGAGCTTCGCAAAAATCGCGAAATATCATGAGACGCAAAATTTGTTTCATTCATGAAAATATAAATATAAATATTTTCATGAATGAAACAAATTGATAATGAGATTACAGTTTTTCAGGTAAATACTTTTCTGAAGGCTGCAGTATAGTCATCAATATAAATTAGGGTCAGGTGTTCGGCCTTGATTCGGAAAACAAAGCCCCGAAAGAGAATGCCTGTAAGTCAAACAAAGTCAAGCCCGTTTTAAAATAACTTTGAGGAAAATGTGACTAAATGTAAAATTCACAATCGTTTCCATCTCACGTAGTGAAGTAGGTGTTTACTTGTATGATAAATTCTTTGGGCCCGAATCTTGATGCTGAATTCCCGCAGGTTTAAGTACGCCTAAGATTGCTCAAATGTATTCTGTGTGTTGTCGTACCTCGACCTCTGTAATCCTTACATGCTTTATGTATGTGCGGTAGAATAATAAACGGGCTACATAAATAAAATGTTTTGGAACAGAGTTCAACTTTCGTTGGTTAACTTATCCTTATTTCAGTGAGTCATCTGGATGTTCTGTCTGTCTAATTATGAAAAACGTGCTTCTGCAAAGTTCAAAAGTCCGCGCTGTTGTTTTATTTCATTCCTTTATCCTCGCAGAGTGATGAATATGTAAATTGGCCTGTAGTGGAATAGCTGAATTTTCTCGATAGGTATGATAAAATATTCTGTGAAATTTGATTTACAGGAGTTACGTATTCTAATTGGAGAATTATAAATAGATTTTGTAAAGTAGGTGCTAATTTAATAAAGAGAATGCTTTTACTGCTTTTATCTCTTTAGAGTTGATAATTAATTCGTGGTTTATGTTACTTACGTGTAACTAACTTAAATTTAAAGCCTGTTACACGATGGCGTGATATGACTTCGAGCAGAGATATTACAGTGCGAGTCGGCGAGTGCCAAGCCTACCCTTAGGTTTACGTAAGCGTGTTATGAAGGTCGCGTAGTTTGTCCTGTCCCTACAGTCTCCTCTCACTTACGTAGATATTGGGCTTAACTCCCGAATCAACATGTAAATGATGTAATTACTAAATGTAATAGGGAGTGTGCTCACAGATAAGCCCTTAGCAATTAACATAGTTAATGGAACTGTGTTATTTCATTATCTCTATCAGATATAAAATGAATCAGGCTGCAGCTCGACATTGTGGATTGAATAGTTGGTTAACATGTTTTTTTATCGTTGGACATCATCCAATGCGACTGAAATTGTTTTGAATATTGGCGACTTTTAACTGATAGCTAGCACGGAACGCATCTTCGGATTTCAAACAAATTATAAAATGTTCTTTGAAAGTTGCTGGCTATTCTTGACTGTTTTGCAAACTGTAAGTTATGATAATATGATATGTAATTATGTATCTTCTTACTATGGAAAATGCCTGCATCAGTGGAATAATAGTCGAAGTAAAAAATGGCACTAAGATAAGGTAAGGATTTTAAAATACCAGAGTCGCTGATAGACGGAACTAATTTTATAATATTCTTGATGGCCTTTGATAAAAACCAAATAAAATGTCAATTAACTTAATAAAGAAACAAATTTTGTTTCTCTCAAAAACTAAACATGTTTCAAAAAACATTCATTTTATTCATATTTCTCTTTTATAGGAAAATTGATTTTTTTTAATTATAAACTTCTTGTATTTTATGCGTTTAGGTTTCCTTTTTTTAAATATTCGTATACTTATTATATTATCATTTATACTCATACCTTGTACCTACCAGAAAACATAAAAATTACTGCACCTGAACTAATATTCAATCAATAACGCGTGCTGGTGTCGTGTAAATGTTTTTTTTCTGTATTATATATGTAATAAATACCTTTATATTTAGCGAGCCACAAGCTGTTTTTGATTGCGCATATCGATCATAATTCAATTCAGTAGACAAGAGAATGGGTGCTCCTGTACATTTAGTAATTTTATTTTATGATCTTCAACATCGTTAGTTTGAATGAGAATAGGCTCTTTGTTTGCTCTTGCTATTGTTCCGTCATCTTTGAGTATAACTGATTGCCTTCACATTTTCCTTTTCTTTACCTATACGTCCCGCCATGAAACGGCATTTTTTTGGCTTGTGCCTGTTTTGAGACATCAAATTATCTCTCTTACTCTATATGTAGCAGAAGGGACTGTCAGACTCTTAAGGCCTTATCTCATTAGGACACCATTGCCGCGCATCCAGATCATCAGATAAATTGTGAAATATGTAGTATTCACATCACGAATGCTAGTCGGGAGCGAGTTCCACAACTTCACTGCATGAACGGAAAAGGAGTACTAGTAGTAGCTGGATTTATGAGGAGGGGATTTAACACACAACATCGCTAAGGAAGTTTTCATTTCAAAAAAAGTATGTAAAAATGTATACAACGTACTTAACGCAAATGGTGTACATGCACGTATTTTTATTTGACATGGGTTTGCTCTTGACTCTAGGTCGAAGGTGATTGAGACAAAGCCTATTTTGGATCGAGCTAACCCCGAAGAAGCCTGTACAATCTAACTTTAAAGAGATTCGGGTTGTATGCGTTCGGGAACACCGACACAGGAAGTGAGTTCCACTCCTTTCTTGTGCCCATTATAAATGAAGATATGATCATGACCTGGTTGTGCAACCACGGTGTTCCGGTGAAATATATCGCCCCCACTGACTATAATCCACCGAATTATTTCAATTGCCCTTTGCGTTAGATGGCTGTGGGAACTTTTTCGAACTATTCCGCAACCATGGCGCCATGGTAAGATTTACCATTAGTCATTACATCGACGAAGAAGAAAAAGTTTGGCTGTTGTCAGTTCGTGGTTACAAATATTTACTTATCTCTCATCTCATTTCATCTTGGTTATGTAAGACGCGACCGTTCCAAAGATATTTCGTAATCCCAACATTTCTTTCTGGCGCCACTCCTCATTTCCTGTTAAGTAAAAAATATACAGCGAAATAACAATTTTCCACGTGATTATGTTAGCAGGGCAATCCAAAAAAATGATTTATGTACACGTTCAGTGCCGGTACTTATGCAAACAAGTAATTAATGCTCCCATTAATGAATTCTAAGCAAAATGAAGCTGTGTTATAAATCTCATAATTGGCTTGAACCGACATATTAAGCGGTGATTAATTGCCATTTTGGTTCCTTTCAGTTCTCGCTCAGATTCCCTAATAGGGCTTGTCGGGCGCTTAAATACTATGACATTGATCTCACTTTATCCTCGCTGGAATTACACCTCCATTGTCGACGTTGTCATTCAAACTATTATAATGGCCATTAACTTTGAGTGCTACTTAGATTTTGAGCACGTGAATAGATAAGCGTGAAAATACGTTAACAGCAATTGTGTCATAGATAGACTAACTTTATTGGCTTACGTAATTATAATGTAACAGTATTAACTTTGTGATAACTTTGTGCAGATTTATTTAGCTAAATTATAGGAGGTTACAGTTTAATTGAACTTAATTGTAGTATTAGAGACCCAAAGTGATCAGTAGATCACTAAAGATCACTACAGTTAAAGTTATAAATGTAGTTAGAACGACACATTCATCCATGTTACCAATAAACTCAAGTTTGAGGACCGTAGTCGTCCATAGTTTAACTTTCTAGCTTCAAGTTTAGCAAACATTCACTCGAGATGCGAAGTTTATTTGATTTTCAAACACGGACTTGTTATGTTGGAAACACATAAACATATTATACTAAAAAGTTTTGAACTTTTATTCCACGAGTACTCTTTCAAATTGTTGGAGGAGGAAAATAATAAATTTTGCAGAAATTCAGTTGTTTGGCTATTTTTTCTTTAGCGAAGCATGGAAAACGGTATGCGCAGAACCAAGTAAATTGGAGTAAAGGCTAGAAAATTTTATTAAGACAGGTTTTCGAAACTTCTAAAACACTGCCAGTAATCAAAATTCAAATAACTATAAATCCAATAGATAATAGAGTAATTGAACCAGACAATGACTCAATACCATATGCGAGCACTTCGTACAGTAAAAGATCATAAAATATACATCATTGATAAATATAGCGTAGTGATCAAATTGAATGGAACCACTATTTGTTCATGGGAACGGCAATGACAGACGGATGGACGCTATAATATTTTATGTCAGTGCACATAGACAAGCAGACAGATGACGGCCGAAAATAATATTTTTGTCCCGTTTAATTGCTGTTTGGGATAACAGACATAGTTATTTTTGTTTTTTTTTATTTCACGGCGAACAAGAATTTATTTGTTTTAATTGGATGATGAAACTAAATTCTTATGTCGTTAAAATTGTTTTGGGGAAACACGTCACACTATTTCAATGAACTACAATTCCTGAAAACCAGGATCAACAGTAGCGACTAAAAGAAAAGCTATAAGTTCATTAGTAGATCCCGTCATCAAATTATTCAGAAAAAAATAGTAGAGTAGTGAGCAGCAGTAGATATGTCAATTGAAATATATTTTCACTCGAAAGAAGACTAAAGTTAACATTTTAAAGGAAAAAAAAGGCAACGTAATAAAACGATGTCATAACCGTTTGTTCTCATTCGTATATAAGTTAAAAAAAAAACGATTACTTAAAAAATGGAAAAAATATGATGAGGATGAATTCAGGAACATCGTAATAACATTTTTAAGGGTAGCCGTGGGTGACATTTCCGATTGATCAGTTTGATGTTCGTAATTTAAATAGACGATGATACATGTAATGTATTTCTGAACATTATTGACAGCTGCCCGTATCTATAGTCGTGTATTAACGACTATGAATACCCCACAGCCTTGTCTGATTAACAGATAGTGCATTTCCATATCACTGATAATTTCATTCGCCTGTGAAATACACTGAGGTGTACCTACCACCTTGTCATAATAATATCACTGGATTTGAATTTAGATTGGACATTACTTGAAGTTGGCTACTGCGAATGTCTTGTAATGTATGTAAATTTAAGTTGGAGTAGTTAGTAAAGTCTGATTGATGGTTTAAATATACTCGTATGCATAATAGGTAACTTTGCATAAAGTTCGGTAAGAACTCTGAAATAAATATTGCATCTCAATCCAAATGCTGTTTAATTTTCTTCGTTGACTACTTCTGAATGAATATTTTAAGACTCTGGCAAATTCAATCGTTGATTGGTTCTAGACAAAGATAAGATTGGGATCAAGATATTAATCTTGATATACCTATTATTCATTTACAGCCTTAATTGAGACTAGATGATATTTCAGAATAAAAGGGAAGCAGGTCGATACGACTGAAAAAGCTGAACAGTAGGAATACTGAAAACGATATTACAGTTTGACTTGTTTTATCGCTCCCCATAAAAGTTTTCCAAAGGGAATCGTTAAAAGAGGGCTGTGTTTATAGGTTGCACCTTTATGATTTAAAACCATTGGTTAGGTGTGTGGAATGGCGTAAAAATTCAGTGTGGCCATAATGATAAAATGCATAGATATAGGCAAACATAAACGCGAGTTTATTAGTAGTTTTTTTAAATAAAATATATAACACTACATTTAAATATCGCGTCAAAACTACTCATAACTGCATCATATCGACGAGCAAGCTCACAGCGTCTAAATAAACGTGAGTAAATCTATTTATACAACTATGAGAGCGTACATTAGTCCTTTTTGTCCCTCTGTCACGTTAACTGACCCGACCTAATGCAACCGCAGTACAAGGGGCTATCAATTATAGCAATCGAGTTAAAGCTACGTTCCCACAAACTGTATGTTCGGATTGGAAGGTAACAACTCTTCATATTTCATGAACAGTTCAAGTCTTCTGCAGAATGTATTACTCGCTTTTATGAAAGTTGAGCGTACAGATGTTAAATGTTAACAAAATACAACACTGTTAGATTCGATGTATGAAATTACAATCCATTATGACTTTACATGCTGTAAAATATTGTTACATGATCCAGATGTATTCCCTCGATATCGGCAAATACTTACATGAATGCAAACCGATGCATGCCAACAATAATAGTGGATATGCAAAGTAAACAGGGAAATTTTGTTTGTTCGACGTTAGGAAAGGGAAATTAGATTATCCGATCAACATAAAAGTTCTTTGTCGCCTACTCGAGTATCTACTACGAAGTTTTCCTTTAATCGAAGTCACGGCGGGTCACTGAGTATAAAAGTATAGGAGATATGTTTTTATTGCCACAGATAAATATTGGAAAGTTTCATAACGCATATATCGCACTCTTCAGTTCTCCAACGAGACATGTACTGAAGATAAATGATGATTGTGATAAAATGCTTCATAAAAGCCCCGGTGTACCGTAACGTAACGCACACCTACGTCTTTGCGTACAAATTCAGCGTTCAGTACCTACGATGGAGCTCCTGAAAAACTCGGGGAATTTGTGTGATATAAACATGTTTTGTGCGTGTAAGTACTGTGATTTGTTGTTGGGTATCAACTGAGAAAAATGTGTAGATAAAACTATTCCTCGAATATGTTGTATCCCTATCTGGTTGTATGTATGATTTCAACGTCTACCACGTTGAAATCATACATATATGTTTCATTGCCTCTGCAGTGAGTAAACGTATTTAGTTGACTCATTTTTGTCTATTTGCTTCAGATTCATGTAAAGAAAAACACAAGGTCAAAGAAATCAATAACGTTCTTTTTGCAAAAATATTGAAATGGTTTTGAATTCCAAGTGCGTTCGGCAGATTAATATTTCACCACCTTCTTTTAATAGCTAACGTACCTACTAAATTTACAATGTTCAATGATTTATGAATCATAGGTAAATAAATACCTACCATTTATTTTCATTCAACGGGATATGAATACTAAGTAAGACTGGCAATGATTGCTAAATGACTCATTACTGTTCTTGAATGGGATTATTTTGGTAACACTAATATTAGGTACTAGTAAAACATTTAGTTCGTGCCTTTGTTTGGAAACTAGCCTAATAGCTGCTTGTGTAACCAAGTGAGGTTGCTTTTGTAACATGATTGATTGCGGATACACCTGTCGACAACACCAATTTTACAAGGGTGCCTGTGATATGACTGATGTTTACGACGCTTTAACTTTTAAGTAGTGTTACTGTAATTATACTTACGACCTGTGAGTACTACATGTCAATCACTTTTGTACAAATTTCCGTTCAGTGCCGATACTTTTGCAACGATTTTCCCTCAATACATAAATCATACATTCATACTATTATACATTTCAATACTTACTGAGGAAAGTAAGTATCTTGTAAGCTGTATGTATAATCCAAAAAGTACGAATGTATTTCTATAATTTCCTGAACAAACATCGTAATGGAATTCAAGAGTCGAATAGTTCATAAGTGGCTAACACCCGTCGATATCGACTGCCAATAAATTAATAACAAAGCTAATGGAAAGGAAAATGGTGCGGCCCTATGAATAATTCGATCAGGTAGAGGGCAGCGTACGGAAATAATTCATTATTGTTTTTTGTTCGCTTGTGATCGTTCGTAATCGACGATATTTTATCTGCTTACACATTTATTACAAAAAAAGTAATCTTTATGGATTATCCCGTGATAAATTAGCAGAGGATGACCAGCACCATATTCCTGATTCAATTCCTTAACACGGACATTTATTTGTGTCTCTCGATGGAGTAATTTCTAACCAGCAAGTTGTAAGTATGTTTATCTACGACTAGCTTAACTTTGTTCAAATGTCTTGCCTGTCGCAATTAATCTTGGTTAACAAGGTTTGTCTTTCAGTTTCACGTTCTGCATTTTCTTTAGTTTGTGTTGTTCAAACTCAAACGTTCCACGAGGCGTTCAATGATGTTTGGCTTTGTTCACAAGGTTGCTAGGTCATCCTATCAGTAACCAAACCATCTCACGTAGAAATACTCGGATATAGCAATTTTACTTTATTGTTCGTGTAAAACGTTGAGCGCCTATTTGATGTGAACTAACATAACAAAACAAGTAAAATTGTTCACTTGAGAGTCCAGTCACTCCTGAAGGCTGGCTTTTATCACTTTTATCGTCTATTATGACCCTTTTATTAGGTTATCCCTTACATTTACAGTACATTATCTTGTCTCGCGTTTTTATATTGCAGCTCTGTACTTTTGTCCTCTTAAATCGCCACTCGGAGTAACCTCGTTTAAAGAGATCTTCATTATTGTGTTTGATCTATTCTGCTAGATATTTTCTAGTAGTACTTGATAATTTCAGGTCTGCAGTTAATTTTATTTCCAACTGCACCATGATGTTATCAATAAAAATATTTTTATTATTACAGTAATTATTTATCTTAGCAATGAAAATAATACGACTTGGCGTCGTGCCGCGCCGTTTCGAATTACTTCGGACACATTACGTAGGTATTAGGAGCTTCATTAATGGATTTCTTTCAAGAGCATGCAAATAAACGACGAGTTTGGTAAAAAGTAAATAAAATAATTTGGTGTGGTCCAACTTTAGACGTAAAAACCGATTAAGTGAAAAATGAGTTAGCGTGGAGTTGGTAAGAATAAAGTTGTGGATGTGACATTTGCTCTACCGAGTACTGGACTGTTAGTCAACACATAATTCACCTGACCTTACCCCGGCTTTTAGTGTCAGGGTTCGCTTTTATATAAGGACATAGCAGGGGTTATGGCGATCGTTTCCTTGACGTCACCCAAATTCACTAGTTTATTCCAGACAGCGAGTTACTGAGGTATTTTGTGAGTACACCCGAATCTCCGGGTATAGTTAGTGGTTAGTATAGTTACCTGCAGTAAGTTAACTCCACTTTGTGGGGTGTAACTTGTGCATTACTGTGACTTACCAACACAACGGTCGCAGAGGATATTTTAGTCTCGTTTACGAGTAGTAGTTTCGGTTTATGGTGCACAATTATACGGAGAGTTGGTCAGCTGGTATTTAAATAAAGAGGTGACGGTCTCCCGGGAGTTCTTGCCAATGGGTTACATTTTCCTCAGACAGAAACAAACACGAGTCATGAATTTCCTAGAAACACATGTGGAATACTGAGAACTGAATATCGACTGTGTGCTGCTAATACCTCTTAAGTGTTTTGAAGAAAAGTTTACAGATGAATATTTTTAATTTATTCAGCTCTAATTTAGGCTCCCAGGGAGAATATAAAAACTATTTTTTATAAAATATATGGTATTAAAAGACTCAAAATCCAATTGAATTTAATTTCATCTATGATTAATATTTGGAGGTATTGACAGCATACGGTCGATTAAAACCGTAAGGGGTTTTGGTTGTTTCTAGAATTGATAAAGTATACATTTACTAGCGACCCGCCCCGGCTTCGCACGGGTACAATCTCTACTATATTATGCATGATATATATAAAACTTTCCCTTAAATAACTCTATATATTAAAAAAACACATCAAAATCCGTTCATCCATCTTGGTTACTGCGTAGTTTTAAATATCTAAGCAAACATAGGGACAGACAGACAGACAGCGGGAAACGACTTTGCTTTATACTATGTAGTGATTAGCAAAAAAAGCTTGGGCCGCTAGCTTTTTTACTTTCAGTTCATAAACTGCGCCTTCTTTTTCTTAGAGTAATTAGTAGGGGTGCTAAGGACAGGAAACCTCCTCGAGTGCCTGAGGCTGGAAGTTCCTTTCCGGATACGTCCGGGGGGAAGCCCAGATTCTCGGGACGGTGCGCCCTGGGATGCGGGCAAGTACTCCCCTACGGGGTCTCCTTGTCCGTATGCCAATGTCCTGTCGCGTCGCTCCACCGCGTGTCCCTCTGCTCAGCAGAGGGCACAGTGGTTGGAGCAAGAGCGGGCACGGTGTGCACTTACCCTGCCGCCGGGCAGGCAGGAGGAGGTATTGCACTCTCACCTCCTCTTGCCACCGCTATAATCTCGTAGCCCCGAAGATTGTCAGGATCACGTCTCTGACTTTCGACGGGGGTCGAGGGCCTTGGCTTAACCGCCCGGGCCGCGAGGTAGAAAACCTCTATAAAAAGTCACCCCGAATCTCAAGCGGCGGAGCACCGCGAGGAGATGTATGGCTGACGGGAGTTCTTTTGAACAATCAGTCGCTAGTGCTACCCTCGCCAGGGTACCGGCCGACCCCCTGGCGAGTAATAAATGTCGTAAAGACGTAGGCTTACCTAGGTACAGGGGTCTCTGCCTAGGTGGACCTTTTATATCCCCCACACTCGTGGGACTTAGATGGATCAGAACAAAAAAAATCCCCCCCAACAACCGGCAGTCGCCGCAGCGAGCCAGGGAGGCTCACGTGCCCGTGAGGTGGAGTCGCTGGACTTGTCCAGCACGTCCGCCTCACCGGCACCGAACGAGCGGGCACAGAGTGCCGCTCTGAAAAAGAGGATGGTGCTGACGCCGTCATCGATGTCGGAGTCCGACTCAGCGTCAGACGCCATCAGCGCCCAGAGCCCTGGCTCTGGGCGCGGAGGAGGAAAGGGGGCCGCCGAGAGGAGGAAACGCTTCCTCAAGCGGCCCCATTCGTCGTCCGAGGACGACGAGCCTGCCTCGGGCCGGAAGATCCCGACAAGTGTTCGGGGTAAAGGCCGAGGCAGGACCGGCGGTAGAGGGTGCGCCGAGGAGCCCACCCTGGAGGAGACGGTGAGGGCAGCCGTCCGCAGCCTGGCCTCTACCAATCCGGGAAAGCGGGCGACTAAAGACCGGGCCGCAGGCGCAGCCACTGCCAAAATTATGGCGGCAGTGGCGGCGGCTAGCCTCGGCCAGGCTCCGCCCGCATCGCCGACGGAAGCGGACGAAATGTCCAAAATGCGGGCGGACGTCGCCCGCTTGACGGCCGCGATGGAGGTTCTCCAGAAGGAGAACCTCCACCTAAAGACGGAGCTGGCCGGACTGCGGAAGGCAGGCCGCCAGAGGGAGGTCCCGCAGAAGCGGAACGGGGGGCCGCCGGCGCAGGCCGCACCAACAGAGGACGCTGTCCTAAAACTGGTGCGGCAGGAATTGGCGGCCTTCAATCAACGCTTCGCGGTGCTAGAAGGCCGCATCCTGCGTCCCCCGCTCGCGGCGACCTCGTACGCGGCTGCTGCGGCCTCCACGCCGCCTAAGCAGGCCCCGGAGATGCGGGCCGCGGCGAAGCCTCCGGCGCCGCCCAAACAGCCCCCGGGGAGAGCCGCGGCGGCAAAAAAGGCGCCGACAAGGGCGGCCCCGGTGAGGGAGGTCCCGGCGACGGCGGCAGCTCCAAAGCCCACGACGGCGGCAAAGAAGGGTGCCCCCCCGGCGGCGGCGGCGTCCCGGCTGCCTTCACAGCCTTCAGTGCACTCTCAGCCCCCTCCAGCCGATGCCGAATGGCAGGTGGTCGGAGAGCGAAGTGCCCAAAGAAGGCAAAGGCGGCGGCAGCGACAGCGCAAGAGGCGAACCGTCGCAGCCAGACTCCGCGCCCCTAAGACCGCGGCTGTAGTCATTACACTACAGCCGGAAGCGGTCAAGAGGGGCGTGACGTACCGCGACGTGTTCGCAAAGGCGAGGGAGGCGGTGGACCTCCGGGAGCTGGGAGTCGACGGGGGCCTCCGGGTGCACGTCACCGCGACGGGGGCCAGACTCCTGTCGATCCCCGGCGCGGACAGCGGCCCTACCGCTGACGCTCTGGCCGAAAGGCTCAGAGCGTCCCTAGACGCGGAGGAGGCCCGGGTGTCCAGGCCCATTAAGCGCGCGGACTTGCGCATTATGGGTCTGGACGACTCGGTCTCGGAGGGGGACGTGGTGGCCGCCGTTGCCAGGGCTGGGGAATGCCCTGCCGACCAGGTAAAGGCAGGCATCCTACGCCCTGGCTTCGCGGGGCTGCTGACCATCACAGTCAGCTGCCCCGTACCGGCGGCCAAAAAGATAGAGGAGAGCCGAAGGCTCCTGGTTGGCTGGGTGTCCGCGCAGGTGAAACTGCTGGAGCCCAGGCCTCTGAGGTGCTTCCGCTGCCAAGTGGGCAACCACGCGGCATGCATGTGCACCTCGGAGGTCGACCGCAGTGACAACTGCTCCCGCTGCGGTCAGCCCGGTCACAAGGCCGGCTCGTGTAACGCCCCGCCGCACTGCTTCGCATGTGCGGCGGCTGGCAAGCCGGCCGATCACCGGGCAGGGGGCAAGGCCTGCGCGCCCCCCGCCAAAACCAGGAGCAGAGGTAGGCCCTCTGCCGCCGCCGTCCCCGCCGCCGCCGCAGCTCCTGCTGCCGCCGCCGCCGCCGCTGCCGCCGCCGCCGCCGCTTCTGCCGCTGCCGCCGTGGCTGCGCCCTCACAGAGGGCCCTGGAGGAGGCCGCAATGGACTCCAATTAATGGCTCCATTGCGCTTCCTCCAGGCGAACATCAACCACTGCGCCGCTGCTCAGGATCTCCTGCTCCAGAGCATGGCGCAGTGGTTGGTTAATGTCGCCGTGGTCGCCGAGCCGTACTTTGTCCTGCCCAGAAATGACTGGGTGGCGGACCTGGACGGCTCGGTGACCCTAATTTCGTCGGCCGCCGCCGGTACCCCCGCCCCTCGATCGCGTCGAGAGAGGGCACGGGATCGCCGCAGCACGGTTCGGGGAGATCGCTGTAATAGGCGTTTACTTCTCCCCGAACCGAACTATCGCCGAGTTCCGCGACTCCCTATCGGAGCTAGGAGACATCGTCGTCGCATACGGTTCCCTCCCCGCGCTCGTCCTCGGGGACTTCAACGCCAAAAATGTGGCTTGGGGTTCCCGGGCCACGGACTATACGCGGGGTAGGATGCTCGAGTACTGGGCCCTGGCGCAGGGCCTGGTCATCGAGAACCGGGGTTCTGTCCCCACGTGCGTGCGGTGGAGGGGCGAGTCGGTGGTGGACGTTACGTTCGCCAGCGCCGCCCTGTCGCCGCGCGTCACCGACTGGCGCGTTGTAGAGGAGGTGGAGACCTACTCCGATCACCGGTATATCCGGTTCGACGTCTCCGCCCAGACCTCAGACGCGCCGGTCCGACGGAACCCAAGTGGTCCGCGATGGGCGCTGAAGCAGCTGGACCGGGAGCTATTCCTGGAAGCCTCGATCGTGCAGGCCTGGGTGTCACCACCGGACAGGCCTGCCGACATCAATGACGAGGCGGAGTGGTTCCGGGAGGCCATGTCGGAGATCTGTGACATGGCCATGCCCCGGGTCCGGCAAGGACGCGCCCGGCGTCAGCTGTACTGGTGGTCGCGCGAGCTTACATCGCTGCGCGAGGCGTGTGTGGCCGCGCGACGCCGGTACACCAGATTCCGCAGGCGCCGCACCCGACCTCCGGATGCGGCGACCGTAGAGGCGGAGCTGTACGAGGGCTACAGGGCAGCGAAGACCGCCCTCCGCGACGAGATCTGGCGGGCCAAGGAATTGGCCCGCAAGGAGATGCTGGAGACCCTGGACGGGGACCCATGGGGCCGACCCTATAAGTGGGTGAGACAAAAGCTCCGCCCCTGGGCTCCCCCGTTGACGCAGAGTCTCCAGCCTCAGTTCGCGGAGGACGTGGTGAGCGCCCTGTTCCCATCGCGGGGAGAGCATACTCCCCCGCCCATGGCTCCGTCTCCGACGGAATCCGACGGTGAAGCTGACGCAAACGCGGACCACAGCGACGACGATGTCTACGACGCTCCAGAGGTGACCGAGGTAGACCTGAGAGTGGCGGTACAACGGCTCAAGGCCAAAAATACCGCCCCAGGACCCGACGGCCTGCCAGGAAAAGCCTGGGTCCTGGCCTCGGGGACTCTCGGGCCTCGACTGGGGGGGCTCTTTAGCGCATGCCTGGAGAGGGGCCAGTTCCCGCTTCGTTGGAAGACGGGGAAACTGGTCCTGATCCAGAAGCCCGGGCGCCCTGCGGACTCTCCGTCCGCATTCCGGCCCATCGTGCTGCTCGACGAGGTGGGCAAGCTCTTTGAAAGAGTAATTGCAGACCGCCTCGTCGGGCACCTGAATCGGGTGGGCCCGGACCTCTCGGAGAGCCAGTTTGGCTTCCGGAGGGGGCGCTCGACGGTGGACGCCATCATGCGCGTGAGAGCCCTCACGACGGGGGATGCGGTATCCCGGGGCAGGGTCGTCTTGGCGGTGTCCTTGGACATCTCCAACGCCTTCAACACCCTGCCCTGGAGTTGCATAAAGGAGGCACTCCGGTATCACCGGGTGCCGACCTACCTCCGTCGCACAGTCGAGGACTACCTGACGGACAGGGCCGTCATCTACCCCGGTCACCGGGGAGAGTGGAACCGGCGAGAGATGACGTGCGGTGTTCCACAGGGATCGGTCTTGGGGCCGCTCCTGTGGAACATCGGCTACGACTGGGTGCTGCGCGGCGACCTCCCTGACGGCGTCGGCGTAATATGTTACGCCGACGACACGCTCGTCCTGGCGGAGGGAGAGTCGCACCAGGCGGCGGCCGACCTGGCGACGCAAGCGGTGGCGACAGTCGCTCAGAGGATCCGGCAGTTGGGACTCGACGTGGCGCTGCATAAAACAGAGGCCATGTGCTTTCATGGCCGTCTGAACGCGCCACGTTCAGAGTCCCACATTACGGTGGAGGGGGTTCGCATCGGCGTCGGGAGGACGATGAAGTACCTGGGACTCGTCCTCGACAGCCGGTGGAACTTTAGGGAGCACTTCCTACGTTTGGCCCCAAAGCTGAACCGGGCAGCAGGCGCCCTCAGGCGACTCCTGCCCAATCTCGGCGGGCCAAACGCCTCCTGCCGGAGGCTGTACGCCGGTGTCGTGCGGTCCATGGCCCTCTACGGGGCCCCTGTGTGGGCCCTAAGCATCCGGACGCGACCACTCAAGCTGGTCGCATGCCAGAGGGTCATGGCTATCCGGATGATCCGGGGATACCGCACGATCGCCGGCGAATCAGCCAACCTCCTAGCGGGATTGCTGCCCTGGGATCTGGAGGCGACTGCCCTCCAGCGCGTCTACGAATGGCGCGTGGAGGCGCAGCGCCGGGGCGAATCCCCGCTGCCTCGACAGGTCGAGGCGCGGCGGGAAGAGCTCCGGCGCGATCTCAGGGCAGTATGGAGGGAGCGACTGTCGCAACCGAGGTCCGGGCACGCCGCAATCGCGGCGGTAAGACCCCTCTTTGAGGAGTGGCTGGATAGGCGTCACGGCGTCCTTACCTTCCGCATGACGCAGGTCCTCACCGGACACGGAAGTTTCGGGAGGTTCCTGTGTCTGATAGGGAGGGAAGAAACGCCTGGGTGTCACCACTGCGAGGATCGTCCGGAGGACACGGTGGAGCATACGGTGCAGGACTGCCCCGCTTGGGCAGAGCACCGCCGTGTCCTCACGACGGCGATAGGCGGAGACCTCTCGCGCTCGGCATTGGTCGAGGCCATGCTGCGGGGCGAGACGGAGTGGGAAGCGGTCGCCTCCTTCTGCGAAGCAGTCATGCTCGTGAAGGAGGAGGCGGGCCGCCTGAGGGAGAGGACAGCGTCCTCCCTCCATCCCAGCCGCAGTGGTAGACGCCCACGGCGTCGGACGTCACAGGACGATCTCCGGCCACCGTAGGCGCGGGCATGCGGGCAGCGAGTAATGGGCGACTTGCTGTCCGACCATGGACCATGCCCGGGTCGACGGCGCGTTGTGTTCCACGCGCGCCTCAAAGAGTGTCAGCAAATTGACGGGGCCTGTAGAGGGCCAGAGCCTGCCGGGGTCGCGGGACTTACCCATCACCGTAACCCCGGTACGTAAAGGGCTCGTGAAGGACACCGTGGATTTTAGTCAGTACAAGTCTGACAGTCCCTCCCGCCCTGCCCTGGGTGGGAGGACTCATTTGATGATTTTACCACGCAAAAAAAAAAAAAAAAAAAAAAAAAAAAAAAAAAAAAAAAAAAAAAAAAAAAAAAAAAAAGAGTAATTAGTAGTCCGAAGCATTACTGTGCTTGTCTTCAAACGACCACTTTTTACGAGTTTACAAATAAAAATCTGTAAAAACGAGTAGTCTCATAAAAATACAGTCGTTAGCATTATTTACAGTTCATTTACTACAAGATCAGCACTGCAGACGCTCCTCTTATTTTATTGTTTATTATAATAGCGCTGCAATGGTCGCTGTTATTGGCAATATTATAAGTTCCAGTTGTGAAGGTCGCCCTATTTCATTAGATAACTTGATTTTGGGACTACGAACTTACTAAGAGTAAATTACATATATGGTCGGGACCGCATGAACTTTGACGATCTTTGGATGGCTGATGATTTAATAAAATCTCTTTGTTCGATCTTTGATCTCTCGAAGTTGTCTACAAAGGATAAGATTATGTTTACTTCACACGTCACGCGGAAAATGAACGCTTTCAGGTTTATTTTATGAACAATTTTTTTCAAACGGTGTATCTTAATCCGGAAGTTGTGAATCCTGGCGAAAGCCGAGATTAATATTGCCAGGCAAAAGAGAGACCAAAATCCGACTGCGAATAAACTTTTTCGTAAAAAATATAAAATCGTGGGTGAAGATTTATTGTTACAGCTACCCAAAATGCTCTCTCTCGCCCTATTCAGCTACACGCCGTATATGGAATAATCTTTTGTATCACGGTCTGTGAAAAAGGACTTCTCATTTATGACACTAACTACCCTACTCGATCTTTGGCTTAAGTTAAAAAGTCCGTGAGTAATGTCGCTATCTTTGTGTTTCACTCGATTCTATGAAAAAGCAAATTGCCGTGGGTATTGTGTTGCTAGTAATTTTGATTGCGAATCACGTTACAATGGCTTGCTACGTTTTATGTTGGGACTAGGGTGACTCTAATTGCTCTGTGTTGCGTGAGATGGTTTAGTGAGAATTCGTTAAATTATCTCAGTCCCTGTAGACGTGGGGTGCTAAGACAGGAAACCTCCACGTGCGCCCGTGGACTGGAGTTCCCCTTCGGATACGTCCGGGGGGAAGACCAGTTTTTCGGGCCGGTGCACCCTGGGATGCGGGCAAAAACTCTTTTAGGCACTGTGTGCCTAAGGGGTCTCTTTGCCCGTATGCGAATAGCCTGTCGGGTGGATGCTCCAACGCGTGTCCCTCTGAACAGCAGAGGGCACAGCGGCGGAGCGGGCTTGCGGACGGTGAGTAATGGGTAAGCTCGCCGTCCGACCAAGGACCAAGCCCGGGTAGGTGGCGCGTCGTGTTTCACGCGTCACCGACGGGGCCCCTTACGGGGCCAAATGCCTGCTGGGGTCGCGGCTTTTTTCTTAATCCAGGATACCGCGGCCCCGGAACGTAAAGGGCATCCGAAGAAACACGGGTGGATTTTAGTCAGTAAGAGTCTGACAGTCCCTTCCGCCCCGCCCAGGGCGGGAGGACTCATTTGATGATTTTGCCACCCTAAAAAAAAAAAAAAAAAAAAAAAAGGTCCCTGTAGACGTGACAGAGACTGACATATGAATCCTATTTTTGCCCACATTCTGTATTTATCAAAGCGTGTTTTTATTTTTGTTGCCACAATAGAGACGAATTCGAGAACGTTAATTAGCGTTGTAATTATCGCTTTGTTTTATGTTTGTCAAATTTTATATTTAAATAATGTTGTTTATACCTAAGTAGCTGTACCTTAGACCTGAGAGTGGCGGTACAACGGCTCAAAGCCAAAAATACCGCCCCAGGACCCGACGGCTTGCCAGGAAAAGCCTGGGTCCTGGCCTCGGGGACTCTCGGGCCTCGACTGGGGGGGCTCTTTAGCGCGTGCCTGGAGAGGGGCCAGTTCCCGCTTCGTTGGAAGACGGGGAAACTGGTCCTGATCCAGAAGCCCAGGCGCCCTGCGGACTCTCCGTCCGCATTCCGGCCCATCGTGCTGCTCGACGAGGTGGGCAAGCTCTTTGAAAGAGTAATTGCAGACCGCCTCGTCGGGCACCTGAATCGGGTGGGCCCGGACCTTGCGGAGAGCCAGTATGGCTTCCGCAGGGGGCGCTCGACGGTGGATGCGATCACGCGCGTGAGAGCCCTCACGACGGGGGATGCGGTTTCCCGGGGCAGGGTCGTCTTGGGGGTGTCTTTAGACATCTCCAATGCCTTCAACACCCTGCCCTGGAGTTGCATCAGGGAGGCACTCCGGTATCACCGGGTGCCGACCTACCTCCGTCGTATAGTCGAGGACTACCTGACGGACAGAGCCGTCATCTACCCCGGTCACCGGGGAGAATGGAACCGGCGAGAGATGTCGTGCGGTGTTCCACAGGGATCGGTCTTGGGGCCGCTCCTGTGGAACATCGGTTACGACTGGGTGCTGCGCGGCGACCTCCCTGACGGCGTCGGCGTAATTTGTTACGCCGACGACACGCTCGTCCTGGCGAAGGGAGAGTCGCACCAGGCGGCGGCCGACGTGGCGACGCAGGCGGTAGCGACAGTCGCTGATAGGATCCGGCAGTTGGGACTCGACGTGGCGCTGCACAAAACAGAGGCCATGTGTTTTCATGGCCGTCTGAACGCGCCACGTTCAGAGTCCCACATTACGGTGGAGGGGGTTCGCATCGGCGTCGGGAGGACGATGAAGTACCTGGGACTCGTCCTCGACAGCCGGTGGAACTTCAGGGAGCATTTCCTGCATTTGGCCCCAAGGCTGAACCGGGCAGCAGCCGCTCTCAAGCGGCTCCTGCCCAATCTCGGCGGGCCAAATGCCTCCTGCCGGAGGCTGTACGCCGGTGTCGTGCGGTCCATGGCCCTCTACGGGGCCCCTGTGTGGGCCCTAAGCATCCGGAAGCGACCACTAAAGCTGGTCGCATGCCAGAGGGTCATGGCTATCCGGATGATCCGGGGATACCGCACGATCGCCGGCGAATCAGCCAACCTCCTAGCGGGATTGCTGCCCTGGGATCTGGAGGCGACTGCCCTCCAGCGCGTCTATGAATGGCGCGTGGAGGCGCAGCGTCGGGGCGAATCCCCGCTGCCTCGACAAGTCGAGGCGCGGCGGGACGAGCTCCGGCGTGATCTCAGGGCAGTATGGAGGGAGCGACTGTCGCAACCGAGGTCCGGGCACGCCGCAATCGCGGCGGTAAGACCCCTCTTTGAGGAGTGGCTGGATAGGCGTCACGGCGTCCTGACCTACCGCATGACGCAGGTCCTCACCGGACACGGAAGTTTCGAGAGGTTCCTGTGTCTGATAGGGAGGGAAGAAACGCCTGGGTGTCACCACTGCGAGGATCGTCCGGAGGACACGGTGGAGCATACGGTGCAGGACTGCCCCGCTTGGGCAGAGCACCGCCGTGTCCTCACGACGGCGATAGGCGGAGACCTCTCGCGCCCGGCATTGGTCGAGGCCATGCTGCGGGGCGAGACGGAGTGGGAGGCGGTCGCCTCCTTCTGCGAAGCAGTCATGCTCGTGAAGGAGGAGGCGGGCCGCCTGAGGGAGAGGACAGCGTCCTCCCTCCACCCCAGCCGCAGTGGTAGACGCCCACGGCGTCGGACGTCGCGAGACGATCTCCGGCCACCGTAGGCGCGGGCAAGCGGGCGGCGAGTAATGGGCGACTCGCTGTCCGACCATGGACCATGCCCGGGTCGACGGCGCGTTGTGTTCCACGCGCGCCTCAAAGAGTGTCAGCATAGTGACGGGGCCTGTAGAGGGCCAAAGCCTGCTGGGGTCGCGGGACCAAGGGATTACCGTGACCCCGGTACGTAAAGGGCTAGTGAAGGACACCGTGGATTTTAGTCAGTACAAGTCTGACAGTCCCTCCCGCCCTGCCCTGGGTGGGAGGACTCATTTGATGATTTTACCACGATAAAAAAAAAAAAAAAGTAGCTGTACCTACATATTTTAAATTAGCAGTCTTGAGCGGAAGCTCAAGACCAAAATTATCATGTGAAATACATCGAAAAAAATCAAATAATATCATTTGGTTTTTTTTGACGATGTATTTCACATGATAATTTTCAATAATATTAAATAACATTTTCATTTAGGATATCAACGGCAAGGTTAGGAGTGTGGTGTGGGTTGACCCGTTTCAATTTAATTTGTTGACGTGATATGAGCGTTGGAAACCCTATTAACTTTATATTTCACGAGGCTTTTACATACATTTCAGACTGTCCTGGGCTTGTAACAAGATCATGAAATAGGATCGTGATTCCGAGACTCATATCACACATTTATTGGAGTTTCAAAATAAAAGTTATCGGGTTGGTACTTGTAAAGAAAAAGGATTGTTTTTTTTAACCTGGTGACCTTGGCCTTCAATTTTATCTATTCCTTTTTGTTGAAATAGAGATAGTAGTGAGAATTTAAACTATAGGTTAGGAACATCATCTATATCGTTACTTAACATTGTAGTTTTCCAGTTCCCGAAAACAAAAAATAAATATTTGGGAAAAAAGAAGTGAAAGATTATGTTAACCTGCGGGTATTTTAGCGTTAAACAAAACAATTTTAATGCTACCCTGATGAAACTTATACAAATAGGCGCATAAATTGTGGCCACTGAGCTGCAATGATGGCGAGGAACATTATTGCAATTTTGTGCAATAAAGCCAGTGAAGCCTATTTTCCTTCCAACATGCATTGTTCAAAGAATAGCGCCGACATTCTTGTTCTAATAAAAGAGTGCCTCTATTTTGTTAAGGGAACAGTGTGTCATTTAATCAAAACATACGTAGGGGAACAGTGTATAAATGGCGTCCTGTTGGCGCTTGCGCTACGTTAGTGTTGTGTTAAGTTTGCCGTAAGGGGGTGTGTTCCCATTATACTCCGCGTCCCCGTCTTATACAGTGTTCCCTTACGTATGTTTTGATTAAACGAACTACACAGGTTTGATGTTTATGTAGACGAATTTATTTTCTGGGAACACAACATACTATTTGATGTGTTTGATTTTTCTTCTGTCATCTTCGACTCTTTTGTCATACTATTCGAATATTAGTACATAATATGTAACAAAAGGACGAAATATTCGGGGCAAAGCATCACATAAGATAAAACTCGAGGGAAATAAAAGTAGATTGGGCTCATGACCGACATTCAAACCGGCTTTCTCAGATAAAGCCAATACGTAGAACAGCCTTTTTTGTGATTGGCCTATTTTTGGCCATTTTATGAGCTACGTTGACGTTAAACCTATAAAGCGGCCATTATTTGATTAGCACATCGCCACATGGAACGGTGATGGGGTAATCAAATTTTATAGTTGATGAAACAGAAAAAATATAGGGTCATAAGTAGATAGGTAGTTAATATCACTTTCATGAAAATGAAATTTCTACAGACCTCAATATTTTGTGTCGCAGCATTCATATTTTATTTACGGTTATTAAATCGACCACAGCGACATCATTATTGTCATACTTGAAAACGAGGATTTATAAATATGATAATCGGTAAATTGTTTAAGATAATTTCGAATCCCTCATATTTATTCTATCGGTGCTCAAACTTGACCTTTAAAAGAAGCAAAAGTTGACGCATAAGATAGGCTATTGCTTATACAGAGGTTTACTAAAAAGGCATTAGTAATTTGCTTATAAATAAGCCCACTTATTCTTTTATACATGCGAAAGTTCTTGAGGATGGGGAGAGGGATGTTTGTTCCTCTTTCACGCTAAACTATTGAACAGATTTGAATATAATTTGGCACACAGATATTTCATAACCTTGACTATCATAGGACTACCCAAGGATTAGGATACCGTGGTACAAATAGCGAAACTTACTCTGGGAAATCATTTGACATGAAATACTACCCATTAAATACTTTTTTTTCTATGTAGTCTACCGGGTCGACGGCGCGTTGTGTTCCACGCGTGCCTCAAGGACTGTCAGCATAGTGACGGGGCCTGTAGAGGGTCAAAGCCTGCCGGGTTTGCGGGACTCACAAAATACCGTGACCCCGGTATGTAAAGGACTATCGAAACACCGTGGATTTTAGTCAGTACGAGTCTGACAGTAAGGTGGGAGGACTCATTTGATGATTTTACCACGATAAAAAAAATGTAGTCTACAAAAAATCTTTCACACCAACTTAATTACGAAGTTACGTAGTGATAATATAGAAAGTCAAAGAGTCTAAGGTCGGTATTCCGCGCACCATTAATCAAATGACATCCATTGTGCTTATGACTGACCTATGCCATTCTAAAGTTCCTTCCAGTCGTTCACAAAAAACTAAATGAATTTCCTCAAGACTTAGAGGCGTCAATAAATATTCGAGATATTTTGTTTTCCCGGAGCTTAGTATTTTGAACATTTCCGACCACATCCGAAGTTCTTTTGTTTTGCTGTTTTTTAATTTCGTATTAGCGGATTGCAGTTGTTGCGCAGCGGTTGGGCAGGAGATGATAAATCTATATTTTCAATGTATTTTCATTTTTACAACGTGGTCTCGATTGTACCAATTTTTCGGTATTTCTACCGATGTGCTACCGCTTCTACAAAAATTATACATTTCTGTAAAATTTGTCAGTTTTTACATACGTTCGCGATCAACTGTTCGTGCATAATGAACACAGGTCTAAGCTTTAGGCAGGAAGGTTAGTAGCTAATATCTACGTTATGCTACGAATGCCGCAATAACTCAGTCTGCATTACACTTGGAGCATTAAAAATCCTAACATTACATGACACGAATACCAGTAGCAATACCCTGGTAATTTCCACAATGAAATATAAGCAAACTAACCTTTATACATCAGCCTTTGAAAGCCCCTTATCAAACAATACAATTATTGTAGTTAAGGACTAATGCTTGCATGGTATGATATATAAATAATATTAAGTATTTCAATATTTATCAAGCGCTTTAGAAATGGCGTTATTATAAATGTTACAAGGATTTAATTTTAAGCAAGATAAAGTCCCGTTTACACAGAATCCTAAACTAACTTGTTTCGTTTCAAAGTGCGAATGTGTAAAGTTTAAGTGAGCCTTTTAGAGGGACAATTTATTACGAGTAACGCGCTGGGCCTTAATTACTTATATTTTATTAACATAGGTGTTTAATTACAGCGTTTACATAAATAATTACAGTCTTACATGGTTGTCCATAAAACTAAACAAAATGGTTCGCATTAATTCGTCAGAGTGCTAATTAAGTAGAGATATTTATTTTTCGCGTTAACTTATAATGTTACTACTATATTCTTTTTACTGCTCCAAAAACAAGAAACTAGAGTTCTGGAGCTTCTATAAATGTATAATAATTTTCAAAGTGAATTTAGAAATAATCTTGTTGTTTCAGATTCACCAGTCATAAAGACTGGGCCATGGTAAAGTGTGTCATCCGCGCTTGTGCACAACACACCAGCCACCATTCCTAAGTCGCGACAAAAAACGCCAAGATGTTCGCGCCAGCGGAAAGATAAGAAAAGTTACAGAAAGGACAAGAGTCCCACGATGTTCTCACTCGCTGAAGGATGTGGCTGCGTCAGTTTCCGAGGAGGGCGACGACCTCGCTCTCAGGGGGACGACTCGTCGTCGTGTCGCAGCTCCGAGATAGAACAAGAGGTCCCCAAGAGACTGGGAAAGAGAATGCTCAACGGGGAATGCACCATCAAGGCTCTCGCCCCTTTCTTAAGGTTTTGGAGGAGAGATGACGTCAGCATGACTAAGGCGGAGAGAAGTAAGTGAATGCATCTTTACAAATTCCATAGTAAACAATAAGTTTCAAGTAACAACATATCATATAGTATTTTATAGAGTCAGATATTGGGTATTCATAATGGCATTCAACTGAAAAATGATACCTGCCAACGAAAAACAATATGATACATATGTTGAGCTTCACATATTGTTTTAAATTATTCATATTTAAATGTAAATCTTTGTGAGACGCACATATCGTATTATTATACACGTCGCGACTTTGCAAAGAGTGGAAAATAAGGCTATTTTCGCTTACATCCCTTTTCACCCGCACGTTCAGTTTTACGGTCATTGAATAAGTAAGATCTCGGAACAGAATAAAGCTTCTGATGTTTTTAAAACTTTTCCTCTGGTAGGTATGTTTTTATGATCCATGAAATATTTGAGTGCACATAAAATAAATCAAAGCCGAAATCAATACTATAAAGGAAAAATTCTCAACGACTACGTGTGACTTTCAAAACCAAATGTTGACTTGACCCGTTCCGTTCGCAACTTTGTCTCAAGCGCATTTAAAGATTGGAATCTTTTTACTCTCCAGTTTGTCATTGAAAAGACAAAAGCAATTCCTTTAAATTATGTAGAGGGTAGAAATTGATGAGATAACAATGTAAGATATGTGTTTGTTTCTCGAACAAGATTGTTTATTTACGAGATTTGTTTAGAACACGTAAGCGTAGCTTGTTCTCAAGGTCGACTAACGTAAATTGGATCTGAGTCTTACCTATTAATAAACAACAAAAGGGCTCAAGCGACAAGTTAAGGTTTCAGTTGCGTGTATAACCGAATTACAGTTATAGGTCGTCTATATTGTAGTTAAACATAGGAGGAACGGGTTATTGAGTTGCCTGGACGCGGTTACGTTATGTTTTTGCCCTATTTACCCAATATGAAACTATGTTATCCGTTACTTGTATATTTACTTATAATTGTCCTATTCATAATAAAAAAGACATGTTTGATATAAACACCCAAAAGCCTTCGTCAACAGACAGGCGCGACGAATGCGAAGCGAGGCGTTTTTATTTGTAATGTATGGAATTGTTTGAATCCAGTCACATAGAAAAGCGAAAGCGATCCGATAGCGTGACAGAACTATCGGACTGACGTCTCGTATCGGTTCGTTATCGCTTCGGACTCGCCTGTCTGTTTGACAAAGGCAATAAAGCTTATGTTCCAGAAAAAATCTCAAAAGAATATTTTAAAAGTTAACCATTTCACAAACATTGCCAGCGTGAGTAGAGTCTTTTGAAGTGCAGCGTTTAATGGCAGTATAATTTAGTTCTGCCTCTCTCTTCAGTTTAATATTCTTGGCAAGATTATCTGGCGCCGGAGTAGTGTAGTATCGCAACGTCATAATGAATACTATAACTATATGTATTATGTCGATGATGGCGAATTGCTTTTACGAGCTTATTGTATTACGAAAATTTCAAAGGGTGGAAACATGACAAATGCTGAATCGCATCCCGACTTTCCATGAGTGTAACATATTTTGTTTTTCAGTAATATTGCTTTACCCAGAGCCTTGGCAAAATCATAAGACTACGAAGTTTGACCTAGGAAAATATTAGGATTTATTATTACGTCGAGTAAGCGTTTATAACAGTTACGCTAGAAGTCGACGGAGATTGATATTCATTGGGTTAGATGAACTTTCTTTATATTATGAAAGATAAATGTGATTAAGCTAGTCCATATTTAATTTAATGTAAATCTTAAAACTATTACAAGTGCATCCAACTAGACGTTCATTCAGCGTAAGCACATACACAGGGGTTTCGCTGCATAAAGTTTAACGATGTATCGACTCCATACAGTCATTAACAGCACATAAATAAGTATGAAGATTTTCTGTTTTGTTGCCATAAAATATTAAAGTGGCATCGGTAATTTAACCTTCACAGATTTAAACTTCCAGTACAAATAGAGGAAAATGTACTTTTTTCTCAAACATTTTAGCTCTTGCGTACCTACGAATATGCGTATGTAAATTGCAGTTGCACCTTATTAAAAACTTATCAATTAGTCGCAACAACTTTGCAATTTTGCGGTGCACAATGTCGTGTGTTGCCAGCTAATGACACCACATACTCATGTTTTACATACACGTTGTATATTGACCTACATTTAACGTGTATGTTTGCCCTGTCAACCGATAGCCTGTTATGGAGTGCTGTGTGTTTGTGATTTAAGTTTAGAAAAGCACTTTCACAGTATGATAACCTTTATCTAGAAGATTATGTTATAGTATATTATTATATTATCTGTATGTTATTGTTATTATGTTATAGTATATGTTATATTATAAGAATAATATTCGTCTGTCTGTTTTACCGAGTAGGTACTTTTAACAGATCAGAGACTTTTTTTTTCTAAAATTTATAGGGCCTGTTGTTTGATCAACAGTTTAACTAACTATTAAAATCCGATTCTTTTTTAACGAATGTTTATAAAATGTATAGGATTTAACGAATAGTTACTTAAATTACTGATCAAAAATTAGCATTGTTTTTAATACTTATTTTTATTTAATTTTTATGAATTATAATTAATGTCAAGTGTGGGTATTTTAAGCAAATCTATCCACTTTTGATCATTAAGCCATTTTAGGGTAACTTCAGAAATTCAGATGTACTTAAATTAAGATTTGATCAAAAAGTTGTTTTTTTTACCACTATGTCGCGTCTTCCGCTCCCTTGCAAAGCGCACTATAAAAGTATTACACAAATTTAATACGGTTTAATATTAAAACTTAAATAACTTTTCTTTTCACCAACGCTTTACTGTATTCTTAATATATTTGCTTTTCGGCCTTGAGCACCCTTAGTGGTCAAATTGTTTACTGTTTATCAAAATATTCAATATCCTCCCATCCAAGTTAATATTTGTTTACGAAAGTTAGTTAATTTTGGATATTAGATGTTTGTGGATTTTCGGGAAGCTGTTAATTATGTACGAGTTTTCTTCCAAACAAGTAGAAGTATTTTCAAAGTTACTGTTTTGCTTTAATAGGAAGACAATTCTTAATACTGACTAAACTGTTTCCTAAAATAACGCATTTTATCATCGTTGTTAAGTTGTTTGCGACTTTTGTGAAATAAATCACAAGGCTTAACCCTTTAAAGCTCAAAAAAAATATTGCATTTATTTATTATTATTTTTTCATTTGTTGTTTATTTAGATCTTACAAGTGCTCAAAAAAATAAAAATAAAAATCTGGTATACATATATATCCAAATATAGTATGTTGTAAATGTGCTACATTGCGAAACACAAGAACATGTACAGGTTGAAATCAGTGTTGTATATTTACAACAGTGCCCACGTTACAGAATGAAATGTAGATATAAATGAAAAACAAAATATATTAAAAAACATATTTATTCTACATTATGAAAGTTAACAATCGTTTTACAGAGAGCTATAACTACTTTGGCTCCTAATCCGAGACTGTCTTCATAATCAGAAAAAGAAATAAATCTGAAAGTATCGTCACCTCCGTATGGAAGAAAATCATACACTAAGCCAGAAACTCCAGCCCTTACAAATAATTTAAAGCCCCATTTCTTGGGCTTTTTTGGCAAGTACTGTCGTCTATTTTCTGTATCTTCCTTCTTCTTCTAGTCGTAACTTCTTCGTCCTTACTTTTTCTAATATCGGCCGAACCTTAAAATAACGATCGTTATTCAGATCCTAATTATCCACGAAATGCAAATATTTTCTCATTAGCTCGTACTTTTTTAGACTCATCACATCAGCGACTGGAGGGTATCTGAAATCATTACTCCAGTAGTCTCGATATGACGGCATTCTTACAATACCCATCATAATTGTGATAGCTAGAAAATCACGCATATCATCTCTGGTAACGTTTATAGATTTACCTTCTTTGCTTTGCACAGAATATAAATTGGTGTGCTCCGTAATATAATCTATTATATCTTCAGAAAAAAAAAGAAAATAGTCTAACGAAGATTCTGTTGCGGTACTACTAGTGCTAAGATCAGGAATATCAAACTCTGCTGAATATTAGAATTTCCCACGCTGCCACTTGAAACTAAGAAGAGGTCTCTTGTACTTTTTTATTCTTTTAGCTACAACTCTTGGTTCATAGTTAGCACTCCTTTTTGAGCGAACTCTTTGGCTTAATGGAGTATTCAGTGGTGATAAAATTGACGAAACTGAATTTAAATTTTGGAGCTGATTGGGTGGTGTGTCCGAAGAAAAAATACTACGTATTACTGGAGTCAGTGGAACCGTGTCTTCATCAGATAATATCGAAAAGGTTTCTTCTTGCACAGGACTATCAAGAATAAGATCCAAGTTTTCTAAAGACGAACGAAGGGACCTTGGTTCTGAGCTGAAGTCAGAAGGTACATCGTCTTGACGTTCGGTTATGTTCTGTCTTCGTCTTCAGACAAGAGCTATCGGTAGACGAGGCCGCTTCTGGTGGAACCAAAGCTAAAATTTGTCTTGCTCTCTGCCATTTTAAGCCTCCCTGGTAATAAACATGCAGCAATCACCAATACCAAACATAAGTTAACACAAGTTTTAGTAAAAAACGACAAAACGACCATATTAGTAATAGCGATATTCATTCATTATTTTATTAATCTAGCTTACTCGTACAGCAGCAAACTTTCAGAACAGTCAATACAAAAACATAATACCGTCAACTCCCATAAATGTAAAAAAACACAAAACCCATGCAAAGAAAATAATAATTAATCAGTGTTAGTAAAAGCGCGACGTGGCACCCGTGCAACGTACGAAATTAAAAGTACTTAGGCTAAAGCTTCGCAGTGTCGCAAATGTGCAACGTCGGTAAATACGTGCTTATATTTCATAGTAGTATATGAATTTGACATTGGCGTTTATATGACACAATTGTAAACACTCATAAACAATAATATTTCAAGTAATAGTTGTCAATAAATGCATAAAAACTATTTATATTTATTAAAACTCACCGGTCGTCCACGAGCGCAGTCTCAACGCGACGCCATTTTGGTCACAACTACGTAATGATGCGCGTGAGTTGGTTCAATATTTTTTTCATAAATGACAGCAGTATATCCATTATTAAAACTTATATAAATAAGAAAAAATAACGATGGTTCTTGCAATATATTTTTTTGTTTGGATAGTTGCATCGGTGCAACGTTGCGAATTAAAGGGTTAAAGGAAAAATAGTACCGTTTCTTTGATCTCAACTATATTAGCTGAAAGTAGTGTTTGAAATGTGTTTAATGACTATTTTTTTAGTGTATGCAGACTGTGTTTGATTTGTTTCTGAAGGTTAAAATACGTACGTATACGTACAAGGAATTTAGGTAAACACCCAGACCCGGAACAATTACTTGCAGATCATATAAATATTTATTCCGTGCGGGGATCGAACCCGATACACAGAGCAGCAGTCCAATTGCTCAGCTACTGCCCAAACGTGCCGTCATTTTTTTTTTGAGCTTGACTTTGTTTACTTGCCCATTCATAATTTTTTTTAGTGTTAGGTTAGATCAACCCCGAAATAATGAAAAGTGGTACATGGTCACAGATTTTAATATTCTTTAATAGTTTTACCCACTGAAAGATTGCCAGTAAATTCAATCTCTGCTCGTTTCAGTAAACTCTCGACAATTATTACCAGTGGGTATAAAATTATTTTGGCCCAGACTAAATGCAAATCTTTTGTGTTTTATTTATACAATATGTCAAAATGATTGGCAGTCGTGTAAATTACTTTTATTTTAGAATTTAACTTTTATGAAACACAATTTAGAGCGAGTGAAATATTGATATTCATTGATCCTGATTACCAGACGACCTGTCTGAAATGAAAAATAATGTAGGTCTAGGTAACTATAATAGGTTCCGGGTGTTACCTACCATAGTTTTATGGAGCAGAGAGGTGTGTATTCAATAAGCGTGTAAAATAGGTACTGCGTTATCACTACGGGCGGAGAAACCAATTGTTTTCTTTTAGTTGAAGTATTTATTTTCATCCTAGTAGTCACAAGCGCAACTGTTGAATAGTTTCTGGGTTCAATTTCCAGGTTAGTTTATATTTGATTTTTCCATCAGGAATTTCTTTGTGTCTGCTTGATGGCAATAGGCTTCCTATGATATGAAACTAACTAACTATCGCAATGTGGATATAAAATTTGGTACACCTAAAATCTGGATATAAAGTGGTAAAATGTGGATATAATTGGGTAGCCTAACCCGTCGGCGATTACAGGAATGTTATGTTCAATTATTTGTACCACTATTAACACTAAACGCAGTATTAACCATTGTTTATACTATTAACAGCGGATTATTGTTATTACTATTTCTACAGTAGGTATTATTTGATCCGAAGAACTTAAAATAATTATTATTAGGTATAAATGTTTAGCATAAAACATTCATTTGGTTGGAGCTAGCACCCGGACCTTAAGAGGCGTTGACAGTTTAATATTATTTTTGTTTAAATCAATAACCTGACCTATTAAGTGTTCTAGAAGTCTGCATTTCAGGCTTCATTAAACTTGAAGGTCGGTATTAATTGTATTTAATAACTCAAATAATATTAGCTTTTACCCACAGTTTTATCCCAGCCAGGCACATTACTTTGTGTAATAAATTTCATCACCACTGCTCTCAATACGATAAAGGAAAACATCGTGAGGAAACTGGCATCTCCTTTTTTTATCTTGGTCAAATCGTCACGTTTAAAGAAACAGGCTTTTCAGATTTATTATCAGTTTTTGTTTAGTTGGTAAACTTCTTATCTGTGTGAAGAAAGTCATAAGTTTAAAAATCTCCAGCAAAATATCGTTGAAGTTAAACAAAAGTTAGTGGTTCTGAACAAACATTCCACTTTCTACTCGTAACTATTATTATATATTTAAAAATTTGGATGGATGGATGTTTATCACCCTATCACGCCATAAAGGGCAAATTTTGATGAAAGTCTCAAAGATAGGTTATAGTTCAAAACATCGCATAGGAAACCGTATATCCTGGCTCTATGTTGCCAATGGAATAATTTTCTAGATACTCGTGGGCCAAGCCACTTGCAACAGCTAGTATCGTATTACTACTCATCCCAACAAGTTAGTACTAACGCTTTTACTGTTATCAATTCTTTAATTTCTTAGTCCCAAGTGTAGGGTAGGTAAAAGCGGTACGTTTTGGCCCCACCTCAAAGAACATTAGCGTAGGGAGTAATGTAGCACTTTGGCACAACGGCCACTTATCCGTGGGTAACGTAACTTCATGCGGGTTCCTAATATCTTACTAATGTAAGCGTCTTTCTCCTTTTTAAAAGGTTTTTACTAAAGGCGTGTTTCACTAAGAAAATTGAACGCGATCAGCACAATGTGAACTACGTTCAAATGCTGTCAGTGCCAAAATTGCTATGGATTGTGTGATGTTCGTGAACTTCTGTCTGTTTTATCTTCTTTTCCCTTTTAATCTCTCTCTCTCTCTTCAGCCAATTGCCGTCCACATAATCTCACTAAACTTGTTGAAACCTAATTTTGCGTTAAGGTCGCTTTTGTCCATAAGCTTGTATGTGAGTATGAGTGTTTGTGAACGCACCCATGAGGCCACGATACCGAAGAAACTCTTAGTATCGGGCAAATAGTGAAGGCACTTACGTTTGTAATTGGGGTGCCTAATTAATGAAACCATTATACAATAAAGAATATTGACAGTGATAAGTCTTAAACACCGATTAGATTTGCTGATTCCGTTTAGTTTCACTGGTGAAATTCACTCTAAGATAAAACTCTTTCCGAGAGATCTGAGGTTAGTACTTGACTCGAGCTTTAACATAACTTATTCACAACGATGTCCTACATAAGTTTAGGATGTAATAAGACCAACGATACGACCGAAGCCGCCGATAAAAATGCGATGGAAATTGCTTTGTGGATTTGCAATTCAGAATATCGTATATGTGAGGGTATGTTCGCCAAGGTGACGGTTGACAACAGTGTGGGCGGCGCCGGGTGGCTGGTGTAGTTCAGTGAAGCAATATGTGAAAGATATACCCGAATACACACATGTTGTCTAAACTGATTAAACAGCCGTCATAATACGAATTGGATTTGAGATGAGGGTTTAATTTAAATAGACATAATTTAAATACGTTATTTTGTTTGTTTTTGGATTTGATATTTGTGTTTGTCTTTAAATAATGAATTCAAATATGTATGTGTTTCTCTCACAGAATTAAATTAATATTTGAGATAAAGATGATTGTATTGAATAACTACTGAGTATTATTACAATGTCATAAATTTATTTGAACAATTTGCAATATACATAATTCAGCAAATGTTGAATAATTTTCACGAACAATATAATTATAAAATAATTATTTGAACTGTGAATAATCGTATAAACCTCTAATATTCTGTAGTAAAACATTTTAAAATAGACTATCAGATAAACTTAATGACTAAACAAAAACATCAGATAACTTTCAAACACGAACATCACGTTCCGCAGTCAAATCGATTAGTAATTAGCTAATCTATAGACTTGTTCAACAATCGCCTGAAATTGGGTATCAAAAGGACAAATCTAATCCCAGGATGAAAGTCATGAATTCTAGATAACTAAATGGCTTACACAGTTAATTGTTCGAGACTTAGTGGGTTAGTTACCCTACATAGTTTTGAAACTGTTAATTATGTTTTGCTACGCACTAAACACCAACTTAAGGTCAACACACAATTATACTCGTAATCACTGTTCGGAATGAGCATCGCTTCTATTCGAGCTATTCAGGATTATTTGAATTAAACTTAGGTCAATCTTGGCGACTCAAATCAAACGAAAACTTAAGCTTATATTATGCTTACACACTTAAGCTTATATACTTAAACAGATATCCAATGTGACTTTGACTCCAAGACTTTCAGACAGACATGAAAACGTAAAAAAACGACTTTCCGCTAAGGCAACCCCTTGTGGTATATCTGCGAGACTTGGCTTACGT
Organism: Agrotis puta; assembly: GCA_943136025.2. Taxonomy (NCBI): domain Eukaryota; kingdom Metazoa; phylum Arthropoda; class Insecta; order Lepidoptera; family Noctuidae; genus Agrotis; species Agrotis puta. The sequence goes on along the minus strand of OW964176.2, from coordinate 10,384,226 downwards.
TATCACTGGGGTAAGACAGCAAGTGACAAGGGGGATTGAGGAACTATAACACTCCGTACACCCCCATAGGCAGCGTAACAGCATCGTCATGGATTAACTAGAAAAAAAGAGGGGTGATGCGGCTCCAGTGCAGTGCTTACAAGTATGCTATGATCTTTATTTGGAACAAGTTTTACTTGCACATCTAACTTGTAATAGAATTTGTTTGCTGTAATTCGATTATCGGATATTGGTTATGTCTCTGAGCGTGTGTGGATTAAAAAGGGACATGAGACACGAATTAATCAAGTTAGACTTTTAACGTGACCTTTTATAACTAATTCTAGGTCATGCAAAGAACAGTGCATCAGAAAAAATATGTAAGGGTTTTACGCTTTTGTTAAACAGTCTGACGAAAGCGAAGCGTTTCCGAAGCGATACCGAACCGAAGCGAGACGTCAGTCCGATAGTTCTGTCACGCTATTGGATCGCTTTCGCTGTTCTATGTGACTGGATTCAAACAATTCCATACATTACAAATAAAAACGTCACGCTTCGCATTCGCAACGCCTGTCTGTTTGACAAAGGCATAAAGCTTTTGTGACTGGCGAATGCGAAGCGTTTCCGAAGCGAGACGTCAGTTCGATAGTTCTGTCACGCTATCGGATCGCTTTCGCTGTTCTATGTGACTGGATTCAAACAATTCCATACATTACAAATAAAAACGTCACGCTTCGCATTCGCGACGCCTGTCTGTTTGACAAAGGCTATTTTTTTTTAAGGGTGGTAAAATAAGCTAAAATTTTATGTGAGGGGATAACCTGGATCTTGTTAAGTTTAGTAGGTACCTTTCGTCGCTGGTAACGGCTAACGTGGTTTAGGTGGTGAACTTTTACTTTATTTTTCGGATTTTCAGTCATATGGTTCCAGCTTATTGTGTATCTAACACAAAGAGGGCTATTTCTATATCAGCATTTAATGCAAATAATTGCATTTTTAAATATGACTTGTGATTATGATGTTTGGGCTTCTATATCGCAAAAGAACAAAACCCGTATAGGATTATTTCGTTGTCCGTGTGCCTATCTTTCAGTCTGTCAAGAACTTTTTCTCAACACCGCGTGGAGGTATCAATTTGAAATTGATACTAAATATGTAACACTATAGTCCCTTGGCGCTCTTAAAAAACCAAGCTCCATCACCTTCAGTCAACGCAGTAAAAAATACGGCTATTTATGCGACATGTTTTCATACTAGCAACAAAATCTTTAGTAATCTAATCATCTTTAGTAGCAGTTTTCAGTAGCGAAACCCTATTTGTGTATTGTCCGATACACACTTGGACAGTCTTTTTTCTAAACCTTACTGTAAATTAATATTCCGTATTCTATCGGCTGATGAAGTTCCCACGCATGCCGCAGGAATCAATTTGCGAAGGAGGTTTCAGTTACAACTAATGTTCCTTTGTATACCAGTGTTGTGCTATCACGTTGTGCCCAATATTATTCCGAGAAATCAGGAATATATTTCTTTTTTTGAGAAATATACATAAAAAGAAACACATTCATTTGTTTATATGAGAAACATATAAACAAATCCCACTACATTTAGAAATGTAAACTTATAAATAGTTTTGTACCCTTCAAATATGTTCGTGACTTATTAAACATAACTGGTACATAAATGCCAATTTTATTTGTTATTATTGGATACTTATTTTCTTTTTTGAATGCAAACGCGTGTCTACGAATTCTGATTAGTTATTATTCTGAGTAGATTTGCCAAAAAAATGTGGTAGCGAATAAAATCACCATTTTATCTGACGATCGTGAAAAGAGTTCTGAAAAAGTTGAAGCTTTTTACAATCGCAGTGATGATTCCATTGTTTTCAGATTTTCTTGAAAGTTTTTTAGTGGAAATCTAAAAAGCGTATTTTCTTAAATCGGGCTTATCTTACGGCGATAAAGTCCGAAGGGTATTTTAAAGTCGAAAGAAAGATATGAAGATACGAGTAGGAGCTGCTTCCTCCGTGGTGTTAAATACTAATGATACGATATTGTTCCAGCAATGAAGGCTGCTATCTTGATTCAGCAGTGGTACCGGCGCTACCTGGCCCGCATGGAGGTGCGCCGGCGCTACACCTGGACGATATTCCAGAACATCGAATATGCAGGAGAACAGGACCAAGTCAAGGTAAGTACCGTTTACTATAGTACTAGGTTTTATTTTTGGGAGTTAAAATCATCAAATGATTGGAAGGGAATGGACTGTCAGACTCTTACTAAAAGTTCACCTTGTTTTGTGAGTTGCCCTTTGTATTCCAGAGTTATGGTATCCTGCTTTAGGCTGCTTTACCAATACCGCGACCCTTTATTAGGTGCTATCATTAACGACATTTTACTAAATTAAGTTCGCCATTGGTTATGCATGAACAGTTTTGCCTGTACAGACAAACTGTAAATCATAAATAACAAAAATCGGTTTCAGCAATATTTTTTGCGCAACCTTGCTTGATGAACAGACTGTTTAGTTTACTGCTTTGTGATGAGTATTTTTACTTTTTTTTTACAGTCATACCGTACAGGAATGCATGAACTAGTGTAGAAAAAAATCTTACAGTTATCTCTGGAATGGAGATTGATTTTGCATGGACCTTTCTAATAAAATAATCTTTATCCCACACTAGAAATTTCTCGGGTGTCGTGGGTGTGTTTACAAATACAAACTCAAACATCTAGTCTAAGAAAAAAACGTGTTGCGCCGACCCCAAGTAAAATGGGATAAGGGCAGGAAGATGTTTATCTAAAGTAGTGTTTACTTTCAAATTACTGACATATCAAATTCATATATACACTCTTTTTATAATTACAAGGGTAACTGATGAAAAATTAATTCATATAACTCTTCTGCCCGCGACTTCGCCTGCGTGAATTTTAGATTTTCCGCTAGCAGTTTCAGCCAGTCAGTTCCTTCTTTTATATGTATTGTAGAAGATGTCCCTGTACTATTTAATGCCTCCACCATCACAATGTTTTGGCCATAAAACCATTGAGGTGGTACCGCAAAACTGTATTATTTAACACCATAAACAAAAGTCATTACCCGGTTCTATTTTATACTCAGCAGTGCTTCTTAGTTTGAACGATTGCCTTTACATAGACACTCATATATAACTATTTCTTTTGTCTAGTTAATTGGAAAACCATCATTATAAGTGTGCAATATTGAATTCAACTGAACATGTTTTTAAAAAAACCATTCAAATAGACCCTTCTCTGTTTAACATAAATTCTGATCCGTCGCAGCTGTAGAGGAAGTAAAGAGTGAAATGGAAAACTTTATCAGTGTAAGGAGGCACAGAACTATAAGTAGGATTAATTCAAAGTTTTAACTCTCATGCCAAAGTTAACAAAACTTTAAAAGCTTATTTAACAGAACTTTGTGTGCTAGACTTTTTCTGTAATGGAAGCGCTATTACTTTTGAGCCGCTCCTGAGAGAGTACGTAGTAAGTTATTATCGCAAATTATGTTGCAAAAAACTTCAATTTATTATATTTTTAATGGTTATTGTCCTAGATAAGGGTTTATTAAAAATAAATTTATCAATGATTATACTACAAAAAGTAAATATTTTTATGTTTGTAACGGATTAACTTAAAAACGAAGGGGCTGATTTCATAAATTCTTTCAACATTAGAAAGCTAAATTATCACTGAGTAACATAGGCATATGTGGGGGTTTGGTAAGCGCGGAACCGCTGGCAAAAGCTAGTTATAACTAAACTAAAATGCGAAATCTTGTAAATACATATTTCACTTGCACCTGCTATACTAAAATTTTAATTAAATCAACTAAGTGTCTTCCCACAGCAAGACAAAACGTGACTAAATTTGATAGTCTAGAAAACGTTCCTGCTGTTCGCAACAGCCGCATCCTCGCTGTTACAACTAATTACTAATCTATCTAGCACAAGTATTTCATTTACAGACGTCTGACTACTTCATCTATCTATACTATAATAAATCTGTAGAAGGGTCAATTCTGTACATTGAAAATATTGAAATAATAAATAGCGGGGGGTGTTGCTGGATCGATACCAAACCCAAATATATGATTAAAAAAAATTTTGTCTGTCTGTCTGTCTGTCTGTCTGTCTGTCTGTCTGTTTGTGCAGGCATCACGTGAAAACTAACGGTTCGATTTCGATGAAACTTGGTATAATTATTCCTTTTTATCCTGGGCGTAACATAGGATACTTTTTAACCGACTTCAAAATAAGGAGGAGGGTATCAATTCGTATTTTTTATCGACTGTATTTTTTTTTTTAATTTTGTTTCCGCATAACGACCGACTGGGTGAACCGATTTTCATGATTCTTTTTTTGTTTGAAAGCTGGTGCTTCCCGTGTGGTCCCATTGTCACCAAATCAGGATCTGATGATTGGATCTTGGAGAAATCGAGGGCAACCCTCAAATTTTATAGGCCCACGCATCGTTTTTCGTAAATCTTATGAAGTAATTCAAGTACTTGCGTATGGTAATCACCATCTTATGTAGCTGAGCTGATGATGGAAGGTACAACTCCTTAACAGTAAGGAGCAGGCATCGACTGATTCATTGTTCGCATATCTCCGGAACTACACATCCGATTTAAATAATTCTTCAAGTTTAAATAATCTTAATAAATTCTTCTTTCTTCAATTTTTTTGTGCTAGGTATCGTTCCACTTAGGGAATGCTGAAAGTTTCATCAAAATCGGTTCAGTAGTTTTTGAGATAGGGAAGTTTATTAGCTTATTGTGTACATGAGGGATGTTATTACCAGTGCTACGGATTATATTATATGTATTTGGCAAGAATTTGGGTTGAATATTTAAACTAAAAAGAGAAAAATAAAAAACTTTTTAAAAAAAAAATGTAACCGCCTTCAAAGTCGTCGGCAAAAAATAAACAATGAAATAAAAAATAACAAAGCCATCGACTTCCGAAATAAAAGTTATTTTGTAGATTATTTTACCCTTTTTTGTGGTTCTTTTTGAAGGCGGTTACATATTTTTTTGAAAAAGTTTTTTGTTATCCTGGAAAAATACGTAGAAAAAAAAAAACTTATTTTTCAGTTTTATTCATAGACGTTGTTCTGTAGAACCACGAACAAACGTTGCATTACCCGCAGTGGATTCAGCGCCGTAATATTTATTAGATTTCATTGTCAGAGTTACTCAAAATGGAGAAATAAACCATCCACGCGAAGACCGACATCCGCGCGGACGGAGTCGCGGGCGGAAGCTAGTTTTGTAATAAAACTAGAATCATTCTAAACAACTGAATTAAATCTCGCCTTAAATTGTTCTCACTAAAGACTGTTTACCCAGAAAATGATGTTTAAAGATGTTAAAATTTAGCACGAACAATTTCACAAAGTATCGCTAAGAGGCATCCGTTATCCATGATTCATAATTAAAAAGATAACGGAATAATTATACTTTTGAGGCAATTAACTTTGGTGTTAAATTTAAATTTATCGTAGTGAGGTCGCCCAAGTTCCAAAACTGATAATTGTGGGTTTTATAAATGAAATATTTTGTTATGAGTTTAATAATTTTCAGTTTTAACGAGATGAAAACTGCAAAGTATTCGATTATAATCCCTTCACATAAATTCATCGTCGATGTCATATAAAATTAAGTCTGAGACGAGCGAAGCAATCTAGCCCGAGGCGAAGAGGCGTCGGTTCCATTGAGTCAATGTGCTCACTGAACATTTCAGTGCGATCATTCGGTTTCAGTGAACAAAGCCACGCACGGACAAACCGCATTACCATATTATTATATTTTGTCGCTTTCTTTGCTATTTTTCTATCGGCTTGTGAAGTTATTTGGGCAATTTCACACGGAATTTGTCGCCTTTATGAGGAACATGGTTTCCGCTTTCGGTCAAAAGGGAAACCCGTTTTATATTGCAAAACAATTTTAACCTGCATTTGGGAATTGAATAATGTACGGATGGGAGCGGGTTTGTAATCAGTTAAAGGACGGGTTAAGTGTTTAACCTGCTTAAGCGTGACGTTATTTCATAACCTCAATTTTCAATATAATGGAATTATTTTAATGTGATGGGTGCTCTAGGTAGGGATAGAATTATTCCATTGGGGTTAATAGACTTTTAAGTGAAGGCTGTGTATGTGAGGAGACAGTTTGTATGGTTGGGTGAGTGGGGCGGTGCAGTGGTGTCACCTACATGGTCATGAACTATTCACGCGAGAGCACAATAACGTACGCATGGTACCTACGCATGGACATTGAATAAACTGGCTAGCCGTTCACACAGGTGAACATTTTTCCAGCCTAACACTTTTTCCTACGGCGTTTTTAAATTTTGCACTGCATTCGCTTCAATAATAAAATCTTTTACGTATTCGGAATCAAATCACCTTCAGCATATATTAATTCCGGTCTTATTTAACAAAGAGCAAAAAGTAAAATCTTGTAATTTGATTGAATTTCCTTCAAGAAACTTATTTTTCAAGCTCAGTCCAGTCACCAGAAAGCAATGATATATTTCTCCGAGCTTTAACGTTTTTACTCAAAAACCAATTTTGTGAAGCTTTTTTAAAGCTCACTTTAATGACATACGACTTGCAATTCATTACCGACGTGATTAACGGCGTCGTGTTTTAATGACTGCACTAAAGTCGTGACTTGATGTCTATGGGTATGGGTGAAGCTAGGCATTAAAGTAAATGACAAAGCACCTTGCAGGTTATGTCACAGCCAGCTTGCGGTCTTACGTAAGTAATGGGAACAAGCAGAAATCTAGATTAATTTGTTAAGTTACGTTTAGAAGCGCTTAATTTACTTTGCACGTCTGCACGCTGTGCGACCGCTTTTCCGGGCTTCTTGTACAAATAGACTAACTTTGTTTAGTTTGGAGGTTAGGGAATGTTTACTTCGTATGTAAGCTTTTACATTTATTTAATTAAATTGGGATGTGGACGCCTTTTCAAATACGAACGGAAAATCCTTGCGGTGTAGGGTAACTTGTGGATAAAACCTAAATGCCAACCAAAATTTTAAATATTTGGGTGGAATACCTATAATTTATTGAATTTAATGAAAGCTGTGACTTTAAATTTTCAACAGGAACATGTACGTTTGTAATAAACTATGTCTTTGATAATGAATAGACAATTCTACTTCAATAATTTTACCCATTGAATAAGACAGGTTACCATACAGTAAGTTAGACATCAGACATTACACATTCCATTGACATTTGATAAAGTAGATCCCAGTTAACCTTCAGAGTCTAAAGGGACTTTCAGGGTTACGTTTTTTATACTTTAATTGTGTTAGAACATTTTTTATTTCAGTGTTATTAATACCCGGGTCGTCCCATTACAACGTTGTTAATTAATTAAAAATGTAAGCTATTTATCATGTGTGGGTAGCGCATTTATTTGATATATTTTGTTCCAGCTATACAACTTCTTCAACGCCTTACTGAGTCATATGAAGGACACCAGTGGGCGCCCCTCCTCTGAACGAACCTCGAGGACTGCTTCTGTTTGTAAGTCACTTCACCTTGGCATTTTCACGAGCTGAGTAGATTATATCTTAATGATGACTCGGGTGTACTCGCGACCCCCTTTCCAGGGGTTGTAAGCACGTTACAGTAATCACGTCTTCACAAGCGCGCTTAGTAGCATAATAAACATTTATGATGTAACAGCAACTCAAATAATATTAGGTAAGTTGGTTTTGAGTTGGAGTATGTACAGCGGAGGTTTCAGCATTGGGCTAATGAAGACACTTGAGCCGTGAGTTTTCGTGGCCGCTCATATAACAAACAATGTTCTAAACTGCGAGCGACACAGTTATCGTACACGCGCTAGTTTCTCGACTTTTTGAAACATGTGAAACTTTTTTGCTGACCAACTTACTAACAGTCCGATGTTTTGTTAGCAGTCTGTTATTATTGTATACTGTTTGAAAGTCCAAACGTTATCAAAAGCAATTTTATAGAAACAAACGATTTTCTGATGAAAGCAAAGAAAATAATCAAGTTTAGCTTTAAAAGCACTCCAAAGTGCATTAGCCAGCTAGCAAACTCATCTAAAATCACTCACATGGCCTGTGGTTACTTTTTAAACACATTCTTGTTCCGCGTCGAGGTAATTTCATTAGGCGGAACGTACGGCGCGTCCGTTTTTCCATTCCTTGCGATCCCGTTTTGTTTTTCCTTGTTCAACGGGCTTGGGACACGCAATGTTGCGGTATCTTTACACATGGCTCGAGCTACCTAGTTCAGCTCACTGCAGTGACCTCTACCTCCGATGCGGAGCTCTCTGACACAAAATCTCTGTGATCTCGACATTAATTCATCGGTTAGGCATTCCCAGCGATATCCATTTGATTCAATAGAAATTTTCTGAAAATACTGGATGATTTAGCTCTTTACTGTTTTCTAGAAGTAAAGTAAATGTACGTTTTCGTGAATGCAATTCACTTGCCGCCCTCACAAAAGCAAACGAATTGCGGTGTGTAGCCGCGAGCTGACTCCAAATATGAAGCTCGCTCACGTATTGTGTGCACGAAAGCACTTGCACCGATGCATTCAGGGAGCCCAATGTAAGCAATCTCCAACTGCCAACCTGAAGCTAATATGTGTATTAAAATGCATTCCATACAATACATAGACTTTGCTTTTGGAATAAAACCTACGCTCAAATATGCAAACTGCAAATTCTCGTTATGTTTATTCACGTTGCAAAGCTTCAGCCATTACTGAATATTAGCTTTCATGTTTAGCCAAATGAGAAATACCAATATCTAGGGTGATGCTCCCGGCTACACAGTAATACATTGTCAAAAATAACTCAGTCACTGTAGTATGTTCTGCAATGTATGTAAATGCTTTCGCAAAATTGGAGTCGCGTTTGCTATATTTAATAACTTTGTAAGACAGGGTTACAAAAATAAAATAATAAGATGGATGTTTGTATAACAATAAGAGGGTAAGAGGCTAACATTATATTGCTAAAGAAAAAGTTTTCAACTTAATTTTGTAGTGGAGCAAGTATTTTCCGAGGAGTCGGACGAGGGCGGGGGCGTCGACGAGACGGCTCCTCCGAAGAATTCGCGGGGACCCGACATCGAGTTCCCGCTGCAAAGGAAGGATATCGACCTACTGATTGAGGCATTTAGGAAGAAGAAGGTAAGGGCCCAAGTCATAATCTGCGCATTACCAAACAGTGGAACATCACACTAAAGAGTATACGAGGTAAACAGAATGATTTCCCCATTTCTAAAGACTCCATCCATCATTGTCAACGACACACTTACGACCAGTTTAAGGAAAAGCCAGAACATCAAACTTAGTTTCGGGTCGGATCTCAGTACGAAACGGTTCACGATAATATCGGCTGCTGGTTCGCAAGACGTCCGTCCTGGAATAATCCCCTGCTACCCTTTTACGACAGACGTAAGTAGATAGAGAGATGGGTTGATTGGACTAATCGGACCGATCCTATTCGTAAACAACAAGTGCGATAGATAGGTTCTGCAATTAGGTTTATTCCTGGGCTATTTATTCCTGATCAGTTTTCGTAAATTAGTTTGAATAAACGGATCGCTATGCTAGAACTACTGATTAACCCTAATACCCTTTTAATAGTAGTAATTGTTTTATGGGTAGGTAGTGTTTTGGGAATCAATCTCGCCCCCTTATTTCATGGGATTTCAAAATATAACAAGAAATATAGGTGTACACTTCGACCTAAACCTAAAGTGTATAGAAAATATTTATGAACATGCTTTAAATGATCAAAACACTTTAAATTACCTATAAGAATTTTTCATTACACAAGAATTTTTCTCACCAATTCATGACTTCAAATATTCCAAAGGAAATGTCAATTGCTGAACATTCTTGTTAACGCTTTATTTATGTCTGTGAGATGCCACTCTAAATATTTCGATATTTTCGTGCCTTTTTTTTACATATTCTACACTGTCTTACTCCTGAAACAGTAATATAGTGGTTTATTTTGTACTAGTACCTGGTCTTTGTTTCGCATGGGTAGCAGCGAAATAAAAAATAGCCTGTGTTATAAACAGACAAAATAAGTTATTATACATTTATATATTTAAAAAATGTTTAAATCTTGATAATTTTGAGAAAAAAAAACCTAATAATTTTGAGTTTAACATAAAAAAAAAACAAAAATAAAGTTATATCAATAGTAATATCTATTATTGAGATGAAGAAACAAATAGTGCTCCAAATCTACTGGCTACTGTGTTATGCCACTAACAGAGGGGTAAAGAAAAACAATTGCATTATAAAAGTTCTAATTATCGTCACATGTCAATAGATCCTAATTCTTCAATGCTACTGTTATTTCTCAAACAGCTTCACCAAATGAAAATCAATTTATTTTCATAGCACCGCCTTCATCCGAAGCACGTCGGGCAGATATTGAAGGAGGCCACTCAAGTGCTGAAGAGAATGCCCAATATCCACGTGGCGACCACTTCTATTTCCAGCCAGATTACTGTGTGCGGGGACTTACACGGGAAACTGGATGATTTGCTGGTTATATTCCATAAGGTATGTCTAGATTTTCATAGTTTCGTTTTTCATTTTTCCTCAAGTGTATCAAAATGGTTTGTGTTACAAACACGCTAGCATAATCGTGTGGTTTAAGTGAAATGTAAACTCGCCGATGTTGGAATCAATAAATAAAAATATTGTAATTTTCTCAATTTTATAACGAAAAGTATAATTAGTAAAATTCGTACATTATAATGTGTAACGATCATTTTAAATTTTAAAATCCACCCACTCATTAAAATTGACAGAATCAGACTCGGCGGCATATTAATATGCTGAGACACTGCCGAAGCCGACGCAGGTCGAAAACTTCCGGAACTTTTATCAATCTTTCCATCATCGTGATCGATAATATAATGTCTCTGTCTGAGTTCTTTTAGGGCAGAAAGAAAACACTGTTGGCCACAATAATTTTACCTCATAATGTTGTTTCTGAAATGAGATATGTTGAACTACGTAAGGCTCGTCTCAGGGCAGGTTAAGCCTTAAAATTAAGTATTATTTGTGAATTTGGCAGTTAACTGAGCTTCCACAGGGTGATTTTCTTGTTTTACGACTTGACTGTGTGCTTTATGTCACCAAAACCAACATAAAAAACTTACAACATAATTAGTACTTGGGTAATCAAAAACTTCTAGTACACGCCACACAAAGTATGTTTTCGTTAAGTTTGCTCGCACAGGTAGTAATTTTATTTTACGAGTAAACATTGGTTTAAGAACTTAGTCTATTTCGCTTGATGGCTAAAAAATACCCTATTATTATGGTACAAGAGTTTATTGTACTCCTGATAGTTATTACTTTGTAGTTAAACGACACAAAAGCTCATAATTCTAGTAAATATTGACCATTTCGTGAATGACTTCCATGTACGATATCATCAATAGGAATTGTACCGGTTTGTGTTGATAGTCAACAAAAACCCAATGGATTCCCAATATTTCACTATTGATAGTATTTGGAAAGCTAGCCTTTGTACCCTCGGATGTTTCTACTTACTAGAATAAAAATACATTTTGTAAATGATGTTTTCGTCGCTTCTTCGTGAAGTTTAAAGATTCATTTAGCAAGCAAATGAGATGTAACAAAGTCATAATCTATATTTAACCTGCCTACAAACTTTATCAAAATATAATGAAATTTACAGTGGATTTGAGAAAAAAATCTCGTTATAATTATGTTATGGAATCAGGTTTTACTTTGCGGAAATACACAACATTAAATCTTATCAAAATATTCATAACGTACATTTTTTATAACATTCAATGGAATTAGTATTTGAAATAATATTAATATTTACAAATAACAAAACATTCATAATAGTAATAAAAATATAGAAAAGTATCAAAAAAATACAGGATAAATGTATAAAAAACCAACATTCTCAGGAAAAAGAACAAGACATCAGACCTCACATTGCATCGCAATGCTGATTCTTTCAAAGCCAAATAAATCAAATGTTCATACGAAAATATTAAATATACTATTTCCGTCTATAAGAAGTTGTACGTTGAATGTAAATGTAAACTATAACAAGGGTCCGGCTCTGTAGGCACCAGTTACAGTAATGATTGAATTGAATGCTTGCTCGAACGAAGGGAGCGCAAAGTCAATTAATCGTAAAGCGTTGCATTTGGACGGTTTCAATCTTATACACCCCTGTGAAGTAAAGATTTTTCTTAGTAATACCGGTATGGTCGCGGGACTCACGAATTACCGTGATCCCGGAACGTAAAGGGCTATTGAAGGACACCGTGGATTTTAGTCAGTACGAGTCTGACAGTCCCTCCCGCTCTGCTCTGGGTTGGAGGAATCATATGATGATTTTACTCGAAAAAAAAAACGTTATACCGGTATTCAGGACAGGTATAGGTTTCTCACTAAGTATGTAAAATAATTTTAAACGAAGTTCCTCGTGACATGGACTTCGTTTGTGTTTTAATTTACTTATTTGTTTTTATGAAGGTAGTTTCACAGGTCACAGCAAGTGAGCATACATTTATTATTCTAAATATTTAATTACCGCAACTACGAAGTACACAGATAAATAATAAGAAAAGCTGAGAGTGACTATATGTATAGTTAGGTGGGCAAACTACGCAAACAACTCCAAAAACTCAATTACCTATTTCTTTTCCAATACGAGTAGCAAGGGAACACAGCCAGCTGACTCGCTGTTTTTGCTCGTACTCCGGGATCAGCAACAAACGGTATATTAACGTTTATAGTTTACGACATCAAAAGTTACAAGTCAGGCAACCCTTCTAAAGAATTCGCTGGAAAAACAACTTCGGAACTCAGGCGGCAACAATGTAGGTAGTGTGAGTGCCAAATTTTTCCTTACGCTGCGGAAAATTTGTACGAGGGGTGCCTACGTCACGTCGGATATTAGTAGGGTTTCCTTCAAGTTCTTTTTCGCGGATGGTCATTAGAGGTGTGACGTCAGGAGGGCGACCTGGGCCTCAGTAAACATGTCAGGGAGCGGCGCACGCGTCATCTAATTGGTGCCACCGTGCCGCCGCGCCGCGGTTTGATTGATAGACCGCCTGTTACGCCGGACGACCTCGTTAATTTGTAGATATTGTTTTCCTATTGTTATTTCCGACTTACAAGCGTATAACCTAATCGTCCACTTTACTATAGCACTATTAAGAAAAGTTTAGAGACACGCAAGTATACAGTCGTGTTTTTGTTGGATATTTAAAAACACAAAAAGCTAGATTTTAATTGTACCTATAACGTCTAACTGTAACATTTTCACAATATTTTAATGAGGTTTACATATACAAATACGTATTTATAACATGCTTTTAACAACCTTTATTTCTGGTATACACTTAACTATTTTTGTTATCTAGACTAAATTCAAAAAAGTAAAATAAAACCTGTGAGAGAATATTTTTATTTGAAGCTACAATATCCGTCGCACATACAAATAGCCCGGGTCCAGTGGGAATGGTAAGGGTTGCCTAAATTGAGTTTATACAAACAGGCGGTTTGTAAAAAAATATAAAGGTCGAATCACAACAACCGATGTTGCTCGTAATCCTGACTAATCGCGTCATAAAAACAACTGACAAGTAAGTTATGATTTAGGACCCTTTAATGTCAGAGGTAACATTGTATATAGGTGTTGCTAAGTCACAGTAATCACCAGTTAGGGCAAATGAGATCAGATGAATGTTATCTGACTGGCGTCAAATTAAATAGAGATAAATTGACTACAGGATAACGATTATGTAATGGCTACGTATCGATTAGTAGCCAACGTATTGCGTAAGCGACCTTCGTGTGCCATTGCTGCAGATGTAAGGATTCACAAAATATGTCAGTTTATTGCTCTCGATTCGTGATCAGGTTTTCGCTCATTTTATTCGTTCATTGGCTGAACTTTATTAAGAGATTCTCGCCCCGGGTAAACTACTTACTTGGCCGTATAATTTGATAGAATCACATTGATCGATAAATTGATCAATTTCGTTTATTTCGTTGCCTGAGCGGTGTTAAACAGTCAATTCTGCAAACAAAAAAAAATACACATTTTTTTTCACAGACATTTTTGTTTTTAATGTGGACATCAAAAATGGTCCACACCATTTGATGTGAAAAAGCGTTGCCTATTAAAAATGTATCTTGACGATCCTTAAGTTTGTCCTCGTTGATTAAATAATGGTTGTTTTTAAAATGAGTAATGGTCTTTATTCAAATGCGTTCATTGTAAAAAACAATCCTTAACAATTGTAATCTGAGTATTTCTTGCCTGAAACATACAGAAGATAAATGGACCTGCTTTGCTTTTTTGTAGTTTTTCTTATAAGTAATTCATTTATTTCGCACTAATACCGTAGCTGACTAAGATGTTTTTAACATGATTGACAACAGTATTCGATTTGACCCAGCATCTTTAAAATGACTGGATGTCCTAGTACTGGATACCTAGCTACGTGCTAAAACATAAACTTGGCTTGTATGACGACACGGAATGGGCGGAGTCTTAGCTCGGACAATGTGTACAAGGGAACACTTCTCATATGTCAGCAATTTCGCTCATGTTCAATGTTGACACTACCAGTGTCACACGGCCTATAAGACCCCCCATTAAACTTGACACTTCAACAGAATGGGCTGCCGTCTCCTGAGAACCCATACATATTCAACGGCGACTTTGTGGATCGCGGCAAGAAGGGGTTGGAGGTGTTCCTGCTACTACTGTCTTGTATGCTGGCTTTCCCTGGAGGAGTGTTCCTGAACCGCGGCAACCATGAAGATCTCATTATGAATTCTAGGTTAGTTACACAGACGTGGGCATTGCTCTTTATGTGAATTACGATAACGCCGTGTGGTTTTTAGGCAGCTTTTTCTATGAATAAAAAGATACTAAGTTGATGATCGTTCTTGTGATATGTAACTTTTACGATTTATATGCGAATAAACTTAGATTTGTCGGAAAGATTCAAAAGACAACATTTGTATAAAATGATATTACACAAAATTGAATTACATATAATTTTACGGTACATTTTATACAATATTAATGTGCTAAAGTCTGGTGTGACGAGAAAGTTTTAATTACATGTACTTATTTTATATTTTTGATGCTTTACACTGACATTCAATTCAGTGTAGGTGTAATTTGTAAAGCTGAACTTAACAACTCTTTTGAAATGTCAAAACTCTGAACTCCCACGTTTTAACTCGTTATAAATATTTGAATGAGACTTGGTAGCGCTGAATTAAAATTACGCACCATGCAAAGGAATATTAATTGAGCAAGCCATTCTTTAATTTTATTACTTATCAGTTGGCTATGATCCTATTTATATGAATGCCCTTAAAACAATGGTTTTGATTGAAGAGTGGGGTACTATAGAGGTTCTTTGTTGATGAATCGTTGTTTGTCAAAAGTTTCAAAGTAAAGGCTCACTATTAACTTAAAACCATAACCTATATATGCTATTGTAAACTTCAGGTTTAGACTCGCCTTTCAAATTACATCCCTTCACCTTTTATATTAGTATGAACTATAAACCTCACGAAATAACATATTATGTTTTCTGTTCAGGTACGGTTTCATAAAAGAAGTTCAGCAAAAATATCGGGTAAGTAAAGCAAGTAGCAGTCCCTACACAAACATATCCTGGCTAAAGCGGTAAAAATACAAGCTTCATTTTATTATATACGGCTATTGGATACAAATCGGTGATCGTAAATCCGATAAAAGGTGAGCTGAACCGAAAACTAATTTGGAATATCGAAAATCCAGATCAGTTATATTTTATCCTCCCGAAATGGATGTTACTGAGCTCTGATTCGCAGACAATGGAGATAGTAAAAGCTTCCAAATCTATACAATTTGTCAAGGATTTGATATGTTCCACGTTACTGTCAAAATACAAAGTAACGCAAAGGGTTACTCCCAGTGATTTCCGATTGTCGAGTAAACAGTTCCTATAAAGTGAAAATGTCATCGTCGTTCAAGGGGAAGCTAAACAATATTCACGAAAATGTATTGTGAAGAAGTACTTTCAGAAAAACTCCTCGCAACCTTGTATTTGTTCTTACGGAAAAAGATTTTTACAGCATCCGCAGCACAAAGAGTGTCCTGAACATGTTTGTCTTAGAAATCACGTTTAAGAAGATTTATTCCCTTTGTGTTTGAAGTGTACCTCCGCAAGTCCGCAGTTATCACCAGGCGCCTTTTATCCGAATACAAAGTTATTATAGTT
Source organism: Agrotis puta (assembly GCA_943136025.2). NCBI lineage: Eukaryota > Metazoa > Arthropoda > Insecta > Lepidoptera > Noctuidae > Agrotis > Agrotis puta. The sequence continues at coordinate 10,367,912 of OW964176.2, read as the reverse complement.
ACACTAGCGACTGAGCACGACTTTGTGTGGAGTTATTACATCATTTCCTCGACCGTTATAGCTGTATCTAGGATTGTAAAAGCGAGTGTGTGTGAACAAAATGTTTACACACACTCACGAATATATATTAGGCACAGGTAACTTTTAAATATGTTTCGTGTCTGACATTAAGTTGTCTTTTACCTTAATCAAAGCTCTAACCAAATTATTAAAATGTCGAAAACAGTAGGTACTACATTTTATGAAAATTTATGAAATAAGGTTTCAAAGGACCTTGGAATTTGCTGTATAGAGAGAATATTCTCAAAGTGATCAACAAAATGTAGTTTGCATTTTTTAAATGCTCAGGGACGTTTAAATAGTTAGCGTGCCGTAGCTTCGAGCTCTGCAAAGCTTTGGAAAACTTCGGAAAATGTAAAAAGTTGAACGAGCCGGAGAAAGCAACGCTGAAGCATTTTTCGTGCATATCGTTTGGCTTTACCAGTCTTTTTTTCATTTAGTTTTTACCAGCGAAAATGTTAAATGTTCAAGCTATATTATGAGCAGAGGAACTGAGTATGCAATAGGGAAAGTAATCATAACGATACACCTTGGTTAGTTGGAAAAATAAACAAAATTACCGGAAGGCAGAGTCCTCTTTTCCCTCCTGTCACCTTCTTAATTGTAATCATATTTTTTTTCAACCAGCACAACGCAGAGCGGATACTGAAGCTGATCGAAGGTGTATACCGCTGGCTGCCGCTGGGCACTATCATCAACAACCGAGTGTTTGTGGTCCACGGCGGCATATCTGACACTACAGATCTCGATATGATACGCAGCCTGGAACGTGATAAGGTATGAATTAGGTTCTCCCAAGTGTTCTTAGAGCTAATGAAGGACGCACGTAAAGATTTCCGTTTTTTTTTCATTTATTAAGCATTCTTTTTTTATTTCTGTGTTGTGCTAAAATTATGAATTATAAACATTCTGATCTAGGATCATACTACCTATTGGTGCAACCCCAATGGGTAGTATGATCCTAGATCATCTTTGAGATCATTATCTTACTCTAAAAACAAACTTGTGCTTAGTAAGTCTTGTAAAGTATGTCTTGAAATAACTTGTACCAAAACTTTTAAGTGGACCGTCACTTAACGTAACTTTCAAACATCTTAGCCCTTCACAAACTTTTTTGTAAGTTTGTAAACTGTATACAAAAAAGTGAATGTTTGTAACTTATTTCCAGTACGTGTCTCTACTGCGTCCTCCGGTGACCGAGGGCTCGGCGGCGGGCGGTGAAGCTATAGACAAAGTGGAGTGGAAACAGGTTAGTCGTTAGTAATCAATCATTCATGATTCAATCTAAAGGTTATCGATCGTTTCATTGCCGGCTTCTTGGCATCACCAGTTTTTATCCACCGACGAAGACGCACCAAGTCGTTGCCAATTTCTTTGATCTATGAATGTGATGAATGAAGCACACCGTATATTTTAGAATGCCTAATATACACGATCATTACCATATTGAAAGCGATCAATAACGTTTTCATAAACAATTCAGAAGAAATTTCTGTAGAATGAATTGTTCAGGTTAATTCGTGCACCTGGCTCGGGGAACGCCTGAACATTTTACAGCTGAATGTCTATTCTACGTCGCGGACTGATCCAACGTTCTGCAACTAATCAAAACTTTTGCTTTCAACTATCTTTAGAACGTCGAAGAACGTTCTAATCGGGAGTATGAGTTATTGTTATCTATATATATATTTTGCGCTCTTGTGTTGTAGGTGTGATATGTAGGTATGGACGTGCTCCATTAAACATTTACAATTTTTGGTAGAAAAAGCTGAGCGCTTTCGAGGATGAATGAGCTAAACTCATCAAATTATAAATGGTTTCGTTTCATATTTAGTGAGAAAAGGGGCGAAGGCCGCTCATTCAGGTGTTAAACAGTACGGAATGAGGTTCTATTCAAGATTAATTTTTCGTATAATTAATCTTTTATGGGCAAAGTGAATTAAAGTTTCGTTGCCGAATATGTTCATTCTCCCTACTCATTCGTTCACTTTGGTGTGTACTAACTTTCCTTGGAAATAGTAATTATGAGTCAGTGGGAGTCAATTGTTTTTGTGTTATTGCATGTCATGTTGTTGCCGGCTTTCTCGGAAATGTTATTTTCTACTCAATTTCGACTCATATAGGGCGACTTGAAATTGAGAAATGAATAAAAGAAAAGGTGAGTGTGAAGGTCTTCCACCAATGCATTTTATGCGGTCATACATTTTCATAAGCAATTTTACCAACTTTTGTATCTATAATATAAAAGCGAAAGGTCACTCAGTCACTGACTTACACATTCATTGCGAAATTTCAAAAACTATAAGCGCTAGGAGTTGCAAATTTTGCGTAGATTAGTTTGCATAATTGAATTCATTCGAAAACTTATTGAAAAATGGTTAGTTCATAGCTCATCGAATGAGCACGTTTTGGCAAATCAATTGGATCAGTTCCGCCAGAAAATGTAACAAATTCTTGATGTCCAAAGTGTGAAATGTTTGAAAGATGATGTTATCATTCTATTAGTCTATTATTGGCGGTTGCTTGCGTGTTACTAGTGATACATTCCAGATCAATTTTACCAAACATTTCATTAAAAACTTGGGCGAAAGCGTTTTTGTGGTAGTATTTTTGTGCGAAGCTTATCTCTTTTATTTAAAATTCACTCAGAATTATTCATGCACACGTATTAGGGTCATTGAGAGAGGTCTGGCAGAAAAAAACAGCTTATTTTGGCTATGTCGGTCTACCGCACCATAAAGTTTAACTAACATTTCGTCTGGCCTGAATGCTGGAAAATCTGAGATTTCGCATTCTGTTCAGACGTTGAGCAGTTACATTATCATCCTTTTTTGTAGGTTAGGGTTAATTTTTGGTTTTATCGTCCGTGGGAGACGAGGATAATATTCGATTATCTCGAATAAAGCTCGTTGAGTAGCGATGTCTCCCTTATTAGGTACATCAATGATCTTATCTTATTTCTTTCGCTTGAAAGCAATTTCAGCCACCACCATCCTAGTCGTAATACAATTTACTCGGGTCGGACCCCCGCGGATTGTCGCGAGATAAACTTGAGTACATTCGCGACCGCTTTATGAAGTGATGTCCCAAAAGGATGGTTCTTCTTACAATTCGTCCCGCGCTCCACACATTTACGAGTCAACGTTTTCATAAAATATCTCTCTCTTGGAAGATATTTTACATAAGTTATTATTCAAAAACGACTAACAAGCCTTGAACAAGCGGAGACGACTATATTTAAAGATACAATGACTTAACATTTCTCGACTGGTTTTCACAGTGTTCTGCACTCTGCCCGGGGTACCAAGAACAATGAATATTGTATCTAATACTGACAAACGGATTTTGTAACAATTTGGTATTTATAGCGTTTATTTTGCTTACGTTGAGAAGGCATTGAATATGTCAAGCTGTAATCTATTGTACTGCTGTATGTCGCACTGCGAACAGCAGTAAAAGTCGGAAATGTAACTGAAACTGATTCTTATCTTGATCCAATTACTGAATAAAATGGAATAATTTGATTTGAAACTTTCTAGATATACAGTTAAGTAAATCATTATAACAGAGCACGAATCGAAATGTTGTTAAAAGCTTTTCTTTTATTACGATGATATTTATATTTGTTGGAAAGGACAATTCAATTGTAAGATTAAGAACTTTATTATCCTAATACACATAAAGAAAACCGTGGTTGGAACTGGATTTATTGAGGTAGAACAAAGTTGTGAGTGCAGAGAAGGAGCTTTGTGTTCGGATGATATATATGCTAAAGTAATCCCTATAATGCCACAAACTGTGCAGTCCAGACTCGGGTTTGGTTGGAGGTAAACACAGCAGTCATGTCTTAGATTGAGCGAGTGCACTGTTGTATGCATTGCATGCATGCACTATAAATAAATGGTGATAGATGGCTTTTGACCGCGACTTACTACCTAAATCAGTTCAGTCTACCGTACCTATATTTTGGTATTCGGCTAATAATGGGTATTTTTAGCTCATCATGGAACTTTAATGAAACTGAAACATGTAAAGCGTGTTAATTAACCGGATCAATCGTAATAAACAGCTCTGTCCAATAATTACAGGCGACCGGAATGTGCGAATCAATTTACGTCCTTCCATTCGTTTGAACGAGTTTTCATTATTTCCATTTTCTCGTATATTTTACTGGGATAGTTGATAGTTCTGTTTCTTTTTTATTTTCCTTCTTACGATACGATGCGGTCAATTTTATGCAGCATGGTGGCGTCTAGTGATAGATACGATCGATCGTTTCGCTTTAAAGCGCAGTTAATGAAATGGAAAGCAATAAAGTAATAGAGCACAGAGTCGTTTGATGTCGTCTTATCACACATGGGGGTTTCCGAGGAGCTTCCTCTAGGTATTGATATTTGCAAACTTTGTTAATATTGACGGTGAACAGTTGAAATGTCGTAAGGTAAGGTATTAAAGCCTTTGTCAGACCGGTGTGGCGAATACGAAGCGAGGCGTTTTTATTTGTAATTTATGGAATTGTTTGAATCCAGTCACATAAAAAAGCGAAAGCGATCCGATAGCGTTACCGAACCGATACGAAGACGTGGCGAAGGCGTATTTGCTCTGTTTGACGTCGTTCATAAAAAGTCAGCTAATACAACTGTCACGCCTCGGTTCGCTGCACCCAGTTTGACGTCTCGTATCGCTTCGGACTCGGTCCGGTTCGCTATCGCCTGTCGGTTTGACAAAGGCTTAAATGTTCCATACGAAGACGTTTGAAAATTCATTTTGTTTTTAAATTTTCGTCGCTGGCGTCAGTTTATGTAAATCGAAACCATTTTCTTTCGTTTAATTTTTTAAATCACTGGGACACTAGTTTTCATTGAAAAACTTTTAAAGATTTTTCAATGAATTTTTTATAATTGATGACAATAAAAAATCATTTACGATTTGTTTACTCTTTTACAAATAGTCGTATTTATTTTTACATAAATCGGCTGTTTCTAAAGAAACTTTTTGTAGTAAATAAGGCTGCTCTATTTAGAATTAATTAACTACATCACACGACGCGAGCGATCGCAATCTTTTTTATTTTTGCATTCCTAATAAGGTTTTAGCGACTAATTGGAACATTCCAAGTAAAGTAAAAGGTGTGCACAACACAATTCTAGGAATGTACCAATTATCACCTCCATATAAATGCGTGTTTGTAGGTTACAATTAATTAATAAATTAAATGCGCTTTCCACGGAAATTAGTTTTTACTTCTAATAATGACTCAGTTCTTTACGATTGATTTATTTTGGTGCTATTGTGTTATTTGCCTTTTCACTTTCAAGGAAAATAATAGTAAAAGTTTTTTTCATGATAGGAGTAGTTTTTGATTTAATAGTTTTTTTACTACGTTGGTGTTGTGGCGAGTGTTTATTTTCAACCGTGCTGCTTATTATGTTTTTGTTAAAAAGTAAAATGAGGTGGCACTTTTGACTCATAAAAGTTAATGTTAAATACATTTATTTTAAAATATATGTAGAGTGTGAAATCTTTTCGGGGTGGTTATATTTTCCCGTTTTTTAATTTCACACTGGCAACATTCACCTTCATTACGTTACTGTGATTAGAATTTTATTTATAAAGTCTTTACCTTCCCTTCTTAAAATTCAAAACACTTGCGAAATATTAATTTTTGCTCTGAATAACCAACCACCACTTGTTTGGCAACTCTTACACAACTTTTACGTCGTTTGTATGGTTTTCCATTCAATATACTTATCTACATATAGACTTTTTGAAAGGGGAAATGTTAAACGTAAATTAATTGAAATGTAGGTAAGTAATTAAATTATAAAATTGACTTGCGATACAATCTTATTTATTTAATTAAGGAAAAAAGACGTTTAGATTTTAAATATAAAGTCCATAAGTAATCCTACCTTACTAATATTATAAATGTGAAAATTTGTTTGGATGGATGTTTGTTATTCTTTCCCGCAAAAACCACTGAACAGATTTGGATGAATTAGAGATAGTTTATAACCTGGATTAACATATAGTTATTATCCTGATTTTATGTCCCCACGGGATAATTCGAGTTCTAGCAGTTGAAAGCGCTGGCAACAGCTATTCGTTTTATATTTCTATAGCAGATAAAACTTCAGAGCTTTTATAAATGAAGACATAAAATCCTCCCCATTTTACGATGTGGTTGATTTTAAAATCTTCGATATTATAACCGGGAACGGTTAACATTAAAACGTGCAGCAGGCGGGATAATTAAAGCGACAGGCAAGTCATTAAACTTTCCTCCCCGTGCCAGATTTAGACAATCACTGCGATGCATACTTTAGGGTTAAATTCGGTTTCCCCTAGTTCCACTCCCTACGTTCTAGGTATTTAGGTCACCAGTCTGGAATTGATTAAAGCCAGTGTAGTTGACAAAATAACCGTAACAAGGGCACGGTAACTTACCTTTATACTTTGTCAGCTTTATGGAGGTTTACGCCTTTTCAATTTAGAGGACGCCGACTAATATCGGTAAGTCTAATACCATTTCCCTATTTACGATATTGTTCAATAAATCTCAAGAAAATTGATCGCATTCGATCTATAAAATACTTACGTGTTTCAGCTACAATATTTACTAATATATTTTATACGGAGCATTAATCTTCGTTTCGTTAATGGCCGTCGCGAATTTCAATAGTGCGATATAGTCTCCAATAGTTCATAGTTCACGGTAGAATATTCAATAAATCATTGTAGTAGACGGTGACAATTTATTTAGAAGAAACATATATTGCAGACAGACAGTCTTAAATATTGTAGACTGGATATTTATTTATAACATGTGTATTTAAACAGTAACAGATCACAGTTTATAAATTAGACTTGATTAGTATTTCTTTGTTTATAAGTGGTTACTATTACAACTGCTTTGTTGTAAAACTACTAATTTCATCACAGGTAATTGTCAAAACTTTGAAATGACAGGTCGACCATTGGATTTGTTTTGATGTTTCTTCTTTAATGTGTCATTTGATTGATAAGTAAACTAACTTACTAAACATACTTTACTGAAGCATACTTTGCCCTTTTGCGATTCCTCAATTTAAATTTAATTAAGGAGTTTAACAAGTCAATTACTTCAAAAGTATGTTGTTTAATCTGTAAAATCATTTTAATATCGCAGAATAAACGGCTCGATTAATGGCAAGTTTGAGTATAAATTAGATATAACTATCTTAATGTTATGATTACTTTTAGTGGTTATGAAAATTCAAAAGTTTATTAAGGTTATAACATAAATATTATGGCGTGAATGTTTATTTATCGTGTGGGAATACTGTGTTTAACGAGATTACCTATCAACTATTTTCCTTTTACGATGTAATACCTAATGTATTTTATATTTGTATCTGTTTCATTCATTTTTATGTTGTGACGTCTATGGGCCTAAAAGATACATTTGGAAGGTGGCTGACCTCAATAATTTTTGCTGAAATGTTTGCCGGGAATATCTAAGGGTCTAAAATGGCCACTTCTACACTGTTCATTCATAAAGTCCTTATGAATATTGCTAAGAGGCTGTTTTGAAAACGAATTGAATCTTTCGAATAATTCAACATTTATCCGATAGATAAAATATCACATTGAGCGATGAACCACGGATACTCAACGACTCACGGACTTTTCAACTTTCAACAGTTTGAACTTCGTATTCATGCACTAGAATTAATTGGAGCCGCGCTTTATTTCGCTATCAAGTGCCCAATCAAAACTGTAAAACTTATTTATTTTGTATAGAAATGTCAACTTTACTTCCATTAGTATAAGGCTTAATGAATTTCCATTTGTTTACGTGTTTGTACATAAAAATACTACCAGTTCTAGATCTACAACATCAAATATATTTATTTTAAACTTTACAATATTGAGTTAGAAAATACAGTTTTTTGAAAATGTACAAATTATTAAGCGTGAAAGTGTTCCCGTAACGAAGCTATTCGTGCGAGTTGCAGAAAATCTCCCAAATGAACACGACTTTTCAGGGCAGTCTTGAAGCAATGAAAACCTGCTCAGGTGGTGACTCTGCCGTAGAGTTGCGTGTTCTACAAATAACGGGGCCCCTGATGTTGTGTCATGTATTTCTTCTTGTTTTGGGAAAATCATCAGATGAGTCTTCTTGCCCTGAGTGGAACGGAAAGGACTGTTAGACTCATACCGCCTTATTACAAAATGAGGTTTAACTAAAAACCCAGGTTTAATCTTGTAAAACTATGGTTTACACAAACGTTATTACAATTCGTGGTTTTGCGATAAACCATGGTCTAACAGTAGTAGCTGTCAAAGGTGTGTCAAAGTTTCTAATAGCCAATTTTTCATTGTGTTGTAGTTTTTGTGTTATTTTCACCCGAAATGGATTGAAATAAGGTAGGTTTAATTGTTATTACTCATTGTGGATTTAATTGTTTAGACAATCGTTCAAATGGCGGCACTAAAGTCGACGTTTTATCTTAGTTTTGTAATACGGACAAATTTAAACCATGGCTCTGCAGATAAGCCTGGACTTGATAGACCAGGTTTAAACCAAGGTTTGTTTAGTTTTTGTAATAAGGCCGTTACTGACTAAAAATCCACCCTGTTATTTCAGTTGTGCTTTGCTTTCCAGTGCCTCGGTGTCTTTATAAGGCAATCGTTTGCAACATTATGTTATGCCTCTGCGTTTTTTTTCTACATTATAGTACTGGACTTCATCGAAAATGCCAAAGTTGTCGCTAAAATCCGACACCCTGCAGCAGCCTGATCTGCTTGGTCCTTGGTCCAACATAATATCACTTTTCAGAACTTGAATTTCTTACAAGGCATAAAATTTGGATGAGGCATTTATATGTTGAGAGTTTCAGTTCGTGCCAAATTTAGATGCAATGCAGAGTAGACCGTCTGACTGTGTCGACGTAAATTTGTTTTTCATACGTATTTAATACTTGGCTTAACCGACGTTAGTGAAATAAATGTGTTTACCCAATAGTGGACGCAAGTACAACTGTGATTGAAACTAGTTAATTAATAAGCTTATCTTAATTAATTGTATGACACAAGGAACATTGATTGTCGTTCATTCAATCTGACGTCAGGTCGGTGACAGGCCGACGGCTATTTTCCCAATGTATTTACTTTATTTAGATATATGATGGTCATTGACGGTACATCAAATCATTTACAAATGGCTTCCAATAAAGGTATAGACTTAATTACCTATAAAGACTTCACATAAAGACATAAAGGATGAAATAACAGCTTCAATAAAATTGCTTTATACCAATTTTTATTCAAAGTTAGTTTCCGCCCGCGACTTCTGTTAACATGATTTTTATTATCCCAACCCACTGCGTCGTGGTCGCGGACTTTACGAATTACCGCGACCCCGGAACGTAAAGGGCTGTTGAAGGACACCGTGGATTTTAGTCAGTACAAGTCTGACAGTCCCTCCCGCTCTGCTCTGGGTGGGAGGACTCATTTGATGATTTTACCACGATAAAAAAAAAACCCACTGCGTCGTATCTCATGACCCGAAAACAATAATTGAATAGATTGGATCATTAGTCCCGTAGATTACCGCCTATGTATACAAACAAATATTAGCGCTTTATGATAGGTATTATGGAATAAAAGAAAACCGAGCAAGACATTCATTATGGGATTTTTTCACAATTTAAATATTGATTCTCATTATGAGAAGACATACATTGTAATACGTTTAATAATAATTTGAGTTTTTTTGAATGAATATTAATCATCTTCCATTCATTCTGCGAATAATAGTTTAATTTTATCTTAATTATTATTAATGAATGCCAGTCGAACAGCCCATAGACCGCAACTCATAATAAATTCACATTTTGTGAATGACGCTGGTTCTAAATTTTACAAATTATTACGTCTAAAATGAAGATCTAAACTTGCTATCTAATGTCTTATTAAGTAAGATGATAAAGGGTGACTCTTCAAATGAATCATGATGTCAGACGTGCAATAAATCACTTTAATTCTCTAATCTAATTAATATCTTATTGCGATTTCATAGAAATAAATGCTATTGGGATTAATACAATCCATCAAATAATAAATTGATTCGTATAATCATGAAACACCCGGTGAATGAAACAGTGATCGAAGTTAGCTCATTAATACTTAAACCTTTATTCGATCTGACACGAACGACATTGATGGTCGTTCATTCATACCTCTGGTGACAGGTCGGTGACCGATATTTGTATTTGGAATATTTATTGAACGGTATTGTGACGGTGAATTAGTAGATGTACTGCCCCAAGGCTCTTATTACATACCATGTAAGAAACCTACATAGTTCTGAAAAAAAAAAAACTGCTATTTCACTTTGTTTGATGGTGAATATGATCTAAAAGCAATGTCAACAAGTACACAGGACAAGTTTAAAAACTTCAACAAGAAAAAATAAAGTTCACAGTGAACTTAATTGAAAAGTTTGTCAAGTCCCTGAACTAGCTGAAGCCAGTTAATTAATGAACCGCAAACTTATCGTACAGTGACGTGAAGGACAGTGGATGTCGTTCATTCAATCCGCCATGACACTTATTTACACCACATTGATTATCGCGACACCGCAATGCTATTTAACGATCGATACAATAAAAGGTATGCGAGTGAGTTTGATTAAAAGCGAATGCTTGTAGCGAGCGTTTTTTGGTTTGAGTGATTTAATTTACTGGAGACGTTCTATTTATTGATGTGTGTGTGTATTTGTTCTGCCTTTGGGGATTTAAATATCGCTTTGATCATTTTGTAGTACTAAGGGTTATTTTATTTTGTTTTATTAAACCCATAAAGGTGTTGCCTCAGGGTGCTAGTTTTTGTTGCCTAGCCATCAAAGGACTTAATTTTCACCCACCGTTTCTTTGCTCGGCTGCTAAGGTTTATAGATAGTCCATTACTTTTTTCAAGAGGTCAGGCTGTCTGATGCAAAGAATTTTCCAAATCCGACTGTCCATTCAAACTATAAATTGATAATTATGTTATTTTTATAGGTGTTTGACATCCTCTGGTCAGATCCTCAATGTACCAGTGGTTGTGTGGCGAATGCTCTTCGTGGTGCGGGAACATACTTCGGTCCTGACGTGACTGCTAACTTCTTGCAGAAGAATAAATTGAGCTTCCTTATAAGAAGCCATGAATGCAAGCCTGGTGGATACGAGCTACTGCACAATGGAAACGTAAGTCTAGATCATTTCTGTTCTTCGTTCTTCTTTACCTTTTCCAAGCTAATGATCTTGGTTTTCCGTCCTCATCATCGCCTTTATAATCCCCGGTTAAATAACTTCATAATAAAAACGAAGGAAAACTGTTCTAAATTTTATAATCATCGGATTCTTTAAGTAATTAATTACGAAAATTGAGTTGAAAAACTGTCGAAATTGGTTTCATTATCTCAAGAGAGTTTTCTTTTTAACGCTATTATGCTCGAGATCTTTTGGATCATTAAAAACCAATTTTGATTTTCCTCAAACTTTCTATGGAATCTCTATGGGCCATCTTGGATGGGGAAATGTAAATTTGATTATAATTGTGTGGGGTTGATTATTGTTATGAAAATGCTGATCAAATTGTAATTCTAAGCGCTTGGTTTGCAATGAGTTTTCTCATAAGTAGGTTACCTTACTAAAGAAAATTGGCAAAAGCATTTGCATATTTAAGTACTGGCTTCATTTCATTCCTTGCCGCACGATGCTTGGGAATTTCATCAGCAAGTTGGCTCGTTATTTCTGGTTTTTTGTGGAATACATCTTTATTTTTTTTAACGTGGTAAAATCATCAAATGAGTCCTCCCACCCAGGTCAGAGCGGGAGGGACTGTCAGACTCGTACTGACTATAATCCACGGTGTCCTTCAATAGCCCTTTACGTTCCGGGGTCACGGCAATTCGAGAGTCCCGCGACCCCGGCAGGCTTTGGCCCTCTACAGGGGGCCCCGTCACTTTGAGGCGCGCGTGGAACACAACGCGCCGTCGACCCGGGCATGGTCCATGGTTGGACAGCCCATTACTCGCCGCCCGTATACCCCATCTATGCAGCATCTAGTGTAAATGTTCATCTACATAGTTTATATTGCGTGTTTGTTTATGTATGCTTGCATGTGCAGAAAATTGGAAAACATAATTGATTTATTTTTTAAATTGGTCTTACTACGTTGATGTTAACTTTCATAGCTTTTTGTACTTTGTAAAACTAGAAAAAAGTTATATCACATAATTTGGGTTCATTATATAATAAAATAAATGTTTGTTTCCTGTGTGGTATCATTGTACTTAATAGCAGTTATTAAGTCGTGTTTACAAGTTAATTACACGTGCAATTCAATGAGGACACATTTATCAGGGAACGTGTTGCACATTATACTCTAATGAAATTCCTTCATTATGAATACTCACTCGTCACTAATACACCAAATGTTCAGGTTGATGAAAACCACATAAATTGTATTCTCTTGCGGCAGGTGATAACAATCTTCTCTGCATCGAACTACTACGAATTGGGATCCAACAAAGGGGCTTACCTGAAGCTATGTGGAAACTCCTTAGAGAGACAGTTCGTCCAGTACACGGCTGCAGTCTCCAGGACAAGACGCTTGACCTTCAGACAACGAGTAGGTTTGGTCGAATCCTCGGCCATGAGAGAGCTACACAATCAGATCATGACGGTCCGAAGACCTTTAGAAGCGACGTTCCGTAGCCTGGATTTGGATCAAAGCGGTTTGTGCTCTTTGATTTTTTTTTGCTGTCTAAGGGTACTTGCTTAGGTACTTCATTTTATCGCATGAAAGATCTAAGGTGATTCTTCATTCGTGAATTTTGCCGCTCCTTTTAATTTCAGTAGAAAGAGTTCCCTTAAAGTGTATGACTATGTGTGCAACTATAACTATCCATTAATAATACAGAACTTTATTGACTGACACGAATGTTTGTAGGCTACATATCGATCAGTGATTGGTGCCAAGCGATGGAAGAAACCACGCATTTAGGGCTTCCCTGGAGAATGTTGAAGGATAAGCTGGTGCGAACTGACCCCGACACGCGGCGTGTCCGATACATGGACACCTTTGACCTCAACACCAACGTAAGTTTAATTTATAGATTGAAGAGTTGTTAAAAAAAATGTTGTCGTAATCATTTGACTTGTTTCTTTAATAAAAGTTCTTGGTAATAGTCGTATACTTAGGTACTCCTTGAAATGGTTCATACACAATCCATTTACATGAGTATCCATGAAAATTTTGTGTACATATGTAACAAGGAAGATATTTTGCGAGTTTGTGCGTAATACTCGTATGAAACAAAAAGCTTTATTCGGTTGTGTAAGCTGATATAGGATAATATAGTCTACCAAACAAAGCCATTGGCTTTTACGTACATGAGTGTTACATTAACAATCCTAATGTAACAAATCTAATGTTACCTTATCGAATTTCCCTTTCAGAAAATTGGCCGTAAAACTGATTCCTCGAATGTCGTCGAAACTCTGTATAAAAATAAAAGCAGTTTAGAAGCTATTTTCAAAATATTGGACAAAGATAATTCAGGTAAACAATGATTCGAAATCAATTTATTCCTGGAAGTTAGATCACAACTAATTACAATTTTAATTACAGGATTCATAACTCTTGAAGAATTCTCGGAAGCCTGCCAACTAATTGGTAAATACATGCCGAATCCTATGACGCAGGAGCAGTTGGTCGATATTTGTCGTCTGATGGACATCAACAAAGATGGACTGGTAGATCTGAACGAGTTTCTAGAGAGCTTCCGTCTCGCTGAAAGGAGTTTGCAGTACGAAGACAATGAGATATCTGAGATACAAGCCACTTGACAGGAACTAGACCGCCGGTCGAGCAGGACGGCGGTCGATAAAGATGAGACAGGTGTTCAAATAGAGGTTCTTAAGCTAGAGGATGATGATAAAAGTAAAACCGTTAAGAGTAATAATAATGGACAAGCGCACCTGATGGGCGAGAGCGTGGGCGCGGCGCATCACTTGGATGACATTCAGCTGATCGACTGCGAGGAGGCACCGCGCCGCAACCGTCCTGGCCTGCTTGAGAGCGACATCTAATACGTTCATACTACATCACACCTCCTGCCGGAGTCGAACCGGATTATTGGAATTTATATTATTATCATGTTCCACAACAACATTTCTTCACTTCTCTTCTAGCTGTGCTGTATTTACATTAATATTTGTGTAAAGATTTGTTTTGTTTACGTCTAATGTTTGATGTATATTCGAATATATTTGGAAAGTATGACTAAACTCTTCTATAGGTAATCTGATTAGGATAATTTGTGATTTTCATCGTGTTAGCTACAGTTGATATTTGATTGAAAGTGCTCGTATCGACCTAAAGTTATTTTAGTTCTTATTTTTTAAATGTTACCAAATATATTGTGGGAAACTTTATATTTATTGAATGTCGAAATTATAAATTGGTGCCAATATAACCAAAGTGTTTTGTACTTTTACCGAACTGATCGGGAATAATTACACGAACAAAAATATATTTAAGAGCATTATGAATGTTCATGATGCGATCAATTAACGAATGGGAACAATGATACCGATGACTCTACAACATTTTGTTGGTGTATTCGCTGTAGTCACAATTACTGATTATAATCTCATTGTACGTAGTGTAGTAAAGTGCTATTTTCAAATTATCGCCTGCATCAATATCTTAGATTGGAATAACTTTGATCTTATTAAAATAAAGTTCCTTATTACGATAAACTTTCTTCTAATATAGGGCTACGATTAGATAATTATTACATTTATATTGTGTTATTCAAATTGCAATTAATAAAATAATCTGTCTTAGCGTGTTTCTAGTCATTAGTAAAGCGATTTCGTATACATATCTTTATACTCAATTATTAAGCATTCCAATCTATCTTTACCAGAAACGACGCATTACATTATGGAATATCGAATGTGCTATACCTTACGTAGTCGGAGTGTATCTGTTCGCGGCAGTCTGATGAGTCTCGTGATCCTCACTGGTCTGCGCTAGGTAGACCTCGTATTTACTAATTGAATCTAAACTTTATATTGTAATCACTATATATTTTATGACGTATTGTAACTCGTGACGTTGACTTATAGAAATATATAAAAGCTCCTAATAAAAGGTGCCTACTGACTCGTAACACTTTTGATTTATATTCTGCGTGACAGCGGAATATGTTCCCAGCGATGCTATTTTCATAGCTGTGTCAGAAATCGGTATTATTATAATGTTAACTTCGTGCTCCGAATTTTGTCAAATAAACAAGTCAGTATGCGCTTTAATAAAAAATATATAAAATAAAAATAAGTATATCGCTATTGGAATTTACGAAACTTCTAAAAACTTATTTTATATCTTATAATAAACAAAAATGTTATTTACGAAAATATTATAGCTAATATTCTGTATTTTTAATAATTGTCCATTAAATTGTGATATTGCATCGGTTGTTTTATTTGTACATCTATCTGCATATTTTGGACCGCATTGCGGTACCTGCCTGCCCTGGAAATGCATGAAAACTTACATTATAAATTACTACAGTATTCTTGTTTTATCAGCTATAATAAGATTGTACAAAATTATGTCGGCAGGTAACTAATTTATTGAAGCTCTCGTGCCGACAAATAACAAGGACTTACAATTGATTAATTGTAAGTCATTGTTATTTGTCGGCACGGTTGGTTTAGTGGCTGACCGATTGGACTGCTGCACACCGTGTCGCGGGTTCGATTCTCGCACGGAACAAATATTTGTATGACCTACAAATAGTTGTTTCTGGTCTGGGTGTTTGTGTATGTGAGTTTCTATGTTTGTAAACGAACCCACGACACAGGAGAAATTCCTAGTGTGGGGCAACGTTTTTAAAAAAGAAAGAAAGAATTTAAATAAATATATGGGGAAGTACCTAAGCACGTTTTACCCTTGAAACAATGCCCTTAAAACAATGGTTTTGATTGAAGAGTGGGGTACTATAGAGGTTCTTTGTTGATGAATCGTTGTTTGTCAAAAGTTTCAAAGTAAAGGCTCACTATTAACTTAAAACCATAACCTATATATGCTATTGTAAACTTCAGGTTTAGACTCGCCTTTCAAATTACATCCCTTCACCTTTTATATTAGTATGAACTATAAACCTCACGAAATAACATATTATGTTTTCTGTTCAGGTACGGTTTCATAAAAGAAGTTCAGCAAAAATATCGGGTAAGTAAAGCAAGTAGCAGTCCCTACACAAACATATCCTGGCTAAAGCGGTAAAAATACAAGCTTCATTTTATTATATACGGCTATTGGATACAAATCGGTGATCGTAAATCCGATAAAAGGTGAGCTGAACCGAAAACTAATTTGGAATATCGAAAATCCAGATCAGTTATATTTTATCCTCCCGAAATGGATGTTACTGAGCTCTGATTCGCAGACAATGGAGATAGTAAAAGCTTCCAAATCTATACAATTTGTCAAGGATTTGATATGTTCCACGTTACTGTCAAAATACAAAGTAACGCAAAGGGTTACTCCCAGTGATTTCCGATTGTCGAGTAAACAGTTCCTATAAATTGAAAATGTCATCGTCGTTCAAGGGGAAGCTAAACAATATTCACGAAAATGTATTGTGAAGAAGTACTTTCAGAAAAACTCCTCGCAACCTTGTATTTGTTCTTACGGAAAAAGATTTTTACAGCATCCGCAGCACAAAGAGTGTCCTGAACATGTTTGTCTTAGAAATCACGTTTAAGAAGATTTATTCCCTTTGTGTTTGAAGTGTACCTCCGCAAGTCCGCAGTTATCACCAGGCGCCTTTTATCCGAATACAAAGTTATTATAGTTACACTAGCGACTGAGCACGACTTTGTGTGGAGTTATTACATCATTTCCTCGACCGTTATAGCTGTATCTAGGATTGTAAAAGCGAGTGTGTGTGAACAAAATGTTTACACACACTCACGAATATATATTAGGCACAGGTAACTTTTAAATATGTTTCGTGTCTGACATTAAGTTGTCTTTTACCTTAATCAAAGCTCTAACCAAATTATTAAAATGTCGAAAACAGTAGGTACTACATTTTATGAAAATTTATGAAATAAGGTTTCAAAGGACCTTGGAATTTGCTGTATAGAGAGAATATTCTCAAAGTGATCAACAAAATGTAGTTTGCATTTTTTAAATGCTCAGGGACGTTTAAATAGTTAGCGTGCCGTAGCTTCGAGCTCTGCAAAGCTTTGGAAAACTTCGGAAAATGTAAAAAGTTGAACGAGCCGGAGAAAGCAACGCTGAAGCATTTTTCGTGCATATCGTTTGGCTTTACCAGTCTTTTTTTCATTTAGTTTTTACCAGCGAAAATGTTAAATGTTCAAGCTATATTATGAGCAGAGGAACTGAGTATGCAATAGGGAAAGTAATCATAACGATACACCTTGGTTAGTTGGAAAAATAAACAAAATTACCGGAAGGCAGAGTCCTCTTTTCCCTCCTGTCACCTTCTTAATTGTAATCATATTTTTTTTCAACCAGCACAACGCAGAGCGGATACTGAAGCTGATCGAAGGTGTATACCGCTGGCTGCCGCTGGGCACTATCATCAACAACCGAGTGTTTGTGGTCCACGGCGGCATATCTGACACTACAGATCTCGATATGATACGCAGCCTGGAACGTGATAAGGTATGAATTAGGTTCTCCCAAGTGTTCTTAGAGCTAATGAAGGACGCACGTAAAGATTTCCGTTTTTTTTTCATTTATTAAGCATTCTTTTTTTATTTCTGTGTTGTGCTAAAATTATGAATTATAAACATTCTGATCTAGGATCATACTACCTATTGGTGCAACCCCAATGGGTAGTATGATCCTAGATCATCTTTGAGATCATTATCTTACTCTAAAAACAAACTTGTGCTTAGTAAGTCTTGTAAAGTATGTCTTGAAATAACTTGTACCAAAACTTTTAAGTGGACCGTCACTTAACGTAACTTTCAAACATCTTAGCCCTTCACAAACTTTTTTGTAAGTTTGTAAACTGTATACAAAAAAGTGAATGTTTGTAACTTATTTCCAGTACGTGTCTCTACTGCGTCCTCCGGTGACCGAGGGCTCGGCGGCGGGCGGTGAAGCTATAGACAAAGTGGAGTGGAAACAGGTTAGTCGTTAGTAATCAATCATTCATGATTCAATCTAAAGGTTATCGATCGTTTCATTGCCGGCTTCTTGGCATCACCAGTTTTTATCCACCGACGAAGACGCACCAAGTCGTTGCCAATTTCTTTGATCTATGAATGTGATGAATGAAGCACACCGTATATTTTAGAATGCCTAATATACACGATCATTACCATATTGAAAGCGATCAATAACGTTTTCATAAACAATTCAGAAGAAATTTCTGTAGAATGAATTGTTCAGGTTAATTCGTGCACCTGGCTCGGGGAACGCCTGAACATTTTACAGCTGAATGTCTATTCTACGTCGCGGACTGATCCAACGTTCTGCAACTAATCAAAACTTTTGCTTTCAACTATCTTTAGAACGTCGAAGAACGTTCTAATCGGGAGTATGAGTTATTGTTATCTATATATATATTTTGCGCTCTTGTGTTGTAGGTGTGATATGTAGGTATGGACGTGCTCCATTAAACATTTACAATTTTTGGTAGAAAAAGCTGAGCGCTTTCGAGGATGAATGAGCTAAACTCATCAAATTATAAATGGTTTCGTTTCATATTTAGTGAGAAAAGGGGCGAAGGCCGCTCATTCAGGTGTTAAACAGTACGGAATGAGGTTCTATTCAAGATTAATTTTTCGTATAATTAATCTTTTATGGGCAAAGTGAATTAAAGTTTCGTTGCCGAATATGTTCATTCTCCCTACTCATTCGTTCACTTTGGTGTGTACTAACTTTCCTTGGAAATAGTAATTATGAGTCAGTGGGAGTCAATTGTTTTTGTGTTATTGCATGTCATGTTGTTGCCGGCTTTCTCGGAAATGTTATTTTCTACTCAATTTCGACTCATATAGGGCGACTTGAAATTGAGAAATGAATAAAAGAAAAGGTGAGTGTGAAGGTCTTCCACCAATGCATTTTATGCGGTCATACATTTTCATAAGCAATTTTACCAACTTTTGTATCTATAATATAAAAGCGAAAGGTCACTCAGTCACTGACTTACACATTCATTGCGAAATTTCAAAAACTATAAGCGCTAGGAGTTGCAAATTTTGCGTAGATTAGTTTGCATAATTGAATTCATTCGAAAACTTATTGAAAAATGGTTAGTT
This sequence comes from Agrotis puta, assembly GCA_943136025.2. Classification (NCBI taxonomy): domain Eukaryota; kingdom Metazoa; phylum Arthropoda; class Insecta; order Lepidoptera; family Noctuidae; genus Agrotis; species Agrotis puta. Next base: position 10,348,503 of record OW964176.2, on the reverse strand, counting down.
CATAGCTCATCGAATGAGCACGTTTTGGCAAATCAATTGGATCAGTTCCGCCAGAAAATGTAACAAATTCTTGATGTCCAAAGTGTGAAATGTTTGAAAGATGATGTTATCATTCTATTAGTCTATTATTGGCGGTTGCTTGCGTGTTACTAGTGATACATTCCAGATCAATTTTACCAAACATTTCATTAAAAACTTGGGCGAAAGCGTTTTTGTGGTAGTATTTTTGTGCGAAGCTTATCTCTTTTATTTAAAATTCACTCAGAATTATTCATGCACACGTATTAGGGTCATTGAGAGAGGTCTGGCAGAAAAAAACAGCTTATTTTGGCTATGTCGGTCTACCGCACCATAAAGTTTAACTAACATTTCGTCTGGCCTGAATGCTGGAAAATCTGAGATTTCGCATTCTGTTCAGACGTTGAGCAGTTACATTATCATCCTTTTTTGTAGGTTAGGGTTAATTTTTGGTTTTATCGTCCGTGGGAGACGAGGATAATATTCGATTATCTCGAATAAAGCTCGTTGAGTAGCGATGTCTCCCTTATTAGGTACATCAATGATCTTATCTTATTTCTTTCGCTTGAAAGCAATTTCAGCCACCACCATCCTAGTCGTAATACAATTTACTCGGGTCGGACCCCCGCGGATTGTCGCGAGATAAACTTGAGTACATTCGCGACCGCTTTATGAAGTGATGTCCCAAAAGGATGGTTCTTCTTACAATTCGTCCCGCGCTCCACACATTTACGAGTCAACGTTTTCATAAAATATCTCTCTCTTGGAAGATATTTTACATAAGTTATTATTCAAAAACGACTAACAAGCCTTGAACAAGCGGAGACGACTATATTTAAAGATACAATGACTTAACATTTCTCGACTGGTTTTCACAGTGTTCTGCACTCTGCCCGGGGTACCAAGAACAATGAATATTGTATCTAATACTGACAAACGGATTTTGTAACAATTTGGTATTTATAGCGTTTATTTTGCTTACGTTGAGAAGGCATTGAATATGTCAAGCTGTAATCTATTGTACTGCTGTATGTCGCACTGCGAACAGCAGTAAAAGTCGGAAATGTAACTGAAACTGATTCTTATCTTGATCCAATTACTGAATAAAATGGAATAATTTGATTTGAAACTTTCTAGATATACAGTTAAGTAAATCATTATAACAGAGCACGAATCGAAATGTTGTTAAAAGCTTTTCTTTTATTACGATGATATTTATATTTGTTGGAAAGGACAATTCAATTGTAAGATTAAGAACTTTATTATCCTAATACACATAAAGAAAACCGTGGTTGGAACTGGATTTATTGAGGTAGAACAAAGTTGTGAGTGCAGAGAAGGAGCTTTGTGTTCGGATGATATATATGCTAAAGTAATCCCTATAATGCCACAAACTGTGCAGTCCAGACTCGGGTTTGGTTGGAGGTAAACACAGCAGTCATGTCTTAGATTGAGCGAGTGCACTGTTGTATGCATTGCATGCATGCACTATAAATAAATGGTGATAGATGGCTTTTGACCGCGACTTACTACCTAAATCAGTTCAGTCTACCGTACCTATATTTTGGTATTCGGCTAATAATGGGTATTTTTAGCTCATCATGGAACTTTAATGAAACTGAAACATGTAAAGCGTGTTAATTAACCGGATCAATCGTAATAAACAGCTCTGTCCAATAATTACAGGCGACCGGAATGTGCGAATCAATTTACGTCCTTCCATTCGTTTGAACGAGTTTTCATTATTTCCATTTTCTCGTATATTTTACTGGGATAGTTGATAGTTCTGTTTCTTTTTTATTTTCCTTCTTACGATACGATGCGGTCAATTTTATGCAGCATGGTGGCGTCTAGTGATAGATACGATCGATCGTTTCGCTTTAAAGCGCAGTTAATGAAATGGAAAGCAATAAAGTAATAGAGCACAGAGTCGTTTGATGTCGTCTTATCACACATGGGGGTTTCCGAGGAGCTTCCTCTAGGTATTGATATTTGCAAACTTTGTTAATATTGACGGTGAACAGTTGAAATGTCGTAAGGTAAGGTATTAAAGCCTTTGTCAGACCGGTGTGGCGAATACGAAGCGAGGCGTTTTTATTTGTAATTTATGGAATTGTTTGAATCCAGTCACATAAAAAAGCGAAAGCGATCCGATAGCGTTACCGAACCGATACGAAGACGTGGCGAAGGCGTATTTGCTCTGTTTGACGTCGTTCATAAAAAGTCAGCTAATACAACTGTCACGCCTCGGTTCGCTGCACCCAGTTTGACGTCTCGTATCGCTTCGGACTCGGTCCGGTTCGCTATCGCCTGTCGGTTTGACAAAGGCTTAAATGTTCCATACGAAGACGTTTGAAAATTCATTTTGTTTTTAAATTTTCGTCGCTGGCGTCAGTTTATGTAAATCGAAACCATTTTCTTTCGTTTAATTTTTTAAATCACTGGGACACTAGTTTTCATTGAAAAACTTTTAAAGATTTTTCAATGAATTTTTTATAATTGATGACAATAAAAAATCATTTACGATTTGTTTACTCTTTTACAAATAGTCGTATTTATTTTTACATAAATCGGCTGTTTCTAAAGAAACTTTTTGTAGTAAATAAGGCTGCTCTATTTAGAATTAATTAACTACATCACACGACGCGAGCGATCGCAATCTTTTTTATTTTTGCATTCCTAATAAGGTTTTAGCGACTAATTGGAACATTCCAAGTAAAGTAAAAGGTGTGCACAACACAATTCTAGGAATGTACCAATTATCACCTCCATATAAATGCGTGTTTGTAGGTTACAATTAATTAATAAATTAAATGCGCTTTCCACGGAAATTAGTTTTTACTTCTAATAATGACTCAGTTCTTTACGATTGATTTATTTTGGTGCTATTGTGTTATTTGCCTTTTCACTTTCAAGGAAAATAATAGTAAAAGTTTTTTTCATGATAGGAGTAGTTTTTGATTTAATAGTTTTTTTACTACGTTGGTGTTGTGGCGAGTGTTTATTTTCAACCGAATTACGTTAGCTGCGATCGGAGGATTTAAAAAAAACCAAAAATGATTTAACTAAATTTATTTTAAAGTAAAAGAATTACATTGATTATATTAAATCTAAAATTAGCCTACGTGCCTATTCGAAGTATGAATATGGAATGGAATTTTACAGTTTTACAATAATTGAGTAATCTAGGTCTGTGCGACAGAAAGTGCTATCTCAGCTCGCCGTTTCCGTCGTTCGTTTAATTGCAGCGTATGTTTCTACAATAAAATTATTGAGTGCTGAGTTGGCGATTCCCCTTATGCAGCTGCGTGTAACATCTCCACCCGCAGATCAGAAACTATTTTAGAACTTTGAGAGAAAATGTTTCTGGGACTTTTCCTCTGGGCGCGCGATCCTCTTCTCTTATTTCAGGTTCTTCGTAAGTATGTCCCTTAGTGTTGGAAGTTTCGCAGCGTTTGCAAAACCATTTATTGCGATAGCCCAGTATAGCAATGATAAGTGCGCCTGCACCTAATAATGCAATGTAGAAGGGTATGGTCGTATGATATATGACATCTGATTGCAGTTGGTTAAGCTGTATCGGCTGACTCGTCATGACATGGTTCTGGATACTGTGTAGTCCTCTTAAGTCGATTGAACTGAGATGAACTTGAGTTAAGGCAGCATGCGGTGTGTCCACGTCGTTGTAGGGAATGTTCATTAGTTTCAAAGGCTGCCCTTGTATTACATCGTTGTCATTGATTATACTTAGTTCCTTTGTACGGAGATAACAATTGATCGGTATAGTGGCGAGGTAGCTTCCCTGTAGCGTATTGAAGTCTTCTCTCCCACAGACTGATTGCACTTGCGTTGGATTTGGGAATGATATGACGTAATGCTGGTCATCTAGTTTTTCCATCGCTTCTTTTTCCAAAAATACTGTTTTAAATTGGCAGGAACTCTTGAGTGCTTGGTTCATGATAAGTTCTTGTATGCAGTCAGTTTTTGTTCGTATTTGATGGGTTATTTCCTTTTCACAGAGATACCAGTTATTAAACTTCGAGCATTCTGCTTCTATGTACACGAAAGAGTTTCCATTAGTTGCTATAAAGGGATAGGTAGGGATAAGGGCTTGACGATTTTTATTGGGTACTATAGATAACTTATATAAATCATAAATGATTTTGGAAATTATAGGAAATCTGAAAACTATAACTATTTGTTTTTCATTGAAATATGATCCGGGCCTGATAATGTCGTAGTATTCTCTGAGCTCTAGACTTAGTATTTCATCCTTACTGTATTTTTGTTCTAACCTATTTACCATAGACCTAAGTGTTTCTATATCTATCATAGAATGAACAGTGCTTGACGCATGTATAAACGCTAACATATTCTCTATTCTAACTAATTCTAATCTTAAATCTTCTACATTTTTACTTATAATAGAAATGAGTTGACCAAACTTTGCATAAGTAATTAAACTGCCTGTGGTAAGAGTGTTATTTAACAGTAACTCTAAGGTGCTATTGATTTTACTCTGGTTTTCGACTAACTGTAGTAAAACGTTATTATTCTTAGCCATCCATTCTTTACTGAGACTAATGTGATTATTGAATTCGTTAACTAACTTATTATTGTTAATTTGTAGATTTTTGATAGCGTTTTCATAATTTAAGGCATCTGTGTAATCTAGATTTCCGGTTATGCTTTTAACTACCGATCCGAGACCGTCTATTAGACCTCTCTTTACGCGACCGGGCTCTAAAGATTTTAGCTGATTAGATACTTTGCCAATTTTGTTAGTAAGATAACTAATTTGGAACTCAAACAGTGTATAAGTGTCATTACTAAGCCGACTTTTGTATTCTGATATCTGATACTGTAGTGTTGTAATTTGATTTTCAATGTCCCTTAGATTCACGTACTGAAGAAATGTATGATGATGAGTCGTCATTCTCGTCGATCCAAGTTTGTAAGGTAGTAAGCCGGGTCCATTGGCCAAGCTTTCAAGTTTTATCTCCGACGCGGTCGTCTCGCGAAGTACCAGCAATAATAGAATCCTGCAACAAGTTAGGTTCCTTAGGGCCTCTTTTTAATCTATTTTTGGCTACAGGGCCACGTTTTTTGGATGTGTAAACGTGTATGGGTAAATCGGCCAGAATGGTATCTTGGGTATATCGCGGTGCTGTTTTTTGGCGACTTGCAGAAGGGTTCTTAATGAATACCTGTTGTTGAGGAACGTATTCTATTTCAGGTTCGCGGTTCTTATTTCTATTTTCTATCAATGCAGTACGATTTAATAAAGAAGTTTCGTTTATGATATTATAAACTTCCTTCATTTGTGCCCTATGATTGTGAACGTACTGTTGTAATGCTTGTTGCGTAAAATCGATGTCTAGAATGTCGCGGGGGTCAAAGTGACCAGTTAATAAATCGAATGGTCTGCATCTAGTAAAGCTATGTATTGAAGAATTATAACCAATTATAGCATAAGGCATAAGATTTACGATGGGCTCCTCTTTGTGCTTTAGTTTTAATATTCTTATATGTTCAAGGAGAGTTGAGTGGAACCTTTCTATGTTACCGTTATCGTTAGGCGAATGCGGTAAAACTCTATGATGGTTTATCTTATGAAGGCGTGTGAATTCTAAGAAAAGTTGGTTGGTAAATTCTGTTCCGTTATCAGTTACTATAGTTAAGGGAACTCCGTGGTGGGTGCAATATTGTAATAATGATTGAAGTATGCTAATGCCCGTACCATCTCGGAGATGGTATGCTTGTCCGTATTTAGTAAAAACATCTATAAATGTCACATACTTTTCATTATGAACAGTGAATAAATCCATGTGAACTATCTCGAATGGTTTTGTTGCCGGGGGTACAATATTAAACTGGGGTCTAACAGGTCTCCGGTCATATTTAGCTTGCCCACAAATAATGCATTCATTAATGAATTTAGTTATTTGATCCTTCATTTTGGGCCAGTAATACTTTCTTGAAAGGGCTAAATAACATTCAGTAATTCCTCGGTGATTAGTTTTGCCATCATGGTAGTGTTGAATTATCTCCTGCTGACGTAGATAATCTTTAACGTTTTCTAATTCTATCTTAGCTAGTACTAAGTTCATAGATGAACTCTTAAACTTTTCTTGTATGACTGGTATGATGGTATACATGGCGAGAGGTGGATTTATTAAGATACCGGTTTTTACTTTCGGGTTCGCATACTCTTTGAGGGCATTAACTACATCTTGTTCTAATTTAGATGATGATATTTGGATTGCTATACGCGTGTGGGTATCAAATGGTTTAGTAATTACTGGTTTTCGTTTAACATCTTCCACTACAGTGAGGCATAATTGTCTATGAAATCTGTTAAGAGGTTCGTCTGTGATTGGGACTTCTAATATAGGATTTTCGAGGCTGGTGTGAACGGTTGCAGTGGATGAATTCGTGGATGGCGGGTTTTCTGATGGGTTAGGCATCAATGAACATAATTCGTCTATTATGGTGTTAATATCCTCATTGTGAATCTCCACCCGAGATAAGGCATCAGCGTTTGTATTTGATTTGCCTTTCTTATAGATAACGGTGAAATCGTATTCACTAAGTTTCAGCCTCCATCTAGTTAATCGCGAATTGGGTTCTTTAAGGTTCATCATCCACTGTAGAGGTTTATGATCCGTCAGTACTTTAAATTTACGACCAAACAAGTAAGGTCTAAAATACTTGGTGGCCCAAACTATAGCAAGAAGTTCCTTTTCTATGGTGCTATAGTTAAGTTCACTTTCATTTAGGGTTCGGGATGCAAAACACACAGGTTTGTCGGAACCTACAGGTCCTTGAGATAGAACGGCACCAATTGCAACGTTCGAAGCATCTGTCGTCAATATGAACTCCTTATTAAAATCGGGATACTGTAGTATGGGGTCATTTGTTAAGAGAGTTTTGCACTTTTCAAAACTGTTAATGTAGTCGGAGTCTAATATCACTTTTCTACCTTTTTTCAAACATGCTGTGAGAGGTTTCGTAATTTTTGCAAAATCCGGGATAAATTTACGATAGTAACCTACAAGGCCTAAAAATTGCTTAATTTCTTTTGGAGTTTTTGGAATGGGGTATTTTTCTATGGCTGTAATTTTATCTGGATTGGGTTTTATTCCTTCACTACTTATAATGTGTCCAAGATAACCAGTTTCATGCTTTAAGAACTCGGATTTATCCATTTGGATCTTAAAGTTCGATTCCCTAAGTCTATTGAAAACTTTCTCGAGATTCGTCATATGCTCTTGTAGTGACGTGGAAAAAACGATGATGTCATCAAGGTAGACCAGGCATATGTCATTCTGGAGACCTCTGAGGACATTGTCCATCACTCTTTGAAATGTGGATGGTGAATTCTTAAGTCCCATGGGCATTCGAAGAAACTCGAAATGTCCATGCTCGACATTGAAAGCTGTTTTTTGAATATCCTGAGGGTCCATTTCCACCTGGTAGAAGCCGCTAGCCAGGTCTAGAGTGGTGAAGTACTGGCACCTACCTAGTTTGTCAAGAACATCGCTAATGTTCGGAATGGGATATTTGTCGTTGATAGTTTTTTCATTGAGTTTCCTAAAGTCGACTACTAAACGCCATTTTTGTTTGCCTGAGGCATCCATTTTCTTGGGGACCACCCAAATGGGTGAACTCCATGCTGAGTCTGAAGGCTTTATTATTCCCTGATCTAACATTTTTGAAATCTGTTCCCTAACCTCCTGGCGATGGATGAATGGGTATCTATAACTTTTTGTATAAACCGGGACTTCATCTGTAGTCTTAATGCGATGTTTTATTTGATTAGTAAAAGTTAGTGCTTCGCCTTCGATGTAGAACACGTCAGCATATTTCGAGCAAAGAGCTATAAGGTTGACTTTTTCTTCCTCGTTTAAATGATCTGTTCGTAATCGCGCCGTAACCTCTTGAACTCGCTTGGTACAATGTTCGGTACGCATGCACTCGATATTAAATAAACTCGCGTGCACTGGTCGGTCAAGTGATAATACAATATCATTCGGGCTCGTATTTTCTATTTCCAAGTAGCCGCGATTATTGTCCACGATAGTAAGGCACTCGCGTACAGTACAATTACATATAGTCTGTTCACTTACTAATGCCGCACCGTTTGGAGTGTCGATCGGTATTCTAACTAATTTTGAAGATTGAGCAGGTATGATGTCTTCATACAAGTTAACATTATAGGAATTATACATACGGATGGGATTGGATGATGTGCGCGTTATTAACCTCTGATCTTTTAGGTCTATCTTAGACTCCCATTTAGTTAGCAAATCTAAACCAATTAAACCATCGAAATAATCATGAAAACGGTATATAAATAACTTGATAAACTCTGGATCGTTAAATTCTGCAAAGCAAGGTAAATTTATAGAATAATTATTTCTACTAACCGCGTGTACATTGGTAACTTCAAACGGGTCATAATTTAAGGGAAAATTTGGGAAATATTTTTCTACAGCCTCCGGGCTTATAAAAGATTGATTCGCGCCAGTATCAATTAGTAATTTTAGAGGTGGTTCTGCTATTAGTATATACGGCAATTGACGCTGAGTTTGGAGATTTAATTCTATTTTAACTTTTTTGATTTCTGATCCTCCTGAAAATCCTGACTTGGACCTGCCTGAGGTTCAGACGAATCTGCCATATTCCCTTGAACACTTAAATCGCTTAAAGTCGGATCATAGTTGCACTCTAATGCAGCGAACGGACTATAATCGTAGTTAGTATTATCGTAATTAAAACAGACCGGCTCGTAATAGTACTCCGTCGGGTAATATGAGCTATCGTATGACGCGCACTCATTCATGTTCATCTCTCGATGTTTAAAATAATTAGTTGGTGGCGGATTGCCTGAATTTTGCCAATTATGACCAGATAACATGGGTCTAGGAGTAAAAGGTTGTACTCCACTCATAGGTTTAGGACCTTGATTTTGATTTTGCGCCGGATTGTTTCTAGGGGGCAAACGGAACATGTTACTTTGAGCGTTATAAGTTTGAGGTACCGCACGGAATATTTGCTGTGTACGATTAGGCATGCGATTTTGTGACTGCTGATTAATAAAGTTGGGATTAAATCTAAACGGTTGTGGCGGTGGTAGTTGGTTGGGTCTAATTCCTATGGGATTGGGCCAGTTGGGAATTGGTACTGCGAAATTATTATTACGTGGAGGGACTGGATTGGTATTTGTATGAGGTGTTGCAGGGTTAGAATTTTTTTGCGTAGTGGATTTTGAGACCTCACTACGTTCCTGTAAATACATAACGTTAAGTTCTTCCTGTACATATTCAAGGGCTTTTTCGATGGTATCGGGACGCATGCACCGTATGCGGGACCCTAATGGTTCCTTTAATCCTTTAACAAAAGCCTGCATAGTAACTTTTTTGTACAGTGTACGTTTCGCTTCAACTGTGGTAGAAATTTGTTCGTGTAATGTTACATACGTCATCATCGTACTAAACAAAGTTTGGCATTCCTCATAAAATTCCTGAGGTGTTTTATTTCCCTGCGTAGCTAAAGAAAGGTCTCTATACAAAGCCGTTTCATCCCGTTGATCGGAAAAGTTATTGATTAAGGCCGTTCTAATCCCTAGCCAACTTTCAGGTATGCCGTTGGAATTGATGGTACAAGCGGCAGAGCCTTTTATTTTATTTAAGATGCCATTTAATAAGCATAAGTTGTTTAACTCGCTACCTGGGGCATTACTAACGTACTGAGTCACTATTTGATCGCATATTCTAACAAACCTAGTCAATACATTTGGGTTCCCATCGAACTCCGGGACCATACGAAGGGTCTTGAAAATTGTATCGGGGTCGTGGGCCATATTTAAACTATTTATACTACTATTTAAATTATCTTCTCTATCACTATTTAAATCTCTACTGTTATCTATAGCACTCCAGCGAGCCGTACGTGATGAGGGCTCCTGGGAGTTAGAATTTTTCGGGTGAAAAATCTTGGAAGTTGGGTGGTACTAGGACTAAATAGGAAGCAACACAGGAACAATTCAAGTGTACTTACAACAATTTCATCTCTGGTTCTCTTGTGAATCGAAGTCTGGATTCTCCTTCCGGAACTGCAGCTGGACCGTAGATTCGGATATTCGGCGCCGGGGCTCGATAGCCACCCAGGCGATTCGCGTACGCGGATGTCGATATTAGAGATCCCTAAGCTCGCGAACCGGCCCGCGAATATCCTACCGACTGCGCCAATTACGTTAGCTGCGATCGGAGGATTTAAAAAAAACCAAAAATGATTTAACTAAATTTATTTTAAAGTAAAAGAATTACATTGATTATATTAAATCTAAAATTAGCCTACGTGCCTATTCGAAGTATGAATATGGAATGGAATTTTACAGTTTTACAATAATTGAGTAATCTAGGTCTGTGCGACAGAAAGTGCTATCTCAGCTCGCCGTTTCCGTCGTTCGTTTAATTGCAGCGTATGTTTCTACAATAAAATTATTGAGTGCTGAGTTGGCGATTCCCCTTATGCAGCTGCGTGTAACAACCGTGCTGCTTATTATGTTTTTGTTAAAAAGTAAAATGAGGTGGCACTTTTGACTCATAAAAGTTAATGTTAAATACATTTATTTTAAAATATATGTAGAGTGTGAAATCTTTTCGGGGTGGTTATATTTTCCCGTTTTTTAATTTCACACTGGCAACATTCACCTTCATTACGTTACTGTGATTAGAATTTTATTTATAAAGTCTTTACCTTCCCTTCTTAAAATTCAAAACACTTGCGAAATATTAATTTTTGCTCTGAATAACCAACCACCACTTGTTTGGCAACTCTTACACAACTTTTACGTCGTTTGTATGGTTTTCCATTCAATATACTTATCTACATATAGACTTTTTGAAAGGGGAAATGTTAAACGTAAATTAATTGAAATGTAGGTAAGTAATTAAATTATAAAATTGACTTGCGATACAATCTTATTTATTTAATTAAGGAAAAAAGACGTTTAGATTTTAAATATAAAGTCCATAAGTAATCCTACCTTACTAATATTATAAATGTGAAAATTTGTTTGGATGGATGTTTGTTATTCTTTCCCGCAAAAACCACTGAACAGATTTGGATGAATTAGAGATAGTTTATAACCTGGATTAACATATAGTTATTATCCTGATTTTATGTCCCCACGGGATAATTCGAGTTCTAGCAGTTGAAAGCGCTGGCAACAGCTATTCGTTTTATATTTCTATAGCAGATAAAACTTCAGAGCTTTTATAAATGAAGACATAAAATCCTCCCCATTTTACGATGTGGTTGATTTTAAAATCTTCGATATTATAACCGGGAACGGTTAACATTAAAACGTGCAGCAGGCGGGATAATTAAAGCGACAGGCAAGTCATTAAACTTTCCTCCCCGTGCCAGATTTAGACAATCACTGCGATGCATACTTTAGGGTTAAATTCGGTTTCCCCTAGTTCCACTCCCTACGTTCTAGGTATTTAGGTCACCAGTCTGGAATTGATTAAAGCCAGTGTAGTTGACAAAATAACCGTAACAAGGGCACGGTAACTTACCTTTATACTTTGTCAGCTTTATGGAGGTTTACGCCTTTTCAATTTAGAGGACGCCGACTAATATCGGTAAGTCTAATACCATTTCCCTATTTACGATATTGTTCAATAAATCTCAAGAAAATTGATCGCATTCGATCTATAAAATACTTACGTGTTTCAGCTACAATATTTACTAATATATTTTATACGGAGCATTAATCTTCGTTTCGTTAATGGCCGTCGCGAATTTCAATAGTGCGATATAGTCTCCAATAGTTCATAGTTCACGGTAGAATATTCAATAAATCATTGTAGTAGACGGTGACAATTTATTTAGAAGAAACATATATTGCAGACAGACAGTCTTAAATATTGTAGACTGGATATTTATTTATAACATGTGTATTTAAACAGTAACAGATCACAGTTTATAAATTAGACTTGATTAGTATTTCTTTGTTTATAAGTGGTTACTATTACAACTGCTTTGTTGTAAAACTACTAATTTCATCACAGGTAATTGTCAAAACTTTGAAATGACAGGTCGACCATTGGATTTGTTTTGATGTTTCTTCTTTAATGTGTCATTTGATTGATAAGTAAACTAACTTACTAAACATACTTTACTGAAGCATACTTTGCCCTTTTGCGATTCCTCAATTTAAATTTAATTAAGGAGTTTAACAAGTCAATTACTTCAAAAGTATGTTGTTTAATCTGTAAAATCATTTTAATATCGCAGAATAAACGGCTCGATTAATGGCAAGTTTGAGTATAAATTAGATATAACTATCTTAATGTTATGATTACTTTTAGTGGTTATGAAAATTCAAAAGTTTATTAAGGTTATAACATAAATATTATGGCGTGAATGTTTATTTATCGTGTGGGAATACTGTGTTTAACGAGATTACCTATCAACTATTTTCCTTTTACGATGTAATACCTAATGTATTTTATATTTGTATCTGTTTCATTCATTTTTATGTTGTGACGTCTATGGGCCTAAAAGATACATTTGGAAGGTGGCTGACCTCAATAATTTTTGCTGAAATGTTTGCCGGGAATATCTAAGGGTCTAAAATGGCCACTTCTACACTGTTCATTCATAAAGTCCTTATGAATATTGCTAAGAGGCTGTTTTGAAAACGAATTGAATCTTTCGAATAATTCAACATTTATCCGATAGATAAAATATCACATTGAGCGATGAACCACGGATACTCAACGACTCACGGACTTTTCAACTTTCAACAGTTTGAACTTCGTATTCATGCACTAGAATTAATTGGAGCCGCGCTTTATTTCGCTATCAAGTGCCCAATCAAAACTGTAAAACTTATTTATTTTGTATAGAAATGTCAACTTTACTTCCATTAGTATAAGGCTTAATGAATTTCCATTTGTTTACGTGTTTGTACATAAAAATACTACCAGTTCTAGATCTACAACATCAAATATATTTATTTTAAACTTTACAATATTGAGTTAGAAAATACAGTTTTTTGAAAATGTACAAATTATTAAGCGTGAAAGTGTTCCCGTAACGAAGCTATTCGTGCGAGTTGCAGAAAATCTCCCAAATGAACACGACTTTTCAGGGCAGTCTTGAAGCAATGAAAACCTGCTCAGGTGGTGACTCTGCCGTAGAGTTGCGTGTTCTACAAATAACGGGGCCCCTGATGTTGTGTCATGTATTTCTTCTTGTTTTGGGAAAATCATCAGATGAGTCTTCTTGCCCTGAGTGGAACGGAAAGGACTGTTAGACTCATACCGCCTTATTACAAAATGAGGTTTAACTAAAAACCCAGGTTTAATCTTGTAAAACTATGGTTTACACAAACGTTATTACAATTCGTGGTTTTGCGATAAACCATGGTCTAACAGTAGTAGCTGTCAAAGGTGTGTCAAAGTTTCTAATAGCCAATTTTTCATTGTGTTGTAGTTTTTGTGTTATTTTCACCCGAAATGGATTGAAATAAGGTAGGTTTAATTGTTATTACTCATTGTGGATTTAATTGTTTAGACAATCGTTCAAATGGCGGCACTAAAGTCGACGTTTTATCTTAGTTTTGTAATACGGACAAATTTAAACCATGGCTCTGCAGATAAGCCTGGACTTGATAGACCAGGTTTAAACCAAGGTTTGTTTAGTTTTTGTAATAAGGCCGTTACTGACTAAAAATCCACCCTGTTATTTCAGTTGTGCTTTGCTTTCCAGTGCCTCGGTGTCTTTATAAGGCAATCGTTTGCAACATTATGTTATGCCTCTGCGTTTTTTTTCTACATTATAGTACTGGACTTCATCGAAAATGCCAAAGTTGTCGCTAAAATCCGACACCCTGCAGCAGCCTGATCTGCTTGGTCCTTGGTCCAACATAATATCACTTTTCAGAACTTGAATTTCTTACAAGGCATAAAATTTGGATGAGGCATTTATATGTTGAGAGTTTCAGTTCGTGCCAAATTTAGATGCAATGCAGAGTAGACCGTCTGACTGTGTCGACGTAAATTTGTTTTTCATACGTATTTAATACTTGGCTTAACCGACGTTAGTGAAATAAATGTGTTTACCCAATAGTGGACGCAAGTACAACTGTGATTGAAACTAGTTAATTAATAAGCTTATCTTAATTAATTGTATGACACAAGGAACATTGATTGTCGTTCATTCAATCTGACGTCAGGTCGGTGACAGGCCGACGGCTATTTTCCCAATGTATTTACTTTATTTAGATATATGATGGTCATTGACGGTACATCAAATCATTTACAAATGGCTTCCAATAAAGGTATAGACTTAATTACCTATAAAGACTTCACATAAAGACATAAAGGATGAAATAACAGCTTCAATAAAATTGCTTTATACCAATTTTTATTCAAAGTTAGTTTCCGCCCGCGACTTCTGTTAACATGATTTTTATTATCCCAACCCACTGCGTCGTGGTCGCGGACTTTACGAATTACCGCGACCCCGGAACGTAAAGGGCTGTTGAAGGACACCGTGGATTTTAGTCAGTACAAGTCTGACAGTCCCTCCCGCTCTGCTCTGGGTGGGAGGACTCATTTGATGATTTTACCACGATAAAAAAAAAACCCACTGCGTCGTATCTCATGACCCGAAAACAATAATTGAATAGATTGGATCATTAGTCCCGTAGATTACCGCCTATGTATACAAACAAATATTAGCGCTTTATGATAGGTATTATGGAATAAAAGAAAACCGAGCAAGACATTCATTATGGGATTTTTTCACAATTTAAATATTGATTCTCATTATGAGAAGACATACATTGTAATACGTTTAATAATAATTTGAGTTTTTTTGAATGAATATTAATCATCTTCCATTCATTCTGCGAATAATAGTTTAATTTTATCTTAATTATTATTAATGAATGCCAGTCGAACAGCCCATAGACCGCAACTCATAATAAATTCACATTTTGTGAATGACGCTGGTTCTAAATTTTACAAATTATTACGTCTAAAATGAAGATCTAAACTTGCTATCTAATGTCTTATTAAGTAAGATGATAAAGGGTGACTCTTCAAATGAATCATGATGTCAGACGTGCAATAAATCACTTTAATTCTCTAATCTAATTAATATCTTATTGCGATTTCATAGAAATAAATGCTATTGGGATTAATACAATCCATCAAATAATAAATTGATTCGTATAATCATGAAACACCCGGTGAATGAAACAGTGATCGAAGTTAGCTCATTAATACTTAAACCTTTATTCGATCTGACACGAACGACATTGATGGTCGTTCATTCATACCTCTGGTGACAGGTCGGTGACCGATATTTGTATTTGGAATATTTATTGAACGGTATTGTGACGGTGAATTAGTAGATGTACTGCCCCAAGGCTCTTATTACATACCATGTAAGAAACCTACATAGTTCTGAAAAAAAAAAAACTGCTATTTCACTTTGTTTGATGGTGAATATGATCTAAAAGCAATGTCAACAAGTACACAGGACAAGTTTAAAAACTTCAACAAGAAAAAATAAAGTTCACAGTGAACTTAATTGAAAAGTTTGTCAAGTCCCTGAACTAGCTGAAGCCAGTTAATTAATGAACCGCAAACTTATCGTACAGTGACGTGAAGGACAGTGGATGTCGTTCATTCAATCCGCCATGACACTTATTTACACCACATTGATTATCGCGACACCGCAATGCTATTTAACGATCGATACAATAAAAGGTATGCGAGTGAGTTTGATTAAAAGCGAATGCTTGTAGCGAGCGTTTTTTGGTTTGAGTGATTTAATTTACTGGAGACGTTCTATTTATTGATGTGTGTGTGTATTTGTTCTGCCTTTGGGGATTTAAATATCGCTTTGATCATTTTGTAGTACTAAGGGTTATTTTATTTTGTTTTATTAAACCCATAAAGGTGTTGCCTCAGGGTGCTAGTTTTTGTTGCCTAGCCATCAAAGGACTTAATTTTCACCCACCGTTTCTTTGCTCGGCTGCTAAGGTTTATAGATAGTCCATTACTTTTTTCAAGAGGTCAGGCTGTCTGATGCAAAGAATTTTCCAAATCCGACTGTCCATTCAAACTATAAATTGATAATTATGTTATTTTTATAGGTGTTTGACATCCTCTGGTCAGATCCTCAATGTACCAGTGGTTGTGTGGCGAATGCTCTTCGTGGTGCGGGAACATACTTCGGTCCTGACGTGACTGCTAACTTCTTGCAGAAGAATAAATTGAGCTTCCTTATAAGAAGCCATGAATGCAAGCCTGGTGGATACGAGCTACTGCACAATGGAAACGTAAGTCTAGATCATTTCTGTTCTTCGTTCTTCTTTACCTTTTCCAAGCTAATGATCTTGGTTTTCCGTCCTCATCATCGCCTTTATAATCCCCGGTTAAATAACTTCATAATAAAAACGAAGGAAAACTGTTCTAAATTTTATAATCATCGGATTCTTTAAGTAATTAATTACGAAAATTGAGTTGAAAAACTGTCGAAATTGGTTTCATTATCTCAAGAGAGTTTTCTTTTTAACGCTATTATGCTCGAGATCTTTTGGATCATTAAAAACCAATTTTGATTTTCCTCAAACTTTCTATGGAATCTCTATGGGCCATCTTGGATGGGGAAATGTAAATTTGATTATAATTGTGTGGGGTTGATTATTGTTATGAAAATGCTGATCAAATTGTAATTCTAAGCGCTTGGTTTGCAATGAGTTTTCTCATAAGTAGGTTACCTTACTAAAGAAAATTGGCAAAAGCATTTGCATATTTAAGTACTGGCTTCATTTCATTCCTTGCCGCACGATGCTTGGGAATTTCATCAGCAAGTTGGCTCGTTATTTCTGGTTTTTTGTGGAATACATCTTTATTTTTTTTAACGTGGTAAAATCATCAAATGAGTCCTCCCACCCAGGTCAGAGCGGGAGGGACTGTCAGACTCGTACTGACTATAATCCACGGTGTCCTTCAATAGCCCTTTACGTTCCGGGGTCACGGCAATTCGAGAGTCCCGCGACCCCGGCAGGCTTTGGCCCTCTACAGGGGGCCCCGTCACTTTGAGGCGCGCGTGGAACACAACGCGCCGTCGACCCGGGCATGGTCCATGGTTGGACAGCCCATTACTCGCCGCCCGTATACCCCATCTATGCAGCATCTAGTGTAAATGTTCATCTACATAGTTTATATTGCGTGTTTGTTTATGTATGCTTGCATGTGCAGAAAATTGGAAAACATAATTGATTTATTTTTTAAATTGGTCTTACTACGTTGATGTTAACTTTCATAGCTTTTTGTACTTTGTAAAACTAGAAAAAAGTTATATCACATAATTTGGGTTCATTATATAATAAAATAAATGTTTGTTTCCTGTGTGGTATCATTGTACTTAATAGCAGTTATTAAGTCGTGTTTACAAGTTAATTACACGTGCAATTCAATGAGGACACATTTATCAGGGAACGTGTTGCACATTATACTCTAATGAAATTCCTTCATTATGAATACTCACTCGTCACTAATACACCAAATGTTCAGGTTGATGAAAACCACATAAATTGTATTCTCTTGCGGCAGGTGATAACAATCTTCTCTGCATCGAACTACTACGAATTGGGATCCAACAAAGGGGCTTACCTGAAGCTATGTGGAAACTCCTTAGAGAGACAGTTCGTCCAGTACACGGCTGCAGTCTCCAGGACAAGACGCTTGACCTTCAGACAACGAGTAGGTTTGGTCGAATCCTCGGCCATGAGAGAGCTACACAATCAGATCATGACGGTCCGAAGACCTTTAGAAGCGACGTTCCGTAGCCTGGATTTGGATCAAAGCGGTTTGTGCTCTTTGATTTTTTTTTGCTGTCTAAGGGTACTTGCTTAGGTACTTCATTTTATCGCATGAAAGATCTAAGGTGATTCTTCATTCGTGAATTTTGCCGCTCCTTTTAATTTCAGTAGAAAGAGTTCCCTTAAAGTGTATGACTATGTGTGCAACTATAACTATCCATTAATAATACAGAACTTTATTGACTGACACGAATGTTTGTAGGCTACATATCGATCAGTGATTGGTGCCAAGCGATGGAAGAAACCACGCATTTAGGGCTTCCCTGGAGAATGTTGAAGGATAAGCTGGTGCGAACTGACCCCGACACGCGGCGTGTCCGATACATGGACACCTTTGACCTCAACACCAACGTAAGTTTAATTTATAGATTGAAGAGTTGTTAAAAAAAATGTTGTCGTAATCATTTGACTTGTTTCTTTAATAAAAGTTCTTGGTAATAGTCGTATACTTAGGTACTCCTTGAAATGGTTCATACACAATCCATTTACATGAGTATCCATGAAAATTTTGTGTACATATGTAACAAGGAAGATATTTTGCGAGTTTGTGCGTAATACTCGTATGAAACAAAAAGCTTTATTCGGTTGTGTAAGCTGATATAGGATAATATAGTCTACCAAACAAAGCCATTGGCTTTTACGTACATGAGTGTTACATTAACAATCCTAATGTAACAAATCTAATGTTACCTTATCGAATTTCCCTTTCAGAAAATTGGCCGTAAAACTGATTCCTCGAATGTCGTCGAAACTCTGTATAAAAATAAAAGCAGTTTAGAAGCTATTTTCAAAATATTGGACAAAGATAATTCAGGTAAACAATGATTCGAAATCAATTTATTCCTGGAAGTTAGATCACAACTAATTACAATTTTAATTACAGGATTCATAACTCTTGAAGAATTCTCGGAAGCCTGCCAACTAATTGGTAAATACATGCCGAATCCTATGACGCAGGAGCAGTTGGTCGATATTTGTCGTCTGATGGACATCAACAAAGATGGACTGGTAGATCTGAACGAGTTTCTAGAGAGCTTCCGTCTCGCTGAAAGGAGTTTGCAGTACGAAGACAATGAGATATCTGAGATACAAGCCACTTGACAGGAACTAGACCGCCGGTCGAGCAGGACGGCGGTCGATAAAGATGAGACAGGTGTTCAAATAGAGGTTCTTAAGCTAGAGGATGATGATAAAAGTAAAACCGTTAAGAGTAATAATAATGGACAAGCGCACCTGATGGGCGAGAGCGTGGGCGCGGCGCATCACTTGGATGACATTCAGCTGATCGACTGCGAGGAGGCACCGCGCCGCAACCGTCCTGGCCTGCTTGAGAGCGACATCTAATACGTTCATACTACATCACACCTCCTGCCGGAGTCGAACCGGATTATTGGAATTTATATTATTATCATGTTCCACAACAACATTTCTTCACTTCTCTTCTAGCTGTGCTGTATTTACATTAATATTTGTGTAAAGATTTGTTTTGTTTACGTCTAATGTTTGATGTATATTCGAATATATTTGGAAAGTATGACTAAACTCTTCTATAGGTAATCTGATTAGGATAATTTGTGATTTTCATCGTGTTAGCTACAGTTGATATTTGATTGAAAGTGCTCGTATCGACCTAAAGTTATTTTAGTTCTTATTTTTTAAATGTTACCAAATATATTGTGGGAAACTTTATATTTATTGAATGTCGAAATTATAAATTGGTGCCAATATAACCAAAGTGTTTTGTACTTTTACCGAACTGATCGGGAATAATTACACGAACAAAAATATATTTAAGAGCATTATGAATGTTCATGATGCGATCAATTAACGAATGGGAACAATGATACCGATGACTCTACAACATTTTGTTGGTGTATTCGCTGTAGTCACAATTACTGATTATAATCTCATTGTACGTAGTGTAGTAAAGTGCTATTTTCAAATTATCGCCTGCATCAATATCTTAGATTGGAATAACTTTGATCTTATTAAAATAAAGTTCCTTATTACGATAAACTTTCTTCTAATATAGGGCTACGATTAGATAATTATTACATTTATATTGTGTTATTCAAATTGCAATTAATAAAATAATCTGTCTTAGCGTGTTTCTAGTCATTAGTAAAGCGATTTCGTATACATATCTTTATACTCAATTATTAAGCATTCCAATCTATCTTTACCAGAAACGACGCATTACATTATGGAATATCGAATGTGCTATACCTTACGTAGTCGGAGTGTATCTGTTCGCGGCAGTCTGATGAGTCTCGTGATCCTCACTGGTCTGCGCTAGGTAGACCTCGTATTTACTAATTGAATCTAAACTTTATATTGTAATCACTATATATTTTATGACGTATTGTAACTCGTGACGTTGACTTATAGAAATATATAAAAGCTCCTAATAAAAGGTGCCTACTGACTCGTAACACTTTTGATTTATATTCTGCGTGACAGCGGAATATGTTCCCAGCGATGCTATTTTCATAGCTGTGTCAGAAATCGGTATTATTATAATGTTAACTTCGTGCTCCGAATTTTGTCAAATAAACAAGTCAGTATGCGCTTTAATAAAAAATATATAAAATAAAAATAAGTATATCGCTATTGGAATTTACGAAACTTCTAAAAACTTATTTTATATCTTATAATAAACAAAAATGTTATTTACGAAAATATTATAGCTAATATTCTGTATTTTTAATAATTGTCCATTAAATTGTGATATTGCATCGGTTGTTTTATTTGTACATCTATCTGCATATTTTGGACCGCATTGCGGTACCTGCCTGCCCTGGAAATGCATGAAAACTTACATTATAAATTACTACAGTATTCTTGTTTTATCAGCTATAATAAGATTGTACAAAATTATGTCGGCAGGTAACTAATTTATTGAAGCTCTCGTGCCGACAAATAACAAGGACTTACAATTGATTAATTGTAAGTCATTGTTATTTGTCGGCACGGTTGGTTTAGTGGCTGACCGATTGGACTGCTGCACACCGTGTCGCGGGTTCGATTCTCGCACGGAACAAATATTTGTATGACCTACAAATAGTTGTTTCTGGTCTGGGTGTTTGTGTATGTGAGTTTCTATGTTTGTAAACGAACCCACGACACAGGAGAAATTCCTAGTGTGGGGCAACGTTTTTAAAAAAGAAAGAAAGAATTTAAATAAATATATGGGGAAGTACCTAAGCACGTTTTACACACAAAAAAAAGAAAGGTTTAATTGGTTGTAGCCCAGGCATCACAGGAGAAATTGTGAAAAAGCGGACAAGTAAAAAAAAAAATTCCGTCTAGAATTTCGATGAACAAAACAATTTATTTGTTGTTCAGATAAATGAACTCAATTTCCATGAGGGGCTTCATGCCAAATCATTTTCAAGAGACTCCTAAAAGCTCGTATTAATATTACATCCCATACAATCCAAAAAATGATATAGGAATATGCATCCCCGTATCGGAAAAATCGAATTTTCTTCACACTCGTGGTATATTACCTTCATTAACAACAAAGATAAGATCAGTAGAAACACACAGACTGAAAATCATAGATGTTGACCGCTATGAAATCTCCTGAAAACAATGAAAGGGAAATTGGTCTGTCTGCAGCGAAAGCGTCTGGTGGAATGGCTTTCTGTCGGGAGCAGTCATGGTCACTATCCGTTTTTGACTTTCCTGCTGTAAAGAATATTCTGTATTATTGGAGTCTACCTTTTGTAGCAGAGCGTTTTATGAAATATTATTATTTGGGTGCTATTTAATAGCATTATTGTCGACTAAAAAACTACATTGGCCACAAAATATACACAAAGCCATAGCGTAGATGACGGAGCCCCGCTGGGCGGGGCTTCTATTGCTGTCTGCAGTATTTAAAGGAACCTAACCCAACCGAACCTCGGGGTGCCCCCAAATCTATAAATGTTGTTGAGTTGTAATATTAGTGAGTAATTTTGTGGCTCGGTATATTATTTCCCATTTTATTGTACACAACAAAGAAAGGCATATAGAAGATTATGTCAAGTGTGTTATGCCAAAAATGCCAAAATTTATCAGTCTTATATAATAAAATCATAGTCATAAATCTTTATTTTTCTCCACATCAAGAATGTTGTTTGTTTAGTACCTACGAAATTCTTGTAGACATTCAAAGAGCTACAATACTGAGCCAACTTGAAACTTTAATTTTCTACAATACAGTGGGCGTATGTCACCTTTTCAACAAATTGATAATTGAATTCAAAATGTTACTAATTCATGTTGTACACACTCTGAAAATTAGTATGGGCGTATGTTGGGTGTATGTACGTATAAATTAATCTCTAATTGCTTGACGTTTCATTCCTTGCCTGTTAAAATCTGTGAGTTAAGAGTACTGAAAATTCTCATTTATTTTATAACTAAAATAGACCTTATTAAAAGATAAAGGTCACTGTAGACAGAAGGACATGTTTTAAGAGGTTACAGCGGCCCGGAAAGGTAAAGGGCAACAGTACGTACAAGGCGTTTTAATTACTATCTGACAGCTTTCTCCGCTCCAGCCATAGTGGGAGTACTTTTTTAATGATTTTCCACGCCAAAAAGAATTGTGGCAGTCTTCAAGAATTGTATTTCTGTACTTGTTTTCGTTCTGGTGGTGAAACAATTTATGTCGGTATAACTTGCTAATGAGATGGCGACGAAAACAACATTATTCCTTCCTTTCTTTCTGTTCCTTCCGTGCCCAAAGACGACCTTAGGCCGCGAGTTCACTGCCTATTAGATGTTCTGCCTGCACGTACAGTCTCACATTAGCTGCATAACACTGCCCTGGGGCAATATTATGACGTCTTTAAACCAGGCTTGTTCCAGTGAGTGAAAGAGACAAAGCTATACAAGTCGTCTAGCGCCACCTCGTTCGCGCGCTTTCAATGCTGAATGTTCTGCTGACATCAACACCGGAGTGTGATTTGTTTGCGTCAAGATGGATGGAAGTATGTTGTGGATGTTTAAGCTTTTGTGGGAAGATGGATGTAAGATGATAATTATTATGTTTTTTTCTTTTTTTTTATCAATGTTTTGTTGCTGTTATGATAATTTCCTTTTATTTTTGTCTTTTCCATATGTTCAATTTTGTAGACTTTGCCTGTGATATTGTTTATATTTTAAACTGATATATAAACAAATAAATCGTTTTATTTTTGTAGAATTGGGTAAGTATATATACCACTGGAAATCACTAAACAGGTTCATATAAAAAAAAAAACTTAAAAATCGTGTCTATTTGTCAGTAATTACGATCCAGTAGGCACAGACTCAACGAGTGATATAAAGGATAGAACGAGTGGAAAATACATATTATGAGAATTCAATTTAAAATAATAATTGCATCAACAAACATTGTCCCCTGTGTGCAAAACTCTGTTAGCATTATTTATGAATATACGAGTATATAAGCGCAACTTAGCTCTTTAAATTGTGAAAAAGAAAAATAAAAGACACAGTAACATTTCTTAATTGAAGAAGATTATTCTTTTATCTAATATTTTCCTCACTTTATAATAGAAACTAACAGAAGTTCGAGCTCCTTTGTGAAGAGCGTTAAGCCAGCACACGGACGATAAGCCGAGGAAAGACTTCGCGTAAAAACAAAAGTAGTTTTAATTAGTTTCATCAGAATAATAACATTTTCTTCGAGAATTTAATTTTTCGACGTAGTTAGAAAGAAACCGGCCAAGTGCGAGTTGGATCACACCACAAGGAATAATAATAATTGAAAATCGAAAAAAAAACACCAGAAACGTGATTTTCAAGCTATGTTGTTCTAGCAGTCTACTAAAATGCACTGTATAATATTAGTAGGCACTACAGAGATTTTTTAAAATCTTTATTTATTTAGAGACTTTTGATCATACCTGCATGACTATGTCAGCATACTGAGATTTAAAAGAGTCCTTTGTCAAACGGACGGTCAGACAGCGGAGCTCTAATAATAGGGTCCTGTTCGTATACTTGAGGCAACTAAAAATAGACCCCGAAAAGTCTACCTACCTATCACTCTCTTCATTCCATATTTACTAAAGGGGTGTGTGAAAGCCGTGAAAGGTCAGGAAAACCATCAAAGGAAACATCTATCCTATGAATTAAGAATCACACGCCAAGAATAACCATTTCTAATAATAACTTTTTACCGTGATTTTGGAAGGGAAATTGTATGGCGCTTAAGGCTAAATTTATCGAGTGGCATTTAGTGGACGGGCTATAAAGGGGATTACTTCAGGCTGTCAGTAAAATGTGAGGATATATTTATTTATATAAAACCAATAGCTTGAGTAATACTTTGTAAGCTTTCGCAGAAGGGTACGCTATGATTCGTGATTGGGCATTAAATACGCACTTAACTTATATTTTATCGTGATTAATTGTATATGAAGTGGCTCTTTATATTGATATTTAGATTTTGATGGGATTGTTAGTTTAACTTTTCTAAAGTAAATAATGCCTTAATACCTATTCCAAAATCAAAGACGTCTTTGAATATTATTAATTCACAAATGCTTTAGTCACGTATTTTAAGATTTATAAGGTAGAGCATTTTCTATCAACATTTGGTATAAGAGCACTTTGAATGTATATAGTGTCTTTATTACGATAACCCTACTTTCCCACATATTTCTAATCCTATCCATTTCCCTCACACCACACATCCAACTTATCATTCCCCGCAGATATACTTATTATTCATTCCTATTGTGGCCCATCGTTCCGAATTTAGACGGTAACATGAGCTCCACATACTTTAGTACTGAAATACCATACAACATTTATAGGGTGACACAGTTACTGTACTGCATTTTGAATAATGTTCAGGTGCTTAACCATCCAGACTTTGAGACAAGTTGAATCCTCAAGCGTGGTTTCAGGTGGTCTAAGTTCTCCAAATGTTACATCTGGTGCCATGTTAAACTTGTTAAAGTACAGCAAACTAATTACATTAGTTCTGATTTATTCAACGCAATTGGTGGACGTGATGTTTCTTCTATGAAAATACTTTTGAACTCCAATAAGATCACAGACGGTGTTAAAATTGAAATTGGGATCAAAAAAGGGTAGATATTTCCATTATAATTTATATTGCCAATTTATACTGCTGTTGTTTTATTGGTCGCAAATGGTCAGCCACCATGAGTCCCGCCCGGGTTCGATTCCCAGGTAAAGCAAATTTTTACTGTGTTTTGCCTTAAGAAATTTCTCAGTAGCAGCAACAGAGTCTAGATTTGTGCACGGATGATGGTAACAGGCTCGACACCTATTAGGTATGTAAGTAATGTACTCATGGTACTTAATAAATATGGGTGTACTATTTAGGTTCTCCTCTGCTTAAACACTTCGGGGATTAGAGTCATGATGCTATATTCAAATTGTTGAAGTCAGTTTTAATCATAGCACAATATAAATCTATATCATTATTATACCAGTTCCTTCCACCCTCTGACTAATGAAGCTTCACAGTAATTTAAGACACACAGTCAAGATAATTTTCATGATCCTGGTAGATGTGCTCTGATAAGTTCAACCCTAAAGTTCGTAAGATGTCACGTCGAGACAACATGGTGTAGTTGTCCTACAAGAGTGAATAAAAACTTTTGAATGATTAATTCATAGCATGATCTGCTGTGGTTTCTGGAGCTTCTGTAGTTAAGCTGAATTAGGTATCATCTTCGACGTTATCAAATTCATTTATATTACTGTTACCTCGCGAAAATTATTCTTACATTGGTAAGCTTTCTTAACTTACGTAAGTGTAACCAGAAAGCCTTAACTAGTGGGAGTGGCTTAAAAGGACTTTGATTTTCTATAATGACTTTCAACAGATTTCAAATTCTCTCGTTTTTAACCCCCAACGTTATCGCGGATATAATGCCTCTTGTTTCGACTCCTTGACGAGTTTTTATTATTCATTGGGATTCATTTGTGACATTCCTACTACTAAGAACCCAGCATGTAATGTTACCCCATATCTGTTCTTGACCTTTTAGTACACCCACATTTATACAATTACAGAAAGGTCGTCCACGGAAACTGTGTTTTAAATTTTAATATGGGGCGAGCTTATTGTCATGCACCGGGCACGATTCGATGTCACAAGCTGTCATATAAATAATAATAAACCTAATAATGCTCGGTTGACCTCAGAAAACAAATTCTATAGGACAAGCTAGATTTGTTCAATATTTTAACAACGGATTTTCAATGCAATAGTTTAACCATATAACAATATTTAAAAATGTAAAACAATTAATAAAGATAGAAAAATAAAAACTTAATACTAACTTATTAAACCTACAAATAAACGCTATTAAAAACAATACAATAATAAACACAAATACAAATGGATTATTTTAGAGATAAAAGTAGGTGACTACTCCTGTTTCTATTCGGAGCTTTGTGACTAGAATAAATCAATGGCATAGCAACAGTCTCACTGACCTACATGACACAATTAATAAGACCCTAATTTACGAAGTCCCTCATTAGTTTGATTTCCCAATCTACCCTTGCCTTACAATGTCGTAAATAAAAAGGAAAAGGCTTTACGTGTTTATTTATTGCTTACACCGTAACCAATTTCCTGTCTTCTTCCCAGCGAGTTCCCCTGGAGTATTTTGTCAATAACATAAAATCAATTCAAATACAACATGATTAAATTGAAATTACTAATTACCTGTCTTGTTAATATTTTTTACTTTAATCAGCTTCTTCCTTTGATAATGACTAACTTAACTTTATTGAAGAATAACATCATTTCTAATTTTAACCGACAAATATTTTTACTTGTTTAGTGGCTGCATAGCCCGGACGAGGGTGATCGAGTGCACTTTATAATGTACTCAATGAAAGTGACTTTAGCTGTTCGTGAAACTTCACTGACATTTCGATAGCCCCTGAACTTTACAGACAAGAATGATTGGCTCGACTGACTAGTCGGCCATTCGGCCTGTTGGTCAATGTCGCAGTCGACCCGTCTGTAAAATTTATACAGTCTATAGAAAAAAATATTTGTATAGAAGGTACTTACTTGTACCTAAGAAGTACAGTAGGTACCTATATAAACCATACTTGCAAGACTTTTCATAAGTTTCCTTTCAAGAAAAAGCTGCCGCTGCCGTAAAGCTGTAAAAAGTTGTTATGGCAGTTACTCTTTCATCTAATTTATTATAATCGTGTTTAACTTGTACGAAAGAGGTTGTGGTGATTATACTCCAAACATGGGTAATTGAAAACTTGAGTCAATGAGACTGATGAAACACTGCGGCTAACCCCATCTACCGAAAACTTACAACAAGAGCAGGCTTTGTAAAGATATGGGTGGAGAGTGGAGCAAAAGTGACTCAGTATCCATGTAGAAAATCTACCCACTAGTTTTCGATTGAACTGCCATCTATTTCCAGAAGATTAAACTGCTATCTGTTACCAAATGCTCAGAATCTACTTTGACCAATATACGAAGCAGCGTCAATGTTTAATAATAGATGGCGCTGTTTTGGATTGCGACTCAGGGGTACGGGTACTCGGTACTATAACAGAAGTTAGGTAGATGGCGCAAGTGGCATTCACAACTAGGATCAGAGTATCGCTACTTGATCGCTGCTTTTTTTAACCGTGAATTTTTCGAACACACTGCTGTATGTCTAATTGAACATGATTGATGCAATGAAGATACACCGTTGTTAGCCTATTAGAGATCTGTCTAAAGCTTTTGATTGCGTCGGTCACAATATGCTTGTGGAATATAATGTTGGTAGATAAGATTCGTAGATTGATTTTCGATCTATTATTATCTTAAGCTTTAATTTTTTTTTTAATATCCCATACCAATATCTACGTCTTTAAATAAGTTCAAAGTTTACCTCAAGGTTTAATTTTGGACCCTTCGTTATTTTACAGAACGGAATGCATTATCTAACTAAAACTTGCTAAAGCAGTATCCGATTGGTACGATATTACGACACAGCGGTTAAGAATGTCGTAACGTTTTAAAAAATAAAAAAATGTTTTTTTTTTTATTGGTGAGGGTCTTCTTTGATCTAATACCCAACGTTATTACTACAAACGAACAACACAACAGTCCGAAACCGTTTACTTAAACGGCTATTCTGAGACATAATTACCTGCTAAATATTTGGACCCATCTTTAGTGGTCAACCGCTTATTACGCTACCCCATATTCGCGTCAATCCCTAAAAAAATATTATTTAAACAGGACAAAGATTCTAGGTAGGTGTTTACCGAATGCCTCTCGTAGAATAATAGTTTGTAGCTATTAGGATAATTTATAGCCGTTTAATATCCAACGAACTCGCAGAGATTTGATTATCGATGTATTATTTTTTTTCGTTGGACGCCGCGGATCGCGTGTCGCGTGCTCCGAAGTTTTTTTCGGTTTGTGTTTCGGGGGTGTAACGCACAAAAAATATTATAACTGGCCAGCGACTACCGGAATATAATTTTTGACAATTTTATAAATTATACAGGCGTATCGCTTAATAATGGGTAGCTACGGGCATGTTTTTATTGTTCCTAAGACAGTCAGTAGCATTTGGGTTGCTATTATGTTGGAACGAATATTGTATATCTATTACTATAATAAATCTGTAAAAGGGTCAATTCTCTACATTGAAAATATTGAAAAAATAAATAGCGGGGGGTGTTGCTGGATCGATACCAAACCCAAATATATGATTAAAAAAATTTTTGTCTGTCTGTCTGTCTGTCTGTTTGTGCAGGCATCACGTGAAAACTAACGGTTCGATTTCGATGAAACTTGGTATAATTATTCCTTATTATCCTGGGCATAACATAGGATACTTTTTATCCTGGAAAAATACGTAGAAAAAACTTCTTATTTTTCAGTTTTATTCAAAGACGTTGTTCTGTAGAACCACGAACACACGTTGCATTACCCGCAGTGGATTCAGCGCCGTAATATTTATAAGATGTCATTGTCAGAGTTACTCAAAATGGGGAAATAAACCATCCACGCGAAGACCGACATCCGCGCGGACGGAGTCGCGGGCGGAAGCTAGTTTATAATAAGTTGTGTGATATGTGTGATATAGACAGATACAGAGTTATTCATTGTATTACAATAAATTACCAGGTGTGTTCTACTTTAGCCATTCTAGATCCTGGACTTATTTCATTTCACTTTTGACTTTACTTTCATTCCTTTAATGAGTGTCATAATCTTGGCGAATCGGCGCGGGCGCAGCATTGCGGCGACGAAATTGCGCGGTCGCGCGCGCCTTCGCTCCACCGCGAAACTTGAGCCGCGGCGCAGCAGCCTGCACTTTACAAACTCTACATGACGTCATGATTCTGTATTGCTAACGTTACATGCGCTTCGAGTGTCGGAAAATAAGTATTTTCATCAAGATGAATTGATTATCCTAAACAATCAAAGGTTTTTAAGAACTTAGCAATTAAGCTTAGCTTGCAATTGATAACTGTTGACCTGAAAATTTGGATTTATCACCTAAACTATGTTCATGGTCAACAAGTTGAAGATGATCTTCAGTGGTTTTTTATAGGTGTGTGGATGTGTTGCATCATTGATGATGATGCTCTGTGAGCTTTATTTTATTTGAATACAAAATAACTAAATTTTAGTAACGGGTATTGTTATACAGAATTGCCAAGGGTTTTTATAACATCCAAATAGTGATGTGAGTTGTATCCAAAATTAAATTCAAAACAGCACCTTTTGCTAATTTCGGCACTTTCTAAGTTTTTCATGACTTGAGTTTTGGTCTTACGAAAAACTTCGTTATAGTTTATAGTCAAACAGCCTTATTCTGGGGACTGGATAAGGTATGTTGTTTACTATTATGTTATTTCTTCAAGAAGCTAAACCTACCTGCATATATAACACTTTGATCCAATTTTCTCACAATCAAAACAGTTGGAATTCGTATGCCGTGATCAGTGTGATCACGTTACGGGGCGGCCGGCGCGCCCAGTAGCGCTGCCTGCTCGAGCCGAGCATTTTTTGTCTCATCTCTGACAGATCGAATTAAAATAAATGCTCCGATAAAGCGTCCTGTAATATCATCCTGTATTTGGTTACGTGGACGAGTGACGTGCAGTGGGAATATACGAACGCCGTAGGTGGGACCAGAGACTATTTTTAAAGTTGCTCCATGTTTTTTTTTAATAAGATTGGGAGTTTATCAAAATCGTTTAATCGTTTTGATTGTTCGGATTGGGTTGTATTGTTCACGTGTAATTGCTACTGCTATGTTTTTGTTTTCTAATGCTTCCAGCTATACTATCAGCTACAAATTATTCAAATAACTAGCTGTGCCCGCGACTTCGTTCGCGTGGTTGTCGAGGACAAAACAACGTCGTTTAGATAAGAGTATATCACCTTTTTGATGATTTAGATAAGAGTCCTGAGGCATTTTAAAGGAAAATTAAAGCAATAAACAAAACCAACAACACTTATGACTGAATAGCCTACAAACTTAAAAGAACGGTGCGTCGAACAGTCTAGTGTGACAACGTATCGTCTGTTCGTGGTCGTGACTCAACGAATTGGCAACACTAACTTACTGTATAACGATTGGCACTATTTTTTTTTTATCGTGGTAAAATCATCAAATGAGTCCTCCCATCCAGGGCAGGGCGGGAGGGACTGTCAGACTTGTACTGACTAAAATCCACGGTATCCTTCAATAGCCCTTTACGTACCGGGGTTACGGTAATTTGCGAGTCCCGGGCATGGTCCATGGTCGGACAGCGAGTCGCCCATTACTCGCCGCCCGCCCCTACGGTGGCCGGAGGTCGTCTTGCGACGTCCGACGCCGTGGGCGTCTACCACTGCGGCTGGGGTGGAGAGAGGACGCTGTCCTCTCCCTCACGCGGCCCGCCTCCTCCTTCGCGAGCATGACTGCTTCGCAGAAGGAGGCGACCGCTTCCCACTCCATCTCGCCCCGCAGCATGGCCTCGACCAATGCCGGGCGCGAGAGGTCTCCGCCTATCGCTGTCGTGAGGTCACGGCGGTACTCCGCCCAAGCGGGGCAGTCCTGCACCGTATGCTCCACCGTGTCCTCCGGACGATCCTCCCAGTGGTGACACCCAGGCATTGCTTCCGTCCTTATCAGACACAGGAACCTCCCGAAACTTCCGTGTCCGGTGAGGACCTGCGTCATGCGGTAGGTCAGGACGCCGTGACGCCTATCCAGCCACTCCTCAAAGAGGGGTCTTACTGCCGCGATTGCGGCGTGCCCGCCGATTGACACTATTGGATTCAAACTACGAAGTAAATAAATACAATCTTTACTTCGTACTTCAAACCAATGACCAAAGTTGACCAAACGAAACCAATAAGATAAGCCAATACTTTTTTTCGACCAATTTAGAAAATCGATAAACCAAGCAACCAGAGAACTTGTACGACAAACGCAAGAACTTTTAAGACACCTAACGAAACACAATTTGCCTAGCAAACACGGTGGATGTCATTCTCGCGCAAGAAAATCTTAACACCGCGATTCAGAAAATGACGTCATTTGCACAACGCCATCTATCGGATTTGGATTTCAACTATCAACATTAGTTCTATTTTTAGTCTTAAGATGTCGTTGCAAGTACTATATTTTGCAAGTACTATATTGCGTAACGTAATATTTTACTTCTTGAACTCACTAAATTAATCATATCTTTTGATAGAGTGAACCGATTTCGATGAAACAAAAACTAAGTTAAACCTCAAGTTGCGTATATTTTTTGTATATAAATATTGTCAGCATTGAATTCGAATAGTTTTTACGTGATGCGCGCACAAACAAACAGACAAACAGACAAACAGACAAAAATTTCAAAAATGATGGAAATGGGTTCTGTTACTTATCTTTTCACACGCTGGCTATTTTTTGTTTCAATTTCTTCAATGTACAAAAATGACTTTTCTACAGATTTATTATATGTATAGATTAGATACTCCGTAAGCCAGCAAGGTTGTGTTAACAAAAAGATATAATAAAGATATTCATGGTGTCAAGAAGGGTCACCACTTCACCAGATGCAATATTTGTTTCCACTACTTCCAATCGACACTGCACGATTATTGCGTGGTAGAGCAAATCGTGCAAAACAGGTTACAAAAACATAAAGGCGCACGGAAAACTAGAAAGTATTTCACACTACCATAATTATATTAAATGCTTCACCGATAACGTGTAAACAAAATTTCAACGAACAGGTACATTAGATAACAACAGTCAACAACAAAGTCAGTCAGGCGTAAAAGCTACTGAATTCAACGGAAAAAGGTTTGCCTTTTTTTCTGGCAGACCGTTACAAATTGCCAGATGGTCTATTTTCTTGTTTCAACACATCCATAATAATTATGGTTGACACGTATGATATATGCTTCAACGAGAATTGGGAATTCAGTAGCAGAGCACCGAGAAAAGCAAACACTTAGCTGTGTTGGCAGAACATCATCATTGTATTGTATGACGCGCTGTGTATAATCTCTTTTGTATAATTCGATTTATGTTTTTGCAGTGATTCAGGGTCAAGACAATAGTGTAATTGCGTATTTTTTATTATTTGGTTGATTTGAAAACTGTTTGAGACACATTGACATTTAAAATAATTGAAAAAATAGAAAATCAGGTTTGTCTATACTTTTCGTTTCTTTGAAATCGAAGTATTTTGTATCTTCATAACTTTTCATGCGTCATAAAGTAGGTACCCTTTTGATATTATCGATGTTATCTGAGTTCCGAACAACGTTTATAGAAGGTTTCTTGTCATGTCACTCCTTATCAGCAGGATCCGAAATAAACAAAAAAGTATCAAATTCATTTTAAAAGTTCATCGTACAATATGAACATCTACATGCCCAAAAATTGAAAATATTAAAACAAAAGCAATTTCATCTTAATCGTACGAAATACTTGAGCGGAGGCAGAGCGATATCCACCTTATCGAGTTACCTAGGCTACTGGGCATCTCCAAACAGATGAGGAGAAACGATCTAACCATAACCTTGACTAAAACAAAGAAGTCTTTATTTATTTAACCCTAAAGTTGAATATCAAATGAGGGTATGATGTGGACTTGAAACAAAGAACGAACCCACAATAATAGTCGCTTCGGTGATTTTATGGAAACGTGATATCGTGTTGGCCTCTTACAAAAAGAATAAAGCGAAACTCGAACGAAATTGTTTTAATCGTCGGAAGCCACGGTGTACTCCTTATTACTTACTAATTATGTTAAAACGATTATGCAATGTATTTTATAATCATGTAGGTAGTTGTCGATACGAATAACAATGGTTTAAAAATTTGGAGGTTTAAAAGAAACTAAATGTACAAATTAGTTTTTTGCTGAATGGTTAAACGCATCATGTGTTATTGCCATACGGAGGTGGGCACAAAAAACATGATTGGCCAAACAATACATTGTCCATGGCTCGCTGTAAAGAGTTTATTCATCTCGATCGTGACCGTTGACGTAAAAATAATGACGTGATACGATGGGACACCGTACGATTTGTTTGAACTAACTTGCGCATGAAATATCGGTCGGAGTCAGCTACCGATGGTTCGCTGGGTTACCTACCGCCGCCGCGGCCACAGAAAAAAACTCATAGCTCTGTCTTAAGGCATCCGAATTCCTTTGAACCAAATACGTGTGTGTAATCGTACGTAACAATTTATTTAATTCAGCGCAAGTTAGAACGCTGAGCGAGAAATAAAAAGTCGATTTTGTAGTTCGACATGGTTATTCTTTCGTTGTGATTTGTGGTAGCAAGTTTCTTTGTTTATTCATCGAGCGCAAAGTTTAGCATTTGCGTCGGCGGCGCCTGCCTACCTGAGGTTTCCGTGAAGCGCGGATTGCGTGTCGAATACAACGGTGAACATTCACGAAGTGGATTTTTAATGGAGCCTGATAACCTGACCAACGTTACATATTTAGTTCATTACCTACTGCAAAATCATAGACTCACTAGAAACCTTTTAAAAATTGGTTCTGATTAAAGA
Source organism: Agrotis puta (assembly GCA_943136025.2). Classification (NCBI taxonomy): domain Eukaryota; kingdom Metazoa; phylum Arthropoda; class Insecta; order Lepidoptera; family Noctuidae; genus Agrotis; species Agrotis puta. Next base: position 10,314,519 of record OW964176.2, on the reverse strand, counting down.
CCGAAACGGCCATTATCGTTTTGCAAAAAGCACAGCTTGCAGGGTGTTTAAAACTTTCTTTTAAATTTCAAAGCAAATGACAAACGTCGCATCGGAAGGAACAGGTGACGATGAAACAAAGCCCTAATAGATTTGCAAAGTTGACATCAAAAGGGTGAAAAGCGTAAGGTATCTTTTTACGAAGTTTCGGAAACCACAATAAAACCGCATGCCTTTTAAACGGTGTCGCGTGGCTGTTACTAAAAACTTTTACCAAATTATGCTCCGCCATTCAAAGCATTTTGGCACATGGCTTGCCTGCTTAATAGCCTGGAAAAATACCTTAATAAGTTTTATGGCTAACGAATTAATTAGACAAGTTTTGGGAGTATTTTCTTCCTAATTATTTCTGGGGTGTTTTATTGTATCAATAAATAGATCTTGACAAATGCAACAAGGGTTTATCTAACACTGTTCAGGAGACAAAACATCTATAAATTAACTTGTCTATTTATAATAGCAGTAAAGTTGTCGTCTTTTAACCAATAATGAGGTCTCATTAACTGTTTTTGAGGACTTTTACAACTTAGCAGTGAACTAGTTTACAAGTTTTAGTGACCACATGGCGTTTTATGACGGTCAAATTGGAGTTATTTAATATGCTCAGCCTGTAGCTAGATATAGACCACTGTAGAGTAGACTGTAGACTTAGCCGTGGTTAACTACTGGTTCAAATTTTCACTAACTACACCACATCGATTTTGGTCAGTACAAGTCTGGCAGTTCCTCCCGCCCTGCCCAGGGTGGGAGGACTCATTTGATGATTTTACCACGAAAAAAAGAAAGAGAACTACACCACATCACCCGATTCCTCGCTGCCTGCATGCAGTCTTAGGCTCCTAGTCACCTTTTTTAGATCAGCAATCGGAGTACATACATAGCCTGTGCATCGTATCCACTCTTGCGGCCTATTGGTTTGGTTATGGACAGTCCCTCGCTGATCACTGGGTTGCAAAATCTGAATTATATCGTCTCTTAATCAGTACAGTTAATTCCAACAAAGTGATTGTCTTAAAAACAGCAAAAACATACAGTAGATGGTCATTATCATCTTGTTTTATCTCACCGAATCTTAAAGTCTGTAGCAACATCCTTTGTGCATATCTTTGCACCATTTATGATATTTCCCATAGTCACAATCGGGAGTTGCTCTCATTTATTATTAAAATAGTGTTCTGTTTTTGTTGCATATCAAATATTATACCCACATAAATATTCGTTTTCTCCGCTCACGATGAATTGAATAGTAGGAGAAAAAAACTTGATATAAGTTAAATCATGTCGCAGGCACGTATTAAGAGCTACATTATTGCTACAAACCTGAATCAGTGGGTGAGCAGGCGATGCATCAATTGAGCGCCGCAAGGGGCCGCCACCGTCCCGTCACTCTCCTTCAGACCGAACAATGTTTACCACGCCGAATATCGATGTCCATACGTTCCTTTATACAAAATCATCGACTGTCGACATTTTTAATGCTGGTCATATTTTATTATAAGCTCCTTTGAAAGTTAACTTTCTTTTATTCGACATGTGAATTCTCATAATCATTATGTTGACCATAATATAAATTCAACTACTGTTTGTGGACATACGGAAAGTTGTGATAATTTATTTAATTGAATTGAATCGATAATCGCATGTTTAGCATTAAATTATGGAGTACATCTCTTTAAATGTTAAGGCGATATAATAAAGGTATGGTCAGTGATGCAGTTCGGAGAAGCAGCGGCGCGGACGTCGCATTCCCGCGCTCCTTCACGGCGCATGCGCGAAACGCCGCCGACACAACTCGATCGTAGATAAAAACCACTTATGACATGAACCATGCCTTTATTCCAACAAATTGATTTCAAACATAGAAGTCATATCGACGATTCCGATCTCTACAGCGACGGAGCAAACGCAATGTTATCGTTTATGAATTGACACGTTACTTCAAAATGCACCTCACTGCGAGCAAATGATTGATCGCACGATTTTATTCGATTATTATTATACGTAATCGGCTCATGGAATTGCCGAAAATTAGTATGTATTTAATTTATAGGTAGAATCACAGAAGAAAGTCGGAATTGGGAATAATTTCTAACAGAACACGTTCAATTATTATGGTATCCGAGTCCGGGATCAAGATAACCGATTATTAATCGTCTCTAATTACTGCTGGTGTTAGTTCGACCTTTATCTGGACACCATTTACCTATGGTTAACAAAAAAACTTAACAAAAAGTGTAAAGAAAGGTTGATTTGTTGTGCGATGTGTTCCGGCGGTGACCGCTTCACCTGTTCATTGTTTGGCTGGCGGCTGTTGAACAAAAGGGTCCAAATATCACAGTTTTTGGGATATAATCGCTGTGAATGCAATAAATCTTATCGTAATAACTGCACTTGCGAAGGCTTAGATTATCGCTGTAATGTATGGGCGAGGGATTTATTGCTGGAAGTGTGATTTATGGGAAGGAAATCCTTGTTTTAGTTAACTTGTGGACGGGTACGTATTAGCACATTGATGGATTTAATTGTTTGGTTAAAAAGAGTAAACTGATGAAAGAAAATATATTAAGGAAGAAGTCGATTACTATAATTTCAAGTTGCCTACAAAAAGCTTTAAAAGCTCTTTTAGTTTCAAATTCTTATCCGATTCTGTCCTATGGGCTAAAGATGTTTAAACTTGCAACTAGCATAAACATACCACAATAGTCATGACAGTTTAATCAATGTTATTATTACCAATGTAGAAAGGAAATGGGTATCTACGTTTTTATTTATTTATCTTGTAAATAAAAATGGGTATCTACATAATTGTCCCTTCCTAAGATGAAAAATCAGATTTGAAAGATTACCTAAAAAGTGACTTCAATTGACAACCACCAAAAATCCTACATATTACTCTCATCTTTCTTGTTCACTAATCTCAGTAAGTAGTGATGTACGTACACGTCGTACGTGTCGCATAGTGCCACGCGGCCTCATCCCGTACAGCGGATGCAAACGTCGGAGCTGGGAGTCTCGCGCATAAATCCCGGGATCGCCGCCGGCGCGGGATTCGGGAGCCATCAATCATTATGGAGGAGCAACGTCGCTGGGGGTTCCGTAGAGCGCTTTGTGAAACAGATCAAACCGCGGTTAAACGTCTTGTTTAAAAAACGTCGGTTTGATGCATGTTTCAGTTTTTTAGGTGAGGTCTCAATAGACCCAAATACGTGTATCTAATTGCTATCGAACATAACTTATATTAGAATATGCTTTTTCGTTTAGGAACGTGCAGCCAATACTATTTTTCAGTTTTTTATGGCTGCTTTGTTTTTGGTAGTCAGGTAACATTTAATGCTTCTCATAAAGCATTTAAAGATCTAGTTTACCTTGATCAACGGATCGGCAACCGATGGTTATTAAACATATCAGATAATAATCTGACCGGCAAATAGATGCACGACACGACTGAAGTTCTGTAGAAAATTCGTAGTAAGTACCTACTACGTACGCCTGTTGGTCTAGTGGTTAGTGACCCTGACTGCTATGCCGGAGGTCGTGGGTTCGATTCCCACCCAGGACAAATGTTTGTGTGATGAGCACGATCATTTGTTCTGTGTCTGGGTGTAATTTATCTATAATATGTATGTATTTAGAAATATATAAGTATGTTTATCAGTTGTCTAGTACCCATAACACAAGCTCTGCTTAGCTTGGGACTAGATGGCGTTGTGTGATAGTTGTGGAATATTTATTTATTTTTATTATTTATTTATTCATTTTTCAATAGACACTAGCGCAGCGTCAATAGAACTTCAGTCGTGGTGCGGACTCAATTTCCGCGGATTTAAGCCTTTGTCAAACAGACAGGCGTGACGAATGCGAAGCGTGACGTTTTTATTTGTAATGTATGGAATTGTTTGAATCCAGTCACATAAAAAAGCGAAAGCGATCGGACTGACGTCTCGCTTCGGTTCGGTATCGCTTCGGAAACGCTTCGCTTTCGGCTGTCTGTTTGACAAAGGCATTAGGCGAATTTGACAGTAACCGCGTAACTTCTGCACCTAAACTACTCTGTGCGATTCTCTAACGACTCGTTATTAAAAGGTAAACGGTGGTTAAGGACGTCCGACACAATGTTTGATACATGATAACTAGAGGCGAAGTCGCATTAAACCGCGTTGCTCGCACTAACCGGGCAATTCAGTTAATTTCACTTATACGCTTATTGGCGTAATACTGCCTTATTAAGGATTATAAACATTATTCAATTCTCGTGGTTGTTGTGATAAATGATCGATATGTAAATGGGGAGATAAGTAGCTGGATCGGATAAATAAAGTATGATGGCGTCTCAAGGTAACAATTTGTGTGGAAGCTAAGGGAGTTAAGTACATGGGTTTTTATGTTTATGACTTGGTTTGGTGTGGTAGTTTAGACTGGTGTGTGGTCTATCCACATATACGAGTATGTGTTGTTGGGAATTGTTAAATTCTTCGTCGTGTCGATGATTTTCATAAGGTAGTTTTCTGCATACATAAATTGAAAGTCTGTTTAAAATTTGTCCGTCAGTTAGAGGGTTGAAAAATAAGGAATACGTGTTTTTTCTTATTTTAAACCAAACAATATCGACGAAGATAAAACCCTTCGAAATTCGGGAGTAGGGGCTTGTGACGTCATAACGCCTGTTAAATTACACCCAGTCGGTGTAATTTAACAGGCGTTATGACGTCACTAGTGACGTTTCGTGATTTTTAGAAGCTTTGTATCTTCGTCAATATTGGTTTACGTAACAAAAGAAAAAATACGGGTCAAATGTTTTTTGATAATCAATTTTTCAAACTAGTAATATTTTTTGAGTAAAATACCCTCATCGCAGCACTCAGGTTACAGCTTTGTGTGCAGCACTGCCCCATCGTCTAAACTACAGTTTAGACTAACTCTATCTCGACGACGAGTTCTTCTAAACGTACAGCCTAGAAATTTTCCTTTATGCCTTTGTCAAACAGACAGGCGAGTCCGAAGCGAAAACGAACCGATACGAGACGTCAGTCCGATAGTTCGGTCACGCTATCGGATCGTTTTCTATGTGACTGGGTTTAAACAATTCCATACATTACAAATAAAAACGTCACGCTTCGCATTCGCTACGCCTGTCTGTTTGACAAAGGCTTTAGAGAATAGAATAGCAGACCTCTGCCTCATCAACGTAAATGAGATTTGGACAGATCCCTTGAGAGTTACACAAAGAACTGAACAGGAGATGGGTCATGGTTTAGGATGAGGCTCCACAATTGCTGCTTCCTGCATTGGTATACCTCGCAATCTGTGCTTGCAATCTTTCAGGCGGCGGCGGCGTTTAGGCCACATAAAATGTGGTTCTCTTATGTTTTTCTAAATGGTTATATAAACAGGCGTTCAAAACCATTAAATGAGTCCTCATGCCCTGGGGAGAGCGACAGGGATCGCAAGACTATTATTGACTCAAAATCTACCCAGATGTTTCGGTTGGCTTTTGCGTTCTAGGGTCATGGTTTACTGATTCGACAGTCCAGTGACACCGGCCTCCATCACTCTGCGAGTGAATTAATGCTTATTATCTGTATGTTGTAACGTAGCTATGGACGTCATAAGTTAAGTTGATCTTAAAAAAAAGAAAATGGCGAAAATGATAAAACACATCCCTAAAACTTATCAAAAATACTATTTCAAGTATTCCTCTACAGAATTTGTCTCGACATATGCAAAAGTTTTAACCTGTATATCACCATATTCATTTAACCTTCCAAATACAGAGCTGAAAGTCTCATTTAGACAAAGCAAAAACTCGTATACGAGTTTATTTAGGTATTTGTTTGATCAACTGAATTTGTTGTACCTATAAAGTCCGCAATGTAACGCAACTCGCGTGCGAGTTCTTGCATCGTCTAAATGAAGCTTTAGTCATTTGTGTAAAACGAAGTCAGTGCCAAGGTGCAAGTCATTACGGTCAAACAAATTACAGTAAAGAGTGCGATTTGTAAGCTTGAGACCAACAAAGGAATATTTCGCGCGCGATTTTGATTGATCTCGGGATAATACTTACCCACAGGATATAAACTAGGATCCTTTCTCTCCAAACAAAACTATCTTCTAAAACTAGCGATTTAAAGTTGAATATTCTTTGATGGTAGGCTCGATAATTAATTAGCATTGTTTGAGAGATTCTGTTCTTTATTTGTACGAGCATAAGGTTTTGTTTTAGATAATGGATTAGCAGGCGATGCTGGATGGGTGCGAAATCATCGCTCGAATGAAACGCTAGCCGCGAGCTGTCGATTAGGGGGTTTTGCGTTTTCTTGTATAGACCTAGCAATCTCATAAAATGTACTTGATTTTAAGAAGAATAATTAACACACCTTTTCTTTTTTGTTTCAAGAACTTTAGAAAGAGGAATATTGTAACAGAACAACAGTGCACTGCTGTTCTGTTACACTGCTGTTCTTTAGTCTCACTAAAACTCGAGAACGGCTCGATCGATTTGACTAATTTTGGTTTTGAATTATTTTTAGATGTCTGGGGAAGATTTAAAAGGTGAGTAAATGTTTTCCCTTACAAACTATTCCTATCTGTCAAATATTTGATTTTCGGCCCGTTCAGAAAACAATTAAATTTAAAAGTCGTTCAGAAACCAAATTTAAGGCGGTACGAAGTTTGCCGGATCAGCTAGTTGTTTCAACACAAATTGTAACATCGGAAATACAAGTACCAATACCACCAAACCGTTTAATGTTCGACGCATTGATATCCCTTCAAACAATCAATGGCATGATCCTCTCTTCTTGAACCTCTGTAACCTCTACCTCTTCCATGGCCCTCTTAATTCGAAGGGCCCATTTCCGTGAAGGAGTCCAGCTGATGGTGTCTAATGTGTTTGTTATTTTGTCCTACAGGCACTTATTAGAGGCTCTTTGGCGGCGAGTTTATCACCCGAGGCAACCCTAACGCGATCTCATTGTTGTTTATTATCCTCTGAATATTTTAAACCTGATAATATGGATTATTAAGATGGTGTGCAGTTTCAATAGCATTACGTATAGTTTTTGCGATTATAGGCATTGTCATTGAAATGAAAAATATACCTGGTGATAGATTTTGCTCTAAGTTTGGAAAAGCGTAGTAATTGCATTCGTTATTTAATTTTGTGCATTTAAATCTTTCGTATAAGTTACTTAAGCTGTACCTGGACCAATTAGTTCGACGTTTGAGGGACGTGTGATGAAAGTTTCTGAAAGGACTTGTACTGGACTGGTACTGCCCCATTGGGCAGTAGGTTGTTTTAAGCGAAAGGGACCTTATAAAGAACGCAAAGAGAAAATCAATGCAACATATTAGACAGTCGCGGGACTGCCTAAGCAGGTAACTGTAACCCTGGAACGTAAAGAGTAATTAAAGGAACACGGTGGCCAAGACTGACTTTTGACCCTTCCGCTCCACAAGTGACGGGAACACTAATGTGACGATTTTATTACTTAAAAAAACATATAGTGCATCTACATCACCGTTAAAGTCACACTCATCACACATCATCATCATCATCATCCACAGCCCGTCTTCACCCACTGCTGGGTATAGGCCTCTCTTTGCTTGTGCCAAGCTCCACGGTCTCGTACCAGCCTCATCCAGGACATGCCCATCTCGCCGCATCACACACATGAAGAAAAATTGTGACCACTAGCATAAGTTGACATACCTATATTTTTTAATTTTATGGAAAAACAATTGAACTGTGTTATTTTTTATTTTCAAAATACTTATTTTCAAATAAATAATCTAAAAATAAGAAAAAAACATAATATTATTTTTAGATTTTTTAAAGTGATCGCAAACTTTTTTTGATGTGTGTACATCGATTACTTAAACAACATACCTTTTATATAATATCTCAATGTCCAGCCTCTAATATTTAACCTAGATAAGAAGTTCACGTTGTGTTTGACTAGGCTACATCTAAGCTAGGAGTATTACTCGTTCAGAAATTGTAGCAATGGTTGGGTAACCCAGCATTACGGGCGCGGTAACAGATCACCGCTTGGCTTTTGAACTCGATGAGTGAGCCTTCAACACAGACTTTAGAGTTGGCAACTGGTCGACAAATAAGAACGTAGGATTTGCTCAATATGAAAGCTGTTATTTGTTAAAATTTATTTTATTGGTACTTAGACTACTGAAAATGAATTAGGAATATTGAAATACTTTTAATCCTGTTAAATACTTTAGGTAATAGAAAAAAAAATGTGCAGGACTTTTTTGCAACTCAGGGCTAGTTGCTTTATGAGTAATTGGGATTTTAACAACAGTTAGTGTCAGATCAAACAACTGGCCCTCAGTGTTTTAAATTAACAAATGAAGCAGGTTTCTAGTATCTACTAAATCTTGCTGTAAGAACAAAGTAATAAACAATTTTGGAAAGACTAGAATGACAAAACGGGTGGTCTTTCACAACCGAACCCACATCACCAACAAATTTACTTAAAATTACCACAGCATAACTTCTCGAAAAAAACTTACAGTGGCAAGCAGAGTCAAATTGAGGTTCCGTTGTCACCTCAAAAAGGTATGGTCAGTAAAAACTAGGACAGCAATCAGCAGGCCATCAGTAAGCTGTCAATTTATACTCTCGAGCGATGCATGGAAGTGACCAAAGTAATGTATCGGCGAAAAAATTGAGGCCAAGATTCTGATGGATACATTTTACTTGCTTGTATTAATAGAACTTAAACAGTTCGAAATAAATTAGATTGATTTGTCGTGTATTGTTGTAAGATCGTAGTAAAGCAACTTTCAGCAAAAGTATCTGTCACTTCTTACAGGAATTCGAAGATGAAAAAAAAAAACATCAGTTGACTCACGATTTTTTGTTTTATACATTTACAGAAGTCTTAACAGCTGATACTGGCTATCATATTTTTTTTTGCATCTTAGGTTAACCACATATTATCGATATAGCCTGGAAGTGTCGACAGCACTTAGGGCCACGTTATCGGTAATCGATACGATTAATAAAGTTGTGAAGCGATCGGCGCTAGATGGCGGTGGTGGGGCCGGTCGCGATCACCTCTATTATCCTGTCGATACTGCAACTCGTGCGCACGAACATCGCTGAATTACACCTCTATTTACTGTCAAACTTAATTCCTCGCTCGTGTCGTTGGCTTTCATTGCCGCTTTTGATATTTTTCTTCGTTATTATCATGTTTCTCAGTAACGGCTTTATGCTCTCTCGTCTATCATAGAGAGAGAACAGTAGTTGTCTAGTACTGTGGGAATAAGGTCTCAATTATTAAGGTATAGCTGAGATTTGGCTCAGAGAGTATAAGCGTGACTGTTGAGCGTAAAGTCCCATTCAAAGATCGGGTAAAACAATTTTTGGGAATTTCCTTCAACAATTTCTTAATAGCAGCCATGGAGTCTGGATTTCTATACGGTGGCTGGAAATAAGATTTCTTATTACGTAGAACTTATGTGAACACAAAGTCGAATTATTGGTGTATTATTGTATCACATCTCTTCATTCATCACTTTTCGAACGTGTGTGTCGCTTTATGATGCTATTTTGAGCTCTGTAAGCTCAAAATTGACCAAGTTGACGAATAACAAAGTTTGAGTCCATATTTAATGCTTAAAATCTTATTGCACTTTTACCTTTTTCGTACCTGGCGATGATACAAATATTTATTTATACCTCAAATAATGAAAGCCTCCTCAAAATAGACTAAGAAATATCACTGGCAGTAAACAAATCAATATGAATAATTAAGTAATAGATCTTGTTAGTGGCTCGCAGATAAAGTTAGAGCAGAGTAAAGTGCGAGTGATTAGTTAGGTGTTATAATTTAGGATTAGCGTCAGTGGGACGGTTTGTATGGACCGCTTGTTAGCCTCACTTGTTATTGCGCGCGCGCTCATCTATGGACGTATTATGATGGGGATGGTGTGGAGAAGACTATTTTGATATTTTATTGCTTAAAGAAATACGGGGTGTCCTTGTGGACCTGGATTTATATTAAGCAATGAATCCGAAATCTTTGGTACCTAGTTGGCATTTTTTTGGATTTTAGAATTTTCTGTTCCTATCAAACGGAATGTTTCTTCTAACATACGAAAATTAATTAAATATAGCTTAAGTAAAGCTGAAGTACTCAAACGAGTCAAATTACACACAAATACAGAAGAATTTTCTGTCTCCAGTCGACGTTCGAATTAAAATTTCGTCTCATTATTTGAAAGCCTTCTCCACAATATCCAAGCCCGGTGCAGACACTAACATATCGATGACCATTTATTTACATTAGAACCATTTCTTTATCAGTTTATCACTGATTGTCTCGAGGTCCTATTGAAGTGCAGCATAACTCGTGTTGATTTATAGCCAATGACTAAATGTAAATATGATTGAGCTTTTGTTACACCTCTCCACAAGCGTCTGCGCATGACTTTGTTTGGCCTCAAGAGCCAATTGCACGATCCTATTTAGTGGCGAGATATTTTGACAGGACAAAAAACCTTATTGATGATCACAGAACTTGTAGAGCAATGAAAACATCATTTGTTGATGATAATGAATGGCTAAGTGTATTTCTTTCTGGAATGACTCACTGATTTGTTGAAGAGGCTCGTGTAGACGATGCGTGATTAAACTTAATGAAGCATTTATTAGATAATGAATCTTCTATAGTTTTTGTACGGCGGTTAATATCAATTATTTTATTTCAATATAATATTACCTTTCGTCACAGCTCCGTCGTAATATTCAGTGTTCCATGGTGACATGATTATGAGAACCCAAAAAAAGAATGTAGATAGCGCAAACCCTTTGAGCGCGGACACACCGTATAAATATGAATTAGTAGGTCGACTTCATTCAAAGGTTGTACCACCGCTGTGCTATTGTATACACTCCCTATTAACTGCTTCAGAAGTTCATAGTATTTTTTATCCCGACTCAGCGGTGACATCTATTGTTAGTTTGACTTATAAGTGGGTTTCTTTGAGTTATTATGAACACTTCGACCGTCCTTAGGCGTTGATCGTATTATACTGGAGTATTTTGACACATTGCTTTACATTGTTTATGAGTTTTTGAGGTCATAAATTATGTTTTTTGAGCTTCGTGGTGATATTTGACGAGGATCCAATTGTGTGATTTGGGATTAATTAACTTGAGGTTATGATTTATGAGACACATTTATTGTGGTGTGGTTTTGTTATCTTACTTGTTCCAAAGTTTTAGAATGTTTATCAACTCTTTTTTTATTAAAGTCGCCTTTTTGATACGGATAAGTGTTTATTTCACATCAAGTGCGTGATTTTGTAATTTCCTTAAATATCTACTAACATGGTACAAAAGACTCTTATATATTATTATTCGAATATTATTTAATAGAGCAACGTTAAGAATTTCATAGTCAACCAAAAAATTTAAACTTTTCTTCTTCAGAGCTTAAGAATGGCAATCTAAATGAAATCGGCCCATAATTGAGCTACAAGTTTGACACCTTCAATAATCCATCAGTTCCTGTAAATAACAAAGTACAGGACATGAAGAATTTGAAAAAGAGATAGCGGCACGAACTGGATATCTGAGAATCGGAAGTGCAAAGTAGTGAACGCTAGGCTTAATGGAGGGAGGTTCTTGTCCCGCAGTGGTATAGTACAGACTGATTCATAATAATATTTTAGAGCTGCTGTTTTGATTTTGGTAGTCCCACAGTTGGATTGCCGACTCCAATGTAAACTCGCTTGATTATCTTCGACAATTGACTAATTTAGTTTTTAATTCGACAGCAGACCATCCCACCTATAATTAGATAAAAGTAAAGTGAGCCAACGTTAACTAGATTGTCACAAAAACTGCGTCACATCTTAAGGTCGGTGTAGACAGGTGACAAAGGCGCGGCGTACCTTTGAAGACGTCTCGCGTAACAAGTGTGGTAAGTGGTAACCAATTGGAGAGCGGAGTCACAATGGAGGCGCACAGTAGCGGGCTTCCGTGTCACTGGCTGCAACAGGCCTTGGAACACACACAGAATACAACTGTACGAAGGATGAAATACTTGGGAAGAAAATATGCTTTACTCCATTTTTTTCTTTTTGATGTGCTAATTTCATCAAATGAGCCCTCTTGCCCGGGGTGAAGCAGAAAGGATTGTTAGACTTTTACTACGAGTTCACTTTTTTTCTTCAATAGTCCTTTACATTACCACGATGGAGAGCGAGAGTGAGCAATAAGACATTCTTGAATTCTACAAAATTCTGAATGAATGTTTTGTGTGTTTATACACACAAAACAGACTTATTAGTTTTTGTGCAAATAGGCTATAGCTTAAAAGCTTATATTACATTATTTTTTTAGCGTGGTAAAATCATCAAATGAATCCTCCCGCCCTGCCCTGGGTGGGAGGGACTGTCAGACTCGTACTGACTAAAATCCATGGTGTCCTTCAATAGCCCTTTGCGTTCCGGGGTCACGGTAATTCCTGAGTCCTGCGATCCCCGGCATTATTATGCTGACACTCCTGACGTGCGCGTGGAACACAACGCGCCGTCGACCCGGTTATGTTCATGGTCAGACAGCGAGTCGCCCATTACTCGCCGCCCGTATATTAAACATTTGGGGTAAAGGATTATTTACGCCCGAAATTACCTAATATTGGATATAACTGTTAATCCAAAATTCATTCCTTTGTGTTTTACGGCTGACTCAGATTGGACACCTCAAAGTCTCTGATAGGTAAATTGGGTCGTTGATTGGTTACAGACAAACATCCAATCGAAGATAGCAAACGAGTTGACAATTAAATGTCACTGAGTGTGGCTGTGAAGTTGAACATATGTCACCGTGTCAGTAATCACATTCCTCGGCTATCCACTTACGTATACGAGGATCTTTTCGCGATAGAATGACGTCACAAGACTTAAAGTCAAAGTCAAATCATTTATTTCAATTAGGCCATCAAAGACGCACTTTAAACGTAGAATATTAAAATTAAAGGAAACGGGATGAGATGGGATTGATTCTACACCCATTCGCAAGATACGTTTGTATGGAGAAGAACGGGCAAGAAACTCCATACTTCCTCCTTTAAAAAAATACAATATTTTTATAATATCATTTGAAATAAGATATGGGAAAGCAATGTACCCTGAAAATCAAAAAAATAATAATAATGAGAAATTAAAAAAAAATAGTATAAAGGTACATGGTGTTCACATTTTACCAAAATATTGCAATTACAGCTATTTAACAAATACAATATTAGCAGTGTGTGAGCATTCAAATTTCAATCACAGTGATTCTGTTTAAGCCTTACATTCTACTATGGAGCAGGAGCAGCATGTTTTCATGCATTTTTTATCTTGAATATAGGAACTTAAAAACATTAGTGTATTTTTTTCGTGTATTAAAAAAACAAGATAGCTACGTTAGTTTATATTTTGATCACGTTGAAGTCGATCCTCCTTGTGTGTAGCAAAATAAGAACGTTTGTTGCTGCATAGAACAGAAAACTGAAAACCGTAAAGATATAGAACAGAAAAAAAAATGTTACCCAAATTTATGGATATTGGTCTATGGTCAGCGTTGTTATTGCGACATAATAGCTTGTAGCGAGGTGCTCATAGGCGACGGTAAACAATTTGCATAATTTTAAAAACCTTTGACTTTGACTGTCGCCGCCTGCCGACTGCCGATCAATTGTTACTAGTTTTTCTATCGGGGTCGCGGGACTGTACGAATTACTATGACCCGGAACGTAAAGGGCTATTGAAGGACACCGTGGATTTTAGTCAGTACGAGTCTGACAGTCCCTCCCGCTATGCCCTGGGTGGGAGGAATCATTTGATGATTTTACCACGTAAAAAAAAGTGTTTCTATCGTCAATAACGATGTTGGTATTCAGATATATAAAGACAGGAGCTCGTGGCTAAATAATGACAGCTTCTCAGGCCGTTCGTCTTTGGTTGGGTGACCGTCTATCATAACGAGTTTCTTCCGTGTCTCGGAAAGCACGTAAAGCCTTTGGTTCTAGTTATCATTTGTAGATTTTTGACAGTCGTTACTGTCAGTCAGAAGCTAGAAAGTCAAACAGCCAGTCTTATTACCCAGTTACTGGATTGTGGAGGTCACATAGACAGTCCCTCCATATAAAATATAGATCATGGTTGTTGGAGTGGAGCAAATTCCCTTTATTTTGCTTATTCTTCGTTTGAAATAATTATGGTGCTATTATAATTTATGCCTTTGTCAAACAGACAGGCGAAAGCGAAGTGTTTCCGAAGCGATACCGAACCGAAGCGAGACGTCAGTCCGATAGTTCTGTCACGCTATCGGATCTCTTTCGCTTTTCCATATGACTGGATTCAAACAATTCCATAAATTACAAATAAAAACGTCACGCTTCGCATTCGCCACGCCAGTCTGTTTGACAAAGGCTTTAAGTATATCATGCAGTTATAGTCCTGCACCCAGATTTTGTCCTACAAGTATACATATGTACCTGTGTAGCAATCTGAAAAAATCTGTCGTTTGCCTTATTTGTGCCCTGAAAAAAAGGGGTACGACAGAAGATGCAATATCTCCATTATGGAAATAACACATTCTAAAACTGAGTTTAAATTTTATAAATAAGACAAATTGCAGACCACAGACGCCGACAGAGGCAAGGCGATTTATTTCAATAACTTTTTACTATTCACTTTTTCTCAACACCTAAGAAATTCAATTGCTATTTAAAACACAATAAAGCCTAAACAACCCAATTATATATCTAACAAATCCGCAAGTATATACACAGTACGAACACAATAATGCTCATTCAAGACTTATATACCGCGTTATATACTCGACCCTAATGCTCAGTCATTGGCGAGCTTCACCGAGCATTCCCCTTCAGAGCAATTAACAGTTTTATTGCTTCCCCCATTGGTTACTTGAGCAGCTTTTGCCGCCATGTGTTTAGATAACAATGATGGTAATGACTTTTTATGTAATGGTATGTAATGGTTGGTTTTATATGGAGATAAGAAAATGGTTATGTATTTAAAAGTCTGTGGTAAAGTAAAAAAAGTATATTACGCGATGTTGGTTGCTTCTGTAAAAGTCATAAAAAATGGCAATCACAATTTTCTGCCCTTTATAGAATTTCGGAAACTTCTTACAGATTGACGTAACTCAGGAAATCTTTTTGTTAGAACACCTTAAAACATATAGATTCATACAATTTTTATATCTACGTAATTGGAAAATTAAAAAAAACTTACTTTTCTACATTTCGATTTCCAACCTTTATCAATACACCAAGAACCAATGCCAAGAACGGAAATATCCTCAAATATAATTATTACATTACGTTTTTGACACAGAATTGAATGACAATAAACGGTAGACTTTTTCAATTAAATTGATTCACACAGTTATTAGAAAACATTCGGAATACAAAAGGTAATCATATTTAAAGATACTGTTAAGATAAAACTACTTTCGTCAAGACAATGTACGAAAATCTCATAACTAATTAAACTCTAATTACTCAAACCGTCCATATTTAATATCTCCAACGGAACGAAACATATTTTCACATGTTAAAACAATGGCTACCGACAGTTGCTCCGTATTTGCTTATCTGCCATCAATAAATGCCTTTCTTTGAGCCGTTCAAGAACTTTATATACAATTTTAATTTTTATATCCGCCCTATATTTCAAGACCTTACTTTACTTAGGTGTGCGACTTACATAGAGGTCTTGTTATGATTGTGAAAAGTTCCTAAATTAAAGTATGTGGAATGTAAGTGAGCCTGGTATTAGATATGGGTGGTGATGGTCACGGGGTGATCACCATGTGTTTCCGTTGATGGCGTTTTAATTGCAGCGGGGCAAACACTCCGCCCTTGCGCGATCCGCGGGCTATTAACAATTTAATATCTCTTTTTTATGATTATTCACTTATACTTAGATATAATGGTTAATTAGTCTTATTTTATTAGATCCTATTTAATTTATTTAGTTAAAAATTTTTTTGAAAGATGTCACTCTTGTCCCGATGGCGACCTTCAATTTGTACACCAGTGGTGGATCCGTGGATAGCGAAACAATAAAAAATAATTACAAGATGTTTCTCTTTGGCAGATGGTGTACAGTGATAGAATTTTATTGAATAATTTCGTAGTTACTAAAGATGAAGATCCAGAAAAAAAACGCTTCTTCTTTGAGTAATTTAATTTCTTTGAGGACACAGGGCTAGCTTACTACACAATAACCCTAAAAAGTATTCGTCAGACATCAGTTTGACTGGAGAAATTTGAGGATTCAAGAAACTCAATCACCCACATAAGAATTGTGATTGTTGTTTTACTTTTACGAGATATAAAAAGAGTTTAACCATCAGTCAGTCAACGACAAGTTAACCCTTCAAATATTAACACACCTGTCTATGCATATTGTTTTGGTCAGATTCTTTTTAGTCCAGAGCCCCCCGAATTATGTGCCTTGGGTCTTAATGCTTTAAAATTCTAACAGTCGGACAGGGTATCGCAAGGTGCGCGTTTGAATATGATTAGCAGCTTGTCAAAAGTGAGTTAAAGGTTTAATGTATTCTAATTTAATCAGCAAAGGGTTGAACTTATAAATTTTAAAATAATTAATGTAGTTGGAATTGGTTTATAATAATTTGGTATCAATTAGCTAGGAAATAGTTTGATGTAGGGTGTTTTCAGTTGCATAGATAGTTTTAAAGTTTATTTACTAGGTACAAATTATTTAACTCTCCTCTATCGTATTTTTTTCAAACGTTGCCCCTGGTCGCGGGACCTACGAATTACCGTGACCCCGGTACGTAAAGGGCTAGTGAAGAACACCGTAGATTTTAGTCAGTACAAGTCTGACAGTCCCTCTCGCCCTGCCCTGGGTGGGAGGACACATTTGATGATTTTACCACGATAAAAAAAAAACGTAATTTTTTCAAACGTTTGAACTATAAGTTTCTTTTTTATCGTGGGTGCTTCTGTGTATAATAAAGTTTAAGTATAGAGTATTACCACTTGGACTTACATAGAAGTCATGGTCGCGGGACTGTCATGTTATCAGATAACTGTGACCCTGGAACAAAAACGGCTATTAAAGGATTCTCGTGAATTTTATTTTAAGTCCGACAGTCCTCCCGTCTTGCTTTGCGTAGGAGGCACATTTGATAATTATACTACGATATAAAAAAGAAGTTATACCAAACTCAATAACCTGAATTTCGACCAAATAAGAAAATAAGTTGTGAATATAAATTAACAACTTGAATTTCATGAGCCATTTTCTTTCCTAGCAAGTGTTACCAATAATCCAGAGATAGAGGTAGATACTAGACTCGTTAGCAATACCTTTAAATAGATGATACACTTTATTTCACATTTATTTACTATCTTTTAAATTACAAGCGATTAAAAAACTTTTAATCATTAAGAAAGATCAAGAATTCTACTTGAAATATATACTTTTAGTACGAACTAATTGTATGAATGATAACAAAGCCAAACAATTTACAATATCTATTAGCATATACTTAAGTGTTTCGAATCGATGAAAAGAATGAGTACTGATATGCGATGGAGATAGTGATAAGCCACCCTTATAGTACGGTGTACAACTGTCCGAATCGTGGGGGTGCTAAATCGTCCGGACAACTCATTAACATATCAGTTTTACATTGTTTAGCATAATTACTTGTCTTGTAACTAAATGATCATTTGTTTGATTTGTGCTGTAAAACGTTTAAGGGCGATAATTTCAACGAGTGAATCTCAATTCAATATTATAAATGCAAAAGTGTGTATTTATGTTCCGTTTTTAAATCAAAACGCCTGAACCGATTTCAATTGATATTGGTACAAAGATAGATGAGCTTCTAGTAATGATTTCAGACTAATTACGGGTGGGGGGAATTAGCGAAGCCATGAGAAACAGTGTGTCTTATAAAGCTCGACGTGGGGTTTTAAACAGTTTCTTGGTAGCTTTTTTTTTTTTTTATCGTGGTAAAATCATCAAATGAGTCCTCCCACCCAGGGCAGGGCGGGAGGGACTGTCAGACTTGTACTGACTAAAATCCACGGTGTCCTTCACTAGCCCTTTACGTACTGGGGTCACGGTAATCCCTTGGTCCCGCGACCTTCTTGGTAGCTAGTAGAACTTTCCAAAAAGCTATCATTATAATATTACCAGTCCTTCAGTCACTACCTGCTGGATAGGTATAAGTACGAGTATGGTTCATTTTATCCCCTATTCGGGTGTTTCCCGTGATTTTTATTATTTTGTCAATCCCACGAGCTTTTGGTTTCTTCGACTTAACCATGGTTATCTTTCGGTCAAAACTGTCCTCCATACTTTCATTCACCTTTATTCTTTCCATTAAAGGCTATTTGTATACCTATTTTTTTTTGGAGCCAACTCAGCCAGGTAGTACTGGAACTCCTGCGCACCGGCGGATCACAGTAAAACTAATTGGTGCCGGACACTGACAGGATGGTGGTCGCGAGACAGACAGCCTTGATGAGGCCTAACACTACCGGCATGATTGCTCAGAAGGCACGGATCGCCTGTGGTATCGTTTTCTGGAGTGGACCGCTAAGATTTGGAACCCATATCGTGCATCCATTCTATTACAATTTCATTCTATTAAAAGTTTAAAAACGAGCCTCTGTTCTACTAAATAATAACGTGTTGTTTCAAAGAGGTCGCTAATTGGACGAACATATGGCATAACTATCAATTATATTATCCCATCAAACCATTTACATAAACGAGTGTCTACCACGAGTGTGATTACACGGCCGTGTTTTACCACCAAAGTATCACATGCCGTGCTGAAATTCCCGACATTTCAATGACAGTTTACTATGAAAACAGCAACAACATTGAATTGTCTCGCATTGTCACCTCACAAATTGTTGGACGTAAACGTGTGCGAGTTTTGTGTGCAATGTTCGTGTTTCCTCATCAAGATAGGGAGCGCAGTCAATTGTTGGAAGTGCACTTCGTTGTTGCCGAGGTAAATACACACTCCGAACGGTAATTTTCCTATGACGCGCGTGTTTTACGACGCGATCTGTTTTGTACAACACGCAAACAGATACCACCACCTATTAATGTCGTACTCACACATTTTATCTGAACATGCTCAATTAACAGCCCGGGATCGACTCTTTATTACTTTTGAATGACAATGACCTTTTCACTACAAATGTTGTATGATGGCCTCTCTCTTTGAAAATATATTTTTTACATCTAGTATATATTGCCACGATCTGACAGCAGATAATATTATTATCGATCCAAAGATAAAGTTTTTAATAGTAAAATCCTAAATGAACAGCTTACATGAATAATGTCGATAAATACACGTCTTGAACACACGTAACATATTCACGATAAGCCTCTATAAAATGAAAGGAGTATAGCAAGCATGCTCGGGATATTTATCACGCAAAACCGTATATCGTGTCTCACCCTTCCCCTTAAGTATTGAAAAGTCAGTAAATTAATAGCTATAAAGCTCCATCATATGCAAATAGTGGCATCCCCTCGGCTTAGCGTATCTAGCCCATCACGGCTCCCATCGTACGTCTTGTTTAAAATTCGTTCCACCGCGACACTGATATGCAAATGGCGGGCGACATTCGAATACAAAAAGCTCGAGCGCGGTGGCAGCGAGTAAATCAATCGATCAACGCCGGATATACTCGTAGGAATACGTCTTCATTGTGTTCATTAGCGTCGTCGAGAGCCGCGAGCGGCCCGGCGGCCGCACCTGCCTCCACAATGTCCCGCATTCCGCAAAAAGCCCACGAAATTAAACACCCCTGCCGTTTAGTAAAATGATCTTGTTGTTACAGAAATAATGTTTTTAAGTGTTCTGTTTGATCGAGTGATGTATGAGCACATGTTTTGTATCGCCAGTTGTGAAGTGTGGACATTTCACAAATTGCTTACGTCATGTCATCGGTTTATTACAATTGACACTCATTTACATGCAGATTAATACGTATAATATTCATGTGAAATGCAAAAACAATAAGTAACCATTTATCGTGTTGTAGATAATTATGTATGAAGATACTTGTTATATTAGGTGCACATTGTGTTGCATTTTAATGACACTCATTCTATTGATCTTTTTTCATAACAGAAGGTTCATAATGAATAATGATATTATTGCTTTTGCCTAGCGAAATTAAATTAGCTGCATAGTTAAATGTGTTAATCAGCCGGACGATCTTCTTTTCATTCGTTCATCGAACTGTAACTTTTGCTAAAAAGAAAGTAGCAAGTATCAAAATACGGTTAATTTAATGATGAAACACTAGTTATATCATTAGATAATTATCAGAAAAGGACACGCATTCACCGACGTTTTTTCCGCACTTTCAATACAAGTTGAGGTGCTTTGGAGTCTTACAAAAAACACAATGCTATTCGATTGAAAGCCGTTACGACCTATTATGCTATTAAACACCCTAATTACAGATCAAACGCTGTAACCACAAAGGCTTCATCTCGCATCGCATTTTCGACTTTTGTGTCGTAAAATTCATGGTGGACGGGCTGCCTGTATTTAAGCGGTTTTTTAAATTACTTCTGAAGTCCCGTTTGTTGGGCTATTTGTGTGGCTATGAGGAAGATTCAACTTTTTATTGTGCGCAATGAGTTTCAGATGAAGTCCGATAAATGCGACTTAGCAAACCTACCTTGATTAGATGCATCTGGTTTGAAATGGCATGTCTGTCAATATCTACGTGTAATGCTAGTCCTGCCCATGGAAGTCCAGGAAATCAAAGATGGAGCGAGTTCACTCAAAAGGAACTGCAACTCCCGCACCGACGGAACACAGTAAAAACTGATTGACGTTGCCGACAGGATGGTGGTCGTAAGTCAGGCTGGACAGTCAGGCTTTGGAGAAGTCTGCCACTACAAGTGGTATCGCTCAGCCGTCACCATAGGTTACTGATAGCCCCAGGTCGACGGCGTCGTGTTCCACACGCGCCTCAAAGAGTTGTCAGCATTATGACGGGGAAAACTTAGAGGGCCAAAGTCTGCCGGGTTCACGGGACTGTCTTATCAGGTAACCGTGGCCCTGGACTATTGAAGGTCACCATCATCATCTGCCTAGCCTTTTCCCAACTATATTGGGGTCGGCTTCCAGTCAAACCAGATTCAGCTGGATATCAGTATTTTAGATGGAGCGACTGCCTGTCGGACCTCCACAACCCAGTAACTGGGTAATACGATACCCCATGGTAAGACTGGTGTCAGACTTTAGAGCTTCTGACTAACAGTAACGACTGTTAAAGATCTACAAATGACAACCGGGGCCAACGGCTTTACGTGCTTTCCGAGGCACGGAGGAAACTCGCTATGACAGATGGTCACCCATCCACAGACCAATCTCGGCAAGCGCGGCTTAACTCAGAAGATCGGCCTGTGCGGCTGTATTTATTTAGCCACGAGCTCCTAATAAGGGCTATTGAAGGTCACCGTGGATTTTATTAATCAGTATAAGTCTAACAGACCCATCGACCTCTCGTACCCGGCTTTGGTCGAGGCCATGCTGCGGGGCGAGACGGACATGCGGGCGGCGAGTAATGGGCGACTCGCTGTCCGACCATGGACCACACCCGGGTCGACGGCGCGCTGCCCTGGTTGGGAGGACTCATTTGATGATTTTACCAAGTAAAAAAAGAAAGGTTACTGGTAGCCTTCCGTGTCGTTGCCCGGGGTGGACCGCTAGTAGGTCGACCCCACACACCCCAAAATAATTCTGATTTGGTAACAGGCGGGATGTTACGTTTGATGCTTACTGGATTAAATTAAATATGGTAACGCTTTATTTATGCAACAAGGTGACATCGACCTTACAGTGATGGAAATTGGTAATTGTTGCAAGCTAAATGATATCTTACTTTACGTTAGGTCCTAAACCCGAGTCACGAACAGCTTAGTAAATGATTTCAACGAATAGGTACTTACAAGATAATGATGAGAATTCATCAGACGGTCTAAAACGGCCATTTAGCAATATCCCAAATGAATCACTTTCGTTGCGGCAAACGCACGAACCCTAAACGTCATTGGTTGGCATATTAATTTGGAATACTGCTAAGTGGCCGTTGTAGACCCTCAGGTTGTACTAATTCAAAATGACTTATAGTACTAAGGACTTTTAAAAAACTGTCGGGGAACTAACTACGTATGATTTTTTACCAAAGCAATTGCGTTAGTTGGCGTAAAAATTATTAAGGGAATGATCACCAAAAAAGAAAAAGACTTTTTGTCGGAATTATGAGTTCAATCCGTTCTTTCACAAACGACATTCAACAAAAAAAATAAAAAACTTGAAACCGACTTCTAAAAAATCCCTAAAATGTATAAAATAACTTTTGAATTAAAATTTACTATTGAAAGTCGGTGACTTTGTTTCTTAGCTTATTTGCCACCGACTTCAACCTCCTCCTTTTTTCGGAGTCGGTTAAAAATGAATAATAACTTAAATAATGGTGGATAAACTGTCCCGGAAAGGAGTTCATAACCGTATATTTAAACCAACAAATACTGCTATTGTGTTAAAATGTTTCAGTGTTCAACAAAAAGTGCGCTGAACAAAGAGCAAATATTCCTTACATTATCCATTGTGATGTTTTCATTTCACATTATTAGTTCGTTTTTCATATCATAAACCACAAGCCACAGATACTTTTGAACATTTGTGTTGTGATTTTTTTCTCTTACTTTGTTGGTTTGTTATTTTTCAGTTCCCACGTAGCTAGCAAGCTGTTCGCGATCCTTGGGTTTTGTTCTGAATGCTAATTATTTTGAGACAGTAAGTACTCTTTTATAAAAAGCCTTATTTAATAAACACTCAGTTTATTAAATAATGCTTTTCTTCCGGGATTATTTATTTATGTTCTGGGATTGATACAGTAATAATTGTAGTCGACTATGGTGGTGTTTTTCTTGAGTGTGAATAAATATGTGAACTTTTTTTCATAATTATGTTCGTGTTTGATATTGGCAATTTATTGGAATATATCTATATGATATAAATAGATATCGGAGATATAATAAAGAAGGTTTGTTCATCTTTTTCTCACACTTAGACATTAGATTTGGCTAAAATATAAAACATTTCGTGAAATTATCACGACGTGCATTTATACGTATAGCAAGTACTTTTATGTTTCTGTAAGCTATGAGTTTGTTTAATAGGGTTAAATCTGTTACGATAGTATGCTTTTGGTTTACAGAATCTTCATACTTTAGCCGTCAAAATCAGGAGCCATGTAAAGAATAACTCTTTCGTCTCTAACTCCTTCTCAAGAACCCCAAAAAAAAAAAACTACATAAAGACTTTATTTATATTAAGTTGAAGATAAAGAATGTAATAAAGGAAACCATTTCATTTCTCTTCAAACATTGTAGAATCGAAAGACTATTTTGTTTCAGTAAATTTCATATAAACGTTGTCCAAAACGGTTAGAGTCGTAAAATCCCAGCAAACGACACCAAACCACGGTTGTTTAGAAAATAAACCTTATTAAGGCGCGTTATCGCACCATAGCAACGTGTAGCGTATTTACGACCATATATAAGCCTTAAATCGGAGCACAAGCGGGTAAGCCATAAACGTAGTCAACCGTCCATTTTCCCGCTATCGCGACTACAGGCGGCCAACACGCAGACCTCACTGACCACGGCCGAAACAAGGGCCTTAAGAACCAGTATTAGCTGAAAAACAATTACTCTTAGCTACCCTAAAATATGGTTCATTTTCCAGTGACATATTAGGCGGTGTGTACGAATGTTTGTCTGTCAGGTGGAGTATTAGCATAACGACCCGCGCGCCCCTTAACGCCGCATGCTTGGTCACGCTGCCCCCTGACGTTGGTCGCAATTTCCACAGCGGGACTTTTCGTGAAAAGTGGCGCGACGCTACCTACGTTTTATTTTAATGAACATTATAAAATAATGGCACAGAAATGGGAAATTACGCGACTATTTATAAAGGTATGAGAGAATGTGTTTGAGGTTGGAGTTTTATTTCAGGACACGCTTTTGTTATACAGAGCGTAGTAATTATTTACAATTAGCTAGGCACATGGTACTAAAATATTTATATTATTTGGAATGGTTTTTAATAAACCTTTTCAGTTAATTATTATTTTGAAGGAAGTATTTCTTATATAACTCTAATGTCTTTGAATTTTATTCTTTTGTTCCAAAGAATTGTTACGTCATTCCTTATCAAAAAAGAAAAAAAATATCGACATCAACTTAACTAAGATATCATCAAAATATTACTTATACATTCATGCTTGGCATATCACCCCAAAAATACATACATCAAGCCGTGTCGCGGGTAAAACTTGCTTTTCACGTAAATCCAATTTGTGCGGTTCGTCCGAAAGGGCGAGTCGTGGCTGGCTGTAATTATTCACGTGTTATGACATCTCATTTGCATATAATCGGTGAGCCAGTCCCCGATGCGTGAGGCAGTGAGGTAAGAAAGGCAGCGGAGGCAAGTGGGAACCGTAGGCCATTCACACGAACGCGAACGGCTATCTTGATCGACGCCGGCCTATGAAAAAGCGGCCACTAATTAAAAAATAAACTGTAGCTAAGATCGTTCGTAAATACACGGAAGCCACCGGAAAGAGATTTGCTTTCACGTACTTCTATTAGTTACGAAACTCAACCGAATGTTGGTAATTATATAGACAACTTATGGAGTATGCAGCATACGATATGCATCAAAGTGGTTTAACTAATTTGTCAGCAATTAGTTTTATTTTAGAAATATTTAGTTTGATGATTACTTAATGGGTTTTGTGCGATAATATTTGTAGTTATTTAATTCAATTAATCTAAAGCTATGTTGGTGATTATCACTCGTGTTTTTTTGAGTAATCGGTGTCTTGTCGCTACTCACATAAACAGTTTTACCAAGGAGTATCGTAGTAGAGTGGAAACTGGGTTGGCGAGTTTGTTCAAACAGTCGCTCTATGTAAAATATTGGTATGCAGCTGTATTCGGTTTAACTAGAAGCCGACCCCAATATAATTAAAAAAAACGACGGGTTGCACTCTGGGAGTGCCGGCAGAAGTGAAAACTTAAATAGTAATAAACACACACGAATTCGCGCAAGCGCCCTGCGCTGTCTTACGAATTTTCGATCAAGTCACGTGTCCTGACGCGAGTTTAACATTTTTTACCCATTCCAAAAAAAGTGCACAACGCCGCTAAAGAAGTTTTCACTTCAAAAAAAAGGCTAGGTAGCTAGCAGATGATGGTGATGACAGAAAGTTAAACCTAAATTAGTTTTTGATTACGAAAAAGCAATTTTTATTATAGAAATAAATGTATTTTATGATAAGTAAAACAGTAGTGCACATTGGAAGTTACTAATGACTGAAGTAACAAATCATTTTATCATACTTTTTGCTCGCACCCATTGTAGGCGTTAATACACGGCAATGATATGCGTCTGGTGAGCGACTGAAATGCTTTTAAATTACAAGAAATGTAAGCCAGGGTAAGGTCATATAATTTATTAAAATAATGTAGGTCTTGGGGTACCTTAATTGTTATCTTTTGCTTTGATGAAAACTGTTATAAATTAGGTTGGACAACACTACAGTGAAAAATAATGAGACTTAAAAAAAAGAGACACTTCACATTCTCACTTAGTACTGTCTAAAAACAAAGAAAATTTATACAAAAATCACTTCACCGTTTCGTCAATCAGAATCTGCCCGGAACACCAACAAAAACTCACCTCGCTCACTTATCAGCGAATCTGATCTCAAATCGAACAGACGGACTGCGCTAACAGTTCACAATGTAAATGATGAGACGAGAGGCAATTTCCCGAGGCAGCACAATGGCCAGCAATTGGAAAGCGTGGTGTGATGTGTGTGTGAGCGGAGTAGCTGCGTATTTGCATGACCTGCATCGTTTAGCAGTATCTATGCATATCGCCAGCCCATTGTGCCCGCCCGGACCGCGAAGCGAGCAAAATCGCCTCCTTTATTTGCGAAATGGTGTACACTTGTACAGATACAAACAATGTTCTTGTTGCTGTTTAAGTGGATCTGGGTTGGGTATGGCCGGACCTGCGACACCTGAGCTGCGCATTGCTGAAATTCCTGAATGTGTAGGTGGTCGTTTAGTGGAACTGGTACAATTTGTCAATGGAATGCATTTATGCAAAATTAGTAGCAAACTTAACAATTATAATGTTATGTTTAAGTTGAATGCTGTAAAACTGAAAGGAATTCCTTCATTTATTTAAACATGGTCATGTGGATGGCATTTGAGCCGTCCTATTTGTGAAAAAAAAACAAATTTTCAAGAAAACTCCTTGTTTCAATCCTGTTTGATAAAGATCGAAGTGCTGAAGAAAGAATCAAATCTCTGCACGACTGTACTTACCAGTCCTTTTGCAGTTCAAAAAAAGCAAGTGCAAAAACTGGAGTTTCTCCCCAACTGTACTTTGCAGTCTGAACATTACCCGAGTACCTACCTGCCTGGTTTCAGGTTAAACTAACGTCTCATGTCAGTGGAGAGCGTATGTGAAATGACGATTAAGAACAGTTGTAAGTAGCTTTTGTTTGATCGCGGTGCTGATAACTGCGGCCATTGTGGCTAGGGATACTGCTTCTTTTCTAACGGTATGTAGCTGAACCTCTGAACTTCTTGCTCAGGTTTGAATAGATCAGGAAATACTGTGAAAAATATTGAGAAATGGAAACATTTTTGAAAACACAACACACAAAAAAGTGTAAAATTACTTTTTTTTCTGGAATACAGTGCCCTTGTTTTTTAACTTGATTACTTGTGCCATCGATTTCCGAAAGAATAGACATTGTTTTACACTTTTTTGAGTCGTTTTAGTACTTACACAGAATGCTTTTAAGAATTCTGCTTACAAAGTTCTATCATTCTTAGGTTTTTCAGGTGACCCAAGCTTTACCTAGCCTTATATATGAAAAACGGAAATCGAAATTAGATGATACTCGCATCTTTTAAGTCTTTGTCAAACAGACAGGCGTGGCGAATGCGAAGCGAGGCGTTTTTATTTGTAATGTATGGAATTGTTTGAATCTAGTCACATAGAAAAGCGAAAGCGAAAGCGATAGCGTAACCGAACCGATGCAAAGACGTGGAAGGCGTATTTGCGCTGTTTGACGTCAATCATAAAAAGCCAGCTAATACAACTGCCTCGGTTCGCTGTACCCAGTTTGACGTCTCGCTTCAGTTCGGTATCGCCTCGGACTCGCTTCGCTTTCGCCTGTCTGTTTGACAAAGGCTTTAATGTGTAAAAGCATACGCATCAGAAACGAGTTACAAAAGTTTATGTTTTACTTAATAATAATTTATTATGTTTCGCGAATATCATATTTTGCTTTCGTTCGTTGTCCGTTTTTCATATTCCTTTCAATGTTTCCATGACGGAAACTAGAGCAAATTACTAAACAAACAGTAGAAAGGCAAGTTCATAGTTTAGAGATTACAAACAGTTGATGTGCATATTCGTATGCATACGTAAGTGTACCATGTAGGTAGGTAGTCTCTTACACACAAAGAACAATGAGTTTCTCCGCAGCAATCGACCACAGATTTCACAAAACATTCGACGTTGCATCTATTATAAATTTTGGAGCTTAATTTAACTTGCTACCACCTATTGTCAGTTTTTGGTTCTCACCGTCATTTAATTACCTAACGTTCCGTAATTAGCGGCTCATAATTGAATTGAAAGGATAATGAGAGGCTATCCGACGTCTTTTCTCAATAATAGATAATATCCGATAAAGTAGCATTTAAACTATTTACAATTGATATTTCGACAATGTAGGCCGGTCGTTACGTTTTAGTATTTCACTGGAACATTCCCATGGATAGGCAACAACCTGTAATTAGACGGAGGCATACGGCAATTGATTTCCGTTATTAAACTTGGTAATTTGTATATCGGTTTGGTCGGTGCGGTTCTCGGCATAATGGGTTTAGTACATAGGTTCGTTATTTACATAGCAGGCTGGGCGTCAGTTGTGGACGTTTTTTTTGTTAATGTATGTAAATGGGAAGCAATTAGGCGAGTTAAAACACGGGGTAGGCAGTCTAGGCAAGTGCGCCTCGCGCCCCTTCCGACCGCCGCCATATGTTATGGGCGGGCGGCTACTATATAGCGTGTTACTAAACTTTCATTTATTTTCGAGTCACATACAATAAAATGTTTTAATTGCATTTTAAACTGTAGTTAGAATCTTGAAGGTCTGTGTTTATTTAACTAATTAGCTTCAAAAGTTTTGCAGTAGTCCGTCTTTGTAAATAGGGTAAGCATAAAAACTGCGAGTAACAAATGAATATAAGAAACTAGTAAAATAGCGTGATCTAGTTCAACTTTAAATTAAGCCTTCGTATGCACAACACGAAAGGAGGCCAGCAGAAATGGATGAGGAAACCATAAGACCGGCCTCAGTGGCGCACAATGGGAGAAGCTCATGTCTAGCAGTAGACGTATACAGGCTGAAATCCTTGAAAAATACGTAGAAAAAAAAATCTTATTTTTCAGTTACTACAGAACGCGAGCTCAACAGCAGTAGCTCAATAGAGGGATCTCCTTAATTATTATAGGCTTAGCCGTATTTGGGTCCAATAGATATTTATAAGATGTCATTTTCAGAGTTACTCAAAATGGAGAAATAAACCATCCACCCGAAGACCGACATCCGCGCGGACGGAGTCGCGGGCGGAAGCTAGTTACAAATAAAAACGTCACGCTTCGCGTTCGCCACGCCAGTCTGTTTGACGAAGGCTTTTAGGCAAACTCAACATAATACTGACGTAGCGCAAGCGCCAACAGGACGCCATTTGTTAATGCCCGCTTGCAAATGACGTCCTGATGGAGCTTGCGCTACGTTAGTGTTGTGTTACGTATGCCTAAAGATGTGTATGTCACCATTATACCTCGCTTCCCCGTCTTATATACTGTTCCCCTACGTTTAAATATGCTGTGAATTTCTATAATTTACTGCAGGTTATTATGGGATATTTTCATCCAAGTATTTTTGCCCCGTTTAAAACTTTATTGAGATTAAAACAAAAATTTTAGAGGGTGGAAGTAAAGTGAGATTCTCAAAAATACGCTAGATAGGTACTACGGGAGGTTAATTATACACATATTAAAAGACAAACAGTGATTCTAAAAAATAAAAGTGTTGTAGCAATTTTCATCTTCTACTTTACCCTAGAAGAGGATGCATTTTCATGATACTTAATGATCATAATTGAATTGAAAAGTTAATGCGAGTCTAAAAAGTTGAGGGAGTCGAGACCCAGCCGTTATGGCAGAGTATGTTGAATTCGGTTGTAACAGTCGATCAATGTAGTCTCTGCACACTTTTAAAACAAAATCGCGTGCGCAGTATCCCACACCTGTGAACCGGCCACATTTTTGAATAAGATGACCTTTTTATGAATAGGATGACCCCTTTTTATGAATATGTAACCTACTTTTTTCATGATTTCCGAAAGTTGTCAATGTCTCATAAAGCTATTTCATATTTCGTTACTACATAGATAAAATATTTACTGGATTAGGTGTAACGGTTTGATTATGTGAAAAAAGCATTTGGAAGATTTCCATGTGCTTTTTACACCTGAAGCAATTTTAGAAATTTCATCAAAATCAACATAATCACAGATCTATAAGTCTTTAATCATAAAGTTTGAAAAATATTATCTAAATAATGAAAGGGTCGTCCAATTCGCTACCGTTTGACAATTTGTTATCAGCCTGTATGTGAACGCTCCAAATTAAAGTGACACAACAAATATTGAACTTTTTTTTTCTTTCCAATTGGTACACAATATTTATAAGCTCTACTCATTGTAGACTTTTGGAAGTATTTGAGCACAGGAATTATTTCTAAATTGGGCAAGTAATTTGAATGGTTTCACTGTGGCAGTAGTTCATAAAATGTTTAAAACTTCTAAACCAATTTGTTGTTGTTTTTTCTTTAAACTCATAAATGTAATGAAATAGATTTTTTTCTTTCCTATTATTAAAATATGTATAATGCTTGTTTATGGGAATAGGGTAATTT
Source organism: Agrotis puta (assembly GCA_943136025.2). Lineage (NCBI taxonomy): Eukaryota > Metazoa > Arthropoda > Insecta > Lepidoptera > Noctuidae > Agrotis > Agrotis puta. The sequence goes on along the minus strand of OW964176.2, from coordinate 10,284,319 downwards.
ACTGCATACATAAATTGAAAATCTGTTTAGTGCGTCAAAGAGAATTGAAAAAAAAGAACACTTTTTTTAAAATCAATCAATATACTTAGACAAAGATAAAACTCTTCGAAATTCGGGAGTAGGAGCTTGTGACGTCATAACGCCAGTTAAATTACACCGGCTGAGTGACGTTTAGTGTTTTTTAGAAGCTTTGTACTCGTACCTTCGTCAATATTGGTTTAAGTAACAAAAGATAAAATACGGGTCAAATTTTTTTTGATAATCTGTATTTCGGATGAATAATATTTTTTGAGTAAAATACCATATTGTAATACCTGTAAGAAATATGAAAAAGAAAAACATAACCTACATTTAAATTATCTAAATTGAAATTCATTCGCTTATCTACTTAATTATTAAATATTTATTTATAACAACGCATTTTCATCAAAATAAACTCATCTCCAAACTAACCCCAACATTAGGTATACGTAAACAGTAGGTATCTATTTTTGTTTTCATTAGCAGCTTTTGTTTTAGCAGTGAATAGTGTATTGTCGGCTCGCCGAGGGGTGGGGCCTGTCGCTCCGCCCCGCATGCAAGCGCGCCCATTGGGCAGGGCGACGCGCCGGCTTTGCCTTGACAATCATCACTGACATCGAAAACGAACTCGGCGTTATTTGCACCGATTTTTTTTAGTTGGAGAAATTGTTTTTTTCTTGCATTTGATTTTGATGTTAGAAGGATTTTCTTTTGGTGATTATTCTGCAAATTTTTGTTATTTCTTATTTAAAAAAAAAATTAAAACATTTGTAGGAATGGTGTAAAACACTTTTTACGAGTGTAGTGAAAGGGAAGAATTAAATTAATTTAAAGAAAGAATGGAAGGATGACAAGGGGTTTTAGGAAGAGAGCGTACGGAGTTTAAAAGACGATATTTAAAATAGTTTTGTAGTATATATAATCAGAAACCACTTGAAAATTTAAAAGAATATATTTGAAGAAAAAAACCCACTGCCTGCAAAATCCCAATCCACACATGTTTTCTATTTTATTAAACAATTTTGGAATTTTCACTAATATTTGTGTTTCTAAGTTTTATAATCATCGAATAAGTAGGTATTCACATATTTCATTCGTGTTCGTGTCTAAAGACTTTCAGTAAACCATTGTTTCGGATGTTTAAAAAGTTAAAAAAAAAAATATTGGCCCAGTGATTTGTTTTTTTATGACTATATTTTTGTGTGTGACCCTGTGACCCCGGAACGTAAAGGGCTATTGAAGGGCACCGTGAATTTTAGTCAGTACGAGTCTGTCAGTCCCTCCCGTTCTGCCCTAGGTGGGAGAATTCATTTGATTTTACCACGTTAAAAAAACAAAAAATTACTACATTTTTCCACCCACTTTAATTTAGATTAGGAGAAATTCCTAGTCCTGCGCTAGGAATTTTTCGTAGTGATTAAAAAAATAAAATTAATGTTAGTCTTTTCTCGAGCAGCAAGTTAAGGCTAACCTACCAAGAACTATCTATTATTTATTGTACTTCATTATGGTATCAAAACAATAATTTATTAAAGTTGTTAAGTCGGTAACAAAATCTTTTGGATAGCCATGGTTTACACACAACCTTTAGAAAAAATCTTGCTTATTTGGCATCTTGTAATGAAATGTTTGTTTTCTATTTTTAAAGTGAACTGTTGGGATAAACCCAACGGATGTATTTTTTAAGCAGTTAAGTAACCAGATTTTCTTTCAAATTTTACATTAAGTAAAATTAAAATTGTCAGTAGAAAGAAAAATCATTGGATAAGTTATTAAATTCTTAAATTTAATTTCAAAGAATTTCACCTGATCTTTTTTGAAAGCAGAAACTCTTCCTTATTTCTCAATGTTGACGTATCAAAGTAATCGAGCAGAAATGGGGCGAAATTGAGAAGATAGACCATTGTTCTTACAGGTACCTTCAGAAGGTACACGTTTAGATCATGTGTCACCTACCTGGGTGGTCCAAAATAGATAGCACACTCATTTTGTACACATTATAATGTTAATATGTCTGTCTGTGGAGAAGCCGCGGCTTTGTCATCGTAAACCAAGACGAATGACAAGACATGTTTAGTAACATATGACCAGTATACACCGACCTCTAAGGGACAGAATATTGAGGAAGTTTACAAGGGAAATGTTACACAGGTAGGGGTCGGAGTATGCTGGTTGAAAGGTTGCGCACGCGATGTGTAGAATCCTGATTCTGTATGTGCTTTGGGTGATGATTCGTTAGTCCTTTGTGGAAGGCCCTATTGTTCATTCGGGTGCTAATGCGAAAGGCATATAAAGAAAGAGCTGCCTGTATTAGAAATGTTTTTTGCTGCTATTTTCTGAACGTGAAAATGAGTTTATGTAAGTTTTGGAGATATACGACTAAATTTTTATAAGGTCATAGTAAAATAATAAAAGAAAGTGAAGAAAGTACCTGTATCTTAAGATATAAATATTGTAAAAGAAAAGGTTGTTGGTTTTATTTGAACCTCTTTTCCACTCTCCTCTTTTTTCCTTCGGGAGACTGTTTATGAATCACATCCACATCTCTACATTTTTATTCAATAAGCCAGTTTTCTGATGAAAACGATTTTCAAAAATTTTACTCTATTAAACTGTTAGTATATTTCTGACACATTTTCAATGTTTTTGATACAAATCTTATTAGAATGACAAAAAATTGGCAGAAAGTGGACCCTAAAAAGTATAACATAGGATACTTTTTAGGGTCCATTTTCTGCCAATGCCCAGGATAATAAGGAATAATTATACCAAGTTTCATCGAAATCGAACCGATAGTTTTCACGTGATGCCTGCACAAACAGACAGACAGACAGACAAATTTTTTTTAATCATATATTTGGGTTTGGTGTCGATCCAGCAACACACCCCGCTATTTATTTTTTCAATATTTTCAATGTACAGAATTGACCCTTCTACAGATTTATTATATGTATAGATTAAACCCCTTACAGCTGAAACAGTACTATCGGTGTGTAAGTATCAATATTGCCAAGAAAAAACCAAGTTTAAAAAATCAAAAAGAACAGTAATTTTTTAAAATTAATTTAGTTACGGAAGACTTGTATCGTTGCGCCAACACCGTTACGCCGATAAAAAATCACCGAACAACTCACATTATCGGACAACGTATTTTGATTACAGCCGTATTTATGGGTGCTAGTCCAATTATAGAAATAATCATACAAGCACCGCATACAGGATAACGCTTCGCTTAAGTAACAGGTTAATCGTAACAAGCAACAACAGTTTTACCTTCGGCCAGATAAAAGTGGCCGGGTCCACATAAATAAATTTATTCATTAGGTGACACCCACACCATATCGACGCACTAAATCCTCCTTGTCGGCCTCTGTCTGGCTGAGCGTAAGGTAAAAAGAAAAATTTGTCATCATTATACACTTACATTTTATAGGTTTGTTTATGGGCGCGCTCTGGAATCGGAGAATTGATTTTGTTGGTTTAACTGCGTGAAATATTGGTTGTAGATAGAGTTGTGAGGCTGCAGTATGGATTCCTTTGTAAGTTTTTGTATGGCAAAGAAATAGGTTACAGCCATTACAAAATGTCTACCTTTAAAACATGGAAGCCCTTTGGAAATTTGCATTGAGCCCATTTTTTCGAGCACCTTAACTAAATTAAGTACGAAATCTTTTCATCATATCGTGTTCGTAAACGCATTTTCTATGTGAAGATAATTTTACTTTACAGTAAAAAAAAAATAAAAAATACTTACTTTGATTTAATGAAAAAAAAAATACTTTGTTTTCCTTTTATATGCTAACGCCTGCGCCTTGACTTTACAGGTGTGACGGAGATATTTAAATTCCACCGACGGATTTTTCAAAATTCTATAAACCTATTACGAACACACAAAAAAAGAGAGTGGAGTTGTCCTCAACTGATGCTCTCAAATGATTATTATATACGCAAAACTGTATCATTATTTTCCTGTTAGAAAAGTACATAAACGACAATCCTTTTTCAGAAAACTAAAAATAAAACAAATTTTTTTCTTTGTTCCAGTCTGAGTAATGCTGGTCGCAATAATTTATAATTTTAGTATTTTTTAAAATGGAGTGCTATGCCGAATAAAAATTTAAAATACCAATACCATAACACATGTTTAAGTTGATTTAGAGATATATTTTTGACCATTCGGTACATTTATATTAGTTATTTAACATCAGTCCGGCAGCTAACTCTATTTCTTTTTCATGAGAGATTGGCTAAAGATTCTCCTTCATCGGTTTTTTGGATAATTCAATCCGATTTTTCAAATACACACCTGTGTAGGTTTTAGTAACAGCGCCCAACATTTTATTTAAAATACTTATAGGCGCATGTCATTTAAAAAACCATCCTTCTGATGAGACCTATTAGATAAATGTCGGTAATTAAGCTAATCTTGTAAGAAATGTCTACAACGAGGCGTAATGTTAAGGGAAGGAACTGCAAAAACAATAAAATAATTGTTACAGTTTTACATAAGATTTTGGCAATGGTTACTAAAAGTGATTACATTTTAGTTACATACCGAAATAAATATAAGTTTCTACGTCTTAGTTTCTTGCAATAGAATAATATTGGGAAAACGATCCAAAACGGCAGCAGAAAGTAATACTTAATATATCGCGGTGTGCGTCGGCGCAGCATTCGGCATCCAATTTTCTCCGGGGTAACCACGGAAAAATAAGTGAACATTAGGAGATGAACTGCTTTGTAATGTGAATTCAGCATATTATACTGGTACTTTAAATTTAAATGCAGCATTTAAAAACAGAAATTTAGAAATTGTGTAGGTATTTTATAAATTAATAAAGGGATAAATAAATAAAAATAAATAATATTTTAAAAAGGTTCTCTTAGAAAAAAAAGGCTAATGCTTTATCGGAAAAAAATATAATAAGTGATACATAGTTAAAACTATGTAACCTTCTAATGATCGAAGCATGTAACACTAGAATCTTACATTTAAATGCAGTACTTACTAATGAATATAAAAAAATGTATCATTTAGAAATCGGTACAGAATAAATGAAATACCTTTGATTTGAGTCTTAGTCGTGATTTAAAAAAAATACTGTTTTACTAACTTGTTTACATCGATTGACAGTAAATATTAATGTGTAGATAAAGTTCACAATAATTAAAGGTGTTCAAAGCCCTGAACTACGAATGAGGATTCAATTAATCAAATTAATTATCAACTAAAAATACTTCACATGAGTTAGGGCCAGTTGTTTGATCAATAGTAACTATATTTTAGTCCCATATTTTTTTGACAAATAGTAATAATTCATCATGATTATTTAAATTAATAGGATTTAACAAATAGTTTAACTACTCTTAAAATAACTCAGCCTTAGTTTATAAAACTATTTGTAATTAATTTTTCACCACACACGCTCGGAAAGATTCTATTTATCATTCGAAATCTGAGCGCAAAACTCTATGTTTTCAAAATTCGAACAGGTCTTATATTCAATTATTTTCTACATTGCACTGCATTTCCTCGCTGTAGTGAGGTGAAAAGATGTGTGCTGCACTCGACAGCAAAGTTATTCGGCATCTAGTACCTTTGAAAACTTCGCTACGCTCAGTTTTCAATTCAATTACCTACTCGCGCCAAAAAACAACTTTTGCAGTGCATTTCAAATTACTATTGTGTGACAGATTAAACGTCTGTTGTATATATTTTAAAACCTTTTAATTCACATTGAAACACCTCATCGGTGGCTACTTTAATGATTCCGGTATAATCTCAGCAATTACTATAAATCGAAACCCAGTAATTATATCAAAATTATCAGATATTTTTCAAAGAAGTTTCCAATAAAGAAATCCTTTCAAAATCCCAGTACAAAACGTATTTATCTGTGTACAGGAAACCACAACTTCGGACCAGATTGATAATAAGTTATTGAGTAAAGAAAACTTCCAATTAAATTGTAAAGAACGGATATACAGGTAGGTAGCGGAACAGACGCGTCAGTTGCACTGCGGCTCTACGATACACTTTTCCTTGTAATTATAGTACAAAAGTCCCAGTGATACAATCCATATGCTGTGATCTAGCGATTCATCAAGGTATACTACTGTTACTTGCCTACTACCTACATATTTCACCATTTTTTTAATCATAATAATGTTTGTTAATTGTATATGCTTTATATTAAAATATTAACAACAGATTGTAGTACACGTGGCCCTACATTGATTTACGTCAAAGGGTATAGGGATATTTCGTGTTTAAATTATTCTGTCTATTTCAGCATCGGCATGCTCCCACAATATCCATGAATAAATAATTGGTATACATAATCTCTTTGAACGATAAAGTTTAGAATATTCGACTACTCTTCTACATAATTAGAATGGAACTCACTCCGTACAGTAAACTATTAAAACGGATGCTAAGCATAGTCAACTAGAACTAACTTTAATTAAGAAGCTAATCGCCACTATACTGTTGTCTCTGCAGGCGAACGCTAAAGTATATAAGATAGAGCGAGAGAGGTATACATTAACACCTTCTATATGAAGAAATGGTAAAAGATCACCTGTGCTCACTACCGTAATTCTACCGAGCGGTAGAGCACCTGTCCCTTTCATACGGTTCATGCTTAAGCCGAACCGAACGAGTGCGAGTAGGAGTAGTTTCATTTGGGTGTCGTGCCGAAAAGTCGTATGAAGCACTTTGGAGTTACAACAATGTAGTCATTATGCGTATAGCATTAAGGGACATATTGTTTCAGTATTGATAAATTTAAATTTTAAAATCTAAGAACGGGACGGAAGGTTGCGTTGCAATCGAGCTGTGTTGTAATTTTGACGCGTTCGGAAATCGAATTAAGAGCGTTAGAGTGAGAGGTGCGCGGAGGTTTGCTCGGCGGAGGTAGTTTTTTGTTATTGTTTGGCGGCGGAGATTTTTTCCGAGGCGTGCAAATGGGAGTAGGCGCGCGAGTGGGCGCGCCGGCACGACAAGCGCGCTCTTCAGTGTTCTGGCTGAGCTTCAAGCGAGCGCGTGCGAGCCGGGCCGCGTCCTATAGGTGCTCATAGCTTATCACAAACTGGCTTCTTAGAGCCAATCGAACTGTTGACTACCGTGGACTATTTGAAGTGAACTATTTGGTTGGTGCCGCATGCTAGCGTTGCAGAGAGCTCGTGACCTGAAGGTGGCTCGACCATGTTGATATCGGCGGGCAGTGGCCCCACGCCCGAGTTCTCCCCCGTCTCGTGCTGCGCCCCCTGGAAGATGGAGCCGGCGCCCCCAGCCCCCGCTGCCATCACCCAGTCGCTCAACATATCACCCAATGGTAAGTTCTTGTGCAGTTTTCTTTATATGCCCCGAAAGTGTTCTGCTTTTTTTCAAATGATGTGTCACCTAACCAACCTAAGTAAGCTTTTAAAGAAACCTATCCAAAAATTGTTGGTATCTGCACGAATCATAAATGAAAGTGATAACGTATGTGCAAAAAAATACCAGAGAATTAATTACAATCATTCATACAATTTTTAAACAATCTTGAAACTAAGTATTTTTCCAATTCACTAAAAAACTTTCCTGAATAAAATGTGTTGGTGAAGTAAATGCATTACAGACGGCTTAAATAAGTAATTTTAGGCCTTAGATATTATTGTTCTTTTTCAAACAATCATTTTTTTTAATGATACTCTTTTGTAATAAATAATGTTATTTTTAAATCAGTCGATAATTATTTGTAGATAGTAGATAAATGTCATTAGATAAAATAATATGACTTAGATTGTGGCGAAGCTGATTTTTTATTCAATGTTATGCACATAACGTTTTTTCTGAAACTAAACAGTCCATTTCAAAAGAAAACAGCCAATGTACACAACTTTTTTGTTTATAAAAGCATTCAGAATCCAAAACTAAGTTCCTATATTTTATTTATGTAAATATAAGTATATGTAGTTCAACAAATCTATTTGAGTAACAATAGCAGTTTTAATTCGTGCCATTTAAAAAAAATGTTCATACTCCTTGCATTATTAACATTAAAATAAATATACAAAACACAACACTTATAGAAAACATGTTGACCTGAAACGATGTTTAAATTTTAACCAATTACCTGAAAAGAACCAACAAAAGTTTTTAAAAACAACGTTCCAAAGTTTCTCACTAGACTTTCTAAAAGATGGTAAACAGCTGCAAACAAAATTTGAAACGAAATCCTGAAGAGACATTCTTCATTGTTGTCACCCATCACAACATGTCCAAAATTTTTAACAACTGTTAACGTACTTACCTACGTAATTATTTTTACTAACCGTTGCTCGCTTCGCTCGGGAACATAGGTTAGTGGAAATCTCCTATGCGTTAATCCAGGATGTAAATTGTATCTGTAACTTTTTCAATTATTATTAGTATTAGTAATCGTTGTAGTTGCCTATAATTGTTTGTTACACTTATGTTCATGCCCTCTTGTTTGTATTTCTATTTATTGAAATGGTATAATCCAATAATGGGGGCTGAATAAATAAATATATAAAATCTGTGTAACTTTCATCCAATCCGTTTTTGTATAATTGAGTAATAAAATTAGTAGGACAGGGTAGGAATTGTTTTATCATTTTGCCTAGACTGTCATAATCTAACTACAATAAAAGAGACCAGAGCAAAGAAGCAAATATTTTACAATCAATTCTTTGTCATCAATCGACTGATTAGTAACACCAAATTAAAAATTACAACGCGATAAAATGTTAAAATAACTTTTAAATAAATACGTATAGGATTTATTTAATTAGACTTTATCTTTTACTTTTAATGGAGTAATAAAAAATAATGAACGTTTTATAATTATATCATAAAGTACGGATTCTCTACTTTTAAATCAATTGCCCGGCGGCGACGGTGTCGTGTTTTCGCTAGCACCTTTGCAGTCCTGCCTTTTTGTTTCACTAGAACAACCTACTTCTCTTACTGGATAATACATTATTTTTACATTTTTTTTAAGAATACCTATTTATTTTATAATAATACAGATTACAAAATTATTCCTTACATTACCCCAACTTCAATAAAGTACATCTATTTATTGTCGTTCAAAGTTCTTACTCATTTTTACATCTAACATTTTTTTGTAAGAGCTCAAGCTAAAATGCAACTAAAACATAAAAAGAGTGTTGAAAAAATCATCATCATCATTGATCTATAAATCATACTATAAAAACCGTTTTTTATTGCTGCGATTAAACCGAAATGTTTTAACTTGCAAAACCACGGTTGAGAGTGGTGTAGGACTTATTTATTTTAATGCTGGAAATATTCAGTATGTTCTTCTCCTATGGGTCCACGATGACATCAGAAGTACAGATACTCGTAATTAAATTCTCCAATTTAGCTGAATGGAGTTGAATATCTACCAGTATTTTCAGTCAATCTGACCACCACAACTTTAAGTTACTGAGTAATTTGTATGATATTTTTAAACAAGATTGGTACTGTTTTCTAGGCATCTGACAACTCATAAATGCTTGCTAAATATTTACAAATGACAGCTGGGATCAACGGCTTAACGTGCTATTAAGTTTCCTTAAGTATTTTAAAGTATAATTTTTTTCTATAACGTGACAACATCCATACTAAACTAGAATTAGGCAAAGATATGATGACTGTACATGTTATTTAAATCACAAAATAAAGCCATGAGATGACGGTGACAAGCCTTTTTATTGTTTATGTGAAATATTTAACAAATAAAAATACAATTTCCTAAACAGTTCATATTAGTCTTATAAAATATATTTCCGTACATATATAATTTTATCAACTATCATGCTATTAATCCTCTATAAAAGAACCTATAACAATTAGCTTATTGCCAACATTAAAACACTCAATGATATAATGATCATTATATCATCCAAACGCGTGTTATAATGAATTTCAAAAAAAGAACATTCTCATGCAATGACATTTTCACCACCAGATCGCTAAAATTTTGAAAAAAGAACAACTCGTCTCATCGTGTTATATCCCGCCATTTTTTCACTCGAATATGGTATGCGAATATGGTATGTTATGAGAATCTTTTATAGAGGATTCACAGCATGATTGTAGATAAAGTCTTGTATGCAACCATTATAATTAGGTATTAAAACACTCATGTGATACTATTATCACACTCGGCTACGCCTCGTGTGATAAACCCACATTCGTGTTTTAATACCCCTGATTATACAACGGTTGCATAAATAACTATAATGGCTTTACTGGAAAAGAACCCTAAATTATCTAATAATATACACAAACAAGCATTGATTTAAGGTTATATAGACAACATTTGGAAGTTAAGATAGTGGTGTAAAAGCTAAAGTATCTTTTGTTCACCAGACAGTTTTATAATTCTCATATTTCCATAGTGCCTACTTGGTTCATATATATTACTAGCGATCCACCCTGACTATGCAGAGGTGTAATTTGAAAAAAATAAATTACAACCTAATAAATTAAACTCAATAATAATGTAGCTTTCTATTAGTGAAAGAATTTTCTAAATCAGTTCACTTATTTCAGAGATTAGTTTCCTACAAACAAACTCACACAGACTTTAGCTCTTTTTCTCTATATAATGTAAGTATAGATATATCATGTGTCCTGAAATAGAAAAAGAACAAATTTTTGCATCACATCCTTGGACCGAAGTCAAGTTTAATGATGAGGAGCGTTTACACATTAGCCCAAACACCTTTTTTTTTCGTTGTAATATCATCAAATTAGTCCTCCCACCCAGGGCAGAGCGGGTGGGACTGTCATACTCGTACTGACTAAAATCCACGGTGTCCTTCAATAGCCCTTTACGTTCCGGGGTCACGGTATTCGTACAGTCCCGCGACCAGCCCAAACATCTAGAAAAATAATGTAATAACTTATTACTTTTAAAACAGGACTAAAGCATGTGAATGTTAATCAGGTTGGGATGGCAATAAGGTAATATGCTTACCTTACTGGCATGAACACTTTTCATTTCCATTCTTTGGACGCCACTGGTACACAGCTTAAGTCCCTTCGGACAAAAGACGACGCAAGTCTTCGATACCTTTCGAATGTGGTATCCAGGCGAATATCGCAATACAAATCCATAGAGGTTCGTACACAGGCACGTGGTACCAAAACCGTAAGGTATCGGTGACTTGCGTCGTTTTGTGCGCGAAAGGCCTTTTATTCCACCTGAAATGGCTTCTAGCTTCTGCAGGATTATTATTGCAACGTCCAAAAATAGACCAAAATCTTCCATAAAATTTTTTAGGTGGTTTCTTCACGAAATCAAAGCTGTCACTGGCTGGTTTGAGGTATTTTATATTGGGTGGCACGTCCTTGCCATAGCAAAAAAAAAATGAAAACATAATGTAGCATTGATAGTCCAGCACAAACTGCTGAATTCATTAACTCAGCCTATCGAAGTCTTCTGTTGAACATAGGCCTTTACCAGGCTGCACCACATCACCTTGTCCTCTGCCTTCCACATTCTGTCTGTCCTAGCCACTTTCTTAAGGTTGTCGGTCCATCTAGGTGGCGGGTGTCCCATATTACGCTTGCCTAGGCTATAATAATTGCGGGAGCTTGTGGCTAAATAATATCAGTCACACCGGTCGATTTTCAAGGTTAAGTCGCTCTTAACGAGGTTGGTCTGTGGATGGGTAACCATTCTCCGGCTTCAGAAAGCACGTACACGTACTGCTAGAACCAGCTGCTGGTTCCAGCTGTTATGAGTAAAACTTTGCAGAAGCTTCTAAGTCTGACAACCAGTTTTACCATGGGGTATCGTATTACCCAGTTACTTGGTTGTTGATGTCAGATGGGCAGTCGTTCCATGTAAAATACTGATGTTCAGCTGAATCCAGTTCGACTAGGAGCTGACCAGTGATCAGAATATAGTTGAGAAAAAGCTAGGCGGATGTATCCAGCAGGACATGATATCATCATTAAGCTTGCGTTCTTCTAGATATAATCAAGTCGGTTCACAGTTACTGTTAATTTAACACCTTACACAACAGTTAAAGATGATAAGATGCCACTGTAAATTAGTATTTTAATTGCATTTATCTGATCTCGCCAAGCTTTTTGAGTAGCACGTTTATCTAATGGGCGCAAACAATCATCTTGTTTTAATGAGGTGAATAAGATAAGTATCATGTCATATAAAAGCTCATAAGTAATTTAAAAAAAGTAACTCAATCCCCACTTGTAGCTCAGTACCTAAATATTTTTAATTTTTCAAAGCCAGTAGCGTGCCTATGACTTTTTAATTATAAAATATGAAAAAGTTTTTTACTCCTGGTTGTTTTTTTATCCATTTAAAATCAACAAATGAGTTTCTATCCAGGGCGGAGCGGGAGGGAATATCAGACTTGTACTGACTTAAATCAATAGTGATCCTTCAATAGCCCTTTACGTTCCAGGGTAATGGTTTCCTGATGAGACAGTCCCGCAACCACGATTTACTCGTGATGAGTTAGGATTAATATGGGCCTGTTTTTTAACGTGGTAAAATCATCAAATGAGTCCTCCCACCCAGGGCAGAGCGGGAGGGACTGTCCAACTCGTACTGACTAAAATCCACGGTGTCCTTCAATAGCCCTTTACGTTCCGGGGTCACGGTTATTCGTGAGTCCCGCGACCCTCAATCACTACATAGTATAAAATAAAGTCGCTTCCCGCTGTCTGTCTCTCTATCCCTATGTATGCTTAGATCTTTAAAACTACGCAACGGATTTTGATGCGGTTTTCGTAATAGATAGAGTTTAAGAATTTTTAAATCAAGGGTATATACACGACCCTTGTTAAAAAACATATTATTATGTGTTTGTTCTTACAAAGTTTGTTCGCGAATCAGAACCGCTAATTAATTTACAACAATAAGTGTAAAGTTTAATTAAATAAAATCAAATGTTTCCTGAAACATTTGATTTTATTTAATTAAACTTTACACTTAACGGAAACATTACATTTCCTTAGTTGACCATGCGAGAGGGATTCTAAGATAAGCCATTCTATAATAATCTCCATGTTGTACTTGGTAAGAGTATATTTTAACTAATAATATGAAATCGGTTTTTCCATGAAGTAAAAAATAATAAATTTAAATACTGGAAAATAATTGAAAAGATAGAAAGATAAAATTATGTTTTATGATTTTTAGAAAGATATAATATATTCACCAAAATGGTAACACAAACGTTTTACAATATTGATTTTATATGGTAACAATGGTATTTTTTAATCTTGGTGATGGGTTAGAAAGACTTGGATGGTGATACGAGTATGTTTGATGATTTGAGTTTAGTGGTATACTTAAAAAAAACCGAAAATCTTAGCAAGATTTCTAAGCATTTTAAATTCTTTAGCTCTAAGCAAGAGTATAGAATACTTCATTTCAATAACGCTCACAGACGTGACAGATAACGGCGTATTTATTTCACAGAGAGCAATTTGAAAAATAAGCAGGTAAATATACACATCACGAATCTGATCATACATACATAATTATGTAATTAACTTAAGATAAATGGTATGTACACAATCTACGTCACGTCACTAGCCGCGTGTATGAGCTGAGCTGCAGGCCACGTCGCCTGTCATTTGTCATCGCTGGAGCTAGCTCGCAGCTGCCGCGATGAGTGAGCGAAAAGTGCCTCGCATCGCACAACATTGTCCGCATTGTACTGCCGATCGAACTAATTAATCGATAGATCGGCCGCTAGATTGCCCAGTAGCGTTTCCGGTGAAGGTTGCTCAATATTCACCCGCCGATTTGTATGCGATACAGCATTCGAAACGTTTTGATTGACGATAGCAAATAATTGGACAAACAGAATTGGTAACCATCAGAAAAAAAACTTAATTATAAAAAAAGTGATAGAATGTGCATGTAATTTAGATAGATACGAACCTAATTAGATAGAATAGCCTCTTAAGTACTCATCAACGTCGAAGCTAGTTGGATTAACTTTATTTGATTCAGTCCTAATTACATACTTCACCTTTAGTAATGTTGACAAAATGTTAATAGGTGAAATAAATTCAGTGATGGATGATTCAATTGGCGAGACGTTAATATCCTAATCCTAACTAATATTATAAATGCGAAAGTAACTCTGTCTGTCTGTCTGTCTGTCTTTTCTTCACGCCTAAACTACTGAACCGATTTGTGTGAAATTTGGTACAGACATAGTTTGGAACTTGAGAAAGGACATAGGATAGTTTTTAACCGACTTCAAAAAAAGGAGGAGGTTATCAATTTTATGTTTGTTACCGCATTACGACCGACTGGGTGAACCGATTTTCATGATTCTTTTTTTGTTTGAAAGCTGGTGCTTCCCGTGGAACCACCATTGTCACCAAATCAGGATCTCATGATTGGATCTTGGAGAAATCGAGGGCAACCCTCAAATTTTATAGGCTCACCCATCGTTTTTCGTAAATCTTATGAAGTAATTTAAGTACTTGCGTATGGTAATCATCATCTTATGTAGCTGAGCTGATGATGGAAGGTACAACTCCTTAACAGTAGTTTGTTACCGAATAACGACCGACTGGGTGAACCGATTTTCATGATTCTTTTTTGTTTGAAAGCTGGTACTTCCCGTGTGGTCCCATTGTCACCAAATCAGGATCTGATGATTGGATCTTGGAGAAATCGAGGGCAACCCTCAAATTTTATAGGCCCACGCATCGTTTTTCGTAAATCTTATGAAGTAATTTAAGTACTTGCGTATGGTAATCATCATCTTATGTAGCTGAGCTGATAATGGAAGGTACAACTCCTTAACAGTAAGGAGTAGGCATCGACTGATTCATTGTTCGCATATCTCAGGAACTTCACGTCCGATTTTTTTTTTGTGCTAGGTTCGTTCAACTTAGGGAATACTGCAAGTTTCATCAAAATCGGTTCAGTAGTTTTTGAGATAGGGAATTTTATTAGCTTATTGTGTACATGAGGAATGTTATTACCAGTGCTACGGTTTACGTACCGAGGCCACGGTAATTCGTAAGTCCCGCGACCCCGGATGGATTTGGCCCTCTAAAATAATGAGCACTTAGAAAGGAATTCAAATAATTCCAACCTCAAGAGATTCCCTCTAAATATTAGGTATAGGTGTTCAAAGATTGAATGGAAACTAATTTTGAAGTTAGAAATCTGGGATGTACGATGTGAAGTTACATAAAAAAAATAAGTATTTTAAAAAATGTCACGTAACTTAATGAGGCAGACCAAGTTCTACGCGAGCGAAGCCGCGGGCAAAAGCTAGTATGTATGTAATTGAAAATATAAAGTATTTTCACGTCAATTACCTGACTCATAAACGTCGAATAAATTTTCATTGAGCACAAAACATCGCAGGTAATGTTTTTTTGACGTCAACGTTTATATCGAGACGCATTTGATCAGGTGCTTTAATAAATCTAATTAACATTTAAATGGTGATCACGCATAATAATCAGGTGGCTTTGTAAACTAAGACGATGCTCCTTAATTAATAGACAATAGCTACAATGTATTAATGAACCATTAAGTCGGTTAAAACATTGAATATATGAGTTGATGAATAAACAGCGGAGCACTTGTTCACACGGAGCGAGTGGCGTATGACGCAAGTGGGTAGTCCACAGTGCAGCAAGTGCCGCTTGTGCCGTGTGCGAGAGATGCCGATGCTGACACAACTGTGTGTGCGCCCTGCCGCCTGCCATTGAAATACACCGCCTCCTGTAAACAGTTTAAATGTGGAACTTTAAACAGTAAGTTCTACTTCAGTTTAATACCATTATGACTACAAAATACTGAGTTAAGTTAGCTCGTGTTAATAATCATTAAACTTAATAACCTTTTTGAAAATTAAAATTCGAATGTGTTCACCAGAATAGCTCAAAATCTTACAAATCTGAGCATATCTGTGTCTAAAATCAATTATCTTAATATTATTCAGTCCTTATTAAATCTAGAAAATTTGGAATATATTAATGCATAACATGAATGAAATTACTATAAATTCTGTATTTCATCAGCTCCATGTCGAAGTATAATAGTGTAGAATAATGTCGCACATAGTTGATATTGTTGATACTAATCAATAGAACAAAGTTCTGGATATAATTTACTCCACGAATTTATTACAATCCGAATGAGATTTTAATAAGACGGTGGACATAAAAGATCAGCTAAGTAGATTTTGGTAAATTAGAGTGGTTCTCACGATTACCTCTTGTAAAAATATTGTTACTACAGTCATTTTTTTTTATTACAATGTGTAAAAATTGTCATGTCATTATAAAGTCACAGCAGGTAATCAATTTAAAATACCAAAACATTACAGCTAAACAAAGGTCATAAATTTTCTGTTAAATCAGATACGGTCTAAATCACAAAATCAATCAATGATACACCTATTAGATGAAAAGTTTAATTTCTAACTCGTAAAGTTACTAGATTGTGAGTTGAAAAAACCTGAAAAAAGGTATCTAAATAATTGCAACAGCTAATGCATTACAGAACCCGTAATTGGATGAATCCAAACGGTCTGTCACGTAGCATCCTAAGTTAGACTCCTCAATTTTTGTTCACAAAAAACCTATTATCTAGTTGGAAAAAGAAATGTTCAAAAAGAACAACTAGAGTTTGGAACAGGCCCAGTAAATGAGAACAAAACATTGCGTTGAACGGAACAATGAGAATTGTTTGAGGTGATTTGTCGATTTTTTGGAATCAGAACATAAAAGAATAGTATTGTAACAATACCAGATTTTCCCATAAGGAAAGAGTTGTGAGCGAACAGCTTCAGAAAAAAGTCTCCAGTTTTGATAATGATTTCCTATTTCAAATGGAAAACAGCATTATGTTCTTTTTACTGTTTTGACAGTTAATTGTTTCATAAAATTCCTTTTCATGACTTATAACTAGATTATGTACAAAAAGTTTAGTCTTTTGGTAGAAATAACTTATTTCCGAGTAGGTAATATATGTGGTGCTTAATTGCTTATGTTAACAAAACTATGCGTATGTTTTCAGCATAAATGTGTAAACAAACTCCAAGAATAAGTGAACAAAAGTTAAGTTAAAGCGTTCATTTATTACCTATATTAAAGCTTACTTCCGCTGCGGATGCCGTCTGAACCGACTATTAAATCTTCGCGAATCGAGCACATTGAATATGCAACGAAGTCGAAACGCACAGGATAGCCACGTTACGTTTGTCAAGCATACTATCCAACGTAATTTATTAACACAAACAAAAAGTACTGGCTGTTTTTGTACAAGTTTTTTTTTGGTACTGTGTATTTTTAGAGTCTTGAAAATAGAACTGTTGAGACATTCGCACATCGCAAAAGTCCAGCATCCCAAATAGATACAGAGTTGCCCTAGTAGTAACAGTTTCCACTGAAACCCGCATGATCCCTGCTCCAAAGATTTGATATCTACCAACCCGCACTAGGCCGGAGTGTTAGATTACGTGCCTCCGGACTGTCTATGTTGAAGCATAGGTTACCATGATCCTGGAACACAAAGGGAAATTGAAGTAACGGAGTGGACTTTTTAGTCAGTAACTCTGACATTCCCATCCGTTCCACCCAGGTTGTTTGATGATTTTAAAGCAAAAAAAAAGAGTAGTAGATTACTGCTCATTCCTTCCTATAGAAGGAAGGCGTTGTTCCTGCTGTGTGTAATTTTCTTTTCTTTTAAAAATACGTTGTCCCATACTAGGAATTTGTCCTGTGTCGTGGGTGCGTTTACAAACACATAAACTCACATACACATTAACGCCCAGATCCGAAACAACTACTTGTAGATCATACAAATATTTGCTCCGTGCGGGAATCAAGCCCGCGACATGCAGCGCAGCAGTCCAATCGCTCAGCCACTGCGCTAACCCTGTCGTCATTGGATACAAAATCAGAGAGACATTGTATCTTCGGTTCTTCTGTAGTCGCTCTTTTGCTTAAAATATCAAGTAGCAAAATGCGAATTAGCAAGAGCAAAATACGTTTTTTTCAACACATTTTCAAATTTTTAATCGGCTGTTTTTTTCGTTTTCCTTCTCTCTTTTCATAATCAAATAAAGGTTCATAGAAGCTGGACGGGATAGGTTTTTTTTTGGGTCGTTATAAAATGAGTCCTTCCGCCATGGGTGTAGAAGTAGAAGGAACTGTTAGACTCGAGCTGACTAAAAACCACAGTGTTCTTTCAATAGCCCTTTACGTTCCAGGGACACTTTAAACTGTTCAGACAGTCCCACAATCCTAGCATGCCCGACAGGCTCGCATGGTCAGTAACTAAGCCAGCTCAAGAGATTTTATTTTATTTAGCGATAGACTCGCGTTTGACCGCTATCTCGCCTGATGGTAAGCGAAGATGTTGTCGATGGTGAATCACGCTTGCTAGAAGGAACCAATTTACTCTAGACTGAAATACCCCAGAATGAAAATTTCAGGATACACAGACCACGGCATAAAATTCTACTCCTTAGCTGTGCGCACAACAAAAATATTTACAAAAGGCTTTGTATGTAGGTAAGGGTTAGATGTCCACCGTGGTGATGGGTGCCGTTAGTTATGAATTTTTTTTAGTTTTAATACCTCGAGACAAAGAGAGTGCTGCTACACAGTGATGCAGTCATTGGCTATTCCATCCCTGAAACGAAACCGTCACCGCCACGAATTTTAATGATAATGAAATAATCATTATAGGTATGTGCGCCTAGAAGATACATCAATGTATAATTGGCTATAAAAATAATAATAATAATAATAATAAAATCTTTATTTAACACAAAAGTACAGATACAATCAAGGTTAGCTAATTATACACTCATTAAAGTTAGTTGTAAGATCTGTGATTAAAATTATGAACCCCTGCCTCTCAAACTAGGTAATAACCTGTATTTTGAGAGACAGTGATCGGTCACATAGTATTCTATAAACTATAATTGTTACAACCAGCAAATTAATGAAATGTGAAGTTGGTAATTATACTTGCCCATTAGTTTGTATCCATCTACAGATCAATTTATGAGCGAGAATGTGGGATCTCCTTAAATATGTTTCTACCCCTATTACGGAAAAAACATTGTGCTTAAGATTAACGTTCTTTTTGTTATTTATGACATAATTTTGACATCAGTATAATATTACGTTCTCTTTATTTGGAAAAAAATATTCAATTTCATCTTTAAAACAACCTTTACCGGTGTATTTTTTACAATAAAAGGTTGTTACCAAAAGTTTAGCACCCTATGCCTGTTGCGCGGGCATGCGGGCGGCGAGTAATGGGCGACTCGCTGTACGACCATGGACCATGCCCGGGTCGACGGCGCGTTGTGAATATTTTAGTCAGTCAAGTCTGACAGTCCCTCCCGCCCTGCCCTGGGTGGGAGGACACATTTGATGATTGTACCACGCTAAAAAAAATGCCTATTATATTAAATTGTAGAAATTAAAAAAAAACTCAAATATTGTGAACACAAAAATAGCAAAATCAGTTAGGACTTCGTCATTGGCCTTCTTAAGTCATTTTGCTAGCATAACACAGCATAGCTCTAATTTAGGTGAAGTTAATGTTCGAACCTATGGGAAAAAAAAAAGATTTTAGTAATCTGAAATCTGCGTAGTATTTTTACCCATTTGAGACTGCGGCTACGCTTCGTAGACCCGCGTAGAGACTGCGGCTACGTTTCGCAGATCCGCGTAGAGGCTGCGGCTACGCTACGTAGACCCGCGTAGAGGCTGCGGTTACGCTTCGTAGACCTACGTAGACGCCATGGCTACTATGTGTTTAATTGCGTTCGAAGAATCACGACACTTGAATCAAAAATGTACAAACATAATTATTGAGATTTTCTTTATTCTTTATTGTGTACAAAATTTACAATAAAACTAAACTTAAAATTATATTCACAAAGGCGAGCTTATCTCTTTAAAGAGATCTCTTCCAGCCAACCTGTAAAACTGATTTGGTGATTGGATACACGGGGACAAGACTGTACACAGAATTATTAATAATAAGTAAGACATATTCATGAGAGTTGGATAAACAAAATCGCACTGTGTCTCAAACTGGCAAACCAACCGGGGTACACACGGTTGTCTCACTCAATTGATACAATTCTTACAATACTGTCATTGGATACCATGCGCTCTCGCAAGAAAGTCGTTTTACGTTGTTTGTGTTAAAATGGTTACTTTTATTGTACGTCCTGCAGTGTAACCTTTAACAATCCTTTGTACTTACAAGTAAATATAAACGTAAATTGCACGTCTATTGAATTTCTTATGGGATTCAGAACGGTTTTATTTGTTTCTCGGAAAGTACTCCAAGACGACTTGTACCTAGATGTCATACTCATTAGTTACTGGTTCTACATAATATATGTAAAGCTTGAACGTAAATAAGTTGCTGTAAGTTTTAATAGAATCGCCTGGTTGATTACCATGAGTTCGGTGTTCGACGAACATGATAGTCGATTGATATAGTCTCCGCACCCACCGTGCAATAATTTAATACCAAGAGGTACATTATAATCTAAAAGACACACAAAAACTAAAACTCGTTTCTATGAGAACTGATTCAATATCTCAATTCAAATTTAAACAATTGTTTGGTAACTTAAATAAACAGTAAGACTTTATTGATTCGACGTACTCAAATCGAAAACAGTTTGGTAATGCATTTATTTTGATTGCTTTGATTTTGAGCGCAATTATTATTAATACCTCATTTCATATCCGTGAATATTTACCGTATTTTGTTCTTTTGAAATCATTTTACGGACAATTTAACTCAAATCACTGAAATCGCAATTTTAATACAGGAGCGGGTAACAGCGGTCTTTAACCCAACTCATATCCATAATTCATGCGTATCTTTAAACAATTGCAAAAGAATTGTTGTTGCATGTAGTTCTTTGCAATCATAAAGGGGCAATATCGAGTACACTTTCGATTTCATATTGAAATTTACACGAAAGGTGGTAATTTTCCGCCGCGTGATGACATTAATAGCGGCGAGACGCGCGGGTAGCACAATATTTTTTGCATAAAACTGTTTTACATTCGGACGAAGGTGCTCGCCGCACTCCCCCTCGCTCCCTCGCCGCTTCGCATCACTTTACATGTTTATACGACGCCTGCGCAGGTGTACCGGCCAAACTTACTTGTGTTTGTTTATACAATTAAACTATCGCCACTCAAAATATTGCCTACATGTATGTAAATTGTAATTGTAATTTCAGTTTACATTCATAGATAGGACCTTATTAGTTTCACATTCGTTAATTAGCGATGCGTTTTATGACCACGATGGTCATAAAAATAATAAAAAATACTAATTTCATATTCACCCTAATCGTAAGTACTGTAATTGCTAAGGTATCTTATTCGCAGTGCTCATCACGGGTGACAACCAACGGTCGCATTTCCATAAGTAATTAAAAACTAAGTTTAACCACGCACATCTAATAAGATAAGCAAATCACAATTTGCATTAGTGGCGGAGGTAATTAAATAAACAAACTATCTAGTTAGATCGTTAAACATTAACAAATAGATAAAATGGGACCGTAAAAGCCTAAAAAACTGATGGGCAATAAATAATAGCGGCGGCCATGCGCCGGAGTCACCGCCAGTCAATACATTCTAATCAGTGATTTATTGCCACTAATCCTCAGCTCAGCACAAATAAGCTATCTTGTCGATTTAATGTTGTATCAGCTCAGGCGTGAAACTCCCGCGCACCACTAAGTGGTCCTTCCAGTTTCCACTCGAAATATTTTAATAAGGCCTCACTGCTCACGCACCCTAATAAAAACACACACACGCACTCACCAACACGAACGATCTCCTTTAAAACCTCTAGTCGTTTGAGTCCAATTTATTTATAATAGTAGCGACACTAAGAATCTACATTTTTGCTCTAAACGGTGTTAATTTATTGACCGTGGGCAGATAATATCACTTTTTTTCTCCCATTATTAAAGCGATTACACGAGAAATTATACGTCGTATTCGAGGTCCGAGCGCTTCATCGGAATGGGCCTGCTATCTAAAGTGCTCCTTACTCGTCCACAACAAGTGTCAGTTTCCCTTGGAAGCTTCACGAAAGCTTGATAATACTTTCGTTGACGAAATCGCCTTATTGACTCGCTAATAAAAAGTGTTAAGTTATGGACAAGTTATGCCACTTGCATTAATTTCGATGCTTAACCTGATAAACAAATTATGGTATATTAAGTTAATAGCTTAATTTATAATTGAATGTGTTACGATGTGTTCATAAGAAGGCATTGTTACGATCAGCCTTTAGCATATCTGGTTGCTGTTAACGACAAATTGCCAGGATAAAAATATGTACATACGTATACGTGTTGAGAGATCGAAACTTTAATGCTTGAGAAACATTTTAATTTTGTATTTATGCCATCGACGGATCCAGTTTGTCTGCCTATAAAATTTTATTTTTACATTCTGATTTCAAAAATTGTGTTTCTTAATCTTATTAAAAAGTTATTTATTTTATTGCTAGATTCACACCATATTTTATAATATGTGAGGAAGGGTTTATGGACGTAGGTCTGCTATCATGACCAGTTGATTACGCGCGGTGAAGTTTTCTACGACAATTCACACAGGCTGTATGGTTAGCGTGCCGCGGTTAGTAATAAAAATGGCTGCTGAGCCTTTGACACGGTATTGTAATGACACGGGGACGACACGTAATGAGCGCACACGGAATCACCGCTTACGTGGAATCGGCGCCGAGTGTTTTGCCAGAGGCACTCCCATCATGGTCACATGAAAAAAAAAACGAATGTTATATCAACGAGGATCATAAACTCCGCCAAATGACTGTTGTTATTTGTTTTGATGACTTAATTTTGTTACTTTTCCTGACGGGTTTTATAGAAATCGTAAAAGCAGCTAATGATTTTAATTGATACGTCTTCTGATTTACATTTTTTATTTATTCGAAAGCCGATACCGAGCTGATAAAAATACGGTTTATAGGAATATGAATAATTTAACGCAAGGAATATTTTAGTAATTTCACACTTCCACGGTAAAGCTTATCATCTTGTGCGAGTCGTAAAAGACGGCTGCGGAGAGGTGTCGATACGGCTGTAGCTCTTACTGATAAACAGGCTATGTCTGGTATGCTGGCTTCGCAAAGTGAAACCTTGCCAACTATTTTATTTAATTTATCACTTTGTGGATAAGTGAGGTTGGAATAATATAATTATTTAACAGGTACCCTTAATTGTTGGCACCTAAAAAGGTGCATAAACGGTGGCACGGTCTGGGTAACACACACACACACACACATCTCATGGCACATCCTCCCCTAGGTTGGCCTGCAAGATGTATATGTATAAAAAAACAATACTTTGAAAATTATAAATATGATTACATGGATCTTTAAGAACAAGTAGGTATTTTACGAATCTAATGAGAATTATAGTATAGCGCTCCAAACTAATAATTTCAAAAGTTTAAGACCGCGAAGATGGCTGGGTTGTGTTACAATTAACAATTAAACATGTAGATCAATCGCCAGAAATAAATATGTTTCAAAATTATTTTATTATATTATTATGTAAGTACAAATCCATGCTTAATGCAGATTACAAGTACCGACACGTACACTTCGGTACAAATAAATAAACCTGATTCTTTACAATATTATTGGCATTGACATTTAGTCTTCACAGTATATTGGCAGTGTTTCGTTTGCGCAAGCTTCAATAAAGGAATGTTAAAGGATTAAAGGTAGAATTACGAAGAATTTACGGTTTGAAGAAGTATTCGTACAACATTTTTAAGATTACTACTTTATTATTGTAACTGATAATTTTATTGCGGATTGTTGAGTGAGGTTTTAAAATGGACAGTTGAAAATAGAGATATGAAAGGTAGTAGAGAACACAATATACAGGGTCAATATAGAGAACATAATATCAATGACCTCTCCTATGCCTTTATTTGATCTTCACTTCTCGGGACACCCTGTACAGAAACGATCCTCTTCAATTCTGTGAGATCATAGTTCCATTAATACAGAAAGGTTAAACTGGTATTTTTGAATACAACTGGGGTTACACGTGTCATCATGATCCTAGTGCTTTTTTTAATTTTCTTTCGTGGTAAAATCATCAAATGTGTCCTCCCACCAGGACAGGTCGGGAGGGACTGTCAGACTTTTACTGACTTAATTCCACGGTGTCCTTCAATAGCCCTTTCCGTTCCGGGGCCACGGTTACCTGATACTTCCGTAACCATGTTCTTAGTGCTGGAACGCTAAACGTAATTTATCACGCGATCTCATTTGGCTTAAGGCTAAATCTTTGTAATTTTGTTAAGGCCTTGCATATATTTTCCTTACCATAGTTCGTATTTTCTTTCCCTTCGTCGTTTTCATACCATAATACTTATCGATACCAATTTTATTTCCAGTACCTGTATCTCCTTCATCATCTGGCGGAGGCGCGGGCGGCGGGGCGGGCACCCCCCTGTACCCTGGCGCTGCGTCGCACCCCCTCTCGTCCCTGCTGTCACAACAGAGGCTGCTGGAGCTGTCGCGCTTTGGTCTACGGCACTATGACATCGCGCATCATGTGCTATCACAGCAAGGTGCTGTAACCAAGTTACTTGGTAAGCTGTTAAGCTTTATCTCTAAGTTGGTGAGGGAAGCGTTTTCAAGGTGTAAAGGACATCAACGCGCAAATTTTTACTATGATTTTAGATTTTCTGGAGTAGAAATTTTTTGATTGCTTAGAATCAGTTTTTCCATACAAAAGCGTAATTCTGATATTAACAAAATCGGAGAATTTGTTTTTAATGATTAACAATGAGCATCTTAACGTTGGAGTATCATGTAGTACTACATTCTTGGTAATATGTAGTTTGCGACACGATGTTACTTTCAACCTGTAACTATAGTTATAATGACACGGACAAACTCAAATGAAATAAATTCAATGAATTAGGTAAGTAAACACAACATTTACAATAAATTAAAGTCTTCAAAACCTAAGTTGCAGTTCAGGGGAATGTAGCTAGTAAATACGGCTGAATATATAAATATAACTTACCTTTTTAAAGAAAACAGTCAGTTGAAGGAACATTTTGGAAGTGTAGTGTTAGTTTGATAATTAGAACAGTAAAGCTCTTTAAGACGTTTAACCGTTTAAAGTAGTTGAAACTGTATGAAAATGTGAGTTATCAAGTATTGCGATATAAGCGTTTTGAAAATGAAGAATAACACGAGATGCGCACAGCATACTAAGATTACCTTAACATACGTCGTATAAGGACTTTCATATTCATCAAGCATGTCAGCAATTGATGACCAGACTGAGATGTCAATTAGATAAGTATCAGTGTCTTCTTGCTGTTTATACTTCTTTATAGAATTAATCACTTAATCAACTTGATTAGTGCTAGTGATTAGCAACAACACATATAGTATTAGGTGCTAAATAAAAACTGCAATGCACCTGTAACTATTAATGTACCATCTCTTGAAGATTTTATTGTATTTATCAATAGAGGTAATCAAAGTGTCCAGCGACACTCATTTAGAATTTTGTAGAGATGGTACAATTTTGTTGCTGTTAAGTAGAGCTATCTCGGTGACTCTGATTCTTCGGTAAATATCCTTGTTCAGGTTTTTATCACGTTCAGAAACTGTGAGCATTGTACTTTCCGTTCTTGTGAGTGTCATGGGCAACCGATGGCTAGAAAGTGGCGCATTATTATTTGACGTGGTGCTCTTAAGGGGAGGCCTTTGTTCAGGAGTGGATTAAGCTGAGATATGTAGATCTAATTTTATTTATATCAATGATATCTGAGAGCTAATACACGGTTCCTAGAGTGAGTACAGTTATTGGGTTTTTCATTACAAATTTCTATATTTTTCTTCATCTGCAACGATAGCGGCAACGAAGTTAATATTCCCGATTTGTAGCAAAAGGTTCAATAAATCTTTTAAGAAAATAAAAACATGAAGTTTATCTGTGGGCGCAGTTTATTAATAATAAAATGATGTGACACGTAGAGTAAAGCGATTTAAAAACATCAACGCAAAACTTGAATAGTGAATTTTTAGTAATGCATATATAGTTTAGGCTTTTATGTTCTTTTGATGATTTGGAGGAGGCGGCTAAAGCTATGTTCGGCACATTTTATAGCTTTAAAATTACTTAATTCTGTTTTTATTAGTATTTTAGACCGGCGGACTTTTTCGTCATTTTTATTGTGTTTTGGTAGTTATTGTTGTGCTAACATCTCAAAACGAGCCCTTTTAGGCTTTGCTGTATCTTCCGATGTAAGCTGATTTCACACAGAGATTTGTGA
The DNA here is from genome assembly GCA_943136025.2 of Agrotis puta. Classification (NCBI taxonomy): domain Eukaryota; kingdom Metazoa; phylum Arthropoda; class Insecta; order Lepidoptera; family Noctuidae; genus Agrotis; species Agrotis puta. Next base: position 10,257,906 of record OW964176.2, on the reverse strand, counting down.
AATCAACTTCGTTTAAAAACAAGTCCTTAATAACGCTACTTAGCTAGAAAATGGAGTAATCCACATCAAAGTGAACAACGCCATTACCTTCGAAATAGCTCTTTTATCAAGACAGGTGTAGTATGAATATTTGATGTCTGCAGTGTGCGATACCTCCATATGCTGCCCCACAAACGGCAAGTAAGTGGGTGTTATAAGAAATAAAAAAGGCTGATTTTACACTGAACGGTGTGTTTGTTATTACCAGCCTTATGATGATACTTTAATAGAAGACATCGGGTGTTGCGCAATTGTAGTGTCATTTTTAAACGTCGCTTAATTAAAAGGGAAAAAGTCTTTTGTTTGTAGAATTTTATTCTGTTGTAGGAATTATAGGAAAGCTGCCTATTATAGCACCGTAGGTGGAAGGCAAATAGGTGGTGTCGAAAAATAATTATTAATAATAGTATTTGAAAGTAACCGCATCGTCCTGCACTGCGGCATGATGGGACGATGATCAGAAGAAGATGGCTGGCAGTGGATGGATGTGGGCTGCCTAAAACCAGGATGGTTGGCGGTCTTTGGGAAGGCTTAAAGTCCAGCAGTGGTAGAAAATTGTTTTTTTTTTTTACTATCACACAACGCCATCTAGTCCCAAGCTAAGCAGAGCTTGTGTTATGGGTACTAGACAACTGATAAACATACTTATATATTTCTAAATATATATATATTATAGATAAATTACACCCAGACACAGAACAAATGATCGTGCTCATCACACAATCATTTGTCCTGGGTGGGAATCGAACCCACGACCTCCAGCATAGCAGTCAGGGTCACTAACCACGAGACCAACAGGCCTGTCCATTTGATTTAGTTGAGAAAATTTAGTAGCTTGAGAATCTCGGGACTCACGGATTACCGTGACCCCGGTACGTAAAGGGCCATTGAAGGACACCGTGGATTTTAGTCAATCAAGTCTGAGAGTCCCTCCCGCCCTGCCAAGTCTGTGTGGGAGGACTCATTTGATGATTTTACAACGATAAAAAAAAAGCTTGAGAATCTTGATTTCTATGCTTCAACTACTCCACATTTTTTAATACAAAGAGCTAAATCGAATAACATACTGACACCACGTCTGCATTTTTCTGGGAATTACTATAGACAGTCTTTAATAGAAAAATCAAAGGAAACTAACTACTTGCGCAATTTATAAGCGTTTTATTCCTACAAACCCCAAATGTCAATTACATATTCACATCGATTTAGTTGACCGAACAACCTGAATAGTCCTGGCATACAGTTAGAGGGCATACTTATTTCTTATTACTGTCCTTTCAATAACCGTTACTAAATAGAACCTTACGACTTTGTGATACAGTTGACGTATTGTAAAAGTTTTGTTTGAAAAGTTTCATATGCTCGAAGGAAGATAATTGATAAAGGGAACTTATGCCTACTGGGTCTGTTCCACTGTAATTAGTACACGTATATGTTATTTATAGTTTGTCGTAGTGGTGTGCTCTTCGGCAGTATATTGATTTATTCATGCGCTCCTTACAGAAGTGCCCCGGGCCTTATTGCCCGCAACTAAGTTATTTGCGATAATTACTTCACTCGCCCGCATAGAATGGTCAATAATATTGCCGGTTAGTAACTCTACAGGTGACCTAAAATGCTAAGTGTTAGCTTTTTCAGTTCAAGAGAATTAGATTGAACATGTTCTGTTACAAGCATAATTACATGCTTCGTTGTATTGGATTTCAGCAAGTAATTATAGCTGCTACATGACTAATAAGAGCTACGAATTGATCATGTCCAAAGTTTATTTTAAAGATTGGAGCGGAAAATAAATCCTAAAATAGTACTTATCGTATTATCGGTTTCATAAAAGAAACTAAATAAATTACCCTTTTTTCAAATAGCCTATTATTAACTCTATAAATGATATCGGATGATCCAATGACAAGTTAGCAATTATCGAAAGCGACGAGGCCGCGGTCCGAGTTTAACTCGCATCTAATAACACGGTTAGGGCAAAAATCTCAATCGCTATTAATCATCGATAAGGATAAGGCATCGGCAGAGTCCGCCGCGACGAAAGCTGCTATTGACGAAAGCTTAGATCCTAATCGATTCATAAAACTTGCAGCGTGTTAATTATAAGCCACCGGGGTGCGGATGAATGCGCCGCGCTGCCGCCGCGCCGCCTCGCCGCGAGCATTCGCTCCCGAGATCTCGATTGTCGATGTGAGAACTATCGTATCATCGACGATTTTTCATATCGACAACCCTTTATTTGACTGTTTCCTTTACAATTATCACAGCTGCCTTTCAATGCGATCTCCATCTCCAGCAACAGCGAGTCTCGCGAAATTTTTATGAGCACTACAATCATCTTCAATAATTTTGTAAACATAAAGAACAGGAAATATAAAATTAATGTCCGGTTTGCCAATTGTTCATAGTAATTATTGCATTCGTTGATTAACGTGCGCAATGTAGATACAGCTAATTGTTGCGCTATAATAGTAAGGGAGTTGGAACCGAAGCGTCAGTTGACTTTGACATAACAGACACTTGGAGTACTCAGTTAATTTGCTGAATTAGTTCTGTGCGCGGTGTGTAATTAGGACACGTGAGACACTTTGTGTGTGCTCAGGACTCGTGAACAAGCGATTCCAAAACCACTCGACCATTTACAGCGCGCACTGTATTATTTTACGCCGTTTGAACATTCATATTTCTTACCAAAAGTGTACGTTTTTGTATTTAATTTTATTTTCCTTTGAACGTTTTTCTGCTAGTTTGGATTAGTGTTATTATACTATTTTTTACAATGATTCAGCGTTTAGATGTTATGTTAGATATTGACGCGTTCTGGGAATCAATTATCTGCAAATAAATGAGCGTAGTTACTCGAGAAGGTTGAGTGGAATTAGCTACGTTATAATTTTCCAACATAAACACTACAAGGGAGGTGACGTGCGTCAAGACTTGGATATAGACGGCTCGTTAAAACGATACTACACAAGACGATAGTCAAATGTGCAAGAATACCATAAACGTCTCTACGCTATTGAGTCGAGCGTATATTATGAGAACAGAGGAGTGTAGTGTCAATCAATTTTCGCCGCTGGTGATTTCATAACGTCACGTGTCGGGTTCCCACGGAAGCCCGGCTACAACCCGCCCAGGGCCGTCATGTCCAACCACTTAAGTATTTAACATAGGTACATAGCCTTAGCTTAAAAGTTATTATCTAGCCTAAACAATTTCTAAGCTGACGGCATGGAAATGGGCACGCATAAATAACGTTTCATGGCCGAGTTTGAGTATTAAATTGTTGGTTGCGATGCGAGCGGAGTGACGAATAAATTGCCCATACACTGTCTAGTTTGCTGTCTCTTACAGATTAACTTGAGCACATGGGTTTATGCGATGCCACAAATTGCCGGCTTGAGTTACGTGTGAATCTACTAATTGTCCATAAACTATGGAATTCCGTGACACTAGTAGAGCTATTTGGTTTTCTAATTTGAAGTGAAGCAATATAGCAGCGGATGTGTTTGTTTCAAATAATGTAGGAAGTCAAAGAACCACAAAAGTCATAGACTGAGTAATTTCATATTAAACCGGTCATTTTATTTCGTCGTACGTAAATTAGTTGGTAGCTAATGATACCTACTCAAGATGATTGTCCGCGGATCGCCGCGGCCCGTAATGAAGCCGTATTTAGGCTTTGGTCCTATAATCAAAATTGAATTATCCCACTTGACATTCTTGCTTCAGAAATCATGCTTTTTCTTTTTCCGCTCCAATTCTGTTGGACAATTTGAATTTTTAATAGTCTTTGTTGTCAATAGGATGTTATTTTTGTAGTTGGTCATACGGATCTATGATTTACCTTCGGGTAATAATACTAGGTGACATTATTGAGTCAGATCCATTTCTAATACATAAATAATATTAAGTTAATGAAGCAATCGAATTCGTTCGTAGTTAGAAAGTAAACTTTTTAAAAAACTAAAAACGACGGGTTGCACTCTGGGAGTGCCGGCAGAAGTGAAAACTTCAATAGTAATAAACACACACGAACATTCGCGCAAGCGCCCTGCGCCGTCTGACGAATTTTCGATTAGGTCACGTGTCCTGACGCGAGTTTAACATTTTTTACCCATTCCAAAAAAAGTGCACAACGCCGCTAAAGAAGTTTTCACTTCAATAACTAATAATTTATTATTCTATTCCTCACTTTAAGTTTTAATAAATCGTTCGGTTTTTGATGTCGTGAACGGACAATGGTCAGATAATCCTTTCATTGTTACACTTGACATAGTACCTGCGTTGTCTGGTAAACTAATATCCTCTAATGATACCTACCTATTGTTTAATGTCATAGACCTTAGTGATTCCACTTCAGTAACTTCGGCTCTTGAATCGCTCGAAAAATATGATCTAATTGCTTCCGAGGGAGCAAGCGCGAACTGAATCAAGTTTCACATAAAAAAGTCGATCAATCACCGAATCAAGGCGTCGTTAACACGCGTTGCATTATGTTCAATAAACCAGGCCATCCAGACCCACTTCGCCGCTAAAGATTTTGATCTATTAACTGGATGACAGTGCACTACCGAGCCGCGGTTAACTTTAGCGCCAGTCAATATAAAGAGCCACTTCTGAATACTTTTAATACAAATTTAATTAACTGGATTCAGACCTATTCTGTGTCGTTTAAAAAGATCTTTGTAGACGCACCGTGTAATGACTTAAAGCGTCCATAAATGACTCCTGTGTGGAAATTTATTAACAGTCGTTTTGAGTGTGCATTGTCCCTTTGTAGCTCTCACTTCCTTAAGCGTACCGCTGATGATTAATTGCTCATCTTTGTTTTGCAACATGAGTCCCTTTTAAAAGGAAAATAACAAAAACTTGGAGGGATTATTCGACACCTTGTTCGTGCATTCTGAATGTGTTTATGTAGTTTCTCTCGCGTTTATGGTGAAGTGTTAAACTTTCAATTGATTCGTGCCGATCATAGTTATGACGCTTATTATCATAACGAACACAACGTTTAGTATTTATGAAGCCATTGAAAGATGGTCAGGTTAATTTATTGTTTTATTTTTATTTATAACTGCACCAACATGCCATATTCATAAGCGCTTCTTCATTTTAAACGTTATCCAGTTGACATAATAATTTTATAGACGCAAGTAAATAAATGTATAAATTCATTGAATGTTAGTTCCTAATAGTCACTTATTTACTTTGCGTAATTTCCTTCATTCTCTCTACTTTTTAGAGGCTTTGCGAGTCTTTTCCAAAGGTCATAATAGCCATTTAAACATAGGTTAACAAAAACTTTTAGAAAAATTATGATAACTACACAAAACGACATTAACCAGTATAACATGAGACTAGTTTCCCTGCAGGTCGTGCGTACGCGCCGGGAGCGCGCTTGAGTTTCACGCAAATAATACACATTTAGTAACAGTTTCAGTGGCTCACACGATCCGCCTCTGCCTAGGCAACGTCGAGTAATTGGTCCCGGTCATGCGATTACGTTTCTAGCCGATTTAATTATCGCAAAATGATCAGTGTGCCGGCCTCTCGCAATTTAGCTATCAATCAAGGCGAGAACGGTTATTGGCGTTCTGAGTCGGCCGAGTAGCTATATGGATTTTCAAAGTTACAGCAAAACTGTAGTGAAAGGTACTGTTTGATTTCAAGCACGTACAACGTAATGTTTGACGTTCCGGTGTCGCTTGCGCCAATGGACGTATCCGTTGGCCAAGCAATTATATCTTTAAACGGTTTACTTTTCGTTGACATTTTCCGTAAACGTTTTCCGATAACTTGTAGATTCACGTGTAACTTCTGTGTTTTTATCATCACTAGATTTTCTTTTTTTTGATGGAAGTAAGCAAAAAAACTGAAAAAGTTCTTGTCGATGCTGGTGACAAAAGCTTTTAAATGAAAAAAAATACGTCCTGGTCATGATAGAAAATAATAGTTCTACAAACATGTCTCATTAATAAATCAGAAAACACTTTGATAAATACTCACGAAAAATCATTTGTATTGAATCAAAGCAAAGGATTGAAAATATGTGACACGAATAAATATTTTGACTTAATATATGGTAGCGGTTTTTGTACCTTACTGTATGAAATTCATCACATAAGTTTGTTTTAATTATTAAAAGAACGTATTGTATAGGTATGTGAACGCCTTCGTGTTATTAGATAGGTATTGTAACTATGTATATTCTACATATACCCAATTTTTTACGTTATGCATGTAAAGGGTTAAATTTACCATTACGATTTTAATAAACTTATGAATATTATCACAATGTTCTAAATCTATGCTGAAATAATTACACAAAACGTGGCGTTCGCTTTTTACAGTTGTGTATCACGCCACACTTGTTTAATTACCCATACTTACCAACTTTCTATGGCCAATACCTACTTCATATGAAAACACATAATTTTCTTCATAAATTCATATCGTGGTCGCAATATTAAAATGGGTTTCACCTATTAAGGCGATGTGTCGCGAACCTCATGTAAACGCGAAATTGTTTTTTTGTTCGGCAGCGCCATTTTGGTCGGTAAGCTTTAGTCTTATCAAGACATAAAGAGACTTATGAATTCATCTTGAATGGCGTTGACAAAAATGTGAATATAAATAATGTGTTGAATAATTCAGCGTGTTATCGGTATGGAAGAGCGGTGTGCACGTAAAAAGCGAGCGGTCCTCGCGCTGCCCGCCGGAATGCCGCTGCGCTGTTTTTACGTAATTGTCCTGATGCACGCACTCATCCATTATCTAACTGACTTAGGCACCCGAGAATACGTTAGTTTTTGCCAGCCACTCTAATCATAAGCCACTCCATAAGTCTAAACTTGCAAGAATTTTCCTGGCTCATAAATACTTCAAGTTTCAGGAATTGTTTTGTTTTTTATTTCTGGATAGGTATTTCATAATCCAATAATTAATTTATTGTAATAGAGCTTCGTATATCATAACATACCAGTGTTTGTTTTCCACAACATCATTAAGTGAATCCCACGTGTTTAAACCCAATAAAAACAGAGCTTGGGATAAATAATAATTAAAAATTCACGTCTCGTCACATGCAGGCTTCATTTAGCCGATGTCAATGATTCTGTAATTATTAATACTAATTTAAAGGTTTCATTGTTATTCTTACCGCCGTGCTCGATTATCAGTTTTTTGTGGGGACGCACGTCCACTGTCCTTTTAAAAGTTAACATACAAATGTTGATCTGCAGTTTTTACATGTATTTTGAGGTTTATTACTGGTAGGATAAGGGTTAAAAAGTTAAACTACGGATTGTGTTGCAAGAATTGATTCGCGACAAGTAACCTGCGTTTACTCACGTTTAGCACTCAATGAAATTGCATCAATCGGTATCGTGTCGCTATTACTGGTATTTTTATTTGAGTCTCTAATTTGATTTTGTTTTTTTTTTATTTCCTTTAGCGAGCAGCAGGTGACAGTTTGTTCGATTCGTTTTTATCTACAAGTTGTGACGGCACTTACCGGAATTGTGATCGGAATGACAACAGAACGAACTGTATTGTTTGGTATTGACTGTTGCATCTACCAGCACAGTATGATGCAGTTTTTCTTAAAAACATGGTTCAAATCGATTTTAGGCTTTTGAAATTTATACTTTTTCACAGTAAAGGTTTAAATAAATATTTCTATGAAAAAGAAATTCAAAAAAGACTACGATGAATTTGCAGGTTATTCCTCCATGAATCTGCCTACCTTTATTCTTTATCAATCATTTATGTAGTTGACACATTAGTGATATTTTTCTATACTTACTTACTGATTATAATTTATTTTGTTTCAGGCACTCTCCGGCCGCCGGGTCTGATCGGAGGCAGCAAGCCTAAGGTCGCGACCCCAGCAGTGGTCTCCAAGATCGAACAGTACAAAAGAGAAAACCCCACCATCTTTGCTTGGGAGATCCGGGAACGACTGATATCTGAAGGTAAACGATATGAATTAAAAGATTTTATTATATTGGTATTTTAAACACGAAAGGAAACAATAGATCTTAGTCGAGCCATCTTTGCAGGTGGTATGGAGAATGAATATCTACTCAAAATCAGGTTATTAAATAAAGCAGAAATTAAAAAATACTTACTTTAATTTTACTTTTCTTACTTATTTAATATTGAACTGAATTGAACTGAAGGTATTATGTGTTGAGTGGTATATCAAACGATTTTATATTCATTCATTGTTATGTTTATACAATGATCTATTTTACGCATATCAGCGTGGTAAATGCAAACTCTTTAGCAATACCTTTGATGTTTGTCGCATTGATGAATTAACAATATTCACTACGTTGTTCACGTTCCCACCCAGATAAGATTTTCACATATAGTGAGCAATAGGTCACGAATTTGGGCAATTATAATTGGGTGCTGATTGGGTGTTATATGTCTAGCCAGAACTTGGCTGACACGCAACTGCCTGTCAAGTGTAAGACAATATTCATAAATTACAAAATAATAAAAAACATTTTTGAAGCTCACGTAGATAAAATCGATTAGAAATATCGATATGATGGATGTTATTCTATGTCGCAGCTCTAAAATAATTAAAATTTCTGCGTTTAAAAATACACTAATTACTTACGGGATACGATAACAGTATTGCTTATATTCGATGGCTTATATGCGAACCGGTAAAAAGTCTCAACTGAGATGCACATTGATACAATTTTCCAATGCATTCAACGGCATCATAGCTTGCCTTATACTGCCTGACCGTGTGTGTAAAACGTAATTTTTAACTAAGCAGTAGATACATGTTACAGTGTCATTTTTATTTTTGTAAAAGAAATCTTAAATTCAGTACCACTATGACTTGGGGAGCATTATTTACAGCAAATCGTGCCAAATTAAAAATTTTAGTTTTTCATAATAAACCTTTAAGCCTTTGTCAAACAGACAGGCGTGACGAATGCGAAGCGTGACGTTTTTATTTGTAATGTATGGAATTGTTTGAATCCAGTCACATAGAAAAGCGGAAAAGCGAAAGCGATCCGATAGCGTGACAGAACTATCGGGCTGACGTCTCGCTTCGGTTCGGTATCGCTTCGGAAACGCTTCGCTTTCGCCTGTCTGTTTGACAAAGGCATTAACGTATCCAGAGTTGGAAGGCAGTGTCGGTTCTACGGTAGTTTTCTTATAGTGGTGATGAAATAAATTACGCATAGTTGGCGCATGGGCTGAGAGTTCGTCTTCTGCGCTGCGATTCCTGCACAGAACAAATATTTACTAATTTAATGTTTATGTATGTGTATTTAAATTTCTATAAATGCATAATTTTTTTCCAGAGTTAGTCCCATTCTGGGAAAAATTCATGCATTTATAGAAATTTTAGTAAGAGTTAAAGAAAAAAAAACATGTAAACTCACATATCAATATTTGTTCTGGACGGGAATTAAACCCGAGATACGCAGTGTAGCAGTCGAACACTCGGCCATAGCGCCAATCATGCCGTCAAAGTAAATTTGAAGTTATTTGTAAAAAGTATTAAAATTTGACTAATTTTAAAGGTTTACTGGTAGATAATGCCTTAATTAAATAAAATACTAATGTATACGGTTACATTTGAAAATCTTTCACATAGATAACGGATGTCAATTCTCTGATTTTCCTTACCTCTAAGATGATGGAAATAAACAAACAATTACAGCCATCAACCGTAGGTCTATACTTCCATACCCGTTCGCTGCGTGTGTCTTGAATGCTGTGGGCTATCACGAGGTGGACCGAAGTAACTGTGCACAGTTACTGTTCGCTCAATGTGCCCCCGCTAACGCGACGCACACATTGTTCGCCATTTTGTACTGCTATTGTAATGGTCCTGTATTTTGTATTGTGTTTTGTACGGAACATGTAACGTAAGGGCGTTTGATCGTCACGTGGGCAGTCTGCCTTTTAGCGGTATTTTTTATGGAAAAAGATTAAAATGATTGTTCAGTCAGAGACAACTTCTTCTGAGGTTTTTAATTGTATATTTTGGAGACTCAGGGGTACGAGTAATGTTAATGCACAGTGATTAGTGATTTTTGAAATATAGATAAAAATATTTTTTATCATTTTAAATTTTTCTATTGGCCAAATAAAACCTTAAGACATAGATGTAAATAAATACGAAATGTAGTAGTATCAATTTTAAAATCGTATTAAGGTAAGGTCTAACTAAAGCTTTAGAATATTATCAGTACTATTGCACTTATTTTCTTTAAAATTTCCTTGATTAATTTCTCCCTACTTATTATTAACATTAAAAAAAAATACAAAATAAGAATATAACAAACATTCTTTTAAAATATTATTACTACCTCGAAATTCAGTTAATTTACTCCTAGTATAGAAGAAAACTCAAGTTTTCCCAAACTCTGGTATATACTTGTCATAGTTCAATAGGTATCTTTTATATTTGTTAAGTGTTGCAACCTGATTCAGTGCAGCTTGAACTGTTTCAATTCGATTCAGCTTCTTTAGCTGCAGCGGGTATGCCCACTTATTTGTCAATTGTCATGCTGCATCAAAAGGAAAAAGTATTTATTTAAAAAGTAGAAATAGTTTAAGCTACAACGTGTTATTGTTCACTGACTTGTATAATGTCTATCGTGTTACTCATTTGGGTTGTGGATATCCGATAGGCAATCGCTGATTATGAGCTTAAACTGGAAGCTGAGGCAAAGCTTAATTGTTAAAAAAGGATGTACATGGATTTATTTATTTAAATGTAAATCTTGTCATACATTGTCCTGTTTCAACGTTGATATAAAAAATACCAAATGATGACATCGTATGGAACAAAATAAAAGATGTCCCATAGCAACTGTATCTGACTAACCGAAAATAAAAACAAATAAATTAAACCAACTAACACAAAATCTGTCAATCAAAAACTCAAGTGCGTTCTATTCGAAGGATCTCTAGTAATAATACGAGTATAAAATGGACGTCGCGTAATACCGGTGAGCGACTCAAGTTACAGGCATTGCGTGCGCGCACACACGATACGGAACCGTCTGATCATCGAATTATTACCGAGTTACCTTATTAAAATAATTTATGGCAATTTACAGATTGCTATTAAGTCAATGAGGATCGTTTTCAAGACGTGTTTTGATAAATCGCGGCTGGATGACGTGCGAATTGTGTAGCTCGTGTAATTGAGATGGATTTGTCTAGGATAGGAACTAGTTAGAGACCAGTAAATAATTAGACACAGGAATGTTTATACCCTGTTCATATTATTTCCGTATACTAGTGACGGTTGGTAGAGGAGAATGATTAAAAAAAAATCGGTACGCTAATCTCTCAAAGATGATAATGATCTTAGTGTGAAATATTTTTAAATATTATCCGAATTAACGCATGCGTCGCGAATTTCAAAGGTTTTCTGTGGAAAGCTCGATTGGTAGAGCACTGGATGTACTGAATCTGAAGTTTGCAGGTTCAAATCCTGTTTCAGAATTTGAGGAGTTCTATTTGTATACTTCTTTTCATTAATGTAGAGCAATCTAAAGTTACCTTAGTTAGTTAGGTATTTTTATTTAATAAGCTACTAAACAAAAAACGTCACCATCGAATAAATAAGGTCACGTAAGCCACACAATGCGAACCGCTCTGTTTACCCAGTAACCAAACACTTATCTAATTATAGGATTAAAGTATTTGAGTAATGAACTTTAGATGAGTGTCAAACAGTTTCGGCAGGGCAATAGGCAAAGCCATTCAAGTGCACGCCCGAATATGGTCTGTTAGTTTTGTAAATGGCCGCCGCGGCTGACAGCGGATATAATGTAATTTGAGAACATCTATTGGATTTTGTGTCTATGTGCGAGCAATATAATGCTTTATGTATCATTATTATGTATGTTTATTATTTTTCTACGGTTCAAAAGTTGTTGGCAAGGAATGCTATTTTTAGGTCTTCTTAAAATAAAAGTATTTCAATAAAAAACATAACTTATACTATAATAATATATTAAAAGACGCCTTAATTACGTGTCATATCATTGCTGCAGTACTCCATTATTTATGCCATTATGAATAAAGTTGTTCTTTATTAATTTACTAATCAGAATTATCATTAACATCAGATCAAGGAACAGAAGAATAAAAATCTAAATATAGGAGTTTAGCTGACTAATCTTGAAGTTATACGTTAACCGCTGCATATATTAAATCGAAAATTATGTCAATCTGTTTTCCTTTTGATCTCGAGATCAAATGAAACAATTTTGACAAAATTTCTACGCAATAAAGGGTAATAAATAAGAATGTCGCGTAGTGCCGCGGGCCCGAAGCCAACTGCACAATAAATGTGTCACTATAGCCGAGGGCTTTGATTATAAAGATGTCGTTGTTACACATATGCAAGTATATTTATATATAATGGCATTATATTAAACTAAAAACCACCAATTTCCCCTGCTGGAACATAAAATTTTCACAATTTTAAGCTGTAATTCGGTTTCCACTCATTATTTTTTATGTCACTGCTGTAAAATACAAATTATTTTTATTATTTTCACCAACCAGTACAGTTTTCAAATAACTGGATTCTGAGTCTGCTCGCAATTTCCCACTTTGTTAGCCATAGTGCAAACATAACGATTAGAGTGGACATTTGCTGAAACGTCTTTTCCTATAATGTTACAACGACACACGAACATGCGCACACATATCTTAGAGTACGATGGGCGTCTTTAGCTCAGAGGCCAACGAGCCAATTGCGATAATTGCACCAACGACACCTCTCGTGCCCATGCGTGACGTTAAACATCGCCAGCTAAAACAAAAGACGTCTTAAGCGTTAACAATCCGTTCAATCTATTTGTATCCAACTGCCGACCAACTTAAAGTTCAAAATCGTAAGCCTAATTAAACGTCATTAAAGCGTTCGTCGTTAAAGGACGTTCTTTGCCTTGATGTTTTCTCTAGTGCAGTTCAGTTCGGTAGGGTGCGTGCGATCGCATTGGAACTGGTTTTGCTTACAAGACCACTTCTGGTTTACGATATCAGTGGGGACCGGATTAGGAGACGATAACATTCTTGATGGGAAACACTGTGCTAAACTGAGTTGTTAAATTGGTTCGCAGCCATTAAATCCGCAGGGGGCGCCATAACTTCAGAGCACATGATTGGGTTAACGTCTATATAAAACACGTTTTATTTACATGACTTTAAAATACTTGGAAAACATTTCTTGTAGGTCAGGCTAAATAATATTTGTAAAGTAAAAATAATAATACCTTTTTCCTGATACCGAGTTGTTTATGTGAATCTCAATACTTGTGTACAAAGGAAGTGGGTACAATTTTCTTCAGATAAAGGTCTCAACAAGTGCGAAATGAAGTAATACGAGTATTATTTTGATTATGAATATGTGAACGAGTTATTATGAACGAGGGGTCGAACAATTGCTCAGTGAACGCTTTTATTTTTTATGTTTTTTTGTTCTTATCTCTGCGGCTGGCTGACATTATCGTCATTTGTTGAAATGTGTTTAAAATAATTGCTCGAGCGCAGTGAGCGCTCATGCCTCCGTTGTATGCGAAAATTGCACGCGATCCCACGTCAGTCGGTTGTTTTGCGTAAATGCTCACATATTTGTCGTAAATGTTGGTGTATTTAAATAAATTCTGCTGCATTTTGACTCAAAACATTTAAAATTTACCGCTAACTTTTGCGGTTACGATTTAATATAAAATTGAATGGCTTTATTGCATTGAGAATGCTTTGTTCAATTTGTTCGGTCCGGGGTTGTAGTTATGATTGATTCCATTAGATCTGTGGATGGTTTCGGTGTATCAAAGTGTGTTGACCGGCGCGGACCACCTGCTGGCCAGGGAGCCCCGAATAACTATTACTGCTACAGAATTATTAATCTACAGAGCTGACCCCGTAACAGGATTTTGTTATATTTTTTCTTGTTCTTGCAAAAACTGTTTTTCTTCTTCTTTGTTTTTAGTGAAGTGGTAATCAACATTTCATTATTTTTTCATATATCTAAGTACCCCTTGTGTGAAATTTTCTTGTGTACATATACTTATGTAGAGTTCATGCCGGGCACTTGCGTAAGGAAAATGTGAAACGTTTTTCACCCATGAGAATAACAATAACATTACTGAAGACCTTTTGAAAGTCACACTTTAAAAATCTTGGAAATTATATGATTGATTCATAAATTATATTTCTGCTAGTTTTACATATTACAAAATACGCAAGCGAAATAAAATATGAACAGTTTTTGACCGGTTCCGAATTTTAATGAAATCGATTCTTAATTTTTTTCACTGATAAATCTCTGATACAATTTTAATTCGTTCAAAGAGAGAGAGACAGTTTCTAACTCTATGGTTTGGTCAGAAATATGTCTAAGTAATAGAAATTTAATCAAATTATAACAAAATGACCACGCTCAACAGTCGAGTGCTTTGTCGTAAGCGCGTGCCCGAGGAACACGTACCATTCCACTTGGCTAAATTGATTAAAGTTACATCTGCATTGTCGGCACGTATCTACACTAAATTTAATTTCTTTATCGATAATATTCACTTCGAGAAAAGTAATAGGCAGCTGTTGATAACTATCCATCAAAATATTCTTCTTATTCTGATTTTGATTGCAAAAAAAACCGTCTTTCATATGATTTAAAAAAAAATGAAACGTCCCGAAAGATCCAATTTATTTTAACTTAATATTTATACAAACGGTGACTACAAAAGGAATGTGTCAAAAACGCAACCACTCGAGAGCGGTGCGCGTCTGTCGATCGTTTCTCGACGAGCAGTTATTAAAACAGAGCAGCTCATCGAAGCCGGCTAAATTTTAATAAGGTATCCACTACCGTCTTTGTTAGCCGTGACGAGGCAGTTTTGGACAATGGCTTGCGCAACTTATCGACTAAATCGATATCGGTTTACGAGGCGTTACGGGCGGCTCTAGCTACTGACCATATTTTGATTAATTGCATTCTTAACCCACAAACTGTATGGGTTACGTGGAGGCCCGAATTATTGGCTGGCGCCGATTAATTAGCGAAACGGATGACGAGTAATTTTACGGTTGGGGTGTTAAAATGTTTTGGTCGGCCATAAAAACACTTTTATAATTTATTATTCCTTGTTAATGTTGTTTTTATGATTCGTGTTTAGCTATCATATTAAAAATTTACATTTCCGATGTCCGTTCTTATTTGTTTCCAATTTCTCCGAATCATTATGTTACTTTACCACGGTACAAGTTACTATGAGATAGACTGAACGCTTTTTTGTGAGCCTTTTGACATTTTACTAACAAGGTCCCACCTCGTTTGCCGTTATTGTACGGTCGAAATAAATCAAATCGATCTCTACACAGCTTCCAATAAACCGATACATTTATTGATTTGTTACAGCATTAAATTGGTTCCCAGCAGTGCATCACATCAACAGTGTTGCCCGACGGCGGGAGGGTCACGGTCATGATTTCGGATTTCGGTTTTGGAGAACCTTTAATCGTCGCCTGTACATGGCGCTACAAAAACATGTTTTGATCGGTTTTTGCTACGCTATTGTCGTGTTATTGAATTACCTAATGGGCTTTGTCAGTTTTCAAAGCGACGAAAGTTGCACAAGAATGGTATCTGTACATAAATAAATCGTACCGATTATCGTTTATTGTATTGCTATTGGCTGCGATCGAATTGTGAGTTGTCATTTTGCTTTTAATTGTTGCTGGACAGGTTGTTATTCAAATGATATGGAAGCTAGATATTGCAGGGCGATTATTCATTGCGGGTTGGCACATCTTTTGTGACTTTAGCCATTGAGAGCTAATTGAAACGAGTGGACGCGTATGCGTAGGGTAGGCGTTTAGCGCAACGGTTGCGCGAGGCCCCCTGGAGGTACAGACACCTTTTTACTCAGTCGACTCGGCGGGTGCCGCTTGATTGCATCCGATCTCATCGTTTTATGTTCCCCATAAAGCCAACAATAATTCATTTAGACGACGTGACGCCACTCATTCGTTAACTGGTTCTAGACGTTCGACGAGGACGTGATTTTTATTTTGGAGCGACAGAAGTGAAGGAAGCGTCTAATCGTCTTCAAATTAGAATTTGAGCTTTGATGGAAAACTTTTCTACTAAGAAACGGAGAGTTCAAAAGAACTAATAATTAACTACTTAATAAACGGCAAAATAGGCGCCTACAAGTCTGATTGGACTTGCAACATATTCTTTATATAAAGATCAACCAATTAACTAGATTTATTATGATATTTAAAATGATTAAATCACAGAAAATTCTTAAAATGTTAATTGGTTGAATTTGCATGCTGTCTCAGACTGATGTATTATAATTTATGACGAGTTTATACAATTTAAAAGCTAAGGCGTAGTTAGTGCTTTAAATGAAATACTAGGAAACAAAATACTTAAAAAAATACTAGGTTTTTATATTCAATTAATTTAATTACTGTGTTAGAACAACTCTGATCTTAAAGTTTTACTTATATATTAAATTCTATTCAATTTATCTTTAATGCAAAAACTTATGGTAAACTTAACGAAGAGATATTTTATTCTACTGTAATATTTTATTACACATACAATGTGGAGCAATATATGGAAGTACAAATTTGGTTTTATAAACAATTACGGTTGCCTGATTAGGTAAGAATAATTAAGTACTATCTATTTAACCCACAGACAATGCTTCCACAAGATATCAAAACCTCAAGGTATAAATCGATAGTTGATAGTGTCTTACAGATTGAGATCAAACAGTTACCCTATTTAATACAGCCACAATGGTTTATCAAAGTCTACTTGGAATTTATTCATCATTCTTGAATAATGTTTATCCGAATAGAACACTAAATAATACTTGAATTCGTGTCTAATACTACAAGTTACACAAATGATTTCGCCAAATAACCGTCAAGCTAATTAATTAAAGTCGATTGAAATATTGTCTAAACCTAATTAGCGTGGTTTGATAGAATCCGACATCCGTCGCGTTACCAGCCGAACGTATCGGAGAACCGGTATAAGTAAAACAAACAAACAAATTCATTCCAAACCATTAGGCACGAGATCCGACTGTTAATGTCTCAATTTAGAAACGAGCGTAAATCTTCAAAGGCGTGACAATTACTGTTACTTCCCGGCATTACAAACAAAAAGGTTTTCCGTCAATTATCGATAAATTAACCCGATTAAACAGTCTATAGCCAGACGGCGCCGGAGTGCCTTATCTTTGGACATGCCACGCTTTTAGGCAGGTACCAACTAACAACACTCCGACGCAGAAACATTAAGATTTTTTAAACCAATTTGCTTTTTATTAGGATGCCATGGGAAACTAAATCGCTTGCTTGATATTTAATGTAACACCGAATATTTCAATTTGTGCTTTCATTCAAGAAGCACGCAACAATTAAAAACTGATAAAATAATTACTGTTTCGTATCAACACCTATTATTCTGCACTAATTGCAGTAAGTAGTTAGCTAGTAGTGCAGGCGCTTTCGTAAAGCGCGCACGTATAAATGCTGTTAATTCGATAATTAATCGCTTTCCGCCGTATAATGATAGAACAAGAAAAAACTACATCGCTTTTAATTGTGCCCTCACCGACAGCCCCTGCGTACTGATGTATAAGATGCTCTTTATGTTGTAGACATCTAACCTTTTAATAGAAGCGGACCCTATTGTGACTAATCATGATTAAACGACTTTAGACAAATTGCATGACCGTGACTAAGCATGTAGGATCCGGGCCCGATCCCAAATCATTAAAAGAACAATTATAGATATCGCATTCCCACCTGCAACCTGTTGATGGATAATGATCTGGCTCTAAACAAATAGTAGAACTAAGACCACTGATCGCCGCTCATTGTCAGTGAAGACTTCAATAAAAACGCGATTGATATTAGCAAACTTGTTTCTACTCATTACAATCGATACTTACTCGTTAAATGCAATCAACTGCTGGAAAGTGAATGATTTCGCACCATGCAGACTGTCGAAATAACATGTTATCAGATCAATGACAATGACGCGTTTGAAGATACGTTTTTTTGTAGCAAAATTATCGACTTATCCAAATTGAAAACACGCCCGCGTAGAACGTTGTGATCGAAACTATCGATAGGCTACGTGATTGTTACTAGACAAAAAGCAATTTAACTGTTCTGTTAAAGATCATTGAAGTTTTTTGTCATTTAAAAGAATAGAAAACGAAGTAGATTAAGTAGCGGCGACGCGTCGCTGAGCTCCCACAAAACGTTAAAAGATTTCCAACGGTTTGTTTTATTTCTGAAAAACGGCTGCCCCTTTATAATTAGAGATCTTGACTGGTAAGTGATGACTAGTCACCATTATACTGTTCTCAGCCACATCAAGCTTTTGACGTCCAGCGGCACAGAAGGCGTTCTATCGAGCCTTCGTCTCAACGCACCGATTACGAGCCAAACAAATTGTGTAGAGGGCACCTTTTTATGCTTTTCGACGTGCTAACAATGAACCAAGCCGCGCAACTGATCATTACCATTATACTATATAAGGCTTTGTGTTTTGAGTAAATTATAACAGGTACGTTTTGTGTTTTATTTGATACGTCAAGCGCTGGTTGCGCCGAAGCGCGCCGGACGCCTCACAATAGCGCTTCATTATCAACGGTGACCGCCTTTAAATCCATCTTTATAAATCGCGATAGTCTCAACTCGTTATTATAATAATTATCAGTCATGTCTGTGAGGTCTGTCAAATCGTTTCCTTATAACAAACAATTGACAGGGTGGCATATTTTGAAACGCAATGGTGCAATTTTGTATGGCGAGTTGTGTCTAGAAAATGTCTCTTTATCCGGTCACGTGAGCAACAATCATTAAGCAATTAGGTTTAATTATTGTTCCTGGATATAATTGTTCTGAGGTAGTACGTTCTTAAATGACAGGCTTGCAATAAATGGATCTATTCTACGTAAATGCAGACAAATTGCCTTTAAACATTGGTAGTACGATAAAGTGTGAGTTTTACTAACATAGTCTGAACAAGCAGTTGTTGTTCTCATTAGGTATGAAAATTGTTTGGGATTACTAGCTTTATTAGCTCTAGTAAGTGGTTATTGTCGATTGCCTGATACCTATAGGTACTAGTCTTACCTATGACAACACAGTAATCGTCTCCTAGAATCATTAATGCTGTAGGAAGTACACATTATTATATGTTGATGAAAATCTGCCGTATTTTGTCATTCGTACCTTGTTCTTTTCATACGCTACTGTAATTAGCAAGTCTTAAGAACGAAATCGATTAGTTAATTAAAGGTAGGCTTAATAAATGGAGAAATCAGGCAGTTAGCATGGTTTCTGTTACTGCCTATACTTTGTGAAGGAGTATTTACTTCCTTTTTATTTGAGAGCACACCCTCATAAAGGCTGTGTCAGGAACGTCGTTACAAATTGTTAAGTTTTCAGGCAGCTGGTCCCAGTTCTGTTCTTAGCTATTATTTAATTCGGGTGTGTATAATATACAAATATTTTCGGGACACAGAAAAAAGTCTGTGATATTGACTTACTTTGCTATGACAACAGCTTGAAAGCGGAAGCTCATATCGAGACTTTATGTACCGTAGAAATAAATATTAATAAAATTTCTAACTGTAAAGTATACCTACCAAGCGAAATATCTACTACAGCCAACAAATTGCAAGAATAGCATAAAAGAGCAATCAAAAGCGAGTTATTTAAAACAGTTGAGTCGCTGCGCTCGCGTTCGGTAGCTCAACAACGAATCCTACGACAATTACACTCGGACAGGCTATGATTAAATTATGGCACTTACTCGGAGTGTTTCCTGAAAATTACATGGGATGGCTCTCCAAGGCTGCGCTGGCACGCGATCTCGGCGCACGCAGTTAGCTCGCGCACACATTTAGTTTACGTTACAACACGTTCAGGGACGAGGTACCTTTGTGTCTTAACGACTGCCGTGATCATCAAACGTTCGGCTAGAATTTGTTATTGAAGTTTTTGCATATATAACTAATAATTGTGTCGGACGTCTAGCAAGAGTGGAAGGAATTATTGTCAAACTCAGAATACTGACCAAAACCCACCCTGTTTCATCAATTGCTCATTGTGTTATAGGGCCGCAGTACGTCTAACCTATGCTTAACTTTGGGTAAGAGTTGATACTGAAGAGGATACAGAATTACTTACAGACAGGATGTTAACATTACAGCTAAAAATATGTACTTATTCAAGTAGGAGAAGAAAAACTATTTTATTCGAATAATAGTAGGTACTTTTTTGGTGTTGTTACTGGTTGCCTCTACCGAGGCTTTTACCGAAGACTCCTACCGAAGGCTTCTACCGAAGACTCCCACCTAAAAAAAGTACCTGTCTCTAATAAAAAGATGACACTAATTATGATCAGACTAGCCCGTGGCTTTAATTTAAAATTTGAAAATCAATTCGGAACGTACATAGGTACTGGCACTATTTATTTTTATATGTACGGTGTTGTTGTTTTACTCGGGAACAGTACTTTTTTTCGAGATGCATTATAACCATCTCTCTACACCTGATAACGTAAATATAAAATTCAGGATGATAGGTTCAGTCGTGAAAAAAAAACAAACAAATTTATATTCGTTTATAATATAAGTATTAGTTAGGATAGTGTTTGCAAAAATAGACGAAATCAACATTCGAACGAAAGAATATATTAGTTTCATGTTCAGCAACTTACCTCCTATGGCCTTTTCAATAAGCTATAAGTAGTTATGATAAGGCACGACAGTTGAACAATACCTACCTCGTTCGTCAATCATCATGTGATTATCAACAGTCCACCTTCAAAGCTTAGGTAGGCAATGATTATGGCGTTACCGCGTTACAATGAAATAACAGAGGAAGCAGTGTTCTCTTATGTAGGTAATTTATAAGTAATTAATAACCCCTGTATTATTTTAATAATTTAAACGGAAAACGTATGACAACAAATGTAATGCGGCATTCTACAATGTGTGAATGCCGCACAAGATGGGACAAGTTATCATTAAAATGGGATTTCGTCCTAAAAGCATAAATCAACTTCAGGCTGTGATATTATAGGTATCACCCACATTTCGCCAGTAGTGATTTTAAGTGATCAAATCCATCCATCAACTGCAAATCCAAACTTTGTGGCTGCTAAGAAATTTCTAATGGAAAAGCCCAAAAACACTACTTGACGTGACTTTGACCTTGATCAACATTCGTCAGCGACCACTAGACCAACAAAGCAGTCAAAATTATCCCAAACATCTAAGAATTATCGTTTCTCTAAATTTAGTATGTTCGATTCGTTGAAGTAAAGTTCACAATCATTAGTAACTGTAACTCGTGCAGAATATAATTGTGTAACATGAGCTGATTGTGCCACTTAACACTATAACTGCAGGCCATTTTAAAACGCGACCAATGACGCATCGGTTTTAACGCGACCAGTAATTTTATGCACATTTGTACTGCGTTCTAAGAGACATCGAGTTTCAAAACTGCACACATAATTGCTATATTCGTGCTCAAAGCGAAATGTTTCTAGCAAGGTGTATATTAACACTAAATACAGCTCACTGAATATAACCATTGCAGTAATTTAAGTTGAAAAACAACATTCACTGGCGTGCGTTGCTGTAATGTTAATGTTTTCTTTTAATTTTTTTGTAGTTTGGGTGTGGTGTCTCTGCCAGAATCAATACTGATATAGATTCCAAAGGGCTAAGCTTATTAAATTTGTGAAAAGAGTAACTATTTAATAGAAAACAAATATCTTAGGCCCACTTGCACCACAATCACTAAACAGGTTTAGCGCTAAACTGATTTAAAACATCGTTCAGTCTCTGTCAACTTCAAACAATTTGACAGGGATACAGTGATATTCTAAGGCAGTTTAGCGCTAAACCCGTTTAGTGATGGTCGCGGGACCAAGGGATTACCGTGATCCCGGTACGTAAAGGGCAAGTGAAGGACACCGTGGATTTTAGTCAGTACAAGTCTGACAGTCCCTCCCGCCCTGCCCTGGGTGGGAGGACTCATTTGATGATTTTTCCACGCAAAAAAAAACCCGTTTAGTGATTGTGGTGCAAGTGGGCCTTAATCTTGTTGAAACAGAAAACAGTAATTAAAGTGCTACGATACAGCGTAGCTAAAAACCGTAGCATTTTCGTAGCAACCAAAACATTGCCTTTAATTATTTCAAAAGCCAACTTCCTTTTATCCACAGGCGTTTGCACGAATGCGACCGCGCCCAGCGTATCTTCAATCAACAGGATACTTCGGAATAGGGCTGCTGAGCGTGCGGCTGCGGAGTTCGCGCGGGCGGCAGGCTACGGCCTCTATGCTCCTCCACCCTATGGTGCCTTCCCCTGGGGCGGCGGCGGCGGAGTCTGGCCTCCTGGCTCCCTACCCCTCCCCCCCGGAGTACCTGGTCCTCCGTCAGGGTTATCACATCCTGACGCCAACCAAGGCTTTCTTTCCTCTGGGCGCGGACTAATTGGTAAGGATTGTTGACTCCATTATTAAATTATGAAACTCAAGCGTGGTGAACCGGTGACTCCATTGTACGAAATTATGTTGAATCTCATAAATACCGTGACGCTTTTTTCTCCCTGAATTCCTACTCATTCGTGACTGTTTTTGCCGTAACAGACGTAGACGGCGACGACTCTGGCTCTCTAGACGGAGAACAACCGAAGTTCAGACGGAACCGCACGACTTTCAGCCAAGACCAGCTCGAAGAACTGGAGAAGGAATTTGAGAAATCCCACTACCCATGCGTCTCCACGCGAGAACGACTGGCGTCCAAAACGTCTTTATCGGAAGCACGAGTTCAGGTAACGAACTCTAATTTACTTGACCTCTTGCATATGTAAATAAATTCATATAATTTGAAACAGCGAAAGATGTCAAATCAAAGCTGCCACTTTTTGTCAATTTGCATTCATTTGAATTTGTTAACACTGAAGACAGAATACTAATCATTTTTATTTACCGTTACTGACAGGTTTGGTTTTCCAACAGACGAGCCAAGTGGAGACGCCACCAGCGCATGAACCTCCTGAAGCGCGGTGGCGGCTCGCCCCCGCACCGCCTGCCCCACTCCCCCTCCCGCTCCCGCTCGCGCTCGCGCTCCCTCTCCCCCGCGCGCGTCTCCTACCACACCCCGCAAATGGGCGGCGAGAATAGCGCCTTCAAGGCTCTTTCGCACCAGGACACTAACGCCCTGAAGGCCTTCGCACACCAACAGTTCGACGCCAATGCACTGAAAGCGCTGTCGCAGCAAACCAACTTCGATGGAAGCGCTTTTAAGCCTCATCCTGCTTTAGAAAATAGCGCCTTTAAGTCGCTTGTACCGCATTCAGCGGCAGCAGCACTTCTAGCGGCGCAGTCGATTCAGTTAGCTCGTGGATACGAATCCCACTCGGACTCGGACGAGGAGATCAACGTACATGATGAGAGTGACAACGAGGACCGGCGGACGCGCAAGTCGCGCTCGGCGTCGCCGTGCCGGCAGCGCGCCACGTCCAACGACCTACCACTACAACTAACTAAACACGATCGTTGATAACTTGATACAGTCATTATCATTAATTTATTTACATTTTACCTACATAAAGTATTACAATTATCATTCCTATCGAATGTCCATGTTCCGAATAATTATGTAAATTAAGATTCTAGAGTGCTAATACTCCAGTTAGTTTGTAAATTAATGTAAATACCTATGTAGATATTGGAGTTGTTAATTAGTGTAAAGAAGAGAAAATGATTAATTATAATGATGCACAAACTATCCCGTTAGTAGGTACGTAAGAGAATAGTTGGTGGTGTTGAAATGTTTTGATCTTGGGGTACATAAGGAAAATATTAATTTGATTTCAATGGATATTGTAACATTAAAGGTGTAGTTGTAAATAAAGTATTCCGTGGAGCCTAGCGCAACATGTTCTAGTAACAGGCGTGGATACTAACTGGTTCGTATTTAATTGTTGTGATACTTCGAAGGAGTATACCAAAGTATTATTATCAATGGTAAAAAGTATGGTTTCAGGAGAAAAAAAGTTCCTAACGCTTTTCATACCTACCGAATACAAAATTTAGACTTATTTACACCAATTTTAGATGATTACAAACATTTGAAAGTATTTCTTAGACAATGAATTAGGTCACTAAAGTTTTTGATTTCGGCACTTTGTTATAAAATTCGTTAATTAATATGGGCACTTTGTATTCCAACGATGACTCAAGTTGCCCCTAGGTAGTTATTTTTGTAAATATTGTTACAATCGAGCGTTGTATACTATTTATTGCTTAAAAGAATAATTATTGTTGTAAAATATAGGAGACAGTTTACATGCGTACCTAAATATTACAAAAATACAAAAATAAAATAATAAATTACAAACTTTTGTTTTCTTACACACCATGAACTCCGTTTAGATACCTGCTCACTCTTTTTTGGGCAATATGAACTTTAAGGTTTGAGATGGCAAATAGAAGGAAATAAACTATTCTCCACTCAGGAGTAAGGTTGTTAATGAAAAGATACAGCTATGACGAAAGACGTTCGTAAGTACACACATTAAACAAAGTGTGCTATCACTTTGAAAAATCGTACCTAATCTTTTTGTTACGGTAGATTAAATTATGATTTGTTCATATTTTTAGATTATTATTACAGGGTATTTCTATCTAAAGAAAATACACAACAAAGAATTTTCCTTGATAAAATTCGATACTAGTGAACACAAACTTTTTCTGATGTGTGTATATTATGTCACTCTGGTACGGATCCTAGGTTGAGTTGTAGGCCTACCTTCTCTATATGGGAGGCCCGCAGGTTCGAAACCTGCCTACATCAATTCCGAGTTTTAGAGCCATAGGAACGATCTGATTCAAAATATAAAACTTACAAAACCTTACCTAGATGAACACACAGCTATGATGTGGTGACTAGAGCAGACTGCGAAGTGAGGGACTCGGTGGTCTTTGTATACAGTTTGGTATAAATAAGGCTATGACAAGCAATGGACTAGAACAGGTTCATTGAGAAGAATATAGAGAACTAGCTGTTGGCGGCGGCTTTGCCCGTTACAACTCGAAAAATTTCATACAAGACACAATCGGGATAAACTATCCTATGAGTTAGTTCAGGTTATAACTACTTATCTGTTTACCAAACATCCAAATCTTTTCAGTAGTTTTAGCCTGAAGGAAAGAAAGAAAGAAAGAAAAGAGATTTATTGACACACATAGGACAGAACAAAAAAAATACATAAAGAAAAACAACAAAGGAAACAAATTATTTAAATAAAAACGACATAATTTAAACAAAAAAAAAACAATTTAGTCCCGTGCGAGGCCAAAAGGCATCTCAGCATGTGCCGCGACATTTTTAAAATTGTCACAGCCCTGGTTTGATTAAGGATTAATTAACATCAATCCATCTATCTATCCTCACAAACTTTCATCATATATCATCATCATCTATCAGACGTAGGTAGAATGTTCACTGCTGAATATACACCTCCACAAACGTATTAACGTAATCTTTATCTTACTAATATTATACGAGTAAACTAGCGACCCGCCCCGGCTCCGCACGGGTGCAACCTCTACTACATTATGTTATATACATATAAACCTTCCTGTTGAATCATTTTATCTACTAAAAAATACCGCATCAAAATCCGTTGCGTAGTTTCAAATATCTAATCACACATAGGGACAGACAGACAGCGGGAAGCGACTTTGTTTTATACTATGTAGTGATGCCAACGTTTGTGGAGGCCTATGTTCAGCAGTGAACGTCAGCTGGGAGAATAATTATATTGAAGTGTCCATTTAAATCACAACATCCCCTGAAAAATTGTAAGAGAAGATTCGTCTACGTCAAGACCTTAATCGCTTATGAAAGGACAATAATCGTGACCATTGGAAAAATACAATAAAAACACGTATAAAATTGATTTTGTAAGCATTTAAAAGAACACCTAATAACACTAAGAAATTCTTTCTTGTCAGTAAGGTTTCCCAAGAAAATGCGGTACTAGAAAAGATAATTTATCGAAATTAGGGTAAAGACAAACACTTATAATAATAACTTTATTGTATCTTTCACAAAAGGCTCAAAACAAGGAAGGGCTTGAAGGATGTTTAACTTTCATATCAATAAAAAACTCGTATCAAATCCGGCAATTCGACGGTGATTAAATCCACAAACGATAGAGTTATAATTCTCAGCCCTTTGCCCGGATTGCAACGACAATTATCCCTTTTTTCCGTATTGTTATTAAACCGATTCACTCCTTCCCGGATATCGACGATCATATCAGTGAAAGCTGATTGGAGTCAGCAGAAAAACGTCGTGGAAGTAACAATGGATGTCCGTCATGAAGTACTACCTGCCTATAGAGCGTTTCTTACCGTCCTTTAGCTGGCCTTCTGCTAAATAACCAATTTCTTTGTTTGAGCATAAAATATAGTTAGGTATTATAATTACCATTTAAAATAACGTTAGGAAGATACTGAAAATATTTTTTTTAACCAGACGTACTTATTATTTGTACAGTTTTTTCCGTCTAATCTCGCATAGACACAATTCACTGAAACAGAAATACAACCGAATCAATTTCGTTAAGAACTGTTAAAAATTTCATTTTTTAATTACTAACACTACTTATTAAGTTACTTTTTTGATTTGAATGTGAATTTAAAAGTTTTTAAAAGCTCATCTGATGTTTGAAAACAGATGATCTATTATTAAGCAAGAGTTATCATCACCATAATTTTAGCCGCAAGACGTCCAATGCTGAACATAGGCCTCCCCACCGATGTCCAATAGCAAGTGTTGCCTAAAAAACTATGTTGAGAAAACCCTAAAGAGATTAACAAAGGTCAAATTCCCTCAGTTAATAGGTATGCGTCATCAAAGGAATGTCGGGATACGGTGACATCAACATCACTTGTGATGTTTGGCTTAGAAAGGAATATTAAGAAGTAAGTAAGTACTTATCGCAAAGTACATAATATGCAGTAAGCACAGCTCCGAGGGTTTAAAACGGCCATTTAACAATATTCCAAATGATTCATTTCGTGAATGGAAAGCCAATGACGTTGCAAGTAATGTACCAAGTGAATCATTAGGAATATTGCTTGAAGTGGCCGTTTTAAACCCGCAGACGTTGCTGGGAGTAAAATGTCTACTTGGCTCAATCATAAGCAAGGCAGTGGAATCAAATGGAGAAATAATATCGTATGTTTATATTGTATACATAGTTTGCGAGTAAATGTGCATATTATGTAGATGTAGTATCATTAACAAATTGGCGATGGCGCAGAAAGTTTATAGCTTAGCAAGAGAACGCAGGCAGCCTTATTCTGGAAGTTTTCTTAGAATGTTAGACTCGTTTGTTCGAATTCAATCAACAATTTATATGGTTTAGAAATAGACACAAATGTTTTATTTATTTAGCAATTCTAATTAACTTGGTATTAAATGACATAGTGAGCCTAGTGCTCTATGTTGACGGCGTTCCAAAAAATGTTTAAATAGACCATAGACCTAGGATTGTAAAGACATACCAACGATTGAAAACTGTCGGCATTTGTTTTTTGGTAGCAATAAATAAAATAAAAAACCGAAAGTGCTTTAAACCATTTAAAAAATAAATCAATACAACCATCAAAGAGTTGTCAAACAAATCAAAATAGCATATTTATGTGTGTCGTAAAAATCACATGTACACGAAATAAAGTCGTTACGTTTATTCGGAATAGTGAGGTGCTTCGATAAAGTTGTAGCGCGTGATAGCCGCGGAGTGAGGATGCATGTACGCGCGCCGCTCCAATAACAATAAATTTTGTGCGTCGTTTGAAGCGCCGAGCGGACAAGGCGCGTCACTACCAACTATGCGCTGAGTCCAGTTATGTTTTTCATGAGCAACTGTGGGAGTTTTAATTCTAGTTGAAAATTTTGAGATGACATAAATATACGGTTTCCGGATTGCAATGATAAAACAAATTAATGAATTCCGTTTTATGGTTCCCGTCAAGTACGATGATATAATTTAGTGTGCGAGTAAAATGCTTGGAAATGCCTCTGTGATGACCTATTTATTTACTTTCCTATTTCACAGCTTGGAGATGTTCTTTGAATTAAGTGTTTTTTTTTGCGTTTGGTTATAGTTTGTAGTTGTATAAAAATTAACTGTAGAAAATAAATGCCATTCAAGGTATATAACATATTAGGATTTTCAGTCTCTATAAACCAATATTAGCCAAAAATAACTAACAAAAACATACAAGAGAAGTAATTTTAAATGACAGGGACAAATAATACTCCGGTCCAGCGCACAGTAAAATTCACAAATACGCGTCCCGTGTGCCTTGCTGCTGTCACACGAGGCACAGATTAAGAGCTCGGTGTGAACCGCCCCACTATCTCCACAATACTTTAACACGTAAAAAGTGCTAATACAGCGATATGAGCCGGATTATAACAACACATATTTATTTACCTTTACTTCGTTTCATTATTCTATCCATTTCTTGGCTCTGTTTTAATATTCGGAGCTAGGTTATGTTCGTGTATCGTGAAACATACTTTAATTTTTTATTATATAAAAAAATTACTTTAAATGATCCCTCATTTAAAGTATTTTTTTTTAACAATTAGGAATTAAGTTAGAGTTGCGCTATTTAGTTAAACCTTGAAAAATTGTATTATTTCTGTACGTCTAAGCATTTTGCAAATATTTTCCCAACTTAAAACATCGAGTCTAAAACTTTCCGAAAAGTCATGAAAACATTTTTTTTATAACCTGCTCTAACGTCAATGAGGTGAGAGATCAGTAAGCGTCGATTAACACAAGAGACGCGACACTATGCGCACATTTCAACAGAGCGACTTAAAGTCTAACTTTATTTACTACACAAAAATATACAAATTCACAACGCGTCGCGTCGCGATCAAATGCTACGATGTTCATGTCATACGTCATACAAAATTATTATCGTTACACGTCTTACAGCCTGATACACCATTATCGTCATTATCTCCTTATGAAAGCTACTTATAACACCATATAAATTTGAAGTGATTTGTATGTATCTGTTTGTAAGTGATGGATCTGAATAAATTAATATCTAACATTATTTTAATCATAAATTATCAAAATAATTTGATAGGTTTACGATGATAAGCAGTTATTTATTTTACTACCACTAGCCTATGCTTTAAGGTAACTGACACGTTTTATATCTGTACGGTTTAAACGAGATTGGTTTTATCTCATAAAGAAAGTGTTAATCCGGTGTAAATTAACGGGTTGCATTATCATAATTTTTTATCGCAAGCAATCAAACTTTTCCGAAAAAATAAACTCATTCAACGTAATCGCGTTAACTTACAAAAACAACGTTTATCCATGTTCATTTTTTTCACACATGTCTTGACAAAACACCGGATGATATGACATCATTCGCACATAAAATTCTCATATTATTTTATGCAAATTGACTGAGCAATCATAACATAAATTCTTTAATATACCCACTCAGGCCGGAGGTGCATCGGAGGTAATAATGTCCTCCCATAAGGAGCGTCGAGGTTTTGGGTTGACACGCAAAATTAGCTTTGCATTCAAATGCAGAATCATATCGTTGCATCTCGCAGAATAAAATCATATAAGGTATTTTATCGTAAAATCGACTTTGAATGAACGCGGATTAATTTAATAACACAAATTAGATCCTTTCTTGAATGAAGTGACAAAATGAAGATTTTTCATTAAAGAAAGAAAAAGAACAGCAATAGTTAAGATACTTCAAAATGTTATGACTTAAACTTAATGGCCCAAATTATTTATTAATTGTATCCGTTATTAATTATTTCCTTTTGATATATAATATTATCACGATGATGTTAACCAGTTTTGTAGTAAACCCAATAAAAATAACTTAAATTGAAACTAATCGAAATATCAAATCGAAAGCATACAAAACGGCGGACACATAAAATGGGCAGTTCAAATTAAAAGATTAAGGGGAAATAGATATAAATTTTCGAATGACAAGCAACTCATTCCGGGCAAGACATAAATTTATTTTAATTAGTCATACAAAATCTCGATCATCGAAACAGTAAAAATATAATGATCATCGATTTAATACCAGATTAGCATACGAACGAGTGTTACTAACGATTATGTTTATCTATTCGTGTAGGACGATCGGTATGCACTATTTACTTGTTCACACGTGTTCATGACCATAAGACTAAAAACCCGATATTTAATAAAAAAAAACCGGCACCAAATTACTTTCTCAGAATGAAAAAAAATATAAGGTGTGATAGTTTCCCATAAAATCATGAGCAGATTCGAAATGTAAGCACATTAAGTTATCGGGCAAATTATCTCGTAGTGTGCTACAATATTTATTTGTTTCTCACTAAGGACGGCCCAACTGCCCGGCTGCCCGGCTGCCAAAGTGTTCTCTCCCAATTAGGTGGTTATTGACGTTTTACTGTTATCAGGTTAATCTTGAAATGAGAAGCCGTATTTATAGTGCTATTCGATTTTGTGCAAACGGAATACTTTCACTGTGTACGGATTTTTTTTAAAACATTCACCGATATCCGATCGACTATCTTTTAATATTACTTTTTATTGATGTTATTTAAATTATTTTTAGATGTTTTAATGTATTAATTTGCAGCAACACCTATGTTGAAGTTACTAATAGAATTTTGTCTCAAACTAAATAATTTACTGAATACCATTCCGAAACGTCAAGACTCAGTTTTGGTATTAATTACATTGATTTATTAGACATAACTCGAGTAAAGTAATAAACTTGTAAGTTTAGAACAACACTGGTCATCCCACACTATAGATAAGGCTGTGCTACGACACAACCCAAAGACGACATTTATCCCAAAAAGGGAAGCTGTTAATAGAGTCATTCAACGTTACCGGCCGAATTATCTACAAAGAGAGAAGTCGGGCCGGTGTCGGTCGGAAATATAAATTTATTTGGTGGTTGTCGCCGCGACACGGGCGCCCGCACCTCTATCTTGCCGCGTAATCTTGAACATTGGCGTTAAAGAATTTAAATTATACGCTGATACAAATGAACGGGCGAACCCGCCTTATTTATTGCCTTAATCCAAATTATATTGACTAGGTTTCTTCGATTCGAATACGTCGTCACGTGATCCACATTATGTATGAAACTTCGAGTTATTGGATTATCATAATCTCGGATTATCACCTGTGTACGTTAGGAAATTTAAATTTTACATCAATTATCATTAGTGTCATTATTACAATTGTTATGATGTTTTACTTTGTATTATAAAATATGTATTAGGAGTCATTGCTCTGTCGTTTATAAAGCGAGGCGTTATATCTGCCTATAAATTCCAATTACTAATATTTCTGTTCGGGCGCACTAATTAAGTGCAGCAAGCAATTCGCGCGTGCGCATCGATCGAGCCCCGCCTGGAGACACCATTAGTCTTGCTACTATACTTCTTCATTGCCGCAGACGTAAACATGTGTAAGATATGAATATTATTAGGATTAAACTAATTGTTTTAATAAATTGTCAGTTCCCACTGTTTTTGTTATGCTCTATATTATTTATTTCTTTATAGATCGTAACAGTGCCTAAAGTAGATAAACTAATGCGGGACTGTCTAAACCGGTTGTCGGTGCCTTGGAACGTGCATGGCATTTGAAGGATCAAGGGGGATTTTGCCAGGAAGAATCACTCAAAAAAAAAAAATGTGTCATTAACAAGCAGTCGTCTTTAAAAAAACTTGTTATTCTTAGTGAGACAAATTAAAAGTATAACATATAAATTAAAAGAAAACAAAGAATATTTATATAGAAGCCCAGCAATCGGATATTGTCTACAATTCTACATGACAAAATAGTAAAACAATAAATAAATAATTAATTAATCTCAATCCACCTCTAAACGTTCTTTGGTCTGTGGTATTGCGTAAATTTATAACATGACAACTTCATCCCGAGCTTAAATGCTAATATGAACGGTGCGATCAACTAATTTCAAGACTATACATCTTTATTTAGACCTTACAATTCTTCTTCACGATGTAGATGTAGTTGAGTACTGTCGACGCAATAAGAACTAGAGAAAAGCCATTCGAAATTGTGTAGATGATTGTCTTATCTAACCTTATCCGTACTATCGATTTTGTGTATCCTAATCCTAATCCTAACTATCCTAATCCTAATTCCTAATCCTAACTTCCTAACTAATATTATAAATGCGAAAGTAACTCTGTCTGTCTGTCTGTCTGTCTGTCTGTCTTTTCTTCACGCCTAAACTACTGAACCGATTTGTGTGAAATTTGGTACAGACATAGTTTGGAACTTGAGAAAGGACATAGGATAGTTTTTAACCGACTTCAAAAAAAGGTGTTATGTGGTAAAAGGTGGTATGTTTGTTACCGCATTACGACCGACTGGGTGAACCGATTTTCATGATTCTTTTTTTGTTTGTGAGCTGGTGCTTCCCTTTTAGTCCCATTGTCACCAAATCAGTATCTGATGATTGGATCTTGGAGAAATCGAGGGCAACCCTCAAATTTTATAGGCCCACGCATCGTTTTTCGTAAATCTTATGAAGTAATTTAAGTACTTGCGTTTGGTAATCATCATCTTATGTAGCTGAGCTGATGATGGAAGGTACAACTCCTTAACAGTAAGGAGTAGGCATCGACTGATTCATTGTCGCATATCTCCGGAACTTCACGTCCGATTTAAATAATTCTTTTTTTTTGTGCTAGGGAATACTGCAGGTTTCATCAAAATCGGTTCAGTAGTTTTTGAGAACAACAAAGCCATCGACTTCCGAAATAAAAGTTATTTTGTAGATTATATTACCCTTTTTTGTGGTTCTTTTTGAAGGCGGTTACATTTTTTTTTGAAAAAGTTTTTTATTATATATATTTTTACGGGTTAAGCCGCGCTTGCCGGGGTTGGTCTGTGGATGGGTAAAAAGCACTCGGAAAGCACGTAAAGCCGTTGGTCCCGGCTGTCATTTGAAGATCTTTGACAGACGTTACTGTCAGAAGCTCTAAAGTCTGACTGGGTAATAGAATACCCCATGGTAAGACTGGTTGTCTTACCATGGGGTATCTTATTACCCAGTTACTGGGTTGTGGAGGTCCGACAGGCAGTCACTCCATGTAAAATACTGATATCCAGCTGCATCTGGTTTGACTGGAAGCCGACCTCAATATAGTTGGGAAAAGGCTAGGCAGATGATGAACGGAGTATAGATAATTCTATTAGTACTATATGTCGAGTGGTCCTTATGCTCGATAGATGGCGGTGATCGCGCAATGATGTCGATCCTTACACGAGTTCGGTTCATGTTATTGTTTTTATTCATCGGAAAAAATGTAAACAAATAGTAAATAGGTATGAAAAAAATAATATCAATATAATAAAAATTTTAGTACAAAGTAAATGCCCGAACGCAGTATAGGTATATAATCCGAGTTGTCACTATGCTTGATAGATGGCGTTGTTAGTTTATAATTATCAAACTCTTATCAAAATGAATACATTTCTCGCATGAAGTATTTAATTTAGATAAACTTTGTCTTTCACACTAAGTAATTTGGCCGAACAGTTAAAAAGTTATCACGATAATATGATTGACTTGAACGGAGCGCCTAACGGCGGCGGCAGCACGGGCGGAGCGCGAAACGGCGTCGCGGCGAACAATGCAATCCAAGCAATTCGCTATTGCTCGCAATCGCCTCATCGCCGAGCGTAGTTTTAAAAATTGAAGCATACATAGGGACAAAGAAAGCTACTTTGTTTTATACTATGTAGTGATTAAATGCAAGTAACATTGGTCCGACCTGTTTATTAGTCAGTGTTTAGTAATCCGTTTGTGCTGCATAGGATAATCTCAAGCCCGGGGAAGGACATAGGGCTACTTTTTATAAACACATCGTACAGGTAAAGATTGATGAAGAAACCACTGGTAGAATTTTGAAATTTGCAGAGTTCTATTATTATTATTTTTTATGGTGGTAAAATCATCAAATGAGTCCTCCCACCCAGGGTAGGGCGGGAAGGACTGTCAGACTTGACTGACTAAAATCTACGGTGTCCTTCAATAGCCCTTTACGTACCGGGGTCACGGTAATTCGTAAGTCCCGCGACCCCGGCAGGCTTTGGCCCTCTAAAATAATGAGCACTTAGAAAGGGATTCAGATAATTCCACCCTCAAGAGATTCCCTCTAAATATTAGGTATAGGTGTTCAAAGATTGTATGGAAACTAATTTTGAAGTAAGAAATCTGGGATGTACGATGTGAAGTTACATTAAAAAAAATATAAGTATTTAAAAAAATGTCACGTAACTTAATGAGGCAGACCAAATTCTACGCGAGCGAAGCCGCGGGCAAAAGCTAGTACAATGTATATTTAAACAATTTATGTTTGAGTTATTTATAATACTTTTCGACACTGTCAATCTACCAATAAACAGGAATCGCAATATTTTCATTCGGTAAGCTAGTGCAATTTCTAGATTATTTAAACTGAGAATTCAGGAAGGTGTATATGGCCTGAATGGGTGGTTTTTCTTAGAACTTTATACAATTTCAGATACCTGAAGTCTGAGGTTAACCGAGTTCAGCACATCGTATTGTGCACAAAATGCAAGAATGACACGCTATTTAAAAGCCAAACTATTGTTACTAAAGTCTCTTTATTATAATAACGTCATATAAAAAGAAGAAAGAATAAAGATAAATAATCATTTATGTATCTAATTATAAATATTAATGCTGTAATCAGGAAGTGAGTTTGATACGCAGCTTACGTTTCTCATCTAAAATCTTTTTCAAATCATTTATTTCTTTGGACGAAGAACCGACTAATGTAAGTTTGGACTTATTTGTTTGTTTTCGAGACATTGCTTTCTCGCTCATGTAGTTCTTGATAGATACTTTCGTGTCCTCCAAGTCTTGTTTAGAGGCTTTATTTTCATCACAGATAATCTGCTTTTTCTTGTCCAGTTCCTCTTTCAAACCTATTTTCATGGCAAGTATTCTTTCTTGTAACTCAGCCAAAGACATTTCACTAAGCAATCCCAATCCAGCTGTTTCTGTCAAATCTAACATTCTAGGGACTCTGGCTTTCTTTGCAATCATTGCTAATATTTTTATTTCTTTGATCATATTGACCCTGTGTTCCAATTCCTCTTGTTTTATTTGAAGCGCTTCTGCTAATTTCATTTCAGATTCTTTCTTTATTTTATCGGCTGTTTCTTTTTTCTTACTCACCATATCAGTTTTAGCTTGGATAAGATCAAATTCAGCCATACAAAGTTTTTCTACTTGTTTACGATTTTTTTCCGATTCAAGTTTTTTCCATCTTTCTATTTCCGCATTCCAGGTTTCTTTGTCTTTTAAAAATTCTTCGTATTTCTTTTTATTTTTTGCAATCAACCGTTTTTTTGCAAGTACTGCTTCTTCATGCGTTATTTGTCCCAACAAATGTTTTTTTTCTATATCCATTACCCTTTCTCTTTCGCTTTCTTGCCTATCGTATTTGAGCAGTTCATCAACTTTATATGTGTTTTTGCAAAACTTCAGTGCGTTTTGAAACCACAAGATTTTTTCTTCTTCCTCTAATTGTATTCTCTTATTAATTCTTTTTACGGTGGCAGCGTTTTCTTTAACTGGTGCCGCCGGACTTGATTTTACTGTTAAAATTGGTTTTGGCTTCGTCTTTGCAAATTCAGTTTCGATTTCTTCTTTAATACTGGAGATTCTTTTGAAATATTTTTCAGATTTTGTTTTTGTGTAGTGGAAATTGTTCGTTTTAACACTGTTCAGGAGATGTTCTGCTTTTTGTCTATTTTTTTCACGAATTTGTTTTAATTTCCTGTCTATCGATGTCTTTGTAAGCATTCTCAGTTTTCTATTCATAGAATTGGCAGGAGTTGCGGGAAAGACAGACGAAGCTTTAGTGTGGACCGATTCTTTACCTTTTCGGTTTAATACATTCAGTTGTACAGGTACAGTTGGTGGTTTTAATTTCCTACTTTCCACCTTCTTAACGTGTTCAGCGTAGGTATGTGCCATATCACTAATGTAGGGCTGCCATTCAAAAAGTGGCTTAATTATTTTCTCAGTTATGAAATTGGTGTCGTAGCTTGCTCGGGCTACTTGTGAAATAAATGTTAGTACTTCATTGTTGCTCAAAAACTTTGTGAACGTGTCAAGCAAAGGCTTACTTAAGTTGAAGAGACACTTATAGAGGTTTGGCATATCTTTTGGTTCACACTGGAAAGTGACGGCGTAGAAGGCAATCATGAAATAATCTTGGTCGTCAACATTGATTTCTTCAGATAAATGAGATGCTATTTCTTTCAAAAACTGCTTATGTCTATGAAATCCCAGAAAAGAATCAGTTATCCACGAAAGTTTTGTGTCATCGATATCTTCTGGACATTTTTCTATATAGTTCTTCATATATTCGTAGGGTGACACCTCACTAGCACTTCCATAGTCAATAAGAATCATTCTTAGCATTTTCACATTACCAGATGTGTAATAATAAACCATTTTTCAAGTGGTTTATTTTTGCTCGGAATTTCAGAAACATGACATAAAATACAAGACGACAAATAATTTAGGTGACAGATTCTAGAGTTGACGTTATTGCTATGTCAAATAATTTATGGCCAGTTGATTTAATTAATGAACCTTTTTTTGTGCGAAACTCATTGAATTAAACTACATAGAAAGTTGGTTGATGCAAAAAATCAAGTGTAGTGGTGCATGGATCTTTTGTGTCTTGATTGAAAATGTCAGGAAGATGTCTGTAACCAAACTTTAGTAAAATATTCCATGAAAATTGTATTGAGAACACAAGATATTATTTCCCTAAATTAATACAGTGTCGGAGTCGGGGTGCTAAGACAGGAAACCTCCACGTGCGCCCGTGGACCGGAGTTCCCCCTCGGATACGTCCGGGGGGGAAGACCAGTTTTTCGGGCCGGTGCACCCTGGGATGCGGGCAAAAACTCTTCCTTAGGCACCGTGTGCCTAAGGGGTCTCTTTGCTCGTATGCGAATAGCCTGTCGGGTGGATGCTCCAACGCGTGTCCCTCTGCAGCGGGCACAGCGGCGGAGCGGGCTTGCGGACGGTGAGTAATGGGTAAGCTCACCGTCGGACCAAGGATCAAGCCCGAGTCGGTGGCGCGTCGTGTTTCACGCGTCACCGACGGGGACCCTTACGGGGCCAAATTCCTGCTGGGGTCACGGATTTTTTCTTAATCCAGGATACCGCGGCCCCGGAACGTAAAGGGCATCCGAAGAAACACGGGTGGATTTTAGTCAGTAAGAGTCTGACAGTCCCTTCCGCCCCACCCAGGGCGGGTCTAAAAAAAAAAAAGTCTCGGAGTCAGCATGGCGATTGTTCTCATTTTATTTCTTTATAGTAAACTAGCTTTTTTTCGCGGTTTCATTCGCTGCTCAGCTCCTATTGATCATAGCGTGATGTATAGACTATAGCCTTCCTCGATATATGGGCTACTCAACCCAAAAATATTTTTTAATTCGAACCAGTAGTTCCTTAGATGAGCGCGTTCAACCAAACAAACTCTTCAGCTTTATAATATGTACTAGCTTCTGCCCGCGGTTTCACCCGTGTCATGTTAGGTGTTTGGCCCTGTCCCCATCAGTTCCCTTGAAGAGCGAGTGGAACAACACGCGCCGTGACTCAGGCCTTGTCCTTAGCGGACGGCGAACTACCCATTACCACCATTACTCCCCGTCGGCAAGCGGCTGGAATATGCCCCGCGGTTTCCGACGCCCTGGGCGTCTTCAGCGGTGGCTGGGGCGAGAAGTAGAGGATGTTCTTTTCCTCACGACTTTCTTCTTTTTTCTTCCGACTGCTCCTCATTCCCCTCGCCTGCCGCCATCTCTGAGGTACCTCCCGAATCAACCATGCTCGGGAGGACTTGCGTCCGGTTGAATCTAGGATCTTGTTGGATCTAGCGCCTCTTTAACCATTCCTTAAAGAGGGATTTTACCACCGCAATTATGACATGCCCAGGCAGTCATTATTTTGTTGTGGTATTATTTTAAAACTATGATATTTCCTAAGACATTCATTGAATCAAACGATGTAAAGGGCAATTTGGATCAAAATTAAATGCTTGTGATGATTAACATATAATATTATTTTATTTGGAAAAGGATTCATATCATGTTAATGAAAATACCTTCGCAAATAATGCATTACTTTAAATCAAATTTGTTTTCCATACAAAAAGGTTATGGTGACTTAACCTTAAACGATCTTGAACTTTTCATGAGGAATAATTACGTAATTCATATTTTTTTGCGTAACTCTAACCGTTTACGCAGCGCACGCAACGGAAGCTCTCGAGAAGGAATACATTTCCCCGATTTTTAAACATTTCTCATTACTGCTCCTCTCCTATTGATGGTAGCGTGATGTTATATAGCCTTCCTCGATAAATGGACTAACCAATACAAAAATATTTTTTTAATTACAACCAGCAATTCCTGAGATTAGCGCGTTCCACCAACCAAAGAAATAAACTCGTCTGCTTTATAATATACTCGTAAGTACAGATAGATTAGTATAGATTTTTCATAATAGATTACTATAATAGAATGGCATTAACGAATGTATGTATTTGATGGTTTCTTTTGACAATATTCGATGATGCATCTGCTAAAAAGCAACGTACAAATATCGAACTCAATAACTTTACATAAAAAAGGCAAGTAGGTAAATCAATCGTCAGTCAAACGTTCAGTTCATCATACATTCCTGTCATCCATCGTTGCCGACGGGAGTATTTAATTAGGTAGCCGATCTGTTTTCGCCGCATGCGTCATTAATCAATCAGTTTGGACGCGAAGCTATTATTCGACAGCTCGACACCTTAGGCCGCACCGATACGCGAAGTGCAAGTCATATACTCCCTCTTAAAATATAATAATCGTGTTAAACACGACCATAAAAGCCATATTCGATTAGAGGCATTTTAAATAGGTTCCTGTCTTGTTATCTCGGACCATTGTCGGAGTAACGACGTATCGGTTTTTGTTCTCTCTCTTTATAATTACTCTCGCCTCATAATGCTGTGAATAGAAGTTAGTATGTTAATAGAAGTTCGGGATTTCTCGTGTAGGTTCTGTTAAGTAGTTATTATAATAAATGCGCGTAAAAGAGCTTTTATGCGTAACGTGAATTGTTATTTCTATCATACTATGTTTGATGAGTGGTGATTGATAGTGGATAAAAAAATAACTTTAGGGAAATTAAGTACCTAATTATGATTCTGTATGTGTGTGAAGATTTAAAGAAACCGGTCCTAATATATTGGGAATATTTCAGAAGATGTACTTGGAAATCACTGCCTGCTATCGCTTACAGACATGCCAAGAGTGTTACATGACTAGTACACAATATCAACCGATAGATACAGCATAGTATTTTGATGATTTCTCTAAGCCGACTAGATTGAACGTTGGCAGACGATCTCGGGC
The DNA here is from genome assembly GCA_943136025.2 of Agrotis puta. NCBI lineage: Eukaryota > Metazoa > Arthropoda > Insecta > Lepidoptera > Noctuidae > Agrotis > Agrotis puta. The sequence continues at coordinate 10,218,211 of OW964176.2, read as the reverse complement.
CACCGTAGGCGCGGGCATGCGGGCAGCGAGTAATGGGCAACTCGCTGTTCGACCATGGACCATGCCCGGGATGACGGTGCGTTGTGTTCAACGCGCGCCTCAAAGAGTGTCAGCAAAATGACGGGGCCCCCCTCTAGAGGGCCAAAGCCAGCCGGGGTTGCGGGACTTACGAATTACCGTGACCCCAGTATTAAATATTCTTATCCGTGATAGAGCAGTGGTTTCGTTTTAATATAATGTTCATTACATCACTCATACGCATTCAACTTTTTTGATCATCTCCACGACAATAACAGTGTACTAGGTTCAAGTGTCTACAGTCACTCAGATCATATGAAAGCGGTGGCTTATTGACTCTGTCAAAATTAATTCAACTTTGAACACAAATCAATTTCAACATAATATTGGCTGTCAGGGCATGTCAAATTACTGCCTTTAATTAACGATACGCCTCGCCTTTCTCACGTCATATAAATGTCTAATGATTCTCGATTGTACGTACTCTGTATTGTTATTTTTGAGCCTTTGTGCTTTATTTCACTTTTAAGTATGCTTAGAATTGGACTGGTGAAGTGATATTGAAGGGTCTTTTGAGGTAGGAAGTTAATTAATTAATTGATGATTTTTTGTGGGTTTGGTGTCTGTGAATTGATTAAGTAGAGACTCTTAATATTTGCCTGAATCAAGGCTTAACTAAGAACGATAAAAATGTGAGGCGTATCCTCACGGTCAGCCATTATTCTGAACTACTTTTGTTGGGCATGCGGGCGGCGAGTAATGGGCGACTCGCTGTCCGACCATGGACCATGCGGGCATGGTCCATGGTCAGTTTTCAGTCACCAGTCGTCGCGCGCGCCTGTGTCAGCATAGTGACGGGGACGCACGCGTTACCGTGACCCCGGAAAGCAAAGAGCGCAGAGCGGGAGGGACTGTCAGACTTGTACTGACTAAAATCCACGGTGTCCTTCAATAGCCCTTTACGTACCAGAGTCACGGTTATCTGACGAGTCCCGCAGGTAAAAGGATTCTAAGAATCAGAAAATGGATTAAGCAAAAAAGTTAGACGACTACATTTGATAAAAAACTTGAATTCAGTTTCATAGCAAGTTCGACCAAAGCAAAATTAAGTGAAACTTTCCTTTCACAATATTATAATGATTCGTAAAGGAAGTACGTAATAGCTTTGATATATTAAAAATCCATAACTACTGCAGTTTAAATGAAAGGAAACAATTAGCAAGGTGAGATGGAAGGTGTAATGGCTGCGATTTTTCCTCCCGTATTGTGGAGCACCTTGTTTTCGCAGGTGTCTGAGGACAATACTACGACCTGCCTTGTCAGTAACACTTGTGACTTGTGGCTGTCATAATTTAAATATTTAATCACTTGTTGGTGGCAAAGATAGATGTAGCGTCACTATGAGACAAATATAATTATGTGTACCACACAAAAGTATTAACTATACGCAAAGAATATTTGAAATAAATATTTTTACGTGAGTTATTAAATCTATCGTTAATTCGGATTTGAAGAGCAAAATATATTCGGTATGGTGCTGACGATTTTAAAGCAGTAAACAATAGTAAGGTATTTTTTATTATCTTGTTACTCATCACATCATATTCTCGTAGAGTTGCAGAAGAATATCAGGAATATCTATACAACTATTTTAAAGCTGAAAGTCTGTTTGTTTGTTTGTACACTCACAGGTTTAATCAAAAACAAAGATCTCAGAAACTAATGGTTCGAATTGAAAACTTTTTATATTGGATAGTCCACTGTTCGAGGAAGGTTATAATAAGCTAACATCACGCTACGACTAATAGAAGCCGAGCAGCGCATGAAACTGTAGGGAATAGCTAGTCCTACTAATAAAAGGTAATAAATAATATATTTTGCCCTACAGTGACTACCTTTAGTTTATATTTTATTTATTCGGTTAATAAAAAAATCATAAAATAAGCTCCATATCAAAGTTGTAACATACTTTAAAAAAAAACGACGGGTTGCACTCTGGGAGTGCCGGCAGAAGTGAAAACTTGAATAGTAATTGTTGGAAATATCTTGTGAACAGATTTTAGTAAAACTCGCAAAAATGGTTGACTTTTTATTTCAATAATTTTCCAATGTGACGTACATCTTTTATAAACAATGTTACCTAGCAACGAATGTATCCAGCATACAAACTTCTTTAAAAGTACTTAATAAAGTCACACGAACATTCACGCAAGCGCCCTGCGCCGTCCTACGCTTTTTCGGTCAGGGTCACGTGTCCTGACGCGAGTTTAAGATTTTATACCCATTACAGAAAAGTGCTCAACGCCGCTAAAGAAGTTTTCACTTCAAAAACTTGAACCGAAAAGTGTAGTAGGCAAAAATAGTGTTTAAATCAAAGGTAAGATAAATGTTAAGTGGGCAGGGCGCTCGGTCGCCGGTCGTCACGAAAGGTCACGGATCACTGAAGTTATTTATCGTTGCCTGCGTCACGACTTTTGAACACTGTCGAAAATCAACCTATTATGTGTATTATCCTTTATAATAAGTGCTTACCAGACACAATGGACGGCACGTTTACCGCAGTGGCTGAGCGATTGGACTGCTGCGCTGGATGTCGCGGGTTAGATTCTCGCACGGAGCAAATATTTGTATGATCTACAAGTAGATTTTTCGTGTGGGCCAACGTTTTATAAAAAAATTTAGTACCCATCTTGATTGTTGTGACAGCTCTTCCTGTGATACACAAAATTACAGGTTTTTATATACATAGATTACAAGAGCAGGTCCTTAAATGAATTCGATGTGGCAGACGCCCACGACAGTTGATGTCGCGAGGCGTTTTCCGGCCATCATAGGCGTGCGCATGCGGATGGCGAGTAATAAGTGACTCGCCGTCCGATCATGAACTATACTCGGGTCGACGGCGAATCGTGTTTCATGTGCGCTTCAAATAGCTTTCAGCAATCTGACGGGGCCTCCGTAGAGTGCCAAAACCTACCGGGGTCGCGAAACTGTTCAAACGGGAAACCGTGACCCTAATACACGGTGGATTTTAGTAAGTACTAGTCCTCTCCGCCCGGGGCGGGACGTCTCAAATGATTTTTTTTTACTTAAAAACCTTTCATGAACCGTAAATTCTTGTATGTTTATTTATCTGTATAATAATATGTATCTTATTTGTTGTTAATGAATGGCTGAATACTTCCATGGAGTGCGCGCTGTTGAGGTTGAAAGGTATTTTGATTATGTCAATGGCGGTGATGGTATTCATTGATCAGCAGCATATGAAACATAGTTTATTCTGATGCCATCAAATCACAATCGCTTCTGTGCCTGTTTGTAGGATCACTTATTATTCAACGACAGGCAAAAGGACATACATGAGCCTCTTTAATGTCAATTTATGTCAGTGAGGTAACATTTATGTTGTGTGATGCCATCATCATTTTTCAAGATGCATTATGAAGGGCATTGACGGTCCCTCACTGGGACTATTCACTAGTATTATAAAAGTCCAGAGTTGAGCTTCAGGTGATGTACATCAGCTGTACTAAAAACCTGGTTACCATTATACAAGTTATTTGTAAACAAGTTGCAAATTTTATGCAAGTTGAACCAACTTGTGTCGCGGGACTTACGAATTACCGTGACCCCGGTACGTAAAGGGCTATTGAAGGACACCGTGGATTTTAGTCAGTACGAGTCTGACAGTCCCTCTCATGTGATGATTTAACCACGTAAAAAAAAAGTTGATTCAACTTGCATACAAGTTACAAGTAGGTAGTTTGAAATTGTATTTTTTTTTCCAAATTCAAGCAACTTGTATATAAATGTGAAGTCATAATTGAATGCAAGACTTGCCTAATGAAAACGTGCCTTATGTGTTTTGAAGACCTAAAGAATCGAAAGAAAGTATAAACCTGTAACAAAATAATTATTAACACTCACTGGAAAAAATGCAGTCTTGTTTTGATACATTTTTGGCGTAGCGCATTTAAAGCTGAGAATACGATTCTAAAAGACATGATTCTAGCCCTTAAGTTAGCCTTTTGTGAATCCATTTCCATTCAATAATGTATTTGGTTTATGTGATATACATAGATATAAGAAATGTTAATCAAACTTTAAATATCCGCTTTATTAGGTAGTACTTAATAATATTGTGCTACCATTTTCTAACATAATTAAAATACATGTATTCACCTACACCTTTATAATATCTAGAAGCACTACACCATCAATAATAATACAATGAACATAACAGCCAATAATTGAAACGAACAGAAGTCATCGATTATTATATACGAGTCGAAACAAAATTATTGGAAGCTTATTACGGAGGGCCACCTAAGGAGAGGCACCATCAATCTCCTTAGTCAGATACAAAGGAACTTAACAAAGAATTATAGCTCTTTATGTATGGTCGCTACTATGTAGGAGGATTATTACTTCAATTTAATGACCCTGGGCCGTGATTAGACATCGCCTATAGGTACTTACTCTCCGTAACTTTATCACATAAATCTTGATGCGGGTAATAAGGTGAATGTCTTAAGCTCTAATGCCGGTAACGTTCATTAAAAGGGCAGTTAAAATGTTAACTAACCGTCGTCAGTGTTGCCAGCTTGATGTTTAAGATAAAGTAATGAATTTTCTCCTCAGTGCTCATTAGAAGTTTGAACGCGTAGGTAATAGTTTTTAGTTTCGCTCGGAAGAAATTCTACTCTTAGTTTTTCATCAAGTCCTTTTTGTTTGCTAAGACAGGAAACCTCCACGTGCGCCCGTGGACTGGAGTTCCCCTTCGGATACGTCCGGGGGGAAGACCAGTTTTTCGGGCCGGTGCACCCTGGGATGCGGGCAAAAACTCTTTTAGGCACTGTGTGCCTAAGGGGTCTCTTTGCCCGTATGCGAATAGCCTGTCGGGTGGATGCTCCAACGCGTGTCCCTCTGAACAGCAGAGGGCACAGCGGAGCGGGCTTGCGGACGGTGAGTAATGGGTAAGCTCGCCGTCCGACCAAGGACCAAGCCCGGGTCGGTGGCGCGTCGTGTTTCACACGTCACCGACGGGGCCCCTTACGGGGCCAAATGCCTGCTGGGGTCGCGGCTTTTTTCTTAATCCAGGATACCGCGGCCCCGGAACGTAAAGGGCATCCGAAGAAACACGGGTGGATTTTAGTCAGTAAGAGTCTGACAGTCCCTTCCGCCCCGCCCAGGGCGGGAGGACTCATTTGATGATTTTGCCACCCAAAAAAAAAAAAAAAAAAGTCCTTTTTGTTTTTTTTTTAGTGTGGTATAATCATCAAATGAGGAGGGACTATCAGACTTGTACTGACTAAAATCCACGGTGTCCTTCAATAGCCCTTTACATTCCGGAGTCATGGTAGCACGTTAGTCCCGCGACCCCAGCAGGCCCTCCAAGGGGGCTCCATCATTGTGCTGACAGCTCTTTGAACACAACGCGCCGTGTCGCGTCGACCGGGGCTTTTTTTTTTTTTTTATGCGTGGTAAAATCATCAAATGAGTCCTCCCACCCAGGGCAGGGCGGGAGGGACTGTCAGACTTGTACTGACTAAAATCCACGGTGTCCTTCACAAGCCCTTTACGTACCGGGGTCACGGTAATGGGTAAGTCCCGCGACCCCGGCAGGCTTTGGCCCTCTACAGGCCCCGTCAATATGCTGACACTCTTTGAGGCGCGCGTGGAACACAACGCGCCGTCGACCCGGGCATGGTCCATGGTCGGACAGCAAGTCGCCCATTACTCGCTGCCCGCATGCCCGCGCCTACGGTGGCCGGAGATCGTCCTGTGACGTCCGACGGCGTCTACCACTGCGGCTGGGATGGAGGGAGGACGCTGTCCTCTCCCTCAGGCGGCCCGCCTCCTCCTTCACGAGCATGACTGCTTCGCAGAAGGAGGCGACCGCTTCCCACTCCGTCTCGCCCCACAGCATGGCCTCGACCAATGCCGGGCGCGAGAGGTCTCCGCCTATCGCCGTCGTGAGGACACGGCGGTGCTCTGCCCAAGCGGGGCAGCCCTGCACCGTATGCTCCACCGTGTCCTCCGGACGATCCTCGCAGTGGTGACACCCAGGCGTTTTTTCCCTCCCTATCAGACACAGGAACCTCCCGAAACTTCCGTGTCCGGTGAGGACCTGCGTCATGCGGAAGGTAAGGACGCCGTGACGCCTATCTAGCCACTCCTCAAAGAGGGGTCTTACCGCCGCGATTGCGGCGTGCCCGGACCTCGGTTGCGACAGTCGCTCCCTCCATACTGCCCTGAGATCGCGCCGGAGCTCTTCCCGCCGCGCCTCTACCTGTCGAGGCAGCGGGGATTCGCCCCGGCGCTGCGCCTCCACGCGCCATTCGTAGACGCGCTGGAGGGCAGTCGCCTCCAGATCCCAGGGCAGCAATCCTGCTAGGAGGTTGGCTGATTCGCCGGCGATCGTGCGGTATCCCCGGATCATCCGGATAGCCATGACCCTCCGGCATGCGACCAGCTTGAGTGGTCGCGTCCGGATGCTTAGGGCATGGTCCATGATTGAACAGCGAGTCGCCCATTACTCGCGGTCCGCATGGTCGCTTCATCAAGTCCTAGTATTTGAAATGAAATTTTACGTTACAATTTGACGGCCATTTTTAAGTGTGTCAGTGTTCAGTACTTAGATCAGTGAAAATTAGTTCAGAAAACCTTGAGCTAATTAAGTTAAAAGCTATATTTTTCAACGACAAATAAGAAAATGATAGTGTTGGTTAGCTTGGTTTTTCTGTAGTTACTTAAATTACTCTATAATGAAGGCGGGTAATTAATGATACTTAACTAGATTTACCTTGACTGTGAACCGAAGTTTATTCATTACGACTTGTGAGTGTCTGCCTGTCAGTCTCTTGTTCATATCAAGTAGGTACCTATGTCCCTGTGTAGACACACGCGCTTCTTCATTTTATTTTAATTAACTTGTTTTAACTTTTAAATATCCACTTCAATTACTGAAAGTAAGAAAGTGTTAGATACTATTAATTGGTCGCGGGAGTTATGATTTTCCGTGACCCTGGAATGTAAAGGGCTATTGAAGGACACCGTGGATTTTAGTTAGTACGAGTCTGACAGTCCCTCCCGTTCTGCCCTGGGTGGGAGGACTCATTTGATAATTTTACCACGTTAAAAAAAAAGATCCTCTTAATTCAAAATTCAATCTTTCATGCGATGATGTTACGTAATGTTTAATTGTTTTTTTTCGAAAGTCACATAAATCAAACAGACATCTTAATTAGCCCGAAAGGAAACGTCAAAATAACATCGAAAAAAAAAGAACCAATAAGGAAAACTTAATTAAATTATAAACCAAATCGAATCCAGAATTGTTATAACACAAACAATGTTAAAAATGTTGATGCAATCACCGTCAGAGATAAACTTTGATGACCAACGATGTTATTTATTTGTTTAGTAATTTATATGAGGTTAGTTACTGTTTTATTGGGTATATTAAATCAAGCCCCAATAAGGCAGCCATTCATGTTTATTTTTACGAAGTTTCTGCTCGGTATACCCAATAAATTATTAGCTTGGTCACTTTTATCACGGGCCCATGGTAACGTTTATCGGACGTTAATAGTGTGTGGATAGACCCGTTCGTATTATAATGTTTTTTTTTAAGCTGGCAACTTCGGGTTGTGATATGGTAGGTGTTAAATTCTCGTTGATTATGTTGTCTCTTTTTAAACGCTCTTAGTAGCAGCTTTAAGTTTTCAAAAAGGTCTGAATGCGTGATAGCGTGTAACCTTTTAAAAGTGACTTATTACAACTTCTCTAAATTAAGTAAGTTTAGAAACAAAAGAAAAATAACGAGTATTTAATTTTGATTTAAAGCACTCAAGTAATAGGTAAACCTCATCCAGAAGGAAACTGGTGGATGGTGAAAGGCACAGAACAGAGAAACATGACAGAAAAAGGGGAGCCCTGAACCCAAAAGTAGCGGATCCTAGACTAAAATGACGCCATAATAAATATGTTAAAAGGCAAAAATCAGTGGAAACTAAACTAAAGTAACCTTTAATTATGAACACAGTAATTTCAAAGAAAACTAGAACATCATCCTAATACCGTGATTGTAAAATCGGAACGGTACCAACTACCGATAATATCCAATCCACACTAATCTCACGTGGCCCAGCAAAGTGGCTCAACTCGTTCGACTTTATTGATTGACAAGCGCACAGTTGGATTAAAATCCCGCAACACTACACACACATTAGCTTTACACCGGCCCTTCAGATATATCTGCATCAAATTATTCTTCTTGCGATTACCAATCGGAACGCGCAAATAAATGCGTCAACGTCATTAGGAAAATTGGCGTTAATGATTCCGCTAGTTGTGTTACATGCAGCGTTAAAGTCAGTGCCATATTTTGTTGAACAAACTTGTTGCAAGTATTCTCGCATCGATGTTGTCTTGCTTTTGAGATGCTACTCCACAATTTAAGACTTGTAGTTCAAAATTTGGAACGCACACATTCGATAGCTCTGGAAGCGACGTTCACAGATCACATAATTAATATGGATCAAGATTTTTTTAACGAAAGATCTAATTAACAAGTCGCAATACTAATAAGAAGTATTTGAATGAGATCGTTCACTTCCTAGTGGGGGCATAAATCACAGAGTAAGTTTTTATTGAACCCCAAAAATGTCTGATCATGACGAACCATTCATGTGTAATTGGGATCAGCGGCTTCACATAAAATATGAGATGCTGGCTTCAGAGGGTTTTATAGAGAACATAAACACTTTATTGTGTTTTTTAACCACGGTGGGGCAGACTTACACTGTTTACCTCTTTGATACTCACGACACTGCATTGCTTGTTATTAGTGTGTATTTTGTTCTTCTTTGATCAAGCATATCATAATATAATATAGATGAAAGATTTAGGGACATTTGTGATTAAAAAAGAAGTGAAGATATTCCCTCTGACTTATGTGCCTGTCAAACAACGTCTTTTCAGAAAATAATAGTAATAAAATTACCTATCTACAAACTTATATTTACTCAGGAAGTCATTGCCATTTGAAAGGATACATATTTAAATCATACAGACTCATAAAATGCGTCATTATACAAAAATATACCGAGACAGTTTCAAGTTTACGGAAATTAAATTTCACATGAACGAAGTTGTAAGCGAAGCGGCCGAAATGACAGTCATTAAATAAATGTTGAGCAATTCATATCAACACAGTATTCCTTTGAAGTATATAGTTGATAAATTAAGGTAACGACATAGGTATGTCGTGAAAATAGGTAGTAAAAAAGTTTGAATGCTAGATCAGATGAGAAAGAAAAATAGTATTAGAAATAGTTAGAAACAGGATAATTTACTGCACAAAATTAGAATTCGTCGCGTCCACAATTAAGGCAACAAGAATAAGCGCAACAGTTATATGAAATTTGAAAGTTCAGAATTTGCAAGTTATTACAAAACAGTTAAAAGACAGTATTTTCATTCAAATGAGGAGACGACACTGGAAAGTTGTCACGCTCCTGTTGTTATATAAAGCATAACTGCAATTCAAGTTGAAGACAAAGGTGTGCGACACAGAGGCACACCAAAATTGCCATTCAAAATTTTCCGAACGAGTTCCACTTCAGGTGAAGTTCATTTAAGCATAAAATTACATTGTCTCATAGACATTGTCTGGTGGCAATGAACTGCACTTTGACATAAAATCGTAGTGGAAGCTATAAATCCATTTCATTGCCTTAATAAAGGATGACTAAGGAATTCGATAGGAGCCATCAGTCTCGGGACATCTTTCATAGGTCACGTTCATTAAGTGCCTTTTGTTTCTTTAAAGTAATTGCACGGGCTATTTGCATTGATGACAGGGATTTAATGTGTGGAGGTAATCAAGGTTCTCATATTCCTACAACGTCTAGAGATCTGAAAGAGTTATACAAAATCTAAGGAGTATTTTTCCTGGCGCTGACTCAATAATGGATTATAATTGACTCCTGGTTTAGCCACGATTTAACACTTAAATCTGTAATATGGCTCTTTCGTTTTCCAGTTTGAATACTCAACACCACAACGAGAAGCATAAAAAAAAACGACACAGACTTTTGCGCATCAGTAGCAATTTCACAAATTATGTTTTCACACAAATTGAGCGCGTTAGCTTATTGGAAATAAATTAGTTGTTAACAATTGCTAATAAGGTGAAAATGTTATGTGTAGCATCAACAAAAACTGCTTTACATAATCCTTTATTATGTTCTGCCGTTGCTTGTCAATCAGAAGCGGTTAAATCCACATTTTGTGGTTGAAATAATAACCCTCGTTAGGTTCAACGAAGAGTTGGGAGATATGTAAATTCGTGACAGGTTCGACCACAAAAAATCCTTGCTCATGCGTGTAACAGGTGTGCTCCTGATTTCTAATAGCAGCATTCGTATAATTGCTGGATGAAATCTGCATTTAAATATTCTTTTCCCTTTTACTCTTACTATCAAGCGACCGCAAAACTTTCAATTTTTTAAAGGACACTCCTTGATATGATTACCTTCATTACTAGTTTTTTCCTTCATAATATAATGTCGTAAGTATAACTCGGCAGATGTTTTTGATTTACCTTTTTTTGTTGACGTTCTCACTGTGCTTTGTTTGCCTTTCAACTTATTATTATTGATATTCTTTTCTCATTACATTATTAATACAACTGTATGAATACAATGTAACAATATTGTTTTGTTATTAATTAGCGTTTAGACATATTGTGAGCTAGTGACATTGGAAAGTCATGAAAACAATAATCAGTTTGACGTAGTTTGGGTTACCTATTATCAATTAGAATAATAAATATTTGTTTAAAAATTATATTTAAAAAAAAAAAACTCTGCTCCGCAGATCGGTCAGCTCCTATTATTGGAAGAGGTCGGACGTGTACAAACATCGATTTCGAGTCGGAAGATGCCCAACAGTCTATCAGAAGAACTTTTGCTCCTGTAAAGCTGCAACACATTTATCTAGCCAGTAAGTTCGCATATCATGAGAATACTAGAATAATTTCGCACTTGTTCCGAACTTAATCAAAACAAACTTATACGTATCCAGCTATCGGTTCAATAGAATATCGCATAAACTGGTTCCCATAGGGAATGGTTTATAATAAAGAAATGTGATATCAAATGTTTGACGGTAGCTTCTGAAATGCGCGCGAGTGGGTGCTATCTACACAGCGTGGATTTACGAGCCGTCCCGCCACTTTGCGCCTGCGCAAAGCAAAATAAATATTGTTCCTTATATACTTTTATCGGTTATATTATTTTGAATAACTTTCTTCGCAATGGACGCTCGGTTATAAAAGTTTTGAGGAGATATTGTTGTGCATTTGCGTGTTATTAATTTACAATTTTGAAGTAGTACTGACAGGTAGATGCATCTCGCGGGCGTTTTGCGTTTATGTATATTGGGTGGTACTTTTAAATATGTAACCCAACAACCAGCTATAAATTTTGCTTTTCTTTAATAGGCAATGCTTGACTGAAAATATTCTTAGATCATATACAATTGATTCTACTACTGCGTATTTCCGTCTTATTTATAACACTTAAAATCAGAAAAATAGGACGTTCTAAGCTAGGTGTGCTTGCTTGCGTGAGACTGAAAAGGGCTTCGTGGTCCTGGAACACAAATGTCAACCAAAAGAACAGGGTGACCTAATCAGCAAGAGTATGACAGTCCCTTCCTCTCCATCCAGGGCGAAAGGACTAAGCCAATACTACTTTGTTCTAATGTTTAAACCACAATTTGTTGAAAATATAAGTTAGTTATACATTTTATTGTCGCTACTTATTTAATTCACAACAAAAATAAAATGTTGCACCTATGTACGAGTAATACCAGAATACTGATGCTGTCTTCTACTGTACCGTATTAGAGATTAGAGTGAAACTATGACTTCGTCCTAATGGTGGGAGCAGATAATGGTCATTCATTAATGTTTATTGTGATATTAGTAATAGCCACTATATTGTTAGTCAACATGAGCCCTGATTTAAGATAAGGGGAAAATTATGATGGAAAGATAGCATAGGCTGCTTATTCTGCTTATTCGTTCAAAATAGGTAAATATTACTACACAGCTTTTTCTTCTTTTTTAAACGTGGGGACTCTAGAAATTTCATCTAGGTCGGTAAGTATGATTACAAACATTTGAATTCCCGTACTAGAACGTACAGATTTGGAGCAACTATTTACTTGTAGAGCATAGAAATATTTGCTTTTACATTGCTTTTTTAATCAGTAACAAATATACATATAACTCCATAATACAAAAATAAATGTGTTATTCCTAAAAAAACACAAATTTTATAAAATAACCCATTGCCGACATAGTCATTTATGTAATTAGTGATCCGCCATGAGTTACTCAATTCTGGCGAATCTGTCTCTACGACCAGGTTTGACTTATTCTCATACTCTCTACGCCGATATAAAAAGAATTACTTTAAGAAAAATCACGTTCCCATCATCTATAGTCCATATAAAATGTAGAGATGTGTTACTTTGCCGGTGCCTGGCGACGATTGAGTTATCGTGCACTGGAGCAAGGAATTTGCAGTGACTGCCTACCGGTTTCGAGAACAAAAGATACACGGGAATCCACCATATCATAAAAAAATAGTGAACAGAGGGGGTTCACTTACACACACATTAGAAATTAGAAGATATTTTCACATATTGCAGTTCAAAATAGTGGGATTACGAATGGCTCTCAATTTTATTTTAATTTCCCATATTCGCAAAATAAAAATGGATTCTACAGTGATGTCACAAAAAAACAATATGATACCAATACCACGTATACACGTCTTCCGGAGATACCACGAACATATATTGTGTCTTCAGTTCTTACTTCACATAACTTTGTAAAATTTCACCGAAAATAAATCTCAGATTGATTACAGTCAATTGTAGAAAGCGCTTGGATTAGTAGCGAATGAGCTGAAGTCGGCCATTCTGTGCTGCTGTGGGCTTTCCACGCAATGAGCGGGTAGCGGACCGACAGACGTGCCCCGCCGATATTTTATATCTATTCGAGTGAAATGATTTATAGGAACCGGTGCAGTTGCGATACCTGTGTATGAATTGTCGCCTCACTTCCTTTTGACTTGCCAACTTGTTATGATTTCATTTCTTGGGAAAGAACCTTGCGTAAAGGAGTTTATTAATGTGGGTACAATATGATGGGTGCGGGTCTTTGTTTCTATTTCCGTTTAAAAGTTTGACCAAAACTGTTAAATAAATTAGACTGGTTAATTGCCAAAAAACACCAAACAAAACCTAATCAATCTCTCTCTGAGATTGCCGTAAATGTTTTAACCTTCCAAAGGAATTCAATCTAAAATCTCAATATAAACCCGCAAAACGTCTTCTTTCCTGAATATAAAAAAAAAAGAAATAATCAACCAGCCCTTAAACAGTGATCCAGATCAGAATTAGACGCATCGAGACTGTGACCTCTCTGCTGTCCCCGTACGGTGTGCGGTCGCGGTGACGAGCCGCGATTGATCGATGATTATGTCTTCATCCCGCCCGACTCCCAGATCTATGTCCTGAACTTGAGGAGCTGGGCCTTTGAAGGAGCAGTTTTGATACTTGATGCAACTGAATCCAATGATTTTGTTTTGTTGTGTTGTCCTGTTACCACAGGGTAGAATTAATATAATGATAAGGTGTATTAGGTATAGTAATTTTTGGCACTTGTTACCTTTTGCTTTTGGTATTATACCACTTCTGAATTTCCTCAATTGATCTAGTCAGTTTATCGACCAAAAGTATTGACTTTAGAGCAGTAAATTTTATCTACTGCCAAAAAATTGTCTGAGAAAGTAAGACCTTTCTTTCTTATAAAGTTTGACGACAATTACAGAATCACTAAAACTGAACTTGCCGACAAAGCCTTTGGATAATTCACACCTACTTGATTCTAAACACTTCATTAAAAAGTATCATTTCACCTCCGCCCACAGCAATAGTACAGCAACGATCAAAACGTTGTGATCATAACATAATCCGCTCTACCTGTGTCATTCACCGTGTCGTTACAGGTTGCTCCGCTACACAAAAAACGCTCCTTTCAAATGTAAATCAGCACAAACCGACAAAGCAAATTGTCACAAATAAACACTGTTACGTTTAAAGTTTTTTGTGAAAGTTTATAAAAACCCGGTCGCATCGGTAAAGGGTCAGGCAGGGCAATCAATCTAAGATAAAAATTTCTTTTATTGATTTTTTCTGGAACGTCTCTTTAGTTATTCTTTGTGATTCTTGAAATGATTGTTATCCGTGCGACTTGATCAAATACAAATGTTCCATGTCAGATACTGAGATGTTTGAGATTTGTTTTAATTGTAACACAGGTAATCTATGTAGGTTTGAATTTTTTTTTAACTCTCTCGGTGTAAGTTTGGGATTAATTGCTGATTTGTTCGGTAATTGAGAAGACAAAATTAATTATATTTATGCAGAAAGCAAAGTCATACCTGGATATAAAATGCATATGATAGTGCGATTAGGATTTTTAAATCAGTCGGAGTCGGTACTGTATAATTTCCGAGTAGTGTTGTTGAAGTGTTATTTATATGAATTAGTTTTTCCGTGTCAAAACGGAAGCTTAGCAATATAAAGCAAAGCTTGTTTTTTTAGTACGATTAATAACTAATGTTTAGTAGGTAAATAAGTATCTTGCCCTTACATTCTAAGATTGCAAAGGCAGTAAGATTATTAGTTCAAATTGCTAAAGCTCATGAAATATTAAATGTTACAAAACTCATGTCACTCCTGCCAACACCTGACTCTAACACAGAGTGCATTTTTAATAAATACACTCCCAACGTCTAATCTAATTCAAAACAAAAAGACAAAAGATTTGAATACGTTAGTCCAAATATTGATTTAACCCTATCGGCGACGGAAGCAGGTGCCGTGCGCACGCGCTGCGCTCCGGAATCAATAAGCGTTTCCCAACTATGAAATTAAATGATAATCATGACTTTTTTTCATATTTATATAAGCAGTTAATCAGTACATTTTGACTGTGAGAACAGAGATCGTCAACATTTTATTGAAGAAAATGAATCGAGAAACATTTTGTTGGATTTACCTTATATGTAGGTGTTTTTTATGTACTACTGTGTAAAGGTCTCTCCTATAACTTTCCACTCTTTCTTTAGTACTTAGTTTAGAAAAGGTACTTTTATCTTGGTTGTTATGTCTAACAGCCTAGCAGACGACAATATTATTGAAGGCATAAAACAACCTTAAAGTGATAATGAAATAACAATATAACGTGAAATTTATAGAATACTTTAATGGTCAAACATAATCTGCATTTACCTTTAAAACAATTTATTATAGTAATAAAATGTTGAGGCATATAAATAATAAAAGGGTAGGTAAGATATAAAGACAAAAGAGGTTAAATTGTATTCTGCAGACTATAATGGCTTTATACAGACTATAAATCTTTGTAATTCGCCGTGATCATGAACTTGCTGTTGAATGACACTGAATGTTCATCACAAATCTAAAGAATTACATAAACTTGGAGTGCTATCATAGAGGTTCCAAGAGTGGAGTCCATAACCCGACAACAACAGAGAATCCTCCCATCGAACTCTTTTTTACAATATTATAATATCTTATTTCATACTTACAAAAGCTTAATACAGGCAACGCAGTATATCTACGAGTAACCTAAATAATCAACAATGTAAATAATATTCTTGGATCAACACTTAGTTTTGAATATGATCGTAAGATTAGGTTAGAACTTAAAACGATAAAAGTGATCATGACAACTTGAAACAGTGCCGGAATATTGAAAACTCAAAACTGCATAACATGGTAGATATCCCTTTTAATATGTATGATAGCGTTAGTGACGATTTCAGATTTAAGCGTACACAGATCAAAGGTTGGCAACTCCTGCCCCCACCGCCGCCATTACTCATTTTAACGGTTAACCAGCACTCCTGCACCCCGTCACTAGGCTGGAGAGGGTTGCCGTGACGCGTCATGCTCCGATGTTACGGACTGATATCAAGCCTTTACGGGCAGATGCATGCGCCTCATAATTGGAGCGTATCAAAACATTAGTGGACCATCGTTAGAACATCATAGGGTGGATCTGACGAATGTTGGTAATTATAGTTTGGTGGCTGCCAAGATTTTTTGTCCACTTTCTTCAGAAAATTTTGTAGGCCTTGAGTTTTACTTTGCATGCGCTTGAAAATAAGAACGACAACGGCTTAGGTGTTAATATCTAGTATTTTAAAGTTTTAGTAAAATCGCTATGTACTCATGTAAATGTGTAGACTGTAAACCCGATGATTATAACCCGTGAAAAGGGGCCCTTACATGGATATAATGGCTACAAAAAGATACGGCGATGAAGACGGCTTACCACTACGTTTGTAAATATTTGAAAGGACATGCAAAAGCTGGATCTGACAAATGATAAATAAATAAATAAATGACGATGGTTGCTTACCAGCGAAGTAAATATCACTGAAAGATTGAGAGAGAGAACGGGAAGAGACAAGGGCTAAGAAACAGAAGGTGACAACTGTTGTAAATCACATTATAAATTAATAATTGGAAATTTGGCATGAATTAACCTTAAACGGAATAACTACAAAAAGAGTTTTCTCTCCGAATTAACAGTAGGCATCTCTCGAATTTATCTACCTTCCAAAATAAACTCTAAAATCAAAAAGAATCCCTATCATTTGCGTCAAATCTTAAAAAATGGAGTAATTTGTTAAAGCTGAGCACTTTGCATATGAAATCACGTAGGGGGCGATTGATGACTTATGAACACACGCCGTACAGACACGTTCATAATCGTGTGAAGGAGCTTATCTAAACATTCATTTTTTGCTGAGAAATAAAATTTACTTAGGGCTCAAGAATTAAATGATTCTGGCACTGTACAAAGTAATTACTTATTTTAAAATTAGTCACTGTTTAGAATTTTATAGAATCAAACCGTTTGTCTTATCAGCCATAGACGTACCTCTCATTGTTCAACAGTCTTAAAATAAATAAATCTCAAATAGAACACCAGCCAATAATTAATTAGCAAAGTTGGTACCTTTTTTTTATCGTGGTAAAATCATCAAATGAGTCCTCCCTCCCAGGGCAGGGCGGGAGGGACTGTCAGACGTGACTGATTAAAATCCACGGTGTCCTTCAATAGCCCTTTACGTACCGGGGTCACTGTAATTCATGAGTCCCGCGAAAAAGTTGATCCCTATACCATTTTTATGTTGAAAATGTTAAAAAAATATTTTGTGCTTTCATTTTACCGTTGTGGTTTGAAAGAAAGCTTTTTTAGA
The DNA here is from genome assembly GCA_943136025.2 of Agrotis puta. Lineage (NCBI taxonomy): Eukaryota > Metazoa > Arthropoda > Insecta > Lepidoptera > Noctuidae > Agrotis > Agrotis puta. The sequence goes on along the minus strand of OW964176.2, from coordinate 10,200,812 downwards.
TTACAATTTCGACTAATAGCCGAAGAGTTTGTATATTCGAACGTGCTAATCTCAGGAACTTACGGTTTGAATTATTACGTTACGGTTTGAATTATTAAAATATTTTTGTGTTGGATAATCTATTTATCGAGGAAGTTTATATAAAACATCACGCTACGGTCAATGAGAACCGAACAGTGAGGGTGAAACCACGGGGAACAATTAGGGGAACAGGGTATAAGACAGGGACGTGAGGTATAATGGGGATATACATTCTTTAGGCATACTTAACAGGACACTAACGTAGCGCAAGCGCCATTATTTGCAAGTGGTCATTAACAAATGGCGTACTGTTGGCGCTTGCGCTACTTTAGTATTGTGTTAAGTTTGCTTTAAGTGTGTGATTTCCCATCATACCTCAAGTCCCCGTCTTATACACTGTTCCCTTATATTACTATACCTAATAATTTATTGTTTCTTTTGACTTACAACAAAAATAATAACGTAAAGTGTGTCCGTGCCAAATTATCTAGAATTTGTTTTTCACTCAAATACACTTTACTGGAGCTTCCATGTCAATCATCTGAAGTGGCAATCCTACTCCCTATTTATTCGTACTAATATTATAAACGTGAAAGTTTGTTTGGATGGATTAACACATACCTAGGATAGTTTTTATCCTGATTTAATATTTCGGCGGAATAATTATTGAGTTGTAGTGAGTGAAACGGCTGGCGACAGCTAGTATTATAATAATTCAAACCGAAAACCTTTAAGTAGCGCCATCTGTTTTGCGATATAATAACTAAAGCCACACTGAGTCAGAGTACTGTGTGCATTAGGTTATTTAGTTTGCCACGGTAAAGAGAGATGGCGCTTTTACAGGGCAAATATGAAGGCACACTGCCATCTTGTGCCATTAAATGGAGTTTTTGACAAAGATGGCTGCCTATGGTTTTCAAACACCTCAGTGCGACCAGAGAGTATGTCTTTACTGTAGTAGATGGCGTTAATCAGTTTCTTTATTTTGGTTCTAGTGCATGTAGGTTTCTTTCTGGTACGGGAGGTAGGTCTAAATTTGGTCGGTGATTTCCTCTCAAGCGATAATTAGTATACTACGAGTACATCAGAGAGTTATGTTACAAACATTCGTGTCGAGTAAAGTTTACCAGAATGATAATTATACCTAGTCTATTTCTTCGTGATATTTGGTAATCTTCAATATAAACAAGTTTACAGATGGGAGGAAATAACTGTAGGTATGCATCATTTTTTTTCCTTAACTTGTGGCCCTACCGCTGCTTATCAAATTTTTAACAATTTTGAATAAGGTTAATTGAAGCAGAAATTGCAATTTAAATATTATTGTAAAAAAATGTAAAAGTGGTTTTTGTGAATTTAAGTGTGACTTACATGCATTTTTTGTACCAAGAACTTTAGAGACATACCGTTTTGAGTTTGCATTGAAAAAATTATCAATTTAGATTAGTAAATTGTTAAATAAGTTATAAATAAAAAACAAACATGTCCAGCACTTTGTTTCTATGGTCCAATAAAATGATAATTTAAAAAAAGAATTATTTTTTTAAATTTTAATATTCCATAATGTCATTTACTAGGGTAATTTTCTCCGACTCTGACTTTAATTTCTAGAAACTCTTTTGAGTCTATGTTTCTTTGCATCAACAAACTAGTCTCTGGTGGGAATCAAAGTATTGTTATTGAACATGATTGTGCAATTCCTAAGGATTCATTCTAATTTATTTATTTTCAATCTTCCGATCTTATAGATACATCTTGAGCACCGTCCTCTGCTAACAAACTAAAAATAGTTACAAAATCTTTGACATTCTACACATATTCAACATAACATCGTACTTACTACTACATAAAAGATATTCCCCATAACTTATTGGGTTAAAAGGTAGGCGGGAGATCGTGCTCTTCGAATCTAACCCTTCCGGGATTGCGGGAATAAAGGTAATTTTATTTATCTTTAGAGTTTTTGTTACAGCAATGTTAAATTTATTTGTTTCAGAATTTACGTAACTCTTGGGATAAAACCTAACGTAGTAAAATAACATTATAGCCTCTTCTTTAAAACATAAAAACCCTAGAAGTAATTACGTTGACTACACATATTAAATACAAAAACAATTCGGCATCATTGCCAATGTAAATTCGCACATTATATTTGAATACTTGATCTGCAATCGCGTCCCGAGGGATTGCTTCCAATATCTGTAGAGCGATTTGCGTTGCGTTCAAATTCTCTTTAAAACGTCGATCGGGCTCTGACTGGTGCAGGTCGATTAAATGATGTCTTGAATACCTAATAGGAGAGGAGAGGCGGCGTGTTCGTTCTCAATTCACTCGCCGGCGCATAAATTAGCAGTGTGGCCACACAACCGCAGCTATTCCGCAAAAACTCCAATCGTAGGGGAAAGTTTGGCGATTAAGCCGTGAGCCGTGGCATGGCCAGGTCTGTTCGTGACAGTTAGTGCCGCCACTTGTTATAATCCGTTAAACTTTCGACCCTCGTCAAGGTACGCTGAGAATTAATGGAAATGCTTTCTTTCCCAGATTTATGATATTCTTTTTTTGAATCCCCGATCCACCTTCGAGTTTGACCCTCCCACGATAAAAGTGATAAAAGCCTACGTCGCGTCGGCGTTGTGTAATAACGTAGCGCATACACAACGCTCATCTTAATAGAATTAATTTGCATCCTCTTTAATGTGAAACCCTCTTAACTAGTTTGCATAAAATCTCGTTTGTTTATGTAATTTTTAATCAGGTCAATTAACGCCCTGCACTTAGTCAATTTACGTTTATTTTTTTTGTTTTGGTTTAACTGAAAGTGTATTTTGGTTCATAATTAATAGCTGACGTGAAGAGAGTTTAAAGTTTAGGCGACTGAGAAATAAGCTTGGTGAATTAATTGTTGCCCTGTCAGGGCATGAAGGTTATGAAAATTATGCAATAACATTATTATTATCTTTTAAAAGGATCCTCTTCAACATATTAGAAATAATAATTATTTACCTACATAGAAAATAATGTCATGCTGATATTAAACCACTATGTAATCGTTAATACATAGAAGCTACTCCCTCAGCTACACTTACAAAAGCCGTCTTTGTCAACATTTACCTAATTTTCATCGATACAAGCACCTCTTCTAAGAAATTCCTGAAATTATCACCGGAATACCTGAAATAAATATCTGTCTATTTGAGACGCTTGTAATTTTCGGAATTCTGCCGAAGGGGATGGAAATTGATACTTTTTAAATAATGTTAGCTAAATTTTATGTTTAATAAAGTGTGATTTTCAAGTAACAAAAATATTATTGATTATAAAGGTATGGATGTTTACTTCTATGAATTTATCTGAAAATTTTTGGAACTCAAGATACTGAAAAAATGTTTTAAAACAATTCAGTGCGTTATTTAATCACTTCGTGAAATCTTTTATACATTCAACTTATGACTCAGCCTTCTTTAAATTAAATATGTACTCATATCCAAAGACCAGAAAACACCTAGTGTTCGACCAAAAACTAATCTACTTAATTGGTACATGTTACCTTACAAAGTAGCAGCTAGTTGGATTGCAACGTCCACCCAATTAAAATTGGTGAAATTCCTAGAACCTCGACACACAAAATCAGACCGAACTAGTCGCTAACACAAGCTGATTTAGTTACATAATGTATACGAACATTCATATACTGAAACTAGTGTAACTGATGAACATAAAACCTTTGATTTAGCAGCCAAAACTTTGCCCAAACCAGATAAAGAAACAATCAACTTGTATACGTAAAATAGAATTCACAGTACAGACATTATGATAATCACAGGTAAGAACGAAATCACAATAGGTTCGGATATACATATATAAGAAAGGAGAATTCCCAAAGACGATAACATGGCGGGAAAAACGCTACCGTAAACCGTGCGCAATAAAGACTGGCAACAATTTATTTATATGACGCTTCAGGGAGAAGTTATCCGCGGATCCGGGGTACGAACGAGCTGGAATCAAGTTGATGCGTGCCGAAACACGAATGAGAAAATGGATGCTCCTGTACGGTATAGTAATCACGGCTAATCCTCTTATGTGGACCATTGAGTCGTTGACGAGGCAAATATTGACTTCGTTAGATCTCGAAACTAAATAATTATGATAACAATCAATTTGTTTCGAGAATTCTTCTTATTCATGATAGACTATTTGGAAACCTTTGGTTTATTTTAGTGTAGCCATTTCTGCCTCTTCAAACTATGCCGTTTCCAGTGTTTCATATTTCTTTATCAGCAACCCTAATTATGTTGAAGCAACCCTAATTATGTTGAAGTGAAAATAAACTCAGTTGTTACTGAATCCAGTAACTTAATATTCCAAAAACTTTACAATATATTATACATAATAGCATTTACACATTAAATATTTCTAAGTGGTTAATCCTGGTACACACTTTAACAATTCTTCTTAGCAATAACAATTAAGATTGTTTCAATTTATATTATATGAATGCATAATTAGAGTACTAAGTGCAAAATTAATAGTGTTTAAATTATTTTTCAAAGACTTAAAGTTGGAGAATCTTGAGGATTATTGATGTAAGCTCGACTGAAGTATAAAATGCCTTTGAAAGAGACTTTATAACTTAATAAATTCTTCGTCGCGATATTATAAACTTTACTATGATTAAACTCTGTTAATAATGTTGTTAGAAGATCAAACGCTAGTAGTGAACTTTTAATTTTTTTTTCATGAGCTAAAGTGCTGCAAATGAAATATGTTTTACTAAATTTTTTGATAGGCAAACGCACTATTCGCTAATTGCTTTTTCGTGTAGTAGATTTTTTCGTCCTTTTTATGTGTATTACTTTTTTACTAGTTTTTACGTAGTGCTTTGAAAGCAGCAAAAACTAGAAGGCATTTTTTTAACTCGTAAAAACCTCCATGGCAACAGAATTTTATTATCTTTGTTTGTAACTAATGAAAGGATTTCAAAGACCTTGTTTTATTTTACTGATCCTCATAATCTTCCTCATCTTTAATGATGCAAAAATAAGCGGGCCCCTAATAATAATACCGTAATAATTCGTCAAAATACCGATTATTATTGAAACGAAACACACACAATAAAGCCGGTGCACATGCACGCTATGAATGGTCTAATAAAAGTCGCGTGCACACAAGCTGATGATGCGTGGCGTAGCGGCGGATTAAACAGTCAAACTGGAAATACCAGGGCTTTGCCTCTATGCTTCTATGGCTAGACATCAACGAACTGTCAGCGTTAACATTCAGAAAGGCCCCAGCACGAGTGCGCGATGAAAATGTTACGTTATTATATATCATTTATTTAATCGAGTAACCAGGACTCATATTTGTTAGTAAACAGAAAAACTTACACAATGTTACGGACTATCACAATAAAATTATTAAATTATAAAAATACAATAAAACTATACAATACTTATGTCGACTTATCTTAAATTTTAATAAAAATCAATTTTCTTAGAGCTCTAAAGCCATCCTAGGAATAATTGACACATTTTTTTTTGTGACAGGCACAATTTTTATTGGTTGCTGTTCCGTTTCTGGTTGTTTGTGTATGTTAGTTTAAAAATTAGTAAACGCACCCACTATACAGGAGAAATAACTATGTAATTTGGGTCATCAATTAGCACATTTTTTCTACGGAGGCTTTGCACTCACACGAGATTGAGATTGTGTTCGTGTATCGGCAAGTAAACAGTCACCTTTAAAATGAAGAAAACATAATTTTCTTAAATAATGACGTAACACTGCTCACTCGTGCTAGAGCCTCGGACATTCGGATTTGCGAGGATCGGGGATATTAAACAAGCCGGCCGGCTCCGCTCAATGCGCGTCAAATACGTAGCAGATGCGTGAGTAGCACGTGAATAGACATGAAGCTTCACCAAAAAGTAATTTTGCGTTCGAAAATGCTCCCGAGCCTGTACCTGTTCCATTCACATTTGTAACGGACTTATTATTTTGAATTGGACGTTCAGTTTCGGCTTTGTAGTTAAACAGATACTATCTATGAAATTCGAAACGCATTATTCGTAGTATTTATTCGTGTTGCTCTATTGGAAAGCATATAATATTTGCATAGTGAAAAGTAAGTTTGTATGATACAATTATTCGTAATTTATAAGTCCGGTTAAATCGTTCAGAAAAGTAGCCAATTCCAAAACTAAATAAAATACAAACAACTATGTATTTGCGTTTATTTTCTATTTTGAAATCATAAACAGTAAGAATAATCATTCACCCACGTTTTACAAGATATCAAATGTTTATGTACTTTATAGTAACTGTTATTACGTATAACGAACCAACATTTCCAAAGATTGAAATTGACTAAATAAACACGAAACGAATTACTGTTACAAGGAAAGCAATCTAGAAACACAATACAACTACAACCCACACTTCTAAAGCTGTGGGAGAAATACTAAATAGATGTGCCACGAAATGAACAATATTTAGATCCAATTTCTTAATACTGACTAACAATGAACAGCATAGAATACAGAAAATGTCAAAATCTTCATTTCTGTACGATATCAAATTAAATGTTGAACTTTCAAACTTGAAACAACCGTTTGTTAATTTCTAATTATAGAAATTAACAAGGTAAGAATCGAATTACGAAGACATTATAGTAAAAACAATCTTGAAACAAAACTCAGACCTACATCCCACACTGTTTAGGAAAAATACTCGTAGTAGAAATAGTGATAGTGAATAAACGGGGCATGAAATTAAAAATGTTCGATAGTTGGTTGTAACCGCATCCGGTGCGACAGACAGCAGGCAAATAGGAACTATTTGTTCCGAAACGTATCAGGTAGGTAGGTACACGCACGACCGCGAAATTCTCGTACCGTCTCGACTAGACGAACTAGAATACACGGAAATTCAATTTTGGGTTTTAGACTTGAAGTTGGTAAGTAGTTAGGCTTTATTTGAATATTACGTTCAAGAATTCAGGTAAGTTTTTTTCTTTTTTTTTAATTAACATTAGTTGTACAGGAGGGTATTTATGGCGATTGACTATTGGCGCCCAAGTGGGACGGTTTTAAAATCCACGCAAGTGAGATTTTCTTCTCGAAAAATAAACTTATAAGTCATCAATTATGACAAGAGTTAAGAAAAAAATGTGACCTATTTATTTTAGTAGATTATCTTCAGATTGCTACATTAGATCCGCCTGCTTACGAAATAAAAATAACTTTCTTGTAATAATATTATTAGCAAAAGTAAGCAATAAGAAACCTCATTTCTTGGTTATGATTGTGTTTCCTCAGCGGGATTGTGAAACGATATCCTTTTACCGCTAACGCGGAAAACTCATTAGCTCATTGACTTGGTGCGGTCAATTCTGCTTACGATATGGAAGCAATCAAATGTTGTACTTTGGGGTATTCCCTTATTTCTTCCTATAGAAAGAAATGGAATAACACTAAGGAATAATTTCACCACTGAAACTAAAAAGGAGTATTCTTTTTTTTTGTGCAACAAAGTTTTGATCATCATTTATAAGCCGTTGGATGTCCACTGTTGATCATAGGCTTTTGGTGCACTCGACCATAAAAATAAGAAATCAATCAAAAATTAAATAAGTAATTGCTCTTAGGTTTTTATAAAAACTTATTGGGAAAAACTCATCTTTATTTTAATTGCTGAACTTACTCGTAACTTCAGACATGATAAACATAATAATGTATCAAGTACACTGATAGAAAAACAATACTACGAAAAGAAACTCATAGAAATCTCAACTGCACGTTATGAATAATACACAACCCTAGAACCGACCCGTTTACCTCACTCACGTACAACAAAAACAGTGAACGAAATCAAAAAGAAGGTTAAAAATTGTCCGACTCAATTGTATGTAGTAGGTGTCAGGTCCGGAGTCCCGGAGTCTCTACGGAGTTGCGAGTCCCGGGTCCCGGGTCTCGCGGTCACGTATAAATTACTCTGAGGGGAATGGCTCCTCTTTGTTGTCCCGGCAAACTTACTTTCTTCTAAGGTTTAAATCCTGACTTGAATTACGGGGGTCGCAGTTTAAAGAACTCTTTAGTGCGCATCCGTTAACGCCATTAGGGTAAATCTGTGGAGAAAGTCAATAAAACTTTAGGGAATTAACTTTAGTTTGCATAATTTATATTGAGCGCTTATTAAGAGGTTTGTTAAAGGTAAAGACTGGTGATGAAAACTTTGGCGCACTTTCGTGTAACTTTGTAAAAGAAGTTATTTTCGTCTTCTTCTTGACACCTTCACTTTTTAAGCTCCCATTTTGGCCTCCTGTTAAGTTTAAAAGTTTCCATGGATGATTCAAAATAATCCTAAATATAAAGGTATTATGATATTGTGCTAAATTTTAGAATCACGTTTTGTTCGAAAAGCAAATTGTAATAGTACATGTAGATAATATATATCACATAAATCTAACGATTCGCGAAATCAATGGTGCTCAACAAACTCATATCCCTGCACCAAACATTCTGTCTGGGAAGCTCGAAAAAACATTAGCGTTGTAATTTGACACTAATTAACCATGGCCGTTATGAAAGCGATACATCAACAGTGTTGCCTTACCGCGCCTACCCACCTATTACCTACCAGCCTAACTTGAGCTCTGACGCCCCTCGAACAATACTTAAATCAGTTATAATGAGGGTAGATTGTAGGTCGGTCAGGGGTCTTGTGGAGGTGGTTGTGTGTCGCAGCGCATTCATCAGAGCAGTTAATTTGCGAGCAGATGAGTCACGACATCATCGCTCATCTTGTGTACGTATGATACACTCATACGTCGGGAACATTTGGCGCGATTTTGTGCGACGATGACTTAGTGGCTGTTCTGGCTGGCAGAGCGTACTTGTTCCTGTAACATTGAAATGAATATTAGCTTTGAACACGTGGTTTTGTACAAGCTAAGTGAAAGGAGACATGCAACATCGAGGGAATTGCCGATGTGTGTGCCAAGTGACTCGAGTTGGAGGACTTAGACAAGTGGCAATCAACTTCAAAATGTTTCATATTCATGCAATGACTTTTAAAGGCCTTCAGTTTTTGGTGGTTATACCTTATGTCTATTTTGAATTTATAAACGTAACTTCAACACTGGAAATATTTTAATAGTGCAAAAAATTTTGAGAGTACCTATTACCTCGGTTAGTTCAACACCCAGCTTGTTAGCTTAATCAAATTCCCGACCGTGTTACATTCCCCATTATAGTTTCACCAAATGAAGTACAATCAAAGGTCCAGTTTACATTGGTTGACCACTGTTTCACAGTTGTAACGTGAAACGCCTTGCTACATTAGTTTCAAAACGACCAATAATGACCACCATTGCACGTACTGGCCAAATTGTCGATACAACCAACATTTTCACAATAGAAATTACTAACAGACCACTGATCATTTAAATTGGCCATGGTGACCAATTATGACCACTGTTTTAATTGTTGACCTCATTAAAATGTCTTGCTACATCGGGCTTCCCTATAATTAATAATTGTACTTTTTAAATTCGTTATTTATGAAGGCTGAACTATTTCTGGATCATAATACCAGTATAATTGATGGATCTGTTTTTTGAGACGCCTAAGGACATTTTATTACTTCTACACAATTAACTTTTATTCCAACCATGCTGAAAGACCATAACTGGTAACTTTCCGTTGGTCTAGTCAGGTTTAAAAGCCACACATTCCGCAAGTAGTGCCTTATAATAATAGAGTCATATTTAAGTTCTTAGATCGCTATCTTCAGAAACAGTTTCAACTGAAAAGAATTGTGAGTGTGGGTCAGCCGTATTACATAACCTAATGTTATTTGCATTGTCCATATGAAAAATTCAAAAGAATTAAGCAGCTGCGTCGGCTAGCATCGTAAACATTTCATAGTGTTTTTACGACAGTACCCAACGGGCCTCGGTCTTGTAAACGGACATGCCTGTAGTTCGTGTACGAAACAACGTTTGTCTACATTTGTTTGTTGTTTTGGAACGTGTATTTTTGTATGAAACAATAGTGTCGTGACAAGAATCGTGTAAGTTTTGTAATTTGTGGGGTAATAACTGCGATTAGGGTTTGGCTGTAATGTTGGCGGGTAGCGGTACGGATTAGACCACTTTCAACGCATATAGACCCTTTTCAATCAAAATTAATTTAGGTATTTATTTGAGTACAATAAAATATTGTTTCTTTCTTTTTCTGGACTCTTCAATTACTGAAGGTTGCTCAGGTAAGGCAGTTCAGTAGCACTCGTGATTCCAGTTCGTTCATGTTTGCCTTTTTTTTTTTCGTGGTAAAATCATCAAATGAGTACTCCCACCCAGGGCAGAGCGGGAGGGACTGTCAGACTCGTACTGACTAAAATCCACGGTGTCCTTCAATAGCCCTTTACGTTCCGGGGTCACGGTAATTCGTACAGTCCCGCGACCGTTCATGTTTCCCTACCAGAACTTTATCTTCTGGTCAGCTGCACTTTTCCTACTACTTTCTCTTCTCCTTTATCATTAAGTGATCTTGAAAGCATTTTGGCTAATCTTTATTTTTCTTAAAAAAACGGCTAATTGTATTGAATTTTAGAATTCACCAAAGAATAAAGGAATTCAAATTCCTACGGACACAATTCTTGCAAAGATTCTAAATGGATTTCGATGGAATTCTTATTTGTGAGACTGTTTATAAAATATGAGATATAAATTATCTTGCAGCGATGGGGATGAGATACAATGGGGGTGAACAAAAAGACTCCCGTCCCGATTCCGCCCACGCGAGCGGAGACGCGGGCAAAACCTGCATGGGAGCGGAATATAGTTGGAATAACTGAGCATTGTTTTATTTTCGTTCAACATTTTAAGTTTTTTCTTTTCTTTAATTCATTTGTGTGGAATTAAATTTTAAATTTGATGTCCTTGAGTTGCTATTTCTGGTCGAGTTCTTTGATATATTTTAAAGAACAATACAATAATAATATAATTAATTTAATTTGAAATGTAGGATATGTAAATGTGTAAAAATGTAGGATATATATTTATTATTTAGTTTTGAATTGTAATTAAGTCACATTTCCCTCAATATCAAGTGAAAAGCTGAGATAGAAAATATTGTTTTAAATATTCGGAATAATTTAGCAAATTATTATAATATCTGTGTAATTCTCCGTCTCTCATGTCAGCACGTGATAATTAGATTAATAACCAAACCCTAATTTGTATCTATTAAAATATTATCTTTTAATTTTGCTACATTTTGCAAACGATACTTCATTGTCCTCAACATAACGATAAACCTAATTAGCCTAATGATGTTTAAACATTAATGTGATCGTTTTTGTTAATGTATTGGATCGATGTGCAAAGTTAACAAATCGTTGCCTACACAGTGTTTATTAAAGGCAAACAATGAGTTTGTAACTTGTAAACACGAAGAGCGAGCCCTTGCGGCGATTTGCAATAAGGGTGCGACCTCATATCGTTCACAACTAATGGCGGTGACCCGCTCATTAGCTTACAGTAGATGATATATTTCGAAATATTTCCTTCGGGTCGAGTTTACTTCATCAGATAAAAAGTTGAACAAAAGGAAATCCTGAAACTGAAAGGTTCCCAAAAGATGATGACATCATTTGGGGTCAGTGCAAGATGACATTCCGCCCTTTTCTTATCTGGCAACTTGCTGAAAAACTATCGCTGTGAAGATGACTACTAATCGCTATCACTGAAGCCGAAACGTTTAGAGTGCGCCACTGTAGGCAGTAAGGTAGGTCTTTGTATTAAAAGAAATTGTTAATAATTTGTAATTATGTGCAAGAAACAGATCAAATCCTTTTCTAAACAAATTCGTTACCCTTAACAGTAACTTTGATTTCACCGGATCTTTCAACCAAATCCTATACCAATGAGCAGTGCTAACGATGTTGTAATAAGTATCCTTCGATTAAACGACCAACAGTTTAAGGTACTGGCAATTCCAATCAAAACCGACCTTGCCACTTGACCACACCCAAGTGACATGCTTCGACAGCGGCTGTGGAGAAAACAATAAGTTTAGAGCGTGTCAGGAATTACCATCACTGCGACTTCAAGATGTCGCGCAACTGACGCTCGTGTGTTGCATGACGCAAGTTTTGTCGCATGTCGTATCACTACAGGCTGTGTACAAGGTCTAAGATCAATCGGGCTACAGCCTAACTTATATTTAATGCCGAGTTACAGTCCAGAGTGACGTAACTTCGAATATTATGCTAAGTGTACACGAAACGTAAGCGTATGATTGTTTTAGCGATGTTACGGTTTGAACACTCTGTGGCTTCCAGCGATATATTTAGAGGTTTGTTTATGAATTTAGTGAGCTATTTGCTATATGCTAATATGTCGTAGTTTGAAAGTTTACAAAGTCTAGAGCTGTAATCAAAATTTATTTAACTTACCCGCCGCAATCGCGGCGGTAAGACCCCTCTTTCAGGAGTGGTTGGATAGGCGTCACGGTGTCCTGACCTACCACATGACGCAGGTCCTCACCGGACACGGAAGTTTCGGGAGGTACCTGTGTCTGATAAGGAGGGAAGAAACGCCTGGGTGTCACCACTGCGAGGATCGTCCGGAGGACACGGTGGAGCATATGGTGCAGAAAAACCCCGCTTGGGCAGAGCACCGCCGTGTCCTCACGACGGTGATAGGCGGAGTCCTCTCGCGCCCGGCATTGGTCGAAGCCATGCTGCGGGGCGAGACGGAGTGGGAAGCGGTCGCCTCCTTCTGCGAAGCAGTCATGCTCGCGAAGGAGGAGGCGGGCTGCGTGAGGGAGAGAACAGCGACCTCCCTCCACCCCAGCCGCAGTGGTAGACGCCCACGGCGTCGGACGTCGCAAGACGATCTTCGGCCACCGTAGGCGCGGGCATGCGGGCGGCGAGTAATGGGCGACTCGCAGCCCGACCATGGACCATACCCGGGTCGACAGCGCGTTGTGTTCCACGCGCGCCTCAAGGAGTGTCAGCATAGTGACGGGGCCTGTAGAGGGCCAAAGCCTGCCGGGGTCGCGGAATTACCATGACCCTGGAACGTAAAGGGCTATTGAAGGACACAGTGGATTTTAGTCAGTACGAGTCTGAGAGTACCTCCCGCTCTGCCCTGGGTGGGAGGACTGATTGACGATTTTACCACGATAAAAAAAAAGAAGCTTACCGCTTGGATTAGCCTCTCGGCATTAGAAAGAAGAAAACCATTCATGCCTTGCCATTAAAAATATTTTTACGAGGTTTTATTCAACTTACACCTACTTCTTGTAAACTCGATAAATATCTGAGTCATGATTGTAGGTGAAAAACATTTAACATGATAACGTGATTAATTATTTCAGAACTTCAGCTGTTATAGTAGATATCTAAAAATAAATGTACATTTTATATCCCAAGCTTATTTCACGGTCTATTTTTCACGGTTAGTTTATAAGGCCGAGTATTGAACTTCGCTTGGAGTCCTCATTAATTTTCACTAGTATGTCCCGCGGCACGGCCTTCGTGCGGCCCTAACATAAATTCCGAGATAACTTGAACAAACAAGTGGAAGTCCAAATAAGTAGAGCCCTTTAGAATGCGCCCCAAGTGACGAACTTGTTTGTGAACTCAAATAAATAATTAAATTCTCTTTTCGTGTAGTGGAATAAATGTAGGGATATTGTTTTTTTGGTGGCAAATGTTGGAAATGTTAGAAAACCTTCGTATACATATGTATATGTTTAACATTAAGAAAAAAAATTGACTGTTTGCCCCATAACAATGCTTTAAAATGTTGCTCATTAGTTAACAATATAAAATATTAAATGAAGCAAACATGAAGTTCCAATGCACAAAGTCAGTTCAGGAGCACGAGTGTTGAACCGAAACACTATTTACGTAAATAAACTTGTACCGAAGGCGGTCTACGTCGTCGTCGAGCTTCGTTTAAACTTTTAATCGCTTTCGAGCCGTGATAAACAAATTTTAATTAAGTTTTAATATCACCACGTAATTGCCGACCCGAACGGATATCACAATTATTTACGTTTATGAATATTTTAGTTTGTTATTCAATGTTTCAAGAATTTGAATAATAATTTGTTTAAGGTGATTTGCTCTAGATTACAGAGAAGACAAGCGGCTATGTTATACTTCATAATACAGAGTTATTCTGCTTTATTTTTTAATAAATATTTACCTTGTTAGAAAACGGTTGAATAAAGAGTTATTTGTTTTAAAGAGCTGCATTCATTGTTTGCTGTATTCTTAAACAATACTTATTAATGAAAGGAAATGGTTTACTGCATAACTGTTTTCTACTGTCCGAACTATTTGTACTATCTCAGTAATTATATGAAACGTATTAATTTGAGTATCTCAAGTTCTTCAAGTGTCTAAAGAGCGAGTAGATCGTGTGGTTGTTTACACGATTCGAGTCATCATCGCTCAGCTTGAATCAATGCACAAATTGGTAGCGAACGAAACAATGTTTATTTTAAAACATTTTATTACTTTGTTTATGTTTCTATTTTGAAGTTTGTCAAAAACAACAAAATAATAACGTTTCTAAATTAGCGTTCGCAAAAACTTAGTAACAAAACAGGCGGAAAGCCACAAAAATTACCGGGATTTTTGTAATTTTTGTACTTGTTCCCCTCCATTTGTCCCTTGGCATATTTTTTATTTATCAACTTAGTTGCTTTCTTTGTTTCCACCGAGCTTATTGTTAATTTCATTGTGTAACGGTCGCACTGAAGAAGTTTTGACGCTTAACATTGGCTTCCGTGCGAAATTGTTTACGACTCGTAAAAATGGTGCTTTGTTATTTCATTTACGTTGTTTCGCTGAACAATTTATTTGATAACCTTTTTTATTTCATAAATCTTGTATGAAACTGTTTGTAATCAAGTTTTAGTTTGATTGTGTTATGATTTATGTGTGCTGATTTATATTTACTATGCATAGAATACCTTTTTTTGCTCCAAAATGTAAATTCCAAAAAATACGTTCGTGTTCAATTTTACGTGCGGCTCCAATATAATTGTTTGTAAAGATCTCTAGATAGTAAAACTAAATAAGTACTAGCTACAGTAAACCCTCTTTTTGTTCACTTGACAAGTGAAATCGAGATAATGCCACCATTTTTCATCTCGGTAGGAGTGTGGACGATGCGACGTTATTCTGAACGAATTGTACCTCGGGGTATGAATTTAATCTCAGAATTCAGCGTGTCAGATTCATAAGAAACGTCTCTTCGGCGATATTTTGAGTTTTATACGAACATCTTATATAGCGTCTTGTTTTCGTATGAACATTTATTGAAGCAATAAAGAATATGAAGGTTTTATTGCTGTTTGTTTAGCTTGTCGGGTTTTTTTTCTTACATTTTCATAAAACAAGCTGGTGATGAAGTTTGATCTTTTATAGTAGTTAGGTAAGTAGATTGTCAATAAAACTATCATTTACGTCATACTGCAATGTGTGCTTTACGTTCAACGATGCCGATTATTATGGAGATCACTCAAAAATTATATTTACCATGCAAGCAAATTCTGAACATACGTTTAAGATCATTTTTAAATACTAAACATTTTTTTTTATTCCCAAGGCATATTACCCAGATCCACTCGTCACTTCACCGCTATATGAACATCCCGCGATCCCATAGGACTACCCTGCCGCGTTGTTTACACAAGTCAAGTAACAGCAAAAATATTAAAAATGCCGGCGCAGCGAGATTCTGATGCAATAAATCATAAGTGCATTATAAGGCAACGTCTCCGACGCTTCGTTAAGAAGAACAAACCTGCTTGTTACTAGGGGCCAACCACCACCTCTCTCCTTCACACGTTCGTACATTTTAATCATGTAAACTAACCTACTGATTTCAATGATAGTTTGTGAATTCATTATAAATTAAATAACTAATTTGGACAGTTTTGGACCCCATCGGCTCGTTGACGACTTTGGTCTAAGCAATGAGCGGAGCGGGCGGCGCGGCGGAGCGTTGTGTACGCCACGTACCCACAGTGGCGATTGACGGCATCTGCCGATCTCCTCACTCTCGCACCGCTGTCCGCTCTATGTCGTAGCCATACCATACCTTTGTACTTTTTCTCGCCACTCCGAACACCGCGTGCCGCTGTAGCGATTCGTTTGAAGAAAACCGTTCTCGTTTTCGCCACTAGCGGCGCCTCGTGGCGTGTTTCAAACAATTGTATACAGTTGATTTAGCCACCGCACACAGCGGCAAAAAGGGACCGTTAAGGTGGCACTGACTTACTTATTTACTGGTGGCACTAAATTTCTCTAATACGAAGCCAGGACAAGTTGCTAGTTATTTTAACATTTCTTCAGCGTTGGAAAATCTGTTATGATAATATATCTCTGTACTGAGATGACAGCGCATCCTAGTGACCACATTATTTAGGGACGTAAGATCTGCCAATCCTTGTGAACTAAATATTTTGATAAACATTCTTTACTTGTTTTTCAAAAATAAAATGTTCTAAAAACATTACTTATAAAGGTTATGATATTATAATATTGACACTTATGTCACCGTGTCCCCAGTTAGTTCAATCTCTGTCACTTCGTGTGGTGCGATCGATTACATAGTCACCACCATCGACTCCAAAACATAGCGAATAAGAGGTGGTGGTAGGCCTCCTTGTCTGGATTAATTTTGTATCAACATACTCTACAGTGGAGTGTTTCTTTTACACTATTGCCGTAGACTTTTTTCAACTGGGGGTCGATGGCTATTTTCGAAATTTTATAATTTTCTATAGATTATGGCTCCGTAGAAGTATAGTAACATAGAAAAATAACAAATTCATAAAAATCAACTATTTCCTTAAGTTTGCCGTATATGATTACTTTCCAGAATTTGATCCCTATTATCAACACTGTCAATAACACATAGTGTATTTTTGTTTCAAAATTGTTTTTTTCGAAAATCGAATGATGCAGTTTTAGTTTTCGTTATAATCGGCGTCGAGACTCCTTTAATTGTTTTTCGATATTCCTAATAGTTTCGGATATAGCCATCCACCCCGAGTTGAGAAATTCATCCTGTATATGTCTATATATCATGTCTATTGAGTCGACTTCTATTAGTCGTTATTATAATTGAGAACTAAAACAAATTAATAATGCTTAACCGATCGTGGCTTGATTAATAATAGAATTGTAAAAACCGGGTCTTTGAAATGGTTTTAAATTTTTATAGCCTGTAATTTGTATCGTTACGCAGTCACATTTAGAGCCAAAACACTAACCATAACCACGGTTGGCACAGATATGCTGGATTAAAAGTTGATGCTGTGGCAGATAACCGCATACTAATGAAAGGTTGCCAAGCCATTACATTAACTAGTACATAACATCAACGCAGCAGTTCACAGCTAAAAATACATAGACAACTGGGCCCTACTGAAAGTGCAGCCGGATACAATTGAGTAAGACATAATAACAGTATTTCCATGGATAGTCTGCCCTATCGGACTTCTAAAATTGGGTAACACGACACCACTGGAAAACTCAACTTTTTTTAAAAAAACGTTGCCCCACACTAGGAATTTCTCAAGTGCCGTGGGTGCGTTTATAAAAATAGAAACTCACATCCACAAACACCCAGACCGGGAACAGCTACTTGTAGGTCATACAAATATTTACTTCGTGCGGGAATCGCACTCGCGACACGCAACGCTGCAGTCTAATCGCTTAGCCACTATTCTAACCTTGCCGTCTCTTTCAGTTGTCAAGATTTTGGCTTTCTGTATATAACTACACCGGCTGAAAAAGACAGTACATTTTGGATCACCCATCCAAAGACTACATCAGCAAGCGCTGCTTTAGCCTTGAAGTCTTTGTCAAACAGACACGCGATAGCGAATCGGACCGAGTCCGAAGCGATAACGAACCGATTCGAGACGTCAAACTGGGTGCAGCGACATCAAACAGAGCAAATACGCCTTCGCCACGTCTTCGCATCGGTTCGGTCACGCTATCGGATCGCTTTCGCTTTTCTATATGACTGGATTCAAACAATTTCATACATTACAAATAAAAACGCCTCGCTTCGCATTCGTCACGCCTGTCTGTTTGACAAAGGCTTGAAGGTTTTCAACGATCAACATACCAAACACTTGAGAGTTTGTTGTAGGTAATAAATGTAGTTAGTTCAAGGCTCTAACTCAATAAAAAAAGTGTTCAGAAAGTGTTAAAATTCAATATATTGAAACTTCTTAATGTAGTTCCCTAAAAAATAAAAGTAAATATCCAACCATCAAAAAGTGTTCTGACAAATCAGCCTTTGTTTAAAAAAGTCAACGAACCTCAAAGTTTTCATCGTAGAACCCAAAAAAAATTAAAACTCCCAACAAACAGTTACTACTATATCCTGTAGCAACGTGCGGACAGGCAGATTATAAGTTGCAGTTACACTAATGAATGCGAGTGGGATTACCTTCCCGGCCCTGTGCCAATTATATAAAAGTTAGCTGACATTTTGAATCCTTCACGATACATTATATCCCACTGCTCGGCCTTTGAAAACTTTTTATATTGACAGCCAAATTAATTGCCATTTTGCTGTTTCGGTAGCCACATGTTGGACATAGACAAGGTGTGTGCTTAATTGGGAATTAACATGGTAATGTGGCAAAAAATATCCTGAAAAATGCTTTGACGAACCAAAAATATTGTTTTAAGCCTTCATGTCTCTGTCTTCGATTCATATTCGCCAGCAATCGATTCGGTTCACAGTTCTGTTTGACTGTCTCTTTATCGTGCAGCAGGGGTCGCGGGACTGTACGAATTACCGTGACACCGGAACGTAAAGGGCTACTGAAGGACACCGTGGATTTTAGTCAGTACGAGTCTGACACTCCCTCCCGCTCTGCCCTGGGTGGGAGGACTCATAAGATGATTTTACCAGGTAAAAAAAAATAGTCGTGCAACAGGAGTTATTGTTTCATGAAATAAACAAAATATGAGTATGTTTTGATTATGTTGACTAAGGGCCAATTCACACCGACACGCGACGCTGCGCGCACTTTCCATGGAGCGACTCAAAATCGAACTTTATGTACTACACGAAAAGATACACATTTCCAGTATTGCCTTGTCCAGTCGCGCCGCGTTGCATGAGGGTGTGACCCTTAGAAGTCTAGTTTATTCTTCTGCGTACGAAAAGTCGAATTGGTAAATGAGTCTCAAAAAGATTTGAAAATCTTGTTAGCCAAAAAAAAAAAACAATAGCAGTGCAAACCGTTCTCGTAAGAAACCTAAATATAATGCTTTCTAGACTTGAGTGATTATATTGGTGTATAAACAGACGGGTCTAGCTTTCTTTTGTGCCATGAAACAATTGAACATTTTTCTATAGAAATTTTAGCTCAGGAAATGGCTGTTTATGATAGACTTGCCTCTTATTTTTTTTTAATTTATCGTAACTCAAGCCTAGTGCTCTCGTCCCTTTTTTTGTGGTAAAGTCTTGAAATGAGTCCTCCCGCTCATACTGTCAGATCATGATCCTTCAGTAGCCAGTACTAACGGCCCTGAACACGGCTCCTATCTACGAGTTGAAGTGTTTTCCAAAAACAAAATGACACGTTTTCACAACAGACATGTGACATCCACGTTTCCGTACTGGTTCCATGTGATGGATCATAGCTCACCCCTTCTTTTAAGGAAGTACTCTGTGTCCGGATGGAAAAATAAAGGCTGATCATGTTTACGGAACAAAAAAAGCCGACATAGCTAACTATTGGTAATTTTTTTTTTTACGTGGTAAAATCATCACATGAGTCCTCCCACCCAGGGCAGAGCGGGGGTGACTGTCAGACTCGTACTGACTAAAATCCACGGTGTCCTTCAATAGCCCTTTAAGTACCGGGGTCACGGTAATTCGAGAGTTCCGCGACCCCGGCCGGCTTTGGCTCTCTACAGGGGGTCCCGTCACTATGCTGACACTCCTTGAGGTGCGCGTGGAACTCAACGCGCCGGGAACTATTCATCGGTCATTGGAAATGTTTGAAACACGCCACAAGACACAGCCAGTGACAAATTCGCGTACAAAGTAGTAATGTCTTAGTAGCGCACCGCTCATCGCACGAACATGCGTGAATAGGCCGTCACATTTCAAGATATCAATCCCATATGAGCGATAGACATCATGTTCATCCAGGAAGAAAAATGCAAACACTCCCAATATGACAGGGCTGAGAAAGAAGTATCTAGCGTAAACTAGGGCTAGTTTACACTAGGTACTTCTTTGTGTACGCTTACGGTCCCCAGCAGATATCGTTATGTCTGGGCCACTAAAAGCTTTTTCCGTCGACATGTTATATTGTACCCATGACCCCGCTGTCCTCTGTACTAACATCGTTCTATACTGTTGAATGAAGTTTTGGATACTAGTATTTCAAGCACAGTAATTTTGTGAAAATGTACGGAGTTTTACATAACATAAAAGAAACATAAAATATAAAGGGCTTGATCTTGTTTTTCTTAAGTTATTTTGTAAATGTAGCAAAACAAATATTTGCCCTTATTTTTTTATAAAATTCAATACGTAAATAAATTTAGAATAGTTCATGAAATTGCTAAGAAAACTCTTCCACGGAATAGCGATTCCCTCAAAAGATTTTATATAGAGCATTAATTTTTGAATAGACAGATACAATCAGAAGGGTTCCATAGAAAAAGATAACGTCAGAATTATTACTATTCAATCAAAGCCTGAATCAGATAATAATTTATTCCTAGGCCGAATTGTATTTCAAAGAAAAGTGTTGAGTAATCGATTTTTCTTACCAAAAATCTCTGTTTACATTTTAACTCTAGAATTTATTTTTTATAAGTTTTATCCAGTAAATATCTTGCGAGTTGTGACCCAAGGGATTTTTTGCAAGCACAATTGATGTTAACCTATTTTCAGAATTTTAACTTCGTTACTAAGGTGTATTGCAAAATCCTAAGTACACAATAACTGCAATAACGGACCTATGCAAACGACGTCACGCGATATCCATTTTTGGTATATCAAAACCTTCTTCAGCATGTAACAAATACTTTTCTGGAAACATCGGTCCAGTCAAACGCGAGATAATCAGGGAAAAACAAACATACAAGTCAAACGGAGGACCTCAATTTTTAAGTCAGTTAATAACATACTCTAATCTTATAAAAACTACAGTTGAATTCCAATTGAGACGTTTACCGCACCAAAAAAAAACCAAAACTTATCCTTAGCATATAAAAATAAAACCGCCACAATTATTCTTATCCAAGTTAGTTCCCCATATCCCCCATGTCCCCACGCGGCCACATTTCACGCTGTGCCAGGTCTGACCACGCTTCGCACACACCTGAGACAATGCCCGCCATCTGCCAGTGACGTAATCCGAAGCTTCCTTGTGACGTCACCTCGCATTGCATTACCTGAACTAGTTAGCCGTGGCTAGCTTTAATTAATTTCTTGGTGAGTGATGATTTTGGAGGAATTTTCGTTGTTGTTGTAATAACGACTTATAACCAGTGGTGGCATAAGAGTAGTGGAAAGTGGCCCAGTGGTATTGGCCCCGACTTACGGTCGTGGGTTCGAACCCAGCCAGGCGCATTACTTTGTGTAATTTATTTCATCACCACTGCTCTCAAAACGGTGAAGTAAACATCGTGAGGAAAAGAGAGAGGAAACCCAAAAATTCGAAGACCTGTGACATCTAGCAACCCGCACTGAGAGGAGGCCTGTGTCCCAGCAGTGGGTACATTTATAGGCTGATGATGATGATGAATAACCAGTGCAAGATGAAGGTAACAATGTTGGGAATATAAATCATAAAGAAAAAGAGCAATAGGTCAATAATGCTCGCCGTCCGATCAAGGACCAGGGGTACTACTATTTAAGTACGAAACTCGCACCTTTGACCAAAGTTTCGGTCGGCGGTTCCTACTGACATGAGATTAGTTGGTGATATTAAATCAACATTGATAACAGCATGATTCGTTATATTCCAACTCCCGATGTGTTGTCAGATCTTGTGAATTTAAAAGGGAGAAGGGTTCACTCAAAAAATTCGAGTTACTTTTGTACGGGCCCCTATCTTCGTTGACGTACTAAGAAAGTAAACACCTAGGGCTCGGATCGAAGGCGCGTACTATACCACACACTCCTCAAGGAACCTGGGTCAAGCGCCTGCTGGTGTCGCGGGACAGTCTGTAAAGGTAAACGTTACCCGGGAATACAAATAGCAACTGAAGGAGAAGGATGGATATTTAGTAAATCTGACAGTCCTTTCACCTACAGAACACCATTGATGATTTTACAACCCAAAAACGGCCAATAATGAACGACTGCACAACTCAGAAATTTGGTGAAAAATCCTAGTACAACTAACGTGAAATAAAAACGTAACTTGGTGCCCATATGACAGTGTCTTATTCATCCACGTATAGCGCATGTTCAATGAGAGCTTAGCAATGTCTAATCAACACTTGATCGTCGAAGACAACATGATTAGTTCCGATTCCGAGTGACCACTAAGTGACGCACTAAGTAGAGGGAACTGTACAGCTAAGTACTTATTATGTAATCTGTAGTATGTCCATCAATAGTAACTATGTTTGTCCGAAATTGATTGACACACTAGTCATTGGCATAGGTCATTACCCCCGAGACTTTGTTGCCGTGCATATGTATCAATCTGGAAATTATATCTGTCCTAGACAGCTGTACCATTGCCAATATTTATATGTATAATGTCGATTGCGCATCACTAGTAGAAAACGTTATAGTAAAGGTTAAATGAAACACACTCTCAACTTTTTTCGTTATTTTGTAGGGTCCAAATAACCTATAGAACAATGTACCTAAATGATAGGATGTAAAAAAAATAGATGGACTCCAATTAAACCCTTTTTTACTGCCTGTCTACTCAACCTAAAAGAGAATCGATGGCAGACAAGTTAAAATTTTAAAGTACGGAGATACAAATCCTAAGTTCTATATTATCTGCATCAAATCCCGTCTACGTGCCTTCGGATAATCATCCGGATAAAAGAGGCGTGCTCACCTTATCCCGACCAAGTTTATGTACAGCATTTCATAACAATCATCTATACATTGGTATAATAAAATGGTAGGTAAGTCAAAACTGAACATTGAATATTTTTTTAAAGAATACTTGTAGTGTGATCTACAATCGATACCGAAGCCAAAAATATAGTTTTTAGAATTTTTGTCTGTTTGTCTGAATGTATTTCCGGGATAAACTCAAAAAGTACTGCATGGATTTACTTCAAATTTGGCACGAATACTATTAAGAATTCGGGTCAACATATAGGCTACGTTATCACGCTATCACCTACGGGAAACGAGCAGTGAACCTTTATTGCATCAACGCATTCACGCAGACGACGTCGCGGGCAGTAGCTAGTATTTATTCATATAAACTCAAAACTATGAAAACAACAGCTGTTCGTATGGAAAAAGCGAGTCCGAAATGTCACCGGAACTGAAATAAGGTTGAAAGCACAATTTCGAATGATTTAACACTTTTTTACTATGACATATTGCGCGGATGAATTTATTTGTGTGTGCGTTACCTACGTCAATAAAACATACAATTTTTCATTTCTCTGTTTAATATTGTCATATCTGTTAAACTAAGGAATTTAAAAGTTGCCAGGTTTTCACAAACCGAGTAGCACTTTTACATTTGACACTTATATGACGTCGAAGGTGTGAAGTGAAAAACGTTTATGGAAGCTTTATTGAAAAAAAAACACTTCGTTTTTTCGGTTTCGTACTTACTTCTAGTATTTTCTTAGTAATTAGTTCCATGGGTAATGGCTTTTTAAGCTGTACTAAATGTATTAAATAAATAAATGGTACAAATGTAAAGTGACGCCATGTTGGTGGTACTGGTTTTCGTTTAAACAATTTTTGAATGAGTGTTCATTTAATGCTCATCAGGGTCGCGGGACTGTCTGATAAGGTAACCGTAACCACGGAACGTAAAGGGCTATTGAAGGAAACCGTGGATTTAAGTCAGTACAAATCTGATAGTCCCTCTTGTTCAACCCTGGTGGTTTTTTTTTTTTTTATCGTGGTGAAGTCATCAAATGAGTCCTCCCACCCAGGGCAGGGCGGGAGGGACTGTCAGACTTGTACTGACTAAAATCCACGGTGTCCTTCAATAGCCCTTTACGTACTAGGGTCACGGTAATCCCTTGGTCCCGCGACCCTAGCAGGCTTTGGCCCTCTACAGGCCCCGCCACTATGCTGACACTCTTTGAGGCGCGCGTGGTCCCTGGGTGGTAAAGCATCTAATGAAAAGCTATCCTTTTAACTTTTGTGGTTAAAGTCTAGACAATATTAGAGTTATTACTAGAGCTTTATTTCTAGAGCTATTGTTTTATACATTTCAAACAAATAATACAGTGGTTTTATTTGAAGTTTTTTGGTCCCAAATTGTAAAAGTTAGGTTTTCATAATTGTTTATGCGTAACAGACAGACGTATTAAAGGCGTGGGCCGCACTGATGGCGCGGGACGGCGAGCGGTAAAATCAAATGTATAGAAATGCTTACGATGCACCACCAGCTGCGAATTAGCGGACTTACCAAGTGATTAATATGAGTTTCTTATTCGCGCCGCCTGCTTTAGTGATGATACCGGGGCGATTCTATTGGGATTATGATCGAATAAAACCGCCCACCGCAAATGTCCCTTGAACACTGATTTATTGAATAAATGTACAAATTACGTTCAATGATAGGTACGAAATGCTGAGCGCACAGAAAGAACGACGCGTGAGTCTGTAAATAATGTGCTACTTACTTGAACCACTTTTCTCTTTCAGTATCCGTTTAGGTTGTATAAATGTAGGGGTATTTCCAGAGATTCCCCCATGTGTTCCGTCCTGCGTGATCGGAACGGATCGGTTACGGGCCGGGGGAAATTGGCGCGTTATATCTCAATGGGGTCTCGCGACGTCAACTGTTGCTCTCATCGATTATTATGTATCTTGTTCGTGAGATATTGGTAACGTTCCTGTAGTCGTGAGCGTTATAACATCGCTGCATTTTTATTCGGGTTGTTTTGCTAATCTGCTTGAGATTTTAAATGGCTAAAATTCTGGTTTAAAATTACTGCCTAATTGAAGTTTTAAAGTGAACGTTTGAGACGATGGATGCATGGATGTTTGTTTGTTACACTTTCACACGAAACTAGTGAACAGATTTGGTTAGATTTTGGTACACAGATTTTTGGTACAAGAAAGCCTGTCGGGGCCGCGGAACTTATGATTTACCGTGACCCCACAGTACAAATCAGTATTCAAAAAACAGAATTAGTTTAGAAAATCAGTTGTGAATGATCGTGATCTCGAGATTTATAATAAACTAGCTTCCGCCCGCGACTCCGTCCGCGCGGATGTCGATCTTCGCGTGGATGGTTTATTTCTCCATTCTGAGTAACTCTGACACGGCTAAGCCTATAATAATTAAGGAGATACCTCTATTGAGCTACTGCAGTTGAGCTCGCGTTCTGTAGTGAAAAATAAGATTTTTTTTCTAGGTATTTTTTCAGGATAAAAAGTATCCCATTTTATGCCCAGGATAATAAGGTATAATTATAACAAGTTTCATCGAAATCGAACCGTTAGTTTTCACGTGATGCCTGCACATACAGACAGACAGACAAAAATTTTTTTAATCACATATTTGGGTTTGGTATCGATCCAGCAACACCCTCCGCTATTTATTTTTTCAATATTTTCAATGTACAGAATTGACCCTTCTACAGATTTATTATAAGTATAGATATAGATAATTAGAATAAATCAAAACGGGTAATTTTAAGATTTTTATATTCATTACGTTCCTTGATTTATTCAATCGTTATTGTTATACGTTAACATTAACGTCTAAATTCCTTCAAACAATGATTTGCGTTTATTCTTCACCCTTTTCAATGTTCTGCATGGTTTTGTTCAGGGCTGCGAATTGTGCTTGAACTGATTTTAAATGTATTTTTGTGATGGTGAAAAGAAACTCAGTAAGAAAATTCATATTTACACAATTAGCGTGGTGTTAATTTTCTTGTTTTAAAGTTACCGACCGTTTTATTCAATGTCCTCGGAACTGTAGTTCTAAAATGTACCTTTCAAAGACGTTGAGTAACAAAATATTGGTTAAAAAATGTGTTGAACTTATAGGGATTTATTTATACACGGTGCTAAATGTTAAGATATTAAAATATCGTTGTTTTAACTTATAAAACAGATTACAAAGTTTTTTTCAAAACAAAAATTATAACCGACTTCAAAAACGACCACAAAAAAGTTTTAAATAACCTACAAAATAACTTTTCTTTCGAAAGGCAGTAAAACAAGAAAAGTTTTTTTTATATCCTTTTTAGTTTAAATATTCAACCCAAATTATTGTCAAATACATAATTTTCTTACATGTGCACTAGAATTTTGTAATCCGTAGCACTGGTAAGAACATCGCCTATGTACACAATCAGTTAAAAATGCTTATAAAATAAAAACTACTGAACTAAACTAAATAAAATTTTACAGGACCAAATGACAGGTATACTGCATCGAACAAAAAAGAATCATCGAAATCGGACCAGAAACCTCGGAGTAATCGGTGTAGACAATGTTGATGAACTTTTAGTTTTTCTTTTTGATTTTTCACAAATCACTTGTCCTATAAAATTTTCATGGGACCTTGGGATGCCCTTTCCAATATATTTTGCAGATCGGTTGGTTAGCGACGGAGTTATGCGCAAACAAACATAAAAAAAGACATCCGAATTGAAGACCTCCTCCTTTTTGAAGTCGGTTAAAAAAAATCATTTAATTTTATATAAATAATTCGAGCGTTCACGATTACACTATTAGAGTTTCAACATTGTGGCACCCCTGATCGTTTGTGTGCTTACATTCTTGTCTTATAGTGAGTATTAATTCATTAAATGTTAATGAGTTTGGGCGAGTGCCCGCTCTCACCCTTGTCAAATTATCGCACAATGGATGAATCCTCATAAAGACATTCCACACTTTTGTTTGTTTGTGTTCCCATGGTCATGTTTGTGATTTAATTGTTTTGTGAAAAGTGATTATTGCTAATGAGACGAGAGATTGTATCAAAAGGATGCGCAATCACGCCATTATGTCATTTTATGATAATAATAATTCAGATTTGTCGTAGTGTTTTACAGTAATCAGTTTTTCATGTAATTACTATATCATTATCATTAATACATAACTTTCTATAAAAGACTAAACAAAAAGAAAACAATTAAGGAACATAATATTCACAAAAAAGCATATAAGAAAATTAAAATGAAGCACAGTTTTTTGTTTGACTAAACAGGCTAAACATATGCTTCAGACGATTGACGATTTTAAACATCACCTTGAATCTCGAATAATCATCAAAGAAGCAACCTTACCCGTAATAAGATGTCTCAAACCTCTGCCCTTTATGAGACAGATTATTTTCGTCTAAAGCACATTAGTATTGAATGAACACATAACATTTTCAAAAGATCGTTCAACCCATTGTTCGAGAAAACCGATCATGTGCTCAAACCCTTAGTATCGATTTAGATTCGCGAGGGTAACCCTTCAATGAGTTACGCACTACACGGGGGAGTTGAGTCGTAAACGAGAACGACTATGTTATTTACATATTGGTATGAATGTAATGAAAATACACGTCAACGTATCAACTGTGAAAGCATTTGTTTTTTCTTTTCTGTGGTTTTTTGGTTATCACTTGCAGTTATTGAATTCTGTAGCGTTTACGAACAAGGCACTTCTATGGCAATGATATCTGGTGGCCTCCGCAGTGGGAACATTAGAAGATGATGTTATTATTGTCATATTTATTTTGTAATTTCTGTTTAATACGACCAAATCTTTATGTACTGCAAACATATTTACCCACACACAACTAACTATAAAACATTTTACTGGCAAAACATCACTCGAAGAAACTACCAAAAAAATATTTCCAAGAACAACAAACATTCCAGTAATAACCCCGAAATAACAAACACTAACACAGAACAAATACCACATAATTATTTACATTTTCAGCGTGAAACATGCGAGCACTGTAAAGATACGTCCGACATTAACTATTGAAGGTGAAAACACACATTCTGGACTAATGTCCATTGTAAAGGCAACAAACTACCCCCAATCAAACTAACGCCCGACCGCAATTTGTTTGAAGGCGAGAAATATTGTGTTCCTGAGTGTCGGCGGACTTGTGAGGTACACGTTACCCACGCTAATGTTCACCTGGAGATACAGCTAGCTGGGTGTTTGTGCATCTGAAATCGGAAGGTTAAATTTGGTATTAGTATCTAGAAGATGTAGTTTGGACAAAATAAAAATTATAAAAAAAACATGTTCTTTTTAAAAACAAGCTTTTATTGTAAAAAAAAATAATACTTACAATAGACAAAATACTCGTCAAGACGAATCAAACGGGTCGAAACTCGATGGGTTTGCGGCGTTTCATTGCAGAGTTCCCGTGGCCACCTTCCTCCTGCAGCTCCATTGTCAAATCAACTTCTTGTCAACATAATATTGCATTGTCACGCGATATATATGTCACGGCTAACGGTAGGTGTGAACCTAAACTTAAGATTAGCCGGCTAAACCTAGGTTTATCTTCGACGAAATGTTAATGTTAGTTTGTTCTATCTTTAGCCGGCTAAACTTAGGTGTAGCTGCAGGTCCTTGGCTAAAAATGTAGAAGGAAATGGAAAAGGAAACAATGTAATAATGTTTACTATTTTGACACGAAAACTTTATTAAAAAATAATCACTTTCATTACACATGAGCGAGCGAAGCGAGCTCGGGACTCGCTGGCACCCCGACTCGGACAATTTAGGTTAGAAGAGGATGGCGGGGTCTTTCAGACCCCGCCATCCTCTTCGTGGTTATTTTTTTTTTTAAACCACCCAGAAGTAGGAGCCCCGCGAAGCGGGGCTCCGTCGACATGCTGGGAAGCGTGGACGCCCCGCGAAAGCAAGACCATTCCATTTCCTTCATTTTTAGCCAAGGACCTGCAGCTACACCTAAGTTTAGCCGGCTAAAGATAGAACAAACTAACATTAACATTTCGTCGAAGATAAACCTAGGTTTAGCCGGCTAATCCTAAGTTTAGGTTCACACCTACCTTTAGCCGTAACATATATACGTGCAAAATATCATTTGCAAGATTTGATTACAGACAAAGGGACAGGTGAAACTTAATAAAAGCTTGTAAAAAAGAATCTTCATGTCATCACTTGCCTAGCCTCTTCCTAATTATATTGGGTTTGGCTTCCAGTCTGATGGGAGACAGCTGAATGTCGTAGATATTTTACTTAGAGCTACTGCGTATCTGACCTACACAACCCAGTCAGTAATGGGTTACTTATGCCTTTGTCAAACAGACTGGCGAAAGCGAAGCGTTTCCGAAGCGATACCGAACCGAAGCAAGACGTCAGTCCGATAGTTCTGTCACGCTATCGGATCGCTTTCGCTGTTCTATGTGACTGGATTCAAACAATTCCATACATTACAAATAAAAACGTCACGCTTCGCATTCGCGACGCCTGTCTGTTTGACAAAGGCTTTATTATCGCACTTTCGGGCCATGGCTCCTCTGTAAATTCTGTCAAAAACTGTCTACAATTGACAACGTGGAACCGCTACTTTACGTGCTTTTCGATATATGGTAAAAATGCTCAAAGTCATTATCATTTTATGCATCCCCATAATATTACTACAGCGCGTATAAGTAGCAGTAATGTGGCCAACGACAATTGTGGCAGACCAATAAATAATTAATTTCATAGAGAAACAACATTGAACGAGTAATTACGAAGAAAAAATCAGGCGGCTCATACGTCCGTCGCTAAAAAGCTATGTCAATAAAGATAATAATCAATCCTAAGAGAGAAGCTGTAAAACATTAAAAAATGTTTAAAACATTAATTGTCTCAAACAATTTTAAAACAACGGTCAGTTCTATGAATAGAGCGACCTTACCTTTAAACTATTTACATAAAACGTCTGCTGTACTTACAAAGTTATTATTCTGCTTTCAATTTATTCAATTTCTAGCCGAGTTGTTGTTGACCTACAAATGAAAAGTTGATATTGTTATATTTCATTGTTTTAGCCGGAATAAACATTGAATACTCCGTTCTTCATAAATATGTTTAGCATACAAAACATTAAATTTTACATGAAAAAGCGGCCTTAGAACTGTTTAGAAAGCTACTAAGGTTATACCATGGCCTATGTTTAGCGCAAGCGCGCAATATTATCGTAAAGTTGAAGTTAGTTTTGAAGTTGAATAGAAAATAGAATTAACATATAGTATTCTGGTTACTTTTGCAATTTGCTCTGTTGATATTGCAATAAAGATAATGAACAGAGTATTTTGAATTATATTAATGTTCAAGTTCTCGTTGCGTACTAATGGACACATCATTACCCGTATAAAACAACCACAACCATTATATTGCAATCGAGTTATAAGCTATCACCACAAACTCTTTTTTCAAACATTCTTCACCAAGTCTAACTTATAATTAAAGGATACAGCTAACGGATAATGAATAAACAGCAATCAAAATATAATCTTTGGCGGCGGGAACTCCAGAGTTGCCACTCTCCAAGTCTCGGAAAGTTCAATCGTACTTTAAACGAGTTAATCCCCTTTTATTAAATGTTGATGCTCTCTGCGGTCGAGTCGAGATCTCGTTCCTTTGTAACTAGTTAAAATTCGACTTGGTACTGTTAGCTTTTTGGCAATTGTGGGCGTTGAGATTAATGTAAAATTTTCTTTTTGTAACTTCTGATTCAACATTTTTATTCAGCATGGCACTAATTTCATTTGCAAGATTCTAAACAAACATGCATAAACTGAATGTCGTTACACAAGTACGGAACATAGGTAGTTATAAAAATAATCCAATCTTGTAAACGCAATCTTCCTCTATGCTTCCCATCAAAAAAATGCCAGTGAAACTCCACGTACGAAAAACACGAGTACGATAACTACTACCTAGGCACACATGCATGTACCTACCAAAGCCTATAAAAGAAAATTTAATCTATCGGGTCCACAAACGGCTCGTATAGAGTTTAGTAAAGCTGTCTACATCATAAGCGAAGCGTGTTTTTTGCGAATGTGGCCGATCGGATTAATTTTCACGAAATCGTTTTACGGATTTCCCCACTTGCTGTTACTCTTTATTTTACCCAACGGTATCATCTCTAGGAAATTGTTTCATTGGATCCTTTTGGGCTTTGAGCAAACAAAAAGCTTGTTGGCTGCCATGTTTATAGTTATTTGTTTTAGGAGCTGATGAAATTGTTTCAAATTGGATAAGTGTACGTTTCATTTATGAATGTCGCGCTGTGTTTTATGTCGTAGAATTTTAGCATGGGATGAGGATAATATGAGAATCATAGTCGTTTTTGCCATAACGTACTCTATAATGGGTGTTTTCGTAAATATAAAGCTATCCAAGTTTTGAGTACCTACCAACAATTGCGTGCTGGAATGTTTGTCGGTTACGTCGACTACTCAATTTGCTGTTAACGCTTCAAAATTTGGTTTCCATTCTAAAACTTGTAATAGAGTGGTTCATAAATAATTTGATCGAGCTATAACAAACTTATTCGAGTACTGAACAAATTTGTTCAACTTCATGGGTATGTTGTACACAAAAGTTAATAGCAAACCGCGTTGTTTACGGTATCACGTATAAATATCAAATATACTGAACAAATGAGAGAGTATTACCTTTTGAGAGATAGCACCGGCGCCGGCGGCGGGCGAAATCATTTCCGTTGCGTCAATCACACGTCGCTCCCGTCCTGTCCGGGTCCGTCTACATACGTCCACTAATGAGTTCGCGAGCCAGTTCAAATCGCATCTAGATTGAGGACTTGCCGCTTAATTATTTTTTGTCTGGTACTTAGGAGCACCGTAAATCGATGTAGAATTGTGTGTTCTAGTAAACATTGTTTGAAATAGTTCTAACGTAATGAAGTTGCGAAAGTTCTTGAGTGTGTACTTGATCTAAATTTCTAGTAACCTACTTCACAAACCTAACTTTTGAGGAGATGGATATCTGATATTGCCTAAAATTAAGACTAGAAAAAAGGTGACATCATAAAATTTAACTTAAAACTCTCATAAAGATACACATTGTAGCAAAATGTAACATTACATCACTATATCTTTATTGGGCCAAGTTTTATAGGCATCGAAGGCTGTCGCCGCTGACCGCAAGTAGCGGGGCCAAGTCGGAAACATTAGGGGACCATCAGCGTCCATATTTTCCGGCGGGCGCTGAATTTTCACGGAGCGAAGGCCGGTCGGCATCTCGACACGCCTTTGCACTCAGACACTGGCGTCGGATGAAGTGGAATTGTGTACTCTAGTGCCTCTCTTCGCCAATATTTTTACACACTTTTACAGTTTAAGATGTAGGTTTTGTCCGGCAGTTACTTTGGATCTTATGTAGGCGTCTCTTGTTACGAGATTTTTAGAATGTTCCTGCTTTAACTTAACTTCTAAAAATAAAAGACTGACTATATGTATATTTTAAATAGAATACAAAATGTTTAGTCATTAATAACTAATGTTAAATAACTTGTTCTGCCTTCATCAATTTAATCCACAAGTCTTTCCATTGATCCAGCAGACCGCGTAATTTACTTACAACATAGACTGGAAAAGAAAACTTTACTCACGACCATAAAAAATAAACATCTTATCTCATAAGTTCGGGCAGCTCTCTGTGAAATGACACCTTTGGGTATCTTTGTCGCCCAACAAACGCCGCGTGAAATTGAAACAGTCCGGTCCATACTCCAGAAAATTTCACGACGTCAAATTCCTCCCTTTTGATTCTTTTTAATCCTGGTAAAACAGCGTAACGCTTTGAGGACAAAATGTTCAATTTGTTTATAGAACGTAGCTTTTATGTTTTTATATAGGTGCCATTTTTAAAAGTTTCTACAAATTATTCATAGTCAACATTTTTGGTCAAACTTGACCTTGAAATGCTCAATTCAAATGGAAAAAAATATTTACAGTGAATCGTTGGTTAATATTAGGGTAAATAAAAAAAAGAATTTACAGAAAAAGTAGCACAAATGTAAATAAACATGCTAAATCAACAAGCAAAAACTTACCACGCCAAGCTTTCAGCTGGCTTAACAGCTTAATAAACACAGATTAAACCCTGAACTTAACAAGTAAACTATATCTACAAACTAAAAACAACCTTCGAGTGAAATTGCACTCTAGAACCGTTCAATAAAGTGCATAAAGCAGCTTCCCACAACACTAAACAAATTACGAGGTCGCATGTAATGAATATGTCTACGATCTATCAGAATTAGAAGACCCTTTCGCTGTCACTCGTATGATCGATGAGCGGAAATGAACACCATCTTTTTCTAAGAGCGTGTGATATAGCGCGGAATCGTACACACTTCATCACCACGAACAGACGTATGTACAAGTTTCATTAGTATGTTTTACAAGTAGTTTTAGTTGTAGAAATTAGGTTTTGGATTTGGGGTCATACATCGTGAAAGTATTATTCAAAAAAGAATAAGTGAGAAAAGAAAAAGAAGAAAAGTGTTGAAAGCACACTTACCAAAATCTTCGGATAATCTTCCTGTTTCTGTGGATAAAATAATATGCCATATATCATTGAAATGCAGTTGTATAAGACAGTAGTTAATGCCCACAAAGAGCAAACTGTCCCACATGTGATAAGTGGCAAAAAAATCCTACAAATGCATCCACCACCGACGCTCAGAATAATTTATTACGGAAAGGATTTTAAAAACACACATCGCCCGAATCCTCGGATAAAGCTGTTTTAAGAATATGTGGGAATTCTTTCAGGTGATCCGGGGGAAAATATATATCATTTCTACAAGCCTGGAATAAGAATTCATTTGAATTTATTTTAGCGATGAGAATATTTTATATTGAAGTGAAATTAATATTTACAAATTATGTATTTCAATGTTTATATTTCAGCTACAATTTCAGCTACAAAGAGGTTGCTGCCATTGGCCATAGTCCTGCAAGACAGTAGTTATAAGGTTATTTATATACAATACGTTATAATGCTAAATAGCGTCGACCAATACCAAAATTCCGACCCGCTGTCTTAATATTATCACAAAGTGGTCCCTTCGTAATATTAACAATAACAAAGAAAACGATATCATCCCGATAAACATTTCAACAAGAGCAACAAAATATTGTTTACTCGTCTCTCATCTTTCCACCCACAGTACAATCGGCCCCATTCAAGTTCCATTGCAATAGCTATTGTATTTGCTGAAGGCTCTACTGCTCATGTCGATTGCCAATCGAACGGTCGACGAACGCCATTTGCCAGGAATGAAAGGCTGCTTGATTATTTGCTAATCTTGCCTCGACTGTACCTCGACATACGGGTTCACAAATGCTTCGCTAAACTCATGCAAAACCATTTTTATTTAGCTAGGAGCTAGTACTACTTATATATAATTTAAAAGTGCAGACGACGTCCTATGAGAATACACCGTGACTACTGGCAGAGTAATTGCCGCCCCGTCGTGTAGGATATCTACGTCGGATTAATTAGCTGGCTCCCAGCACGAAACTTTTAATCTTTATAATGTGTGCATACCTGTGTACGTTTGTATGCATGCATCGGAATATACAACGACATTTTTCAATCCACTATTCGAATGGAAAACCGAAACATATCGGATATTTGGTCATCGGACTGGCACCGCGAACGCCGCATGTAATCGAATCCGCTATTGAAACGATCACTGTCTCTGTTTGTATAGAATAACTAAATTATTTGTATTGCTCGTCGGTTTGCTGTCATTTCGTAGGATAAAGTGTTGTTTAATTTATAATAGAAACAGACTTCGTAGAATTTGTTGGTCTGATGCTTGAAGTAGATGACTCTGTGATAAAGTTATTAATTTCTTGTTAATAATTTCTAGTTTTCAATAAGTTGAGATACTGTAATATTTCAGTTAAATTATTGTCATTTCGTTCATTGGAACACAAACAGGTTTAGTCATTTTAGTGGCTATATTTGTAGCAGTAAATATAATATTCATTGACATCATGCGTTCCCTTGGCTAGATTTACTCTGAGTGGTTTAGCAATACAGCTAATGATTCCCACACGGACAATGAGGAGGGGAGTGGTATTACGAGTATTGCGAGTGAGGGCATGCGTATAAGTTATAGATCGCTACCTATATGGACCATGTTGTGGGGTTAATTTAGGTGCATAAATCAATACTTTGAAACTGAACCATGGTTTCCGTTTTCTGTATTTTACTAGACTCC
This sequence comes from Agrotis puta, assembly GCA_943136025.2. Lineage (NCBI taxonomy): Eukaryota > Metazoa > Arthropoda > Insecta > Lepidoptera > Noctuidae > Agrotis > Agrotis puta. The sequence continues at coordinate 10,165,344 of OW964176.2, read as the reverse complement.
TTTGGTCTATTTACACTTTTTTGTCAATATTAATAAAAGCCACTATTTGTATTTAGTTGTATTGTAAGGTAGCGGTTAAGTTACACTATTTAAAAGCTTTCACACCTATGATAGTCCTCACGCCAGCAGCGCAACTGGCGTGAGGACTTGTATGACTTTGTTGACGATTGCCGTAGGAAACTGCACAAAGAAAAGAGTGGGAGGATATATGGGAGGGAAAATAGATTAATATGTAATCATATTTTCAATAGATAACTATGATATAGTCAAAGAAACAGGGTAAAAACTAGCCAACAGGATTTAAGTATTCAGGTAAAACTATCAATTCAAAGTGATAAATTCTCCACCCATCACTACAAGTGGTCTATGAATACTAAACTAAACCCACCAATAAAAGCCACGTACACAAATATATTCAAAGTGGAACAAGTCTAAGCAGCATATTCACCTTTACGTGAAGTTTTCTAAAAGATCCAGTAGTATTTATTTTCTTACAGACGCAGGAGAGATAAAGTAAGTAATTTATACAAAGGAAGAGTAGTAGTTTGGAAGACGCAACAACTAGCGCCCCCTAGGTCTCCCCCCGGAGGCTTCTCGGACATAAATCGTGGATACTGCCCTCTGCGGTGCTCGGCTAACTACCACCATTTATTTGCAGCATCTCTGATTACACACCTACGGACGAAAAGTAAGCTTTAGGTACATACTGAAATACACTGTCTTGGAATTAAAATCAAGCTTTAATCAAGGATGTCCTTGTCCATCGTCTAATACATAAAAAATTTGTTTCACGATGTTTGCTGTTGCACTCCTATGAAACGGTTCGACCAATTTTAATTTTTTTATATTTGGTAGGTATGAGAATAGGTTGTGAAGTATTTTACACCCCCCTACCCACAGCCCCATTTTTTATAATAATAATGTTAGGTGCCAAGTAACATTATTATTATAAAAAATGGGGTTGTGGGTAATCATCAATGGTGTTTTGTAGGTGTAAGGACTGGTCGCGGGACTGTACGAATTACCGTGACCCCGGAACGTAAAGGGCTATTGAAGGACACCGTGGATTTTAGTCAGTACGAGTCTGACAGTCCCTCCCGCTCTGCCCTGGGTGGGAGGACTCATTTGATGATTTTACCACGATAAAAAAAAAAAAGGTGCCAAGTAAAGTGGGGACGGGTCAATTATTAATATAATAAAAAGCACCAAGATAATTACCATAAGTCATTGGCATAAGTTTGATCAAATAAACATGACTGTATTATTGATGTATTGGTTGCAAGCGCTATGGCTAAATATACAGGTACTGAGTTCAATTATCCTGAGTTTATCAGAAGCAGCAGTCCTCCATGTTCTTCTTTGCATATCGATGACAATTTAAATTGAGTTGGTTCAGAACTGGGTGGCGAGTTTAGCGCTCACAGAAGTAACTGTCATGTAACGAACAATCGACAGGGCAAGCAGGGATAATACATGGCATTTAGTTTTTAGTCCTCCATACTACATGGAAATTGAACAAAATGTGCGAGATGTAGACATACGTACTCGTAGGTACTCCTCTGTCTCCCCCTTTGGAGATTAAACGCTTGATGTTATGTATGTAACATACATCACTAACTAAATACTAGTTAGCTAGGTTAAAAGATTCAGGTCTCTTTGTGTCCTTTTGAAATATTTTGCAACTAAAACATATTTCACATTTTGAAGGTTTTTGTAACACCACATTTTTTAATAAATAGTTTGCAAGTTACGAGAGCATTTGATCACGCTCAATGCTACCGCTGGGCTTTACAGATTATAATGTTTGAACCGCAAAAAATGTGAATGTCGGGAAACGTTATTCATTGACAAGCCGAATTTAGTATTTATTTTTATTTTCTAGAATTTCACCATGATTATGGAGGAATAAAAAAAATGATTAAAATAGCAGCTTGTAACACTGTTTATTATAAAAAGAAATGTTGTTCCTCGTTCACCTCCATTGCTCAACTCCTATGGGTTATAAGGTCATATATATTATAAAGCAAATAAATAAACTATCCAGTACTAAAATAATCCATCAATTCGAACCAGTAATTCCTGTGATTAGCATGTTCAACTAACTCTTCAGCTTTTATAATATAAAGTAGAGATACCTGTTTTATTTAGCTGTTACGATAATAACACGTCACTCCTGCGTCTATTTTCTTAATTATAACTTCTCTCATCACGAACAATAAACAATTCTGCTTCCACAATCAAACGAAAACCCACTCTAAAACTCCACCATGAAAATAGTGATTAATTAAACAAAATGCGTCTTTGTTTGTCCTCCAACTGAAGTTAACCTTTCAGAATGGAGCGTGCAAATAGAGAGCGGTCGGGGGTTGACTCAGCTCTTGATTCCCCGTGTAGCAAATGCAAGCGGCTCTCTCAACATTTGTCCCTTACCCCGCATGCGGGGAAAAATCTGACCCTCTGATTGTTTGTTATTGCAACGGGTGATTCTTCTGTCATTGGAAACTTGACTTTTTATCTCTACTCTTGATTTCCCGTTGAGCAAATGCATATTGTGGCTGTTAAAGTTTTTTTGAAGTGAAAACTTCTTTAGCGGCGTTGTGAACTTTTTTTGGAATGGGTAAAAAACGTTAAACTCGCGTCAGGACACGTGACCTGATCGAAAATTCGTAAGACGGCGCAGGGCGCTTGCGCGAATGTTCGTGTGTGTTTATTACTATTCAAGTTTTCACCTCTGCCGGCACTCCCAGAGTGCAACCCGTCGTTTTTTTGAAGTGAAAACTTATTTAGCGGCGTTGAGCACTTTTTTGGAATGGGTAAAAAATGTTAAACTCGCGTCAGGACACGTGACCTGATCGAAAAGTCGTAAGACGGCGCAGGGCGCTTGCGCGAATGTTCGTGTGTGTTTATTACTATTCAAGTTTTCACTTCTGCCGGCACTCCCAGAGTGCAACCCGTCGTTTTTTTTTTCATTAGCCTTTTCTAGCCCTCTTTCGGAGATAGGCTTACTTCCTTCCAGGAACTTTTATCCTTTGCCTCCTTGAACTGGCCCTCGTGGTACGCGTCCAGCACTCGTAGCATATCATCGTAGAAACGGATTTTGTCGACGGAAGAAAAGACAAAATGACACAACGCAGAAAGATTTTTACCGTTATAAGCATGACAATGTTTAAAATATAGAAAATAAACGTTTCTTTTCCTTAATGCCTTTGTCAAAAACACAGGCGAAAGCGAAGCGTTTCCGAAGCGATACCGAACCGAAGCGAGACGTCAGTCCGATAGTTCTATCACGCTATCGGATCGCTTTCGGTTTTCTATGTGACTGGATTCAAACAGTTCCATACATTTTTTTTTTATCGTGGTAAAATCATCAAATGAGTCCTCCCACCCAGGGCAGGGCGGGAGGGACTGTCAGACTTGTACTGACTAAAATCCACGGTGTCCTTCAATAGCCCTTTACGTACTAGGGTCACGGTAATCCCTTGGTCCCGCGACCCCAGCAGGCTTTGGCCCTCTACAGGCCCCGTCACTATGCTGACACTCTTTGAGGCGCGCGTGGAACACAACGCGCCGTCGACCCGGGCATGGTCCATGGTCGGACAGCGAGTCGCCCATTACTCGCAGCCCGCATGCCCGCGCCTACGGTGACCGGAGATCGTCCTGCGACGTCCGACGCCGTGGGCGTCTACCACTGCGGCTGGGGTGGAGGGAGGACGCTGTCCTCTCCCTCAGGCGGCCCGCCTCCTCCTTCACGAGCATGACTGCTTCGCAGAAGGAGGCGACCGCTTCCCACTCCGTCTCGCCGCGTAGCATGGCCTCGACCAATGCCGGGCGCGAGAGGTCACCGCCTATCGCCATCGTGAGGACACGGCGGTGCTCTGCCCAAGCGGGGCAGTCCTGCACCGTATGCTCCACCGTGTCCTCCGGACGATCCTCGCACTGGTGACACCCAGGCGTTTCTTCCCTCCCTATCAGACACAGGAACCTCCCGAAACTTCCGTGTCCGGTGAGGACCTGCGTCATGCGGTAGGTCAGGACGCCGTGACGCCTATCCAGCCACTCCTCAAAGAGGGGTCTTACCGCCGCGATTGCGGCGTGCCCGGACCTCGGTTGCGACAGTCGCTCCCTCCATACTACCCTGAGATCACGCCGGAGCTCTTCCCGCCGCGCCTCGACTTGTCGAGGCAGCGGGGATTCGCCCCGACGCTGCGCCTCCACGCGCCATTCATAGACGCGCTGGAGGGCAGTCGCCTCCAGATCCCAGGGCAGCAATCCTGCTAGGAGGTTGGCTGATTCGCCGGCGATCGTGCGGTATCCCCGGATCATCCGGATAGCCATGACCCTCTGGCATGCGACCAGCTTGAGTGGTCGCGTCCGGATGCTTAGGGCCCACACGGGGCCCCGTAGAGGGCCATGGACCGCACGACACCGGCGTACAGCCTCCGGCAGGAGGCATTTGGCCCGCCGAGATTGGGCAGGAGTCGCTTGAGAGCGGCTGCTGCCCGGTTCAGCCTTGGGGCCAAATGCAGGAAATGCTCCCTGAAGTTCCACCGGCTGTCGAGGACGAGTCCCAGGTACTTCATCGTCCTCCCGACGCCGATGCGAACCCCCTCCACCGTAATGTGGGACTCTGAACGTGGCGCGTTCAGACGGCCATGAAAACACATGGCCTCTGTTTTGTGCAGCGCCACGTCGAGTCCCAACTGCCGGATCCTGTTAGCGACTGTCGCTACCGCCTGCGTCGCCACGTCGGCCGCCGCCTGAGTTCCATACATTACAAATCAAAACGTCACGCTTCGCATTCGCGACGCCTGTCTGTTTGACAAAGGCTTAATGGTGTACGATTAGTGCCTAAAACTCGTGCAAAAACAGTTGAATTGTATAGATATAACCGTGAAATTACTTTGTTTATTCTTGGTAGAATAGAGATAGAATTGGTCATGCTACGCATGCAAGTCGTTTTGCCACCTCTTTCTGGGCCGTTCCCGTCGGCGCCGTCCATCCTTCGCCATCTATTGTGTGTAGACTTGCACCTAGCGGTCATCCCGCATGCGGGAAAAAATTAAATCCTCTTTGATTGTTTTTGAATGAAATCTATGATGCCTTCTGTCATTGAAAACGTAGCTTTATGAATAAAATACAGTGAGAATGGTAATTTTTTTTGCTAGAATATTGCTATCGATGTAAATAACTACCTTTAGCCTACCATAAATTATATCGTGCCGTACCGTACGCATTTAAGTTAATTAAAATAATTATTTACAGCATAGTTTTATTAAGGGCATTTATGAGTGTTTTACGCCTAAAATAAAGAAAATCCGTTATATTTAGGGTTCGTTCAAATGGGTAAGGACAAAAAATATACATTTGTGAATACAAGACTGACAAGTACTCTAATACAATTCAGCAGTTAGAGTAAGTCGATCATAAAAAATGTCTCAACATGTTGAATATCAATAAACGTGATATTTTCACGACACATTAATATTTATTTGGTTCTGAATTTATTGTAACAAAATTCAATTTAGTCGACGACAGTCGAACTTCCTTTATCTATGCACAGAAGGTCCTTTTATTTGATGGGCTCTCTGGGACGCCCTGTCCCTGTGATCTACGGGATATGGTAAAAGTATGGACATCCTTTATGTTGTAAGGATGTCTCTTTTTTTTGGACATTATTAATAAGTATCACATCTATTTCCACGAAAAGTGTTCTTTTAAAATATGTTGCCCGTCTCGTGTAGTAGAGTCACTTATAATTGTAAAATATGTTTGAGCAGCCAACAGTCTAAACCATACCTCTAGTCAACAACAAACATAAAATAATTGGAATAAGTACGTTGAAAAATAAAATATAAATTAACCTTTAAGAACACGTATAATGATCTTTATTTAAATTCTCCACGACACATCTGACAGAAAGTATATACTCGTAAGAACATTTTAATGACCATTTAAAAAAGCAAAATAAATGAAAGCAAATGTATCTAAGATCGTATCTCTCATAAACCAACGTTGAATATTCATCACATTTAGATAGCAGAGGCCGATAGACCCACATCAGAAAAACATCAAAAATGCATCAAGCGGAAATATCCGTCGACATTGTACGAACAATATTGCGTCTCACGCGCCGCCAGGGTTAGCCTGAGATCTCAACTAAGTAAGGTAATATCACCCAGATCATAATGGAAAAACCACGTTATTAATGTAGAATGTTAGATTATATTTATGGTTTAATTTCATGTCATGTTCATAGAGCAATCATTTTATTTTAGTCCCGGCAATTAACTTTGTTTCACCACGAATATTTTAGAAGCACGCCACAAACTGCATTCACATTCCCCATGTAAACATTCATGAAATTGCCCGCAATAAAATATCGTCCTAACTCTCGGATCTCATTTACATGGTAACATTCATAACACAATGAGGGAAAATAAAATTAATTTTATGAAAAACATAACTTTGGCGAATTCGTTAAGGGTGAACAAATTGCCGGGCCCGGGCCGCGACGTGACAACGAGCGTTCAGTCACAGTTAATGAGAGGTCACCGCAGACGCGACGTGGAGCCCCTCACCTACCCCTCTCCCCCCGCCTTGTTTGCTACCATATTGTTTGAAACGGCGACCCGTCTGCCCCTCTGAAATATTATCGGCACTTCGCCAACTTTTTAATTATGATCCCTAACGCAAGGTGTGATTTTATCGTTTTTTAACCGCCCCCTAATGCTGGCTCTGAAAGTAATACAATATAATTTTCTAGAATCAAAACCATTCACGGTCCATTTTACAATGTTGTACAACTTACACGCTATTGTACAACAACAAAATGTTATATTTTTAATCATACAGAATCCGTTTTATTTTCTCTTTTGAATATGTATTCATGTTTCTGTTCTCAATATTGTTTCGCGGGGCAGCTTACACAATATCATCCTGCTCCCCGACGCGCGACGGCGGTGTACTATTCGAAGCATTTTCTACGGAACACGTGTGCACGCCCCAATGATTATTACTTCTTATACAGATTCGTATAAGTTGGGTGTACTCGTGGTCTGAACAAATTCCATGCCGTGAGTAAACATACTTGTTCATAAAACGTTGCAGTTTTCCAATATGTTACATGAAAGCTGTAGATGTCAAAATTGTGGGAAGGATTTGTAGTGGTTTGAATATGTAAATAAGGTTGTATCTTGCTTCAAACTTGTGTTCAGGCTACGTAAATCTCAGCTCGCATAGGTCAGATAAGCAAAACACTTGAGTAATAGTCTCAAGCAGGTACCTATCAGAAAATCTTGTACACAATGTGGCGAGAGGGTTGATAAACTAATATTAACAAGCACGTATCACAAACCGCAAGATCATGAAAATTTAGTCCGATCCCTCTCGGCATGGCATGGATAACTTCCATGTTTGGCCTCCATACATTATTTATTACATTAGGTTATACCTTGTTTACATTGGTTGCCTTTTGGCAAACTACCCGACCCACCGCAGCTAATACGGACAAATTAATTTCCATTCAGTGTTTACTTATTGATGTGCTTGTGTAATTTGTGTCAATGCTCCTTTGTGCATTTATAACTAATTGTATGCTTGGATGCTTATGCTTGAATGCTTATGCTCAGCTAATATTGATGTCAAGTTTGCTTGAGGCCTTGTTTGAACAGCTAAAGTTTCGCTGTATGTACATTTGATGACTATGACTTACACCTACACTATGACTTCCACTACCTTCAAAATCTAGACGAAAATTAATGGCTCCTAACAGCAGTTTTAATTTATTTCACGCATTTAAGTGTTTTAAGTAAGATGTAGATAAAACTGCAATCGCTGCAAGCTGTTAAAAACTACGTTTTCGTCGCTTAGAGAAAAAACGTGGATGCGCTTAGCGAGGTTCGCCCATTGCACTTTTATAGCTCTTTACACACGATTAAACCAACACACATTTAGAGATAAAGCTTTTCGATGTAAACTCTCTTTCCATATAAATGTAATAAAAAATCGGTTTCGAGTCTCTCAGTAATTTAATTTCATTCGTTGGATTTTACAAGAAACAGTATGGTAAGGAAAAGTAAGAAATATTTTCCAATATGATAAGTTTTCTATGTCCGTCAGTGTTTTTCATGTTACATAAAGAAAAATAAGAAGTTTTTAAGAAGATATATTCATTTTTTTCATAAGTGATAGGTAATTATCTATCTATATCTTCTATACTATAATAAATCTGTAGAAGGGTCAATTCTGTACATTGAAAATATTGAAAAAATAAATAGCGGGGGGTGTTGCTGGATCGATACCAAACCCAAATATATGATTAAAAAAATTTTTGTCTGTCTGTCTGTCTGTCTGTTTGTGCAGGCATCACGTGAAAACTAACGGTTCGATTTCGATGAAACTTGGTATAATTATTCCTTATTATCCTGGGCATAACATAGGATACTTTTTATCCTGGAAAAATACGTAGAAAAAAAATCTTATTTTTCAGTTTTTCATAGACGTTGTTCTGTAGAACCGCGAACACACGTTGCATTACCCGCAGTGGATTCAGCGCCGTAATATTTATAAGATGTCATTGTCAGAGTTACTCAAAATGGGGAAATAAACCATCCACGCGAAGACCGACATCCGCGCGGACGGAATCGCGGGCGGAAGCTAGTGGAGAATATGGATACAGTTTTAAAAAAATATGCAACAATGAGCTGTTCAAATGTCTGTGAAGATAATAGGCAGGTGGATTGATTATAAGTGGATACAAAAAAAACATACGTGTCGAAGAGTCCTCCTTTTTTTTTGCTTTAATTAAAAAGAGCAAAATATTTTACAAAGAATAAAAACAACTACCGTAACCTTTACCGCCATGAAACTTCAAATATTAGTGACCATGAAATACCCCTTAGAGCTTTTTGATAGAATTGCAAAACGATTGGTATTTTCACCTGCATATCTTTTTTCACGACCTTGTTTGAACAACACCAACATGCTATATGGTATTTCACCTCGGTACATAATATGCAAACCATTTCCAATTCTAAATCACAACAACAATATTTCATGTACGTATGACAAAAGCAAAGATATAAATATGAAAATTAACTCAGTAAATCATTTCACTAACGAACACGGCTAGTTCTAAATAGACCAATACGTATAATTTAGTAGGTCGTATGAAGTGATTAAAGTAACATTTCCAACTAGTTGTTGGTGTCGGGGAGAATTATAATGTTGTTATCGGTCAAAACAGCGGACTCTGCAAATTACTACCAAATTGGTGACATAACTTCGTGAAACTAGTTCAAGTTCAAAAGGGCAATTATATTCGCGTAAACTTCAATAGTTCAGATCATTACCGAAGTGAAATTATATTTGTAACTTTGTTGGCTTAAAATAAGCTCAATTGCCTTACTTCCATCATAAGTCAAGGCTTGTATTTTAAAGTCCATTAATTTCTATGTCCATTTTTTTTCTTATATTATGTTTGTGTAATGCTTGAAAATCATCCAACACACACTATACAATAAAAATAGAGTCATGAAAAGTGAACAGAAAGAAAAATACCCGGACACATTTATTTTAATTTATTAGAGTGTTGTTTTCCATCGACACGCAGTCACCGTTCTTTTCACAAAAACAAAAGGTATTTTATTTATCATATTTCTTCCTGGCAACCCGGGAATATTTCACTTGCTAAATACAATACGCCTGTAATGTTCACTTTTATACGTATTTACAAAACAAAGCTGGAACTAAGGCCACGAACAAGGTAGCATTAAATTTATGGAGGAGTGAGGAGGTAAAACTCGTAAAAGTGCCTCATATGTCAATACCTTTTGAAATACGGTAATGGAAATACGAAATAAAACAGAAAGCAAAGTATGATTAGTGAGTGCCATATGTCCCATTGGCGCACTTTACGGCGCGCGCTCCTGCAATATCCATTTCAATACGATATATATTTAAATTTTCAACTCTATGGACATTTCGTGTAAAAGTTAGTTTTATGGGTTCTCTGGTTAAATACTCCAACATCTGGGTATTGTTGTTTAAACGTTTATTTTAGTTATGCATATATTTTTAAATACTTAGTTACCTGCCTTGAAAAAACATTGACACTATATTTACTGACTCACAGTGATGGTTGGCGCTCTTTGTTGGAGGCTTAGGCTGCCAGTCCACAGAAGCGGAGCGAAGCTGCGGAGTGAAGCTGTGGAGCGGAGAAAAGGAGAAATATTAACCAATGGAATTGCCCATTTGAATAGGAGCGGAGACTTAGTGCAATCCTATTGGTTAATATTTAGCCGTTTCTCCGCTCCGCAGCCTCGCTCCGCTTCTGTGGACAGGCAGCCTTATGTTCAACTAGCTTCCGCCCGCGACTCCGTCCGCGCGGATGTCGGTCTTCGCGTGGATGATTTATTTCTCCATTTTGAGTAACTCTGACAATGACATCTTATAAATATCTATTGGACCCAAATACGGCTAAGCCTATTAAGGAGATCCCTCTATCGAGCTACTGCTGTTGAGCTCGCGTTCTGTTTTTTTTTTTTTAGGGTACTGTCAAACTCTTACTGACTAAAATCCACCCGTGTTTCTTCGGATGCCTTTTACGTTCCGGGGCCGCGGTATCCTGGATTAAGAAAAAAGCCGCGACCCCAGCAGGCATTTGGCCCCGTAAGGGGCCCCGTCGGTGACGCGTGAAACACGACGCGCCACCGACCCGGGCTTGGTCCTTGGTCGGACGGCGAGCTTACCCATTACTCACCGTCCGCAGGCCCGCTCCGCCGCTGTGCCCTCTGCTGTTCAGAGGGACACGCGTTGGAGCATCCACCCGACAGGCTATTCGCATACGGGCAAAGAGACCCCTTAGGCATACAGTGCCTAAAAGAGTTTTTGCCCGCATCCCAGGGTGCACCGGCCCGAAAAACTGGTCTTCCCCCCGGACGTATCCGAAGGGGAACTCCAGTCCACGGGCGCACGTGGAGGTTTCCTGTCTTAGCACCCCAGCTCGCGTTCTGTAGCTGAAAAATAAGTTTTTTTTTTCTACGTATTTTTCACGGATAAAAAGTATCACATTTTACGCCCAGGATAATAAGGTATAATTATACCAAGTTTCATCGAAGTCGAACCGTTAGTTTTCACGTGATGCCTGCATATACAGACAGACAGACAGACAGACAAAAAATTTTTTAATCACATATTTGGGTTCGGTATCGATCCAGCAACAACCCCCGCTATTTATTTTTTCAATATTTTTAATGTACAGAATTGACCCTTCTACAGATTTATTATATGTATAGATATTGGGCGGCAATTGGTTGATATGATGATGACGATGAACCCTAGCTTCGTCAATAAGCATAAAACAGACAATTAGCTTTGTCTACGATTTCAGTCGCATTGTCCTTTAAATATAGACAATGACACAGAGGGACAATGTAGCTTCTGATTAGCATTTAAAAAAGGAAATCTATCAAGAGTTCCAAATCCCAAGTATGTGGGATACTTGCGAACTTTATTACCTTTTTATAAAGTTTATAATTATATAGATTTGATTGGACGACGCCGACGTCCAGATTTGATTAGATGAAAGCTCAAAACTAAACGTCTCAGTTCCACAAGACAGGCGAAAGAGAAGCGTTTCCGAAGCGATACCGAACCGAAGCGAGACGTCAGTCCGGTATCGCTTCGGAAACGCTTCGCTTTCGCCTGTCTGTTTGACAAAGGCATTAGTGTGTTCGTTGGAAACAAACGAGGCTACAAGTACGGTCTGGCCACAAATGTAATCGAATAGGAAATAGGAAATGTCTAGTTACTGTTATCTGCTGCTTCAATCTGTTTAGTCACGCCGGAATGAAGACATTTACAATATTGTGTTTGTTTACTTAGCATGTACTTGTACTGTACATAGTTATTGGTTGTGGGTTGTTAGTATGGATTATTAACTTGACTTATTACATATTGAATGAGGCACAATTTCACAAAATTGTTAATATATAATAGTTTAAGAATAAGATCCACAAACATGAGTTCGGAAGATTCGAAGACAGCAACTGAAACGACAACGGAAGTTTGTTCTGAGAAGAGACTGAGATCGACACTTTATCAAGACAGGCGAGAACGACGGGTGTTCAAGAGACCGCAGGACGCCCATAAAATTCTTGCAGAACACAGATAATCTGTCGAGCAAGCTTTGCAAACAAGAGATATAGAATCGTTTATTAAAATACCCATTAAGAGGAGATTTATTCTTGCGATTACATAATTCAATTTGTTTGGACTTGAATGAAAAGGTATTGCATAATTGTTGTTATTCTTAATGTAAGTGCAGGGTAAACATTACAAGGGGAAGTCGGGGAGGCGTGTGATCACGGTCGTAACCGCGGCAGTGCCCGTTCGGTGCTCAGGTGAGATTAAAAGTCCGGAGCAGTTGTTTGCGGTAGCGTGGGGTCGGCGCTCAATGCACATGCACTCGCTACACTGACGCCAGTGCTCGCTATGATTAATGTGCACACCATTCACCTACAAATAAATGTAGCCCACACCAGGGATATATTGCACCGTAATTTTCAGGTTTCATATTCATTTGTCCGTTTTGTGCTAGATCAAAGCGTGCGGACGCTTTTGCATTGGCCACGGGATTGCAATGTGTTATATCGTATGGGTCTTGGTGTTTAGTAATGGTATTAATTGTCTGTAAGCCTGGATGTGGAATTGAAGCTTATATTTACAATGAGAAGTTTAAATAATGATATAAATACTATATATCTACATAAATATATTATATCACATTTCTCTGAAGAAAAACTGAACTCTTCACTAATTAATGATATATGCAACATGTAGTTCTTATCAAGACCTCACTCAATAAGTTATACATACATACTTAGCACAAGCGATCGGCGAAGGTTCTCAAGGTGGCGCAAAGATTTATCGCAGTAGGCTTCGACCACAAACGGGCGCACGCGGCAAGGCTGAACCACCGCGCCGCGCCTGCCTGACTGATGCCTTACATTTGTTTCAGCTGATTTACTTTACAAGCACACGTTTGCACGACACTGATTTGTTTTGTTGAATTTTTTAATGTCTTTTGATGAAGTCATTGCTGCATTGGTAAAAGTTTACAAAGAATCAAATGAGCTTAATTTTCAAAGTCATCAGTCAAGATCATTTACGGACTAAAGATCATAGCTCATTAGAGTGACCCGGCACCCATTCCGCATCGCCTCGCCTCCTGCGGGTAGTATTCTTTATATGGACTTGTATGGGTTTGCGCTCACTATATCAACTCCGTAGCCTTACCGGATCGCCTCGATCGTAAGCCCTCCACGTGCGGACGGCGGGTAGACCACTCGATGGCTACTACAACTCGCTGCTCGTATGCTTGCCTTGCGTTAGCTGCACATGTCAACGCGCGGGTTCCGAGTGGAACGCGCGTTGCTCGCGAATGATTTAATCAAAAACTCGTTGACCACGCGGCGTTCACTCGTTGACCGCGCAGGGTCCACTAGTTACCCGCGCGACGTTTATTGGCGATAACGCGGCGTCCACCAGTGGACCACCTGTCGACATCGAGTGGACGCCGTGCGACGAGGCGATGCGGGGTGGGTGCCGGGTGGCTCTAATGAGCTGTGACCTTAAATAAATACAAATTAGATTTCAGTTGGGTGGACTAAAGGACTGTATGCCTTTTTTTCATGTGAAGGCTACCACTGCTTATCTCACTGACGGTGCCGGAGCTGAATCTGGTCCTCGAATCTTAATGAAATATCTCTCTGATGCATTCGACTAATTATCGCTTGAGCGGAAATTGGTCAGGTAAATCTGTCATTGGCCCTGCTATAGGTAGAAACTACAGAACACCACTTGCTTCGATCTTTAGACACTCCTTTCGCCCTTAGTGACAGTGGCACACTGTCGTACTGCCCACAACCACGAGAAAACGCACCAGTTTATGTATATAATTACGTAGGTTTATAGTTTTCGTAAATTTGTGACCGCTCCACGGAGAGTAGAGGTCACACATATACACGTGTCCACGGCACGTGTCGCTCCGTCCAGTACCGCTGTTAATAAAAACAAATGATATTAAAAAAGAAAACGTTAGGTTGCTCAATTCGCACAGAATAAATTACATAAGGCGACATTAAAATAACGTAAAAACCTGGAAGTATATTTATGGAGCATACAATTTTCAGCATGATTGAGTTCTATAGTAAAGGTTCATGATGACGACTTTATTGACTGCCTTCATAGTTTTCAGTTAATTTAATTAAATACCTTGTTTGTGCCTTATAATGTTGTCGTGCAAAAGAGAAGAAGAAGAATTGAATTACGCTATAGAGAAGAAGATGGAAGAAGAATATATTTTGTGACGACTCCAAATGAATTGTCATTATGACACTAGAATTAATCGTAAAGCTATCTAGCTACGAAAGGCCCTATTGTCTTATTTCGTCTTATTTCATAGTTTGATGATAAATTCGTATAAATATGTAATATTTACTCTAACTAAGAAACACAACAGCTAAAGGTTAACCCCACCATAATTAAATATATAATAATATCGGTATAAAATTCGGCGGTTCGCGTTCACCTCAGACAAAGTTTTCATTAGGAGCGAGCGTAAGTTTGCGGCGAGTGCGCGAGTGGGAACGTTTGGCACGATGCTGATAACACAACAAACAACTTGTTACAAACGTGTTTAGTTTTAGTTATTGCTTCGAGTTCGACGCTTTAACTCATTGCTCTAATAATGAAGAGGGTAGGCTGTAATTAAGCTCGGTTTTGCACGAGCTGTTTGAGTGGTGATTAAGTTATTTGAGGTGTGTTTGAGTTTAAGGTTTCAAGTAATTTATTGGGTTGACAAGATAATTGACAAGAATATGCAAAGTTATAACTGTCGAATCAAGGTAGTTGGGGAACAGTGTATAAGACGGGGACGCGGTATAATGGGGACAAACACTCTTTCTTCATCCTTAACATAACACTAAAGTACCACAAGCGCCATCAGGTCATCATTCAAATGGCGTCCTGTTGGCGCTTGCGCTACGTTAGTATTGTGTTAAGTTTGCGTTAAGTGTGTGATTTCCCATCATACCTCGCGTCCTATATACTGTTCCCTTATCATCGTCTTGTCATCGTCTGTCATCTAAATTGTGTGAATGTCAGGTTCCAGTCTAACCAGACGTGACTTAATATCAGTACATGTAACGGTACACTATCTTACGTCGTCAACAATTCATGTGACAAATGTAAGACCCCGCATGCGGAATCTTTTTTTTTTTCTTGGTAAATCATCAAATGAGTTACCCGCCTTGGGTGAAGTGGGAGGGACTGTCAGACTCGTACAAACTTAAATCCACAGTGTTCCTTTAATACCAAACTAAGGCCTTTGTCAAACAGACAGGCGAGTCCTAAGCGATAACGAACCAATACGAGACGTCAGTCCGATAGTTTGGTCACGCTATCGGATCGCTTTCGCTTTTCTATGTGACTGGATTCAAACAATTTCATACACAGACGACTCGCCTGTCTGTTTGACAAAGGCTTATCGGTTACCTGTTTAGATAGTCTCGCATAAGACACAAATAACGATGTCAGTTATAACTAAAAAAATATAGGTACTTCTGAGCACAGTTCACAGAAAAATCGACCTTATGCTGCATACAGATATGCAATGCAAAAAGGGCTCCGTTAGTAATGACTAGTGTTTACTTTTAATCCGTCACGGAGCCGGTGCAGTGATGAATTTTTACACAAGGCCTCGTCAAAGTGATACAAGATTAAATTACGTGCGGGCGCGTGGACTGCTATTCGGATTCAGGCCAGTCTAACAAATTTTTGTTGTTTTTTTTCTCGTACCTACATTCGTTTGCCGGATGTCAAACAGATCTGTAAACCGAAATCAAATTGGGAAATTTGTGTGGATTGGAATTTGTGGAAAAGTCAGCTATGTGTATTGACATTTTAGGTGTGGTATAAATTCATTTTTTATGAGCATCAGATTGCCAATTTGAGTTTTAGTGGTTAGTCTTGTTTGGTTTTGGTAAAAGTACATACAAATAGTTAAAAACAGATATTTTTCCTGAATATCTAAAACAACTAACTTTCAATTTCACCGTTCATTACCTGAAACTGAATGAAAAATTTGAGACGGTGAGATATGGCTGCAATGGCTCTTTTAGAAAGACCTTCTCATGTTCTGAATCAGATGGTCACAATTCCTGCTCACAAACAAATGTTTCTTTCCACAAAAAAAAAACCGGCCAAGTGCGAGTCGGACTCGCTTATAAAGGGTTCCGTAGCAGCAAGTAACATAATATAAAAGTTCTTCTTGGTTGTAACTTTGAAAGGTTAAAAAAAAGTATAACCTGATCTCGTTCAAACTAATTTTCGCTGGTAATTTGCACATCATATATTTTTATTAGTTTTATCATTCTCCTAAAATTACAGTTACACATGTTTTACCATTTTGGAAGTGTCTCTAGCGCAAACTGTTCAGTTTACAAAAAAATGATACTAGTAAACTCATTATCATTTTTAAAGACCTAATCATAGATACCCCACTCGTATGGTTTTGGAGTTTTTTTTTTAAATTTATATTCTAACCCCCTTTTTTGTGTGAGAATCCTAATACGGGGAAAAGTGGCTGTGAGCAGACATGACGAATCTATAAGGGTTCCATTTTTTGCCATTTGGCTACGGAATCCTAAAAAGCTTTACAATTCACAACACAGGCTTTAATGCGTATTATATATTTTAGACTATTTCTTACACAGTTTAAAACCCAAAAATCAGTCAAAATGTCTCTGTAACAAAACCACTGCACACGAAAAATACCACCAAACATCATACCCACGATAATACGAAGGTGAAAACTGGCACATTAGACGTGTATTTTACTGGTCGTCTTTTGTACTGTGTCCGTTACACCATGTTAGGTAAAGGGGCAGGAAGAGGAAGCGGTTTATCTGTGCTCCGGAACTCAGGAAGACGAACGCGGCCTCCGGGCTGCGTTGAATTCCTTTAGGCTTTACATTTGTACCGAATTGCGATTGTGTTGTACGCGTATGGCGTGTCACTGGAAAAGTGTGGGGTTTTTTGTTGAGATTGTTTCTGTTTTTGCAGTGTTTATTGTGTTGAAAAAAATGTTAAAATACGTGACAGATATTTATTTGAGCTTACATTTAAAATAAAATATCAATATTATTTGAATAAAAAGGTTTTTTTTTAGGTTATGATTTACCGTGACCTCGGTACGTAAAGGGCTATTGAAGGATACCGTGGATTTTAGTCAGTACGAGTCTGACAGGCCCTCCCGCTCTGCACTAGGTGGGAGGACTCATTTGATGATTTAACCACGTTAAAAAAAAGGAAAGAAAATGAGAAAATAATTAATATGACAATTTTGGCTACGTGTTTTACTTATGAATTCGGAAATCTGTCTGAGAGTGCCAGTCTTTTTGTCTATTCTTTTTTGACCCATGACTACTGTTTGTAGACAGGCAAATAACCTACTAGACCCTGACGAAATCCAGTGCATCCATTTCCTGCTCCTAGATTTTGATTGATGTATAACTGAACACCATGATAGTGGTCTACAAGCAACTACAAGCATTTATCTAAAATATATCCACTGTTCGTAGATACAAAACTATGTAATGCAGGTATCAGCTGCTTTATTTTTTTAACCCAACGGGTTGTAGCGAGTTGCCGAAAATTATTCCAACCAAAAAACCCGACACAATTTCTTTACTGACTTCCAAAACATAAACTATTAAACAAAGGGTATGAAACGCAGCATTTTTGAATCCCCGGATTATTTCAATAACATTTTCTTTCTGAACGTTTGCCAGTGCACCGTTTTATTTCTTATCTTAAGGAAATGTTTCCCTGGCTTTGTCTCCTCTGCAACAAAGCGCGCGCATCAGCCGTTGGTCGACCTTCAGGGAGCGATTTTAAACGAAATACTAGATCCCACCCCTGTTTAACCACTTTTAAAGAATCCACCCTACTAAGGGAGAATATATAGTTATTTCGCTACACTGTACGTGTATATTAGCCTTTGCCTGTATCGTAAATTCTGGTAAAAAGTGTCACGACTTGTGAAAGTTAAGAAACTTGGGATACTTACTGCGGCTTTTCACTTTGTCGACAATAAACTCTTCGAAATTGAATAACATACATCAAGTAGAAATAGTAATTGAATTTCAGTTCGAGGAAACTTCGCATCGGTCGGGGATATAAATAAAAAATGCGCATTCAGTGTCGTTATTTTTAATGCCAAAACATTCATAGAATATATTTTGCTAATCTTATTTTCATGATGTTTGAATATCCGAACACGTGTACAGGTTTTCATTGCGGGTGCTTAAGGATATAAAAAGACTGAATCTTCTGCTTAAATTGTCGATATCATAAAAATAGAGTACTGTAAGTACATAAAATCAAAGCACTTGCTGCAAAATACAATGCAACATAATACCTACGTGATACTGAACTTATACTGTAGATTTCATAGATATCTTGCACTTTAATTATCTTTCTTGGTGATTATACCCATAGCTAACCTTATATGCCAAGGTACTATGCACTCGGCAGACGATCTCCGGCCACCGTAGGCGCGGGTATGCGGGCGGCGAGTAATGGGCTACTCGCTGTCTGACGATGGACCATGCTCGGGTCGACGGCGCGTTGTGTTCCACGCGCGCCTCACGGAGTGTCAGCATAGTGACGGGGCCCCCCTGTAAGGTCCTGTGAGGGCCAAAGCCTGCCGGGGTCGCGGGACTCACGAATTACTGTGACCCCGGAACGTAAAGGGCTATTGAAGAACAACGTGGATTTTAGTCAGTACGAGTCTGATAGTCCCTTCCGCTCTGCCCTGGGTGGGAGGACTCATATGATGATTTAACCACGTAAAAAAAAAGGTCTTATGCACTGGAACGCTATTGGTAACGTGCCGATTATGAAAAGGACTTGTCATGAAAAGGACTCCAAAAAATCCTAAACAGCAAAAACCGTGTTTTTTATAGCCGAAGCCTAAAACAGTGAATTGGCTCAACTCTTACAAGGTGAACGTAAACGTCTGCCCACAAGAAATACGAGAAAAGCTAATGACGCTATTTCCTTTAACCTCTACCGCACTGCAGCTACATTCCAAATATAATTTTCAAAGGTGTTCGCCGTCGATAGGTAACACATAAATTTAAACGGCGATAGTAATAGGCTAGTGTTGCTACAGCTTTGATTTAAGACTGGAGCGAGCTGAAAATGCAGACGATATCCAATTGCGGATTTGCGTTCCAACTATTTATTTTTTTCCAAGGAAATGCTGAGCTTTTTACGTGAGATCGTGTTAATTGATTACGAGAGTTAACGAGGGTTAAAAAAGTTTAGTTGCCTTCATTATGGGGAAAGTGAAAATTTAACGCCGTTTGCGAACTAAGAAGAGAGAAAACAGACATTTCCCATCATTAATGTGGCACTTAAGGGTTCTATAAAAGCAGCGGTAGAAACTTATTTAAGAGCGTATCCAAGAAAATTTATTTCCCGAAACTTTTACAGCACATTTCCTATGAGTATACGTTACGTTGTATCCTGGAGAAAGGTCTACTCCCTATAGCGTCTAGCCCCTAATACAGTGAGCTCTTGGATGGCCGTAAGTGGTGTTTTGCACAGCAAACAAATACTCCGTGAAATTAACTGCGCCCGCCGCACCCCGAACGTTTCGGACGCCTCGATTTCGCTTAGCCAGGATATGGAGCGGCTGGAATAGACATAAGAAAAAGAATTAATGAAATAACTAAAACTATGTTAAATAAATACGTTCTTTATGCATACCTACATTCAGAGTGATTTTTTTTTCTTCACTAACTAAAACTATTTACGAATTGCGTTTATTTTGGGAAAATCCTGTTGACGGTGCTATTATACTCGCACTATTGACTTTTATATTTATTTCGGGAAACCCGCTAATACTCCTTGTCACTTTTACGTTGTCACAGATAATTTTACTTCTACTAATTATACAACACAGCAAACTGATAACATAACACATCCAGTACCTTCTAATGATCTTTTCGAGAGCGTCTACTTATCTTGCTACTGTCGGCCAACACTTTTACAGAATCTCGACATGTTTTATGTTGTTCCCTGTAGATTTTGTCTTAAAGTAAATATATTTCAAGCACCGAGTAATCTTCAATAGTTAACCGATTGTACTTCTTTATTTCACATAGATACTTTTCCAAAATAGTGACAGAACAGGACAAGAATCTCGTGTAAATTCTTAACTCACCTTGCTCACTATTAGAACCCTTAAGCCTATGTCAAACAGACAGGCGTGGCGAATGCGAAGCGATGCGTTTTTATTTGTAACGTATGGAATATAGAATCTGGAATTGTTTGAATCCAGTCACATAGAAAAGCGAAAGCAATCCGATAGCGTGACCGAACCATTGGACTGACGTCTCGAATCGGTTCGTTATCGCTTCGGACTCGCCTGTCTGTCTGACAAAGGCTTTACACAAATAATAGAAGTAAATTCAAAGAGTAAGAGTAACAAAAAAAATAAAAAAGGGCAAAGACAAGTATCAAAGTTTCAATTTATTCAAATAAACCACAAAAGAGTTTGATTGTATCGCATAAAAAAATGATTTGACTTTCATAGCGAGTGACAGATTAACCATTTCGATAACTATTTCTGCATGGCACAGTGCCGCGGCAAAGAATACGACCGATGCAATAAATTAAACCTCTCAGGGACTGACCCGTCTACGGGTTTAATTAACTTTTCACCAGGCATTTTTAAATTAAAAATAAAAAAGAAGTGAAAGGCAATATGGTTGCAGAATCACACTGCTTGATAAAGTTTTGTACGTGCGACTCGAATGTAATCTAGGTGACTGAAAAGAAGTGGAATTGGATATTTTTGGTGGTCGTAGAAATCTATAATTATGACTGTAGAATTCAAAATGTGGATTTTGGCTCACACTATTTCTAACCAATATTGAGGCGGTTACGTTATCAGGTGAGCCCGAACCTTGTCTTCATAATGGTATAAAAATGAGCTCTACTTTACTGTCATTTTTAATGTATCATAACAAAAACAAACAATAAGTAAAAACGCTCATAATATAATTAAAAAATCTAGAAAATATTGCTTGTCATATCCAAAAAATTGTGACATAAAAATAAAATGCCTGTAATATTGCACCTGACTGCTAAATTTGACATGGGTCTTCTTGCATGTATCACCTTGACAGGACGAGTAAATTTCTGTCGCATGTCTGAATAAATAATCACGTCGTTTAAGTCACAAGAAACCATTGAACACACGACTAGGCTCATGAATATTCAAGTTATATTATCATCTTTAACATTATGCGCTCATGTCGGGGACATATTTTCTTTATTATATTGTATAGTGGGGAGGTTGTTTTTAAACGTCGGTTCTCTAGGATGTATTTTTTAGCTGTTTGTGTCAAGGACAGACATTCAGAGGTCATATAAGGTCAGAGTTGTTGGAAATTAAATAATATTAGATTAACAGTAAGCCCTAAGAGCAACAACCTCTTCATGCTATATGCAGATAATTCTTAAGTGTCATCGAACCCAATATTTGTAATTATGTAAACCCATTAACATTTACTTTCTAAATGCAAACATATATTGTCAATTTTTTTCCAAAAAAATAAAACAGTCATGTACAAAAAATCTAACGAAACAATAAAAAAAATTCATTAATCTAAAACCGGCTGATTATTTTTTGCGCTTCAAAGAAGCCTCCAATTCCTAACATGAACATTCGCCTAAGAAATTAAAAAGCTTTTATTTGTTAGTAAACAAAGTGGTATAGTGGCAAACAGAGACGTTTTGGCTAAGGCACAGTAATATCGGGCACGCCGCAATCGCGGCGGTAAGACCCCTCTTTGAGGAGTGGCTGGATAGGCGTCACGGCGTCCTGACCTACCGCATGACGCAGGTCCTCACCGGACACGGAAGTTTCGGGAGGTTCCTGTGTCTGATAGGGGGGGAAGAAACGCCTGGGTGTCACCACTGCGAGGATCGTCCGGAGGACACGGTGGAGCATACGGTGCAGGACTGCCCCGCTTGGGCAGAGCACCGCCGTGTCCTCACGACGGCGATAGGCGGAGACCTCTCGCGCCCGGCATTGGTCGAGGCCATGCTGCGGGGCGAGACGGAGTGGGAAGCGGTCGCCTCCTTCTGCGAAGCAGTCATGCTCGCGAAGGAGGAGGCGGGCCGCCTGAGGGAGAGGACAGCGTCCTCCCTCCACCCCAGCCGCAGTGGTAGACGCCCACGGCGTCGGACGTCGCAGGACGATCTCCGGCCACCGTAGGCGCGGGCATGCGGGCAGCGAGTAATGGGCGACTCGCTGCCCGACCATGGACCATGCCCGGGTCGACGGCGCGTTGTGTTCCACGCGCGCCTCAAAGAGTGTCAGCATAGTGACGGGGCCTGTAGAGGGCCAAAGCCTGCTGGGGTCGCGGGACCAAGGGATTACCGTGACCCCAGTACGTAAAGGGCTAGTGAAGGACACCGTGGATTTTAGTCAGTACAAGTCTGACAGTCCCTCCCGCCCTGCCCTGGGTGGGAGGACTCATTTGATGATTTTACCACGATAAAAAAAAAAAAAAAAAAAAGGCACAGTAATATATTAAGTGCTAGCACGCGACCTCGCAATAAGTCTGCCTCGCCTACTTCGCCGCTAGATAACAATTATAAATCTTACTAATACTTCTCACTGTCCACACCGAGCTATTGTTTTGTAGTTTTGATTTTATAAAATACAACCTTAAAACTTGAAAATAGAGGGCATATTGCAATACTTCACTTTACATGCAGTATTAAACTTTTAAACAGAATTTGAGGAGTCTATTACTAAAGTTTGTCATATTGAGTGCTGCATAAGTTATTTAGGGCGAATTTTGCCAATGAAATAAAACGCTTTTAGCACACAGTCTAGGTGGGATATTAGTTCTGACTGAAAAGTCGATGTCTTTTATTCAAATGGTTCTTCTCTAGGCACTTATCGTACGATAATAATTATAGCCGTAAAATGTTTTCTTGTGCCACGGCTAAAGCTTAAAAAGTTTATCAGCTTCATTATTTTAAATGCTAATGATGAATTTATCTACCAAGTTGATAAAAGTTATGGAAAGTAAAACTCTATTAAATCAGATTATATAGGTAAATATATTAAAACGGGCTATAAAACTTTTCTGGAGTGTTGCCCGAATCTAAGTGCAGTACTATGTAACATGAATTAAGAATTCAGATCAAGCAATCCAAATATTAACACCAAAAAGTTAGAATGCAATCTAAAAGTTCAGCTCCCCCAATTTTATCTCAACCAAAAAGAGACTTGATTTATTTCAATCATTCAGAGCAAATAAAAAGAAAAACCAATACACTTTCTTTATGGCTTATGTTTGAGATGTTTTACATCTCTCGACTACTAACATTCAACCCCTTCAATGCCGCACGTAGCAAAGTAATAAAAAACTATGTTATGTCCCAAAATATTCGGCTCCGTTGTCGTGGACAGGACATCATAAAAGCATCAAGAAGCCATCAGAGGTAGTAACAGGTTGTCCCCGCATACAACATTCTTTACATTTTTACCCATTTGTGTAAGATAAATGGTGTGTTTCGGGAGTGTTCCATTACCGAAATACAGAGGGATGTTACTATATACAATAAATCCAGATAGATTAGCGGCCTATACAACAACAAGACAGAAATCGCTTTTAAAGAACATTTTCAAGAAAGCGCAAGTTCCCTTGTTAATCATGAAATAAACTTACAATCATGACCTTCAAATTGACTATTAGTTTTTGAACTTTATAATAACTTTATTCCACATTTAATATAAACACTGTTGTAATTCAGCGGCAAAATTATTAGGCCAGTCCTACTATACGGGCAGTTGTCTGAAAAAAAGTTATGAGAAAGCCTGAAACAACGCAAGTAAATAACTACTATAGATACGCTTTTGCCTGTATAAGAATAAGGTACGGTTTCACGCAGAGTGGCTAGCAAAGTGCATGACAGGTTAATACATGGCCACACAAAACTTTTAAAAAAAAGTTCAACATCAATTGTTTTTCCAAAACAATCATCATCCGCTGCAGTGATTAATATTATCATGTTTAAGTTACGCCATAGACTGACAACTTTTCCAGCAATTAATATTTGTCCTTTCCCAGCAATCAAAACAAAACTTTCATAATAAACTCTCGCAAAACATTAATTTTATAGAGAAGTGCGAACTGTCTAGTCTAGGTGACTCGGTGCAGCGGAAGTGTTGCCGCGATGACTCGGCAGGTCGACCGACACGACGCGACGGCAGAATAAAGTCTGACCACAGAAGGTCTGCTGCAACCAGATAGAAAAACACGCCCGCAATTTTTGACTGACTGTGACCAATGAATGCAAGTCCCGAATGTACTGAAGTTATTGCAGAGCAAACATTAAAAAAATATATAGACATGGCCGCTATGAGCGCTGACTAAGCATGGAGCGGCGAGCGGTAAGATGTAATATATAGAAATGTTTGAGCGGTCATAGCGGAATCGCGCGCAATTTTCTACGAGGGAAGACCAAAATCGTGAACGGGGCGCAAGAGCACAATGTTGTATCGCCATTTATGCCCAAGTAAACTAAATTCACTGAACAAACATGCCATGTCAATGTATGCCTGTGTGTTATTGCGGAGCTGTCTTTCTGTCCCTACTTGCTATGCGTCACGACGCTCTTCACGATGTTTATATCAGTTTAAAAGGCGACTACACCGATCGGAGCGTTTCCTTTTGCGACAGCATAAAAGAATTTCCAAGAAATAACGGCTGAATTTGAATAGCGGTATAACATGTTCCAGAATGCTTTTCCCCGGCTTAAAACAGCAATAGTATTGCTCTTTTGAATTTTTATGTAAACGTTTTTAAGTTGAAATATTCTGATTGTCGTTTGTTCAATTTGTTTGTTCACTTTGTTGCACTTGTCGATAAGTATAATACTTTTCAATATTCACGCTTGAGTTTACAATTTTTATTCAAAGAATGCTGTTGTTTTACCTAAATTAGGTATTTGCAAAATTAATGAGAGCTATGATACTCGTACAGTTGCAATTAACTTATTTAGGTAGTGTAAAAATAACCAGTGAATAATTTTAATTAACATACAGAAGAACTGAAAATACAGTTCAAAGATATTTTAACAATGTTTCAGTACAAAACGATTCATTGATTTCCAGTAAAAATTGTACACTTATTTGAGTGTAAGTAATTTAAATGACAATAAAGGTAATCAGTTTTTTTGTACAACTGAACAAACGAGAAGGTATTCTTTCTCAATAAAATTGTTTAACATTGAATAAAGCTTTTCGTATCGCTGTAAATCTTTTAAGGATTGCTGTTTTTTGTTCTGCGCTGTCTACGAGGATTATTGTACTTGCAATAAAATGTACACAAAGCGAAACTGGGCTACAATCTTTATAAGATTAATTTAAGTACTTTAACATGCTTTGCTAGGTATTCTCATTATTAGTTATGTTTGAAATTTGAATAACAAATGTTAAACCGCTGATTTATAATAAGAGTTCAATGGAAATAAAATAATTATTACTATTTTTCAAACGAATCGACACTTTTTTTTTTGCGTGGTAAAATCATCAAATGAGTCCTCCCACCCAGGGCGGGGCGGGAGGGACTGGCAGACTTGTACTGACTAAAATCCACGGTGTCCTTCACTAGCCCTTTACGTACCGGGGTTACGGTGATAGGTAAGTCCCGCGACCCCGGCCTTTGGCCCTCTAGAGGGGGGCTAATACTTATTTTTATTAGTTATATCCGTTATTCTATGTGTAAGGAGTTTGTGTATGTGTGTTTCTATTTTTTAAACGCACCCACGGAGACGGAGAAATTCTTTGTGTGGAGCAAAGTTTTATTTTTATATAAAAAGAAAGAAGATAATAAGAATATTCTTCTTCACCTTTTAATTTCATTTGTAACAATCTGTCTTGCCCTAAAAAAAACAAACTAGACAAACTCTAAACTCCAATCAAACAGGTAAAAAAAAACACCGTATCCTTATTAATTTTAATGATATCACCAAAATATCGCTGAGCATGCCACTTGCTTGAAGTACGCTTCTTATAAAGGTCGCCTGAGTGCAGGCACAAAGTTCACCTGAAGATAATCACTCGAAGAACCCCACTTCAAATGGCACACAAGATAAACGAGAATTCCCTCATTTTTTCAACAAGTACGGTGGGAAACAACAAACGTCTTTTGTGTTTAGATTGCCTAGATAACTATCGAAGTTTGACTAGGTATTGAGGATTAAATGAAAATAGATTTTAGATTATTCTGTATTTAGAGTGGTCCTTTTCATAGATGGATTTTGATAAGCATTAGAAGATCAGTTCAAGACCAAGGCGAGTTGTTTGATCATTAGAATCCTATTCAATTTACGATGAAATGAAAAAATGAAAAATTGTTTATTAGTTTTAACAAGTATTCTTACATTACTAGGTAGTAATTGGAGCCTCCTTTTAAGCTAATAAAGCTCGTATTAGGAGAATCCGCTCTTCCATACATTGTTGATATTAACTATATACTCGTTTATTAAAAAAATAAAATATAAAGGCATCTAATCTAACTATGGATAATTTATAATTTAGGCTAATAAGTGCTTTCAGAGTTCAAATTGTGTGTAATAGTGTGGTTGTGTGTAATAGTGTGTGTGTGTCATTGTGATTGGGTTGATGTATTATTCAGAGTGTTGTGTTTGTATGTGTGGAATGTGTGAATTAAATTTCATTTGTTTAAAAAAATATGGTATTTTAACTTATAGTATGCTTAATTACTAGTCAAACAACTCATTTGCCCTTAGCGCTATATAGTTTCATGATCACTCGTTTAAGTACTTATTTTTATATGGAAAAAATCTTGAGTTGATGATTTGTTAAATTGTTAAAACGTTCCTTTCTCTTGATACCTAATTTATTAGGTTTCTATGATTTTGCAAACATTTATTTAAAAAAAAAGTGCCGACTGATTCTGGTTTTTTTTTTATATCAGCTCAATATGACAAAGCGTTTGTATAGAAAAGAAGCAACAGTAGTATGCTAAGAACATAGCAGATTCTATAGTTACCTCTTTCCCACGGGGAAATGGCAATATATTTTATGTATGGTATTATAGAGAAAAAGATTGTACAAACAGAAAACAAAAGGTAAACTATTTTGTTATCATTTTATCCTCAGTAATTCTTATCCGAAGCTCGTGTGGAATTAGAAATTAAATGTTAAGACGTGTAGCAACGCCATTTATCAGGAAGAAAATATAGATCTAGGTTTATTCTCCAAGGATCTGTTCGAAGTTGCGAGAAATATACCGTACAGCATCCTTCGTAGGTTAAACCGGCTATAAATAAAGGTGCAAACATTGTAACGTGTTCGGAATTTTTAAGTAATCTTCCTTAGCTTTAGTTGTTAGAAGTTTTCAAATAATACAACAATATGTGTTGTTACATGTGTTCAAGATTGTTAAAAGTTTTACACTGTTATTTTAATGATGAAAATCTGTCTTTTTTATTAAAAGTTATTCTGTTACCAAGTTTTTCATCACTTTGAAAAAGTAGACACAAAATAGTAACAAAAAAAGAAATAATATTTTTATTTATGTTCTCAGGAAATAAAAAAAAAAAACAGTATTTTAAACATATCTACAGGTGGCACGATTATAAGTTTTCATTCTTTCTGCCTATTATTAACGAATAATATAAAATTTATATAAAAAATAAAAGGTAAATCTTTGTCATTGTACATTATAACTTCAGAAATAATAACAGAACAACAACATTCTCTTCATTCATTCATTTCCAAAAAATAACCATCATTTTTTTGCAAACCGTACTCCGCGCGGGGAAGTAAAAACATCAGTCAGGCCAATATTGAATTATTTATAAACAGACAGTATTGAATGGAGTTAAGGACTATTCTGACACTGACTATTGGCTGCATGCTTACGATGAGTTATGACTTCTGAATGATGGAGCCTATTGTACCCCCAGCCTTTATTACTCTTTATAAATGATTCTTTATATTTCTCAAATGGCTTTCTTATTTAATATCTGTATTTTGGTTTAAGCGGTTTGATATTGCTTTATGTTTATTGTATTGTTCGGTTTCATTTTCAATTCAGTATTTCTTAACTTTGTTGGTAAAATTATATTACAAAGGGTGCATTTAGGACTGATACTAAATCTTCCTTCGTACAGAGAATTGATAGCAGTATTAACCTATGTGTCTTTTAACTAGCTTTGCACCACGGTTTCACCCGCCGATTGAATTGTAAGAGCCGTAGTGTGATAGACTATAAACTTCATCTAGAATTGAGCCATCAAATTTTAATTTCTGGTATCCGACTTTCCTGAGATTAGCACGTTCAAACAAAGGAACAACAAAAAATCTTCTTTATATCATGTAGTACTTATAGTACTTAATATATACTTTTATCTACTATCATGCTATTAATCCTCTATAAAAGAACCTATAACAATTAGCTTATTGCCAACATTAAAACAGTCAATGATATTATGATCATTATATCATCCAAACGCGTGATATTATGAATTTCACATTTTGATATTGAACATTTCCACCACCAGATCGCTAAAATTTTGAAAAAAAGAACAATAAATTGTAGACTAATTCGTAATTTCGGATTCTCGTCTTATCGTGTTGTTTCCCGCCAAGTTTCACTCGATTTCAGTAATTGTACGATCCAAAATGTAAATAATTATAACAATAAATAATTCTTTTACTTATTAAGGTTTGTTTATTTTACATGCTTCGGAGTTAGACTTTTCTTGAATTTATATAGTTCTTACAACACTGTACAACATCATGATTGTAGATAAAGTCTTGTATGCAACTGTTATAATTAGGTATTAAAACACTCATGTGATACTATTATCACACTCGGCTACGCCTCGTGTGATAAAGCCACATTCGTGTTTAATACCCCTGATTATACAACAGTTGCATAAATAACTATTAAATCATTCAATATTAAAATAAATAATTTTAAGTTAATAGTAAAATAAAATACGTATAACTAAAACCACTACGAGTACGTAGACTTCGTAGCCATCTCGTAGCGGATGGGCTACGCATGTTACCCTGTCGTAGCAAATATCACGTACTACGCCGTAGACCGTTGTTGCGTATTGGGAAAAGGTATCCTGCGTATTATTTTGTGTTGTTAGATTTTAGAATATTACATGTTTAAAATATTCTTTGCTTAGGCGTTATTAACGGCACTTTTTTTTTTTTTTTCCGTCTCCGACGGAATCCGACGGTGAAGCTGACGCAAACGCGGACCACAGCGACGACGATGTCTACGACGCTCCAGAGGTGACCGAGGTAGACCTGAGAACGGCGTGGCGAACGTAACGTCCACCACCGACTCGCCCCTCCACCGCACGCACGTGGGGACAGAACCCCGGTTCTCGATGACCAGGCCCTGCGCCAGGGCCCAGTACTCGAGCATCCTACCCCGCGTATAGTCCGTGGCCCGGGAACCCCAAGCCACATTTTTGGCGTTGAAGTCCCCGAGGACGAGCGCGGGGAGGGAACCGTATGCGACGACGATGTCTCCTAGCTCCGATAGGGAGTCGCGGAACTCGGCGATAGTTCGGTTCGGGGAGAAGTAAACGCCTATTACAGCGATCTCCCCGAACCGTGCCGCGGCGATCCCGTGCCCTCTCTCGACGCGATCGAGGGGCGGGGTACCGGCGGCGGCCGACGAAATTAGGGTCACCGAGCCGTCCAGGTCCGCCACCCAGTCATTTCTGGGCAGGACAAAGTACGGCTCGGCGACCACGGCGACATTAATCAACCACTGCGCCATGCTCTGGAGCAGGAGATCCTGAGCAGCGGCGCAGTGGTTGATGTTCGCCTGGAGGAAGCGCAATGGAGCCATTAATTGGAGTCCATTGCGGCCTCCTCCAGGGCCCTCTGTGAGGGCGCAGCCACGGCGGCAGCGGCAGAAGCGGCGGCGGCGGTGGCAGCGGCGGCGGCGGCGGCAGCAGGAGCTGCGGCGGCGGCGGGGACGGCGGCGGCAGAGGGCCTACCTCTGCTCCTGGTTTTGGCGGGGGGCGCGCAGGCCTTGCCCCCTGCCCGGTGATCGGCCGGCTTGCCAGCCGCCGCACATGCGAAGCAGTGCGGCGGGGCGTTGCACGAGCCGGCCTTGTGACCGGGCTGACCGCAGCGGAAGCAGTTGTCGCTGCGGTCGACCTCCGAGGTGCACATGCATGCCGCGTGGTTACCCACTTGGCAGCGGAAGCACCTCAGAGGCCTGGGCTCCAGCAGTTTCACCTGCGCGGACACCCAGCCAACCAGGAGCCTTCGGCTCTCCTCTATTTTTTTGGCCGCCGGCACGGGGCAGCTGACCGTAATGGTCAGCAGCCCCGCGAGGCCAGGGCGTAGGATGCCTGCCCTGACTTGGTCGGCAGGGCATTCCCCAGCCCTGGCGACGGCGGCCACCACGTCCCCCTCCGAGACCGAGTCGTCCAGACCCATGATCCGCAGATCTGCGCGCTTAACGGGCCTGGACACCCGGGCCTCCTCCGCGTCTAGGGACGCTCTGAGCCTTTCGGCCAGAGCGTCAGCGGTAGGGCCGCTGGCCGCGCCGGGGACCGAGAGGAGTCTGGCCCCCGTCGCGGTGACGTGCACCCGGAGGCCCCCGTCGATTCCCAGCTCCCGGAGGTTTACTGCGTCCCTCGCCTTTGCGAACACGTCGCGGTACGTTACGCCCCTCTTGACCGCTTCCGGCTGTAGAGTGATTACTACAGCCGCGGTCTTGGGGGCGCGGAGTCTTGCCGCGACGGTTCGCCTTCCGCGTTGCCGCTGCCGCCGTCTTTGCCTCTTCCTTGCAGCCTTCTCACCAACCGTCTGCCACTCGGCGTCGGTTGGGGGAGCCTGTGAAGGCTGTGAAGGCGTGGCGGGTTGGGACGGCCGTCCCGCCGCCGCCGCCGCCGCCGGGACACCCCTCTTTGGCTTCGCCGGGGCCGAAGCTGGGGCGGAGCCTGGCTTGGCCGGTGCCACCGGAGCCGCCCTGGATGGGCCCGGACCCGCTCTCGCCGGACCCGCCCCCGCCACGGCCGCTTTCCCCGGGGCCTGCTTCGCCTTCGCTGGCCTCGCCGCGGTCCGGTTCGCTGGAGCCGGTCCAGGCGGCGTGGAAGCCGCGGCAGCCGCGTAGGATGTCGCCGCAAGCGGGGGGCGCAAGATGCGGCCCTCGAGGACCGCAAAACGCTGGTCGAACGCCGCCAGCTCTTGCCGCACCAGATTTAGGACGGCGTCCTCTGTTGGCGCGGCCCGCGCCGGCGGCTCCTTGTTCCGCTTTTGCGGGACCTCCTCCCGGCGGCCTGCCCTCTGCAGTCCGGCCAGCTCTGTCTTTAGATGGAGGTTCTCCTTCTGGAGAACCTCCATCGCAGCCGTCAAGCGGGCGACCTCCGCCCGCATTTGGGACATATCGTCCTCTTCCGTTGATGCGGACGGAGCCTGGCCGAGGCTAGCCGCCGCCACTGCCGCCATAATCTTGGCAGTGGCCACGCCTGCGGCCCGATCTTTTGTCGCCCGCTTTCCCGGGTTTGTGGAGGCCAGGCTGCGGACGGCTGCCCTCACCGCCTCCTCCAGGGTGGGCTCCTCCTGGCACCCTCTACCGCCGGTCCTGCCTCGGCCTTTACCCCGAACACTAGTCGGGATCTTCCGGCTCGAGGCAGGCTCGTCGTCCGAGGACAACGAATGGGGCCGCTTGAGGAAGAGTTTCCTCCTCTCGGCGGCCCCCTTTCCTCCGCGCCCAGAGCCAAGGCTCTGAGCGCTCATGGCGTCTGACGCACTGTCGGACTCCGACCTCGAGGTGGGCGTCAGCACCATCCGTTTTTTTTGAGCGGCACTCTGTGCCCGCTCCGTCGGTGCCGGTGAGGCGGACGTGCTGGACAGGTCCAGCGACTCCACCTCACGGGCACGTGAGCCTCCCTGGCTCGCTGCGGCGACTGCCGGTTGTTGGGGGGGATTTTTTATTTTTGTTTTCTCCATATTAGTCCCACGATTATGGGGGATAGACGGTCCATCTAGGCAGAGACCCCTGTACCTAGATAAGCCTGCGTCATGACGACATTTATTACTCGCCAGGGGGTCGGCCGGTACCCTGGCGAGGGTAGCACTAGCGACTGATTTGTTCAAAAGAACTCCCGTCAGCCATACATCTCCTCGCGGTGCTCCGCCGCTTGAGATTCGGGGTGACTTTTTATAGAGGTTTTCTACCTCGCGGCCCGGGCGGTTAAGCCAAGGCCCTCGACCCCCGTCGAAAGTCAGAGACGTGATCCTGACAATCTTCGGGGCTACGAGATTATAGCGGTGGCAAGAGGAGGTGGGAGTGCAATACCTCCTCCTGCCTGCCCGGCGGCAGGGCAAGTGCACACCGTGCCCGCTCTGGCTCCAACCACTGTGCCCTCCGCTGAGCAGAGGGACACGTGGTGGAGCGACGCGACAGGACATTGGCATACGGGCAAGGAGACCCCTTGTAGGGGAGTACTTGCCCGCATCCCGGGGCGCACCGTCCCGAGAATCTGGGCTTCCCCCCGGACGTATCCGGAAAGGAACTTCCAGCCTCGGGCACTCGAGGAGGTTTCCTGTCCTTAGCACCCCTATTAACGGCACTGAGAATATTTTAACCGTTTTATTTAATTTAGAGATTAAATCTTAAAGCAAAATAATTTAATGAAATAACTAATACTCAAAACGGTTCAAGTATCTGATAAACCAGCTTATGAATTCAGACACCGCTTGAAAAGATCCCCATTCACTTGAAACAATTCATCTTTTAAGTGCAAAAAATCCGTTCCTTGTTCAAGAACGAAAGCAATCTAGCAAAAGCGTGTGAATGGGAGCAGGTGGTGATTCACACTTCTTTTTTTTTGGCCTTTAAGGTAGGTATTCAGACTCATTCATGTATGGGAAGCATTCTTAAGTGTGCCATTTTCTGTGTTGATCTTAGTTGTTTTTCTTACACGTTTGTTTTGGGATTAACACGATGTTTTATTTTTTAGAAATTGGACGAGCAGTGGTGGCGGCCTGGTGATATCGGCCCCGACTTATAAGTTTAAATCGTGGTTTCTAACCCATAAGCTTTACTTTGTATAATTCATCACCACTGTTCTCAAAACGATGAAGAAAAACATCGTGAGGAAACGGTATGTCTTAGAAACAAAAATAAGAAGACATATGACATCTACCAACCTGCACTGTCCCCGTGTGTTGGATTTTGGCCCACACCACACGATGTTTCGTTTTGTTCGGCATCTCGAATGTGGTCCCCAATTTAGTCAAACTTAATAGACTCAGGAATTAAGTCAGTTGATCAAACAAATTCTACAATGTAGTCACCTTGCATGCAAGTTCTTGCATGACTAAATGGGCCTTTACAGTTTTCAATATGAATGTTACAACAACAAGATCACATACTTTACATACGTTACATTACATACGTTACATTTAACGTGGTTACATCGACGGAACTCCAGAGGATTTAAAGTGCACTTTATTTGAGACGTATTTACATAACTCGCTCATAAGCCACTTTATTTTTTACTAGTAAGCTCGCGGGGTCTTTTAAAATGCATTTACCTAATATTTTGAGTCCACGTGTCTTTATATTTTGTTACGACCAATTTAATAATAATTATATGTTTTTATGTTTAAATTATATTACAACATTGAAGATTTTAACATAACAGATAAACTATATAATAACACTAAATCTGACTTTTTAAAGTTTGACCTACATTTTCGAAAATGGTTGAAGTCTTTAAATTGTTTTTCTCGTAAAAACCAGAATGGATAATCGAAGCTTTGGCTTGGATATGTTTGCATAGATTCTGCTACTTGTAAACAAATCTATCGCGAACCGACGTTCTATGATCGGACCGGCCACAAAATTCAATTACGTGGCAGACAAAATAAAAACGTCCCAGGCAGTAGCGTATCGTTGATTTGTTTTCACTTTGTTACTTCTCTTTCTACCAACACAACACACGGAGTCGTCACCAACAAAACTAGACCTCTGCCAAGCTTAAGTCTTTACTAAAACTGCCTAAATAGGTAATGAATCAGAGACCATGTTGTCTGGTCATATAAAAGGCCGAACCTCGACATGAGACATGACACTTTTGTCCAGATTTCATGAAGTTTAATTAAACATCTCCCGCGAGATGATATTTCGTGATACAAGTTGTTTTGATTGACTAGGGGAAATTACGTAAATTATATTAATATTTAATGTAATTTAGAACGTTTATTCATGTTTTTCAACAATAACAAACGACGATGTGTGTATAAGTATTGTAATAAGCAAATGTTTTTGCAGTAAATAGATGTCAATGTCAACTTTAAATGACCACAGCACCACTTTTGAAAAATGATTTTATTATGTAAATGCCATTAAAGCTTTTAGTTATTATTTTAATGTATTTATCAGCTAAAAACAACACATTTGAATGAAACCAAAAACTTTAAAAGGTCTACAAAAAGAACAAAACTACAACGTTGTGTACAAAAATACTTTCACTCAAACGTATCTTGAATTTTGTAGTGGAACACGTTTGTACGCCGTTGTGCTATTGTGAAATATGTCATGAAAATAAAGGCTGACAAGTTTAGTAGGGGATGCTGTTCCTTCCGCCGGATAGAACCAGGAGATCAGCGCTGGAATTGATATCTGATATGAAGGAATTTCATGTAAATATAGGTACGATTAACTGTGGGTGAAAAATTGGAGATGTCTATTTTCGATTTACAGATTTTATAAGTAACAAGACATGAACTGTTTTTTGAAGTGAAAACTTCTTTAGCGGCGTTGTGCACTTTTATTGGAATGGGTAAAAAATGTTAAACTCGCGTCAGGACACGTGACCTGATCGATTTTTAATTCGTAAGACGGGCAGGGCGCTTGCGCGAATATTCGTGTGTGTTTATTACTATTGAAGTTTTCAATTCTGCCGGCACTCCTAGAGTGCAACCCGTCATTTTTTTTATTCCCTTTTGTTTTGAGGTCAACTATGGGACTATCAAAATCTCGTTAAATAAATTTTGATGTGATTTTGTTACCGGTCCTTTGGAACGTAGACGATTTTTAGTTACGGCCTGTTGGCCTTTCGGTTTGGATTTCTAAACTTGTTGCGGACATGTTTTTAGTTGATTAAGTAATGTCTTTCAAATGTCGAAGTTCAAATGTGACCAACAGTTTGCGTACTTTGAGGTCAAGGAAGATTTTTATTTTGATTTTCTCATCATTAGGTACGTAATACCTACCAGTACTAAAAAACTTGACACAACACATTCAATATGTAAACCCATTTACTACCTCTAAAAATACCCAATTTTCTTACACAACTTTCAACACAATCTATTTTCCAAGTAGAAAATTCAACTTAATTTTTCGTCGCCAGGTATCTAACTTAATCCTACCTACAGTGCTTGGAGGAAATGAATTAATTCTATTTTACACAAGAGTGCTTTAAAATAAGGAGCCTTTCTTGCAGTAGGAGAAATACCCCGTGAAATTAACTTCAGGTTTCAGTTCACACTGGACACCTCGCAGGTACGAGAGACAAATGGCCGGAGGGGCCCACTGTATAGCTATGTTACTTTCATGAATGGAATCTGAAAAGATAGTTTATGTTTTATCGGGAAATTGTTGGGAAAGATTTAAGAATATTTCTTGAAGGTGTGATTTTTTTCGGGTGCGGGTGTGCTTCACCCAGTTTTTCTATCTGGGTGAAGCACAGATATCACAGATCCAATATAACACAGATGGGCAGGTGTAGCAGTTCAGTTTCATAATAAGAATAGTTCTTTTTTTTCACAGCCAATACCATGCAGTTTCATTTGATCCTAACTTATTTACAAAAACAGTGTTGTTAATGTAATTCTAAACAAATATGTGCTTGCAAATTCCGTACTTACGCATCTAATAACTCTATTAACAGCTATGCATTTTATTAGGCGTTATCACCGGCCATGATTTACGAACACGCCCGAAGCGCGTAATTTTAACGCGATAAAACCGTTGATACATTGGCAAGATTGCGCTTTAAACTAACCTGGGATCTCTGGGGACCGGTATTAGTGCTCAGATCTTGCCTAAGTGACACAGTTCACGTGAATACTTTACGTTGTCGTGGGGCGTTCATAAAAAAGACAATTTCCTTTATTGCCGCAATCTGTGGCACATGTGCCGTACAACGTTATGTCCCGTGCACGGTTATGTCTGCACCCGCCCTCATAAACGACAAAGTAAACCATAATTTATTGCGCATATTTAGGGTCAAACACATGACTCATAAATTGCTTTAGTATATTATTTGCGATAACTAGCCAGTAACTAATGGTAGCATATTACGGTGTGGTCGTGG
Source organism: Agrotis puta (assembly GCA_943136025.2). Taxonomy (NCBI): domain Eukaryota; kingdom Metazoa; phylum Arthropoda; class Insecta; order Lepidoptera; family Noctuidae; genus Agrotis; species Agrotis puta. The sequence goes on along the minus strand of OW964176.2, from coordinate 10,128,846 downwards.
TTGCTGTGTTTTAAACTCTAAAATTTATTGTTAGTATAAACAACAGACCGTATTCATATTTTGGGTCATAATAATTTTATAGTCGAAAGTAAACATGATCTTTACGTAGCTCTGAAGAAACATTTTATTTGAAAGGACTTAATAACAAAAAACGTTTAAGAAAATGTTATATTTATTTTCATTCAATATTTTCGTTTCCAAGAAATAAATACAAAATTTTAAACACCGACGTTCCGCGTCACGAAATGAATAAAGTACTGAAAATCAAGATACCACGTTTATTGATTCAAGTTTGCACTAACGACCAAGTTGCTACATGAAAAATGTAGGTATCGCTTTGAAAATACTGACTGAACTTTTGAAAGTCTGAAACATAGCTCTTCTTTTATTCATGTTCTGACATGTGGCGCTCTCCGTTGTGTACAGGCTTTCTTCCTTAACAAAATAAACAACATTTACTTGGAGTTAGGTCCTTTGAGAGGCTGCCCTGTACTTATGTTTTATGAATGAGCTCTTATGCACTTACGTGTGTATGTTCGTATTGGACACCATTTGAATGGAATACGAAAACGTAGATCTTTCACTGATTTCGAGATACTATATACAATAGAAAAATATATAACAAATCACATAGACACACGTACCAAAACACTATATTCTCATACAGATTCTTAGAACATTTTAAGATCACCCCCACCACTGCTACGTGTAGGCAGTTCCCTTTATCACGAAAAACTATCCGTCTCTGTCTGGCAAGGAAAAATTTCACGCGTTTTCTGACGTGCCGCATGGTTTTCATACTTTCACTGCATCGCCACATTGAACTCTGCTGCACAGTTCAAACGATCCAATATTCCGTAACCAGAATATCGCCACTGCATACCTTTTATACTCTCGCTAAAGAGCCTTCGGTTCGCCAACGATTTGAAAGGTCATACGTAACTGTTTCACAATGGAAAATGAATTCTCTACCGTGGCAATAAAGTTGGTATTCATGTACATCTTATTTGAATTTGTTATCTTTTGTATCTGAAGGTTCGGTGCAAAACTTGTAATGTAGACAAGTGGGTATGTATAGGCTGTATCGAAACAAGCCTTCAGTCGCGGCGCGCACATGCTCGCGTGAAGTCGGACTCAAAGCTAGGTCCTTGCGCGAAATGGCGGGAACTTTCCGATAACTTTCGTATAGTAATACGCAGTAACATCTCTTCTTAAATCCATACAAAATATTGAAATAAAGAGTGTTAACACCTAATTTACTGAAGTTTTGTTGTAATTTAAATAGTGTTGGAAGATTTACCGAAAATCTACGGAAGCCTGTAGGCACAACTTTTTCTGCAAGTACGTAAAGATTTTTTTTTAAGTTAAATTAACTTATGTTCTGTTGCTCATATATTTTGTCGTCGTTAATCGTATTGAAGTATTTATATGTTGTCCTGAGATGACGTACTCTCCTGCTCTTTCCACAAACAAAAGATATTCAAAACAGGTTTTCTGTCATCAAGAAAAAAATCCCTTTTCGACCTTTATTCCTGTCATGTAAGTCGTACTGATCCTGTATTTTTATTATTTTTTTCTATATCAATTGTTTTATTTTAATGGCAAAGTTGTTGGAAAGTTTCAAAGAGTGGAAAAATTATTACAATTTATCTGTAGTTATAGCAGTTTTATATGTATTAAAAATATGTTTAATAATACCTTTTACAAATTTTATGAAGATTATTGCAAAACCAACTAACATAAACTATATCCGCCTTATTACAAAAAGGGGTTTAACTAAAAACCCAGGTTTAAATCTTGTAAAACTACGGTTTACACAAACGTTATTACAAATCGTGGTTTTGTGATAAACCATGGTCTAATAGTAGTAGCTGTCAAAGGTGTGTCAAAGTTTCTCAAAGCATCTTTATCATTGTGTTGTTGTTTTTGTGCTATTTACACCCAAAATGGATTGAAATAAGGTAGATTTAATTGTTCTTACTCATTGTGGATTTAATTGTTTAGACAATCGTTCAAATGGCGGTACTTAAGTCGACGTTTTATCTTAGTTTTGTAATACGGACAAATTTAAACCGTGGCTCTGCAGATAAGCCTGGACTTGATAGACCGGGTTTAAACCAAGGTTTATTTATTTTTTGTAATAAGGCCGTATTAGTTTATGTTAGTTGGTTGATCGAACTTTAATATTATAAATGCGAAAGTTCGTGAGGATGGATGTTTGTTACTCTTTTACACAAAATTTTCAACATGTCCATCCAAATCGGATAAAATTTGGTTGACATATAGTTTAAAACCTGATTTAACTCATAGAATACTTTTTATCCTGGTATTTGGGGGAGAATTTTCGAGATTCACGCAGGGAAAGTCGCTGGCAACAACAAGTCATAACCTAAGAATAAAAAGAACCATTTTAATACCAATAAATGAACGTGGTGAGTTGAGAACAACCGCAATTATTAAAATTAAAAGCCGGGTAATTATGAGATTGGCTGCCCTTAACCTAAATTCAATTAAACCGTGGTTATACAGGGAGGGCTTAACCCGAGCATTATAATAGAATAATTATAAGCCCCGTTCTAAATAATTGTTATCAATATTTTCTTGTTCAGACAGTTGTGTTAATTTGATTTTTTTTTAAATTACTGGAGTTCCAGTATCAATAGTTATAATAAATAGAGATAAGTTTAATTTATTTGTTTGAATACGAATATTTAATGAATACTGTTGAAAACTATATAAAGCTATATTTTTATTGAGCAACGTGTTATTTCTTATTTTTTTGGGTCGGCTGCTAGTTATATAAGTATAATATTAAATTCGTCTACCAGATACCTATTTTTAATACTACAGCTTTGTTATTTATCAAATTTCTATAAAAAAGTAGTGGCGTGAGTCTGCGTCTTCTTCTTCTTCTTAATCGTTCTGTGACTGCAGATAATCGTGACTTCGCTTAAGCCAACTGCGCCTGCGCATGTGTAACTTGATTGAGATTTATCAAGCAGCTAATTAGTAATACTCACATAAATTATTATTGAGAATTAATAACCTAACAATACAATAAATAACACTTTGCTAATCAATGGTAAGTACTCTTCAATATAATGTGCACCCCTTCTACCAAAAGTAGATAATTCTCGTAAAATATGAATGCTGGTGGGTGCCATATTTCGTCAATCAAGTCAAGGTTTTCAATAAAATGTGATTAAATATCCTAGTCCGTATTTTAATAAAACGGATTAGAAATTACTTTGGTAGCTACTGCTAATCAGTTTAGCATTTAAGGTCTGGTACAAAAACAAACAAATCTGCAGTAGGCAACTAATCCAGGCCGTTAATCAAGCGAAATCACAAAACGAGGCACTCATAAATTTAAACAAAATAGTGCCGGCAAAATTCCCCGTGGAAATAATATTCGGACAAATGAAAATTCCGACCGATGCATTCGGGATCGTGAACGGCGCTCGGAGGTTTTAATTCCCTTGACTGTTGCGAATCGGCGCATGTTTTTTCATTAAAACGCATTCAATACGACGACGACGTGGCTTTGAAAAAGCGGACCTTTTCAAAAAATATTTTCCTGACATTCCACTGTGCACTGCGCTCGTTTCATTCACGGCCTTTTTGTAAAGAATTAAAAAATCGACGCTTTTAATGTCTGCCTTGTGACAGGTACGTAGTCCGTACGCGTAATCCAATGATGCGGTGGAGTCGCCAATGATATTACATTTTTTACTTTATTCATTATATTCTTTATCAGTGATTCCCATTCGCGGCGGTAAGACCCCTCTTTGAGGAGTGGCTGGATAGGCGTCACGGCGTCCTTACCTTCCGCATGACGCAGGTCCTCACCGGACACGGAAGTTTCGGGAGGTTCCTGTGTCTGATAGGGAGGGAAGAAACGCCTGGGTGTCACCACTGCGAGGATCGTCCGGGGGACACGGTGGAGCATACGGTGCAGGACTGCCCCGCTTGGGCAGAGCACCGCCGTGTCCTCACGACGGCGATAGGCGGAGACCTCTCGCGCCCGGCATTGGTCGAGGCCATGCTGCGGGGCGAGACGGAGTGGGAGGCGGTCGCCTCCTTCTGCGAAGCAGTCATGCTCGTGAAGGAGGAGGCGGGCCGCCTGAGGGAGAGGACAGCGTCCTCCCTCCATCCCAGCCGCAGTGGTAGACGCCCACGGCGTCGGACGTCACAGGACGATCTCCGGCCACCGTAGGCGCGGGCATGCGGGCAGCGAGTAATGGGCGACTCGCTGTCCGACCATGGACCATGCCCGGGTCGACGGCGCGTTGTGTTCCACGCGCGCCTCAAAGAGTGTCAGCAAATTGACGGGGCCTGTAGAGGGCCAGAGCCTGCCGGGGTCGCGGGACTTACCCATCACCGTAGCCCCGGTACGTAAAGGGCTCGTGAAGGACACCGTGGATTTTAGTCAGTACAAGTCTGACAGTCCCTCCCGCCCTGCCCTGGGTGGGAGGACTCATTTGATGATTTTACCACGCAAAAAAAAAAAAAAAAATCAGTGATTCCCAGAGAGACTTTTTGATATGCGATGCTATTGTCTGTATTTTATCTGTTATTGTATTTATTTTATATGGAAAACTTTTATAAATGTTCGATGCAGACTTTATAGTCGTTACGTACGTTTTTTAATGAAAATGATGAATATTTCTGTGACCTGATTTCACCACAAATGCATTATAATAATCATCGTTATTCACTCCCCAACAACATGATAGAGAGAGATTGAGAGCGGTAACCTCATCGCTGCAAATTGTCATGCATTTTCCCCCGTTCCTGGCTACGACTTAGTCCAATAGATACAAACTGATATAGATATTATCCGAATGAAATACACTTGGCCATCAATGAAATAAAAGACAAAACCTTCCTAAATGTAATATCTTAATTTCATATATAGAAAAGTAATACTAAAACAAAATACACGTTACAAAAGTTTATCAAGTGTTAATGACAGTCCTTTCTTAGCTGTCATTCGGACCTCGCTGAAGTGGTCGTGTTGTGGTCTCAGTGACACCCTCACCTCTCCATTACTGCGCCTTGGAGCAGGGTTAACGACTCGTTCGCGTGATTCCACACAACTTTACGCTTATTTATACGATGAGGCGAACAAACTCGACGCTCGACATTCAACCGTTACAACATGGCCGGCGACATATCAAATCTCCATTATCAGCGGCCGCCGGAACAAACGATGGCCTTGCCGATTTTTTTTAAAAGTTACCCTTTAAGTTTCATATTTTTAGAAGTTTTGGAGGTTTTAAGAAAGGCTATTAGCACCCAGAAATTCATTCCAGTTTCTAACACCATAACTAACAATAGGACCTTACATACCCAATAAACCTTCTTCTTATTCTTGTCATAGAGCCTCTGCAGTTAAAACAAATAAACGTTACAAATTTCTCTCAAATACAAGTTGCTACATAATATCATGAATTACAAGCGGACGGCTCATTGTCACAAAGCCTGTAAGCAAGGGGGACATTTACGAGCGAATAATCATGCTCGTAAATGTTCCCCTACTGCGGACTTACGTCTGAAGTTTACACTATCAGTTCTAGACTATTTAATAATGTTTTATAATTATTTATTCAAAAATACTAAAGAGGAATAGTTGATAAGTCTGGGGATGGAATAATCTTGGAAATCATTAATCCGATTCCGAAAAATCTTTCACTATCGGGAAGCTACATAAACCTCGAACGTTATAGGTGGTATTTAAAATATAGCTGTAGTATAATTGAAAACTTGGGCGAAGAAGCGGGCAAGAGTTAGTCTTACTAATATTACAAGAGCAAATGCGAAAGTTTATGAGGACGGATGGGTGGATTTTTGTTAGTCTTTCATGCAAAAACTACTGAACGGATTTGGATAAAATTTGGTACACAGAAAATTTACAATATGGATTAAGACGTATGATATTTTTTATCCTGATTATATCTTTTCGTGGGATAATATTTTTGAAGCTATTATGCCAATACCCTGCATTTGGCCCCAAGGCTGAACCGGGCAGCAGCCGCTCTCAAGCGGCTCCTGCCCAATCTCGGCGGGCCAAATGCCTCCTGCCGGAGGCTGTACGCCGGTGTCGTGCGGTCCATGGCCCTCTACGGGGCCCCCGTGTGGGCCCTAAGCATCCGGACGCGACCAGTCAAGCTGGTCGCATGCCAGAGGGTCATGGCTATCCGGATGATCCGAGGATACCGTACGATCGCCGGCGAATCAGCCAACCTCCTAGCAGGATTGCTGCCCTGGGATCTGGAGGCGACTGCCCTCCAGCGCGTCTATGAATGGCGCGTGGAGGCGCAGCGTCGGGGCGAATCCCCGCTGCCTCGACAAGTCGAGGCGCGGCGGGAAGAGCTCCGGCGTGATCTCAGGGCAGTATGGAGGGAGCGACTGTCGCAACCGAGGTCTGGGCACGCCGCAATCGCGGCGGTAAGACCCCTCTTTGAGGAGTGGCTGGATAGGCGTCACGGCGTCCTTACCTACCGCATGACGCAGGTCCTCACCGGACACGGAAGTTTCGGGAGGTTCCTGTGTCTGATAGGGAGGGAAGAAACGCCTGGGTGTCACCACTGCGAGGATCGTCCGGAGGACACGGTGGAGCATACGGTGCAGGACTGCCCTGCTTGGGCAGAGCACCGCCGTGTCCTCACGACGGCGATAGGCGGAGACCTCTCGCGCCCGGCATTGGTCGAGGCCATGCTGCGGGGCGAGACGGAGTGGGAAGCGGTCGCCTCCTTCTGCGAAGCAGTCATGCTCGTGAAGGAGGAGGCGGGCCGCCTGAGGGAGTGGACAGCGTCCTCCCTCCACCCCAGCCGCAGTGGTAGACGCCCACGGCGTCGGACGTCGCAGGACGATCTCCGGCCACCGTAGGCGCGGGCATGCGGGCAGCGAGTAATGGGCGACTCGCTGTCCGACCATGAACCATGCCCGGGTCGACGGCGCGTTGTGTTCCACGCGCGCCTCAAAGAGTGTCAGCATAGTGACGGGGCCTGTAGAGGGCCAAAGCCTGCTGGGGTCGCGGGACCAAGGGATTACCGTGACCCCAGTACGTAAAGGGCTAGTGAAGGACACCGTGGATTTTAGTCAGTACAAGTCTGACAGTCCCTCCCGCCCTGCCCTGGGTGGGAGGACTCATTTGATGATTTTACCACGATAAAAAAAAAAAAAAAAAAAAATTATGCCAATATAATATTATCTGAATAATATAAATCTAGCATTTTATTATATCACTAGCTTCCGCCCGCGACTCCGTCCGCGCGGATGTCGGTCTTCGCGTGTATGGTTTATTTCTCCATTTTGAGTAACTCTGACAATGACATCTTATAAATATCTATTGGACCCGAATACGGCTAAGCCTATAATAATTAAGGAGATTCGCGGTTTTACAGAACAACGTCTATGAAGAAAACTGAAAAATAAGATTATTTTTCTACGTATTTTTGCAGGATAAAAAGTATCCCATTTTATGCCCAGGATAATAAGGTATAATTATACCAATTTTTAAAAACATTTTTGTCTGTCTGTCTAGACAGACAAAAAATTTTTTAATCACATATTTGGGTTTGGTATCGATCCAGCAACACCCCCCGCTATTTATTTTTTCAATATTTTCAATGTACAGAATTGACCCTTCAACAGATTTATTATACGTATAGATATTATTAGTCGGTTCACAGTATATTTTAAACCTGTTGACTTTATTTATTTGAACTCATTCATTAAATTATAGGTAGTTATGATGCGATACCTTTTTGTTACATTCTCATACAGCCAGAGCTTATTAATAAGCCATTACTCACAATAAATAACAAGTTGGTGACACATTAACGATTGCATTCAAGAATGGCGTTTCGACTTACACGTCAACAGCATTTGGGAAAATATGTCACGTTTTGTGGAAACTAATAAAAGGAGAAAATAACAATATTTTAGTATTTTTCGTGTGAAGATGTCGCCACCCTCTGATATCAGAATTATTTACTCATAAGCAGCCTCTGGAAACACCACAGGACATTTATTTTAGGTATAAGTTCAATGACGGGGCCCACCTCTAGAGGGCCAAAGCCTGCCGGGGTCGCAGGACTTACGAATTACCGTGACCCCGGAATGTAAAGGGCTATTGACACCGTGGATTTTAGTCAGTACGAGTCTGACAGTCAAGAAAAAAAAGGTATATGTTCAGGCTTCCTCACGATGTTTTCCGATGTTAGAGATGCCCAATTTAAACTAAGAAGGTACATTTCTTAGGTATGAATAGAAAAAAAAACGCAGTATGTTAATGCAAGATTCATGTACATCTCTTAAGAGCGTGTATCCCAAAAGTTGGCCACGTCGCAAACAGCTGTCAAATATTTACAAGTTTTAATTAATTTGGCAATATTACTATATGAAAAAAAGAAATATGGCTCTGTAGTGCACTAAAAAAAGGATTAGGGAATGCAATAATTAATATCGTAACACGTACACGATATCGAATGGACCCACGACTCAGGAGAAACTCCTAGTGTGGGGCAACTTAAAAAAAAAATAGGTACTCATAAATTAATCAAGTTGCTTGCATTCTGTTTTACATTTTTACCACTGACTAAAATTTGTTAGCTTTCCAAATCATTAGAGATACCTAATAACAGGTAATGGGTCGTTCTCATTTCGCACAATTTCCAAATGTTTGCCCACTGTGGCAAATGGGACGTTGCGGTGAACGTAGGCACACGATGGACGAGCAATTGGCCACTGCGCTACTAACCCAGTATTGTCGAAACTGACTCATGATTTTCTTTTGGGGGATTTTCTTTTTCTTTTGACTTTTGGGGGCGTCACTAATTAGCTGGGGGAGAACTAGAACTGAAAAATGACCCAGATATTTTAAGACAGTAGAATAGTTTTTTTACGCTCTCTCAATAATCAGTAAAATCTAAAGTTATACCTACGTTAAAATGTCACCTAGAATCAGTATTTTAGAATCGACTTACAAACAGATTACAATGCAAACTAAACTAGTATTAACAGTAAAAAAACAAACGTATTTTATCTAATTCCAAAAATCCAAGAACACGTCCTAAGTGATACTCTAGGAATAAATATATTTTTATAAGTTTTACAAGGACTAGAACCACTTGTCATTTTCTCTGAACACTTAAAGAAAACATAAAATCACAACTTGAAACGAGTAATCATTTTCTTTTGTTTCAGGTGCAACCATGAAACCGAGTGAAAAGGAACGCTCAAAGTTTTCCCACTGAGGGCTATTCAACGTTTTATTTCTACCATGAAAAAGTTAAAGAAGGAAGAATACTACAGCGGTGAAATGTAAATAAATTCCAATGCCGGGTCTGAAAGAGAACGTGTCATAGACAATGCACAGCCTCCTTGGAGCGGCTGTAGTGTCGGCATTACTGCAGATACTGCTGTCCTACACCGGTAAATATGAATTGTATTACGTTTCGGGTAAATATTTTGAATAAGAAAAACTTTCCTAACCTACAACAAAAATATAAAGTAACTTGACTGCGATCTACGACCTACAAATCTAGATTCTCGTTAGCTCTGCATTCAAAATGGACATCCATTCCGGTACATAATTACGTGTTAACAGTTTTCGTCATTATAACAAGTACCACCAAAAAAGAAAATAAGCTCCAGGTCAACGAAAACAAAGTGCAGGTCCGTAATTAGTGTTTTTATCGTAGCTTCGTTTCTCCCCTTGCGGTTAAGCAGCAAGTAAAATATTTCGCCATAAAATAAAAGAAAACAGACTTTATGAGTCTAAAAATAAAATACCTTTTCGTACTTTCAGCTTTATGAATGTAACAGGAGAGCTACGGTTAACATTATTGTATGGTAATCTCGTTTCAAATTGAAACTCTAACTTTGTGCGAAGATATCGCTATTGTGAGATGTCGACAAATCCTGAGTAAAGTTTAGAAGTGGGTTTTATGAGAGAATTAATTATCATCATATCTTGTTGTTAGTTGACACTACTAGCCGAGATAATGTTATTCTTTCCGAGCGGCGAGCATTAGCAGGCGCCGGCGGCGGTGGCAGTCATCGCGAAGACAGGCCGGTCCGGACCGGAAGCAGCTGTGTCGTTCGCGTGCTGTTTGCCAATTTGTCACTAAGCTGATTATATATAGGATCGTCCTTGTGACGTGCTTTATGACCTTGTTTGCTCTCCTCCCATTGTATCGCACTCCCTTATTTACACACCTTTTAAGCCAAGACAAAAATTGGCGGAGAATTTTTCGTGTCAACATCCGTTCTCGCCTTTTGTTCTAACACGTGTGTATTTTTGCTATTACTGTTTACGTTTTCTTGGTGATGTTGTTACCAGAAATGTTTTTCGAAATTGTATCGTTACTACCAGGCGCATATTTTGAGGGTAAAGAAACCATGTATCTACTTAAACATTCAAAGACTTAACGACTCTCTTACCTTTTGTACCACAGTATTATTTGACAATTTAAATAATTTAAACACTTCATGATAAAAGTTAAATAAATAAGAAGAAGCGGAAGCTAATACCAAAGTCTTGAATACAATTAATTTCAAAGTTAATAACACTTCAGCAGCTATCCAACAGTGCCAAACTTTGGTTCACATAGTCAAACAGTCGTAAAGTCCTAAACTTTACGAGAAGTGCTAGAAACTTCACATGTATCTTCTAAACATGATATGCGGACATAGATCATAAAGACATAAAGCCCCGATATATGTACCTAGGTGTTATCGAAATGTTTCACAACATGATTCTGATTCCGAATTCCGCTCTTTCGTCATTCTCATTTTCATGATCGGCAGAGAGCGGACATCGTGATATTATATTTTTGTCCATGTTTGTGAACAATATTTCATACAGTTGTCATTTCAGTGTATATTTCTTACATACAAGCCATGTGCCAGATGAGATTTCATCGCAAAACTGACGATACAAATTATATCCTAAATAAGAGATGAACTCAGAACAAAAAAATACGTGTGGCACTCGGGGACTGCCGCGGTAAAGCTAGTGCATAGCTTTTTTATCAACTTATGAAATTATAATTATTTTATTTACGAAAAAAAAAAATATCACCTGCAGCTACGGGAAGTTACTATACTAATTAGACTAGGGTCAGCCACGTCAATCAAGTGAAATGTCAAGAAAAAATTCATTCATTCAAATTTTTATTCATTCACGTTGACATGACAGATGTGACAGTGACAGTGTTAGGTTTATTTTCGTTACGGAATTTCTTGATCGGTCGCCGCACTCAAAGGCCGCGATAAAAGCTATGCAATGGCTTAAAACCTTTTATGGTCACTCACATTATAAAAGAAATCCATGGAATTAATGAATTTGACATGATTTAAGTTTAAAAATCATGTCAGAGCAACTATCCTTCGTTTCCTTTGCCTGATTTCTTACACAAAGATATGAAAATAGAATCGTTTAAAATAAAATGCATAAAGTAAACAAGAGTACAAAAGGCGAGCCACAAATTGTGTTTTCAGTGCTAGGTCTGAGCGCAGGTGGCACAGCCCGCCTTAAGCTTCGGCGGACCGCAGCCAAATCCGCATGTGACTTTAATTTAACTTTGCTTCACTGAATATTGTCCTTACATTGAAATTTGAATTATGAGTTCGAGCTAACGTGACGCTTAATGCAACTCTGACTAAGTTTCTGCTTAATCTCGAACAAGTTGGACTGATATAATGTGTGTGGATTAAAGTTATTTTGGATTCTAAGAATTTATGGTTGCAACGTGTTTTGATGAATATTCAATTTCATATAATCTATTCAGAATTTTCATACAATACGTGCGTTTCCGTTTCCTTTTTTACGCCAAGAGTGGAACGGAGAAGACTATCAGACTATTACTGACTAAAACTGCACCCTGTTCCATCATTTGCCTTTTGTGTTCTAGGGTCTTTTTTAATCATCATCAAATGAATCCTCCCACCCAGGGCAGGGCAGGAAGGACTGTCAGACTTGTAATAACTAACTTCTAGTCTGACAGTGTTTTAAGGGGGGCCCCGTCATTGTGCTGACACTCTTTGAGGAGCGCGTGGAACACAACGCGCCGTCGACCCGGTCATGGTCCATGATCGGACAGCGAGTCGCCCATTACTAGCCGCCCGCTTGCCCGCGCCTACTGTGGCCGGAGATCGTTTGAGCTCTAGGGTTATGGTATCCTACTTAGACAGTCTCGCGACCTCTCGTTACTATCTTTAAGGTACCTATTTCATATTTTTCTTATAGAAATATGAAATAAAAAAAAATAGAAAAAAATAGAAAATATATATTATAAAATAGAAATTATGTACTTCAATATAACCCAAAAAAACAACTACCAACAAACATCCCAGTATACTTGCATCGTAGCCTACAGTGTTCTAAACAAGCCTTTACGAAAAGACACTGAAAAATATCATAAACTAAACGTATGAAAATGTTCAAACGCAATAGTAAGGAATTTGCATAGGTAGACGTTATACCGCATACGGTGCAACTCGCGATACCGCTTGAATACGTAACATGGTTCATACCGCGAATACTGTTGGAAAACGCATCTCACTTTATGTCAAACCCGTATGATCTGGAGTCTGGTGGCACTTGAAACATAGATCCTTATTCCAATTAGTGTCAATCAGGTCTCTGATTTTAATGGGACAAATAAGGGTTATGAGGAACAGAGTTTCAGAATTGTGTCTAGTCATCAGTTGTTCATGGGTTTCTCTACATGTTCTTATCTCGCGGAGAACTGTAATATCATGATACACTTTAAGTTTTTCTTTCTTAAGATCAGCGTAAGTAATTGTTGTGGTCTGTGCGGGTTGTGGGGATTACTGACAACTGTAGAAACAAGGTGGTGTTTCGTCAGTCAAGTCTGATAGCTTCTTCCGACCCACCCAGACCATGAGGACTTTATGACTTTCTACCCCAAAAAAAAACCGGCCAAGTGCGAGTCGGACTCGCGCACCGAGGGTTCCGTACAAACCTGCAAGGTTTACAAAGTTCGTTCATTACGACAATCGAGTCATAACTATGGTATTTCCCTTGCGTGTAGTTGCGAGTTTCAAAATATGTGGTATCAATGGTTGTACTTTTGCGTTGACTTAGAATTATTTTTTCCACGGGTTAAAGGCAATTAGATCTAAGTATTTGATATGAATTTCAACTTGATAGCTTTACGCGTTCATGAGGAAAAAAGTAATAAGTTTATATATTTTGTAATGTAACTAAAAATTTAAGGTTTTCGGAATTTTTCCTTTATGTGTGCTATAAAACGTTGCTTCATGCCAAATTTCAAGATTCTAGGTCGACTGGAAGTACCCTTTAGGTTTTGATTCCCTTGCGAGTACTTGCGAGTTTCAAAATATGCAGCTTAAATTGCTGTTTCTTTTGATTGCGTTGACATAGAAGTTTGATTTTGTTACAGCTTAAAGGTATTATAGACCTGAGTATTTGGTATGAATTTCAATTTAATACCTCTACGCGTTTATGAGGAAATGGGTAGTAAGTTTAAAATTATTAAAAAATATATGTTATGTGATGTAACTAAAAATGTATGGTTTTCGTAATCTTTTCTTTATCTATGCTATAAGACGTTGCTTCGTACCAAATTTCAAGATTCTGAGTTCACGGGAAGCACCCTGTAGGTTTTGATTCCCTTGCAAGTGTCGAAAATTTGCGGCATAAACGGCTGTATCTTTTGATTGCGTTGGCTTAGAAGTTTGATTTTTTCACAGCTTCAAGGGACAGTAGACCTGAGTAATTGATATAAATTTCAGCTTCATACCTCCACGCGTTCCTGAGAAAAAGGGTCTTGACAGACGGACGGACAGACAGACGGACAACAAAGTGATCCTATAAGTGTTCCGTTTTTTTCCTTTTGAGATACGGAACCCTAAAAAGACAAACAAACATTTAAAAACTGCCACCCTTCCTGCCACATACTCTAGTGTAGTTCAATAATAAAGGAAAATTATGAACATCAGTACCTAAACTAGTTGTACAATGAGTCTAGAACTTAAGAGAAAGTAAATGAAGATATTAAACTCGAGACACGTGTGACTCGCGTGGACAGAAGTTTTGTAGCATTGTGATAAAGTGAGAATTCAAAATTACCTAACTCAAAATTCACTGGGGAACTAGCGAGCTATGAAGCAGAATAAATCATTCATTTTTCAGAAAAATGTTTGAAAAAGTGCAGTGGAAAACTTCACTATAACAATCCTTGATCTGATCAAGTCCAAATATAAACCATAGTTTTATTCGTGGCTTTCCAAGAAAACCAAAGGTTTATAAGAAAAAAAACAAATGTTCAAACGTCTTAACAAATCCCCATATACTCGTATTACAACTCAAAACCATTTCATTCACGTCAGTTTACAAAAGGAAAAAAAATCGCAGTAAAATCAGTAGATGCGTTCGAGAGTTATGACACCACAGACAGACAAAGATACCATTAAACTTATAACACCCCATCTTTTTGTATTGAGATTTTAAAACGATTACCAAACGTATTATTACTCACTGAACCAACCGAGTAAATTACGATCTACCCACTTGAAACAGAGTTAAAACCTCGTCGGCCCTACCGTTCATCAGCTACACCCACGGGAGCGTGCTGTGGCTATTCCTAGCCGACAACTGAATAGTGAATATAGTCTGAATAGAATTAGCAAACAAATGAATGCAGTGACCCTTGGTTTCTGAACTCAGATTCCTGTTCTTCTGACATCATTATGTCCACACTTCTGAGAACTAAATGTTTAATGCAGGGCCAACTCAATATACATAAATCACCATCAACACAATAAGAAGGAGATTGCTGATGACAAGCCCTCTGATCGGCTATAATCACAATAGTGTAATGTGCTGATACCTTTATTCAATTAATTTCTGTTCTTAAACTATTAGGCAGTCAGACACCAGGCTGATGTAAGTTTTTAGTAACTTTAGCTGAGTAGGGAATCATAAAAACCCACTTTAAATATTTTTTTAATAACTACTTTGGCACCGGTTTCCAGTCAATTACTGGTTAAAAACCGCGTCCGCTTCCACAATCAGGGACTGGGTAATACTATTGATACTAGAAAGATCTTCGTATGACAATCAGGACCAACAGCTTAACCAATTTTGATTCTTGTTTTTTGTTTTAGATGATCATAAATCCGCAGACTCAGACCTCTTGCTACTGAGTGCTGACTAATGACTGTTATAAATACGCATCTCAAAATTATCTGTGAAACTAACCTTGACTAATGTGAATAAGAAAATATCACTTACATTTGGAATGTTGGTACAGTTTCAAACATCACTTGATGACTTCGTTTTATTCGTTGTTTTTTTTTTTGGCCGACAAAGTTTAAAAATAAAAACTCTCTGTAAATAAACGAAATCGGCATTATTTAAAGCTCATCAGTTCACATTGCAATTTCACACCCGATCCGCAAAGCGATTAATTGAGTCGGATTGCATCGGACCAGACGTCCCGCCAACGTACTTGACGTCCCGATGTGCGAGGGCCTTAAAAGACAGGTCCGAATGTGATATTGTCAATAAAAAGTCCGTGTGTTTTTGCTTATTTTAAGGGTTAATCTGTGTATTTCTTATGCGTTAGTTAGTGCCCTGAGAGCTAGAGGTGAAAAAGTGACTGAAAAGTCAATCCATCTGAAAGTCACTCCTAATATGAAATATTTTGGTGATGTGATTGCCACTTGTCCAAGTACATAAGCTATTTTATATTTTGTTGAACGTACTGTTGGTCAGGTGGTCGCAAGCGCGACTGCTGCGCAAGAGGGGACCCTCTTTAATTACGGATACACTGGGTAAAGGATTGTTAGGTTTTTCAATCAGGAATTCTTCAGCAAAAGTCACGGAGCCTGAATTTGTACACGGTGGATGGAAATAGGCTCGTCCCTACATGGGATTTAAACATAAGTGGCGGAATGTGGGTGTAGTATTAAATAGATCACTGCCTCCGGGTATAACAGGCTTGATGTTATGTAGGTACAATGAGTCGTTAAGATTAAAAAAAATCAACTTTTTGAATTTCCCTTGAACTTTTGTAGGTCGATATCGACGACAAAATGATCTAACATAATATCAAGAATCGTCTGACAGTTGAATAACAACTGAGTATAGCCTGGAGTTCGTAAGTGTCTAAACAGGCAAACATGTTCAAAAGGGCTTTTGAAGGAACCCCGTGGATTTTGATCAGTACAAGTCTGACAGTCCCCTCTACTCCACACCCAGGGCAGGAGGACTCATTTGATGATTTAACTATGAAACATATAATTATATTTGTCACCCTCCAAATTATACTAATCAAAGTGTGACGCCATGTTTCCTCTTATCGATAAAGTAATTTGTTATTTCTATTAATAAAGTCTGATTATTATCAGGTTAATATAAATTGTATGACGTACTACGACCACCTGAAAGAAATCAGCTTGTTTGTCACCACCTTCTTTTTGTCAATTTATTTTCCAAGATATAATGAATCTAGCAGTGTTTTACATAAAAACTAGGAGAATAGTTATATCGACCTACGCATTCTCATTATTCGGTCAACATGTAGACTAAACATGATATTCGTACCAAACAACAACAATGGAAACTTATTATTTTATGTATCTATGATGCCATTGAAATTATTCCGTTATTGTAGCAAAACCAATTGAATTCACTACAAAAATAAATATGAACTGCTATGTTGGCCGGGTATTAGCAATATTCATAACTAGCTTTTTAGAGCGGCGTGGACCGCTCTCCCCCCACCCTTATGCCTTTATCAAACAGACCGACGAAAGCGAAGCGTTTCCGAAGCGATACCGAACCGAAGCGAGACGTCAGTCCGATAGTTCTGTCACGCTATCGGATCGCTTTTGCGTTTCTCTTTGACGGGATTAAAACAATTCCATACATTACAAATAAAAACGTCACGCTTCGCTTCGGAAACGCTTCGCTTTCGCCTGTCTGTTTGACAAAGGCTTTATAGCCTGTCACTTAGGATTAATTTAACTTTCTTCTGGTGAATGTATTCTTTAAATCGGTCCAGTAATTTTGAGTTTACTCATTATAAACATACAAAACTGCAAATCTGTCCTCGTTCTATTATAGAATACAGATTAATGAAAGTAACCCTACAGCATTAAGATTTATATGTCATCACATGAGGAAATTAAATCGTGAACTACTTTTTACAAAGATGATATCATGTTGGTGTGGTATGTAAAAGCACTCAGCGCACGATTAAAATTATTCGCGCGAACGAAGCTTTTGTTATGCGGACGTCGGCACTAGTTCGCAATACGAAGTGATCGCAGTCTTGCACATCCACGCAAAGAACATCCAATGCACCGTGAAATTGCCTATTTTCCACGTGATTTTATTTATTTATTTCATACATCGATGACATTTCCATTCGTTCTATCACGGTTCAATGCATCGGAAAATCGTTACGGAAGCATCCGAATCATCCGTTTTTGTTCCCAACTGTACTTCAGCAGCCCACGGAGCAAACTCCTTAATTTTAATTCCCGAACATTCTCGAACTTACGCTATGCATTTAAAATGTACGAATAGTACAATGTGTCTACAAGTAGTGCATCCTGTTTAAATTTGTTAAGCCTGCAGTGCATTGAACGGTACCACGTAGACAGTAGAGTCCCGTTTGGAATGCAAACGTAGACACATATATATCATTTGCCTCACTCGAAACGGAAACTGATTCATTTCCGATGCATGGTTGAAGCTCTTTGTGGAGTTCGTCGGCTGCGAATTGCTCACGTTTTCAACATTTGATTGCGACATCAATACCTTTGAAATATTGTTGATTGTAAATTACTGTGCTTGACGTAATACGGAAACTGTGAAGCGTCTAAAACTAACAATAAATCTTCGCCTTACTGTAGTGTAAACAGAGTTAAACATACAATAGTAAGTAGCTTAGTATTTCCCGCGGGGTTACGCTGGAAGGTGTGCCGACTTCTAGACTCTGTCGAGCCTTAAAACTAAGCAGACGCTGACTGGCATCTCCCGCGCGAGCACTTTCCTACTTCACGTAGCAATCGCGTCTGCAAAATGCAACAATGCATAAGAATTCAATCTCACATTTGTTTCGATATTCTTACTTGTGTACCGTCGACAATACTGCATTATATTCTGTATTCACACGATACATTTGAATAGAGAAGAATTAGAAAGGCAATGTCACCTTAAAATCTAATTTTGTAAATCTTCAAATTGGTACAAATTTACTAGTATTTTCAAGATGTTATAAGGTTGTCATTATTTCAAAGTTGGGTAATTCATAGATTGAACGGGAAGCGCGCGTAGCCTCAGGTGTTGTTTTCGACACTAAAGTTGCTCTAAGCCGCACTGAGCTGTACTTAGTGTCCATGCAGGCTTGCGAGCTCACTTAATATTATCTCTGTTACAGAAGTTACAAAGCAATCAGTATAGTTTGTTGAATATAACGAACCAGGACACTTTGAGCAGTACTAATAACTTGCTTCATTCTAAAATCTCCGTACTTACTATCCTAAAACAGCAATAAAAACAAAAAAAAAACTCATGTTACTCCCAATTTCTATATTCGCAAAAGCAAAATAACGTATACAATATATTATTTCAAATAAACGGGGACGTACTCCGTGAGGCTGAAGTTTGTTGAGTAGCATTAAAAGATTAAAAGTCGACAGTTCGCTCAAGCTGTATCGAATCGAAACTGGAAACGATCTCTCGACTCGACTGTAACATATATTTGCGATGCAGGCGGCGCGTCCGTGGCGAACTTCGCCTGGCGAATGCAAAAATTTAAATTAAAAACATAAATCAGCCGTGTATCGAGTAACTTTCGAGATTGGTGTATATTTCGAATGCACGTTTCACTACACGTATTATGATATTTTAACTGCGCTGATTTTTAATTAAAGTGAGCGTTGAATAAATATGAAGTTGATAATTATAACAGCTTCGTGACAAAGGCAGCAGAAGAGTGCACACTTGAGTGAGGAAATCGAAGGAGGCACCAGGAAAAGATTCTCTCGCAAATAATTAAGGCACAAGAATCTCTACTGAGTATTTTTGAATTAATTGCTTTGAAATTATTATGAGTATCATAATCTCATAATCTTAATTAAGAGAACTTTAGCCAGCTCAAATTAGAAATTTTAATCATTTGTAAATCCTTCTCCCGTTGGCCGGTGGTGTTTATGAAGTCGGATTTTTAGGGTTTATGTTAAAAATATTATAAATAAATGTTTTAATGTTATCATATCTTGTTGAAACTGGCGGCACGTACATAATAACCCGGCTGAAATTAGTCAATTCATGGTAATTGATGCATTTCGTAAATAATAAATACCTTGAAAATTTTGTGATCACGATTTTTTTCAAAATTAAACCAGTATTGATAAATAAATAATTAGAGAATTAACTACTAATAAAACACTGTAACGAATTTAAAACAAATTAATCCTAAAAGTAAACAACAAAAACAAGAAAAAAAGCAAAGTCAATCTTGTTGAAAGTTGTTGCAAAGAAACAAAACGATTTACAACTGTTTGTATTTTGTATCAACGCGCTATTTGTACCAAGGGGTTGAACAGTTCAAAGTTGAAAAAAATACAGATAGAATAATCGTCTTGAGAAAATCTAACAGACAAAGTTCAAGCACCTTCAACTGGTATATAGGTACTTAAAAACAAACAATAGCGGGCGTCAAACATCGCACCACGTCAAGGAAAAACCGTTTTGTTTCAAAAGAATAACGCTTTTCTGCTCCATTGACTCACTCATTTCATTTCCATTGATTCACTTGAGGAAAACAGGAAAAAAGGAAGATAAAAATTGAATGTAACACAAAACAAATGATTTATTGTAAAATTGTAAAGAAAATACGTCATCTAACGACTTTTTTTGTAAACTGGACACAATTTAGCAAGATAATATTTTGAGACAATGTTTCACAGTTAAACTTTAAAGCTACAATTCTAATTAATGACATTGTAAAACTTAAGGGAAGGTGGTATTTGTTATTTTGACGTTAAACACGTACTTTTCAAGTATAATTGAATTTGATAAAGGTCCTGGTGTTTAAACTTGTTCAGAATTACAATCGTAAGGTAAAAATTGCGACAGAAAATCTTGAAAGTCGATTACCATTTAACCGCAGCCAGGCAATATCGAGATTCCTACCTTGCTCAGTTTCCAATCTCCCACGTATGTAAGATAAATCATTCGTACATTTACTTCCCGAGGACGACAAACTGGGAATAAAATCACTCAAGTTATAACAAGGAGTGGTGTTCATTTTGTGAATGGTGCAGACTTAATTAGAGTCGGTGTGATTGCAGCCGTAGACGGCGTCAGCTGGGAGGAATGGTGGACCTACGACGGGATTTCAGGTGAGACCCATTTATTGTTCATGTCATTGTTAAATTTTATCGTGTTATTTTAATATTTATGAATCGTTTGCGAGCACTATTTGTATGCGGGTCCAGAAATGAATAAAACGCTCGTGCAATTTTAGTGATAGTTGCACCCGTGTTTTGTTTTTAAAAAGAAGACGTTTGTGTTTGTCTTTTGTTTGGATTTTCTTTTGTTTATATGAAAATACTTTCTGTTAGTTATTGAAATGATTATTCCGTTAGACAACTCTATATAATTGTGTAAATAGGCATAATTACAAGTCCAGATCTAAAAAGGTTCCTGATCAAACGATCTTCAACATTTATGTAAATTTTGGAATGGACTGGAATGACTTTAACTTATATACACAGTTAAAACTTTCAAAAATTTTGAATAAATTCTCCATCGAAACACACAATTATTGAAGAATGGACACATCTCCCAT
Source organism: Agrotis puta (assembly GCA_943136025.2). Lineage (NCBI taxonomy): Eukaryota > Metazoa > Arthropoda > Insecta > Lepidoptera > Noctuidae > Agrotis > Agrotis puta. The sequence goes on along the minus strand of OW964176.2, from coordinate 10,107,979 downwards.
TGTTTTATGCAGTTTATTAAAATAATCGATCAGTTGATCGTGATTAAACATACGTGCTCCCAATTGTATAATTTATCTTATTTCATGATCATTTTGCATTTTAAATAAAAGGTCACGTATACTCGTAGGATTATATTTACTGTGAAACATAATTATTATACTTTATTTATCACTGAATACTGGATAACAAAATAAATAAATTTAAATTAAATAGACAGCCTCCCACTACTCGATTTAAGTTACTTGTATATCGTTTCAATATTTGGACTTGACTGGAACGTATTATTCTATTTATTTAAAATCTTCCCTTTTCAAAACGAACTGAACGTAACTAACTACGACCTTCTTACGAATCACAATCTATAGCATTTATTTTATTCATAATATTTAATTCTATTCTACTTAACTAAAATGTACGAATAAACGAATCTGTAATCAAATTACACTTCACAAAATTGGTACAGTATTTAAAACAGTTAAGTTGTTGTTATATTTCAGCATAAGAACGTACACAGAGTAGAAATCTCAATTCATTGACCTACCGCAAAACATTTGTCCTGTGCGCCGTATCAATTTCTCTGTGCCGATAACATTTTTGCCGGTTTACGTGACACGCAATTTATACGGGCGATTTATCTTGTATTCATATTACGTCATTCGCAAAATTGTGAGGTGTGTTATCGTGTGTTTGGAACTGATATTTTCATGATAACTTCCGTGCATTTTATGATCGTCTATCGTTTTTCCGGAGTGGTTGGGTCTCGAAATAAGCATGAATATTTTAGTCTGTTGAGTGAATTTTGTGCTACATTTTCTATGCCTGTTTTAAGATTTGGCATTTATAGGTTTTTCTTGTGCTTTCGATACCATTGATCACGCCACTCCCCTGCCCATTTTTACAAAAGTTGATATTTTTTCATTGTCTTATAATTGGTTTTTATCAAATATTCTTTGTTGCTGGAGATACGTGCTTTGCTAGATTCTAACTGATGTGACTTCTAGGATACATAGTCAGAGAAGGTGGTATTCCTCTAGGCAGTATACTCTGTTCCCTCTTATTTTATAAATCTTGTATTTATTACCAATGGCTTAAAACATATTCTAGATCAACAACCTCCGCTACGCAAATGGAGTTCGATCTCAAGTTAGTTTATCCATTAATTATTTCACAGTTTTTATATTTACCGACATAGTAGCGGATTGGTAAAATATCTTAGTAACCAATCGATTGGTAGAGAGGAGATAAAATTTTACATCTCTATTTAAAATCAATCAACAGCGACCGAAAACTAAAGAGTAATTCTTTTAAATCGTTTAATACTGTTCACGAAACTCAATTTCCCCTTTTCATCCATCCGTTTCGCTCATAGACGAACTAATCAAGTCACGGTACAGTTCATGCATTAAAAATGTATAGGGACATGTCGAGCCCTGTCCAAAGTTAGCAACTCAAGTTGCGTGCTGCCACAACACTCCCAGTCTCATCCAATATTCATTGACATTGGTAATCACCACAAACATTGATTTTCGTAAACGTATGATTGAATGATAACATACAATACATAAATATACAAAGATTTCTAAGTAATGCTAAGATTTTCCTGTGGTTTAGAATTAGTATTGGACTCTGGTTTAAGACCCACAACTTGATATACGACTCGTACTTGACTTCACAATACTTTTGATATTGCTGACGTGGATTCCTGAGTTCTATTCCCGGTTTGGAAAAGTGTCATGATGAGCATAACTAGATGGGCAAGAAAACATACCTTCATCTATCTTCTATCTTCTATCTATATCTATATCTATATCTATATATCTATATCTATATCTATATCTATATCTATATATCTATATCTATATATATATATAAAAATGTTATGTTGGTTTGTGTATGCTTTAAAAACTCAAAAAGTACTGCACTGATTGAGCTGAAACTTTAGCATGATATGTAATCCTCATCAAGGATTGTTTTTATCTATTTTTTGCATCAGTCACATATCCGCAACCGCGAAAAAACAGTTTTTTAACACGCTTTTATTAGCTTGACCTGTATGTATGTATGTATGTATGTATGTATGTATGTAACGGAATCTTTTAACTTCATTTTCGCCTACTTCCAGCAGTCTGATTAACTTGAATTTTTGCACAGCGGTCAAGGGCCGATGACAATACAATAATATCATAAATTTTATATTAAAATCCCCCTCTAAGGGGGTGAAAAGGGGTGAAAATGTTTGTATGAAAAATCTTATTCCTTAGGTTTATACACTTGAAACTTAGTACGAATATGAGTATAAGAAAATAAAAAAGATGGACATTAATAGTTTTTTAAAACTACCCTCCATTGGTAACCTACACGATGTTAAAGTTTGTATGGGAAAATCATAAAGCGCTAACTGATGAATTTAAAACTCAGTATACATAAATTAGATCAAAAATAATTAAACACGTGTTTTTGGGTTTTTCGAAAATCACCCTTCAAGTTAGTAAAAAGGGGTATTCAAGTTTAAAGGGAAGGATCTAAAATCGCTAAACGTAGAATCTGAATTTTGGACGGTAGGTGCGATTCATTATGTAGGTGATCACTAAGAAGGGATTTTGCGAAAATCTACCTATAAGGGGGTGAAAAGGGGTAAAAACCTTTGTATGTAAAATCTTATCCGTTAGGTTTATAAACTTGAAACTTGGTATGAATATGAGTAAAAGTAAATATAAAAGATGGGAATTATTCGTTAAAAAAAAAAGAAAAAAAAACCCTCCTTTAATCTAGACGATGTTAGAGTTTGTGTGGGAAAATCATAACGCGCTAACCGATAAATTTTAAACTCAGTATATAATAATTAGATAAAAATAATCAAACACGTGTTTTTGGGGTTTTCGAAAATCACCCTCTAAGTTTGTGAAAAAGGGTGATTAAATTTTAAGTTTTAAGTGCTTGCTTCGACAAACCCAAAACTTGGCATAAATAGTTTCCCAATCGAATAAAGGATGCGTAATTATCTATATTTCAAAAATCAACCCCTAGCGGGCAAACATTGTAAAATCAGTTTGTCTTTTTTTTTGCGTTGTTAAATCATCAAATGAGTCCTCCCACCCAGGGCAGGGCGGGAGGGACTGTCAGATGTGTACTGACTAAAATCCACGGTGTCCTTCACTAGCCCTTTACGTACCGGGGTTACGGTGATGGGTAAGTCCCACGACCCCGGCAGGCTTTGGCCCTATACAGGCCCCGTCAATATGCTGACACTCCTTGAGGCGCGCGTGGAACTCAACGCACCGTCGACCCGGGCATGGTCCAAGGTCGGGCTGCGAGTCGCCCATTACTCGCCGCCCGCATGCCCGCGCCTACGGTGGCCGGAGATCGTCTTGCGACGTCCGACACCGTGGGCGTCTACCACTGCGGCTGGGGTGGAGTGAGGTCGCTGTTCTCTCCCTCACGCGGCACGCCTCCTCCTTCGCGAGCATGACTGCTTCGCAGAAGGAGGCGACCGCTTCCCACTCCGTCTCGCCCCGCAGCATGGCCTCGACCAATGCCGGGCGCGAGAGGTCTCCGCCTATCGCCGTCGTGAGGACACGGCGGTGCTCTGCCCAAGCGGGGCAGTCCTGCACCGTATGCTCCACCGTGTCCTCCGGACGATCCTCGCAATGGTGACACCCAGGCGTTTCCTCCTTCCTTATCCGACACAGGAACCTCCCGAATTTCCGTGTCCGGTGAGGACCTGCGTCATGCGGAAGGTAAGGACGTCGTGACCCCTATCCAGCCACTCCTCAAAGAGGGGTCTTACCGCAGCGATTGCGGTGTGCCCGAAATCAGTTTGTCTTCAATAATATTTCGGGTTCGAAGTTAGAAACACGCGCTGACGAAGTCGCGGGCGGAGTGATAGTAAAAAATATATTTAGATTAGTGAGCATGTTATCGCCGATGAAAATGTCATTCTCTGTCTTTTGCTGCCGATTGGCTCTCTTCTGCATACGGCCTGTTCCTCTCTCTAGCTTCTCCCACTTTCAAAAGACAAATTTCCTTATTGGTCGCTGCTGACGATTGCTGCGCGATCATCCGTTCTCAATCCTCGAATTTTATAATTAGTCACTGCTACCGAAATAGAGCGCGCGCATCCGCGCTTGCGTATTTTAATTTCTTTATTTCTTTTATTGTCGTCTTGAGACTAAAAAATCAGAAAATAAATTATAGTTTTAAAAAAACTAAAAAAACACGCTTTAATAGCAATCGAACTAAAAAGTAGAAAATAATTTTTAAGTATAAGAGAGTTTGTGTTACTGCAATATAAAATCCAACAATCAATTATCATAATTAACTTAGAATAAGATTAATATAAATATTAAGATATTAACAAACATTCAAATAAAGTGAAAAAGCGTGGGGTGCTCAATGATATTTTTATAATAATTCTGATATTGCAAACAGTAACTAATAAAATGATCATCTCATTCGATATCAAGCACCCCACGCTTTTTCACTTTATTTGATTTTTTGTTAATATCTTAATATTTATATTAATCTTATTCTAAGTTAATTATGATAATTGATTGTTGGATTTTATATTGCAGTAACACAAACTCTCTTATACTTAAAAATTATTTTCTACTTTTTAGTTCGATTGCTATTAAAGCGTGTTTTTTTAGTTTTTTTAAAACTATAATTTTTTAACGATCAGCTCTGTACCAGTGACCGCGCCATCTACCGGAAGCGAGGATAACACTCGCTGACAACCGCAGTCGTAATGACGCAGTCACATGAGAAGAAATTTTAGCATATATATTCCGCATCAAGGATTGTTTTTGTGCCGCAGCGAAGCGGGGCAGGGTACAGCTAGTTAGGTATAATTTTTTATCCCATTTATGTTTTCGCCCACTCTAGAAATTTCTCTTGTATCGGGGGTGCATTTATAAACACTAAAACCCACAGACGCCTATGGGGACTTCAGTCCCTACCTTAGCCCTTAACGCAACAAAATTTCGACATTACAGTTGTCAGATTCGATTGCTAACAGTAGCTGTCAGTGGCGCGTTGGTAACCAGATCCGGAATAACTACTTATAGACCATCATTCAAATATTTGTTCTGTGCGGGCATCGAACACGTATCACGCAGCGCAGCAGTCGATAGCTCAGGTACAGTGCCAACGGTGCTGTGAATGATTGAGATTGGAAATCATAACTCGAAACAACCGTTCATTATCAACCCCTATACTATAAAAACAAGCCAATTTATAAGCACAATAATAACACTATTTTGGTTTATCTCAAAATAACCTGAATTTATAATTTAGTTGGTAAATGATCGTTTCGTGTAGCCTAGGATGAAAATAATTTTAAATTAAAATATCGAAATACAAAACCACATTAATAGCGATACAAACTAATTGATTACTCGTATGTATACAAGGTCATTGCTATTATCATTTTGAGTATATATTTATTTTCTTGATGTTTACTTTGACTTAACATTAGCTTGAAACAGAATAACAATGAATTATGTCGCTATTTTTTTTAAGTGCAATACGAAGCACCAAGTAGTTTTGTAACGGACTTCTTTTTTGATTTAGGAATTATAATAATTATTTTTGGAACTTCTACTACTATGAAAATCAGACATCAATATCTTTTTAAACGTTGCCCTACAAGAAAAGTTCCTCGAGTATCGTGACACGTGAGAGTCTTTAGAAATAATTAACCTCACATACAAATACCTAAACCCGAAATGAGGACTTGTAGATCAAATTGCGACACGTTCCGTCAATTAGAGCTGGCTCTTATAAGAAACTTAATCTAAAACAAAAACATTATACGAGTACCTAAAACCTGAACAAATTTGGTTGGTAATATTTCACTGTGCAAGCCAAACAAATGCATTGTTACCGTTTGAAACTGATGTTGCGTCGTAAATCTAATATTGACAGTATCTGGCAAAACTATAGATACGTGTGATCGTAAATTGAAAAAGTTTGGATATTTTTGTGTGGCATAGTTATAATTATTCATTTATTCAGTTTAAAGTCCAGTTCTTACCCAGTATACCCAGTCCTCCATCATCTTCCTCTTTGTTTATGCTCATCAAATATTGGTTTATAGTCGTCAAATTATATATCGGTGTAATTCAAAACAATGGTCTCGTAAAATATTCGCTAAAAGATAATATAGATTAGTAAAAATTAACATTAATTTAGCACCTCTGAATTGATCGATGGACAGAGATTTGTATTCACCCACATTTTACCAATTGTTTTGCCGGGCTGTGACTGAATAAATCCTGGTGGAAAAATCCAATAACACGACCTGGAAATAGAACCCAAGACCTCAGTGTAAATATATTTTTAACAGACATGCATTGTATTTCAGGATATGTTCCCATATGGATCCAAACGTTAAGTACCAACGGCTTTTACGTAAACTGAAAAAAAAAACCTTTTAAGCTAAGTTTATCTGAGACATTGCATGCCGCATACAGTGCCAAAAACAATAAAAAAATGCATGCATTAACGGAAAGTTCACTTAACGCGTGGCCATAAAGTGGGCGTGACCGCAACCGCTGCGCCGCCGGCTTACTCATGCAATTTTCAAGGTCATAAATAATAAAACCGTGAATACGATCCAAAGCACTTTGGCTACTTTCACGCCACTCCCCGCCAATATTGAAATACCTTGGGAAAATAAATGTGCGCGGTTTTTTCGAACGTTAATCCCTATAAAATAGTTTGGTTCGGTTAATAATACTGGGAATGAACATGAGCGGTTAATTGGGTGTTAATTACCTACAATAATTTTACTATCATTAGCGGAGTCCATTATTATGTGAAAATATTGTACACGATTTGGGTTTATTCAGGAGTTAGGTTCTCAACTCAGTAAGTATTCTTCTAAACGAACATGAACACATTCGAAAATGATTTGGAAGATCGTCCTCATGACAAGACGACCTTACACTGCTAAAAACACTGTAACAATAAAAAAAATACATCTCTAATTTCCAAATCTCAGGTGCATTTGCTAACAATATTCTCCGATTTCCGTTAAAACGGCAAGCGCAGGTGGACAAGCAGCTTAAAGCTGAAGTAAGGCTCGAGCCTCGGCTTAGAACGGTACCGAAGCCGGCACGGGTACGAACCTCCTGTGTTGATTATTTAGGGACATGCTAAAAGCTGTATTGGCTAGAATGGTAAGGGATAGGGATTTGTACAATAGGTACTGTCAATGATGTCCTAAGATATAAGACGGTATAATTAGAATAAAACGGATTTCAATACGAATAAACCTTTTTGGAAGTCGGTTACAGATTCTTAATAAATATTTTTAACGCATTTACTCAAATACTACGCTCTAGGTAACGCTCGGTAATTAACCCACCAAACATTCACATCAGGATACAAAAAAATCAAATTTCAGTATCAAAAACTACAAACTTTTTGTGTGAAAGAGTAACAAACATCCATCCATCCATTATGTTATTGTCACAGTCCATTATTTGGTTATTCAGTCAAATGCAAATGCTTTTCACTGTCATCAAATAAATATTAAGATTTTAGTTTAATAAAAAAAAGTCCGTTTAAAATGGGCCAAAAGACCAACTTTACAAACTGCTGTCAAATTGAATGAACACAATTTCATGCATGAGTAAATTGAAATACCTTCAGTTATGTGTATGAGATACACATCATGCGCTGAACATTTACAATAAAACCTTTGTCATTTCGATAATTAACACAGTAAGTTCCATCTGATAATTATGAACTGGCAGTGGACATTTACAAAATACATATTATTTTGCCTACTTACCTAGATTTTATGCGATAAATATGTCAATAGTTCTCATAAAGTGGCTGAATTTTGTAATGACTAGTAGGTTAATATAATGAGATATCACAGACGTTATAATTATTTATGTACTAGTTGTGCCGGGCGGTAAAAAATAGCCAAATTAGCCGTCCCCGAGTTTTGTGCTTGGCAACACTTTAGCCTTTCATCTATGTTTTTTGTTTTATTTAAGAAATCTTAATTGTTGTTGGCGAATGTAATAACAATAAAAACATTTGAAAGTTAGTTGTTTACCATTGGGCGACCAGAAGTTATCTTAAAGGACAAATACAACAACATCAAGTGTAATACTTTACCTTCAGAAATTCATTTTACATCAATATGAAATTAAGTATACTGACCTATTTCTGAAATCTTCAATAAACAAGAACCGATTAACAAATCAACACCAAGAACCCAATTTATGTCGTTAAAACAATTTTTTTCGTTCCCTGTAGAACCAACTCAATCCACTTAAGTCTGTGCTAGTTTCAAGTTGGTCTGAGTCAACGTTTATTGAACTGGGTCTAGATTCCATTACTTTAAAGCTGCGTGTTGACTATGAACACTCGCGTGTAATGGACGGATGGACGGCCAACATTTTATGCAGTGAGGACGATAGTTATGATGTTCGTTTACGAAGTTGATTTTATTTATTTACGTAGCTATAGCGATAAGTACAAAAAATGTAGGAAACATATTAAATGTGGCAATTTTATCTACACATAATTATGTTCATTTTATGTTGAGTAATAGTAATCAATGCGAGATATTAATAAGGTACGTGTTACAAGCTTTCAACAAGTAGGCTAGAACTATTATTTTATTAGGTAAACACCTGCTACAACCTAATCTATCGAATTTGATATTTACTTACCACATTATCTAGTGCTCGTTTTCGATCTTTACCCAATTATTAATCCTTTAGAGGCTTACAAAAACAAAGTTTTATTTATATCGAAAATTTTGTTTTTGTATCTTAAAGTTTACGTTTGTTAATGATTATGAAAGTTCTCTTCTATGGAAGGAAAAAAACCTGCGTGTCGTACCTACTTGTATCAGCTATTTGTTTACAACATTTTCGTTCTCAACTATTTTTTATTGATTGTTAATAATAAAATTTAAACACTATCCGCCTTTCTATAAAAAAAGTTAAACATCTGTTGAACACTTCTCTAAAAAAACTGTCAACTACAAAACGTTGATATAAAGGTCGTTTTACACTTTTACACTTTTTTTAGACAGGTGTTCAACAGATGTTTAACTTTTCATAGTACGAAGGAAAACTTTTGCAAAGTTTTAGTAGCGACTTTTATGTTACTTTAAATTGAGCATTATTTTTTACCTTAAATAACACAGTGTAACACTTAATTAGGTCCAGCATTCTGGGGGTTAATCAACCCAGAATGGTCGCTGTGCAACAAGGGTCGGCGACAGTCCCCGGTCAATCTGGAACCAGACAAACTGCTGTTCGACCCGAATCTACGGTTTTTACACATAGATAAACATAGGGTAAGTGATCCTTATTTAACTTATAATTTTGTTCAGTCAAACGCTTAAGCTTTCTTTAACTTTTTCTGAGGTTGTCTTTATCCTTCAAAGTTAAAGAAAACTGTTTAATGTAATACTTGTCATCCAGCATAGATTCCCAGGATAGCAAAGATCTTTATTTATTTATTCATGTTTGGGTCAATTCACGACAAGACGCGACGTTTTGCGCACACTTCAAGAGAACGATTCAAAATCTAATGTTAGTTACACAGGAAGATACACATTTCCATTTTAGCGTGCCATGGCGCGTCTTGGTGTGAACTAACCTTTAATGAATCAATTTTAATAGATATTTTACCATAAAGCAACTAAGCTGGTATGTCAACTAGTTTAACCCCAAGGGATAATAATTTTACCAACAATTTTATAACGGACCTCTAACATCTTCTATTCTTTACACAGATAAACGGCCTTATTAGCAACACAGGCCACTCGGTGATTTTCACGGTAGAGAATGAGACGAGGCACCACATAAACATCACTGGAGGTCCGCTCTCCTACAAGTACCAGTTTCATGAAATACACATACACTATGGTCTACATGACCAGTTTGGATCTGAACATGCCATCAATGGATACACATTTCCTGCAGAGGTAAGTTTTCTTTCTGGTATTTTCGGTTTTCAAAAAAAAAGTACTGATCGGCTCTCTTGTTTTAACAAGGTTAATTTTGCTGATGCTGTACTGTAATCATTTATCCTGTACCTGAAAGACAAAATGTTACAAGAATACATAATTTCCGTTTAATAGAAAAAAGGAAATATTTTTTTATACTTTCTTCACGCCACCATATTTCTAAAAATATATCTAAGCCTGAAGTAATACATAAATAATTCCCCTAGCCTAAAGTACAAAGTGACGCAGATTCATATCCTCATAAAGTCAGAGATTCGCAACACTCATGATACATTATGTAAGCAACCGAGGATAAAACCTAAGTGAAGCGTCGAATAAACATGTAACGTAGATAAACGTTAAAATGTTATCAGGGATTTCTTCGGAAAGGTCTCAAAAGAAAGCGTAACAGATGTTTTCACACGCATCCACGCGCCTTCATCGTTGAGACGTTCAAATCCCAAATGTAATCCCGACGAACGACTTGACTGTGAACCAACTCAACCATGCCTCCTGTTTATTTATGTGACAAATTCTTACATAGCCATGTTAAATCTAAAATCATGTGCTCCATCTGTTGGAAGTGGCTTTTAAATTTTACATGTTCATTGTGACGTTTTAAATTCATAATAAAAACAGGTGTGTTGTGCATGCAGTTACGAATAATAACTATTTCTGTAAAACAATGGCGTGACGGGAACTAACGACTCAAGTGTGAATTTAAATAAGATTTATAATTAAAATTGTTCATTTCCATGTTCTAAGGAATTTTATTAGTTTTTGAAATAAGAATATAGTTAACGCATGTGCATGTTTCTTAAAATTACACCGTTGATTTTCAGCACTTGTTTTTCATATTATTATTATCTAAGAAGGTGAAATAAATTACTCGTATATTCTGACCTTTGCGAGAATATCTGCTGACGTCAAAAAACTCTAATGCCTTTATCAAACAGACAGGCGAAAGCGAAGCGATACCGAACCGAAGCAAGACATCAGTCCGATAGTTCTGTCACGCTATCGGATCACTTTCGCATTTCTATGTGACTGGATTCAAACAATTCCATACATTACAAATAAAAACGTCACGCTTCGCATTCATCACGCTTGTCTGTTTGACAAAGGCTTTACAGTCAATTTAAATTAACCTACTTCAATAAACCTTTGCAAAAGTAAGTTAGGACAAAAACCAAGTAACTGTTATAATTTCGTTTGTTCCAGATTCAGATATTCGGTTTTAATTCGCAACTGTATTCCAACTTCTCCGAGGCTCTGCACAAAGCTCAAGGAATTGTTTCTATATCGCTATTGTTACAGGTAATTACATTTATTAAGTCATTCAAATGTTGAGAACACCTTCTCGGTATTGTATTTTTGTGAAAATGTCAAGCATCAAGGAAAGGTCAGAGGTCACTATTGTCATTAACTTATTAGTGCAGTCCACCGTTGGGGTATGCCCAAGTGATAATATAAAACATTAATGGTGCCTCCTGTGTAGTGTGCCCACGCTAATACAATCTGCCTTTTCTCGAACCAATTCGTAGCATTTTCAATTTTTTTACTACCTATTTTTTGCGTTCATAAATATAACTTTATTTACAATATGCATCATGCATTTTCCTGAATATGCATGAATAGTTACATCATCCTACATCCAACATCTACATCCTATGTTATGTAATTTTCAACACAGTGTAAATTGTAATGAATAAATAAATGAATGAAGGAATGAAACCAGAATTAAAACTAGATATTTTTCATAACAGTTTAATGTCATGGAATTGCGCAAAGTAACGCCTGGTTCTATGATTTATCTTAAAGTTATTTTTAATTAATAACTTTAATTTGTAGTTTTTGTTGTAACGTTAATAAACATTTATTTATAACCAATCAGGTAAAATGAGATAACTGACAGCTACCCGAATCCCATTATTTTACATTTGATTATCTTTTTGCTACGCTATAATTGATTTATTATTTATTATATGACAAGAACTACGACACGTGTTGTTTTCAGTACAGTAGTAGAACACAACAAAGAATACATTGCACCATTTACTGTCACACTCGCAAAAGGAAGAGAGAGTTCACATAAGCGTGTGAAAGTACATGTGACGCGCGACTTAGGCAAAAGTTTACAGTCACAACTCACAGGGATCGCACTTTAGCGCTTCAGCATGTTTGTAATGATTGTGTTTAGTTGAACGTGGGACTTTCAAATGATTTGTATTAAAAGCAACAAGCTGCTGCGTATCCATTCATATACGAGTAAATAGAATTAAAGAAAGTTTACAGGAAGTAAATTACAGTCGGTATCGTAAAAACTAGGCCTCTCCTAAGTAGTACTTCATGGTCGCGGGACTGTACGAATTACCGTAACCCCGGAACGTAAAGGGCTATTGAAGGACACCGTGGATTTAAGTCAGTACGAGTCTGACAGTCCCTCCCGCTCTGCACTGGGTGGGAGGACTCATTTGATGATTTTACCACGATAAAAAAAAGAAGTACTTCATCACCTTCATATTGTATCACATCATCACTCCATTCTTCGAAATTATGGCTCGCTTGACGCAGTGGTTGAGCGATTCACTGCTACACTCGCGGGTTCGAGTCCCTTACGGAATAAATATTTGTTTTGTCTACACATAGTTATTCCGGGTCTGTCCGTGTTAACATCTGTGTGTGTTACTTTAAATGTTTGTAAACACTTTTACAATACAGGAAGCTGCAGCAGAAGCTCTTAGAATAATGCCTTAGTCAAACAGACTGGCGAAAGCGAAGCGTTTCCAAAGCGATACCGAACCGAAGCGAGACGTCAATCCGATAGTTCTGTCACGCTATCGGATCGCTTTCGCTGTTCTATGCGACTGGATTCAAACAATTCCATACATTACAAATAAAAAAGGTCACGCTTCGCATTCGCGACGCCTGTCTGTTTGACAAAGGCTTAAGGGAGAGTATTTAAAAAACAGCTTTCTACAATCGAGTATTCTTGATTACTGAAGGTTGTGACTTGAGTGACGTAAAGTCATCTTCTGCCTGACGTTATTCTATTAAGGCGTAGATTCTTGCCATTATGAAGCACATCGTGACGGTTGCTTAAGTTGCCTAGCTAATATGTTTTAAAGGTTTCGGTACATTACATCTCACGCCAGTTATTTAAGCTCTAAATGATTTTCAAATTACAAATAACGCAGGGAGGTGTTTATTAAGGTACTTAACCGTAATTATATCCAACGAAGTGTTACCGGCCGCGCCTCTTCATGGCGTCAAACTGAGCGCAGTTAATTAAGGAAATTGGATTTTTCTGTGCGCCATTGGATTACCCAGTAAAGCTATTAGTTCAAATTAAGTAACTGTCTGAGCTGTGGTAGCCCGTCACCACTCGGGGTCAACATGGACGCCCAGTGCTTTCAATTAATTGCTACCATTTAATATTATCTGCCCCATCAATATTTGGATAAAGGTCAGTTTACGTTTGCGAGGAATCAAGGCTATTTTTTGTTTCACGTGACTTAAAAAGAAGCCTATCTATTAGGTGACTATCGCTGTAATTTTTTCATTGGATTGACCTTACGTTAGTCCAACACATTTTATTTATAAATAGTTCCTACCGCTGATAATATTTGTAATTTTGTCTAAGGTCCTTCTGATCATCTCATCTATCTAGGGGAACAGTGTATGAGACAGGGACGCGAAGTATAATGGGGACATACACTCTTTAGGCATACTTAACAAAACACTAACGTAGCGCAAGCGCCATCAGGACATCATTTCCAAGCAGCAACATTACCTAATGACGTCATGTTGGCGCTTGCGCTACGTTAGTATTGTATTAAGTTTGCCTTAAATGTGTGATTTCTTATCATACCTCGTGCCCCGTCTTATACACTGTTCTCCTATGTTAGTTCAAAAAAATATTATGACTTATGAGTGCATTCAAAAGCATGTCATATCATGCAGATGCTACGATATTTTCAGTGCAGGTTCAATTAAATATTAACTAAGACTCCGTCTTGTTTTCTTACACCGTCATCTTAAGAGAGGTTATTTTCGATCGTTTTATGGTTTTCCTTAATGAAGGCCAGCGCTTGTGTTAGCACATCCCATCCGATGTTGTCCCAAGGGGGAACATGTTTGCCGACACGTTCATATTTCGCTTGTGGCCGCAGTTAACTGAAACTTTGCTGAAGCAAGCTATTTCCCCACACGACAAACAATTAGCGCTGTGTCTCTGGCTTTTCTTTTATTACAGAAGTTCTCGGTCTTGGATAACACTCGGTTTAAGTCCTAAAGGCTAGATTTCCTTTGTTCTAGTTTAGGATTTTCGTTTAAAACATGTTGCGTATGATTGCAGTTACTTTCCAATGCCGTTATGATTTCAAATAAACAGATCAATATTTTTTTAATCGATGTGAACATCTCAAGTAGTTATCGATTTAAGTGTTCACAAATCAGAAGGAATTAAAATATGTATTTATGATACGATGGGTGTATGGTAAGCTTCAAAGAAAACTAACCCTTTTTGGTAGTGACAGCACTACCAAAGGGGGTGAGATTTCTCTGAAGCTGATTGTACTTGTGGTATTTTTATCAAGAGATTTTTGTTGTTTCAGCTTGGTGATTTATCAAATCCTGAACTAAGAGTTCTAACAGAAGAATTAGAAAATATCAAATACGGTGGTAAGTACAAAGGAAAAAAAACACAGGAATTGCAAATACGCCAAAGAAGTCTCAACAATACACAGATCCATTAACTGTTTTTTGCCTATATTGGAATTAAATACGAGAAAAGATAGAACAAATTCACGTTGCAAGTAACCCTAAACTAGAAAAGTGGAGGAAACTTGAAAACGTATTTATTGTGGAGTGCTCAGCCGATAAACTACTTTCTCTATAACCTATCTTGTAAAGTACTTACGCGAGATAAAATTCCTTAGCTCCAGTTTAATACGGGGCAGTAGTTTGTGTTAAAAATAGATTTGATCTTCGAAATTCAAAACTTAGCTATAAGTCAAGATTACCATAGAAACAGTCAAGGTTTACCGAAACCGCAAATAGTAGCAGCAGAACCTCCCACTTCTAGACAGAGTAACCGACCGCAACGTATTTAATAATTTGTATGAAATCCAAAATGAACTTCGTCATCTTTGGAAGCGTTTTCATGGAATTACCAACATAGACACTGGTCGTGAAGCTATTGCGTGGCTTTACCCCCACCATTTACCTGAAATAGTACCTTAACATGATGATTACACCACACTAAAAAAAAACACATAAAGCCCCATGCAACTTTTAGTATGGACCTTGGCATCATTTTTTTTTTCTTTCGCCAGTAATGAAATGTTGGTCATTAGTAGACCGCAACCTAAAAACTTCGTAAAAAATAAAAAATAAATCTAAACCATAACCAACCAGAGATATAACGGATTTTATTTTGTTCTAATCGGGAGTTAATCACTCATGATTAGAACAAAATTAAAACCGGGCTATCTCTGGTTGGTTACGGTTTAGAAACTTATTTTTTTTTCTATGGACTTCTTGGGTAGTAGTCTAATTGTGGCCAAAATTTAATCACTGGCGAAAAGAAAAAAAATATTGATGCCAAGGTCCATACTAAAAGTTGCATGGGCCTTTATGTGTTTTTTTTTAGCGTGGTATAATCATCAAATGAGTCCTCTCACTCAGGGCATAGCAGGGCAGGAGGGACTATCACACTTGTACTGATTAAAATACACGGTGTCCCTCAATAGCCCTTTACGTTCCGGGATCACGGTAATTCGTACAGTCCCGCGACCATTTAAATTTAGCTTGGCCATTATATTGTAATTATCATCCTCATAGGTGCTGAGATGCCAGTTAACAAGTTATCAGTACGAGGACTCCTGCCTGATACAGACTACTACATGACGTACGACGGCTCGACCACGGCGCCCGCCTGTTACGAGACGGTCACATGGATCATCGTCAACAAGCCCATATACATCACCAAACAACAGGTAAACTTCCTACTTACTTACAAGCCTATTGTTTCAATTTCATCATCATCATCATCTCAGCCATAGGATGTCCACTGCTGAACATAGGCCTCCCCTTTAGATCTCCACATGTACCGGTTGGAAGCGACCTGCATCCAGCATCTTCCGGCGACCTTTATAAGGTCGTCTGTCCATCTTGTTGGTGGACGTCCTACGCTGTTGTGTGTTGTTTTTTTTTTGTTTGTTTTAATTTACATGAGGACTTTATCTGCTAAATAGCGACGAACAGATGATTGGTTTAGGTTGGTCGTTTCTATTGAAAAGAACCGCCAATAAACTCCATGGTTACTCCTTTGTAAATGTTGTTGATTGTTACAATCAGAATGTTATAATAAGTTGGAAATCAGAGCGTAGGCCTGGTAATTAGAGGAACCAGTAAAACTTTCCGTTTTTAACCAGTTTCAGGCAAAGTAAAACATATATTAATTCTGACTAGTTTTATGATCCCTATATTTTATGATAATATAAATACTAATAGGCAGCAATAGCAATCGTTGCATATTGTTGATCTTTGGGTTGGTAGAAACTTGAGTAACAGCTGCATCTCAACCGGCACAAGTTCGACAAGTCACCAACAAACTTTTAGAAACTCATAGAAAAGTCATACCGGGTTGAGATTTCAAATAAACAGCAATTAAATAGTCGATAACATCGAGTGTTTACCATCACTAAACACATGCGTTTCTAATAAACTTGTATTTTTTTTACCCGGAAATTCAAATATAAATTAAATTATAGATTCCGATGTTATTTGCTTCCTTGGTAATCTTAACGATTTAAAGTACATTTTTCTTTGAAACTAACAAACTTATCAATGTCGCCCACTTCCAAACATCACTCAAAAACCCATTAAAAGTTCTTTCAACAAATCATCAAAAGTGCATTAGGGAAAAATGCTCAATACAGCTCAACTCAGTACTCAAAGCAGTGGGTCAGTGCTAACAATCAATATGTGCGGTAACTGCATCCGTTCAAGTTCGCCGTTTGCATTATACGCCTCCCTGCCCGCCTTGTTCCACTACAGATGTCAGACTTATGGAAATGCTTGCTTGGGAATTTAAGTTTAATGTATATATATATATATATATATATTTATTTTATTATAATATAGTTAGAACTGAATTTCGATGGAATATGAAATCTTTTTGCTTAGCTTGAGTTCACTTCGGACCTTAGGCCCTCGTTTCCATAGACGGTTTTTTAATCCGAAGATGAATTTTAGCGCGATTGGATTTTCAACTCTTGGTGCTATGCAATGCATTGAAAATTGAATACGCTGTAAAGGAAAATTGGCGGTAAAAATCTCCCTGCATATTAAAAATTTTGTCAAGTGACAGCATACAAGTAGAAAGCATATTGGTTTATTTTATTAAACTAAAACAAGAAGCAGATTACTCCATTCAAATTTTTCTAAAGAACAGTTTTCATAAACAAAATATGATCGTGTAGTCCAAATGAATAATATACTTAAAACAGCCTTAATTATTTCTTATCTCAAAACCAAAATGTTGCTAAAGATAAGAAACTTTTCGAAGGGCGTTGAAGAATCAACTTTCCCCTTTCCGGAAAAACAAACTTACGTTGTTACAAGAGACTTACTTAGCTGAAAGTGAGAAGACGTGCGTATACAGAGAATGTAAACTAGCTTAAGCTGCTCCCTCGTAATTTACACAGTCAACATATTTCACGGGTCCACTTAGCCTAACTACAGCATAGTTGGCCGCGCGGCCACCGCATCCAGTCGAAGACAAGTATCAGTGTATTCAAGCGTGGTTGGGGCAGCGTAATAACATTTTCATTTGTGCCCACGCTACAATAAACAACTCACGTCCCTCGCCTTTAGACAAAGACTCCGCCGTGAATTATGTACGTGTTAAAAGTAAACTGAAAGTGCCGCGTTGTGTGGCTGTTATTATAAATCATTGTTTATGTTTTCCGTTTGTGTTGGTCGGAAAATTAAGTGCTAGTGGAAACTGCTTGCAATCTCGCGGGGAGTTGAGCGAACGCCATGTGGTCGCTGCTTGAAGCGCAATTTACAACGTCACTAACGTGCTTAGTTTTATGTTAATAAAAATCCGCACACCTTTATGATGGCAGCAGTCATAAAACTGAAATAAAAGTAATAATACGTGTGAGCTGAACGCTAGAAAATAAACTCTTGATGCTGGTGATGCCTATAACGGGCGTCAAATAGCTATTTGCCAAATTGCCCATAAAGGGGAAACCATAAGAGTCCATACATATGCATTGTTAATGTACTCCCCTTTTCTGTAGCCACAACTTTTCCGCTATCAACACTTTTTTCTACAACACTAATGAATATTAACTTCCATTTACCATAACCCGCAATTGGATAACTACAATAAAATCCACGTGTAGTTCAACAAAATCAAACAAAGCCTTCGCACCCAACACCACAATACAAACCAAATTACAGTTGGTAAAATCAAAGTTTAGGCGGAGTCTATAATCAGAATCAAATTGTTTAATACAGCGTAAACAACGATGCGAATCAGATAGCCGTGGTCGCGTGTTCCGCGCCAGTTAATCCGACCGTGGAAACAACATACCTAGGCTATAGGTACGTACTCTATGGTAGTCACCTAACGTTATAAAAGGAAGAAATTTCAATTTACTTGAAATAGCACTCCACCTAAACACTTGTTTACGTTATAACAGTAACTGAACATCGTGTGCATTGAATTTTCAAAATTACTTCTACAAGTCTTCTAGTTCTATTGTGATCATTTTCTTTGTTCTCCTTTCTTGAAGAACGGTATCGTCTTCTAAAATTAGATAGTGTGTAGTGTAGATACTGATTTTTAACGTTATGCTTCTGCCTCTGTAAAATATTACTCCCTAGAGCAGTTTTCTCTGTAACGTGACCTCAACAAAATGAGCAGCGCATCTCCCGTATAATATTTGGCAAAGGCTTCATAAATTCCAAATAGGGTTAGTCATTTTACTTTCAAGAACTCCAGTGTCAACATAATTGAATTTCATGACTGTAGCTGCACGGCTTGAGGCGGCTGATGCAAGGCGACGCCAGGCACCCCAAGGCTCCCCTCGGCAACAACTTTCGGCCGCCCCAGCCTCTCCACCACCGAGCCGTGAGGACCAACATTGACTTCGATCTCAGCAAGGTAAATTATACCTTAAAGGAAATTAAATTAAGCACAAACTCCTCTGGAGACACGCTTAATAATTCATATTGTATGCTAAGCTGGGTTCCTAAGCGATATACTCGTACTTAGTTCCTGCAGCGTATGTGTTACTACTGTAAAATGGCTAGCTGTACTATTAGTGTAGAATTAATTAATCGTGTTTGCTTTGTCGGCGATTTCGTTGACAGCGTTTGTAATAATGGCTTTTTTTATTTTCAGTATCCTGGGAAGACTTGTCCAAGTATGCATCGAGACATGCATTACAAAGGTAAATATAGCCTTAATTTCTTTTCTGTGTCACCTTTTCATGATGTTCCCAGCTTGTATTTTTAATCAACAAAAATGCTAGCAAGCTATCCTATTTTCCATCGAAGCCTACAGCTATTACAGACATAAAGTATCTGCACAATCACCGAGCAACTGGTGTTAGTAACAGTAACCTATGTAGCGATAACGATAATTTCACAGTTATCGCGATTGCAAATTACGTAATTGGCGCAGTTACATTTCGTGTTCAAATATGAGGGCGGCTTTAGTAATACCGAGAGCTGGTAACGGTGCCCTGTAATAACGGTGGTTATTAATTGAAAGAGCAGAGATGTGAAAGTTATCCAAAGAATTGCTAAACAAATCTTCAAAATGTGATACCTAACTTACCAAAAAAAAAAATATTTTATGTTTATTGTTGCAAACTGGTAATATTATTATCAGTAAAAATGAAATTATTTTTATACATTAATATAACTTGAGTCACGATAAACAACAAAAACTTAACCAAGTGCATTAAAAAATAAAATTATTTATGTTCTTTTTAATGATGTATAACAAAATGTGATACCTACATTCATCATTTTTGACTACTGTCACACATAAAATGAATCTTTATATAAGTAATATTTTTTTTAGTCGCTAAAGTTTTGTGTAAATAAATACTTCCGCTCATCCAACCCGCTGTCACTTCGACCCCAGCTTCCGCACGTTATCAAGGTTTTCATTTCTGTTGCAGCCAAAAGCTGGACACAATATTGAAGCTAATTCCACTCCGGTAGGCATTCACATAGCAGCTACGTAGACATATACTTTAACTAGGTCATAAGTTTGTATATAACTCTTGTACAGTCTTATTTACATCCCGCTTATGATAAATGGAGCTACAAAATAAATTTTAAGTGTAATATATTCATATGTCTTAACTTAGCGCAGATGTTAGGCCTAGAATAACGTGATGAGTGAATTTCGTTGGGTGAAGGTTACCTATAATATTTTATTACGGCCTCTGAATAAGTAGATTAATAATAGATATTTTCGGATAGAATGTTCAAACCATGCCATCGGTTTTGCTGTAGTAAATTGTATAATTAACGTAGGAAAATTTATCCATAGCTGTAATTAGTAATATCGAATTTAAAATAAATTATTTACTTATTGAAAATTCTAACATATCATTTGAAAAGTCCGAAGTTTTTAATACTTAAGTTGCAATTATTGAGTACATATCTACTAAATGAATCTGTTGTAAATTGTTACTTTTATAAATGTTTGTATAATTGTTTAGAGTTTTCTAATTAAATAGTATTGAAATCAATTAACGAATGAATTTAGATATATAATCATATCAAATTATATGTACTAATTGTAAGGTCTCATTTGAAGGTACTAGGTACTCTAATATACGAGTAACAATATCTATCGCTGTAAGACGTCTATAGCTTTAATAAACTATATTCTAGTGTTTATATTTCATTGCGTATTGTAAGATGAAACCTATTCCATGATTATGAAATGTATATCGCCTGGCTTTCTTGTAAGATCTATTAGAATTATTATTTGATTAAACGATATTCACTTACGTTTATTTTATTATTTATTCAACCAACTGTAAGCAATGCCTTAACTGGGAAAAACCGCAAGTTTTATAGCCTATAAAAAATTACTGGGGCAGTATAATCTGGTTGAGCCCCCGTTATTTTTTGTGGTCGCTTTTAAATCTGCAAATATGCGCATTCCCATATATCCCGATACCCATTGGCAATCCCAATAAGCTACCGGATGATAAAAAGCTTGCAGTGCACGATGGTGGTAAGTGGTAAATGCAATGGTTTTTTGCAATGATTTTACACACCAGAATCGAATACAAAATGAAAAGAAACATACACCCAAGTTCAACTGAAGTCAAAGGTATTTCCTTAAAATAAACAATATCAAGTTTTTCAAAATAAGCGGGAGGTATGTCCCGATGCAATGGAGTAAAACCATCTGTTTTAGTGTTTCCTCCAGTCTTGTGTTTGAATAAAAAGCTCATTTGAATTCTATGAGAATCGAAATTGCTCTCCTTTTCGCTGTAGTAACTTAATTTAATCGAGTTCCATCACAATGTCTTTTACCTTTAGATTAGGTACTCGCTATAATGCTGATAAAAGTGGAAAATAAAATTTATAATACTTTTCCTTTTTGTTATCTCCAGACTTTCTTTTTCCCAAGTTGGTAGTCACGTATATTTTATTGTACAAGAGTCAAATATAAATTATTTTTCCACGCGATAACGTGAAGATTAAGATTGTAAAATAAATTGCTTGATTTTCCGCATAGAGGTTGAGTTTACTGGAAAAGTTGCCGTCGGCGGGTGTTGATAGACTCACGGAGATTATGTTCATTAAAATTTTGTAATTATTGATATTAGTATAGGTGTTTTAATACGTTTATGCAGGATTTGAGAAGCAAATATGTACAAAACATCAAACCCCGTTTATAAATCTAGCAAATAAACCAATTTAACTTCATTATCTTTATAACATAAAAATAAAACGATTAAAAAATAATAAAATAAAGCAATATATTTACACAATTTTGTTTGTCGAACATGTACAAACCTGTTATATTATGTCAAAGTTAATCAGCACCCTGTACTGTTATCTTTTGTTCGTTATGCCTTTACCCATGGTCCAGGATTTTTATACATCAGAAGCCTCAGCACACGATTTCTGTATTTTATTTACAGGGTACTGGCAGTATATTTACTACGTTGATTGTATGGAAATTTTCCATCAAATTTACGTCAAAGTTCCAGTTTACGACACAAAAACGTTATTCAGTGTCACCAGTGTCACGGAACCTATTGGGTCTACAGAGACAGTTCTAGATTTCTAGTCTCATATTGTAGCAAGTTTATTCTTCTCTTATAATATAATCTATTATACTACAATTATAAGTACTACTATCTCTCCAGCTACATCTACAATGTCACATACAAACGAAACTTCGCAAAATACATTACCCACAATCTTGCATCGCATAAGTTGATTTACAAACGGGATAAAACTATCCGTCGGGTGGTAGCCCACTGAAATTGTGTAGCCACAGCCCACCAGATACAACTCTCCATTCTCTAAAGTCTTCTATTTTTCATCACACCTCTAATGGCATAAAAAAGAAAAAGGCCCTTGTTTCACTAACTAGATCCAAGTGTCATCGAGTTGTCATGACTAATGGGACCTTTTTTTTTTTTTTTTTTGCGTGGTAAAATCATCAAATGAGTCCTCCCACCCAGGGCAGGGCGGGAGGGACTGTCAGACTTGTACTGACTAAAATCCACGGTGTCCTTCACTAGCCCTTTACGTACCGGGGTCACGGTAATCCCTTGGTCCCGCGACCCCGGCAGGCTTTGGCCCTCTACAGGCCCCGTCAATATGCTGACACTCTTTGAGGCGCGCGTGGAACACAACGCGCCGTCGACCCGGGCATGGTCCATGGTCGGACAGCAAGTCGCCCATTAGACTAATGGGACCTGCTCCATTTTTCGGTCGATTTGCTTGTTGACTAGCCGTACGACTAGTCACCAGTCCCATTGCGTTCAAGAATCAGTAGTAAAAACTAGTGGAATTGTCATATAGACGTTAGACGGTCGATTTTTGCCGCTCGGCGAGCTGCACGGCTAGTTTAGCTAAATGGAACGAAAAACCGACCCGTGTAAATGCGCCATTAAGTTTATAAAGATTGTGTACGGACCTCACCGGGCATAATATTTGACAAGCTTAGGGGTTTATTTGGTACCGGTAAGTGAATATCAACTTGTTGCAAAGCTCTTTGTGAAAGTCATCTTAAATAGAAATTACATGGACAAACGTACTATTTTGTTTGAGTTTTCATTTTCCAAATTCACAACGTAGGTATCTCTTTACTCTGTTGGAGCCTATTTCCGTGTACGGCAGCCATCTGCCGCGTGTTTGTTTCATACAGTTTCCGTCGACGAATTTCTTGATGTCGTTCTATTTTGTTATATTTGCTACAGATAAGTATGTCTACGTTTGCTGTTTGTATGCTGATCTTTGTATAAATACAGAAAGCTCCCAAAATTTAACGGATATAGTTTGACTAGTTCGATTTTTGGAGCTTCCTAAGGAAAGTTTGGACTGTTTGATAAATGGATGTTTATTACTCAATCATGATAAAACAGCTAAAGGATCTTGATAATATTTTCTCAAAGATAGGTTATAGTTTAAAATAACACATAGAATACTACACCGTTTTGCCGGTGTTTTGTTCCTGTGGGATAATTTTTGAGCTTCTTCTCAGCGAGTCGACAGCTTTTCATTTCAAATATTATGTTTGGCCCAAAATTCACACCACTCACTGATGCAGTCATAAGATCGTCAAGTGTACAAATAACAGATCATACGGTGCAACATAGAAGAAGGTTGATCATTCTGTGGAGACACGCCACATACGCACTTGAAGTCTGAGCCGTCCGTGTATCCCGTGTACCCCATCTGTGGAGATTATCTTTGCTTCGGCCGACTTGGGTTTGCAGTCTATTAAGAGATTTCCAAGTCGACCAGAGTAACGCGTAACCAGATGGAGGGCTTACACGCGAACAAAGACACTGGCAACAGCAGTATAATTATACATCATCACCATCTGCCTAGCCTTTTCCTAAATATATTGGGGTCGGCTTCCAGTGGAACCAGATGCAGCTGAATATCAGTATTTTACATGGAGAGACTGCCTGCAGTGTGCAGTACAAATAATAGGTACGAGTAGTTATTCAAAATTAAAATTTTGCAACACAAACTACTTATCTGAGTTTTTTCAATGATTTTAATAAATGTATTAGTATTAGTTTTAGACTATACTGAATGTTTTCTCATAGCAAAGAATACAAAAAAAAACATTTCCCGTTTACCCAATCTGTCTAACATAAATCACAAGAAGGTATTGTTTACACAGTTTGCTAAACACTCGTCGAGTGCCGCGTCTCGAGAGCTCGCTCCACACGAGTGTGAGCTCAAATGTACTCGAAACTCGAGTTTATTTGCTCTTTATTGAGCGAGTGACAAGATTTGACGCCGCGTCTCGCGTGTGCATTGAGCTTTATGTTACAAATTGAGTAACATATGTACGACAGTTTGGAGTATATCGGAAGAATAGTGTCGTATTTGAACGAAAATTGGTTTTATTGTTGAAGTAGGGTGATTGCTGTGAAAGTGGAAATGATGTAGGTTCTATAATCTGGTAGCAGCTGTCAAGTTTTCTGGTATAATTTAATATAGGATATGAGGTGTTCCTGAAATACTATCTCAAATAGGTTAACGCGACAAATATCCTGTTTTATTCTCAAAATGTAGTACAAAACTGTAAGCAGATCATAACATTAGTAGTTGAAATGAAAGTCAGGTAGTATGTTGTGTAGTGTTTGTAGCAGCTGAATGCTGTAGGTAGACCTAATTCTAGAGCACAGCTAAGAAGAAAAATAATTTGGTAAACGAAGACACTGAAGAAACTTCTGTCTATCGTCCTGATTTTCAGAAATCCCACGGTTAATAAGCAATAAAAATTGCTTATGGTCAAAATGGTGCTTAGTTCGTTCGGTTTGGGCTGTTCAGACAAGTACATAAATAGCCCACTGAAGTAAAATATATTTAATCGGTAAAAATAAAATTCAGTTCAGTGCAACTATGGGGAGCAGAATTATTTAAAACGACTTAAATCATCACCTTACTCACCTTAGATAAATGATAACACATCAAATCTACATCTAGACAAACGGCTCAAAAACTTATCTTCGGAAACGCAGAGAAAGTTTCGACGTGTAATGTCGAGCAGAGCTAGTTTAAAAGTTGCATTACAACAGTGACACTCACATCGTTGAAGCCAATGACGTATTATATATAGACACGTCATGAACCAACATCGCGGCGCTTAAAAACGGCGAAAATACTAGATAACTACTTCTACGAGTAAAGAAAGGGAAAGAAAATATGACATCGTATGGTGGAATGCCTTTGCTAGAGGGAGATAAATATACATCTTCAGTTACATCACATTGGTCAAGCGCACGAGTGACGTAGCTATTAGAGGCATATGGGGAAAAAAGGTCATTCGATTTTCTTGACTTATAAAATAGTTGATTTGTATCATTACGATTTTAATAAATAGAAAATTTTTTCTTTAAAATATTATTGATGGAATTCCGCAACAGTAATTATTGTAACATATTAAATTAAAAAATAAAACAATATCTTTATCAACATAAAATAACCTTTATTTAATACTGTAAAAAAACATTAACATACTAATAGGAAAACGATAATTAATATTCATAACATAACAAGTATAATTATTATATTCAAACAATATTATAAATTCTATCAACAAACACTAGTATAATAGTGTCTCAACCGGGCGGTAAAGGTATAGTCACGTGCCAATAGGGGACTATTGGCACGTGACTATACCTTCATGCGCCGGCCGCCATAAGATGGCGGGCGGCGGCGTCGAAAAAAATAAAATAAAAATAGGTTGTTTGGTGAACTTACGCATGAAATGACACATTTTTGTCTTTAACTTTTGCAGTATAATTTGTACATCGTCTGAACACACACGACGGCATGCTTTCTTTATGTTTCGCACAGGTTTACACACACGATATAAATTAAAAACAAACGTAGCGTCGCGCGGCAGGTTGGTGCGTAACTAAGCGCGATGTTGTCAATTGCCTTCATTTCATGTTGTCATTTTAGAGCGCGGACAACGTATCTATAGTTTTATACATCATTGGTTGAAGCCAATTCGAGTTTTATGCAAATAAGTGTTTTGTGCGGAGCCGAGTGCCGGGCAGAGTCACGGCCGTGGCTTGTGTTGAATCGTTGGCAAAACACAGATTTGAGAGATTGTATGTCATTTTGGTATTATAAGCAGTGATAGCCGAGTGGTACGACCGTTGGACTGCCAAGTCAAAGGTTGCAGGTTCGAACCCCGGCACGCACCAATGTCTTTTAGAATTCATGTGCGTATTATAAATTAATTATCACTTGCTAAAAACGGTGAAGGAAAACATCGTGAGGAAACCAGCACACCTGAGAGATTTTTCAACGGTGTGTGAAGCCATGTCAGAGGCCTACGGGCGGTTTAAACTCTGACACCAGGTTGTTCATCAACCATACGATAAGAAGAATTTTGGTATTGTTTTGGATAAGCTTTATAATTCGGTTCCCGCATTGAATAAATATTTGTTTTACCTACAAGTACTTTACTTTCTTTTCTTACTTTTTTTCTAAAGGTTTGTAACTGCACTAACGATATAGGAAAAAAATCTAGTGTGGGGAAAAGCGTTTTACAAAAAATTAAAAAATAACTATTATTTAGAACCATAATTTTTTTAAAGATACTTTTGATGGTGCGTTTATGCGCCTAATATCAGTTTTGTTATTTGCTGATAGTTCACCATAATTATACAGCATAAAATTTCACCCCATGTAAGTAAATTTTAGTTTTAACACGTATTTTTTCAGGCTGATATTGCCAGATCAGGTGCGTAGTACCAGCAACATATGTTTGTGTGTGATGTGATGTGTGAAAGTAACTGAAGCAAAAGGGGTTCAGGATTGTAGCAGGTGACATTCTGAGCTTCTGTCCACTCTCAAGGGGCATGAGTTTATGTTTATAACTTCATGATTTAAGTACGATACTTAAAATAAAATCAGCTGGTAAGCAAAAGGTCCCGTGCGGGCTGGTAGATGTCACACGTCTTTGTATTTTTGGTTCTAGAAAATGCCCGTTTCCACTAAATTTTCCGTAACCGTTTTGACAGTAGTGATGATGGAATTAATTACACAAAGTAATGCGTCGGGTTGGGTTTAAACTCACCACGTACAACCCGTAATCCGTTAAAATGGGCCACCACTGCTATCAGCTCTCGTCTACTTTTTTGTTTTTAAGCAAGCGTGGTAAAATCATCAAATGAGTCCTCCCACCCAAGGCAGGGCCGGAGGGACTGGCAGACTTGTACTGACTAAAATCCACGGTGTCCTTCAATAGCCCTTTACGTACCGGTCACGGTAATTCGTTAGTCCCGCAACCAAGCTCTCGCTTACTTGACAAAAATATATAGGTGTATGATGAAGTGATATTCAGTTGGTCTTGAAAATATTTTCCATGTTTTTAGAAACTAGGTGAATATTTCAAAAGTACACAGTTACACAGTTTGTTTCCAAGTAGAGTCCGAGAGTGTACCAGTCATTGAATATTTAGATTTATTTGTCCCTCCCCGTGTAAATCATAACCCGAAGTATATAAAACAAGTAACCGCTCGGGACTTCGCTCCCAAAGATTTTATGTACTTTACGATACTCGACTTTCCAAGGGCTTGTGGATATTATGAATTTTATATGAAACGTATAGTATTTTAAGAGTTATTCGACCTATGAAATCATTAGGGCTTATAATCCCAAGTGATGTTACAAAACATGAAGGTGAGTTTGTTTGTTTTTGTTTTGTTAAGGACTCATATATTTATATAGGACAATTTTCATCGAATGAGTCCTTCCAACCGGGGCAGGGCAGGAGGGACTGTCAGACTTGTTCTGACTCAAATCCGCGATGTTCTTCAATAGCCCTTTACGTTCCGGGGCTTTGGCCCTCTAGAGGGGGGCCCCCGTCATTTTGCTGACACTCTTTGAGGCGCGCGTGGAACACAACGCGCCGTCGACCCGGGCATGACCCGAGACAGTTATAGGTCATAGATGGTTATTTATATTACATTATAGTTCGTCTCATTATCTAGTAATTAAAATATTGAAAGCGAAGCATTTTCATTTTAATTTCAACATTCAGGCAACGAACATACAAATACGACATCATTCAAAACATAAACTATATCACCAGATCGTCAGCTTGGCCGCCAGCCCATAGAAACCAACATAAAAAAAAAACAGAAAATTTACTTAAAATGGCGAACAGCCAAGAATGTTTTCTAAAAGTTATTTCAAAAAAAGAAATCCGCTTTCATATCGGAACTAACTCTTTATTTGTATGGGTGATCCCTCGCGGGTACAAGTTAAAAACAGCTTTCACCGGCCGCCGCGTTTGAATAAGTTTCGCTGAAGTTTTATTGAAGTTGTAACCTTCGGCCCGTTTTGATATATGTACTTCTCGCATCTGTACCGAACGGGTCCCGCCGTGCCAAAGTTAGTGCACTCGTAAATTATTCAACCCCTCTGTATACATGTGCTTGTCGTAACCGAATGGTGTTCAAGTCACAATGTCATATTGTGTGTGTTTTTTTAAACTAACTGATAAGTTTTTACTTTTTTTGTATCATAATTTGAACTCAGATTGTGATAAGGTTTTGATCTAATCAAACCTACTCATATCTAAGAAAGGTTTATTTTAGACGAGGTTCCATTAAATACATCTGGTAAATTAGTAGCCATATTTATTTCGCTTATAAGACTAAAATATATAGATAGGTACTGCTTTTTTTTTATCGTGGTAATTTCATCAAACGAGTCGTCCCACCCAGGGCAGGGCGGGATGGACTGTCAGACTTGTACTGACTAAAATCCACGGTGTCCCTCAATAGCCCTTTACGTACCGGGGTCACGGTAATTCGTTAGTCCCGCGACACTGGCAGGCATTAGGTAGGTACTGCTAGCGAAATTTTGGCACCTTCAAAGCCAAAAACAGCCAATTCACAATTTGTTCACAAGTACTTATTTGAACGAACAGCATCAAAGGGTGCGCTAAAGGTTATAACGGCAATTGCCAAACGACTTACACATAGCAGCAAATTGCACTAAGTCTAACGACATTGCTTGCTTAGTGCTACGAGCTGGCTACGTTGCTACGGAGCTACGAAAGTCTACGCTCCGGTCTACGGCGTAGCGACGGCAGGCTACGTATTAAAATCAAAGCAAAGCAGAGTCACTTTAATTCTCAAAAGCGACCCGCCCAGGTGATTTCAGCGCTGCAGATTTACTTACGCCGCTCAGTTAACTTTTATTACAATTACTTGAACCTAAACTGTGTACCTGATGTTTTAGTTTTTTGTTTTTTTTTTCAGAAATTAAAGACAAAGAATATTTGTCGTTTAGGTTAGATAACTTGGTCCTAGCGTGAGATAATAAAACGTATGTTTTACAAGAAAATAAGAAGAGATTTAGCTCATGGTTGATCCGACCGTGGGAAAAGAACACATGCAGGGTTCGCCTTGGTAATATTAGTACGTCGGCACATAATTTTATCCAGTCTGGGTCATAAATATAGCACCTAACCCCATTATTGTTGCAAGAAAGTGAACGGTAGAGGCACGGCACGGTTTCGTGAAACCGCTACTTATTTGTCTATGGCTGCCTTATGAAATGTTACAGTTGTGTTATAAACCGCGAGCAGCTGGCGGAGCGAAGTGTTGAAGAACAAAGAGTTGCATACTATTCGCGGTGAACGGAATAAAAATTGGATGGATGCATACACTAAATAAAGCAACGCGCTTTTTGTACTCGAAAGGTTGGTCAGTGTACAAACACTATTTCTTTTTTTTTACGTGGTAAAATCATCAAATGAGTCCTCCCACCCAGGGCAGAGCGGGAGGGACTGTCAGACTCGTACTGACTAAAATCCACGGTGTCCTTCAATAGCCCTTTACGTTCCGGGGTCACGGTAATTCGTACAGTCCCGCGATCCAGTGTACAAACACAAGATATAAATATAATAATTATGTACACATTACCGCCTGCGTCGATTTTGTGCGTTAGAATCGTAAAGATTTTTCGAAGTACTGAATCCTAAATTATTTCTTTAAGCAGACAGAACACTACTTTCTTCAATTATGCCGTCGGATTGGCACAAGTCCAGACTCTGAGGCCACTGAGATTTTTAATGGAATAATTCAATAAAATTTAGCCCAGCCTGGGAATCGAACTATCTCATGCCCAGTAGTAGAGCATGTGACCACTACACCAACAAGGCGTAACGAATAAGTACAATTCCACAAGTAATTCAATAAGAATGAAGTATTCTTATATTACTACATAAAATAAAACATAACAGCAGTTAATAATAAATTACACTCCATTCTATAAATAATTTCCGCAGTCAATTTAAAACAATCAAAAAAAGAAAAATCTGGCCCAAAAATCACGTTCGTCCCCGTAAAGTTATAACAAAATTGTTTAATTATTCAAAGCAATTGAAAGAATCAAGAGTAATTAAAACGTAATTAAGGACAGCAATGGTTTCAGGTGTCCATTCTAATCTCATGTTCCGAGGGAAGGCAGACCGATCCCCGGGCGGGGTATTCTGACAGCGACACGACTAATTTTACAACGAAATTATGATAATATTGTTATTATTAATTTACCTTTGTAATAGCAGTCGTTTTGATTATAAATCAAAGTGGATTTTGTGATAACTAAGGTTATAAATGTAAGAGGGAACCATTACTTAGATGGTGAATTTAAAAGTATTTTATTGTCAACAAAGCCTTGTTATGTTGAAGTCTGCTACCAGTCTAACTAAAGCAGTTGAGTACGAAGTGAAATAAAATACACATAGAATATATAATTCAATAGAAATCTTAAAGAATTACAATGCTAATATGTTAAAAAAACTAATATTTCCTTTAGCAATGTATTCTATAGCGATAAAAAATAAGCTGAAATTAACTATACTACCTCACTAATATCAATCCAGCCATCCAAGACGCCTATTATACGTATAAAACCACCCATTTCCCAAATTACATTACACAGAGGGTCATTCAATACTCAACAACGAGATAATGATCCTGTTAACACAGTTGCTGATGTCCTACAACCCTACAAGTCTCCGTAACGGATCGGACACCACCCGACGCTCCTACAAGTTACAGTCCGGACATGATCGGACACTTGTCCGCACCTCCGGATCTCCGGAATAGGGATACCCCACGTGTGCTCTTTCCCACGCTCCGCCACAAGCATGCGACGTTTATTAAGCACTTCACGTTTTTGTTACCTGCCGAGAGATTTATTACTTTTAATTATTTTTCATTGTCCGCCACCGTTATTCGTCTTAGAGGCATCGCATTAAATTATTATGCTCGGATATGATTTACCGCTGAACGTCGTGTAATTTATGTATTGCAGGTTGATAGCGTGTGGTTTGTCTTACCTTATGAAAAACCGATGTGTTGTGTTTTGTTTACTTTCATCATTTTTTGTAATCTATATATTACGATATAAAGTGATTGTGGCTAGCTTTTGGCTATGACTAAATTGATAAACTATAATGTCTTCACACCAATACGCAAAACAATCTACCAAAGCTCTAAGTTTTGTAAAAAAACCTTTACTACATTAAAATTGCAAAGTTTTATGAACTATGTACAGACGCTAGCAGGTCAACCTACCCGAATCTGTCAAATTTTACCAATCGACATTAAAACCTTTGTCAAACAGACCGGCGAAAGCGAAGCGTTTCCGAAGTGATACCGAACCGAAGCGAGACGTCAGCGAGACGTCAGTCCGATAGTTCTGTCACGCTATCGGATCGCTTAACGTTTCTGTGTGACTGGATTCAAACAATTCCATACATTACAAATAAAAATGTCACGCTTCGCATTGTTTGACATTTGAGTCTGTATATACGTAGGAGATATTCGGTTATGTTTTTAAAGAGACTAATGTTTAAGGTGCATCTGTCGCTTGGTTGCCTCAAGAAATCTGCATTCAGGTTTATGATAAGCACCTTCGTTGACTTAAAATCGACAAGCGCAAAAAAAAAACACTTTCAGACATCACTGCCCATGTTCGTAAAATAAGGCCGAGATAAATAGTCGTAGCTAAGCAACGGTTATGCCAAAGTCAGTGCTTAGCGACGTTCTAAGCACCCATTTGTACTTTGTAAACGAATCAACATGCCAATTTCAAACGGCCACAAACCGTAAGCAACACTCCCTCTCAAAATTATGAATTTGAAACCATAAACAAGTACAGCACACAAAATAGAAAAGTTAACTGTACCGTTGCCCTGTAGACCCTTCATCGGTATTCACGTCGGTTATAGTAGGGTTCATTAAAATGCGTCGAACAATAAACGGTGGCCCGTGGGACCTTTTGTGAGTGCGCGAGTTTTAACCGCATTTCAATCTGTTCGTTATTATTTCCTCATTGTTTATGGCTACTGTACTGTGAGCTGCTCTTTTCAGACAAAACAGCAGAATACAATTTAGCTGGTGTCTGGCTTGTATATGTGCAGGTATGGAATGTAAAATTTTCTTTCTTTAAAAAAAACGTTGCTCATACTAAGAATTTCTCCTGTGTTGTGGGTGCGTTTACAAAAATATAAACTCACATACACAAACGCTCGGACCCGGAACAACTTCTTGTATCGAATCCGCGACGCGCAGCGCAGCAGTCCAATCGCTCAGCCACTTCGCCAACCGTGCCGACGGCGTTGCAATTGGCGTTGGGTGCAGTTGAATGAACAAAGTATAGAATTTTGAAAGTAGTAAAATCATCAAATTAATCCTCCCGTCCGGGTGGGGGCGAAAGGGACTGTCAGACTCGTACTGACTAAAATCCGCCGTGTTCCTTAAATTACCCTTTACGTTCCAGGGTCAGAGTTAACTGTTTAATCAGTCCTGTAGGCGTTTGGCCTTCTATAAGGGCCCCGTTAGATTGGTGACAGATCTTTGAGGCACGCGAGGAATACGACGCGCCGTAAAATGTGGAAACAAAGGTTAATTTTGTTAGTAATATTTTTTGCGCACTGGTCGAAATAATGGGACATTGTTATTATTGACAACATTATTTCCACAGCAGAAGCTCTGATAAAAAAATATGCCTAAAAATAGTTCTTATAAAACATGCTTCTTTCTTATCGTGGTAAAATCATCAAACGAGTCCTCTCACCCCGGGCAGAGCGGGAGAGACTGTCAGACTCGTACTGACTAAAATCCACGGTATCTTTCGATGGCACTTTACGTTCCGGGATCACGGTAATTCGTAAGTCCCGCGACCAACATGACAATGCTTGGAAAAAAAAATTAACCATAATTTTGCAAAGTTTAATTGCCTCATACTATTTCTAAAGCAAAACCAGCCTTTAAATCTGCTTATTATTATGTTTGTATTTTTATACTGCCTTATTATATTGCTATTTTCAGCCAAAAGGGCAGTATCTGGGGGCACGGCAGTGCCCCAGCCAAGTCTCGAGCAAAACGAGCACGGCCGTACCATCTTTTCTCGATGCGATTCGCGGCTGTTTCGCCCCCCCTATATCTTCGACGTGGGCAAAGCTAGGAGTTTAGGTTTTCGGTGAATAATAGTAGGCATAAGAACAAGCTTAAGTTCGAAATTACATGCCAATTGAATTAATAGTTTAGGAGTTACGGTCGATCAAAGTTACACCATTTTGTCACTCACTGACTCACTGACCGATCATCAAAAATCTAAGGTACTTCTAGCAGACTTAGAAACTTCAAATTTTGCACCAAGATAGGTCATTAGACACATATAAAGGAAAAAATATAAAAACATTAAAAAATAATATACTATAGAAAACAATTTTAAATTTGCGGTTTGGCAAGAACATTATGTATGGATTTTGACTGCATTGTTAACTTTGTTCGTTGTTTAAGTATTCAATTGGATGAATAAATACATAGAATAGAAAAGAATAATATAAATGTAATACATAGACTATAATTAATTAATACATAAAGTTCATAATTCATTAAATTAATAAAGCTAAAACTCCATTGTATTGCGATAAATTTCGATTGTATGCGCGCTCGATAGATGGCGTTGTACCTGTCTGAATCGCGCTATGGTTTCGTTACCGAGCGCAGTATAAGTAGTACTTTAAAATAATTCGATAATTTTCATTTGATAGCGCCATCTACCTATGAAAAACCATTTCGAAACTAAAAAAATATTGTAGCTATATTCGGAGAACTTAAGTTAGCCGGATTAGATAGTAGATTTATTATTGTTATTGAAACAGTTATTTAGGCAAATAGTTTATTAAACACTTACAAAAAATAAATGAGATCCCACCAAAAACATTAAATGTAAAAAAATGCCAAGTCTCTCGATGCAGTCTTTCCATCGTAAAAAGTTTTGAGATCTCATAGAAGCCAAGTCCTATTCAAATTATTTTGTAGTTATAAATCAACATTTAGTAATTGTATCAATAGTTTTCTTTATATTATAATTATAGTGACTTGGCAATGAGCACAAGAAGAAACAAAACGGCATATTTGGAGTTGAAATTCACAGGTATTTTTTATTATTGTATTGGAGCATGTAGTCGGTAGTGGCCATCATGATCCACACGTAACAAATAATCTGATCACAGGTCTCGTCAGTAACATTTGCACATAATTCCAGGCAGCAAGCAGCTTTTAATTGGTGCTCATTGCCAAGTCACTATAATTATAATATAAAGAAAACTATTGATACAATTACTAAATGTTGATTTATAACTACAAAATAATTTGAATAGGACTTGGCTTCTATGAGATCTCAAAACTTTTTACGATGGAAAGACTGCATCGAGAGACTTGGCATTTTTTTACATTTAATGTTTTTGGTGGGTATAATTTAGCTGTTCTCTAGCTTGTGTATGGTTAGATAGTGTAGGTTTTGTTGCAGTCAGATGAATAAAGTTTGAAATCTTAGGTTGGTTTGTCAGTTCCGACTTTGCTCGCTGGACAACACTTGATTATTGTTGTTGCTGTTGTTTTTTGTAAATAGGAACATTTGTTGTTTACTTACTGTAATAGCTTGCTTTTAAGTGGATAATACTCGGGTGAAATTACCTTACGAGACATTTCGAAGCCAAAATCTTTATGTAAACTACATGCCCACTAATTTAAGGGTTACATTTGACCTTATTCTTGCAGTGTACGGGTTAATTTATGTGGGGTTACTTCGGCCACGTGGTCGCGACAAACGCCCAGGCTCTGTTCGCCATATCTACGGTCGCCCGCCCTCCGCCGTCCGCCCAGCGGATTTCCATATGCGCCTCGCCGTAAACGCTCATAAATTAACTACAACTATTATAATGTTACTCGGTTATATATTGCGTTGCTTTTGATTAACGTTTCAATTAGTTTAATATACGCTTTTGTGAAGAGCGGAAAAAGTTTTCTGAAAGTTTTGTAGTTGGAAGGTTTTTGTTGGATTTATATGTAAAATTTTTTAGGATGCGTTTGTAATTTTTCGTAGGTGTTTTTAACACATTTTTGATCATATTTACATATTTTTTTTATCGTGGTTAAATCATCAAATGAGTCCTCACACCCACGGCAGGGCGGGAGGGACTGTCAGACTTGACTGACTAAAATCCTTCAATAGGCCTTTACGTACCGGGGTCACGGTAATTCGTAAGTCCCGCGACCCCGGCAGGCTTGTTGTTGTCAATGTTGTTTTTTTCATCAACTGATCGAAATTCACTTACATCAGTAGAAAAGGCACTTCAAAAGCCAGAATGTAAATATAGGCAAACTAGTCGATTTCCCAACGCTCGCGCTGGCAACATATGGGTTAAGATATTCGAGTGAGCTCAGACACGGCCATTCAAAAGGCGCTCTAAACGGAAGGATACGAGCCGTAAAATAGGATTTCATGCATGCGTAGCTTTGTGTGAACAAATATGTACGGTTGACAACGCACGACCTTTGCCGATAACCTCCGGTGAATAAAAAAAATGATTTTCATATTTTCCATTTCTTTTTTTCAAAAAGTTGAATGTTTTTTTTTTACATGACGAATAGTGAAGTTGTGAATGGATTAAAAAATGTAACTGACTTTGGCCCTCGACGTTTTCTGCATCCGTTCCGCAAAATACCATTTTCACAAACAGTCGTCAATTCAATGCTGCACTTAAAAGTTTGGTCTAAAAATCATTACCTGTAGAAGATTACAGAAAAATCATGTTGCTTTAAAAAGTACTAAAGAGTATTGAGATATTATTTGATCCTAGTTTGATACCTCGTAATGAGGCATCATACAAGTAACATTAACTTTACAATCTGATCTGTAACATTAAAACTTTCTAGCTTCAGTTACTTTTCATGCGTTTTGTTACAAACTGATAACATTATTGTACTTCTTTAACAGAATTTTGACGTCAATGTCCTGAGTAGGTTTATTTTTGTCTAAGTGTCCAATCAAATATACTTTTAAGACTATTGAAAATTATACTTAATATGAAAATTTTGTAGTCTAGACTACTAAGATACAATTTGATAATCTTATTATTAAAGTTACTTATTTCTATACAAGCAAGACTTAAATTCTCCCAAAATTTAAAACAAAAAGTTATTTTATTTTATAAATCTACACAAATTCTAGTCAAATTCAATTTTCTAACATGCAACATAATTTCAAAGCCTTATAAGTCATACCAATTTTAAATCCCTATTTTCTCCTTAAAAAAATTATAGGTAAAGTATATATTCCGGAGTTCTGAGCTAACAAAGCGAATTGAGAACCTCATCCATTTTTTAAGTCGGTTGAAAACGTTCATAACATTCATTCAAACGAGCATTGTTTTACAAAAACACAGTTTGAAATTTAAACCAACGTCCTGCACAGCAAAATACAACTTTTGCTAACAAAAACAGCGAATTACACGCGGAATAACACTTTTATGTAAGCTTCAGTGACCCTCACAGATTCATACGGAGAGCACTATTCTCCGAGCAATCAGCCACTCATACG
This sequence comes from Agrotis puta, assembly GCA_943136025.2. Classification (NCBI taxonomy): domain Eukaryota; kingdom Metazoa; phylum Arthropoda; class Insecta; order Lepidoptera; family Noctuidae; genus Agrotis; species Agrotis puta. Next base: position 10,070,816 of record OW964176.2, on the reverse strand, counting down.
TGTGTCTGCTCGTCCCAAGTGCCCTATTCCACACTCGTTCTGAATATTGCATTTAGCGCTACTATCTCTACGACTTTTAGAATCGCTCCCTGCTTATGCTTTCAGCTGACTTTTTTGTGACATGCAGTTTTATGCTTTCAGGATGCGTGGACTGTCGTGGTAATTGAAACGGGCCCATCTTTTTTTTATTCAGTTACGGGAATCCTGCTCGTACACGTATTTAGTCTGTTCGTATATTTTTTTGTAACTTGTTTAGTCTTTGTGAGGCAGTCCGACAAAGCTCTCATTTTTAAACTGTGCAGACTTCCGACCGAGTTGAAAATCGATCTTTGCTCGTTGATCTTTGCCACCTACATGTCGTTTAGTTTAGCCAGTAACCATTTTTTATAGTTTTTTTTAAACATTACCTCACTCTAGGAATTTCTTCCTGTATCGTAGGTGCGTTTACAAACATAGAAACTCACATACACAAACACCCAGACCCGGAACAACTACTTGCAGATCATACAAATATTTGTTCCGTGCGGAGATCGAACCCGCGACTCGTTGCGCAGCTGTCGCTCGCTCAGCCACTGCGCCAACCGTGTCGTCTTCAATATACCGACGGACTTTTATTTACAACCATTCTGTAAACAAGCATTTACAATATTAACTGCCGGCGAGCTAACCGAACAACAAACATTATTATGTCACTGCAACCACCATCCAATATTTTCCTCTTTATAACATTATCGGTTATTATGATGTTGGTAAAATGCATTAACGTGGACGAACTTAATAACTTAAGTATTAACCCTTTAAAGCTCAAAAAAAATATTGCATTTATTTATTATTATTTTTTCATTTATTGTTTATTTAGATCTTACAAGTGCTCAAAAAAATAAAAATAAAAATCTGGTATATATATATATCCAAATATAGTATGTTGAAAATGTGCTACATTGCGAAACACAAGAACATGTACAGGTTGAAATCAGTGTTGTATATTTACAACAGTGCCCACGTTACGGAATAAAATGTAGATATAAATGAAAAACAAAATATATTAAAAAAACATATTTATTCTACATTATGAAAGTTAACAATCGTTTTACAGAGAACTATAACTACTTTGGATCCTAATCCGAGACTGTCTTCATAAACAAAAAAAGAAATAAATCTGAAAGTATCGTCACCTCCGTATGGAAGAAAATCATACACTAAGCCAGAAACTCCAGCCCTTACAAATAATTTAAAGCCCCATTTCTTGGGCTTTTTTGGCAAGAAAAGTACTGTCGTCTTCCGGCCACCGTAGGCGCGGGCATGCGGGCAGCGAGTAATGGGCGACTTGCTGTCCGACCATGGACCATGCCCGGGTCGACGGCGCGTTGTGTTCCACGCGCGCCTCAAAGAGTGTCAGCAAATTGACGGGGCCTGTAGAGGGCCAGAGCCTGCCGGGGTCTTACCCATCACCGTAACCCCGGTACGTAAAGGGCTCGTGAAGGACACCGTGGATTTTAGTCAGTACAAGTCTGACAGTCCCTGCCGCCCTGCCCTGGGTGGGAGGACTCATTTGATGATTTTACCACGATAAAAAAAAAAAAGTACTGTCGTCTATTTCCTGCTCTAGTACCTTTGTAAGGAACCATCATTTCATCTATGCTGTATCTTCCTTCTTCTTCTAGTTGTAAACAATTAGTCCTTACTTTTTCTAATATCGGCCGAACCTTAAAATAACGATCGTTATTCAGATCCGAATTATCCACGAAATTCAAATATTTTCTCATTAGCTCGTACTTTTTTAGACTCATCACATCAGCGACAGGTGGGTATTTGAAATCATTACTCCAGTAGTCTCGATATGACGGCATTCTTACAATACCCATCATAATTGTGATAGCTAGAAAATCACGCATATCATCTCTGGTAACGTTTATAGATTTACCTTCTTTGCTTTGCACAGAATATAAATTGGTGTGCTCCGTAATATAATCTATTATATCTTCAGAAAAAAAAAGAAAATAGTCTAACGAAGATTCTGTTGCGGTACTACTAGTGCTAAGATCAGGCATATCAAACTCTGCTGGATATTTGAATTTCCCACGCTGCCACTTGAAACTAAGAAGAGGTCTCTTGTACTTTTTTATTCTTTTAGCTACAACTATTGGTTCATAGTTAGCACTCCTTTTTGAGCGAACTCTTTGGCTTAATGGAGTATTCAGTGGTGATAAAATTGACGAAACTGAATTTAAATTTTGGAGCGGATTGGGTGGTGTGTCCGAAGGAAAAATACTACGTATTACTGGAGTCAGTGGAACCGTGTCTTCATCAGATAATATCGAAAAGGTTTCTACTTGCAGTGGACTATCAAGAATAAGATCCAAGTTTTCTAAAGACGAACGAAGGGACCTTGGTTCTGAGCTGAAGTCAGAAGGTACATCGTCTTGACGTTCGGTGATGTTTTGAATAATAACTTCGTCTTCAGACGAAGAGCTATCGGTAGACGAGGCCGCTTCTGGTGGAACCAAAGCTAAAATTTGTCTTGCTCTCTGCCATTTTAAGCCTCCCTGGTAATAAGCAAAAAAAAAAAACAAACATGCAGCAGTCACCAACACCAAACATAAGTTAACACAAGTTTTAGTAAAAAAAGACAAAACGACCATATTAGTAATAGCGATATTCATTCATTATTTTATTAATCTAGCTTACTCGTACATTAGCAAACTTTCAGAACAGTCAATACAAAATCATAATACCGACAACTCCCGTAGATGTAAAAAAAACACAAAACCCATGCAAAGAAAATAATAATTATTCAGTGTTAGTAAAAGCGCGACGTGGCACCCGTGCAACGTACGAAATTAAAAGTACTTATGCTAAAGCTTCGCAGTGTCGCAAATGTGCAACGTCGGTAAATACGTGATTATATTTCATAGTAGAATATGAATTTGACATTGGCGTTTATATGACACAATTGTAAAAACTCATAAACAATAATATTTCAAGTAATAGTTGTCAATAAATGCATAAAAACTATTTATATTTATTAAAACTCACCGGTCGTCCACGAGCGCAGTGTCAACGCGACGCCATTTTGGTCACAACTACGTAATGATGCGCGTGAGTTGGTTCAATATTTTTTTCATAGATGACAACTGTATATCCATTATTAAGACTTATATAAATAAGAAAAAATAACGATGGTTCTTGCAATATATTTTTTTGTTTGGATAGTTGCATCGGTGCAACGTTGCGAATTAAAGGGTTAAAGCTGAACTAAATAACAAACAAAAGACAGAATAGTGATTGGTGTTCATTGTACTTCGAAGAATACGGTATACTATGAACAGAAGGATCAGAAGATATTGTCGGGAGCATTGACATTTCATCTCGCCATAGGCATTGTTTGCATTTCGACTCAACAGTAGTAATCTAAGTTACTGGTTGGATTGTGGAGAAACTTGGACGGAACTATAGAGCTAAGCGTATCCATTTAACTAATGCACTGTCCGACTATTGGTCTTGGTGCAAACGAGGCACTTTGTTCCCTGAGTAACATATTAGCTACGTTACTTACTCGCGTACTTAGTCTTTCCAGTGTTTACAATGTCTGCTACTTCGTAACTTGGGCCGAAGACGAGCATTGTGAATTTGTATTAATAATAGCGACTTTACATGGAAGAGCCTACAGTTAAAATTTAAATGGTAATCGAATTTTTGAAAATTAATCTTGAGTTTTAAGCTCAGATTAATCAATACATGTGAGCTTAACTCACAAACGTTGGTGTTACCCTGTACAACCCTACTGCCCAAAACTAAATAATTGGTAATGTAATATTAACGTACGTAGCATTAAAGTAACTGAATAATTGTCCCATTCATGGCGTACAACCCGTTTTATCAAACGCCTTTGTAGTTTTTTTCCCAAACGAATAACAATGTCAACGAAAACAATAATCAAATTTCACGTTAAAGCAATTTAGGGCGGGTAGTTTGAATGCGGCACTGGCAACGTTATTAGTTCCAATTAACGTGGTAACCTCAGCACATATATGGGCAATTAAATGGAGTGATACCTTACTTCCATTAGTACCCCGCGTGTGTTGTTTACATCAATTAACAACCATGTTAATTTTAATGCTGGCATCTGTTGCCCGCTTTGTGTGGCGTGCCTTCACTGACTCGTCGACTTACGATAACACAATTAATTGTGTCGCATAATTCATTCCGTTGTTCTTTCGTTTGTGATTTGCAATTCGCTTGTTGTATTTTTTTTATATTGCTGATGTTCGTTAAAGTAGTTTGGTTGTATTGATACACTGGTTGTGAATGGTTTGGTTGACTGCGCTTTTAATTAATGACATTCAAAGGTTTACGGTACAATAGAGGAATAATTATCGACATGTCCAGTTTATGAATGCATTTTTTTTCGTAACAAACTGGGTATGGAGTATAATTACAAGCTGCGTAATATACAGCCTTCTATATTTTTTTCTATTATCTAATGAAGAAAACTGGAAAGGATAAAAATTAACTATAATATTTTTCCTACAACCCTTCAATAAACCAATCAACTCGCAAGTCATAGTCCTCACTCATACGCCATGACACAGTGTTTTTCACCTTTAGCATCCAGTCTGCCCTAACCACAATTTTCTTTTCTATCTGTCTAACTGAGGGGCACGCGACGCTGTGTTTCATGTCTCCACTCCAGGACTCGATTGCTCTACGGACACTCAGTTTCCTAACTGTAATGACTAACCCACTACCACCACTACTTGCTCACTCACAGCATTTGGAATTAAAAAGTATTTTGACCAATACATGGATAAGATAGAGTCTCCAGTATCAGTCTTCTGTCATAAATAGTTATGAGGAAAGCAAAACCAGTATCCCCAAATCGCGGAGAAGGTATAAAATAAAAACCGCTGTCCAAATATCACAATAATGATGTCCATAGAATGTCCAGCAATGTCAATATCCAAACAATACCTGAAGAAGGCATAAATAAAACCGTTCACCAATATATCTTAAGGTTGTATAAATGTGCGGTATGGACGTTAAACTGGAATGCAATGCCACAGGTCGTTGTTTTTACGCTCCCCTTTAATGTTATTTCCTCGTTTATGACACTATAAAGACGATACCGGCCACTACGCGTAATGAAATCTTGTGTTCAATACCTTCCAGACACGGCTAACAAAGGAATCTTTCAGCTATCTTGGGATTAAGAAATTAAATTGCTTTAAAGTTTTTTTTTTGTAGAAAATTGTTAAAGGTTTCTTCAAACTACTCGGTATTTGTTACTTTTTGCCGTTATACCTTGAAATTAGTATATTATGGAAAATGTCATCGCTTCTTTTCTGAAATAATTATTTATTTAACAATTTATGTACTCACAAATAGCATAAGGATACATGAGTAGTTTTAGTTTTGTCATGTTAACAAAAGTAAGAGTACGAAACATTGCTTATTACAAAAGGAGAAATAAATAAAGATAGAAATCTGGCAGTACAAGTCAACAACACATCAGCAAGTATTTGACAATACTCGATGCACCGCGTACCGACACGTAGGTACTCGTACATTATCACACATGTCATCTTTGCACTGCGCCCGCATACCTGCTAATCTAACATTCAGGATACGCTAGTTCTACCAAAGTCACACCTTATTTCTGAACAGAAGAACCGTTGCTAATAAACATAAGAAACGAGTTGTAGAGATGTTAATAACTTAAATCAATTTTTAAGATGATATTTACCAAAACAATATTGAAAAACAAAACACCATTAGCTTACTACATAAATTAGAGATACATCGCTGTCGACAATTTAGCACGTTCTAGGACACTTGAGTTTTTTTAAATATCCCGATATGACACTTAAAAATTCCATTCATTTTATCATACCGCCTATAGCCGTACTACCATATTACACATATTTTTAATATTTTGTTACGACAAATACGGCCATAGACGTTGACGCCTATGGGCGGGACGTCATATCAGTAGTAACAATAAACAATGAAATGAGAGTGTGCAACAAAGTCCACCGCCCTTAGCCGGACTGTCACGTAAAGGTATATCGAGTTAACGGCGAGAGGCGGTCTGTCCCGGAAAGGGTTAGACATCAGTGAAAATGATTTTATTTAAATGTATAATTTGATTATTTTATTTAAATAAAATAAAATTAAGCTCCTCAACAGCAAACATTTATGGCAATGTGTACTAAAACTTAAACTTTTTAAACTTAAATCCTACAACACTGTTAATCGTACCTTGATGAAAAATCATCATCATCATCAACATCTCAGCCATAGGACGTCCACTGCTGAACATAGGCCTCCCCTTTAGATCTCCACATATACCGGTTGGAAGCGACCTGCATCCAGCGTCTTCCGGCGACCTTTATAAGGTCGTCTGTCCACCTTGTTGGTGGACGTCCTACGCTGCGCTTGCTAGTCCTTGGTCTCCACTCTAGTACTTTGATGAAAAATGGGTTTTATCTTTTACCTAAGTAACAGGCTCTAAATTATTTTCAGATTGTTACCCATGTGGAGCTGGAGCCGAGTACTAGTGTAGATTTTTGAAGTGAAAACTTCTTAAGCGGCGTTGTGCACTTTTTTTTGGAATGGGTTAAAAATGTTAAACTCGCGTCAAGACACGTGACCTGATCGAAAATTCGTAAGACGGCGCAGGGCTAGCTTGCGCGAATGTTCGTGTGTGTTTATAACTATTCAAGTTTTCACTTCTGCCGGCACTCCCAGAGTGCAACCCGTCGTTTTTTTTTATGGATAGTTTGAAACAATCATCAATACATACATGATAGGTGCGATTCTCAATGACCGTTGCTAGTAGTATTTCTGTACATTTCTTTGTATGTAAGTAGCGCCTCTCGCCTATTATTTACCCATTAGTTACTTAGGGGTATTACCTAACACTCGAACCGCTGTATTACGTATTGATATTCAATTAATGGTAAAGCTTGAATATCAAACATAAGCGAGCTTAGATTCGGCGCCGGCGACGGCTATTTTAATACACACACACACACACAAATGCGGCTTGGTGATCGAGTAAATACCTGTCTAATAAATATGACAATCTTACTAACATTATAAATGCGAAAGTTTTTGAGCATTTGTGTGTGTTTTTGTTACCCTTTCACGGAAAAAAGTACTGAAGTATTTTGAATGCTTGGTTCACAAAAAGTTATAACCTGAATGAACACATTTAGAGTTTTTATGCTGATTTTATGTTCCCGTGGGATAATTTTCAAGTTGAACACGGTCAAAGCAGCTAGTTTGTTTATGTAACCTTTAAGCCCTTGTCAAACCGACAGGCGTAACGAATGCGAGACGAGGCGTTTTTATTTGTAATGTATGGAATTGTTTGAATCCAGTCACATAGAAAAGCGAAAGTGATCCGATAGCGTGACAGAACTATTGGACTGACGTCTCGCTTCGGTTCGGTATCGCTTCGGAAACGCTTCGCTTTCGCTTGTCTGTTTAACAAAGGCATTAAAACTAAATTATGACTCAGTATTCAAAATATACAAACGAAAACAAAACCTTCATATGTTACGTTTGAAATTCTGGCTATAAAGATTTTAAATAATCGCGAATCTAACCTTCAAAACGTCAAAACAAAGCGAATTAAAAAATAAAGGACCAAGAAAAACTTGTTTAACTTGTCAATTCAGTACTCAGTAAAACTGTGTATAACATCATTCGATGTAAATTAATACAATCATAATGGTTGTCAAAGTATCGTACGACGCCCTGGAGGCTGTGGTAATGTAACAAGGTTACGAATTTGTTATCCCACTGGGATGTAACCCAGTGCCGACTAACCCCGGTTCATCCATAGAGGTTCTTAATAATATTTCTCCGAGCTATTCCCCACTTGAGGATACGAAGCAGCTCTTAGATTTGTTAAGTTATTTTGCGCTTGTCTACACGTTGGTACTTCGTGTTTTCCCTTTTTCTGTTTCGTAATTAAACACGGGAGATTGTGTTGTTATGCCCATGCTGCCCTCATGGGGTTAGGCAGAGGTTTGGTAACTTAAGTTTTAATGCTTTGCAGTCTGTTGTGAGCGTATTGCAAATTTGCTGCCGCGTTAGTCTCGTGGTCGCTAGCGCGGCTATGGAGCGTGCAGTGCTGAGCTCGATTTCCGGTTAAGGCAAAAAGTACATTTTTTTTTTCTTATCTTTAGAGCATAGTACTGTATGTCAATGAACGTGGATAAGGCGTAAGTAGTACATAAGGATCGTAGCGTCGTGTGATCCTGTGATTTCTACCTACGCCCGTATAAAAAGACTTAGGGCCAGTTTCACCGGTTACTGATAAAGTGTCGGTTAGTTATCTGATAGTTGATACTATCTACTACTTAAAGGCTGGTTGTAACTTTTTTCTGTTTCACCGTCGAACTTCCTGATAATTTATCTGGTAGATAGTTACCGGCCACTTGCTGGCCACTTAAGCGGAACGGCAACGTCGCTTTTTTTGCGTTTCGATACTACTACGTAAAATATTGAAAACTTAATTTTGAAAACTTAATTAATGAAATAATTATTGTTCAAAATAATCCAAGTCAACCTTTTTTACATTTGTGGTATGATTTTATCATTATAGACCGAAATTAGTAAGATGCCTATGATTAACGATATGTTTTAATTCGAAATGTGCTTATAGACACGAAACGTTTAACGTGAGTTTGTTTTGGGCGCTTTTGTTTGATTCGAACTGTGAAAGTTTATTATTAAAGTTTCGTTTTTATAATTTTACCTTTTTTAGTGAGTAAATTTAATTTTATATAAGTCTTCTCTTATTTCTATTGTGAATTTGCTTGTATGACATTTTGATTATGATTTTGTATCTACTATGATTTTGAATGTGTTTTTGGTTTTAATTGTATTTATTATTTGTGTACATTTATTAAAAAAATAATTTGGATGTTCTCCATACAGATTCGTACTGACTAAAATCCACAATGTCCTTCAATAGCCCTTTACGTTCCAGGGTCACGGTAATTCGGTAAGTCCCGCGGCAGGCGTTGGCCCTCTAGAGGGGGTCCCGTTATGCCCGGGGCGGGACTGCAGGAACTGTTCAGACTCGTTCTGACTGAAATCCAGGGTGTTCCTTCAATAGCCCTTTACGTCCTGGGGTCACGGTTACCTGGTAGAGGAACGCCTAAAATGCGATAACAAAGTTTTTACACTTGAAATGTACTATAATGTAGATGATAACTTCCTTAACAGCCACTTCATCCAGCTGATAACTTAACCAATACTTTATCTACCAGATATCGCTATCCGACACCTGTGAAACCAAAAGTTGTAGTTTATCTGGCAGATAAGTTCCTATTAGGCTATCAGAGACTTTATCAGTAACCGGTGAAACAGGCCCTTAAGTTTCTAATCTGGATAACTTGGACCTGTAGGACCGAGTTTGTGTAACTTAAAAAGGTATTTCACTTACCCAGTGATTGTTGAATTAGTGATGAATTACAGAGGTATGACGGTAAGATTTAAATAGTAATTACAGCATCAGATAAAAATCAGGTTTAAAATCGGACCTCAGCATGAGTTTCTATCGGGCACGCCGCAATCGCGGCGGTAAGACCCCTCTTTGAGGAGTGGCTGGATAGGCGTCACGGCGTCCTTACCTACCGCATGACGCAGGTCCTCACCGGACACGGAAGTTTCGGGAGGTTCCTGTGTCTGATAGGGAGGGAAGAAACGCCTGGGTGTCACCACTGCGAGGATCGTCTGGAGGACACGGTGGAGCATACGGTGCAGGACTGCCCCGCTTGGGCAGAGCACCGCCGTGTCCTCACGACGGCGATAGGCGGAGACCTCTCGCGCCCGGCATTGGTCGAGGCCATGCTGCGGGGCGAGACGGAGTGGGAGGCGGTCGCCTCCTTCTGCGAAGCAGTAATGCTCGTGAAAGAGGAGGCGGGCCGCCTGAGGGAGAGGACAGCGTCCTCCCTCCACCCCAGCCGCAGTGGTAGACGCCCACGGCGTCGGACGTCGCAGGACGATCTCCGGCCACCGTAGGCGCGGGCATGCGGGCAGCGAGTAATGGGCGACTTGCTGTCCGACCATGGACCATGCCCGGGTCGACGGCGCGTTGTGTTCCACGCGCGCCTCAAAGAGTGTCAGCATATTGACGGGGCCTGTAGAGGGCCAAAGCCTGCCGGGGTCGCGGGACCAAGGGATTACCGTGACCCCGGTACGTAAAGGGCTAGTGAAGGACACCGTGGATTTTAGTCAGTACAAGTCTGACAGTCCCTCCCGCCCTGCCCTGGGTGGGAGGACTCATTTGATGATTTTACCACGCAAAAAAAAAAAAAAAAAAAGCATGAGTTTCTATGGAGGTTTGTTATTCGTCTAGGTTAGCTCGAATTTTTTTTTCGAATAAAGAATGGTCTACATCAAACCTTTAACTTTTATACTTCTGATAGAATATACTAACTGTACTAGAAGCTATACGTAATAGTTACAACCACCATTTCCTCCTGTATAGCCCGCAATACAGTTTTGGCATACTAAATGAGAACTACGGCTTAAGGGTTTTAACATAGTTGCTTTATGTGGAAATACCTAGAACTTGGACAGAGAACTAATATACAAGTATAGAGTGTCTTAAGTCCACACAATAAATAATACATGAATATCACAGATGTATTATTTCGTTACAAAAGTGCACTTCATAAACACATACCGTCTTTTTTTTTTTCTTTTTTACGGTGGCAACATCATCAAATGAGAATCCACCCGTGTTTCTTCGGATGCCCTTTACGTTCCGGGGCCGCGGTATCCTGGATTTAGAAAAATCCGCGACCCCAGCAGGCATTTGGCCCCGTAAGGGGCCCCGTCGGGGACGCGTGAAACACGACGCGCCACCGACCCGGGCTTGGTCCTTGGTCGGACGGCGAGCTTACCCATTACTCACCGTCCACAAGCCCGCTCCGCCGCTGTGCCCTCTGCTATTCAGAGGGACACGCATTGGAGCGTCCACCCGACAGGCTATTGGCATACGGGCAAAGAGACCCCTTAGGCACACAGTGCCTAAGGAAGAGTTTTTGCCCGCATCTCAGGGTGCACCGGCCCGAAAAACTGGTCTTCCCCCCGGACGTATCCGAGAGGGAACTCCAGTCCACGGGCGCACGTGGAGGTTTCCTGTCTTAGCTTCCCCCACCAACTGTGTCCCCACGTTGTCGTCGTGGTGGGGCTTGCGTGTTTCGATGATCTCTGGGCCCCTGCCGGTAGAGGCACTCGTGCACTCATGCCGGACAGGCTCAGAGGGAGAAACCAGACCAAGAGGGACACACCGGGGAAAGGCGCGCCGCCTGGAGGATCGAGCAGTGTTCGAGCTTCTAGGCGGCGCGCGGCCCAATCTCAGAGATTGGGTCAAGGGGGGGAATGGTTCGCTTCCGGTATGCGTCTGATCATCAGACGTAACCGTGAAGCGAACCAGGGGAGGGGAAATCGGGTTGTAGGGAAAGAGGAACTCACCTCTCTAAAAAAGTTACAATCAAAATGAAAGAGTGTATGCCTAATGTAATACCCCAGGCGGGTACCAGCTGCTCCGCAGTTGGAGAATCCCGCACCGGACACGTCCGGTCCGTCCCACCGTACTCTGGGGGGGACAACATCCACTTTACTCCGGCAGTCGCCGCATCGAGCCAGGGGGGCTCACGTCGAGTCGCTGGATCGGACCAGCACGTCCACGTCACCGGTACCAAACGAGCGGGCACAGAGTGCCGCTCCGCGGACGGGGATGGCGCTGGTGCTCGGGTCGGAGTCCGACTCGGCATCAGACGCCATGAGCTTCCAGAGCGTAGCCTCTGGAAGCGTAGGGTTGGGGGCCGCAGAGAGGAAGAAGGACTTCCTCAAGCGCCCCCGATCGAAGGAGGACGTTTCGTCCTCGGAGGAGGGCCTTGCCTCGGCCCGGAAGATCCCCACTAGCGTGCGGGGTAAGGGCCGAGGCAAGACTTCGGGGAGGGGGCTTCCCCCCTCTGGAGAGCCCGAAAATAGTCTGGCCTCAGACGAGGCTAGGCTGACAGAGGTCGTAGCAGCCGCCATCCTCTCCGTCACTCGGAAGAGGATGAAGGAGACGCGGGGGAAGGCGATCGGCGAGGCCACGGCCTCCATCGTGGCGGCCGCGCTCAGTTGCGGCGGGCCTCCGTCTGCAAGGGACGAAGTGTCCGAGCTGCGGACGGAGGTTGCCCGCCTGACTGCTGCCACGGAGGCTCTCCAGAGGGAGAACGCCGCCCTCAAGGCGGACCTGGCTGGGCTTCGGGGAGGCGACCGGCGGAACGCGCCGCCGCGGGGTCGACAGGAGAAAGGCCAGCCCACACCAGCAGAGAACTCTGTTCTCAACCTGGTGCGACAGGAGCTGGCCGCCTTTCAGCAGCGGTTCTCCGTATTGGAGAGCCGCGTGCTGCGACCCCCGTTGGCGGCTTCTTCCTCCTACGCGGCTGCGGCCGCGTCGAAGCCGCCCCCGACCAAACCAGCGCCGGCAAGGACAGCTGCGGCGAAGACGGCCCCTTGTAGGACTGCCCCGGCAAAGCCTAGCCAGGCAGAACCGGGTCCGTCCAAGCCGACCCCGACCCCGACACCTGCGGGGCCGGCACGGTCGGCTCCAAAAAAGAAGGGAGCCCAGGCCGATAGGCAGCAGCCTCCGCCCAAGACTCCCCCGGCCAGCGCCGATTGGCAAGTGGCCGGGGAGAAGAGAAAGGCTGCCGGCGCGGCCAGGGCCAAAAGGCGGAGGGAGAGACGGCGGCGGCAGCGCAGGGAGCGTGGCGTCGCGGCGCGACTGCGCACCCCAAAAACCGCGGCTGTAGTGATTACGCTGCAGCCGGACGCGGTCAAAAGGGGCGTGTCGTACCGCGACGTGCTTGCGAAGGCGCGGGAGGCGGTGGACCTCACCGAGCTCGGGATCGTCGGGGGCCTCCGTTACCGGGTCACCGCAACGGGGGCTCGGATGCTGGAGGTCCCTGGCGCGACTAGCGGCCCAACCGCTGACGCTCTGGCCGAACGGCTCAGAGCGTCCTTAAATGCGGAGGAGGCCCGAGTCTCCAGACCCACCAAGCGCGCAGACGTGCGCATATTGGGTCTGGATGATTCCGTGACGGTGGAAGACGTAGTGGCCGCCGTTGCCGGGACTGGGGGTTGCCCTCCCGAGCAGGTGAGGGCGGGCGCCCTGCGTCCTGACTTCGCGGGGCTGCAGACCATCACGGTCAGCTGCCCCGTGTCGGCGGCCAAAAAAGTTGAGGGGGGCCGAAGGCTCTTGGTTGGGTGGGTATCTGCGCAGGTGAAACTGCTGGAACCCAGACCTCTGAGGTGCTACAGATGCCAAGTGGGCAACCACGCGGCATGTAACTGCACTTCGGAGGTGGACCGCAGCGACAGGTGTTTCCGCTGCGGTCAGCCCGGTCACAAAGCCGGCTCGTGCACTGCCCCGCCGCACTGCTTCGCATGCGCGGCGGCTGGCAAGCCGGCCAATCACCGGGCTGGGGGCAAGTCCTGCGCCCCTCCCACCAGAACCAAGGGCAGAGGTAGGCCCTCTGCCACCGTCGTCACCGCCACACCCGCCGCCGCCGCCGCCACTGCCGCCGCCGCTGCCGTGGCTGTACCCCCGCGAGGGGCCCTGGAGGAGGCTGCAATGGACTCCGATTAATGGCTCCATTGCGCTTCCTCCAGGCGAACATCAACCACTGCGCCGCTGCTCAGGATCTCCTGCTCCAGAGCGTGGCGCAGTGGTTGATAAATGTCGCCGTGGTCGCCGAGCCGTATTTTGTCCCGCCCAGGAATGACTGGGTGGCGGACCTGAACGGCTCGGTGACCCTCATCTCGTCGGCCGCCGCCGGTACCCCGCCCCTCGATCGCGTCGAGAGAGGGCGTGGGATCGTTGCAGCACGGTTCGGGGAGATCGCCGTGATAGGCGTTTATTTCTCCCCGAACCGAACTATCGCCGAGTTCCAGGACTCCCTATCGGAGCTGGGAGACGTCGTCGTCGCTTTCGGTTCCCTCCCCGCGCTCGTCCTCGGGGACTTCAACGCCAAGAATGTGGCTTGGGGTTCCCGGGTTACGGACTACACGCGGGGCAGGATGCTCGAGCACTGGGCCCTGGCGCATGGCCTAGTCATCGAGAACCGGGGTTCCGTCCCAACGTGCGTGCGGTGGACGGGCGATTCGGTGGTGGACATCACGTTCGCCACCTCCGGCCTGTCGCCGCGCGTCACAGACTGGCGCGTTGTAGAGGAGGTGGAGACCTATTCCGACCACCGGTATATCCGGTTCGACGTCTCCGCCCAGACCTCAGACACGCCGGTCCGACGGAACCCAAGTGGTCCGCGATGGGCGCTGAAGCAGCTGGACCGGGAGCTATTCCTGGAAGCCTCGATCGTGCAGGCCTGGGTGTCACCACCGGACAGGCCTGCCGACATCAACGACGAGGCGGGGTGGTTCCAGGAGGCCATGTCGGAAATCTGCGACGTGGCCATGCCCCGGGTCCGGCAAGGACGCGCCCGGCGTCAGCTGTACTGGTGGTCGCGCGAGCTAGCAGCGCTGCGCGAGGCGTGCGTTGCTGCGCGACGCCGGTACACCAGGTTCCGCAGGCGCCGCACCCGATCTTCGGATGCGGTGGCTGTAGAGACGGAGCTGCAGGATGGCTACAGGGCAGCGAAGACCGCCCTCCGCGACGAGATCTGGCGGGCCAAGGAATTGGCCCGCAAGGAGATGCTGGAGGCTCTGGACGGGGACCCATGGGGCCGGCCCTATAAGTGGGTGAGAGAGAGGCTCCGCCCCTGGGCTCCCCCGTTGACGCAGAGTCTCCAGCCTCAGTTCGTGGAGGACGTGGTGAGCGCCCTGTTCCCCTCGCGGGAGGAGCACACTCCCCCGCCCATGGCTCCGTCTCCGGCGGTGCCTGAAGCTGACGCAAACGCGGACCACAGCGACGACGACGTCTACGACGCTCCGGAGGTAACCGAGGTAGACCTGAGAGTGGCGGTACAACGGCTCAAAGCCAAAAATACCGCCCCAGGACCCGACGGCTTGCCAGGAAAAGCCTGGGTCCTGGCCTCGGGGACTCTCGGGCCTCGACTGGGTGGGCTCTTTAGCGCGTGCCTGGAGAGGGGCCAGTTCCCGCTTCGTTGGAAGACGGGGAAACTGGTCCTGATCCAGAAGCCCGGGCGCCCTGCGGACTCTCCGTCCGCATTCCGGCCCATCGTGCTGCTCGACGAGGTGGGCACGCTCTTTGAAAGAGTAATTGCAAACCGCCTCGTCGGGCACCTGAATCGGGTGGGCCCGGACCTTGCGGAGAGCCAGTTTGGCTTCCGCAGGGGGCGCTCGACGGTGGATGCTATCACGCGCGTGAGAGCCCTCACGACGGGGGATGCGGTTTCCCGGGGCAGGGTCGTCTTGGGGGTGTCTTTAGACATCTCCAATGCCTTTAACACCCTGCCCTGGAGTTGCATCAGGGAGGCACTCCGGTATCACCGGGTGCCGACCTACCTCCGTCGTATAGTCGAGGACTACCTGACGGACAGAGCCGTCATCTACCCCGGTCACCGGGGAGAGTGGAACCGGCGAGAGATGTCGTGCGGTGTTCCACAGGGATCGGTCTTGGGGCCGCTCCTGTGGAACATCGGTTACGACTGGGTGCTGCGCGGCGACCTCCCTGACGGCGTCGGCGTAATTTGTTACGCCGACGACACGCTCGTCCTGGCGAAGGGAGAGTCGCACCAGGCGGCGGCCGACGTGGCGACGCAGGCGGTAGCGACAGTCGCTAATAGGATCCGGCAGTTGGGACTCGACGTGGCGCTGCACAAAACAGAGGCCATGTGTTTTCATGGCCGTCTGAACGCGCCACGTTCAGAGTCCCACATTACGGTGGAGGGGGTTCGCATCGGCGTCGGGAGGACGATGAAGTACCTGGGACTCGTCCTCGACAGCCGGTGGAACTTCAGGGAGCATTTCCTGCATTTGACCCCAAGGCTGAACCGGGCAGCAGCCGCTCTCAAGCGGCTCCTGCCCAATCTCGGCGGGCCAAATGCCTCCTGCCGGAGGCTGTACGCCGGTGTCGTGCGGTCCATGGCCCTCTACGGGGCCCCCGTGTGGGCCCTAAGCATCCGGACGCGACCACACAAGCTGGTCGCATGCCAGAGGGTCATGGCTATCCGGATGATCCGGGGATACCGCACGATCGCCGGCGAATCAGCCAACCTCCTAGCGGGATTGCTGCCCTGGGATCTGGAGGCGACTGCCCTCCAGCGCGTCTATGAATGGCGCGTGGAGGCGCAGCGTCGGGGTGAATCCCCGCTGCCTCGACAAGTCGAGGCGCGGCGGGAAGAGCTCCGGCGTGATCTCAGGGCAGTATGGAGGGAGCGACTGTCGCAACCGAGGTCCGGGCACGCCGCAATCGCGGCGGTAAGACCCCTCTTTGAGGAGTGACTAGATAGGCGTCACGGCGTCCTTACCTACCGCATGACGCAGGTCGTCACCGGACACGGAAGTTTCGGGAGGTTCCTGTGTCTGATAGGGAGGGAAGAAACGCCTGGGTGTCACCACTGCGAGGATCGTCCGGAGGACACGGTGGAGCATACGGTGCAGGACTGCCCCGCTTGGGCAGAGCACCGCCGTGTCCTCACGACGGCGATAGGCGGAGACCTCTCGCGCCCGGCATTGGTCGAGGCCATGCTGCGGGGCGAGACGGAGTGGGAGGCGGTCGCCTCCTTCTGCGAAGCAGTAATGCTCGTGAAAGAGGAGGCGGGCCGCCTGAGGGAGAGGACAGCGTCCTCCCTCCACCCCAGCCGCAGTGGTAGACGCCCACGGCGTCGGACGTCGCAGGACGATCTCCGGCCGCCGTAGGCGCGGGCATGCGGGCAGCGAGTAATGGGCGACTTGCTGTCCGACCATGGACCATGCCCGGGTCGACGGCGCGTTGTGTTCCACGCGCGCCTCAAAGAGTGTCAGCATATTGACGGGGCCTGTAGAGGGCCAAAGCCTGCCGGGGTCGCGGGACCAAGGGATTACCGTGACCCCGGTACGTAAAGGGCTAGTGAAGGACACCGTGGATTTTAGTCAGTACAAGTCTGACAGTCCCTCCCGCCCTGCCCTGGGTGGGAGGACTCATTTGATGATTTTACCACGCAAAAAAAAAAAAAAAAAAAGCTCCCCAAACACATACCGTCTTACTACAAAAAGGTTAAACATCTGTTGAACACTTGACTAAAAAGTGTTAGTACAAAACCACCCTTATATGAACGTCAGTACGCTGTTTTGCAGTTGGCAGTTTTTACCCGACTACGGCAAAGCCAAAAGGAGGGTTATGATTTTGACCGGTATGTATGTTTGTATGTATGTATGTATGTATGTTTGTATGTATGTATGTATGTATGTATGTTTGTTTGTTCCCTCATAACTTCTAAACTACTTATCATTACATGACAAATGAGGTCTCGTTAGAAGCGTCTCAGTTGTCCGCTGGTTATAGGGTAGGTGACGTGTCACCAAATCCAATATGGCGCCCTCTAGGGGATGAGAAGTCGTTACCGAAAAAAAAAAATTTTTCGCACAGTACCGACATGGGTATCAAATTAAAGGGCTTGTTGAGCACATTTGAAATATATATACATTATATAGCTTTTATTAGCTAATTTTCTGTTTCTAACCTTGTCAACATGGATATCAAATGATAAATCTTAAATTCACAACTCAGAAACTATACATATAACAGAAATTACTTACTTCAAATAATATAACCCCAAAATTGTGTAAATAAAAAATAAGTTAAAAATAACTAAAACCCGACTACGAAAAAATCGCGCACTGAAAAGTATAAAACAAGAACAAGCCGTGGTCGTATGCCACCTAGCCAATAAAGATTGTGTGAAATAACCGCAGGTGGCATACGACCACGGCTTGTTCTTGTTTTATACTTTTCAGTGCGCGATTTTTTCGTAGTCGGGTTTTAGATATTTTTAACTTATTTTTTATTTTAGGCAAGTGTTCAACCGATGTTTAACTTCTTTGTATTAAGTCGGATTGCTTTTATTTGTACTATTACTATCGGTAAACCAGAGTATCATTAGGTAGTCTTAACTTCTACCAACAATCTTATCTATACTTACTTACTTACTAATAATATTATAAAGAGGAAACTTTTGTATTTTTGTATGTTTGTATTGAATAGGCTCAAAAACTACTGGACCAATTTCAAAATTTCTTTTACCATTACTTAGAGGGATTTTTCCGAATCCGTATAGGCTATTTTATCCCGGGAAATAGATATATCTAATAACATAGCTTAAGCACCCAGTCTGCTGAGCAAAGGCGCGCGATGCTTTGAGGGAGACTCCGATATTCAATTACTAGGATAGCATGAGTTTACAGGATATAAAAGAAAAGTGTTAAATGTAGACAATTGTTGTATAGAAATAATTTTTTGATGAGTGCTGTTTGAGGGAGACGCCATCTGTCATTCGTTTGAATTCTTTTAACGTATTTTTTTTTTTACGACTCTTTCAAGATGGCTACTGGTAGCTTAGTTACCACAGACGATAGAATAGATATTTTTATTCTGAAAGCTGTAGTTACCATTGAGTTGTTTGCGTTGGGGGAGGTTGCAATACTTCAGGACTAGGGAACCATAGGTTTAAAGAGTTTTACCACATTCCTAAGCAGCAGAAAACTGGTGATGGCAATGTACCATCCGCTTGAATTTTATTAAAATCTTTGATTTTACTGTTGTTCCTCTAGCCTACCTTTTGCTATTTTTTATATTTTTAAAATGTTTTTTTCTTTTTTTGTGTTTGTTACTACTACTTACTAATTATATTTTATATATTTTTAATATATAAAATATAATAAGTGAAATGAAACTAATGAATAAAGGACATTTTATAAACATTTTGAGCTATGAAGTAAATTTAACCTTTAAGGGGGTGAAAAGGGGGAATCAAGAAAGTACGTAACCCACGCGGACGAAGTCGCGGGCAAAGTGCTAGTTACTTATAATATGATAAGAGAATGACTCAAATAGGTCTTCTCGGGTCGTAAAGTGTTAGTTGGTTTTTAAAATTATAAAAAAGTAATCTCAACCTACACGAGATTAAGACATAATAAATGAAGTGGAGCATAAAAAGTGCATATATACTTAATGGGACAGATGATAAGTTTATTATTCAAAAAATATTGAACACTGAACACAAAACCATTTAATATTAAACACTGTCCATAAAAGTGTTGACACAAAATGCGCACAGTTCAAATAAATATGAACTGTGACATTACTGCAAGCAAGCAAGTTTCGAATGCGTCTCTAACATATAGAGGAGCACTTTTAGAATCGGATAGTCATTTGAGAGAATTCACAGTGTATCGGTATAAAGTCGGAGGTGACATTGCTGAACACGTATCGCCGCTAATCCTTTATCCGCTTCGGGGAAAAGTGTTGCTTTATGCAGTTTATTTTAAAGCCAATAAAATGGGCAAGGAATTTTGTACGCCTTCAAAAACAGTCTAAGCTTCTTAACACTTGATTTTTTTATTGGTATCATCTTCATGAGTATCAATTCCTGGAAAAGCTTTTTGTGAAAAAGATTGAAGAATTTAGCCTTCTGTGTTATGAAACTAAATACCTGTTACATATTATCAAAAATTATATCATTAATTAAATCTAGTTAGTTAAACAGCCTCAATTGATCGATTTTCAAGGTTATGCTGCGCTTACCGATTCACGTAAACCTTTGGTCACGGCTGTAATTTGAAGATCTTTGTCAGCCGATATCAGCTGATTAGTGGCCAATCTTACCAAGCGGTATCGTGTAACCTTATGCTGACTGGGTTGTAAAGGTCTAATAGGCAGTCACTTCATTAAGACATTCTTCTGCATCTGTTTAAACAAAACGCCAAAAGATTCGACATAATATGATGATTTCACAATCGATTCGAGAAATCGATTTCGAAATTTTTTACAATTGTTCTTTTTATAAAATACAGTTTCCATATTCAAAACAGTATCGAACACATCTAGCCAGCAACTTTATGGCTTGCTGCATCAACATTCAGAGGAAAAACTTACCATCTAGTAACCCTTTGGGGGTACGAGGGAAGTTTGCCACGCCAGCGTTTCGCAGCATCGTCGCTACTATTGTACGATTTCTAACTCGACTTCCCCCAGTGTATGTGTACGTTTTTCACTTGTTATGTAAGTGCGAATGATAACAGCGTGGCACGAATACAAATGCACGATCGACTTATGAAACGAATGTATGTGAAGATCAAAATAAATGTTGTCTCTAGATTATTATTCTATGCATGATAAGTTTTATTGAATTTCGGGTATTTGACAAAAATAGTCGTTTATTTTGAAGAAAATATTTTTCACATACTCACTTATATTCGATTACTAGCTTATGACCGTGGCTTCGCTTGAAATAAAATTACATACATATCAGAAAAAGTTTGTGATCACTAGCATAAGCTAATATATTTTTTTATTATTATATGGAAAAACCATTACACTGATAGATTTAATATTTTTTATAAAAAATCTAAAAACAAAACGAAATCATAATATAGTCTATTAAAAAAAAGATTTCAATTTTTCAAAGTGACCGCGTTTTTTATGTGTGTATGTGTAAATCCAGATAACGAAATACTTGTGAGTTTAACATGATGTTAACCCAGTAATTTTCAAAAATGGATCCGTTCATCCTCACAAACTTTCGAAATTATGGTATGTATTACATTTACAAAAATACTACTTTTAAAATGAAAAGCCAAACGAAACGGTGTTCACTGACATATTTTAACTTCACTCAATGTGGCAATTTATTTAATAAATACACTTTAATATTGTTCAGTCGAGTTGCAAATTGTTCAGAAATGTTGAAAGTAACGCAATGCTCATATTTGTTTTCAGTTAAATTATTACAGTGCAAAAAAATAAAAAAAGAATTTAAACACTTGGCGCAATATTGTACAACACATTGTACAATGTTTCATAACAAAAGCACATCCCTCAGACTTACAAGATTTTTTTTTTATCGTGGTAAAATCATCAAATGAGTCCTCCCACCCAAGGCAGAGCGGGAGGGACTGTCAGACTTGTACTGACTAAAATCCACGGTGTCCTTCAATAGCCCTTTACGTACCGAGGTCACGGTAATCTGTTGGTCCCGCGACCCTGGCAGGCTTTGGCCCCGTCACTATGCTGACACTCTTTGAGGCGCGCGTGGAACACAACGCGCCGTAGACTTACAAGATACAGTAAAAATTAAGTATAAATACGTTGGCGGTATGTTCCCGCTCAAAGTTTTGGGTGGTTAACTTTTCTGCTCTCTTACCCACGCCGGGATTAAATTTTAAACTTCAACTGACTATCCTCATGAAGTTGAAATGAGTTGAATTTATAGACTGTACTTACGAATTTAACTTGTGCTTAGTGTAACATTTATTTTAAAATACCGCAACGGCCGGGCAGCCATATAATCGGACTTTTGAACGGGGTTGGGTAATCTATCCTAACGTAAACATAAGGGATGTGTGTCTATTTGTTGTTTGACAGCACGGTAGACGCACTGGTTGAGCGATCAGCTGTTATCCTGCGTGTCAGAGATTCAATTCCCGCACGGAACAAATATTTGTATTGCATGCAGTTCCAGGTATAGCTGATTGTGTTTGTAAATTTTAAATGTTTGTAAACGAATCCACTATTCTGGACAAATAATATCTTAGTGAGGAGCTAAACTAGTTATTTTCTTCAAAAAAAAATGAGAACTAAATATTTAGTAAAAGTTTTATTCAACTTTCTTCTAAAAAAAGCTAAATAACCTTTGTTCATATGAAAATAAACTTCTTTTGTGATCATTGTCAACTACTCACTTTAAATTCAAAGATACAATAGAATAATAACAAACTCAGCAATGCGTACTTGTCTAGCTTATTTTATTTATACAGAAATATTGTCTAAATTGAAAAATTCAATATAGACGTAGGATGAGTGCTGCTCTGCAATCGTGTAAATTGTAAAGTAAAATAGTTTATTGTAAATGAATAAGTAATGTAACAATAAACATGTTTTACACTTGGCTAAAAACAAACAGTTATATAAATTAAACTTTTTGTGTAGATATTTTGGTTAAACTTAACTATGTAGATAAATTCTGAAAATAGAACATTGCTCTGTATTTTAGTAAAAAATATTCTTAATACTAACGTTTTACTAGTTTATGTTTGCGGCCTCTCTCCACCATCTCCAGGATTCCAACTATCTCAGTTATTAAATTCATTGAAATAATGAGGATGTCGTATGAATCAAACGTCTGCCCGTTTAGGGGTCAGTACCGAGCCATACGGTTATAGTAAACATAAATATATCTTGTATACTGTTATATAATATCAGTAACAAAAATATAATACATACAGATAAACAAGTAGAAACAAGTGTGGCTACCGACCGGCAATCTTCCCTCTATTATGTAATCGATTGGAGATGTTATTGCACAAGTTCGCGACTTTATTGATAGAGTTGCCAAAGTAATTCCGATAGACACGGCTGTATTCAATATTATTTCCGAGGGAAATAAATATTATACTATATTTGTGGCCTGTTTTTCGTTAAGAATACTTCAAACGATTTCCATTGTTGTGTAATTCATATGAATACTTTCTATTATTGCTAAGTTATCTTCCTTTGTTATTAAATACTTGAAAGTGTCATAGATCACTCTCACGAATTCAATATATTTGTATTTAGCGACCCGTCCCGACTCCGCACGGGTGCAATCTCTACTATATTATGAATGTTATATACATTTAAACCTCCTCTTGAATCTATCAAAATCCGTTGCGTAGTTTTAAAGATCTAAGCATACATAGGGACAGACAGCGGGAAGCGACTTTGTTATATACTATGTAGTGAAGATGAATTTGTTAAACATTTACAAGTTGTGATCCATGTTATAAATATTTATCAAAGCAAGTTGTAATGCGGGGGCCACACTACCGGGAAATTCTGGGAATGCTGTCAATTTTCATGATAAATAATCGTAGAGCATCGCGATAATTAATGGTATTTCCCGTTTTTCAATATTTTTGGTAGTTTTTGTTTACAAATAGAAATAATACCGTTTACTTTTACAACACTACATGGGTAAAATGTCGTGTTGCAATTGTAAATTAGAATAAAAAAGTAGAATCAATTCTATTTACTACGTCTCTGTTAATAGTTGAAAGTACCTTTTAATGGTCCAATTGAAATAAATGGTTTGATTTTGACTAGCCAATATCTCATCTAGAATACGTATTTAATACGTTTTACTTTGTGTAAACGCGGGAATAGAATGTCGATGATAAAATAGTTACAATAAGTGGCATGTGTACAGCGAATAAATATCAGAAAACGGAACTTTATCTCACCGAGACTCCCTCCTCTCATTGCGAAGAAATTCCTGTCATACAAGAAAGAAAACTAAACTCCTCTCTAACTCCGCTCACGAAAAACGTTAAATCTTTAATAAAGTTTTTACTGGAACATATTATGTGTACACAGAATATTATTACGCGATATAATATTGGCAGTCCTCTCCTGACTATAGTGAGGAGCATTAGCAAACAGCTTAGACTCTCGACACATAGCTCGGCAAACATAATTAATAGAGAGCCGTCTCGTTATTACAACGAAGATAAACTTTGGGCAACGGAGCTCAAAGCAAAATTAGCAAAAGGTATTGGAAAAAGTATCAAAGGGACAAAGAGATTTGTCCTCAACAATACTAGATACTATTGACGACAAATCACTACTGCCTAATCGTCTTGAACAAAATGGCTTCGGTGCATTTCAACGGACGCTCTAAAGAATTTCTCTTTTTAATATGAGCATCGATTCCAATTACAAAAGATCAAAGAATCGCCGCGCGCGGCCCACTTCGTCTTTGTTCAAACGAAAGATGAATTATTCAGAGACCTGGAAACGTTTCAATTGGCCAGCTATAAAAAAGGAAACGGTTCGTTGCCTCTTCCACTAAATTAAAATTTTTCTTTATTTTCGTTTTTAATAAATGTTTTCAGACCATTTTAATTTTCAATAGCGAAGTATTTAATTAGTTATAATCGTATTTATTATGATTTGTATTTCACTGCGCAGTACTGCGCAGTGTTACGAATTATTCAGTCAATTGAAAAATGTGTCTAATGTAGAGTGATGAACTATTCAAAACGTTTAATAAGCCAGTGGTTTTCAAAATAAAATTAGTGATTGTCTCTGAAACTGGCTTGATTAAATTTTGCACCACAGTTCACTACAGCAACCTGCCATTACTGTTGTTGTCTTAGCTGTAAAACTTTAAT
This sequence comes from Agrotis puta, assembly GCA_943136025.2. Classification (NCBI taxonomy): domain Eukaryota; kingdom Metazoa; phylum Arthropoda; class Insecta; order Lepidoptera; family Noctuidae; genus Agrotis; species Agrotis puta. Next base: position 10,046,474 of record OW964176.2, on the reverse strand, counting down.
TAGCGTTTGTTATAGCTTAGTTTATGCCACTACCGTTAAATCTTGTAATTTTTAACCAGCCTGGATTTATGAGGGTGACACCTGGCGGGGCTTATGATTGAGAGGGCGGACAGGCTGTACGGGAAATTATTAAAACGTAATAATTTATGCTCGCAATTTGTACGTTACTTGAATTCGTTCCTTGTGTCATTCATCACTGTGGGCCCCGGGATTAATTTTCACAATCATCTGTGAAAACGTTTTTGCCGATTACACACGTCGTTTGAAGCCGTTTTAATAAATTATGAAAGTCCTGAAAACGTCAAGAATTGGGATGAAAAATATAAAACTAATGTGTGTAACAAAAGTATGAAAATAAATTTCAATTTCACAAGACATGTTCCGCAGCAAGAATAATTTAACACTATGCTGCAAAACTTTATTTCTTTAGGGATTTGAAGGTCACATCGAAACTTGCAAATTGCAGAGGAACAGTTGACCTTGAAAAATATGTATAAGTCAGTACTTATCCTAGTAAGCTAAAAGAAGAAGACGAGAACTAATAAGAAAATATAAAACATTTCCTCAGCGATAAACTGACCCTGAAGCCGATTTTGTCATTCATAAATACAGCCAGTACACACCAGTAAATATGCTACTGGCTTCTAAACGTACCAAATTTAACGTGAAAACTTTATTAAGATTCGGCTGTAGATATAGATAACTTTTCCGTCAGTGACGGGGCGTCCGCTTCCCGTCGCCTTCCGCCGGGGAAGCCCTCGTTAATTTTATTTTTGTTACGGTTCACTTAATCCATTACCGGTTTAGAAATGGCCTGAAATTCGCAAATCTAACTATGACCATAGTTACATTTGCCTTGGAGAGAAAACCAATTTCTTCCGACCTTAAATTTTATTGAGTTTTCTTTTTTGCCGATGGCCGTCTGCGACTTTCGATCACTTGGCAGTCATAACCTAGCACCGGCTAGTGTACAATAAAACCTAATTATTATTCAAATCAAGCCCCCTTTTGTTCATTCATGGGCTGCAATAAAAATTAAATTATACCAAATTTTATTATCTTCCTCTTCGGGCTCATAACTCAGCGAAAATATTCATGAGGAAACTTTTTAACTAGAGATTTGTAATTGTTCTGCAGTTTTTTGTGGGCGTAATTTCATATTGTGGAATAAAATTAGAAATACAGACTTGTACAGAGCTGCAATAGGTCCGTAAAACTCAATTGTAATGTTGAATAATGTTGTAAAGGTTCTTGTGAGCGCGGTCACACAGAAAGCGGGACGAGAGTTTCCATCAACATGGTTTTCAATTACGAAATTGGACAAACTTTACTGTAAAACAAATACAACATTACATAAACTCAGCATTTAATCGTACTAGATATGCCAAGTTAGTACATCTACAAAAAATACATGAATACTAAGCAGTATAAAACTGAACTATGTAAATGTCGTCAGATTATTCCAAACTTTTTTTAAAAATAAAAATGCTTTTCCACAAAATAAACACATATACTGTATGCTACACTATTGTTAGGGACAATTATCCCCTTTCACAGCGTATAATTGAGCATGTTTAGAATAACCACTGACAAATGACAATCAAAATGTTACCTAATCGCTTAAATCCACAGCTAATTAATCTAAATAGCTGTAATAGCTAGTAATTAGGATGACAACGTTATACGACACCACTTTCGAACCGCAACGCGTTGTATACTGCAACCCGCAGTATTATTATTAGCATTAAGTATTATTAGCATTTGGATAATTAATTCGTTTACAAATTAATGACTTGAAAACCTTTGGTTTACACATAATTTAGGACTAATAATGCGGTTTTATGAATATAGGGAATCAATTAAATAAATTGCTAAACTAGTAAAATAAACAAAAGTAATGCGTTTTTATTAAATGTTAATTAAAACACCAATATAAATACATATAGGAAGTACTCTTGTACAATGTCTGCATTAAAAACCTTTTTAAAATTAACTTATACGAGTACAATCAGGCAGAACCTGAACAACCAGACCCATGGGCGATAATAGTTATTTTCGATACAAGTGCGAGAAGTCTGTCTTTATGAACGAGTTCCAACTTTTGAGCCGAGCCGTAGGCGAGGGTCAATAGCTGGAACGAGTTGTTAAGACAGATTCGCACGTGTATTGAACAACTATTTTTAATACAGTTGCGAAGAAATAAAAATTTTAATAATAAAAAATTAACTTCACTTAGCGTAGAAAATTTTACGAAAATGGCGCCAAGTATATTTTTTGTCATCATGCGCAAAGGCAGTGTACTCATACAGCCAATGTTTTGTTTATGTCGATACTAATATTGCTTTATTATTTGAACAAATAAATAACAAACATCAAATTTCATTTTTTTTGCATGATTATTATCAGTCTTGTAACGAAGAAAAAAATATTGAATTAATACTTTAGTAAAAATGAAAAAAGATTGGACTAAAGTCTCTTTGGTTGCATAGAGAGCCCATATTAATTTATTATGTTGGTAGTACGGTTTTTTATTTAACTAGTGCGAGAAATTGCATTTTATGCACAGAAAACTCCTCCATAAAATGTCAATATTCATGCAACTGTATTAAAAAAATATTTGTTTCATGGGGTAATCGAATACACGACACACACATAGTAAGCTACGTGTCGTTGTGACGGGTCCTGTAGAGGTCCAAAGCCTGCCAGGGTTGCGGGACATATGAATTACCGTGACCCCGGTACGTAAAGGGCTATTGAAGAACACCGTGGATTTTAGTCAGTTTGAGTCTGACAGTCCCTCCCGCCCTGCCCTGGGTGGGAGGACTCATTTGATGATTTTACCACGTTAAAAAAAAAAGCTACCTGTCGTAAGTGTCAGACGGCTGGAGTATTGACAGAGCGATTTTCAACCTTAGTTACATATCTTTAGAAATGCCTTACTGTAAAATTAAAGCCTTAAAATGATATTTTCTAACATATTAATTTTAAATAATCTTCCTGTATTTCACAATGAAATACTAGCGCTGTTGTACTCGTAGAGTATAGCTTAAATAGCTATGTATTATTTGGCCTGCAATAAAGTATATTCTATCTACTACCACTAGGTCGCGGGACTGTACGAATTACCGTGACCCCAGAACGTAAAGGGCTATTGAAGGACACCGTAGATTTTAGTCAGTACGAGTCTGACAGTCCCTCCCGCTCTGCCCTGAGGGGGAGGACTCATTTGATGATTTTACCACGATAAAAAAAACTACTATCATTACGTATAAACCATTTTCAAATAATATCTTCTTGTCTTCTTGGCATAGAGAACTCACGTCATACCATCACTAATTGGCCATACAAACCTCAGATTGAATTTGACAACTACATAATTGTTTAGACATTATGCTTTGATTCAATCGCTACATTCTCAATAGATACAATTACTGTTTAATTGAATCATCATATGCGAAGGCAATTTAATCTGAATGTTGATTTTAGTGGTTTGAAACGAGAGTTTGAATTTCGAGACGAAATACTTAGGTAGGTGACTATGGCCCTGTTTATTTTCTACAAACTAAGCATTCGATAGATATTGCAAAAGATAAAAAAAAAACCTTTTTCATGTATTTCTTTTTTTTTATTGGGATTAATTTACTCTTGATTGTAGTCTAGGTCAGAGGTGACAGATACAAAATCTATGATGGAGTCAATTATTTTGCATCAACAATCATTTTTATTATGAAACTATAGCGCAAAATTCAAAATTTCATACAAAATTCAATAGTTTCTGGTCTATCATGAAGCTAACTAAATAGATTTTAGAGAGGTCACATCAATGTTTTTAAACATGCATATGGAACCTTTATCGCATAAATTGTCAGATGATGCGACAAGGCATGAATAATAACTGCATAACGCCGCAAAGGCGCTGCTACGCACGTAGCGCTAGTCTACGCACGTAGCTTGCACCTACAAGCTACGCGCTCAGTTGGACGGTTACGGAATTTTTACAATATTATGTTTGATACATGTTATAGACAAACACATGGTGCAGAAACAATCCCATTTCCTTTCACTTTAATATTTGACCCTAAAAGTGCATCTTTGATGGCCCAATAAATATTTTTTACACAACCGTATGTTCAACTTTTGTAGTTTTAGTGCCGCTGACTCTAGAGAAAAATAAATAAGAAGATAACTATTACTTAGTCCAATAAGGCCACTTTTCACCAAATATGTGAACGTGACAATATCAGCTCGATTATATTCCATCAATAAATAGCTTTTGCATGGCATGGCTTCTCAATAATTTGTGATTGACTATACTCACACTAACTCCAAAGTAAACTGTTGATAGGAATACATTTCGATTGGACTCCATACAAAGAAATAAACTTATATTCGTATAGAAATATATACCACTACTTAAAAAAAAAAACTTAAAACCGACCACATACTTATAAATAAGTAGACTGCAAAATAGATCACACAAAAAAAACCGAAAGAGCTAGATTAAGACTTAGCGCTAACACTTTTAATTCGCTTCAAAAGGCTAAGTAAAGTCAAGGGTCGGTTAACACCCCAAAATGGCGAAAATTTTCCAATCAGCCCCTGTAAATTGGAAAACTTTTATATGCGTTCAAAAGTCCAGGTGTATTTCTATCGCTGGCAAGTCGAAGGCAAGTTTTTTGTTCCAATGGTGGTGTCGAAAAAAACGCTTTAATTAGCCTCGATTGAAAATTGTTGCCGTAAAAGTGAAACTCATTTATTGAGTGCAAATTAGCTTTCGTTTTTGTTGAGATTTTCGTGGAAACAATGATAATTAGAGGAGAGAATTAACGTTTTTACTGAACAAGTATAAACTCCTGAAGACGACGAAAAAACTTGCCTGATAGGTATTGATACAGATTAAAGAAATGAAGTCAACACCAATTGCCAATAGAAGAAAATAGGTTCGATTTAGTTTGAGATTAAAATCAATTATATCTTCATTATTTAAACTATTTCCAAAATATTCTCAACGCAACTGCTAACAACATTGGAATCGACAAACTTTCTAAACTTCAAACTCAACGAGCGTCTACACAATTAACCTGAGCTCGAACTATATTCTCTGCCAAAAATTCCCCACCTAAGACACGAACTTCGAACCTCTCGATAGCCACTCCGCCATCTCAACACTTGAGCTATAGTGAGTTTAACTGATCGGCAACAACGATGTTATTAGTGTCGCAAATTGGTTTTTGGCTCGGTTCGGCCGCGACCGCACCCAGCTCGCGGTCATTACCCATTTTGGCAGCTACAGGAGCATCTGACTTATGACTTTATGAAATTCTAACGCTTTCTAAATTGCTTTCCACGTACGGCATTATTTGATGTCATATTAAAAAGCGTTCGGGAATTTATTTCATTAGACTTTTATTGAAAACTAGCAACCCGCCCCGGCTTCGCACGAAGTAAATATGGATGTTTCTATCTATTAAGGTGATACGTCAGTGCAAATACGGTTTTTATTTTTTACTTTTCTTCGTACATATCTGAACTAAATATCTAACAACTTGGAATATAGTTATTGACTATATGATGTAAATTGTGATAAAAATGAAAACACGATTCAATGAAATTTTCTCGATACGAAAAAAAAAACATTATGAAAACATTTCACAACTGCAGGCGGCGTAACAAGACTTCGTGTTACTCTAGTTACTGTTTTCATATATTTATATATCATACTAGCACTTTGCCCGCGACTTCGTCCGCGTGGGTTACGTACTTTCCTAATTCCCCCTTTTCACCCCCTTAAAGGTTAAATTTCCAAAAACCCCTTCTTAGTGCTCCCCTACATTATAATAGGAAGCCGTGTGCAAAATTTCACATTCCTAGCCCCAGTAGTTTCGGCTGTACGTTGATATGTCAGTCAGACAGTTCTCCTTTTATATATATAGATTTATGGTTCATAATAATTGCCTGAAATAAAAGAAATTAAATTAAATTAACCTCTCGGCGACCTCTCGCGACCGGCATAAGAATACCGTGACCCCAAAACGTAAAGGGCTATTGAAGGACACCGTGGATTTTAGTCAGTACAAGTCTGATAGTCCCCCCTGGGGTTAGAGGACTCATTTGATGATTTTACCAACTAAAAAAAAAAAACGACGGGTTGCACTCTGGGAGTGCCGGCAGAAGTGAAAACTTGAATAGTAATTGTTGGAAATATCTTGTGAACAGATTTTAGTAAAACTCGCAAAAATGGTTGACTTTTTATTTCAATAATTTTCCAATGTGACGTACATCTTTTATAAACAATTTTACCTAGCAACGAATGTATCCAGCATACAAACTTCTTTAAAAGTAATAAAGTCACACGAACATTCACGCAAGCGCCCTGCGCCGTCCTACGCTTTTTCGGTCAGCGTCACGTGTCCTGACGCGAGTTTAAGATTTTATACCCATTACAGAAAAAGTGCTCAACGCCGCTAAAGAAGTTTTCACTTCAAAAAGTGGTTACTTCCTATTTGCTCCAGAACAAAATGAATAGATTTCTATGAACGAAACATTTGTTTGACTTGTGTTATAAAAACACAGGACATTGCAGATAATGTCTACTGTAGCCTACATTTCGTCTATTCTGGGATGTCCATCCATGGGCAGATGCTCCTAGATTGACACGGTGCATAAATAATAGCTATCCTAATCGATAGAATACGTTTACCCATTAGCTGGTCAGTCACAGTAGGAATGCATTAAATACTTGGTGATTGATTTCTTAAATAAAGTATACACGGATACACATTAACTTCTTTGTAATTAATTGGATAGCGATTAAAATTGCATTTTACAATGTCATGATTGTAGAATCAATAGTTAATTTTATGCAAGACTAGCACTTCGCCCGCGACTTCGTCCGCGTGGGTTACGTACTTTCCTAATTCCCCCTTTTCACCCCCTTAAAGGTTAAATTTCCAAAAACCCCTTCTTAGTGCTCCCCTACATTATAATAGGAAGCCGTGTGCAAAATTTCACATTCCTAGCCCCAGTAGTTTCGGCTGTACGTTGATATGTCAGTCAGTCAGTTCTCCTTTTATATATATAATATATAGATAGATAGAAGATAGATAAGAAACATTTTAATCTGAAACACACAAAGAAGTTCATTTAAAATCTGTTATGTCAACGTATTGGCTTATCAGCAAGCGTAGTGTGATACGCCTTCCATCTAGATTGTCGACGCGATTACACGACGTACAGCGCAGTGGCTGTACGATCGACTGCTGTGCAACACGTCACGGGTTCGATCTCCACACGGTACAAATATTTGTATGATCTGAGTGGTTTGTAATGTGAGTTTCTATGTTTGTAAACGCATCCACGATCCAGGAGAAATTCCTAGAGCGGGGCAACGTTTTTAAAAAAAAAGAAAAGATGGACCGAAGATCTGAAGAAAGTGACTGGGACAAACTGGATGCAGATGGCAGAGGACAGGGTGCTGTGGTACAGCCTGGGAGAGGCCAATGTCCAGAAGCGTCGATTGATATCGAAGAATACTCGTCACCATCGGTAATTCCAAGAATTCAAAACTTTTCGTTGGCCACGCTAACTTAAGATCTGACAGCGAAAAACATCCTGTAAATGAAGTTGAAATAAAACTACCTTACTTTATCACAAAAAGATAGGTAGGTACCCAACGAAAAGTGCAAACTACCGCCGAAATGACTTGGAATACAGTAACACAATAAATACTAACGAAGCAACTGAACGTCTGCGGTTTGCTGCGACAAGTATTTTTAGAGCTAATCAACATTCCGGGCACATACACCGCCATGTCTCATTAGAACACCTTTGTCTTTAATTAACAATGTACTGCTAATTATTACTCCCACAATAATTATAAGGGCCGCTGACTATACATCGATGCGTCGGATGACATGTGTTGGTTCTATTCAGACCCTCATTTGGTATTGCATACTGAATGCTCTATTGTCTTTGAATTAAATTACGTTGAAGGGTTTCTGTGTTAGATGTATTGGATCTGAGATATAGTAAAGGCCTTCTGGGGTCGTGGGTCTGAAGGAAATCTGAGCTATTGAAGGACTCCCAGGATTTTGTCAGAATGAGTCTGAGTCTTTTATAGTCTATTCAGGGCAGATGGACTCATTTGATGATTTTACCAAGATAAAAAAAAGATAAAGTAAAAGGTGTCTTACAAGATTTGTGTCTTGAGAAGTTTTCAATCGTCTTACGTGTACTTATTTCTTAACTACGAATAACTTTTTCAAATTATAGTCAAAAGTTTTATAATCTGTTGTACGAGTAAAAGCTGCTTCTAGTAGTCTGGTGCAAGAAAAGAGAGCCAAATCTCTTCATATAAATTTACAAGAATCTACGTGTACAGTAAATTACATGATTTCTGTACAATATAAAATAATGGGGATATTCACTCCTTAGGCATACTTACTCGTAACACGATAATAACGTAGCGCAAGCACCATCAGGTCGTCATTTGCAAGCGGCCATTAACAAATGGCGTCCTGTTGTCGGTTGCGCTACGTTAGTATTGTGTTAAGTTTGCCTTAGGTGTGTGATTTCCCATCTTACCCCTCGTCCCCGTCTTATACACTGTTATAATGCAGCAAGAAATGGTATAAATAAATAACTAGCCTATCTCGAGCTCAGACTTAGTGTAAGAAATATATTTGTTCATCATAACATGTACGTACTGATTACTGTTTATGACGACATTTTCGTTTTATAAGCAGGTGAGTAACTCAACGTCACATAAAGCATCGTTCAAGCCTCTGAGTAGTCCTTAAGCTTGCGGCTTTCACAACTTTTTCATTTATTTTTCTTTAAAAAATGTCGTGAAGAGGTTTCTTGGCAATGCTCATTAGTAGAAAATAATGAGTTGCCTATACACAAGTAAGTAGCGATTTATGAGTGTTTTGAAAGAAAAATAAATTTTGTAAATCAAAAGTCCGTGTTTTTTATTGTAATGATGATCCTAATTAATTAATTATTCATGAAGAAGTACCACCTTCATTTATTTTTCTGATTATTAGATCCTTTACATAGGATTTTGGTGTATTCCTGTTGATTATTATTATATTGTTAGTCTGCCCAAAAAGTAACCCCATAAAACGAGGTTTTTAACTTCGTTTTTAATTGAATAATCCCTCATTTCATTTTGACAAAATCAACAAACATTTGCTTTCACTTTATCATAATAACAACCACAATCGACAATTTTCCAGGTTAAACCAAGGTTGCTTAGGTTGGTCTGTGGATGGGTGACCATCTGAGTTACCTCCATGTGTCGGAAAACACGTTAATCCATTGTTTCCACCTTTCATTTATATAAATTTTACAGCCGGTTTAGGTAACCAGTGGCCCAAAAGTCTTTCAACAAGTCTTAAGGGTTAATTATTCCTCAACACAAACTAAGTTGTATACATTAAACGCGTAGTGCGTGACTTAAACGTAAATACTTCGATTTTGAAATTGATAATACGCGTATACACATATAAATTTTTTACAATATTAAGAATGTGATTAAATCTATGAGAGAAATGTACTAAATGTGTTTTTCAATTAATATTGGACCAGATTACTAAAGGATTCTGTACTTTTACTCAACAATCAGCGTTTCTACACGATGTCATGTTAAATATTGATATTCCGTAGGTAGACCCGACCCCAACATAATTCAGAAAAAGCGAGGCAAATGATGAACAATACACAAAATAAAAACACCTGCACAGTTTTACGGCAAAATCACAAAACCACAAATAACCTGCATGACTATTGGTCAATTTATTTCCATTCCCAATTAGTAATGTCATTTCAAAAATTTAATTTAAGTGTCTGCGACTCTGCGTGAATTGAATAGCTCAACTGTGACGAGGTGTTTACACTGTTATTAATTTATTTTGATTTAAGTATACATGTTACATACCTATTTAGTTAAAACAACCAAGTTTGTGTATTAGTTTGAAGATTATTCTAATGTAAGCAACACCAGAACATATATAGATACCTGTACTGATTTACCGGAAGAGATTCCTAAAGAAACACGCAGTAGGTACCTTTTTAATCGTTAGCTGTATATTTTAACCTGTAAAATCTTTTTCATTACCGAAACTTAATGGATAAAATTACAATATATTTATATCAATGACATAAAATATTATAACATGGGTCTGATTAAGAATGGCACACCAGACACGAAGAAAGTAAAACCTGGCAATGGTCCAGAAAAAACTGAATCATACCAAAACTGCACCCGAAAGCCTTCACAGGAAGACATTTAAATAAGAATGGTCAATTAAAATCCCCTCAGCACAGAATTCATTGCTACTCCAAGTCCACATCACTCGAAGTGTAGAATATTTAGAGCAGTAATATTATAAATTCTGAATATAAGTGCTCTCACTGAATTCTGAGTGTGTACTTCAGAAAATTACGGGAAGGCGGTCTTATCCACTTGAGCTGCCACTCCCAAAGGTTTGAACTCAAATTATTATCTGTATAGCTCCTGTACAAAATCGTGCTACAACCTATAAGCCACTGATTTCTTCTTTTGATATTTTAACGCAATAGGAAATGATAAAAGATGTATATTAGAGTTTCGTGTACGAAGATATAAAATATTTTTTCTACAAAAACATTAAAGTTTATAATCAAAGCGTGTCATTTCAAGAGGAATGAATTCTTAATAACCAATTTAATTGATGATGAATATTTACATCAACAACAAAAAACTCTGATAAAATTATAACAATGTCGGTCATTTACCATTACGTATTATTTACTCATTTACTTTTTAACTTAGTCAGATATGACTAGAAACTAATTTTTAAAAGATAATTTAATTAAGACTACAAACCAGTTGAAGCTTTACGTTTAACTAAACGTAAAAGGCCAGATTTTCAGTGTAAAAATTCATTAAGATCATTAAACTTAAGTAAACATTAAGAGAAGTGAAAACTTAGCGAAACCGGGAGCACCACGACATGGCGATAATTATTCAAATCCTCCCCCTCCTTTATATTTTTATTCGGATGTTTTAATAAAAATTAAATTTCACGTAATTTTATTCTTATCTTCAGCAGCAAGACCATATCTCTGAAGAAAATTCGTAAATTATTCATGAAGAAAGTTTTAACGGGGACATGATTTTAAAACCGACATTTGTAAGCTCCGCGGCAATAACTCTGTAGGATTTAAAATGATTGCTGGAACTAACTCGCGGTATTAGTGATGTTACGTACTTTTATGACTTGAATAAACCAAACGAGTACGAGTCCGAATTTTTACGGCCCTTGATATTTTTCTTAAAAACTCTGGCTATTTGTAACTTATTATTTGTATTTTCTTGGACATGTTAAAAAAGTATGCTTTCGTTATTGTTAGTTGGAGTAAAAGAACACTTAAGCTTTTGTCAAACAAACAAGCGTGACGAATGCGAAGCGAAGCGTTTTTATTTGTAATGTATGGAATTGTTTGAATCCAGTCACATAGAAAGCGATCCTATAGCGTGACAGAACTATCGGACTGACGTCTCGCTTCTGTCCGGTATCGCTTTGGACTCGCTTCGCCTGCCTGTTTGACAAAGGCATTAGAGGTAAGTGGAAAGCGTAGGTATTCCACTCAACTTTTTACTTCTAGTTCATTAGGTACATACTTAAAAAATAAAGGTGTCTGTTTTTAGAACAAAAGAAAAACCTTTGAGACTTAAGAAAAATAAGTTCACCACAACAAAGCCTTAATGATGCAATTTCTCACGCTTACGTAATACTCAAACTAAATTATGTACCAAGCTGAATATCACACGTTAACGTTCTTGAAGACGAACTTACGAACAAGAAATCAAGTTGGCTATGAGTTGCTTAAGTTAAGCTTATGCTTTGTTATAACAAATTTACAAAGCGAAATAAGAAAGTAAACAAGTAAATGGAGAGTTGGAGTCATCGTTTACTTATACACGAACGTTTTAGTGTAAACAGTTAGCTCGGAATACGCTTACAAGCGGCGTCAAGTTGAAAAGTTAGTTTCCAGTGCAAATAGCTGGCAGGGAGCCGGCCCCTACCTATGTTGTTGAGAATGTACAATAACGCCTCATTATTAGTTTAAATCCATATTTTCAAATATTTAAGTGGTAAACTGGTTTTGAATTTTGGTAGAACTGTATTTAATGTTCACTATATCATCAAATACAATTAGTTCGGGGTTGGGGAAAAATTAAACTCAACATATATCAAATCAAATCAAATCAAATCATTTATTTCAACTAGGCCAATTACAGGCACTTTTGAATTGTCAAAAGACATAAAATAAAACTAGTACAACAATAGTTATGGTGCTACAGTCCCAGTCACAAGACATAAAAACTGTGAAAGTACCGTAGGTGCTCATTCCAAAGCGTAGATCTCTATGGAGAAGAATGAGCAAGAAACTCCATGGACACTCTTTTTCAATCGCCAAAATTATTACAAAACTTTTGTTACATCATTCATCATCAGATGGTACATTGTGTGAGAACGATGTGGCAAGTTAATAGTGTCCATAGTAAATATAGAAAAGACAATTCAAAAATAAAGTTACTTTAAATTAAAATAGACCGGGGCAGCTAAGAGATGACCAGTCCCAACTGACAGCGCCCGTTCACGAACATGACGCATATATCAGCACCATTCAGCTCAACCATTTTGAAGGGAACTAAATGATCCGACACACACGCCACCATTAGCGAGACATTTGAGTGAGCATGACATACTCTCAACCGCCAGAGTCATTCAAGTCAATAAAAGACGTAGGTTTCTAGTCAAAGATAGCTCTGAAGTACATGGTACTCACACAATGCTGGGTATGACGCTATATAATACTAGATGGATACACTCTATACAATGCAAGAGATAGTTGTACATTCTTCATCCGCTGCGACAATATTAATAAAAGATGAAAGAAACCTACGACTGTCGTACTAAAATAATAAACAATACACACAAAAAGACAAACAATAAAATGTAAAGTAGGACAAAAATGTCCGTTGATCAAAATAAAATAAAACAAATACAAACACATAAAATAAAACAAAACAAGATGACTTAATTAAGTCGTAAAAAACAAATAAACAATTATATGAACTCATATAACTAGTCGGGATAAAAAAAAAGAAATCTGGGGAAAGAGCATGAACGCCGTCTTAACTACAACAGAGTGACCAGCTGTTTTTATCGTCTAAGTAATCGTTTATGGAATAATATGCCTTAGAACAAAGATTGGATTTAATCTTAGATTTAAACACAACGGCGAGTCTACTATACCTAAGGCGGCCCCATAGAGGGCCAAAGTCTGCCAGGGTCGCGGTACTGGTCATCAGGTAACCGTGACCCTGGAACGTAAAAGGCTATTTGAAGGATGACCGTGGATTTTCGGCAGTGCGAATCTGACAGACCCTCTGTCCTACTAAGGGCGGGAGGACTCACTTGATGATTTTAATACGATAAAAAAGACAAATACCTAAACTCTCTCTTTCTCATATGGCAAAAACTAGATACATACGAGTACTCCTTTCGTCTTCAACTTAGTAAGTTTACCTGATTTTCTCCTGAAGAATTTCATAAATTTCCTTCTTAAACGTTTCTTCTCACCGTTGCCTCTCTTAACTGCCTTGTAAATACACGATTGAATATAAAGTCAAAACAACACAAATTCAAGAATAACAAACTGAACATCCAAAATAATTAATAAACCTGCCTTTACAAGACCGAACACATACATAAACAACCAGATACAAGAAAAACTAATTCATAATTCATACAAGATGAATACACGCTGCGAAGCCTAATCGCTGGTGGCAGAAATCACGCACAATTCATAGGTACGGTGATTTATATGCAAATGTACTTATGGTACAGTCAACAACAAAAGTAGATGATCAAAATCAGAAATTCAATACTAAAGAACGCAGTTCGCGTCAGAACAGTGTAGCGTACTTAGCGTATCACATACTTTTAAATCCACTTAGAAGTGGATTCAAAAGTATGTGATTATAATTTACCAAACACTTACTTCTAGTTCATCTGCACAGTTCTGACGCAAACTCCGGTAATTAATATTGAGTTTCTGATTTTGATCATCTACTTTTGTTGTTGACTGTACAAGCGGTCCCTATTGAAGCAGGCTGCCGGAGTCAATTGAAGACTAATTTGAGCTCCAATCAAATTTCTGTAAATTATCACACTGTCATTACGTATTTCTCACTGTTTGTGCATTTATAAACAGAAGGTGAATTTGTAATGGTACCTTGATACTACGTGTCTAAGGTATATGAAACAGGGAGTCCATTTCTGATAAAAGTCCACGTTATTTCTCACTTTGTAAAATGATACGATAAGGCTCATCTTGTAAAGTAATTACATTCACATATAGCAAATAAAGCATATACACGTACGCCATGGAGAAAAGTTTACCAAAGTGACAAAAGAGGGAAGGAAAATTGATTGATTAGAAAAAAGTTTCAACCATCACATGCAAATAGCGACCATACCTACCTACCTAATCATAATAATTTAAAATTAGAAGACTTCAAAACTTGAAAACAACTGATAGAGAATATAATTTATGTCAGATAAACAACAAATTAATTGTTTAAGATACTTCACAGAAAGTTACGTTTTCTCGTGAACTTTTCTCGTTACATAAACAGTGTCGAATACCGTCAGTGTTATGATTCGCTGAGCTATATTTACATAGCAACAGGAGTTTATCCGTTTCATTGACTTTATTATTACGGCACAATTAAGGTTTTTCGAGATTATATAAAAGACACGGAAGATTGAAAATACTTGAATATGAAAGGGTAATTTTGACGCATATACCCTTTTCATGTGATCTACCTAACTGGGTATTTTGAACTAGTAATAATTTAAAGACTTCCGAGCTCCGACGCGACTCTCAAAACAAATACATGAGAGGCGTTAGTCACCGAGAACAAACGCTTGCACAGTAAACGTACAACTACCGACAGTTGTACAAACGGCCGATTGTATTTGAAACAAAGCTAACGAACCGTTGAATCATGTAAACAGGGGCCAAGACGACCGTCTTGTTTATCCAAAGAGCCTTTGCTTCATTAGGATCCAATTTACTGTCAACAAATTAATCCCCTTTCAGTGCTATTGTATAACCGATACCATTTAGCTGTTATCTGATGATAAACAATCGAACAAGAGGCATTTAATTTCAGGTAATTTGTGTTATAAGCTGGGTTTAGTTGTCGTCTAAGTGGCAACTATGATAACCTACACTGTATGGGGTACCTTGATTATAGCCCTAATTGCGCGAGATGTTGTACGCGTAATGATGACATTCACTTGATTGGGTGATTCTATTGAGGGATTGTCTTTTGAAATGTATTAATAATAACTTACGTCACACAGAAGATCTAAAGATCATGAATGGCACACAAATTAAACCCCATCTATTATTCGGAAAAGCGGTAAGATAAACACGAAGTAAAAAGAACACGGAATCAAATAACAGTACAGCCGACTTCAAATACGATAAGGAAATTAAATAAACAAAACAGAGCAGAATAAGTCCATTCTCTTATTTTCAATAGTCGGCTAATAAAGGAAATCATTGAATAAGTCGAGCAGTTCAAGAAAGCAAACTGCTAAAGCGGAACACAATGCATCACAACTGGGAACTTTTCTATTGTTGACTTAAAATTAATTGCTTTTCACTGAATTTATAAATAGGAGTTGAGAAGGAATGCTTCCTCCACAAAGTGTGCAATCGGCAAAATGGAATTTCAAAACTACTGAGATAATTACTTAGACATATTTGTAAGGAAATGCTCTTGTTTAATGTTGCTCTGTTTATAAAGTGCAATCGTTGCTGTTTAAACTTGCGATCTGATTAAAAATTCTTCTTTGTTGCGTTTAAATACTAAAGAGAGGAAAGTTCCTACTCTTTTCTTGATTAAATAATCTTGATGTGTTTATCTTCCTGATTCGGTAAGTCTGTATATTTTTTTAGACGACTTGAGCCATGAGTAACTGTTTGAAGGTACACTGACATTCAGCAATCTGAACTTTAACAGAGTATCGTCAGAAATAAATCATGGGTTTTGTTAAAAAATTTAACAATTTATCATAAGTTAAATTATAATAATAGTTCATTTAATACAATTTGTACCAATTTAGGTTACAAAATGAACTTGCTTTCAAAAAATATGTTTTTTGGTGTAAAAAAAACTGTTTTTTTTTTCTTTTATTTCTAAAAGTAGGAGCCCAGATACTACTATTTTAAAATCCAGCATACTTGTTTCATTTTCCCAATTAATCTGTAGAACCTCACGAGACGAAATTACAGGTCTGTATTTGCAAATTAATTTAAAATACGTGAGCGTGAAACAGTCGTTGTTTGCAGTACCTGCAATAAATTGCAATTAGGAAAGCTGTTGTGTCTTGTTATCGAGTTAGCTGCCTTCAAGCCTCTCGTCGCTTCACGAACACTCCAGCATAGCTGTGATGCTGTGAACGAATTTATAGCTAACATTGTTATTACATCAAACATTTATTTAATGTAGAGTATAGATGTTCTTTATCATACTCTCTGCTACTCGTATAATAAATGCGAAAGTTTGTAAGGAAGGATGAATGACTCTTTCACGACAAAACCCCAACGGATTTTAATTATTGAAAAAAACAAAAATATATATATGTATAGGTTTTCACCCCAATAGGAGAAAAGTGTATAAGACGGGGACGCAAGGTATGATGGAAAAGCACACACTTAAGGCAAAAGGCAAAAGGCCATCAGGCCGTCATTAACAAATAGCATCCTGTCGGCGCTTGCGCTACGTTAGTATTGTGTTAAGTATGCCTAAAGAGTGTATATACGCACTATACCTCGCGTCCCCGTCTTAAACACTGTTCCCCTACTACGATCCCGTGGCACAATAAAGAGCTACACACGGACTAAGCCGCAGGTATGAGCTAGTTGGGTATAATTTAAGTAACGCGTAAAGGAAAGTAAATACTTTATGTGAAGAGTGATAGTCATTAAAATAACTGATGGACTCTTCTGAAGGTGCCTAACTCGTAGCCCAGTCCTGGGCCGAATCAATTTAGCCACCGACAAGCTAAGAATATGAAGGAATTTAAGCATTATGTACAGTATATTCTTGGAAGGGTTCTTTGTATCACAATGCAGCTTAAATTAATTCCACCCCTCTACACTGTAACTTTCTTGAGAGTATTTGTAACTGTATCAAAATTCATAAAAATCTGTCCAGCAATTTAGGCATCAAAGTGATTCAGACAAAATTCACTTTTGTTTTTAAACAGTATTGTTATAACGCAGTATCATTATAACAGTTAGGATGACAAAATTGCTCTAGCGAGATTATTCGCACAAGCAAAGGTCGGGATGAATAGAATCATAACAGATCTCCGCAGCATCTATTAGTAAGCCCCGAAAAACAACGACCGTATCGGTCAGCCCCAACAAGACAGCTCCCTGATAAATCATAAAATGGTCGGCGATATTAAATTATTTTGTATTCAACGTTTCTGCAATCAAAGTTGCCTTCCTCAAGAATGGAAAAGTCACAGATAAAATAAACGCCGAATCTTTCCTCGTAAATCTGTCAGCAAAACAATTCGTACCCTTTCACGAGCAATAAAATGCTACCAAGAAGAGAGAAAAGAAAAAAGTATCATAAATATAAGATTCATTTATATTCGTTCAGCCGACCCTTGAGGGGGAACTGAGACCGCCAGAGTATCGAAAAAACAATGTGATCAACATTTATGTCAATAGTATAAAAAGAGACTGTACATATTCTTGCTGAATCGGAAAGCTGTTAAAATGTAGTGCCGCGGGATTTGCGGAAATCCAAAATAGGTTTTTGTATATTACTACAAGAATTTATGTGTGAAACAGAAAAAATCTACTTACTCGCAATTGAGTGGAGCGGAAGAGCAATGAGTTTTGACTGCCTAAAACTACCCTTTGCGGCCCTTTACAGGCCCGTAGTGACCTTTCAAGATAGTCTCGGGACCTCAGCAGACGTTTGGCCCTAAGGGACCATTCAGTTTGCTGACCGCTTCTTGAGATGCGTTGCACATAGAACAAAATACTCGGCCGCCGACAACTCAGGCGTGATCCTTGATCGAACGATGAGCTAAAGGATGACGACGAAATATTACCATGATACCTATATGTAGCAATAAAAAAACAGTTATATTTAGAGTCCGACATTAATTAAAATCTTCTGTCGAAGCCTTCAAAACGAAACCGACGTAAAGCAAAGTAATTTTAAATTAAAATCCTACAAAAACCCCCAATCCCTTTCTGACCACCGATCAATTGAATGTTTTCGGTTCTTTACGTCATTGATTTTTCATGCCCTTTGATCTATTCTAATTTATCCGAGTACTTTCCGTGTGATCTTTATGAGAATACCACTGTTGTATCGAACGCAGTGATCTTCTACATGAGTAATTTCTATTTTGATGATTATTGAATTGAAATAGACAGTATATCGATTGACCTATACGACAATTGTCATCATTATCATATGCCTTTTTCAACTATTGGTTGAAGTTAGCTGCGAGTCCCAAAGTAATTTACATGGAACGACTATTTTTATACTTCTAGATGAGACTGTTTTTTCAAACTAATCGGCAGAAACATTTTCTGAACAGATTCACAGACATACAATCACTACAGACATAAGAACATTGATGAAATATTTCTGTTTTATTAAAATTAAGTTTTCATGATAAAGCTTTAACAGATAGCATTCCTGCATAACCGTTTTGTAACTTTTCAGCAACGTTTGCGCTTTAGCAACTTTTCATAAACGGCATGTTCTAAGAATCACTTTCATCCCGTAAAACACAGTGCTCACACAAACATTTTAACCCTTTGAATGTAGATATGAAATCTAAGAACTTGAAGATACGGAGAATTGCTTTATACCATCATGATGTTAAAGTCGTTTTTCAAAAGAGTTATCTAAATAGGAGTCTTAACTCAATTAGAAAAAAGGAGTATCATTAACTCATTGAGTTTGTAAAAGATTCCTGTTAACTTTAAGCGGAAAATTTATAAAAAAAAATTGTTTGTGTACATTTAAAAACATTGTGATATCTAAGACATCTTCTAACTACAACCGTCATACAGACCGTTCAGGACTTCGGTGTTAGCAGTGAGCGGAGCTGGAGGTTGGAAGAACGCGAATTCAGTATTGGCAGCGCCTAGTGGCGTTTTACAAACATTTCTATACATTTGATCTTACCGATCGCTACTCAGCGTTTAGTTACCGCTCACAGCGTCAAGGTCTTTTTTTTTTCGTGGTAAAATCATCAAATGAGTCCTCCCACCCAGGGCAAGGCGGGAGGGACTGTCAGACTTGTACTGACTAAAATCCACGGTGTCCTTCACTAGCCCTTTACGTACCGGGGTCACGGTAATGGGTAAGTCCCGCGACCCCGGCAGGCTTTGGCCCTCTACAGGCCCCGTCATTATGCTGACACTCCTTAAGGCGCGCGTGGAACACAACGCGCCGAGCGTCAAGGTCTAAATATAAATTGTAAATCTACAAAGCCCATGCCCCTACAGGTTCATGTAAGTGTTCCACACATGTTTTGACGCACTTGTAACTTTCGTGTGTGTCACGATAAAACATTCTACGTCTGTATGAATCGTAGGCTCTGATCTGTATCTGATCATTCCTTCTGTACCTAACATTTTGTTCCGAGTACCTAGCACCTACGAATTGTCTACTACTGAATTTAGTATTGCAGTAAGTTAGTATTGATGACGATACGACAGGCGCAGAGGCTAAGCTATCGACTGCCGTTCTACGTGGCGAAGGTTTGATTCCCGCATGCATCAAACGTGCGTGATCTACAACGCACCTGTGCCATGAAAAAAGTACTTTTCATGTTACAAATGTTGAGTAAATCTTTCCATAATTCATTGGCTTATTCCCAATCCAAATCCCAGATCAGCGTGAAAGTACTTGTTAAAACTCCACAACAAGAGTACCTAAATCCACAACAAACATGCAAGAAACACACACAGACGCACACTCGCACGCAGGCAGACGCGTACCTCGTTCGTATAAAATTACGTCCGCTTGCGCGCTCCGCCCGATGCGACAACATAACAGATGAGAGGACAAATCCGCCGTTAATTACCCATTCGTGTGTAATCTTTTAATTAACTAAGTGTAAACTTATTCGCGTCGCTGACAACACTCCCTTTATGTTTCTTAGCTCGTTCTACAGTATTGGCTTTTGTATGTTTACTGATCTGCTTACGATTTTGAAGGGCGGCTATTTTTGTACTGAAACATGTGTACACAAAGGAATGTAAAATATGTGACCCTTTCTTCGCGATGGCCATTTCTTGTCAAACTATTTCAGGGTGTGAAATAACTTTTCGGTTGGAATGAGGCAGCGTGGTGACTGAGAGATCCTTATTAACTCGGCAACAACTTTGTGAGCTATTTTAAAAGACTTATAAAACCTCTTGGAATTTTATTAACAGTTACAGTCTCTCTTCAAACCTTTTATCCATACCGTATATCTACGAAAAAGAACTCAAAAGATAGGGATAATAACAGTCCAGGATGAAATTTAAATCTTATATCAAACGACTCCGTAAAATTCCATCCAGCGATCTTTATTTTCCATTTCCTCAACAACAGTATGTACAAATACAATTGACTATTACAACATCCGTCTTGTGTGAATAGCGAATGTCGTTGCTTTATTGGCTTGCTCGTTCAATATAATGCTCTTTGGTAGGCACGGTGGCCCGTAGCGAGGACACAAAGAGAATCCGCATGTCACCGACCACCGTCAGGTGGCGCTAGCAGATTCATGATACGCTTTGCTCATTGTCCACCGTGTAAGTGCATAGTTGTTATCGGTATCTGAGGTATAGGCTGGTGATGTTACGGTTGTAAGTACCTGTGTGTTTGATTGGAATGCTAGCTGTTTAACCAAATGTTAGAATTTGGATTGTAAAGAAGTGTGTTCTGCTTCTAATTAAATGCGGTCACTCAGCATGAAACAAGTATTCACAAACGGTCTCGCTTTTTTCTGACTCTCAAGGAAGACTCCCAAGTCGCTGCACCCCGTATTTTTATATCTGAACGCCAGTCTTGTGTTTTACAGACCACAGGTCGTTCGACGTGCGATAGACATGTCCGGCCCATTCCCGTTTAAGTTGGATAGTTTTTTGAGTTCCGTTAACGTTTTCAGTTTTGGAGCGCATTTTCTTTTTGAAACACGTGGCCTGTTCATTCAAATTCTAGAAATCTGCGCTCGTTTGCACGTCAGTGAACCATGAGTTTTGAATGTTTCCAATATTTAAAACTCATGATTTGCGCAGTGGCTGAGCGATCCACTGCTGCGCGGCGTGACGCGGGTTCGATCCCAGCACGGGATTAATATTTGTATGACCTACAATTAGTTGATACGGGTCTGGGTGTTTGTGTATGTGAGTTTCAATGATTGTAAGCGCATCCCCTATAAATGAAGACATAATCTGTTTTAGGCCTAAGTCAGGTCCTGCATGAACTGGGAAATTACCAACTTTTTTCTGTTTTTTTCATCTGAAAATGAACTTATTTTTGGACTTATTATAAATTCTCCCTGTATGCTCCTCATAAGCTAGTGGTTATAAAATCAGTGAAAAAAAGAAAAGCTTTTTATGC
Organism: Agrotis puta; assembly: GCA_943136025.2. Classification (NCBI taxonomy): domain Eukaryota; kingdom Metazoa; phylum Arthropoda; class Insecta; order Lepidoptera; family Noctuidae; genus Agrotis; species Agrotis puta. Next base: position 10,024,747 of record OW964176.2, on the reverse strand, counting down.
ACCCTAATAAAAAGTCTGTTCCACGTGCAGCACTCGATACAGTATCGAAGCTGACGTGTATTCGATATCTGAGCGGGGTCATTACCAACAGGCAATTTATAGCCGGGTCACGCGCGCCCCCATCGCCTCGCCTCGCCTCGCTCGCTGTCTAGACACACCCTCTTAATTTCATCAAAATAAATATCAAGTAGCAATTATAAACGATCTGTAAACGAACTTTGCAGTTTCTGATGAGTTAGGTTGTCGAAAAAAATATTTTTAGAAGGTTCAGACTCATTTATTAGTTGAGATGTATATCAACGATTTATTCACAAATTTATATTGTTACGTTATATAAAAACTTACATGATTTTATGAATGAATAAATTCGTTCTGTGCAAACATGGCACTTATAGATACTTATATTAAGACTTACTTTTTCGTCTATTATGCAATTTTAAACCCTTTTGCATAATATTTTTAGTTAGTGCGGTTTCAAAATATTTGAGACAGAATGAGCGATAACATTGACTGCTTGACGTTATACGCTGGTTTCCTCACAATATTTTCTTTCACCGTTTTCAAGAACAAAGATGATGAAATAAACAACAGAAAGTGATACATCGGCTACGTTTGAACTCATGTTAGAAATATATCAGTTTCTGTGCAAAAACTCCAAAATCTAGTATGCCTAAAACTCAAAAAAAGTAAACCGGAGACCGCATCCGCAAAGACTCCAAATGCCTGTAACAGTCTGCAACAACACGACTGACTTCTACATTTATATTACTTTATAATATAGACATAGACCGTCTTATTACAAAACGGGGTTTATCTATAACCCAAGTTTAAATCTCGTAAAACTACGGTTTCTACAAACGTAATACAAATCGTGGTCTTGCGATAAACCATGGTCTAACAGTCGTAGCTGTCAAGTGTATCAAAGTTTCTCATAGCAATTTTTTCAGTGTGTTATTGTTTTTGTGTTATCAAACTATTCATAAAAAAATCTACATTTATATAAATGGAAATATCAAACTTCAAACTGCTTGTTCAACATAACTAAGCCATCCTGTTGAGACAGATCAGATTTTGATTAAAGTCCAGATAAAGAAGTTCCGGACACGGTATTCAATAACAAAAAAGTTTTAAATCGATTTTTATTCTACAAGTCTTCCTTATTGAAATGAATTTTTATTTAAATTAGAAAAACTAAAGAATCTCCGTTTCCTTGGCTGAGTAAAATAAAAAAGTGAGGGAAATGCATAAACGCGTTCGAGCTCAATTGGCCTGCAGAGGAGAGGAAATCGTGCCGTCGATGTTCTTTTAAATTTTATTGCTATAACTATTACTTAACTTCAGACCTTTCGTAATAGGTACACAGGTTCCTTTTTGTATGCAGATGATTTGGTTGCATTTTAATCGTTTCATTTTGTGAGTTGTTTATTGAATAGGGTATTTGTTGTTTCATTTTATTTTGGTTGTGATAAAAATCGAATGAGTCCGCGTATTAGACCATCAAATATAAGGTACACGTATTTTTTCTTTTGTGATTTAAACCAAAATAAACGGAGATGTAACACTTTAAAGCCTTTATCAAACAGACAGGCAAGTCCGAAGCGATAACGAACCGATACGAGACGTCAGTCCGATAGTTCGGTCACGCTATCGGATCGCTTTCGCTTTTCTATGTGACTGGATTCAAACAATTCCATACATTACAAATAAAAACGCCTCGCTTCGCATTCGCCAAGCCTGTCTGTTTGACAAAGGCTTAAAATTGGCAAAACGTCACAAGCAAGTACAATTTTTACTTGCTTCTAACGTCACGAACCGCCACCCTCGAAATTTGATGTGTTGTATCTTAGACCTGAGTCTTAATTCTGACTCGATGATTCTTAGATCTGATTCAATTATTTAACTAAAGAACAAATACTTATCTATTATGTTTCAAAACTCTGTCAGTCTATTTAGATTTGCAGTTTTTTGATGCTGTCAAGGTGACTATTGTTACTTAACGTTATCACCAGTCATTCATATTTGCATATTTCTAATCAAGCTTCAACCGATGTCGTTATTTTAAAACGAGCGTTTAAAAATATAATTTATGTTTTATGTATAAGGGACAGTGTATAAGACGGGGACGCAGCTATGATGACAAAACACACACTTAAGGCAAACTTAACACAATACTAACGTAGCGCAAGCGCCAACAGGACGCCATTTGTTAATGGCCGCTTGCAAATGACGGTGTTGGCACTTACGCTACGTTAGTGTTAAGTTTGCCTTAAGTGTGTATGCCCCCATTATTCCTCGCGTCCCCGTCTTACACACTGCTCCCCTATGTGTTTTTACAATTCTTGCGTCCACTTTGTTTATTGGACGAATAAGTGACAAATGGACGCATAGAAAGTCCCGTTGGTATTCGCGTAAAGTTCGCCAGCAACTGTCAAATTTTCCTAATTTAAATTAAACCTTCTAGTTTTGTGATAACGTTCAAAATCTATTAAATAGATTTAACATACACACAACAATTATTGGGGTTGCAGATATAAGCCATATCTAAAGTAGCTAGTTTCCATTAGAAACTACAAACAAAAGTCCTCTACCAACCCGTTCTCTGGGTGTCACCACTGCGAGGATCGTCCGGAGGACACGGTGGAGCATACGGTGCAGGACTGCCCCGCTTGGGCAGAGCACCGCCGTGTCCTCACGACGGCGATAGGCGGAGACCTCTCGCGCCCGGCATTGGTCGAGGCCATGCTGCGGGGCGAGACGGAGTGGGAAGCGGTCGCCTCCTTCTGCGAAGCAGTAATGCTCGTGAAGGAGGAGGCGGGCCGCCTGAGGGAGAGGACAGCGTCCTCCCTCCACCCCAGCCGCAGTGGTAGACGCCCACGGCGTCGGACGTCGCAGGACGATCTCCGGCCACCGTAGGCGCGGGCATGCGGGCAGCGAGTAATGGGCGACTTGCTGACCGACCATGGACCATGCCCGGGTCGACGGCGCGTTGTGTTCCACGCGCGCCTCAAAGAGTGTCAGCATATTGACGGGGCCTGTAGAGGGCCAAAGCCTGCCGGGGTCGCGGGACCAAGGGATTACCGTGACCCCGGTACGTAAAGGGCTAGTGAAGGACACCGTGGATTTTAGTCAGTACAAGTCTGACAGTCCCTCCCGCCCTGCCCTGGGTGGGAGGACTCATTTGATGATTTTACCACGCAAAAAAAAAAAAAAACCAACCCGTTCTATTTAAAATTCACAAATAAAACACAAAAACGAGACTAATTTTCAGCTCGAGTTCGCTTTGAAGCCCTTGAATACCTTAGAGGCGGTATTCCTATAGCAGTTAGGAGACAATAAACTCATGTCGTGAACTCAACATCTGTCACTACTGGTAAAGGAAACCCGCACTTCGCACACCGGGAGACCTGCAAATTAGGAAGCTAGAAACGGGAATAGGAATGTAGTGAAGAATTATAATTGGCGGGTTAAATTATGACGAGAAATAGAAAGGAAAACAATTATGTTAAAGATCGTTTGCATTCATACATTTTAATTATATTCCTAAATGTAAAATACATAGATATTAGTTTAGAGAAAGCATAAAGCCTTTGTCAAACAGACAGGCGAGTCCGAAGCGATACCGAACCGATACGAGACGTCAGACCGACAGTTCTGTCACGCTATCGGATCGCTTTCGCTTTTCTATGTGACTGGATTCAAACAATTCCATCCATAACAAATGAAAACGTCATGCTTCGCATTCGCCAAGCCTGTCTGTTTGACAAAGTCTTTAGTGCTCGAGTGTTTATTAGCTACCCGAAACTCTATTAAACGTAAAAAAGTAATAGTAAACACACACCTAAATCCTTCTCACGGTTTCCTATTCACGGTTTTTTTCCCATGGTAGAAAAAACCTACAGAAAGGCATCTTCTTCGACCCTTGCATACAGCTTTCGCCTCGTTCACATTCACACATCTTGGCATACACGCGGGCCGATTGGAACTAGATAATACGCAATTGATCTTTCGGCCAATGTTTGTGTACCTTTTAGGTAGTGTCCCTACCGCCAGTTAACTTTTTTAAGATGTGAATAACTTATTTTAATATCTATAAAAAATCCCATTTAATAATATATCTACACAACCGATTGATCTATCAGAAGACCCACACCAAGAAAGTTATTACTTTCGTTATAAAGCGTTAACTTCCAACAATTTAACTTCTCATAATATTAATACCTATCACATCTGAGGAGTTTAACTAGCATTAAATATGCGATGACCTTGTAAACGAGATATTTCGGGACAAAAACAAAACCCACGCAATGTTATGGAAATAACCGAAACAGCCTATGGCAGACTAACAAACCAAAATATAAAGGATTTAATAGCGTAAACAATCTTAATAAACCACATGCAGTAAGTTTTCTTACTACTAACATAACATACTTAAAATGAGGTAGACTTACACATATTCTATGGATCTTAAAGTGCAATAAAACACCACACAAGACGCTGCAGGCACGAACTGAGTTCGTTTACAGAGCTAATTAAAGCAGGTACAAATCAGCTGGGACTCCGATCTAGTACACACACTGGGGCACTGTATTACTGAACATTTTGTACAAAACATAACATAACAAGTCTATATTTTTTCTGAATAAGATAGACGTATGATTTTTCCAGTTATATTTGAATGGGTGCTATTGAATGCGTCTTCTATTTTAATAGCATTTATATCCACTAGAAAACTACATTGACCACAAAAATACTAAGTCAGCTATGGATCAAATAAATTGATTGATCAGCAAAATGTACAAAAAATAGGCCAAGGTGTAGTCGACGGAGACAGAAATAGGAGCTTCACTGTGCGGGGCTCCTTTTCCTGCAAGGATTAAAGGAACCTAACCAAACTAAACCGAACTTCGGAGGTGCCCCCAAAACTAAAAATGTTGCCGAGTTGTAGTATTCGTGGCTGAGTTAATAATTTTGTAGCTCGGATCATTATTTCATTATTTAAATCCCATGAAGGGGAGCCTGCTTGCCTGCCGGGGTCGCGAATTACAGTGACACCAGAACGTAAAGGGCTATTGAAGGACGCCGTGAATTTTTGTCAATAGAAGTCTGACAGTCGCTCCAGCTCTGCACTGGGTGGGAGGACTCATTTGATGATTTTACCACGCTGAAAAAAAACAAAGGGAGCCTGCTTGCCATCAATCGGACAGAAATTCAAACAGCGGGCTACGGTTTTAAGATATGCCTAATGGAAAACCACAATATAACTAACTATATAAATTAGAAAACCGTGAATTTCGCAATGGCCCCTAACTTAGGATTGCGTGTCTTCGATCAATTACGCCAGATTACACACAAACAAATTAACGAACTGGCAACTATAAAATTGATGGAAAGAAAGATATATTATGACTCATAGATAGTCTGAAAACAGGCACGACTTGTTTCGACTTAAAAAAATGTAATCAAAGAAAAATGCAACCTATTGTACTTAGTTTAAAATGAAATAGCTAGATTTAGAAAGAGAGAAGAAGTAAGAGAAAAAGAAGGCAAGTTGGTACGACTAGCTATCCCGTTGGTCTCGAAGTAATAAGCGCCATTGGCGTGTGTAGTGTCTTGGATAGGATTCTCGATAGGGCAAAAAGTTAGGTAGTAGGTTTTCCGATCAAAAACAAGCCTATTCTCTCAGATAGGAGGCCTGTGTCCCAGGAGTGTTCCCATGGCAGTCAACAAAAGGTGCAGACAAATACAAAGAAGCTGTTATGAATGAATATAAGCTGAATGCTCTGCTGACATCGACAACAGAGTGTGATATGTTGTGGATTTTTGAGCTTCTGTGAGAAGATAGATGTTAGATGATATTTTTTTTTCTTCATGATAATTTTCCTTTTTTTTATGTATACAGCTTATTTATGGTACAAACAAACATACACAGAAGAAAATCTATTGCACACATTTTTCACGCCAGTACTCACTCGACTCACCGTGTTAAAAGCTGTTCTGAACTTGCAACCTTCCGCCTTCATGCCTTGAAGCAAAAAGCAACAGAGTTTTAAAAACAGGAAGCCAACACTTTAAAGAAGTTAAGTGAAAAGTTAGCAGTCTCGGTTTTATTTATGAACTGTTTAGTTGTAGCTACGGTCACTATACTGTAAATATTACAGCCGACAACAGTTCTTGTATTGGGGATGTGAACCTAGTTAACACATTGGCTTAATGATCATCATCACCAGCCTATAAATGCTCCCGCTACTGAGAGACAAGCCCCCTTTCCGTAGAAGGGAGTGGGCCATAATTCACCACGGAGGCCGAGTGCGAGTTGCTGCTCTTCGATTTTTTGGTTCTAGGACACACTGGTTCCCTCACGATGTTTTCCTTCACCGTTTTGAGAGACTAAGCCGCGGGCCTAGTGATGAAATAATTTAAATAAAGTAATGCGTCTGGCTGGGTTCGATACCACGCCCGACAACTCGTATGTCGGGGCCGATACCACTTGGATACCGCTGCTCTCATAGGCTCCATAGTCTTTAGTTCATAATAGAAACAAATAAAACAGTGCTAATCGTTTTTCATTTTATTTCTTGGGACTTGCTCACCACTACAACTCCTGAAATCGTGGACCTACCTATCAGCAGAATAACATCGAGATAATAAAGCCTCCGAAGATGGTCTGATGACAGTGACAGTCCCTACCACTCTCATTGTTTTGATGAATCTCGAACTATTCAGCTGTCTTGGATCCTGCAATGAGGAAAACATACTTAAATTATTACTTACAAAACACAAACTCGTGCCTACTTCCCATGAGGCTAGGTAGAAACAATAGAATGTCACCTACTATAATTCTACTAATTAAATAGATTTATTTTCATACGAGTCGAACTCAGTCTTTCACATGAAACCAATTGGAACAGAAGTCTATGGGAATTTCTAAAGTATCACCACCAAAAAGACACAAAAAGCATTACAAATTCAACCCATGTCGCGAAACCTATAAGAGAAACAATTTTCTTCCTGATAAATTGAATATAATAATTTTATAGGCTCTTTAAACTCGGTGTGAACTGCTGTTAAAAGTAGGGCGAACACGTTTTATCGGAAAACGCAGAACCGATGATAATGGTCGCTCATAAAGAACTGGCGAGCGATAGATTTCGCAAGTTACCAACTTTTCGGGCACCTACAGCCATTAGAGGGGCACTAATGCGGTTGCCCCCTCAACTGCCCCAAGACCACATTGCCGATGTCATTACGATTTTGTACCCCACGTATATACGATGTATACCGTTTTTCTGGCAATGTGTTTCGTTTTTCGGTGTAATTTGTTTGTGACTTCGTGTAAAGTGGATTTAAGTATTTTATACTAATGGATCTTTTTTGTTGAAAGTCTCTGCTGTTAGTTAGATAATCTTTCTAAGACTATTGAACTTTCATCAGTTATTGAATTAAGTTTATGTCATTAAAACTTTTACAAAAGGAAAACTCGCTCCTGACACTAAACCTAAATAACAGTAACAATTCTGCACGAATAGTACCAATAAAATGTAACAATCTCATCTGATCCATTCAAATTTCCGTTTTCCAGCGACGCAAAGAAGAACATCCGTCCGCTTTGATTCTGTGAACGTATTAGCATTGGATTTGAATAGAACAAACAAAGGGTTTGCTCCAGACAGTGTGCTTTCGTAGGCGATTGTAAATTCAACGTATCGTAAAAATCCAAGTTCCCTCACTACCCTGCCAAGAATAAAAACATATTCGTTAGCATTTTATTTTATAACAGTACAATCTGACGCAAAACATTGCAACGTTTTTTCCCATTTTTTCAGCTTTACTGGTCACAAATGAATGCTTAGATCTGCTCAAAAATTTGTCGTGAAATTGTGACACAAAGAAGCTGATTTATGAAATAAAAACCGTAAAACGCTGCAGCTTGACAAATAGCTATGACAAAAGTATAACAAGGGTTTTTATAACCACCAAACGACAATGTTAGAATGAGCTGTGTGTATATAGGTATTTTATGTAGATTAATTATTAAAAAATAAGTGAATCCATTCAATCACAAAAGCTCGTCTTACTAGTAATTACCTAGTTTGCTCAGAGGCGCTTTCATTTCCTGGAAGCGGCCACTTCTTCGCTCTTTAAAGATTAAATAATCTTTCAAGTTATTGAAGAAGAGTATTAGCAGTTTTTCTTACCTCTGATTTGATAGAGATGGTTCAGTCTACCTCTGTGTTTTATAAAGCACAGCTTTCTTCAAAGCAATCTAGTAATCAGAAACTAATATCCACAAATCTTGTAGTGGTATCCGAACATTTTACTAGCCGTGTAGTACCTATAGCTGGGGGGATCTGCCTCCCATATTGATAAATCCTTACAATCGTTCCGGCTTTGCGAGTCGGTGCACGGTGCAACTTGCGCCTTGTATTATGCTTGTATTACATTTTCTTTCGTGCCTTCTATTGCCAATGTTGTGAAAGCAAATGTAAGGATTCACGCGATTTGCATAAGCCCTGGAATATTTTCGGCGTTTAGAGTCTTTTACCCAGTGTTTTTAGTGATTAAAATCGAAAATGACATCATCTCATTGTCTACTTGTCATTGTCAAAAACTCATCGACCTATACACGCACACTTCCTTATCTTTAAGCCTTTGTCAAACAGATAGGCGTTGCGAATATGCGAATCGTGACGTTTTTATTTGTAATGTGATGGAATTGTTTGAATCCAGTCACATAGAAAAGCGAAGTGATCCGATAGCGTGACAGAACTATCGGACTGACGTCTCGCTTCGGTTCGGTATCGCTTCGCTTTCGCCAGTCTGTTTGACAAAGGCATTAATGATGTCAAATGTCACAGTCTAGGACTTAAATTATTAAAATAGTTATGTCCTTAAAAGCAGACACTTAATAAAATAATAAAGTCAAAGATTTAGACGTAATTTGATTTTTATAACAACTAGGTAAATAGATTTTGCTCGCGGCATCAACCACGAGCAAATAAAATTATGCCACTGTGACGTTCGTTTTACTTAATAGATACCGGGATGACAGCTATATTCTGTATTTGAATCCATGTTACAAAATATGTATGTGTGTGCCTCATCCAAACCCGTTCAGCCCTTTTTGCGTGAAGGAGTAAGAATATCTATTTCTCCATCCATTATAATATGTAGTACTACAAAATTCTAAACTTTTAAATTCCGATTTAAACATAAGGTTCTATACTAAAAGTTTCCCGAAGCCGAGCGAAGGGTTAACAATCGCCCGGTGTACACAAAAAGGACAATGGACTCGCTCCATTCAACATAGACTGTAATAGCCATCGGCAAAATGTGTCTACCATTTTGGAGGATATACAAAAAACGGTACACCATACGACCAGTGTTATAGAATGACTTTCGCGTTGTGACCTGTCTGTCACAGACTCCATGTGATTTTTCCGAAACAATTTAATATACGCGTGTAGAGAAACGAGATTCGGTTTTTACAGATAGAGGTTACACAGAGTTTTTGATTAAACAACGTACAAACACAACGAACGTACGGAAGGCAAATATTTGTATACTTTTGTTTTATGTCGAATCTTAAAACTAGAATAAGCAATAAGTATGAACTCATAAGTTATTAGAGAGAACTCGACATTTATACTCGACGTTGTCTTAATATAATGAACAGCAATGAAATAGTCAGAATTCCTTTTCTATGAAATTCCTACCCGTAAATTAATATTTCCAACGAAAGGCTTATTATTTCAATAGTAAACAAAATATAATAGCAAACAGTGCAATCTGATTTAATAATGATATAGGATACTAATATTACGAATACCTTAAAATCAATTAAACTCAGTTCCTAATACATTTCTACGTATTACCAGCATGCCATAGTATTTATTTATCATATTTTACACTTTTTTTTTTTTTTTTTTTTTTTTTTTTCCACAACCATCACACAACGCCATCTAGTCCCAAGCTAAGCAGAGCTTGTGTTATGGGTACTAGACAACTGATAAACATACTTATATATTTCTAAATACATACATATTATAGATAAATTACACCCAGACACAGAACAAATGATCGTGCTCATCACACAAACATTTGTCCCGGGTGGGAATCGAACCCACGACCTCCGGCATAGCAGTCAGGGTCACTAACCACTAGACCAACAGGCATGTCAACTTATGATTACTGTACTTAACACTTCTGTTTGTGAATGTTGGTTTACCTGTTACTGTCAAATATATAATCCTTTGACTCATAACTACTTACTCTACTTTGATCATTTATTTGCAGAAGCTGTTGGTGTACCTTTATTAAAATAAATAAATAATGTAACAGAAGTTATTTCACTACCTTTAAAACAAAAAAATAAAAACGACGGGTTGCACTCTGGGAGTGCCGGCAGAAGTGAAAACTTGAATAGTAATAAAAACACACGAATATTCGCGCAAGCGCCCTGCGCCGTCTTACGAATTTTCGATCAGGTCACGTGTCCTGATGCGAGTTTAACATTTTTTACCCATTCCAAAAAAGTGCACAACGCCGCTAAAGAAGTTTTCACTTCAAAAATCACTTATCAAACCTTCCTTTAAGTAAATAAAAACAGAATTTCCTAAAGAAACGTAACAAAAAGGTTTGAAATCCTTGGCGAGCCTTTTTACGTGATTATACCTCTGGTGACGGTTTCATAGTTCGGGAGTCAATGGTGAACTTAACAAACGTATCACGTACTAACAAAACGGGCATTCGGTCACACGCCCTCTCACCTTCCAAGTGTCTCCCGGGAACACCGACGATCTTCTGCAGACGGTTAGTATTAAAACTTACCTTTTTTAAGGCAGGAATTAGAAAAAGATTCTTGTGTTTCTTGGGATTTTTCACCTTGAAGAGAGGAAATAATTGAGTTGTAGTAAACAGTTACTTTAAGAATCGATTATCTATAAAATAGGCCATAAAATCAAGTTTGTTGTATTGTATGGAAGCTCCGTTAAATATTTGTTTTATTTTAATTCAGTTATTAAGTTTCTTTAAAGTGAATATATAATATAACGATATATTCCTTGACTATTTTCAACATGTCCCTGTTCCCGTTATCAATATTGATCAAATACTAACAAATAAATCACGTTTGTTGTATGGGAGCCCTTTAAATATTTATTTTGTTCTGTTTTTCAGTATTGACTAGATTTCCGCTCACCCGCCCCACCCTCACTCGGTGCACCTTAGTCAAAAACTATGTGTTTGCGTTACCCACCAGCGTATTCCGTTGCCCGCCCCGCTGCCACTGTAATTGCACACTAACTATCACAGTTTAAACGTAATAGTTAGATTGATTAATTGTACTGGTGACAATACAATTAATCAATCAGTATATTTTTTCGCTTGAAGGAAGATACACGCTTTGACCGTGAAACGTTAAAGCTCTCCTTATAAATATTGAAAGGACGCGATAAAAGTGGTTAAAAGTGAGATTGAAATTGCAAATAGTTTAGACAAACTTTATAACTTAAAGTTGTAATAAAAAAAAATAGTGTTTATGTACGTCCAGTGCTAAATCTAGACCAAAATAAAATAAACTAATTATTCAAAGTACCGCCTACAACAACAAACAGTGCACCGTGGTAAAACGCGTAAGCGCCCCGCGCTGCACGGCGCTTACGACCTTTTTCTCGCGAGCTTGCGTTCGGTTACAACTTGTAGCAAGATATTGACCGTCAAGTGCGTCGTGGGCCTTTTTTGCTGTGTGATTTTGAACTGCATACTCGTTGGGGCCTTTAGTAGTGTGCCTTTAGTAATATTCTCAGCTTGAGTACCCGATTGCATTATTTTACCAAACATGCCTCGTGCAGTACGTACACCTCCGCAGAGTACTCCAATTAGCCGTACTCTATTGGAAACGCGTTCAGAGCCTGATCTCTCTCCCGGCACCTCGGCCTCTGAGGGAGGAACCTACGACCTTACTAATATTTCTACACGGCCGAGTAATAAACGTTTTCGTGGTGACGAAAGCTTCGTTGAACCGGATAGATTCGAAGAATTGAAGAGTATGCTGCTGTCCTTTAAGTCTGATCAGGACAAAATTCTGAATAAATTGGTCGCAGAGATTGCCGACTTGAAACAGCAAAACCTTGAAATACTAAAGTCCAACAAAGAGTTCGATAAAACTGTTCAATTCATTAACGCAAGCTATGATGAAATGAAGACCCGCTTAGGTACCTTAGAGGGTAAGCTTGAGGAAAACGTGAAGCGCTGCCAGGTAATGGCCAGTAATAGTAGTGATCAAAAGGTGGCCCTACTTGAAGCGAAGATTGAATCCATGGAGCAGCAGGCGCGGCAGTGCAATATAGAGATTTGTAACCTGCCCGAAAAGCGCAGTGAAAATTTGTTAAATATTATGGAAGCAATAGGTACTGCTATCAAATTCCCACTGTCTCAGAATGACGTAATATCTATTCATCGAGTTCCGCACGCTCGACAACAGGATAGCACGCCGAAGAATATTATTGTCAAATTAAAGTCGAGGATCGTTTGTGACAATATACTCAGCGCCTACCGAAAAGTGAAGAGTGTCAAGTCGGATCAGATAGGTATCGCAGGCGCCGCAGTATCCGTATACTTGAATGAACACCTGACGTTAAAAAATAAGGCCTTATTTCGCGAAGCCAAAATCCTCGCTACCAAAAATGGATATAGGTATGTCTGGGTCAGGAATGGGACTATACTTGTACGAGAACGAGAAGGTATTTCCGCTTTTGCAATTCGTTCCGATGATGATCTTAAAAAGATTAACGGAAAAACTGACAATGAAACTACAAAATAAATTTTTCAACAGTGTTGCTTTTGCTTGGATTGTTGCATCGTTCTTTTTCCAATTGCTGTCGATTGTAGTTTTTACACTGGTCTGTTGTTGTTTTATGTTACGTATGTATTTTGTTCCTGGCTTTAATTGCTTGCTGCCTTTCAATATAAGTGTCTCTTTGCGGTATGTTTTTAAATATTGTAAGTTCTTCTCACTTGTGTTATTAATTAATTTCTGGACATCACTGCATAGTATGTATTTAATTTTTTTAGGTAAACATAAATTATGTAGAAAATATTTTAAATTTCCCATTTATATTTTCCTAATTATGTTTGTGGATAAACTTAAAATAACAATAATGAAATTGATCTCGAATGTTGTAACAATGTACAACAAAATATTTTTTCGATGTACTCTGTACTCTTTCGCACTGGGCCTTACGTCTGGAACTGCTGTTTCATTAATATACACCGATAAATGTTGTGATAGTTTTTACTGTACATTCAGATTTATCAATGTCTTCAAATAGCATTTTAATATACTACCAAAACTGCAGAGGGATCCGTACTAAGTTGCAAACACTGTATGTGAATATAATGGCGAATTCTTATGACATCATCATATTGACTGAAACGTGGCTAGTTCCTGACATCCGGGATGATGAGTTTATTGATGAACGTTACATGGTTTTTAGATGTGACCGTAACCGCTCTGCGACAAAAAAACATGATGGGGGTGGTGTATTAGTGGCTGTCCTTCGCGAACTGCAACCTACTATGTTAGTGACACAATTTGCCCTCGCAGATATAGAACACGTTGTAGTCCGACTTCCTTCTTCCCAGCATAATAAATTTCATATATTTAGTGCTACGTATATACCACCTCGTACGTGTGAAGAAATATATTCGCAATACCTTGAAATGTTGCAGGGCTTAGCTAACGATTTTAATACTGACTCTTACTTCTTTGTTGGAGATTATAACCTACCCGACATTGATTGGTTTGATCCAGGAGGTCGGGCTATAGCGCTAGTTTCTGACTCTCTCGGTAGACTGTTACTAAATTTCTTGAATTTAATTAATGGAACACAATTTAATGTCACAAAAAACGAACTGGGTCGTATTCTAGATTTAATTATCTCTAATGTTGACTGTCAGGTAGCGTCTTGTGATGCTCTACTTAACCCTGATAGTCATCATCCAGTTTTTTCTGCACTAACTTGTATTAATAAGAAAATCACTCCCATGAAATGCCGCTCAACTTATAGGTATAATTTCCATAAAGCTGATTATGAGAGTATTAACAAGGCCCTTGACCAAATTAATTGGGAAACTGAACTCTCTCATCTTGAATCTGAACAAGCTGCTGCTTTGTTCTATGAAAAAATATATGGTATCATAAGGTCACATGTTCCGTTAATTAAAACTAAGAATTCTAATTTTCCAGTCTGGTTTTCACAGTCTCTAATACGAATCGTTAAAGCTAAAGAACGCGCTTGGATAAAATGGAAGAAGTATAATAATCTTTCCGATTACTTAAGTTTTTCAGCCTATCGCAAACTCTTCCATGGCGAGTACATTAAGTGTTACAGAAAATACATAGAATCCGTGGAAAATAGCATCCCTAAAAATATTAAACATTTCTGGTCTTACGTCTCATCACGCAATAGAAAAGCCAACTATCCAGCTTGTATGTATTTTAAAAATATTTCCGCTGGTGATGCCACGGGAATTTGTAATTTGTTCTCTTCTTTCTTCTCTTCCGTATATGAACCTTCAAACCTGGACCCTAGTAATTGGCAACCATCTAATCACTATGCAGAAAACTCATCTTGTTTATCTGAAATATACCTATCTCCTACAGCTATTTCCTCTGTACTAAAATCTTTAGACTCTTCTAAAGGAGCAGGCCCCGATGGTCTTCCACCCAACTTTTTCTTAAAAACATCTGATAGCTTGTGCACTGCTTTACATATATTATTTAATAAATGTCTGCGGGAGGGTGTTTTTCCAGATATTTGGAAACGGGCATTCATTACCCCGGTTTATAAGACAGGTGACAAAAGCAATGTAGAAAATTACCGCCCTATTTCAATCCTCTCCACCTTGTCCAAGGTCTTTGAACGTCTTGTGCACGATGCTATTTATCCTCATATCCATCGGCTTATTGTACCGGAACAACACGGATTTGTTAAACAGCGGTCTACAATGACAAATCTGCTGACATATACCAACAATCTCTTTGAAAATCTGGATCAACGAGTCCAAGTGGACTCGGTGTACACAGACTTTCAGAAGGCCTTTGACAAGGTGGATCATGTACTGCTTTTGGAGAAGATTGCATTTAATGGAATACGTGGTAATTTACTTAGATGGTTTGTTTCATATGTTTTTATGAGGGTGCAAACAGTGGCAGTTAATGGTTATGAATCGGACCCTATAGTTGTTACTTCTGGTGTTCCACAGGGATCCATTTTGGGCCCTCTGCTCTTCATAATATTCATCAATGATGTTAAAAACTGTTTTGTCAACTCTAATTTCTTAATGTATGCCGACGACATAAAAGTCTATAGATCATGCAAGAATATACAAGACTGTTGGCTTCTTCAAGAAGACCTAGATAGATTATACACATATTGTTGCAATAATAAACTCTTCCTCAGTTTACCAAAATGTCTTGCCATCACTTTTACTAAGAATAAAAATAAAATTAATTTTAATTATTCCATAAACAACGAAAGTTTAAATAAAGTGGGTTCCGTCCGTGATCTAGGTGTTACATTGGATGCCAGTTTGCATTTCGACATCCACGTTGACAACATAATAAATAAGGCGTACCAGATGTATGGTTTTGTCATGAGATCTTCGCGTGACTTTGTGCGACCCTCTACTTTCCTTCTGCTTTATAAGACTTTGGTACGATCGCAGCTAGAGTACGCCGTTCCGATCTGGAACCCCTTCTATGACAAATACGGTGCTAGAATTGAAATGGTGCAGAAAAAGTTCCTACGGTCCATGAACTATAAGTGCTTCCAGTCAAAAGTCCCATATGCGCTGCTATTGAAACGGTACGGAGTTCTAGACTTAAGGTCCAGGCGTTTATTACTTGATGTCATGACCCTACACAGCATTTGTAACAACAAATTCGATTGTGTCGAACTTACGAATAAGTTGTGTTATAGGGTGCCCAGAAGTGTTATCTTAAGGGGGGTGCGCGTGCCTCAGTTGTTCCACACTGATATGTGCCGGACTAATGCTGGGGAACGAGCACCTCTTCGCCGTCTTGTTGATACATACAACACACATTTTATGAACCTAGACATATTTTATCTATCCAAGCATGTGTTTAAGAAAATGACACTGGATATTTTGTCTACAGAATAGGTAGGTAATTAAGGAATTAACTCTGAACTATGCCAATATCAGCACTATTTTGACCACGTTTCTTTTGTTTCTTTTCTTTTTTATTTTATTTAACTTCATTTAATTTTTAGTAAGTACGTGGACAATGGTGTGGGTTGCATGTTTGACAAATCCTAGCTTAAGTATTTCCCTGTATTTTGTAGCATGTAACTGTTTTTTGTCCCTAATAAATAAATAAATAAATAGACAAACCGACAGACGGACATACAGACAGACAGTTGGACAGCGAAGTCTACTAATAGCGTTCAGTTTTACCCTTTAAATACCCAAAAAAGAAGCAATCAAAAGAATATGACTGTTATGTAATCATGCAATTCGAAACACTATCATTACTCAATCACACAGCACTTAATTTTCAATAGATTTTCCGCTAATACATATCTGCCAGTTATACAACCAAATGGCAAGACTTGGACAGTTTACACACATTAAGAGGCTTTGTCTCCACAAAATGGGATACGTGAGTCCAATTTCTCACTCGAGCAGGTTGCGTCTCAAGTTTGGTCCCGAGAAGTTATTGGCCCAACTAATACTAAGTACGTAATAGTTCGCGGTTAACGTTTATAATATTAATGAGGTACCCTTAAGTTCAGGTATGAGTGATTGGATGTAAGTCGTGTGTTACGGTGTGTTTTACTACCCTGTTTATAGGATGTAGAATTGCCTGGTTGATTTATAGAAAAGAAAAAGAAACGTCTATTGGCACATGCCACAACTGTCGTTTTTTGGGCATGGTCAAATCATCAACTAAGTCCTACCCTGGGTAGAACGATAGTGACTGTCAGACGCGTACTAAACAAAAGTTCACCCTATTCCTTTAATTGCCCTTTGCTTTTCAGGACCACAGTTTCCTTTTGAGACGGTTCCGTGACCCCAATAGTTGTTATGTGCCCTCTCCGGCCCCGTCAGATTGTTTTCAGCGTGTTTGGACCACTGCGCGCTGTCGACTCGGGCCTGGTCCTTGACCGGATTACCCATTACACGCCATTCGGAAGCCCAAATTTTTGCTTCCTTAGTTTATTTCTAGTTCCCTATACTCTATAATAGATATAATTTTAGGTATATGTATAACATAACACCACATGTGTAATCCCCGAAGATTAAGGCAAAGGTATACCTACCTAATTAGTAAACACCACATTTTGCCAGTAATATTTAAGTAGGTAGGAGATACGAGTACTTATAGTATATTGCACTTACATATATAGTATGTTGGAAAAAGTTTTACGCATTAGTGGTCTACTCTAAATGGCAGGCTTTAACACAGTTTCAGCACTTTAGAATTCCACCTAGATTCTTCCAAAAACCAGTGTCCCGTAACTTTTTAAACTACTACACTGAAATGCGATAATTAACGTAAGTACGGCCAACGCAATCTGTCAAAACATGCTCCCAGAGATTAGCGGCATAGCTCGGATAGATGAAACCCAGCGGCCGACCGCGCTTGTCACTCGGGGTATCAAATTTACATTGCACGCATATTTGCGGCATCTGCAGTGAACCCACTTCGCGAGCAATGTCTGACATCTGGGAACTTGCTGTATGCCTGTATCCGTAGTATTTGTGCTTAACATTGTTATTTTGGTAATTGTGGTGGCGAGTATTCGTGGTTTTAGATGTCATTAGGTTTGGGATGTGTTCGATGAGATCATTCCGTGCAGCCGCTGCTTTGTGATCACTGTTTCTCGACTAGCGTTACACTTAAATTCTCTGAGGCGTCAGCTGTGTCGTGTTATTCAATAAAAGGAAACATGTCGCAAATCCACACACTAACATCGCCAGACTTGAGAACCGAGCTCAAAATTCGATTGTTTCTTTTTTATTTAAAACTAGCTGACTGCGCAAACTTCGTACCACCTCAGAATCAATTTCTTTTTAAACATATTTACTCACCTTTTAAACCTTCCCTGGACTTCCAAAAATAATTCATAACCTAAATTAGCCAAAATTGATCCAGCCGTTTTCGAGTTTTAGCGAGACTAACGAACAGCTATTGACTTTTATATACATAGATGGGTTTGCTCTCGGCCTCAATCTGAAGAACCCAAAAGAAACTGTATCTCCTGCGCACCGACGGAAAATTAAAAAAACTGTTTGGCGCGGACTCGGACAGAATGGTGGTTGCGAGACAGGCGGCCCTAGTGGCCTACCATGACGTCTCAAAGCGTGAGTATTTAGGCTGTGGGAAAGAGACAAAGCTATACTAGTCGTCTAGCGCCATCTCGTTCCCTGAGCGGAACCACTCACGCTTTAACACCATTGGGATCGCTCAGTCGTCGTGCCGTTGCCCGGAATGGACCGCTAGGAGGTCAATACCACCCACCCGCCACCTTCCACCAATCACTCGGCACACAAAAGTTGATTGTATACACAAAATAATCCATAATTCGATACTCGAATGCTTTCCTCACGCAATTAGCTCTCAAGACTCATAATCACACTTTCCTTTTGAACTTGACTCCAGAAACGGATCGAGTTACAATTTTCCACGACGTTCTCCTTAACCTTGCTAAATCAAAAAACAGCTAACATAAACTAATTACTTAATTAAGGAATGTTTATTCAATTAGTCGGCCGTAACGTATGTACTACAATAACGTGCTTACATAATAAACACGCGCTTACACGCGACTCTCACGAGGGAAGGCAGTGTTAATGGAGATGCTGATTTGCATAAACACATTTGCTGCGATTTTGACACCATCACTATGCCTGACATTTGAAATCTTGACATGAATATTGCTCGGCATTCTCAACGAATTAACATTACGTCTTGACATATTCGTAACGACTGCCTTGTTCTACCGT
Source organism: Agrotis puta (assembly GCA_943136025.2). Lineage (NCBI taxonomy): Eukaryota > Metazoa > Arthropoda > Insecta > Lepidoptera > Noctuidae > Agrotis > Agrotis puta. The sequence goes on along the minus strand of OW964176.2, from coordinate 10,005,718 downwards.
TTAAACATTAATAAGTCACATCGCGTTTCTGAATTCACACGGAGCGCTACGAAAACATCGCTAGACGTCTGATATTTCTTACGTATCTTTCTGTACGCCAACTGAAATGTTACCTTAAACATTTCCTTCAAAATAGTTTCCTTTTTTTGTTTTAAATAGATAGTTACCAGTATTTCTAGCTTAAAAACGGCCTGTATATTAATTACCCTAATAATTCATTCCATAAAATAAAATAACGCGCCGCTACTATAATTTGACTTAGACGTCACGGCATCTAATTGAACTGTAAATAAATAACAAATTAAAAGCACCTACAAACGAAAGTAATATTCCGCTGGGCGACTTCATTAGAAAAGTTTGTTACCCTCAAAGCCTAGCCCCCACCGGTATTAATAAAGTTTTGTTACCAAGTCGTCCGTTGGAAAAGAAACGTGTTAATTATCTGTTCCGAGTACGGGCCTGGCCATCTGTCACGCGGTCGCAACCCTACGGGACTAGAGGTGGGATATGTTATTGGAAGTTCAAATCTGTGATCTCGTAATTATTGTGGTAACCGTAATTCGTTTCTATATATAGTTGGAGCGATCCTAATTGGTGATGATGTTGGTTGTCATGTCAACATAAGTGGTTTGATGGGTTCTGGACTTAGCTTTGAGTTTGAGCTCCGGATTTACTGGAATGCCTTCGGCAGATTCAACACGACTCCGTAGATCTACATGCCGTTTATATGTCTGATCTACGAATTTCTATGTTCTGTAATTCTCTCTTGCCAAAAGTTGCTAGATATATATAATTAAAAAACTAAGTCGTTTTACTTTTGCGCAAATTCATGCAGATAATGTTGGCTGCGAAAATTTATTCTAATTTTTATATTGTACAATTGATAGGCGAAGCTTTTACTGAATTTATCCCTTGAAGGCAACCAGGCCTAACCTGATGGATTATTTAGCTATAATGTTTTTGAAATAATTGAATGCATGTAAAACGTACGACGAAGAAATTTTACCTCTATGTCTAGATTCAGTTACATACATATTTATGATGATCGTCATCGTCTGTGTTTATAAAAATTGTAAGATTATATCTACACAATTAGAGAATGATCTATTTATATATCTGAAGATCTATCTATATATCGAATAACTTAATAGCAATAATTACATATTTTGCTTTCACACTCGTAAAGATTCTGGAAAATTCCTATTTATTTTGAAATCAGAAACCACAGCCGAAGTTTGTATACGAAAGCTTGTATAACAGCTACCTACACACTTTGGGGATATTAAAGTTTGATTTCCAAGTCACGTGGCAAGTAGGCTTTAAACATACAATGATGTGAATCACGTGTCAGAATAAGAAAATCAGCAACTGATGTTCTTGTTCATTACGCACTTGTTTAATATGAAATTGGTCATATCTTTATTATTTATATTTTCAGTCAGAATTTATGTGTGTAATTCATTCAGCCTATAATTTTATTACCTGCTGCTAGGATGTGTCCTAGCAGCAGGTAATAAAATTATAGGCTGCCTGCCGGGGTCGCGGGACTCACGAATTACCGTGACCCCGGTACGTAAAGGGCTATTGAAGGACACCGTGGATTTTAGTCAGTACGAGTATAACAGTACTTCCCGCTCTGCCCTGGGTGGGAGGACTCATTTGATGATTTTACCACGATAAAAAAAGCACCAATTCCTGTAGTTGTTGTAATGTGTGTTGTAATTATGTAAATCTACCAGATAAATGAGACATCTACCAAACGCTATGGAGATAGGCATGCATCCGTTTTTTTTTACGTGGTAAAATCATCACATGAGTCCTCCCACCCAGTGCAGAGCGGGAGGTACTGTCAGACTCGTACTGACTAAAATACACGGTGTCCTTCAATAGTCCTTTACGTATCGGGGTCACGGTAAATCATAAGTCCCGCGACCAGGATTTGGTGTTAGAACATATTAGTATCGTTACGATGTTTTCTTTCATAGTTTAAAGAGCTACGATGATAACATATAATTTACGCAAAATAAATGAAATACGTAGTTTTAACTTGGTGTAATACTTTCTAAGCAAGTGACACGTTGTTTCGGCCCACGTTATGGGCGTTTCTTATTCTTTATCACTTACAGAGACAATTAATTAGTGATACGAACTAAAAATTGATGACAACATGATTGTAGAGTTATATGTTGTCAAAATTTATGAAATCAGAAGTAATGGGACGTAGGGTTCAATCAAAAGTGACGTGTTACTATCGTACGGGCTAGATTTTTAGAGTAGACCCCAGAATCTACAAACGACGCGGTCGTTTCCACTGTCGAAACCAGGCTTAAATCTTAACAACCAATTACGTAAAATTTAAAACACAATAAATTAGCTGATCGTTATGTAACGTATCATGCCAAGCATGCCGTTGAAAATTTAAGTAAGGAGGGTGCTAAATGACAACAGAACGCCATACGCAGGTGATAAATCTCATTGTTAATGCCTCCGAGCCAAAAATGAAGCAATTTGTTTTCGAAACAAGAGGAGATGAAAAACATTATTTAGCTGAAAGTTTATTAAATTAAGTAAGGCAAGTCACCAGGTATAACGCGACGTGTACTTTTCGGGTCTTAAAGATTGTGGAGTAATGTCAACCCCATTTTAAGGAGACAGATATTTCATCACCACTGCTCTAAAACGGTGAAGGAAAACATCGTGACGAAACCGGCATGAACCGAAAATTCGAAGACATGTGACATCCCTCAACCCGCACTGGTCCCGCGTGGTGGATTATAGCCCACTACCTCTTACATAGGAAAGGCCTGTGTCCCAGCAGTGGGAACATTATAGGCTGATGATGATGAGACATAGGGCACTGCAACGACGTTTCAAATAAAAAGGATAATTTTAAGTCGACACGCTGTTCGACAGGCAATTCCACACACAAAACGAACGAATGAAGTAATCGTATTTGAGTTTAACACGATTGTTTTTAATTTTTAAGCTCAGTCAATCATTTATGTAGTACGATCTTTCATGTAATTCAGTCATGAATATCAGTATAGCCTGTCTCCTATATTATCTATGTATGTAAAAAACAATTGCTGTTCTGTAGTCTCGCTAAAACTCGAGAACGGTTGGACCGATTTGGCTAATTTGGTTTTGAGTTATTTTCGGTAGTCCAGAGAAGGAAAAATATTACGTATATAGTAAAAGCATCAATTTTGTTTTCTCTTAGAAACTATTTCTACCTGTCAAATACTTGTTGTTTGTCCCGTCGTTCAGAAATCAAATATGCGGTACGAAGTTTGCTGGGTCAGCTAGTAAGCAATAAAAATTGGTGTAGATCAAAACGTATTCGTCAATGAAACACGAAAATAAACAGCAAATAATTGGAAAACTACAAAATCAAAACATTTCAACCCTTAAGCTTTAAAGAGCAGGAACTATAAGTCCTTTCAATATTTCCTATGACAAGCTACAGGATAGGTAGCGTAGCATCGCCTCTGAGGCAAATACCGACCGGTGTGGCATTGCAAACAACGGGAAATTACACCTCCTGTTGTTTCTATTACAACAGACGTCAAACGAATTGATTCTGCACAGTCAACTGAACCCGTGGACCATTTGTAGAGACAGCTTTAAGTTTTGTTATTTATCTGTTGTCTTTTAGCTGGAAATGAAAAGTGTAATGATTTGTGTGGGATTTAATAAAAGGAGCTTGGATGGCGGAGGTGTAGATAATGAAAGTTCCGTTTGATTTATTTTTGGGAATCGTCAATGGTTGTTTATACGGCAGAGTATTTTTGATCGTTTGATAAAGGCACTATTATTCATTATCAGGCTGTTTCGTCCGACAGCAGCGATCTATTTCTTCTGTCGAATATTCTCTTTCTTAAAATAGTTTAAATTCAATTCAGTCTGTAAGAATCAGTCAGGATTACTTTTATTAATTAAAACTAGGGATTTCTTTTGAACCGTGAGTACATTTACAAGCATTTAAACTCACATACTTACTTTAGGAGAAGGTATCCCTGAATTCCTTCTACCTTCTTAAATGAGCCCTTGCGGTATACGTGTAGATGGGGTCGCGGCCAAACCGCCAATGAATCTCTTCCTAATCTCTCCGTCGAAGAATTTCGCAAAAAAACCAAATAAAACAACACATTTTAAATTAATTTATTTACTTGCTTTATTTTCGAAATTACTCGACACCCTGAGCAAGACAAGTGCAAGTTGGAATTTATTTTTCAGATTTAACTATTCACCTCATCTAATGTTTGCTACAATAGCTCTACCGAAGACACGATCTACATTACCTACTACATTGGTTAAAAAACAAAACACAAACTACGCAAAAAAGAACACTATACTACCAACATAACGCAAGAATTAGCCAGTTCTACGTGTACTTTTTTGTACCAACCTTCCAGAAAAGAAATTGTAGTAATTTAGTTAAGCGTAACGGTGGCTCAGGTGAGCTGAACATTTGGCCCAGCCGGTGCACTGATGACTGTAATCAAAGAAAACACGCTAATTAAGTTTCCTACCCCCGAAATATTTCTTATGGCACCCTTGCGCAATACCTTTACCTTTTTACGAGAAAAATTGAATTAGTAAAGTCGATGAGTGTGATTTAGCGTAGGTCTTGATTTATTTTTGAAGTGCTAACGAATTTATAAAATTGACGTTAGTAATCTATTCTAAAGCAAATTCTTTTTTTTTTCAATGTCAAAGTACTACACGGAGCATTAAAATAAGTCTATTCTAATACGGGATAAATAATACTATTTTGTCACTTTTTTATTTTATATTTCTCCAAAATTACTGTTGAATTTGCGGGAACAGATGGATGAGGGACGCACAGAACTGAGAACTATTAAAAAAGTGGGGGCTAGTCAGCAGTGCAGCAATCCGGGACTGAAATGATGAAGAAAATTAAATAAAGTATCATAGGATATCCAAACACTATATTTTAAAAACCCGCCTAAACTTTTAGCTGCTGTTAAAATAGAAAGTATTCCAGAACATTCGGGCTTTTAAAACGTTATGCACCAATATATTGAGATGCGGGCGGCTCTCCCGGTCTACGTCGGTGTTTGCTCTCAAATCAGTCGTTTAAACAAAACTGTTTCTTTTTTCTCTCGCCTCTGCCAATTCAATTCCCGTAGCACCTGGAAGGACGGTCTGTACGTTTACATTACATTAGAGTGATTTTAAATAATTGTCTTTAAATAGATTTCGTATTCAGGGAGACACGTCTGTAAAGGATAGATTAGGTTGTATCTGTGGAAATCGAATAATGGTATCCATTTACTAATCTGCATACACACTAGGTACCTACTTTACTACCTCTATTTTTTTTGAAGTGAAAACTTCTTTAGCGGCGTTGTGCACTTTTTTGGAATGGGTAAAAAATGTTAAACTCGCGTCAGGACACGTGACCTGATCGAAAATTCGTAAGACGGCGCAGGGCGCTTGCGCGAATGTCCGTGTGTGTTTATTACTATTCAAGTTTTCACTTCTGCCGGCACTCCCAGAGTGCAACCCGTCGTTTTTTTTTTGCTATTGTATTCTGTCCATCCCTGGGCAAATGCGTCTTCCAATTCCTCTCGCCATCATCATACAGTTTTAATAGTTGGTTTCTGCAATAATATTCAATATGGGGTGGAAGTGATAGACCAAGAAACAAGTAGATAGTAGTTAACGCAGTATCTCAGTAGTTCCATTGTTTAG